>CM057450.1:250141250-251602500 GCA_016271365.2 Neoceratodus forsteri | reverse complement strand
CATCGGGCGAGTTAGCAACCCCCCCTTCTAGGCTCGCAATTGTCCATCCAGCAAGCCGTCAAAGCCACCCAGCAGCCCCAACCCTCCCCCAGCCCCTCCATCTTCAGGTTTCAATTAGAAAAAGGAAGATTAGACTTGCAGAAGACCCCCCAAAACAGCTAAAAACAACCCCTCAAAGAGAGAAGAAAAAAAAAAGGGGGAAGGAGACCTCGGTACAGTCCTGCCCATAACCAGTCATTCCCTTGACCGGTCCCTCGCCACCGACATGGACAGAAGTCCAAAGGGTTACTCACCCAGCTCGACCTAAGTCTCCCAAAACGGCACCGCGATCAGGAGACATCGGAGCTCCCCCCGAGGGCCTAGTGTTGCCGGTGGGAACAAAAACTCTCACGGACCTAAACGCTCCCACATCCAGGAAGTGTCCCCGGAAACTGCATCCCTCAGACAATATCCATAGTGGCGTGGCAAACGCACCCAGCCAAAGCCCCGAGCCAGACCGGATCACAAGTAGCCCCGGGATCCACCCCCATCCCAAGCCACCGGGCAGAAGAGCCAACTGAGGAAGGAAGCCCCACCAAAAGAAAAAAAGAAAGAAAGAACCAGGTAACCTAAAACTGCAGCTGGGACTAGACCCAGCGACGGGGAGGGAACCGCCAGACAAACCAGGCAGGGAGATAACACTGAGGGGAAAGAAAACGAAAAGGAAAAAGAAAGGAGGAAAGATAAAAGGAGAGAGAGGGGAATTCAACTCAGGAGACAACCATTAGAGAGTAGGAAAGGCGTGCAACGCCAGTTACAAAATGCTCAGTCCACTGCTAATAGTCTGTTTGACCCCGCAGAAGGAAAAAAACAAAACATCAGTGTCTTTCAGCCTGAGCTCTTGAACAAATCCGGCAACTTTGTCGAGAGGTCTTTCAAGGCCGCCTCCGGGGTGTTATATGAAGAGGTGGTGCCTCCGACGGTGGTCCGAAGAGTCACGGGGTAAACTACTCTGAAGGGGATAGCAGCGGCAATCAGCTTCTGGACCACCCCATGGTAGGCCGCTCTCTTAACTCTGATTTCTTTTGGGAGGTCCTGGGACACTCTGAGCTTCGCCGAACCCCACATTATTTCCTTCAACTCTCTGGATTTATTGTAGACGTGCTGCCGCTCAATATAGCTCAGGAATTTAATGATTATTGGGCGCAGCAGGGATCCCGGCGGGGGACGGGGCCTCAGGGAGAGGTGGGCCTTCTAAGTGATAGGAAGAACTGACAGGTGAGGCCCCACCACCTTGAGTAATAGCTTCTGCAAAATAGCAATAGATCCGGCCTCTTGACCTCGGGAGGCCCAGGATCAGGAGATTATTCCTCCGATTTCTCCCTCCAAATCCTCAGCCTTGCACTGCAGTTTATTTACATGCTGCTTGAGCCCCTGAACCTCCAGGTCCATCTTGTCTTCCATTTCTCCAGGGAGTATGCTCTCACTTCAACATCAGCCACCGAGTGGATACGGAGACTAGGTCGCTCCTGAGTGATTTGAGCTCGCCACTCAGCTCCTGCAGCAGGTCCTTTAGCGGACTCAATTCCAAAAGAAACTTCTCTTCCATAAGAGGGCTGGACGTTTGAGGTTTCTCCTGCCCGCGTTCGGATTTGGGGTTTGTCTGATTACGCTGTTTTTTAGTCACTTTTTCGGGCGAGGCGGGAGGCGTATGTCGAACTGTGGCCTGCCTCATATCTACCTCCATCCCTCCACAAGCCAACGATCTGCTTTCTTTAGAACTTCTGTCTCGAGAGCTGCTTGATTTATACGCCAGTATCAGGGCTATTTTAGCCGTTTAGGCGCCGATAACAACTAAAAAATTACCGATGGAAGCAACCAGGGGGCAGAGCTCTAGGCCTTGGCTGCAGCCTAGCTAGACGTCATCACGTGACCTCCGAGGTCCAATATTTACCCTACTTGGTTCATGCCAAAATGTTTATCAGCACTCAACAAAGCAAACAGGAGGCATGCTGCGTACCCAGCCTGCTGTTTAATTCCTCAAAGTGTGAATACAGTGCAGATTTATGTCAGGACTATTTTAATTTCCCAGAGCTATAGTAAAGAGATTTGCCAGGGACCTCGTGTCAGGCCCCCCTGTAACCCACCAACAGCACAGAAATTATTGTCTGGTGAACCTGAACACATCACAATGTGTAAGGTCCTAAAGGCATAATACATTTTATGACTTAAAGTTATACAAGAGCAGGCACTGGTGTTTCCTCCACCTGCTTCCTTCCTACTCTCTATCTGTTCTCAAAAGGACACAGTACAACATGTGTCCCTCTGGAGCACCATTCACAATGCTCAGGGGCTCTCAGCTCTCTGATTGGTTAGTGGGACTCTTACTCCTTACATTGAGTACCAGTGATAGTTTCTGCCACGTTCCGGGGGATTCATTCTCATTCTCTCACTCTCTCTCTCTTCTCTCTTCTCTCTTCTCTCTCTCTCTCTCTCTCTCTCGCTGTCTCTTCTCTCTCTCTCCTCTCTCCTCTCTCCGCTCTCTCATCCTCCTAGACTGTGAACTCCAGCTAACTTGTCATTATCTCTGCACTACCCTAGACAACACTCACTGACATATTTTTCTCATATGGGAATCTTTGCTTGAGTCTTCTTGAGACCTACACTGGAGCAGCCTAGACTACTTCTCTGGTAGCTGCTTTGAGCATCTTCCCATGGAAAACTAACTGGGATTCTCTGCAGGAAATGCTCTCTACTCTGTCAAAACTCTATGCATGTGTTGCTATAGCAACTGTCACTCAGGCTTGTGTTTTTTTCTGAAGCCACTGATTTGCTTGCTCTCGTTTCAACAGTCAGCAGCTTTTTAAAACAAAGCTAAGTAAACATAAGAGAAAAACAGAGTTTCTAACTTTTCGACAGAGTGCCTTATTTTAAATATCTGCCAGGACATCATTTACCACTATTGCTAGAACTTAGTCATGCTACATTACAGCAACAATCGTGAAAGTGCTTCTTTGCTAAGACTGTTTGAAAATGGCAGGATAAACCAGATACGTTTTTTAAGTAACTGTTTGTATAAAAATGATGGCAGGATCAAAGAGATGTCAGAGCCATATGGGGAGGGCTGTAGGTCATACAGTGAGAGTCAAAGAGCAGCTTCATGCCCCAGAGCTAAGAGATTTAAACTGAAATACTTTCATTTTCATTAGTATGACATATAGGAACATGAAGATATCACTATGACATATAGGAACATGGAGATATCACTATGATGTATATATTTGATATCTCCACTGTCTGTCTAAGATAGTCCTTTATATCTCTGCTGATGTCCCCAGACATAAGCTTGGGGTTATGTCTCGAAACAAGGACTGCCTGCCACCTGCTGTTCATCATGAGTTGGAGATCAAAACTATCCTCCCTGTGAACCATAATGCGAAATTGTCTATGGCTTCTTCTTCTGCCTCCTCCCTGAACAAGTTAGATACACTTTTGGTGTTTTTCTGTTGTTGTAATGAATTTCTTCTAAATGTATAGGCGTTTTGTCTTTTATGTTTGTTTTGTTCTATTGTTAGGTTTCATTGTTTTTTGTTGTTGTGGTGGTTGGGTTTGCCTTTCTATTTTTTTCTTTCTTGTTTCTGTGGTTTTTGCTTGACATTTTGATAGTAAAATACGGAAAATATTGCAGAGTTATAGTTGCTGTATGGTCTATTTCTGTGTTTTCGCTTTCTCAGTGTTTCGTTTTCTCTGGACAATTTCTGACTTGGAGTTGAGAATTTTAAAGTTCGGGGTGAGGGGGGAACTTTCGTATGTAGGGGGGGGGTAGTTTTTGCTAGAAAATACTGGGATAGGTATAATACTTGCATTGTTGTGTTGTTACTAGTGAGGTAGGTAAAGTTTCTATTGTTTATTTAATTTTGTGTTTTCTTGTCTTTACTAGTTTTTTTATATATCTCTTTTCACTTAGGGTGTCTTGTTTTTCTTGCATTTACATTTGTGCTACAGGTTAGTTTGCTTTCTATCTACTCTCTTTTCTTTCTGGAATAGTCTCTCCTCTTCTCTCTCCATCTAGGAGGCCTTTCTCCTGTCTTCAAATGTTTGCTAAGTTTATCCTCTCCAGGTCCTTCCTCCTGCCTCCAATACTCATAACTCACCCCTAGCTCTATTATACCCCATGTTTAGGTACCATCTCCACATACCCTCTGCTACTTTGGATTTTTTTCTTATCTGTGCTGCTGTACAATTGTTAATGTATTGAATTATGTATAGCATTACCTGTACTTGTGATTGTAATATTCTTTACTTGTCAGTTGTCCCTCCGTCTTCCCTGGTTCGCACTCTGAAATGAGCCTCAACTCAGTGTGCCTTCTCAGTTACCAAATTTTAAATAAATAAATAGATATGTTACAAATATATATCTAGATATATATATATCAATCTATATATATATATATATATATATATATATATATATATATATATAGATAGATAGATATATATATTATACCTGCTTGGTAGGGCAGGTATAGTTAGGGTTGCACGGGCATTTCTATGTTAAAATCCAATGTTTTGTACTTTAATAACTTTGGAGCCATTTTTCTGATTTGCCTGACATTTTGCATGCACAACTGCAAACAACGTATCTCTGGATCTGGAAAGTATCATTCTGGTCAGATGTATGGTTGCAGAACCGTAGGGTGTCAAATTGTGTAAAAGGGTCGACTTTTGTGCATTTCTTTGGTTGGCCATAATGGACTGAAAAATGCATTTCAGTGGATTCAAATTTGTTTGTCTGCATGTGGTCTGGGTTGAACTGGTGACTTTTAAAGATTTGGTGAAAAAATATTGCTCTGTTCAAAAGTTATTCAACTTTTTCATGTCCCATTATAGCCTAATGGAAAATTTATATGTGCATTGCAAAAACTTTAACGATCACATTTTTGTTGTCATGCTCCCTGAATTTGTTTTCATGTTGCCACCATCTTGTTTTCAGTTAGCGAGAGCCAAACACATAGTAACTCAAAAAATAATGCCCTTTGGTAAACACCAACAGTTGTGTTTACCTAATAGGGCCCTGAGGAATATGACCCTGGCACTAGTTTTTCACCAGCTTGTCTGGAAATATGTTTTTCAAACTTGTTCCACCATTTTGCCATTTTCTGATCACGGCAACATTTTTTGTTGCCGCAAAAACAATCGCGATAAAAAAAAAGTAACCTCAACAACATTTTTCCATGCACGACAACATTTCTATTATAGAGATAGGAGCACCGTGAACACATTAAAGTAATCGCGATAACACTGCATGAACACATTTTCTGATGTGCTGTTTTATTTGTCACTTCACTGTGCCAAGGTGGATTGTGTCTTTGGCCTGAAATTTGCAGGGTAACAAGCCCTGGTGCCACAGATGTGTCTTTTGGTGCTTTGGTACCAAAACATTCAATGGGCCCATAGTTATAGCATTCTGAAGTTGAGAAATTTCACTTAGGATAACATTGTTGTGCCGTGACGCCTTTTGACGCCCATATCTCAAAAACAGTTCAAGATATGGATTTTTCTTTGCAAAAATTCTTAGTCCCCCTATTGCAAATGTAGGTTTGAAAGTCACGAACACCATGAATTTTGAATTTTTCCTCTACCTTGTACGGGTACTGAGATACTTGGAAATTAGCATTCCAATGGCTCATTTTCATGTCTGTAGGCCAGCATTATGCCTTCAAAGTTAGCATCCACAGTGCTTTTCGGTGCCCATATCTCAAAAACTATGTAAGATATGGATTTAGTCGACTTATCTTGCATGGAGGTCTCGCCGTTATGATTTCAACAGCACTGTTTTTTTTTCATAGCTGCTACGGTTACTGAGATATTGGCAAATTAGTGTAACACTGGTTCCTTGCCCTATAGGGCTGCTGTATGGCTGTGTTGTTATGTGTAAGTGGGGGCACAGGGCCCAGGGGACCATGCTCCCACAGACACATATCATTATGCACAAATGGACAGCTTGGTGGGGGCTCTGCACTCCCACCAACACACACCATTTACTAGTTATGTTACACTTTTTCAAAAAGTAAGGCAATTCTTTGCAAAAAACTTCATTAATGCATCAGTTAGAGTTGTTTCCACAGTGACAAAATCCTGGAAATTCAACTTCTGGGTTACCAATCCTAACACTCCCTGCCCTACCCCCCCATCCTCCACACAACAACAGGTGTTGGGGTGTTCATTGGGGTCATTGTGCTTAATTCTCACCCCATTCTCTTGTACTACAACACCTCAGCTTACTTACAAATGGAATGGTGTGAGAGTTAGGCCAACGACCCCAACAAACACCCCAACACCAGTTGTTGTGTGGATGGTGGTGGGGGGGGGTAGGGCAGGAGGTGTTAGGACTGGTAACCCTAACATTGAATTTCCACACTTTTGTTGCTGTGAAAACAACCATAACTGATGCATTAATGAAGTTTTTTGCTAAGAATATATATATATATATTATGGTAGCACGGTAGTGCTACCATAGTTAGGGTTGAGGAGCCATTTCTATGTTAAACCCCAAAACTTTGCACCTTAATAACTTTGCAACCGTTTGACAGATTTGGCTGAAATTTGGAATACATGATCAAGGGCCATAGGCCTTGGGATCTGCCAAGTTTTGTAGTGGTTGGATATACGGCTGCGGAGTTATTAAGCATGATCTGTGCACGCATTTACGCTTTTCTGGAATTCTACGGTCATGCCTACAGGTCACATGGTTTAGCGGACTGGTCCGAAATCTTCAGGGAACGTGCGGCTGGGGTCCCAATGTGCCTTTTGAAGATTTCGTGAAAAATATTAAACGGTTCAAAAGTTATTCAAAAAACAGTTTCCCATTATAAGTCAATGGGAAAAGTTAACAAAAAGTTCAACACTTTCAAGAAATGCATTTTACTTTCAAATGGGCTTGTTACTTTCGCAAATTGGCCATTTTGTTTTCAGTTGGTGATCAGAAAAATGGTTGGCATTTAAATTTGGGACCCTCTAGCAACCTAATTCTTTTTGTATTCACCTAGTTGGACCCTGAGGATGCTTGCCATGTCTTTATTTTGTGGTAAAACGCCCAAGAAATATGTTTTTCAAATTTCTGGAAAAAGTACTTTCGCAAATTACTTTCATGCTCACGAAAGTGTAGAACTTTTTGGCGAAAGCTTTCGCAAATTGCGACAGTAGTTTTCCATCTGTGGGACAGTGACAGCGATTATTTGGCACTGCGCTGCAAAAGAACCGTTGGGAGTTTTGGGCTGACATTTGGAGAAAACGGAGCCGACATCTCACAGATGTGCATTTCAGTGTTGTATTGAAAAAATATTACATGGCGGCAAAGTTACGGCACTCCAAAGTTGACGGTTTTTCCCATAGGATAACATTACGGCGCCCAACGCATTACAGAAATCCTTTGGCACCCTGCTGCAAAATAACGGTTTGGTCTTTTTTCCTGAAATTTGGAGGGAGGACAGCCAACAGCCCACAGATGTGCCTTTCAGTAGTTTGGTGAAAAAATATCACATGGCGGCAAAGTTACGGCACTCCAAAGTTGACAGTTTTTCCCATAGGATAACATTACAGCACCGACGCATTACAGAAATCCTTTGGATCCCTGCTGCAAAATAACGGTTTGGTCTTTTTTCCTGAAATTTGGAGGGAAGACAGCCAACAGCCCACAGATGTGCCTTTCAGTGGTTTGGTGAAAAAACATTACAGGGAGGCAAAGTTATGGCGCTCTGAACATTTCTTTTTTTCCCTTAGGATAATATTATGGCGTTCGCTGCGCCTTTCAGGGCCCGTATCTCGGAAACGGTGCGAGATACGGACTTTTCGTCAGAAAAGATTCAAATTAGCCAGGACAGTTGTAAGTAATATGACTTTTAAATTTTTTTTCTACGTCGTACGGTTCCTGAGATATGATGTATTTAGAATTCCAAGGTCTCATTTTCTGCTCCGATACTCATTACTATGCATACATTATTTGTATTCACTGTCTTTCTCTATGCAGGTTTTGGGGAAAACCAGCCTGTGCGCTTACATTACTGTTACTGTTGCCCTTTCCGCTTGTGGTTCCGTACCCGTTTCACTTACCGTTGACGTCTGCGCCACCATGTGCGTTATCCTTTGCGTTTTCACTTGCGCTTGCGTTTGTTATTTTTTGCCATTTCTGTCTACAGTACTGTTTATCTTTCTGTTTCACTTTATGTCACCATGCCCACTGACATTTCTGTTTGCAGGCACCATGTTACTATGTGACAACACATCACGTGGCCGTCCATTCCCGTCTACGCCACCATGTGCGTTACCCTTTCTGTTCTCATTCACGCTTGTGTTACCATGTGTGCCACTGTTAGCATTTCTGTTTGCATTGCTGTCCCTGTTAGTATGCCACAAGACATCATGTGGAGGGAGCGTGGGGCCGCCGCTGCATTACATTCACTATTTCTCGTTATCATTCTCAAAAGAAGGAAATTAGAGGCAAAAACTCTGTTTAATGCATTAGTTAGGTTGTTCCACAGTGACAAAAGTGAGGAAATTCGCTGTTAGGTTGAAAACCCCTGCACCCCCACCCATCCCCCAACCGGCATTGGGGTGTGCATTGGGATCGTGGGTCCTAACTCACCCCATTCTCCTATACTTTGCTGCTTTACACATGTCATGGGGTGAGAATTAGGCTGATGATCCAATGCACACCCCAATGCCACCACATGCGCATCCTTTGCGTTTTCATTTGCGCTTGCGTTTCTGTTACTTTTTTGCCATTTGTGTGTACCGTACTATTTCTCTTTCTGTTTCACTTTGCGTCACCATGCCCATTGACATTTCCATTTACAGGCACCATGTTACTATGTGACAAGACATCACATGTCACACCGTTCCCATCTACTCCACCGTGTGCATTACCCTTTCTGTTCTCATTCGCGCTTGTGTTACCATGTGTGCCACTGTTAGCATTTCTGTTTGCGTTGCTGCTCCTGTTACTATGCCACAAGACATCATGTGGTGGAAGCACGGGTCCCTTTTGGCCCCGCGCTCCCGCCACTGCATTACATTCACTATTTCTCAATATCATTCTCAAAAAGAAGGGAAATTAGAGGCCAAAAACTCTGTTTAATGCATTAGTTAGGGTTGTTCCACAGCGACAAAAGTGAGGAAATTCGCTGTTAGGGTTGAAAACCCTAACTCAGAATTCACCCCAGCACCACACACACACAGACACATACACATTCAAGTATGGGGGAGGACCAAGTCAACACAACCAATGACAGACGTCCAGCAGCAGGTGACAGAAATAACAAACAATTGTCTAAATGTACTACGAGACATCCCCAGCCACCTCACCAGGTACTGCATAGTACTCAGTGGAGATCAACAGCAAAACTGAGGCCATGTACACCAAACGTACATCCCTGATTGCAGCTGCACAACGTACCACACTTAGTAGTTGCACGGCCTTACCTACGATGCCCACACCAGACCACACCACTTGTGGTGGGTCACCTGAAGCAACAGAGTTCAGCAAAACCAAGGAGTTGTACAGGTATAATATCTCTGATTATAACAAGGGTTTGAGAAATGCAGCTTTCTAATTGACTGTAAACATTGTAACAGCCTTATGTTTAGTTTTATTAACATACATGTAGAGCCTAACCATATGATGAACATGGTTTAATGTTGTTTAAAAAACAGTTTTATTATGATAGCAATAAGCCACTCACAGGTATTATGTTAATGGTCAGTTTATCACTGTCTAGCAACATGTGGCACTCGGCTATGCCTCATTCAACATTAAACCCCTACAGGGTGATTAACAGACCATTTAACATAACTGTTGGTCATGCCTTATTGCTTAATTGTCTTTATGAGTAGATACTATCCCTCTGCTAGGCACTGCAGCAGCTTTGCAACACAGTGTCCCACCCAGTTACACCATACACTGTCTAGTTACTGGAGAATGGCTGTGAATATGAACTCATGAAAATGAACAGTGTAACTTGATCATTACAGTTTGTTTACTGGGCCTCCATTTTGGAGGCCACAGGAGTGGCATAGGGTATTAGGCCTGCTGGAGATCCTTCTACGGGTGCTGGTCCATATAGGTGCATTCACTGGTGCAAGCAGTTCATTGGCTGTTGCACACGAGTGGAGGCTTACTGGTGGAGGAGGCTGGGGCAGTGGGAAAGGCGAACAGGCCCTGGAGCCTCCAGTGGGGGTAAGGTGTGGGTGCCATGGCAAGGAATTGCATTGGAAAAGTGGCAAAGGAGTAGCAAATGTAAAATGAATAAAAAAACAATAACAAGACAGAAAGATTAAATGAGGGTGAAAGATGCTGAGAGGGAGCAGGAACTGGAGCACTGAAGCACGGATGGTTGGGGCCTACTTCAGGAGAAATAGTGCAGGTCATGGGGCAGGGGGCCTGAAGTGCAGCTGGGGCTGAAGAAGACAGGAGGGTGAGCAGAATGGATGAGCCAGCCTGGGAAGGCCTAAGCACCCCAGGAAGCAGGCGGTCAAAGGAAAGTATCATCAAAGCAGAGTCACGGTGTTGTGGAGGATAGCTGGGTGTTCTTGTGGCAGAGGAGGAGGATCCCACAGTGAGCAAGAGCCACGGTACTAGGGTAGACCATGAAGGGCTTCCCTAGTTTAGCAGTGGTCATAGTCATAGCTAGGCCTGAGATAAGCCTTGCAGTAGGCTTGGACCCAGGAGGTGTGGCTCCTCAGAGGAAGTTGGGTGGGTGGAGGGCCTTGCCCAACCAGAATGGAAGGAACTGCCCACACTGTTTGGAGGCTTGTAAGGAGGTTAGCCATTTGCCTAGAAGGTAGAGGGCTACATTCAAAAAAAAAAAAGAAAAAGAAAATATAGATATAATGAGATGGAAAAGGTAAGGCCACAACAAGGGTGAAGCAAGGAAGGGAGGGTTCTTTGGTAACACAGTTCAGGCTATAGCAAACTGTGCCACATACCAGTGGAGTATTGTCAGTTAAGTTATATGGCGACCAGTCTAGGGAGGAGCCAGGTTGGTGGCAGTCAGCTCTGAGGGGTTTGTGACTGGTGGTTGGGGTGATAGGCACCTTGGCAAGAAGGCACTCTGTGGGTGCCGGGAGCACAACAAGAGTCGGGTCATGGGAGGGTGATAGATGGGCCCGACTAGGATTGGTATGATGGCAAGCAAGAAGGCCCAAGTCTCCAGCATCAAGATGATGGAGGAGGCAACCAGGATGATGGAAAATGACGGAGCTAGTGGAGGCAGCAAATGGAGAGAAGAGGAGGCATCAAGGAAGAGGAAGGAGAGATGAACGGGTGGGGGCAGAGAGGGAAAGAGGCCTTGGTGTACCGGGAGCATCCCCCACTCCCACCGCCAGAGCCACACTGGATTCCGCAGGACCAGGACCAAATGGGGGTAAGGCAACATGGATGTCACGAATGAGGGTGACTTGAAGGAATATTTGAAAGGGTTGATTGGGGACATGGGGATAAAGGGATTGAGAAGATGGAGTGGGCAATACAGGCAATTAAGGGTGGGAATAAGGAAGGAGGGGCTGGAAGGAAATCTTCTAGCGAGAGAAGAAAGAATATAGCCGGACCCCAGTTTCACTCTGGAGCACCCACATGCCATCTTCACTAAAAGAAAAGATCTGGAAAGGGAATAAGGACATTTTTGGCTGGTGAACAAGGACACAGCCAAAAATATAAACAAGGAAGAATTGGTGGGGAAGTCGGAGATGGAGGTGGTGCTAGTGTAGTGGGACACAAGAAGGAAGAGGCTAAATACAAGAGTAAAGACATAGACACATGTCAGGCAGAGTTCTTCATCTATAGTGCACTGGTTCTGGAGAAGCAACTGGATTTGGCATGCCCTTACTAACCTACACGAAAATCATTAGGGAAGCATATAAGGCCAAATTGGGATACAGGATGTTAAAGTACAATGAGGCATTTAGAAAGCAGATGGCAGCAAAGAGTGACGTGAGGAGGGACTGTACACACTCAGAGACAGAGTTATGGGTAAGAAGCCTGTCAGGCCCAGCTGGGGCACTGGGGGCACCATAAAAAAGGCCCCACCCCTACTGCAACAAAGACATGTAGAGGTTTCAATAAGGCATCATGTACGTGGGTGAACTGTAAGTTTGGGCACGTGTGCTCTCGCTGCACAGGCCCGCACCCGGTATCAAACTTCCAATAGGGGGGAGGAGGGGGCAGTAAGAGGGACAATACCAAGAGCAATCCTTTCAGGGAGGGAAGGGAGTGGAACTGGCAGGGCCAGAGGGGCACAGCGAGGAGGGCACAATTTCAACTACGGTTGGAACTAGTGGTCAGAACAAGTTGGGTGTTGAGGATTTGCTTTGGCAAATGCCCCAATAAGAGCTTGTGTAGTGGAGGAGTGGATGCAGAATACCCCAAATGGAAAAGCAAACTTCCTGCCGGCAGGTTTTAAAGCAGGTTTCTGACTGGGCTTTGAGGGGAAGTGCAGGCAATGAGGGCGAAAACATAGGATCAATTAAGGGGAGGGAGGACATTCTCAGGCAAAATTTGCAAAGAGGAGGCAGCAGGATGGGTGGAGGGACCCTTTCCTGAACCCCCATGCACCCATATCCAGGTGTCTCCACTAGAGTCATACTAAAGAAGAAGGAGAGGGGAGTTTCAGCTGATACACTGCCTTTTCTATCCTGAGGGGGCCTCAGTGAATGAGGGGATTCCAGATGAACTGTGGTCAGTCTTGTATGCATCTCTGGACCAGGTGGTGGTATTAATAAGGATGATATGGGGGCATGGCTAGCAAAGATGGATATTGAATCTGCATTTAGATTACTACCAGTAAGACCAGAGGACTGGGATCTATTGGGTTTCCAATTTGAGGAGGGGCTATACTTCGACAAAGCCATGTCAATGGGGAGCTCAGTGGCCTGTTCCATCTTTGAGGCCTTTAGCTGATGGGTCCAATGGGTTTTCAGTTGTAGAAATGGGTACAGGAGGGTTGCGCATTATTTGGACGACTTCCTACTGACAGGGGAATCAGGCAGAAGCGACAGGGATGCTGGCAAACTTTACGGTGGCATGTGCACACATAGGATTCCACTGATGCAAAGGAAGACAGAGGGCAAGAGCTGGTGGCTGGAATTCTTTGGGATTGAAGTAGACATGGCAGGCAAATGCTTTTGCTTGCTGAGGGACAAAGTGGCCCGCCTGAGGGATTGCTATCTCAAGTAAAGGGAGGAGGAGAGGGTACTGCTGGTATTATACAGCAGCTACTGGGCACCCTCAATTTCACCTGCAAAGCCATCAGCCCAGACAGAGCATTTATCAGGAGGTTGGCAAGGGCCACAGGAAAGGCAAGAATGCCTCATCACTAGGTGGATTTTACAAAAGCAGTCAGAGAGGCATAGGTGTGTGGGAGGAGTTTCCAGAAGAATATAATGGGGTCACATTCTGGCAGGATGACTGGGAATACAACACAGAACTGAAGTTGTACATGGACACAGTGGGAGCGCTTAGGATGCAGGCCTGTTTTCAAGGAGACTAGATATATGAAGCATTGCTGGACAGCTGGCAGGAAGCAGGCATACTGAAGGACATTACCTTCTTAGAAATTTTCCCCATCCTGGTGGTTCTGGTAGTGTGGGGAGACAGGATGAAAGTAAAACGGATCCTGTTTTGGTGCAATAATAACGGGGTAGTGGAAGTTACAAACAGACAAGGAGGCATTATCGACTCAGTGGGAAGGGTGATGTGCCATCTGGTACCACTGGGGATACAGCTGAACATGTCATTTAAAGCATAACACATCACAGGGATTCAGAATGATGTGGCTGACAATCTGTCCTGCTTACAGTTTGACAGATTTAGGGAGTTGGTACCACAAGCAGTGAAACACCAGACCATGGTCCTGGACCTGCTATGGGAAACTGGAAGGACAAGGCCAGATGTTTATACAGGAAATCTTGGGCACCTAACCGCTGAGAGGGCACATGAAGGAATGTGGGAAGTGCATCAGGATTTCTGGGCAGGGAAGGGTGGGACATGGAGGGACAGGTGTCCATTGACCAGGTACAGCAGTACATAGCTGAGAAGTGGGAGGAAAGTGGGGCCCATATCATGATTGGGGTGCAGCTGGCCAGCTGGGCATGTAAGGACAGGGACTGGCTGGATGTCACAGTTAGAAGAGCATAAAGGGGATGGTCACAGGCTGGCAGAGAGGGAAGAAACAAGAAGGCTAGAAGGAGGCCAGCCAGGAGGCAGCTCCTGAGGAGATTGGTAGGTCCATTGCAGCTAGTGTGCACCATGGTGAAAGGAAGCCTGCCTATTTAGGGCAGTCTTCACAGTCATGGCAAGGGAGCATTCAGGTGAGGAATGACAGCACCAAATAAATCAAGGATAGAGTGGGGCTACAGGCAGGTGACATCAAGGTGGGACAGGACAGGGTGGTCATCCATTTGGCAGAATCAAAGATGGACCAAAGGGCAAGGTGAAGCAGGGACCTGGGAAGCATACATGATGAAGGAGCTGCAGGAATATATGAGTATGCAGGGTATGGGGGAGGGACATGGTTCCACCATGGGGACCCAGACCCAGTGACAGGTTTTCACGCCGGTGGCATCCTTAAGAAGGCTCTCGCTTCCTAGGGAGGACCCCAAGATTTTGACATGCACACCTTCAAATAGGGGCGGCCTCAGAGGTGGCAGCCTGGGGGGTCAGAAAAGAGGTCAAATGGGTAGGAAGATGGAGGTCCATCTGGTATAAGAAATATGTAAGATAATGGCGTGACAGTCTCACCCTGTTGTTTTTCCTTTTCCCACAGAGAAATGACAAGTCTGGCTACTGGGGCACTAATTTATCTACTGTGCGGAGAGATTTGCAGCATCAAGGAGTGGTGGTACCCAGCTGTGGACGGACATGCAGCACATGAGGGTACAATGGAAAGGAGTGAGGGGCATGAGATGGGCACAACTCTTGTCACTTTTGGAGGAACTTCAGGTGCGGTGAAGCAAGCCAGACCTGCCATCATTCACCTTGGGGGAATGACATGGGCAGCACACTGTAGGGGTTTAGTACGGGACATAGCAGCAGACTTGGAGGGGATAAGGGATGGTGGCCGGGAGTGGTCATTGACTGGTCAGAGATCACATCTCATAGGGTATAGAGGGAAAGAAGATAAAAGGAGAAGGAGAAGAAGAGCTTAACAGGAAAGTGGCCAGGGTAGTAATTTAGATGGGGGCACACATACAACACAAAGACATATCTTTAAAGAGGGTGGAAGTATACCAGTCTGATGGGGTGCATTTATCTGAATTTGGCATGTGCCATTTTCTGCAGCAAATGATAGAACTGGTAGGGGATTGATAGCAGTGGGCCTATACACTAGCCTGCAAGGGGAGCCCATCTTCCATTGCCAGCAGGAGATGGGGCGATGAAAAAAGAAGGAGGGAGCTAGAAGGGGGAAGAGGGCAGCCAGAGATGGGGAGAAGGGCAGGTCAGCATGTGCTGGGGGCAAGGTGGCACCCAGGTGTGGGATAAGGTGGTAGGGAGGAAGTAGAACTTAGGGGGTCAGATGTTACTGTCCAGACCTGAGGGTGGAGGTCCTGGCAGACGGTACCTGGTACCAGTGTTTGGTGAGAGGTGAGATCAGAGTGTCTGGGCCCTGAAGGCAAAGCACGCAAGAGGAAGAGGGCCAGGAAGGAAGAAGTTCCTGAAGAAGGATGGACGCTTGCTAATATACTGTACAATGATTAATATATTATATTAAAAGCAATTTTGAATGTAAATAATAAGTGGTGCCTCAATAAATTATTTGCCAATGTGCATCCAAGCTAGCAGTAGTGATGTGAATTTTATTTCTTTGGGGGGGGATCAGATAACAAATAAGGTTGCCAATAAATGCCAGCCACAGTTGTCAGATGGCCCCTCCCCAAGGAAAGAGAAAGGTAGGGAGGAGGAGGAGAGGAGGGAGTGGGAAGGGGGAAATCCTCTCTCAGTTCCCTCTGAAACCAATTTATGAAATTAAAGAATTTAAATGAACATGTATTTTTCTCTTTATTATATGAGCATGGCTTTATGAACTTCCATTGTGTTTATTCAAATAAAAAAGCTCTCCTAACTCTGGGTTGGTCAGGAGCCTGCACTCAATTAGTGTTTCAGTAGAATCCTTGCCTGCCATTAGCACCTCCCCTGGGCTGAGCTGGGCTATGGACCCCCTCGTTTTTGCTAGTGGTTCTCACATCTCTGCATGTTCATCCATTTCACAGCACTCTGCTGCATTAGCAAAAATGTCTCTAGCTGTCCAGTACTAACTGATGTTTTACCTCAGATGCCTGGAAGCTTTTAACTTAATACAAAATTCTACTCAAAATACTGTCTCTCAGAATCTATGGGGAGCCTCTACTCATGCTGCCAATTTGCTTGGCAAGTCACTCAGCGAGCTTCCCCAACTATTAACTCAGCCTCCAAACTGTCCAGCAGAATCTGAACCTCAGGGAAAGATACAATATATTGTTTAGCAAGGATTATGTGTAGAATTTCTTGTATATTCTGTGCACATGTGTGTGCCCATTACAATGCTATTGTTTGTCCATATAAGGTGTTGCCTGACCCACCTTCCCAGTCCTCCATTTGCATCCCTGTGCCTGATTTTCCTTTGTATTTTTCATCAGATTTAGAAGCACTAATGACTAATTTATTTATTTACCTTTGCAGGTGGGAGTGAAGTGCTGCCTTCTCTGCCTATCCCATACACATGCCTTGAGCATGTATATTAACACCAAACAAATTGCTCTGGTCAGCATTCCTGCTGCTGAATGAGAGTACCACTAAATGGGAGGAATGCCCCCATCTGTAGTGTATCACTCTGTTTTAAAAACTATTGCTGTTTCCCTTAAGAGCTGTAGAGTGCTTTAGTAGTACCATTGAACTGCCATTTTTCATGTATGCACTTCCTGCAAATATTGGTTACAGTCAGTTATTTACATTGAATAATTATGCTGCTCCATGCAGTGCTGGTCACTCTGCTCACTCACTTGGGCTCAGAGTATGTGCATGGCAGAGGGTTCCTGGCAACCATTTCATATATTGCATATATATATATATATATATATATATATACACACACACACATCTGCATTAATGTACAGTTAGGTACAACTTAATACCACAAAAGTAGGAAATGTGATGTCAGGGTTTCCAACCCTATTTCTCCATCATCTGCAAAGCAGCAACAACAACAACAAAATCACCACACACGCAACTAATGCAGCCATCATCAGGTAAGACAAACAACATACAAGTTTCCAGGTGACACAAATGCAGCAGCACTGATATGTTGCCTTCATGGATTTGTACTCATGGAACACACATCACAAGACATATACGCTCACTTCTTGCTTCAGATGTAAATTCACGCTATTCAAATCACAACACTGCTTCTGTGTGAGGAAGCACAGTCTCCTGCAACCACAGCTAGAAATCCATGATACCAAATTACAGGACTTCTTTTGTGGTAGTGCTTCTGTAGCATATCATGTTTGGACAGTGACAGGAATACTGTGAAGACCATTACAGCGACAGAATTGGCAGTTTGCTGCAATGGTCCCTGGTATTCCTGACACTGCTGCCTCTGGGGATATTGCCATACCCCAAGTCAACTCTGACTCAGAGTTGGTTATGTATAGTGCTGGGGAGCTGCGGGGGCATAACACTTGCTTTCCCAGATGGCACAATGCTGACAGTCAGTATTGTGCCATCACTGTAATGGCATTGGCACAATTCATGTCACTGGGGCATAGTGGAACCCTTCTATAACCTCAGGTACTCATGCATACTGTCAGACATACACACTTGTGATGGATCTGTGCTTCTGCAGACACAGGTGTAAGACATACACACCGACCTCTGACTGAGAAGCGCAGGTGCCTACAAAATCCATCATAGCAAAATTACAACACTATTTCAGTCTGCAGAAGTGAAGGCCCTTAGGGCCTATGCTTCTTCAGCCACAAGTGTAAGGCATACACACCAGCTTCTGGTTTCTGAAGGGCAGACCTCATTAGGTGATGTGAAAAAATGGCTATGCTGAAAATTTGGGGTCAAAATACTGAAAACTGCAAAAGTAACAAGAGAGCATAGAAAAATGTCAATGTGTGTGCATAATTTATTGTTAATATTTTGACCCCAAATCTAACATAGCATTCTAATTACCCTACCTCATGAACTCACCAGGTGAAAATGTTCAATTCCCACTTGAAAGGTGATTTCACAAGGTTACCACAAAATCACCTTTTGGGCTGGATGTGAAGGGAGGTGGGGTCCCAAAATGGCCATGTTGAAAATCTGGTGTAAAAGTATTGAAAATTACAATATTATGAATAAATGTTCAAAACACATTGAAATACATTAAATCAGATTTAACTTATTTTTCATATCACGTCATCTGGTTCCAGCAGCAAGCAGTGTCTTCAATTTGCGTGTATCTATAGTGTGGTACATGTTCAGGTGACAGAAGGTGTGTTGGGGTGTGGGGTGGTGGACACTGAGTGGAAGGTCAGTGTGGGAATGGGAGGGTGGGGTTGTGGGGGTAAGAAAATGGCAAGGGACTGTTTTCTTCCTTTCAGTTTTATTTAGAAAAAATCTTGATGACTGATGGTTTTCTTTATTCACAGGGGACTCAGACTTTGCTTGACACTGAGGATTGGGCTGTCCTGTGTCGGGATACTCTTCTGCAGCACTGGGAGTTGGGCACCACTGGTGACAACCAGTCTAGTATTATATTGGTGCAGTTGTGCCACTATAGCTAGGGTTCAGTAGGCTGTTTAATGGTAGACCTGTAACTTTGCACCTTAATACCTTTGCCCGTTCAATGGAATTGCACAAAATTTGCATGTGTTTTCTAGATGGCAAAGTCTCTCGATTAACCAAGTTTCCTTCCATTTGTAAGTGTCGATTCCAAGATCTGGATCATACATTTTTAGGAAAAATCAGGGTTTTGCTGTTTTCTGTCATCACTTGCAGCAGATGATTTGGAATTTGGTCTGAAATGTGTAGGGTAGAAAGGATTGCTACAGAATGCGCTTTTATTAGTTTGGTGAAGAAATATTCATCCTTTCCCAAGTTACAAGAATTTAAAATTTCAGTTTGGAGCATGCTTAGTAGGATCTTTTGAAAAGACATTTGATAACACATTTATCATGCTCAGAACAAATTTTCACATAATAAATAGGCATGCTCCCCTTGTTAGACTGAGGGTAAAAAAGTTTTCCCCACTATGGTTCAATAGTAAAATAAACAAGCATTTGTCAATGCCGAATGTTGCTTGCTTGTATGTGCTGTTTAGGTATTTGGAAGTGATAGTTCCATGCCTTCCTCCCAAGTCTTCCACTGTGTCATTCCGCCAGTATTCACAGGAGAGTGGGAGTGTCAACGGCCATAGCAGTACAGCATTTGCCAAGGGGTGAAGAGGTGGACAATAGTCCTTTCAAAGGCAGAAGAGTCCTGCAGCAGCTCACTAAATTGAAGGTGGACAAAGTGATGGAACCAGATGGCACACGCCCAAGGATATTAAGAGAACTGCGAAGGGAGATAGTACCTCTGGCAGCCATGTTCACTGAGTCATTTAACATGAGTGAATAGGAGGAGGGCACATGTGGTCCCTCTACACAAATGCAGCAGCAGGGAGGAGGCAGGGAACAATAGGCCATTCAGCCTCACCTCAGTAGTGAGGAAGATCAAGGAGGCATTGCTTAAAGAAAGGATAGTGGGGCATCTAGAAGCCATCGGAGCCCAGGACCATACACAACATGGATTCACAGTGAGGACATCATGTCAGACAAATCTGGTTGATTTCTTTGACTGGGTAACAAAGGAAGTGAATCAGGGTGGGGCAGTGGACAACGCTTACCTTGATTTCAGCAAAGCCTTTGACACCATCCCACATAGGAGGCTGATAAACTAGCTGGGTAGGCTGGGCATGGGGGAAAGGGTGGTAAACTGGGTCAGAAACTGGCTAACAGACAGGAGGCAGAGAGTGGTGGTAAATGGGGTGCAGTCTAGGGAGAGGGGGTGACCAGTGGGGTGCTACAGGGTCTTCATTAATAACATCGCAGAATGGCTGAAGGAATTTTTCACCAAATTTTTAACATAGCCATTTTAAGACCTCTGCTCATGAATAGTGTCACTGTGATTTTCTTAATCTGTCCCAAACATTGATTGCACACACTGACTGCGCATTGTGCGCTACATGCACAGAAACACATTTTGGGTGACATGTGAATAATGACAGCTGTACTGCTCATAAGGAGGTGTGGTAAAATGGCAATGTTGAAAATCTGAGTGCAAATATTAAAATTTGCAAACTTACGAGCTAGGTAGGAACTGCTAACACGCTCATAAAACAGTCATTTTAGGAATTTTTCACCAAATTTTCAATATAGCCATTTTAACACCTCTGCTCATGAACAGTGTCACTGTGATTGTCTTAATGTGTCACATACATTGATTTTGCACACTGACTGCGCCATTATGCGCTACATGGGTGGAAACATGTTTTGGGTGAGATGTGAAAAATGACAGCTATACTGCTCTGAAGGAGGTGTGGTAAAATGGTAATGTTGAAAATCTGTAGTGAAAATATTAAAATTTGCGAACTTACGGTGTGTGTAGGAACTGTGCAATGCAGCTCTCATAAAACAGTCATTTTAGGAATTTTTTCACCAAATTTTCAACATAGACTTTTGAGGCCACCTTATGAACACTAGCAGTGTCATTTCCTTAATTGGTCCCAAAAAGATGATTTCACGCAGTGACCGTAAAAATCACCCTTCAGGCGATTAATGCCATGACAGTGCAAGAATTCATGAGGAGGGTCCTAAAACCCATGTTGAAAATTTAGAAAATTCCCAAAATGCCTGAGATACGCTTAACAAAGTTGAAAAACCCAATTCATAACATTATACAGCTTCTCGGCATTTCCTCAGTTGGATCGGCTTTGAAGAGTGCAGACATGTTTCGGTCCACGAAGATTGTCGGTGAGGTCGGAGGTAGTATGGGGTGAAGGGGGTGTGGGGAGGCAGGGTGCACAGTGGGTGGGTGCAGGTTGTGGGGGCAGGTAAACTATGAGGGACCTTTTTGTTTACAGGTTTATATATTTTTTATTAAGATGACGTGGGCGTTTGGCATGCGGGTGGTCTCCCAGCGTGGCAGCTGGAAAGGATGTTTGGGGGGTTGGAGCTGATGGATTGGAGACACACCATCAGCCATAACAAGCTTTGCCACGCTGGGGTGGGCTCCCAGCGTGGCATCTGAAAACTTTTGGGTGGGCGTGTAGCCCTGGAGCCAGCGGAGGATTGGGCACCCCCGTCGGCTATAACAGCTTTGCCACACTGGGGTGGGCTCCCAGTGTGGCATCTGGAAAGCTTTGGGGGGGCACCCCTGCCTATTACAGTTTTGCCATGCTGGAGTAGGCTCCCAGCAAGGCACCAGGACAGCTTTGTGGGGAGGGACCTGGAGCTGATGGGAGATTGGGCACCCCAGTCAGCCATACAGTGTGTGGGGGGAGGGAGCGCATCAAGCACAGTGTATGCGTGCTTGCGCAGGTGTGTGTGGGGGGAGCTCTGCTTACTGGAAGCGGAGCTCTCCTTTCAACTGTATGACCACCGTATTTTCAACAGCTGTCATAGACAGCTGCAGCAGTGATTGGGGAACTGGGGCCACACCTGTAAACACATTGACTGAATTGGAAGACGGGTGCCACACCTCCAAAAACTCAGATAATGGCACTATGTTTCTTGCACATGCATGCAAGCAACATAAAAAGGCATTACACACCAGGGATGTTCTGTGGGCCACAGCCAGATGTATTAAATCTGAATCTGACTGGGCAGCCTTCAGGACTAAAAGAATGCTAGTACAGATTTAATAAGAGACACTATAGCCCAATTATATATGAATGCCCTGGACAATTACAAAAATAATTATTCTAAATTCTGGAGTGTAGTACATGATATTGAGGGGAGTAAGTCCTCATCCACCCTTCCGATTTAAATAGAATCACAAGGTAACATAATCATGGACAGATAATTAATTTTAGAGGAGTTTAATGCTCACTTTGCCACATTTGGCCTTAACTTTGATACCTCCTCTGCAGCACTCCATTCCACCCTTTATACTATGTCTTCAGACTCTGACCTACTCTCATCTGAACTTTTCTGTTTTAAACCCATTGTAAGCTGCAATGTGTAAAAGAGACGAACAGAGACCAGGTCCGGTGAGGAAGAAATTTTATTACTACATACGTGACAACAGTAATGCTGGATACAAGATTATTTCTTCAGCGAGACAATGAGATACACAGCTTATATACAAGTTCCTTAGGCATGGGTGTTTCTCTAGAACAAGTAATTATAGCTCACTGACTGCAAATGATTATAGGCGTGGTAAGCATTTTGGAAAGTGACTATGGAAAGACCAAGCATAATCACAGTCTAACTGGGTTAATAATGTGACTTGGCCTGTCCTCCATTACATGCTACATCTGTCAGCCCAAATAATGGAATACCTCCTGGCTGGCTGCCACGTCTACTTTGGTTTGTGGTTATGGCCTCACTCTTGCCACTGTGCTTACTCTGTTCCTTTCCTTATAACTCATTCAAACCGCAGCTCAAAGCTACATCCAGTATCACGGCATAATATTACAACGCAACAACAAAGGTTATGTAGGATAGGCAATATGGGGACAAATTCCTCTGCCTTCTATTACATTCCCCTTGGCACCATATTGCCAAATTAGAAATTAGACCTGTAGTGGACGAAGTCCATACTAGATAATTGCCCCTATTGGGTCTGGTCAGACTGGAGCATACAATTTTGATGCAGGACATTAGTATCTAGAGTGCAAGTAATATACTGCATACAATAACAATTCCATGTATGATTGAACTTCCCCAATCACCAAAAATGCTTTTATCCATTGGAAAATGTCCCAACTGTCATCAGTGGGAGCATGTTAAGCTTAAAGTACGTCATTGTAATTTTCTACACCCTCAATTACTTGTTCCAGTTTTCCAAGTTTTCTGGTATATAAGTACAAAATTCATCTCCAATAATAGGCGCATACTCCACCTTGTGCCGCTAATACATAATCAAGTGCTGCTCTATTCTGTAAAGTAACAATCCTAAGGGCTTTAATTTCTGCTGTTAATAAAGTTATTGATTGCGATGTTTCATTAACCAAAGTTTCTAATTCATAGCTTAACTGATCAATATAAAGCATTGTTTGGACCGACCTCACCATGGAAAAACCCAGCCCCAAATTTTCTCCTACTGATATTTGTTTGGAATCCTGTGGAAGTTCCTTCACTTCCTTTTAATACGGTTTGTTGTTTTATGGTGAGTTGAGTTTAAAATTACATGGATATTGGCTTTAGTTGCAGGGTTCCCAAGTAACAACATCCTTCCACCCAAGTGGTAAGTAAGTGTAAGCTTTGAATCCACATACCCAATACAATCCTGTGACACTGCCAAGCCCGTGCTAAGTAACTCCCAGGGAAAACACAGATTGTAGTATTAACTAAATAGGTATTGTTGGTGCAGTTATCAGTCGAGTTACAAAATATGATAGTTTGGATTTTAATGTATCTAATGTTAGGGTAGTACTTGGATGTGCAGTTTTGGGTTGATCCAACATAACAGGCTTGTCCTAGAACTCACATTTTACATATACAATAAGGGATTGCTGGTGTCTTTCTATGGTCAAGGTGTATAATGGTATCCACCGGTTGTCACATTTAGTGGACTGTACCAGTTATGTGGTAGTACAGAGTTATTAAAATAGATGTATTTACATTAGACAATATAGACTGTACAAAGTTTGAGTCATTGATTTTGAGATTGCGAACAATAGTTGGTATGTTCATACCAGTCCAAAGGATCTGGTCTTAAGTGGAGTCCAACGGCTGATGAAAAAGGTGAGTGTGTACACACATAACAGTCACTCATATTTGCATTATTTACATGCAGTCTCATTAGAGTCCACCAGGTGTTTATGGTGTGGAGTGGGTCTTCACTCCGTTACGTATTCTGAGGTCATTTCCTGTTCTCCACGAAGAAAAATTGTCCGCCACACTCTACGATTATGGTGATGGCAGTTTTAAAGTTCATGGTTCCTTTTAATTTCTCTTGCTAGCTGTGATAAAAACAAATTGTGCATTTACTTTGATCGTTTAATTATTATAGTTATTTTTGTGACCCTTTTACATCGGTCTACATGGACCCAAAATTCTGACTTTTTCCTCTTCTCACATCTTGACACATATATTACACTTTCCCCAAATGTATTAAGGACTTGGTAGGGCCCCAACCAGTTTGCATCCTTCCAGGGGTTTTTCTGTTCCCAATTTCTAACTATTACCATATTATTAATGCGTATTGGTATTCCATATCCCGTTTTAAGGTATTTGTATTGTTTGTTGTACTCATGATTGTTTCCCATATTTACAGCCACAAAGGGTAAGAATTTTTGTAGCTGTGTTTGTACTCCCTTTAGAAATGCCTCATGTTTGATTCTGTCTGTAGTAGCCGTTCCGGGACCGGGTAGGTCTCCCGGGTGAGCTAGCCTCATTCTTCTCCCTGTCATTAATTCATATGGGGTTAACCCTGTGCTTGCTTGCACTGTGCCTCTGATGGCCATTAAAATGCCTGGTAGATGTGCTACCCAGTCTTTACCTTCATCAAGTACAGCCTTTTTAAGCGTTTTTAGTGTGCAGGTTTAATTTTCCACCATACCTGATGCTTGTGGTCTGTAGGGTGTATGCAATCTTTGTTGCACCCTATTATTTTGCACATTCCTGCATAACTTGATTAACAAAGTGAGTCCCTCTATCTGACTCTATTATATTTGGGAATCCCCATCGGGCACATACCTGTGTGTATAATATGTGTGCCGTTGTTATAGCATTTGCACTTTTAACTGGGAAAGCTTCTACCCATTTTGAGAACATGTCAATTACTACTAGCATGTATTTATATCCCCCCTTTGCTGTGGGCAGGGGTTCAACATAATCAATTTGTAGGGCATCCCAAGGTCCTTCCGCTAAGGGTAATCTCTGCAGAGGGTATTTTTCTCTTTTAGGGTCCTGCTGTAAACATATTAGGCAGGATTGTACAACTTGCGTAACTGTCTGCTTTAAGTTGTACAAATGGTATTTATTTTTTACTATCTGGAGAGTTTTATCTACTCCTGGGTGTCCCGCCCATTTGTGGTTTTCTAGCGCTATATCTCTTTGGAGACTCTCCGGGACCACCCACCTTGGTTCCCCCTCTACAGTTTGGTATAGTAAGATTCCATCTTGCATATAGTAGTCTACTTGCTGTCCTTCCTCTACCTTTTTAATTTTATTTCTGATCCAATCATCCCCCTTTGAGCCTCCTTTAGATCTACCATTTCCTTTACGCTAGTCATACTGATTGGACTCTGTTGTGCTGGTCGAATCCTTCCACGGTTCTCCTGACTTGGCTGCAATCTTTGCCCATTTGTCGGCTTTCGTTTCCCATTCCTCAAATGTCCCTGTTTTACACATGCTGCTACATGAGCTATGGGCTTTTACTTTCTCTTATGGCGATCCTCCCTGGCTGTTTTTACCTTCCATTAAGATAGCTGTAGTAACTCCCTGTATATCTACGTGTTCCCCGGTACTCGTTTTCATGTCCCTCTTTGCCCAAATGGGTAGCCATGTTGTTAACGACCCAATTGCAAACTGTGAGTCTGTTATTATTTTTATTCGTCCCTCAGGTACTGCTTTTATAGCTTCATAAATAGCTACTAGTTCCGCATATTGTGATGAGTCTCCCGGGGATAATTTAATTATTTTCCTTTGTTCACTCAGTGGTCTTTCCTCATCATCATCCCCTGTATTAAAATATACAGCCACCCCCGTATAAGCTTAGCCTTTTTCCCAAAACCTGGACCCATCTACCCAGCATGGTATAACTCCTTCCTTTGGGGTGTTTTTCCACAACGGTGATAAATACTCCATATTATCAATTATCTCTCTGCAGTCATGGGCCTCCCTGTTGTAATCTAAGTATTGGAGCATATGTGGGGTGGTTAGTTTTGTACTGTTACCTGTTTGTCTTGTAAGGTTAATAGCCATTTGGCTTGTCTGCTATGGCTGACGCCCTTAGCCTTTCCTTCTACTAGTAATTTAATAGGCGTGTGTGCTGTTTGGATAATGATCTTGCCGAACCCGACTATCAGTTCGCTGGCATTTATTGCCCAAGCCACCGCCAATAGATTTTTTTCACACATACTAAATCCTTGCTCTACTTTGGTTAGTTGCCTATTTAAGTACAATACTGGTACGCTCTTTCCCCATTTAGTTTGTAGAAGCACTGCCATAATCGTCTCTTCCGTGGCCAAGGCTTGTATTATAAAGGGGACACTGTGGTCAACTGTGGCCAGCACGGGTGCCTGCATTAACGCTACCTTTAGTTTTTTAAAGCTTTGTAACTCCTCCCCTTCCACACTAGTTTGTCTTCCTTTTGTGGATTATCTCTGAGCAAGGCGTATAAGGGTTTTGTAATCTCCGAATACTCCTCTATGTAATCCCTACAGAAGTTGGTAATTCCTAACAATTTTCGCAATCCTGTGAACGTGGTTGGTAGGGTAAATTTTGTATTAATGTTATTCTATTTGGGTCTATGCGCCTTCCTTTTTCTGATATTAGAGTCCCTAAAAATGTTACTTCAGGTTGCGAGAGTTGCACTTTTTCTGGATTTATTTTAACCCTCTCTTATTTAGTGCTTTAAGCACTCAGTCTAGCAGTTGTAAATGTTCCGTTTGCATCCTACTCTGAAGCAGTAGATTATCTCAGTATTGTATTACCTCGTGTTCTAGTCCCTCCTCCTGCAACATCTGTTATGCGTGTCGATGAAACAGGGTTGCGCAGTGAGAACCCTTGTGGTAGTCTAGTAAAAGTGTACTGTTGTTCCTAAGCGTAGCATAAATTTATATTGATCCTCCTTTCTCAGGGTAGGGACCAGAATCCATTTGCCAAGTCTATTACTGAAAATATTTTACTTCCTGGTTTGACCTTGTAAATTTCAGTTGTTGTGTTAATAATTGGGCTTACTTGTGGCATTACCTTGTTTAATTTTCGATAGTCAATGGTCAATCGGTATTTACCATTGAGTTTTTTATGAGCCAAATGAGGCTGTTTGCTGTGGAGCAAATAGGCCTCAATACTCCTTGTTTTAGGAGATTGAGAATAACAGGCTGTGTTCCTTTTATGGCTTCTTGTGGCAAGAGTATTGTCTAGTATGCCCTGGATCTGGCTCCTCTATAGCTATCACTGTGTAGCTTACTTTCCCAGTCTGTCCCAGATTGTGCCCATACGTGTGGGTATTTTTCAAGCACTTGTTGCATATTAGGATCACTGACTGCTGGCACAGTCAGTTGTCTGTTACTTTTAATTGACCCCCATATATAACTTTCCAGTATCTGGGTGGTCTCACATCTTCCTCCTTTATTTTGCCAAATACATTTATTTGTTAAGACGATAATTAGACTATGTTTTTTTAGAAAGTCAATCCCTAGGATGTGACTCTCGGTCCCTCCATGCAGGACCACAAAGGTGCCTTTACCAACATGTTTTTCTTCTAAAAATACTGACGTAGGTTGTGAAAATCTTCCGCTTAAGGTGTATCCCATGCATCCTTCAATTAGTATGGGCTTTCTTTTCTCATCTAGTGGTATGTGCATATTTAACAGCGGAGCGGCTGCCCGGTGTCCACTAAAGTGGTTGTTCTTCTCTCTGCACTTTTAGCGGCACTGTTGGTCTCCCTTATCAAAGCTAACGCACATACCCATTGCACTGGGAGACATCTGAGCCTCCGCCCCCCTATTGTTTTTCCTTTATTGCTGAAAGCCTCTTTAAAGGTATTTCTCCTCCTCACTATCATATGGAGGGCTGTCGGTTTCTTTTTCGGCTTGTCCCAATACCAGGTTAAGCCTGTTATGAGATCTTGTACTTTGTCTACCCAGCTCCTGGTATATGTCTTGGATGGACTCCTGGATCCTTACTTTGTGGGCTCCATCCTCTCCTCTGCCTGTTTGTCTTGGTCCTTGACCTCTCTGCATCCACCCTTGCCCAACAGTCACTCATGACGTGTCCGGCTTTTGCAGTTAAAACATGTCCTAGATTCTCCCCTTGTTCCCCCTTCATTTTCCAGGTCACTGCGGCAACCTCTGCTCTCCTCTCCTTCACATTTAAGTAAGTTACCAACTAGGTTAAGGCATTCTTCCTGGGTTGGCGCCATTTTAACTACCGTCCTAAGGGTGGGGTCTAGGTCATACACTCTTATCCATAGGTCCCTAAATGTGGTGTCATCTTTACGAGAGGCAATCCTGCCCCCCCTGTATCTCTGATATATGTCAAAAAGTCGGGATGAATACCCGGGGGCCCTTCCCAGCTTGTGGCTTGGTTTGCAAAATTCGGTCCCAGTCTACTTCCTGTTTTGCAGACTCCCCCCTTGCTTTTCTTATAGCCTCCACTACTTCATTGTAATCCACTCACGGGTTTACTTTGTTTTCGGCTTCTGAGTGGGTGCCCTGTACCGTAGAGGGCATTGCATCGGCTATGGTATGGGGTAGTTTAAACATGACTAATCGGCAGACGTCTTGATTGGTTAACCTACAAGTACTGCTTAATTGTTTCAATTTTTGCCTCAGTTCTGACAGATTAGTTTGTGATCTATTGGCCCTATCATTGTGCCTAATTTTGTCAACTTGTCAATCGACAGGTCCTTGATTTTGGTTTTTGGCTCCGGCTCCCTGTGTTTTTGCTGGACTATGTTCTTTTTTATCTTTTTGCCTGCCCCTTCTTTCTCCACCCAATTGTCTCCCTCCAACTCGTACTCCTTTTCCTCTATCTCCTCGGTCCATTGTTCCTTATCTTTAGATCCTTCTTCCTGCATCTGTGCCATCTGGGCATCCTCATCTTCCTCTAAGAGTTCCTCAACTGTTTCCTTTAGCCTCCATTTTTTTCTTGGCTTCATATTTATCAGTCTCCTCCTTCCTCTTCTCCCGTTCCTTTCTCATTCTAGCCTTTGCCTGTTTTGCTACTAGACTAACCAACTGGTCCTCTAGTTGGTGCCTAGTAACAGTTGACATTGTACCCCCCGAGGCACTTTGTCCTCGGGTGGTCATGGGTGCTACCTTTAGG
Organism: Neoceratodus forsteri; assembly: GCA_016271365.2. NCBI lineage: Eukaryota > Metazoa > Chordata > Ceratodontiformes > Ceratodontidae > Neoceratodus > Neoceratodus forsteri. The sequence continues at coordinate 251,573,304 of CM057450.1, read as the reverse complement.
GGGCTGCGAGCTGAGCTTTTAACTTCTCACACTGGTCCTTTAACTTTTGGATAGTCTCAGTTGCCTCTTTTAGTTTAGTGTACAAGCGCTAGCCTCAAAGGGCGTGTTCTTGTGACTGTTGATCTGATGTTATGTGTAACAGGGAGTTATCCTACTTAATAAACATAAATCTTCCTGTGCCTTGACTTGCTGGTGTCGTGTTTGTTCCAGTTGATCCTTAATGTTGTTGTAAGTACAGTTAAGGGGTGCTTTGTTGCAACCTTTCTTGCAATAGTTTTATCTCCTCCCTTGTTTCTCATTTACATAATGTAACCTTTATTCTCTGATGCCTGTTTTCCCAGCCTGCATACTATGGTTTGGTTATACTGATACAAGCCCTGTAGGGCATTGGCAAATCTCCTTTTCTCCCTTGACCTTTTGTTTCTCTCTGCTACTTGTTCTGAGAAATAAACTTGCGCCGGAGTGTCTTCCAGCGGGCGCCTCGTACGGCCCCTGTTTGCAGAATTTTCCCAAACATTTTCCTATTATAGTTTCCATACTCATTTCCTTGTCTGCTTGGGTATTTTTCAACAGAGTCACCCGTGCACTGATGGCTCTGTTTACTTCGACCAAGTCTTACGACTCACCCTGTGTGTTCTGGCTTGCAAGTCCCAGTAACAACACTTATATACCTTGCCCCATGAGTTCTTACAAGGTTATATATTTTCGTTTGGGAACTATTAGATTTAAGCAGAATCAGAAAGATTTTAAACAAGGACTCATACATCACCTAGTATGCAGACTGAGATTTCCAGTCGATGTACATGTGTAGTTGATTTAGTCACCGGACCGAGCCTGGTCCTCAACAGCATTTTCCGCTGTTCCTTAGCATCAAACAGAGCTGGTTCACCCGTCCAGTGGTTGACCACCCGAAATTTATCTGGTTTGTCAGCAACAGTGATCCAAGTCACGGCACCAACTGTAAACTGCGATGTATAAAGAGACATACGAGACCAGGTCCGGTGATGGAAGAAATTTTATTACTACATACGTACAACAGCAATGCTGGATACAAGTTATTTCTTCAGCTAGACAATGAGATACACAAGCTTATATACAAGTTCCTTAGGCATGGTTGTTTCTCTAGAACAAGTAATAATAGCTCACTGACACAAATGATTATAGGCGTGGTAAGCATTTTTGGAAAGTGACTATGGAAGACCAAACATAATCACAGTCTAACTGGGTTAATAATGTGTCTGGCCTGTCCTCCATTACATGCTACATCTGTCAGCCCAAATAAGGGAATATCTCCTGGCTGGCTGCCACATCTACTTTGGTTTGTGGTTATGGCCTCACTCTTGCCCCTGTGCTTACTCTGTTCCTTTCCTTATAACTCATTCAAACCGCAGCTCAAAGCTACATCCAGTGTCACGGCATAATATTACAAGGCTGCCAACAAAGGTTATGTAGGGATAGGCAATATGGGGACAGATTCCTCTGCCCTCTATTACACCCATAACATACAAACAGGTTGAAGATATCATGCTAAAATTAGACATTAGGAAAAGTGCTGAGCCAATGGCCTAGATCCCCTATTTCTAAAAATTGGTCACCATTACCTCACAGCTCCAATCACTCATCTCTTTAACCTCTCCCTTTCTTGTTGTAAAATTCCCACAATTTGGAAAATGGCCCATATCATTCCTCTGTTCAAAGTAGAAGACCCCTATGTTGTTGAGCAACTATATGCCCATATCCATTATCCATATATTAGCAAAAGCTCCTTGAAAGACTAATTAATGTGCAAATAAGGAATCACCTGGAGAATACTAAATTCATAAATCCTGTGCAATCTGGGTGTAGATCTAGGCACAGCATGGTGTCAACAATGAAAGTGACACATGACTGTCTTGTTGTGCTTGACTGAAACAGTCAACTGGTGTAGTGTTTCTGGATCTTAACAAAGCTTTCAGTATGGTTAACCATGACATATTATTGCAGAAATTAAAAAGATCTGGATTAGGGAACTCTGTGCTGTCCTGGTTTGCAAACTATCTTGGAGGAAAGCAGCAGCAAATTAAATCTAAGGAAGAATATTCTTTGTTATTGCCCCAACGAGGGGTGTCCTCAAGGATCGATTTTATGATTGTTGCTATTTATGGTATGTAAATTACCTTGATAGCAACATTAAAGAAGCTAAATTGTACTCTTTTGCTGATGGTACTGTCCTGTATGTGTCTAGACCCACCCTTTCTAATGTCTACTTTGACATGCAAGCAGAAGTCAGTACATTATAGATGAATTTATTCTTGTCCAAGCTACTGCTTAATGCAAACAAACCAAAGTAATGCTCGTTAAGCCTCATAACACAGTTTCCTATAGGCTGCCAATGCATATCATAACATCACTTGTTGATTCCTTAGAAGTGGTAGACAACATAAAGTATCTCAGAATTGTGCTTGATAAGTCCCTATTCCTCCACTCAGACAATCTATGCAAAACAATTAAGATTCAGAATAGGCTTCTCTATAGGAATAAATGCTGTTTTCCATTAGAAGCCAGGAAAAGACAAATGCAAATGACCTTTCTTCCCCACTAGATTATGTGGATCTAATTTATAGTAGTTGTCCCTTACCACCCTGATTATGCTAGACATGATCTATCATACAGCCCTATGCTTTATTACTAGTGCTGCTCCCAGAATCCACCACTGCACTTTATATATACTTGTAGGTTTGCCATCCCTAAACATAAGGAGGCTCAGAAATCTTTATCTGTGGATCTATAAAGCCTTAATGAATAATCTTTCTGGTTACATCAAATGGTCACATGTGCTCATAGTTCATATGCACTAAGGAAAAACAAATACATTCTTTTAGACTTACCTAGGTAAGCTACCTTTTATGGTAAACTTGCTATTAGTTGTAATATTCCTACAATCTGGAATGCATGGCAACACACCTTATAGCTTCCTAGTCTAGTCAGCGCTGATGTCTTTAAAGCCCTCTTCAATAAGATATGCAAGGATACTTTTTCTTGTAGAGGCCATCTCATTGAATGTTGTAAGATCATTAAGTTTTGCACTTATTGTATTATCTTAATTCACATTGTATGTTTTTTTTTTTCAGTATAGTAGCCCTTACTGTACTAATACTTTGAAAATAGATAGGCATTGTTTTGTGCTCATATTACTTGCTATACTGTAATTTCACACTGTTCATTGTATACTGTCCTATGATGATAGATAGGCATTGCTTCGTACTCATATTACTTGCTATATTGTACGTTCGCTGAGTTCACTGTATACTGTCCTACCCAGTACCTCCTTGCAAATGAGAGTTGCTCAATGGAGTCAATTACTGGTGAAATAAATAACTACATACATACATGCATATAAATAAATACAATTTGGGAACAGATTCATAATTTTTTCACCTAACTGATGAAAGCATGATTTTAGGGCAAGCCTTTTCCACCATGAAAATTTAGACCAAAATTCCAAACTATCTATGCTGTAGGTGATGACAGCAAAACAGCACCCTCCCTGATTTTTCCTAAAATGCAGTATCCAGATCATGGAATCTGCATATTTAACTGGAAAGAAACTTGGCAAATCAAGAAACATTGCCCCAAGACTGTGTATGCAAAATGTAATGCACTTCAGTTGAATGGGCAAAGCTATTAATATATTTGTATACAGTATGTACATCTACATACATACAGAATTATAGTGGTGCAGTAGCACTACTATAGTTAGGGCTGAGTAGGGTGTTTAAAGTTAAACTCCTAACCTTGCACTTTAATAGCCTTGCCCATGTTTAACCGAACTACACACAATTTTGCATGTGTAGTTTGGAAGGCTAGGTCTCTTGATTTACTTAGTTTTGTTCCAGTCGGATATGTGAATTTCAAGATAGTGTGTGTTTAGGAAAAATTGGGGAGGGGTTTTTTTTATCATTTATAGCCAGGTGGTTTCGAATTTTCATCTGAAATGTTCAGGGTAGAAAGGGCTTCCATCTAAATGGTGCCTTTCACTGGTTTGGTGAAAAAATATTAGTTCATTCCCAAGTTATAAGGATTTTAAATATCTGTTCTGATTATGCTCATTAGGGTCTTTTGGAGAGACATTTGATACCTACTGAGCATGCTCCAGACCTTATTCAAATCCTTATAGGTTGGAATCGAATACATTTTTTTCTCCAAATCAATGAAAAGCATCATTCTGGGGCAAGCTTCTATCTACCTTGAAAACTTCCAGACCAAATTTCCAAATCATTTTGGGCTGTAGTTGATGACCGAAAAAGCAAAAAAAAACAAGATTTTTCTAAAACATACTATCTTGATCTCAGAATCCACTCATCCGACTGGAAAGTAACTTGACAAATCAAAACACTTGCCGCCCAGACTGCGTGCAAATTTTCATGCAATTACACTGAATGGAAATTAAGCTATTAATATATTTATATACTGTATATATATCTATATAAAGTATTATGATGGTGTGGCAGTACCACTACAGTTTGAGTTGAGGAGGCTGTTTAATGTTAAACTCTTAAATTGTACCTTAATAGCTTTTCCATATTCAATTGAATTGCATGACATTTTGCATGTGTAGTTTATGTGAAGTTATCTTGATTTGCCAAGTTTTGTTCCAGTCAGATGTGCAGATTCCATGACTCGAGAGTGCATTTTAGGAAAACAGTTTTTTCCTGGGATTTTTTGGTCATCACCTATAGCCAAGAAGGTTTGAATTTTGGTTTGAGTTTTCTGGGCAGAAAGGGCTTGCTCCAGCATTGTGCCTTTCATTGGTTTGGTGAAAAAAATATTAATCTGTTCCATTGTTATAAGGATCTGATATTTGGATTCTGAGCATGCTAAGTAGGATCTTTGGTTATATGTTTAATACCTCACTAAGCATGCTTAATACCAAAATGTAATCAAATATAATCAATTTAATTTAATTTAAATTAATCCAGAATGTCGTCAGTGGCTACTGGCATAAGGACACTACAAAATAAATCTTCATTTTGTTAATTATCTCAAGATGTTTGACATATCATTACAGGTTGCAAATATTGAGTAGCGCTGTCTGTGTAAAAGTGTCAATCATAATCATAATACAGTAACAAGAAATTTACCCCCCACACACAAACCATGTTGCACACTGACACTCACCTCAAATGGCAAGTTCTCATCATACAATGAACAATCAATTAAGGCTAACACAGTTGCAGAAGACAATACAAAGTGAAATGAGAAATGGCTACATAAAAAAAAAAAAACAGGCTGCATTTGTCATTATTCATCTGAAGTAGAACACACTTTGTGAAATGATTATATGACTCTCAATTGTATAATCACCCTGACTGTCACTAAAATTGAAACTGATGAAGCAGCATCAATATGCTATGAATGAAAATAGAAACATTGATTGAAATAGTATAAGTATACAATATAATATTACCATGAATGATTGCAATTTGGAGAAGTCAGGAAGATAACTTACAGTTTAATGTTTACTTCATTACAATGCTTACTGTGCTACTCACAACTTGAAATAAGAGGTTGTACTTGTGTGAATGAATAACACTCAGACATTCACATAACTCAAAAAAAATTGTGTTTCTCACTTTTGAAAATTATGACTGGGCTGGAATTAACACCTGATTGCAGTTCTTAATTACTGTTTTTCACAGCAGGTCAAGATGTGAGTCATTACCTATGTGGTATAAAACTGAAATAGACATTACCAAAGTGCACTTTGTCCACAGTTCTAAACTAAAACAACAAGCATTTGTCAATGCCGAATGCTCATTGCTGGCATAGGCAGTGGCAGGAGGTGGAGAGGCATAGTGCTGTGCGTTTGTTAATGTGTCCCTAAAGGTGATTTTGCACAGCGAGTATGCCACTGTGTGTCAGAGCTGTGGAAACACATTTGTGCAGGCTGTGCAAAATGGCAGCTGGACTGTTGATAATGAGATGTGCACAAATGCCAGTGATGAAAATGTGGCATGAAAATATTGCAGATTGATGAAGTTACAGGGTGCGTGGAAACTTTGCAATGCACGCTTGCAACATAGTCATTGTCTGGACTTTCGCCACCAAATTTTCAACATAGGCATTTGGGACTTCTGTTGATGAATAGTGTCACCGTCATTTCCTCAAAGTGTCCCAAAAGTGATTTCACTAGTGACCATGCAATTCTGCACCGGACGTGCAAAAACACATTTCAGCCAGCTGTACTGTTCATAAGGAGGTATGCAAAAATGGCAACGATGAACAGCTGGAGTGAAAGTATTACAAATTCACAAAGTCACGAGTGTGTGCAAACTGCTAATGCACGCTCTCAGAAACACTCATTTTATTGAGTTTCATCCCTAAATTTTCAACATAGGCATTTTAGGACAACTGCTAATGAACAGTGTCACTGCCATTTTCATAATGTGTCTCGAACACAGGCCTTCCACAGCAACTGCATCATTGTGCTCCAGAACTGTGAAAACAGATTTTGGTCAGCATGTGAAAATGACAGCTGTAATGTTCATTAGGAGGTGTAGAACAATGGCACCATTGAAAATGTGGAGTGAAAATATTAAAGTTTGTAAACTTATGAGCATGCACAAACTGTACAACACACACTCATAACACAGTCACTTTATGGAGCATTGTCACCAAATTTTCAACAAAGGCATTTTAGGACCTCTGCTCATGAACAGTGTCACTGTTATTTTCATAATGTGTCCTGAATAGTGATTTTCGCACAACAACTGTGCTATTCTGCACCGGAAGTGTGAAAACACATTTTGGCCAGGATGTGAAAAATGACAGCTGTACGGTTTACAAGAAGGTGTGGTAAAATGCCAATGTTGAGAATCTGGCATGAAAATAGTGCGAATGCGCTAACTTATGAGCGTGAGTTGCGCAGTTGCTATGCATGCTCAGGAACAGTCATTTTGGGGATTTTTCCCACCAAACTTGCAACATAGGCTTTTTGAGAGCCCCTCTCATGAACAGTGGTACTATCATTTCGTTACTCAGTCCTGAAAGGTGATTCTGTGCAGTGACTGTGAAATCACCTTTCAGGACCCAATAATGCCATGACAGTGCAAGAATTCATGAGAAGGAGTCCCAAACACCCCATGTTGAAAATGTGGGGCTAAAATTCGCAAAAATGTCCGAGATATGCATTAAAGCTGAAAACCCCTATTCATTCCATTATACAGCTTACGGCATTTCTTCAGTTTGCGGTTTAAAGAGTGCAGACGTGTTCCCGGTCTCATCAAGATTGTCTTGCCAGACTCTGCAGGTAAGTATGGGGTGAGGGAGTTGAGGGAGGCAGGCTGCACAGAGGGTGGGTGCAGGTGGGGAGGGGCATTGAGACTATGAGGGACTGCTTTCTTTTTACAGGAAAAAAAAAACATTGCAAGACAGTTTTTGTTTTGCAGTGGATTTAGCATGCTGGGGTGGGCTCCTAGCATTCTACCAAACTGTTTGGGGGATCTATAGCTGATGGGGGATTGTGTACCCTCATTGGCACACACAACATGGGGGGAAGAGGAAGTAATGCCGACGGGGATTGGTCACCCCCATCAGCACACAAAGAAAGTGGGGGCGTGAGCTGAGGGGTAGTAGGCACCCCCCCTCAGCATTTAACAATTGGGGGGTTTATGTGGATGGGAGTGGGCTCCCCCATCAGCACACAAAGAAAGTGGGGGTTAACTGACAGGGGGATTGGTCACCCTCGAAGTCGGCAGTAGTTGGGCGGCCACCCGCTCGATGACCATGCTCCTAATGTCGGCAAGCATGTAGGAAGGGTCCGCTGTGTATGATGAGCTTTGCTCAGATTGCAGCAGACCTTTTCTTAGATGTGCTCAACACATTTTGTATGCATGGTGTGGTGCCAGCATGCAGGCTGATTGGGGAATGAGGGACGCACCTACTGGTGCATGCCCTGCATTCGTCCAACAGTGACCCCGCCTCCAAAGCTGCACTGTCCCACGATATTGGCTGTGCAAGCATGCCGACATAAAAAGGGAGTTTAAACTTGGGGTACTTTCAATAGTAGCCACAGATACCATTCTTCTTAGTTGCAATCACATAGGTCCTCCGAAATCAAAGCAGTTCTTTAAATGGACTGGGCTGTCCACCTCTAATACCAGTTCTTTCTCCTTCCTCCCCTCCAGGTTGTCCACTGGTGCTTTCAGACAACATACTATAAATGCCATCTGTCATGTTTATAATTGTGGTCATAAAATGATTATCTTGAAAATTTAGGGTCAAGCTTAAATAAAAAATGAAGAGTGAATATGTAAAGAGTGAATGTATGAAGATGAATTTGTAAAGAATGAATTTGTAAAGAATGAATATGTAAAGAGTGAATGTGCCAGACCCTGCACTTCTATAGATGGACAGAGTCTTCACATGGCACAGGATCCAAAGTGCTCTGCACATCTGCACCTGTGCAGACCTGCGTGAATGGGGATACAATTCCACTTTCTGAAAAAGAAAGTACATTCTTTCCAAAAAACTTTGTTAATGCACCAGTTAGGGTAACTCAATGCTACAAAAGTAGGGAAATGTGGTGTTAGGGTTTCCAGATCTAACTCCCACCCCAACCACCAAGAAGCAAGAAGAAAAACATTAGAGTTTTGGGTCTCCGGAGTCTTGGCAAATAAGTGGTCGGGTCTTTCTTGGCATTGTCAACCCTAATGCTGACCCCATTCCTAGAGCAACAAAACCTCACATGATCTCATTTCTTCATGCAGGGCAAATTCTATTGGCAATGTGTGGGAAGACATACTTCTCCAGTTGAAGAGTTTATCACTATGAGACACTGGCTAGGAGCTGTACTGTGTGCTTCAGAGTGGAGGCCACAGGCTGCAGGGAGTCAGCATTAGGATTGACAACCCCAAGGAAAACCCATCACTAGTTTGCCAAGACTCTGGACACACAAAACCTTAATATCTTAATGTTTTTCCTTTTGCTGCTTGGGGAGGAGTTAGGGTTGAAAACCCTAATGCCACATTTTCTTTTGTGGCATTAAATTAACCTAACTTGTGCATTATCAAAGTTTTTGCAAATAATTATATACGTGTGTATGTATGTATATATATATATATATATATATATATATATATATACATACATATGAACAAAAAAATCTGTTTAATGCATCAGTTAGGGTTGTTCCACAGTGACAAAGGAAATTTGGGGTTAGGGTTGAAACCACCCTTGGACCCCTCCAGCTCACCACCTCAACTGGCAGCGGGGTGCACATTTGGGTTGTTGGCCATAACTCTCACCCCATCACATGTGTAAAGAAGCTGATGAATAGGACAATGGGGTGAGAGTTAGGACCAATGAACCCAATGCAAACCCTGATGCCGGTTGGGGAGGGTGGGCTGGAGGGTTCCAATGGGGGGATTCAACCCAAACACCAAATTTCCTTTCTTTCGTCACTGTGGAACAACCCTAACTGATGGCTAAAACAGAGATTTTGCCTCTAATTTCTTCTTTTTGAGAATGATGATAAGAAATAATGAAAGTAATGCAGCGGTGGGAGCACAATTGTAAAGGCAAATGGTAGCGGTAACAGCAACAATAGCAGCAAAGGAAACAGAAACACAAAAGGAAATGCAGCGCATATGGAAACACAAACTGTAAAGCGCTACAGGCACAGTAACAAAATTGCAAATGCAAATGGTAACAGTAATGGCAGCGAAGATGCAAAACAAAGAGAAATGGTAAAGCAAACAAAAGAGCTGCTGTAAATGCAAATGACAATGCACACGGGACGCAAACTGAAATGCAAACACAAACAGTAGGGGAAACACAAATGGTAACAGTAACGCAACCACAAGCGCAAACGAGAATGCAAAGGGTAATAGACGTGGTTGCGCACATGGGAACAGAAACACCAATGGGTACATAAAAGCAAGTGGAAGCAGTAACTGTAACAATAACAGAAGTGCATACCCTGCTTTTCCCCAACAGCTGCATAGAGAAACACATTGTGCACAAAGAATGTATGCATAACAATGGGCCTCGGAGCAGAAAATGAGCTGTTGGAACACTAAATTGCTTATATCTCAGGACCCGTACGATGTAGAAATAAAATTTAAATGTCACATGAATCATGCACTTCCTGGCTATTTTTATATATGCATAGCCATAGGTGTTGGGTCATTGGCCCTAACTCTCACCCCATCACATGTGTAAAGAAGTTGAGGAATAGGACAATGGGGTGAGAGTTAGACCAACGACCCTAATGCACACCTCGATGTCGGTTGGGGGTGGCTGGAGGAGTCCAAGGGGTTTCAGCCCCAACACCAACTCCATAGGCTATGCATACTCGCAACAAAAATTCTGTATCTTGCACTGTTTGAGATACGAGCCCTGAAAGTTGCGCATATGCCACCATGTTAGTCTATGGGAAAATCATCAACTTTGGATCACCGTAACTTGGCAGCCATGCAATATCTTTTCACCAAAACACCGAAAGGCACATCTGTGAGATATTGGCTGCCTTCCTCCAAATTTCAGCCCAAAGACCAAATGGTTCGTTTGCAGCAGGGTGACAAAGAACTCCTGTCATTTTGGCCACATTCTGGAAAAGTACTGTCGAACTTTATAAAAGCTTTTTGCAAAACAACACAAAAGTGTTGCATATGCGACACTACTTTGCAACACTACTTTTGCAGAAATTTAGAAAACATATTTCTGGGTGTTTCACCCCAAAATAAAGACATACTAGCATACTCAGTCTCCAACTAGGTGAATACAAAAAGAATTAGGTTGCTAGAGGGTCCCAAATTTAAATGGCAAGCATTTTTCTGATCACCAACTGAAAACAAAATGGTAGATTTGAGAAAGTAAAAGGACCATTTGTGAAAGTAAAAACTGCATTTGTGACACTTTAAAACTTTTTGTTAACTTTCCCCATCGACTTATAATGGGAACTTGTTTTTTGAATAACTTTTGAACCGTTTAATATTTTTTCACAAAATCTTCAAAAGGCACACCAGGCTCCCCAGCAGCATGTTCTCTGAAGTTTTCAGGCCACTCGTGCAAACCGTGATGAGCTGTAGGCAGAGCAAAAGAAATCACCGAAACTGTAAATGTGTGCACAGAACTGACTAATAACTCCACAGCCATACATCTGACTGGTACGAAAGTTGGCAGACCCCAAGATGCATTGTTCTTCATCATACTTTCCAAATTTCAGACAAATCCGTTGAACAGTGGCAAAGTTATTAAGGTGCAAAGTTTGACCCTTTAATTTTAAAAAGTGCTACTCAACTGTAAAACTATGGTATCACTACCGTGCTACCATAATATATATATATATATATATATATTATATTATATATATATATTCTATGCAAAAAAACTTCGTTAATGCATCATTTAGGGTTAAAACACAAAAAGTCAGGAAATGAGACCTTCCGGTTGCCTCATTCCCCTGCTCATGAACCCGCCCATCATCCCAAGATTGACAGCTGACGGGGTGCGTCATTGGGGTTGTGAGGCCTAAATGTCACCCAATTCCATCTGTAATCATATTCACAAGGCACAGTAAAGAAGAATGGGGTGACATTTAGGCCTCACAACCTGAATGACACACCCTGTCAGCTGTCAATCTTGGGATAATAGGCGGGTCCACTGGGGGGGATGGGGTAACCCTAAAGGTCTCATTTCCTGACATTTTGTGTTTTAACCCCAAATGATGCATTAACAAAGTTTTTGCATAGAATTTCCTTACTTCCTGGAAAGAATAGAAAAGAAGAAAGCTGCACAAGTTAGTGGGAGCCCATGCCACTACCAACTTGCAAATTCCTGACTAAGATATGAGTTAAAGTACTGAATATTTTTTTTATTTATTTATTTAGCTTTTGTTTTGACCAGGTAGGTACACTAGACAATCTGTATGCCTATTTTCAGGTACGACCTGGGAAAGTACAATGAAAATACAGGTTCAAACAAGGTACATAACAACAAGAGGGCAATGTACAGAGTTACAAGAGAGCAAGATAAACATAGATAGTATACAATGAGCAGTAATAGGTAAAATATACATATACATACAGAATAAATAGACTAACACATTCAATGGTAATTATATTGCATGAGTGACCCTATTTACCAGGCCACTTAATTCATAAGCAGATGGCGATCAATCACATGCTACCCAGAGATTAAAGGACAGTAGGCAGTGGATCAGAAAGGGACCAATTTGGAGACCTGGTTAGGGTGGCTTGGGACACACACACACACTGAGGACAGTTTCAAGTTCTCCACAGGAATTCCAGAGACACAGTTAGGAGGGAGGAACGTACATGGTCAGGAAGGAGTTCCATTGCCTTAGAGCACATGTAGCAAAGTCCCTATCCCCATTAGGGTTTGAGTATATGGAACTTTGAGCACCACTGGACCCTGAGACCTGATGGAGTAGGAGGAGGATACAGCAGGCAGAAGAAGCTGAGCAAGCCCCAGTGGGGTGCCAGTTCTGAGCACCTTTCCTACAAAGCAGCCCAAACCATATTTCAAGTGGTTGGCTGGGGAAAGCCAGCTCAGTTTGTCGATAATTTACAATGGTGGGTGAGATATGGGACAGACAGGGCAAAGCAACAGATTTTGTTATAGGACCCCGAGGTGTAGCCAACAGGAAAGGCCATAGCTTAGCGAATGGAGCAGCACACCTCTGACCAGTGCTAAGTGAGCTGCAGATGTCAAGTTTTCTTTGCCCTGTAGGCAACACTCAGTTTGCAGTTTATGGTTCTACAAACATTTAGGATGTAACTCCCCAGGTTGAGTTGGGGTCAAGTGTAACCCCAAGGTATTTGATTGAAACTGTGGTTAGGCGGGAGAGCCATCCACCACTGACATATGGAGGGACAGGGAGGCCTTGATCTTGGCTGCTGACCCAAAGAGCATGGCCTGAGTATTTTTTCAGATTGAGGACCAGCTTGTGGGATATTACCTAGGCTTGAGTATTCTTAAGGCCTCACTCAGCTGAAGGTTAAGAACCCCAATGTCTCGGGAATGTGCAAGGATGACAAGATCATCTGCATAAAGGGTGGCACTACAGCAAGAAGCAGCAGGAGGTTGCTAACAAATGCAGAAAGAGAAGGGCCCAAAACTGATCCCTGTGGTACACCAGAGGTCACTGGAGTGGGGTCAGAAGGGACCTTGTTGATTTAGTCTGCTGTGTTCTGCCCTGGAGGTAGTTTCCAGTCAACTCAAGGCAAGGGGGCAGGCCTAAGGGCGCATCTGTGAGCAGAGTAATGCATGGTCTATAAGGTCAAAGGCCTTGGATAAGTCAGTGAATATAGCCCCAAAGAGGTTTTCCCTGGTCCATGGCTGCCCTGATGCTGGAAGAAACAGAGACAAGGGCAGTGGCCATGCCATACCCTTTTCAATATCCATACTCTGCAGCGGACAACTGATGAGTCTGAATATACTCTGTAAGCTGTTCAGCCACAGTTTTCTCTAAGAGTTTACTAATGGCCAACAGGATGGCAATTGGATGATAGTTGTCCAGGACTTTGGGGTTACCTTGCTTTGGAACAGGGACAATCCTTGCTACTTTCCAAATATCAGGGATAACACCAGTGGCAAGGGACAGATTGAAGATATGTGCCACTGGGATGGCAATGTAGGAGCACCCTAGTTCAGAAGCTTGGGCTCCATGTTATCATGGCCAGCTGGAGTGTGGGGAAAGACCAGAAAGAAGTCTCTGCATCTCCTTGACAGACACAGCCCTGAGAGAAAATAATGGGATAGGGGAGTGAGCCTCCTGAGGAACACCGACCAAGGGGCCTCTAATATCCCCAACAGCAGGGAAAGCGGAGGTAAGCGCAGACAAGTCCGAAAAGTGGAAATTTAAAGCATTAGCAATCGTGAGTGGATTATTACAACTTGCCCCTCCAATGATCATATCAGAAACTCCCAAATTGGAGGAGCCACTCACTACATTTTTTATGTTCCTCCAGAACCTTTGTGGGTCCTTAGCAGAGCTAAGCAGGGCAGATTTACAATATTCACTTTTTGCCACCCTGATGACATTTTTGCCCTCATTTCTGAACTTCCTATACTGTTGTAAGCTGGACTGATCCAATGTGTGTTTGAAGTGAGCCCAACACTTGTCCCTTGCATGCATAAGGGCTAGGAGGCTCCCATGCAGCCATTTTGTGGCAGTTCCCCTAACTCTGCATCTAATAAGGGGGCATGTTTGTCCTGCATGGCACCAAAAACAGTGAGAAACTGGGAGACAGCTGTGGATGGGTCATGGGCACTGAGCACTCCTGACCAATCAGTGGTCCTTAAATCATCATGAAAAGACCCCAGATCAAACTTAGAGAATCCCTAACATGAATGATTTTGTGGGGAATTTTGGGGAGGGACCTGCCACACACAAAACACAGTGGTGTGATCTAAGATGGAGGCAGGTAGGGCTCCAGCTGAGCTGATCCTATCTGGGTGATTAGATAGGATCCAGTCCAGTAGGGAGCTAATGCCACCTTTAGTAGCCCATCTAGTGGTCTCCTGGATAAGCTGAGTCAGGGGAAGACTCACCAACAGAGGTTCAAACTGTTGTGAGTTACTTCCTGTCCAGTTTCAGTTCACATCACCTAGGATCAAAGGTTTATTATCCCCAACAGAAGGGCCAATGGTATCCAGGAGGTGGGTAAGTCCAGGCAGACCACCCTTGGGGTGATTATATGTGCATACAACATGCAGCTTCTTTGTATTTCCAAGCAGCAGTACTGTGTGAGCAGCTCACAGGTAGACAGAGAGGACTGCTGATGGATTACGCAGATACACTAATGTGACTCTTATAGTAAATTAGGATACCACCCCCTCTTTTTCCCTGCCAATCTTGTCTAATAAACTCATAGCTAGGAAGTGCGTAGGCTAAGTCCGGAATTGAGGGTTTTAGCCAGGACTCTGTCATGCCTAGTATGTCAGGCTTACAGTGGATGACCCAAGCAGATAGTTCATCATGGTTGTATTGCTGGTAGCGCATATGGCTGGGAGTGTGGGGTCCACCACCTTGAAAGAAAGCAAAATGTCAGTCATCAGAGTGGCCTAATTCAACACCTGTTTACATGTCAGACACCTAACCACTACAAATTACCTCCATGGCAGTAACGCTAGGCACCCTATAAATGTGAAGCCAGTACTACAATTCAAAATGCCACATACAAAACATAAAGTGTATCACATAATATGGGTGCCGCAAATGAATTTCCAACACCTAAACACCATAATTCACATGGACAGCACATCCCTCAGCACGCTCCAAATCTCAATGTAAAAGACCAAACTGTTTCCAAGATATAAAATGTGAAAGTTTCAGGTTTTCATTCATCACACTGGCAGAATTCCACACCTATTAACATTTTACACACCTAACAACTGAAAATATCATCTGTGGCAGTAAGGCTAGCTACCCTAGTAATTTAAAGCCACTACCACCATGGAAAACGCTGTCCCCAAAATGTAAACTGAATCATGAAATATTTCCACAAAATCTGTATTGTCTGACACCTAAGTACTATAATTCACATCTACAGGACATGCCATCAGCACCCTCAAATTTCAAGTTAAAAGACCAAACTGTTTCCGAGATATTGAAAAATTTTTAAAATTGTGCTATCTGGTCTCTCCCAATCTGACCATCTAGTCCCTCCCTCATGATCAAAGACTACGATCAAAGAATCTCATGATCAATGAATTTGCATGCTCATGATCAAAGAATGTGCAGGCTCACAATCAAAGAATAAAAAAATGTTAAAGCAATTTTAAGATAAAAATATATGAAACCACAGCCATGACTCGACAGAACAAAGGCCGCTGAGCAGATCCCACCTTAGTTTGCCCTTAGAAGTGACCCCTGTGCTGAAAAAAAATAATTTTTCATGTGACCATCTAGTCCTGCCCTTGTGATCAAAGATCGTGGTCAAAGAATCTCGAGATCAAAGATTTGCAGGCTTACAATCAAACAAAACATTTTAAAAGTAAATTTTTAGGCAGAAATACATGAAACCATAGCCATGCCTCAAGAGAACAAAGCCTCCTGAGCAAAAGCCAGCCTCATTTGGCTTAATAAGCCACCCTGAGCTGAAAAATTTATTTTTTAAAAGTGGCCATCTAGTCATGCCCTTGTGATCAAAGATCGAGTCAAAGAATCTTGAGAGCAAAAAATTTGCAGGCTTGCGATTAAAGATTGTTAGCAAGCCACGATCAAAGAATAAAAAAGTTAAAAAACTCTATTTTTTACCATTTTGAAAGAAATCAATAGAGGCAAGACCCTTGAGCAAAATCCACCATAGTCTCACCTCAGAAGTCCCCCCTGAGCAGAGTTATTTGAATTTTTCCGACTGCAAACTAAAAACAAGATGATGGCCATCGCGATTAAAGAATTTCTCATGATCTAAGATTCTTTGATCCCAAGCCTGCAAATTCTTTGATCGTGAGGTGGGACTAGATGGCCAAAACCCACTCTTTTTTCACAAAATAACTATATAAATTTCCCCATTGACTTATAATGGAAATAAAAATTTTAATAACTTTTGAATGAATTAATATTTTTCACCAAACAAAAAGTGGCATGTTCCTTGACCAAAGCTCTTTAGCTGAGCAAAGTTGCAGAGCAGCACACCACATGATGGCTGCACAGTGCCATGGACAAAACCAAAAAGCTGCCCACATAACTGGCGAAAAGTGCATTTTCAGCATTTTGGTGTGCAAAACCTGTAAGCCCAACCAAAATGAAATTTGGCAGATCAAGAGATCTACCATGCTCCACCACGCATACCAAACTTCATGCAAATCCGTTGAAAGGGTCCAAAGTTATTTACATGCAAAATTTTGATTTTAACATAGAAGAGGCCTCATAACAGTAAATACAGGGGCGCGACTGCACACCTGTAATATATTCCATGACCAAGTATGCTGACATTCTACAGTAAAGGAGAATGGGGAGAGATTTAGGCCTCATGACCCCAATGACACACCAAGGCATCTGTCAGACTGTGGAGGATTGGGGTGGTGTGTGTGAGGGGAGTTAGGAGTTCAACCCTAATGTCTCATTTCCTGACTTTTTTGCTTTAACCCTAAATGAAGCATTAACACAGTTTTTTGCATAGAATTTCCTTGCTGTTTGAAAAATATAATATGAGTAGTAAAAGCATGTATTGGTGGAGTGGTGCCCAGCTCCCACCAAGTTGTAATTTTGCATAACAATATGCATCTGGGCCCATGCTCCCACTTATGCAAAGCTACAGAGCCATGCAACAGCACTATGGGCACCAAACCCTTGTAACAGTAATTTGTGCATATCTTGGGAACAGTAAGAGCTAGAAAACATTCTAGTATCATTGCAATCATGGCAGTGAGTAATTCATGCAACATCAGAAGACCCTACCCATATCTTATATCATTTCTGAGCTATGGACACCAAAAGCACTGGACAGGCACTCTTTCAACCCTTGTGACAATACTTTCACAATATCTCATGAAACGTGCAATGTACAAACCAAATTCTACTGCAGGCTTACTCTAAAATGTCAAATCTTTTTCCAGTGGCTAGATCAACTAAAATGATCTATGCCACCTAGATGAAAAGTCTGTATCTTGCTTTGTTTCTGAGGTAACAGCACCAAAGTCATGACACAGACTGCAATGTAATACTATGGGAAAAATGTCAAATACGTCATTGAATATCTCTGCAACAAATTATTTCCCCAACACCTAAATGCACAGTTCACATCTCTATGACATCCCCTCAACACCCTGCAAATTTCAAGTAAAAAGACCAAACAGTTATTGAGATATGGTCATCTCAATCTGGGCCATCTGGTCTTTCCTAGGGCCATCTGGTCTATCTCATTAACATTCCAAAAATACATATACATTTTCCCATAGGAAATAATGGGAATTTCAAATTGTAATACCTTTTGATCAGATTAATATTGTTTCACCAAACAAAAGTGGCATGTTCCTTGGCCCAAGCTCTTTCTATGCCCAGGTTTCAGACCAATACCTCACACGGTGTCCACGCAGCACCACAGGCAAATAATTTGCAAAAGATGTGAAAAGTGCATTTTTGGCACTTCGCTGTGCAAAAAAGTTAGTCCAGCAGAAACACAATTTAGTAAATCAAGAGATCTACCACACCGGATTGGGCATTCAAATTGTGTGCAAATTCATTGAATGGTTGCAAAGTTATTAACGTGCAAAATGTGTGGTTTAACATTATAAGTGCCTACCACAAAGCAAAAGCGCTTTACTCAAAGCGTAAAGTGTGTCATGCAATATCTCTGCAGCAACAATTTTCCAACACCTAAATTCCATAATACACATCCCTCAACACCCTGAAAATTTCAATTTAAAAGACCAAACCGTGTCCGAGATATAACATTTTAAAGTTTGAGATTTTCATTGGTTAACGTGGCAGAATTCATACTTGTTTAGATTTTACACACCTAATGACTGAAAAGTATGTCCATGGCAGTAGCTAGCTACCCTGTAAATTTCAAGCCACTACCACAATGCAAATGCTGTCTGCAAAATGTAAACTGCACCATGTCATATCTACACAATGAATGTATTTTCTGACACCTAAGCACCATAATTCACATCTACAGGACATCCCGTCAACACCCTCCAAATTTCAAGTTAAAGACAAAACCATTTCTGAGATATTTAATTTCAGAAGCTGTTAAAATTAGGCTATCTGGTCCTCCAAATCTGGCCAGCTAGTCCCTCCTCGGGATCAAAGAAACTTTGATTGTGAGCCTGCAAATTCTTTGATCGTGAGGAGGGACCAGATGGCCAAAACCACATTCTTTGTTCTAAAATAACCATATACATTTTCCTTTGACTTAAAATGGGAATTTAAAAGTGCTATAACCTTTGAATGCCTCAATATTTTTCACCAAACAAAAAGCAGCATGTTGCCAATGAAGCCTTCAAATGAGCCATGTTGCTAAGTGGCACCTACACAATGGCCATGCAGCACCATGGACAATATCCCAAAAACTGCATCCAAAATTGGAATATTTTACTTTTTTCAGCATTTTGTGTGCAAAGACTCTATGTCTGACCAAAACAAAATTTGGCAAATCAAAGAGATCTACCATGCCCCACAGTGTGTACCAAATGTCATCAAATCCATTCAATGGGTCCAAAGTTATTACGTGTAAAATTTTGAGTTTAATATAGAAGTGGCTTCATAACCTAAATATGAGGTGCAACCTTGCCTCTATAATATATATATATATATATATATATATTATAATAGTGGTGCAGTTGCTTATATTTAAGTTATGAAGCACTTCTATATTAAAGTCAAAATTTTAGGCGCAATAATGGGACCCGCTTAAGGATTTGCATGAAATGTGGTATGCTTGTAGGGCATGGTAGAGCTCTTGATCTGCCAAATTTTCTTTTCAGTCAGACTTACGGTTTCTGAGCACGAAAATGCTGAATAATGCAAAATATACATTTTGAAGACAGTTTTGGATATTGTCTGTGGTGCTGCATGGCCATCATGCGTGTGCCACCAAGTGACATAGCCTATGTAAAGCTTCCACTGGCCTAACACGCCACTCGGTCCGTGAAAAATAATGAGGCATTCAAAAGTTATAGCAATTTAAGTTCCTTTAAAGGCAAAGGGAAATTTATATGGTTATTTTATGAATAAAGAATGGAGTTCTGGACATCTGGTCTAGTCTCACAGTTCAAAATTTGCAGCCTCGTGGTCAAAGAATCTTTTGTCTCCGAGAATTTTTGACCATGAGGCCCGCCATCTTGTTTTTGAATTCCAATCATGCAAAATAAAATATCTCAGCTCTGAGGTCACTCCTGAAGTAAAACTTATATGGGTGTTACTCAGAGGGCTTCACTCTATCGAGCCATGCCTTTGGTTTGGTGTAAAATGGTCAAAAAATAGTGTTATAAGCTTTTAAATTCTTTGATTGCAGCTCACTAACGATCTTTGATTGTAAGCCTGCAAATTCTTTGATTGTGATCTTGCAACGTCAGCTTAAAATACAATTTTCTCTGCTCGGGGTGGCCTAGGAACACAAATGAGGGTGAGTTTTGATCAGGGGGATCCGTTCTATCGAGTCATGGTGGTGGTTTCATCTAAATCATCCAAAAACTCATGTTTCACCACTTATTATTCTTTGATCGTGAGTGTGCAATTTCTTTGATCATGAGTCTGCAAATTCTTTGATCATGAGATTCTTTGAAAAATGTAAATTTCTCAGCTTGGGGTGGCCTAGGAAGACAAATGAGTGGCTTCTGCTCAGGGTGCTTCTTCGGGTGAACCATGGTGGTGGTTTGCTGCATTTGTCTCAAAATTTTGATTTTCAGTATTTTTATTCTTTGATCATAAGCCTGCAAATTCTTTGATTGTGAGCCTGCAAATTCTTTGATCGTGAGATTCTTTGATGCGATCTTGCATTGCGAGTAAGGGACAAGATGGTCCTTTGAAAATGCAAATTTCTCAGCTCAGGGTGGCCTAGGAAGACAAATAGGGTGGGTTCTGCTCAGGGGCTTCATTCTGTCGAACCATGGTGGGGGTTTGCCACTTTGTCTCAACATTTTTATTTTTATCATTTTTATTCTTTGATTGTGAGCCTGCAAATTCTTTGATCATGAAATTCTTTGATCACGATCTTTGATTGTGAGATAGGGACAAGATGGCCAAATTTTATAATGCTTTAGATAGGCCAATTTTGCTAATCTTTAACATTATATATCTCAGAAACAGTTTGGTCTTTTTACTTGAAATTTGGAGGGTGTTTATGGCATGTCCCATAGAAATCAATTACAGTCTTTAAATGTTGGACAATATATTTTTCATGGAGATATTTTGTGGTGCACTTTACGCTTTGCAGACAGTGTTTTGCATTGTCATGGTATCTTGAAATTGATAGTGTACCTAGCCTTAGTGTTGTGGATGTACTTTTCAGTCCTTGTGTCTGTAAAATGTCAATAGATGCGAAGTTGTGTAACTCCGACGAATGAAAATCTCAAATTTTAACATGTTATATCTTGGACATGGTTTGGTCTTTTACATTGAAAGTTGGAGGTGTTGATGCTTAGCATGTTTACAAATTAGGCGGGAGGGTGGGCCCAAAGGGGCCTGTGCACCCACCATCTTCCATGATTTTTTGTTTATATTCTTTCTCAAAAAAGTAAGGAACTTCTATGCAGAAAACTGTCTTAATGCATCATTTAGGTTAAAACAACAAAGTCAGGAAATGAGAAATCTTTAGGGGTGCCCCTCCACTACCTGTAATCATCACAGATTGACAGGTTTTGTCATTGGGGTTGTGAGGCCTAAATGTCACCCCATTCTTTTTGCTGCCCTTCTCAATATGATTACACATGGAATGGGGTGACATTCAGTCTCCACAACTGACAGCCACCCTCAGGCTCATCTGTCAATATAGGGGATGATTGGCCGGAGTTAGAGAAGGGCAACCCTAAAGATTTTCATTTCTCTACTTTTTTGTTTTTACCTAAATGATGATCTTTATTTTTGGCATAGAATATCTATATATATATATAATATGTATGTATATCTATATATCTATACATATACATATGTATTAACTATAGGGCATGGTAGTGTCACTATAGTTAATGTTCAGACCTCACTTCTACGTCATAACCCAGGTTTTCACTTTAATAACTTTGCAACCATTTGACTGATTCACATTACATTTTGCATCTGCTATCGGGTAAAAAGGTGTCTGTATTTTGCAAGTGTTATTTCAGTTGGATGCATGAGTGTGGAGATATGGAAAATTAAAATGTGAAAATTACCACTTTTTGTTAATTGCTTTGTCACACTGTTTCTCCAAAACCACTTGGGGTTTGGTCTGACACTTTCAGGGTATATGGGGTTTGTGTTACAGATGTGCCTTTGAAGGTTTGGTGTAAAATAATAGTAATCAGTTCAAAAGTTATTAATATTCTAATTTTACCATTATTCCCTATGGGAACAATTAGATGTGTGAATGCAAAACACTATTTTGCATTGGCAAAAGCAGTTTCTACTTTTGCAAATGCTGGAGTGCTGTCATGTTGCTGCCATCATGTTTTCAGTTAGCAATGGGAAAAAACTCAAGAATTAAAAAAATACTGCCTCTTGGTAAATACCAAGAGTTGTGTTTATAATTGGGACCAAGGAACACAATTCTCTCATTAGTTTTTTAAATAGTGTCGGAAATATGTTTATTCTAATTGTCACTGATAGTGTCACAAATTGTGACACTACTGCTACAAATTGCATCACTACATTTGTGAAAATGCTACAAATTGTGGCACTGCTTTTGCAAAATGCCACAAATTGTGACACTATTACACAAAACACACACTGTTGCACAAAACTATGGGGGATTTGTGGCACCACTTCTTAAAACATTTTCTGTACATTTTATATTAAAACACATTCCAGAATCTGATTCTTCATCTCCTATTTAGGTAAATTCCTGTTGGTGTTTACCTAACTCCAATCTTTTCCCCTTTGGTGCCTCTAAGGGAAGGGGCTGAGGTATGTTAATATAACATATATGTATAAAGTATGTACACCAATCTCTGTGTTGGCAATATAAGAATCTCTTCCCCATCACCAGCGTGGGACACTAGGGACTCACTCCCAGTGTCTCAGATGTCTCACACCCCCACCCAGCATTGTGGAATAATGCAGAGCCCACACCCAGTGTCCGAAAAATGTATTTGAATTATTTGCTGAAAGCTGGCTGCCCAATCCCTGTGGCGAGCGCTGGAATCCACCTTCTAGTGTGGAACACTGGGAGACCCCCCCAGTATCCCCAGATATATCTTAACCCCCATAGCAGTGTCAGACACTGGTAGCCCACCCTCAGTCTCCCAAAATAGTATTAAACTTCACCTGTAAAAAGAACAGTCCCCAATGTCTTTTTGTTCTCATCGTGAAAAAGAAAATGGTCCCTCATCATCTTCCCTTCCCCTCCCCATCCCCACCTCCTGCTGAGCACCCACCACCACACCCCTTGCCCACACTTACCACTTGAGGTCATCAAGTATCCTCTTCTGTGGTCTCTTCAAAGCTGAATAACAAACTGAAGAATCAAGGAAAGTGCCGTATAATGTATTTCAATGGCATTTTGAACTAATGTTGATATCTTTGCCATTTTTAGGTATTTTTTTTCTTACCAAATTTTCAACATGGTCTTTAGGGACCCCTCCTTATGAACACTGTCACAGCTTTTTCATTAATTGGGCCCTTGAGGTAATTTCATGGTCGCTGCACAGAATCACCTTTCATGACTGATTAATGTAATGACAGTGCCAGTGTTCATGATGTGGGGTTCCAAAAGGCCATGTAAAACATTGGTGGAAAAATTCCTTAAAAGGCCTGAGTCACATGTGTCTGTTGAAATTTTTCTACACATGTGCATAACTTTGGTAATTTTCAATATTTTGCCACCAAATTTTCAACATAGACATTTTCTCACTCCACCTCATTAACAATATAGTTGTCAGTTTTCATATCCTGCCTGAAATGTGTTTTTGCACCTGTGGCATGAAATAGCTTTTCAGCATGGATTTTAACATTTCACTTATGGGGTTTATGAGTGGGGTTATAAGAACTATGTTGAAAACATAACAAAAATATGAAACATGCCAAAGTTATGCATATGCATATGCAGCCCATGATGCTTTGCATTGTGGGGTCATGTGACTTTGTATGCCAAAGTTATGACCATTTGTTGCAATTTTACTATGCCTGCTCATAACTTTGGACATTTTAAATATTTTTACCACAGATTTTCAACATAGCCTTGTTATTACCCTCACCTCATGTATGCCACAGCTGTCATTTTTCATATCCTGTCCAAAATGTGTTTTCACACATGTGGCACAGAATGGCATTGCAGTTGTGCATAATTATGTTTTGGCTTGGATTTGACAATTTCTCTGTACTGTGGTATATGAGGTGGGGTGATAAGATGGCTATGCTGACAATTTGGTCACTGTTCTTCCATATATGGTAGTGAAGGGCACAGACACCTACATATATATGCACATCTATGGATGGATTAGAGCAGAAGGCCAGCCACAGACACATAAGGATATGATTATAATATCTGAAAAAGAAAGGAAATTCATTGCAAAGAACTTCATTAATGCATCAGTTGGGTTCTTACTAAAGCAACAAAAGCAGTGAAATATGTTGTTAGGTTTTCTAGCCCTAACACCTCATCTGCACCTCCTGTAGACATTGAAAGGTGTCGGAGGTGTGCTTTGGAGACATCAACCTAACTTTTACCCCATTCTTCTATACTGTCCCTATCAACATTTATTTACTCATGGAATGAAATCATTTTTTTATATTTTTTTTTTTTTATTGGGGATATGTGTTGTTCTTTTAGTACTGATTAAGACCTCTGGTTGATATATAGATTGTCCCTTTAGTCTAACTAGTCATGGAGTTATGGCATGTTGAAGTTCAAATGTGGGAAAAACTTTGTCAAATTTTTTTCATAATGTATGAAAGAATCCTTTTTGTATCAAACGAAAAATGCATTCGAAAAGGATCTCTTTATATGAAAAATGCCTTGATACAAAAAATTTCAAATTCTCTTTTCATATGAGGGCATCCTTTTTTGTATGAACAAAAAAGCATATGGAAAAGGATTCCTTCATACAAAAAAAGAATAAAAAAAACTCCATTAAGTCCGAAATCTTTTTTTCATCAGAGCGTATCCTTTTTTATATAAACAAAAAAGTATACAAAAAAGGATCCCTTCATATGAAAAAAGAATTAGAACCTAATTTTTCCCAATTATTTTTTTCATGTGAAGAGATCATTTTCCATATATGTACCAATATGCTACTCGAGAGACAAAGTGTGACAATCAGGTTCAAAATTTATTTGGGCCAATTGTCATAACCATATCATATTTACACTGGGTGCATGTGGTAGTATTTCAGCCCCCAACATAAAGATAGTTTGTAGTTCAGAGGTGCTAAAAATGGGATTAAAAAGTTCCCCAGAACAGCGTGACGTGAGTAACATCATGTCCTTGACAGCAAATTTGTCATATTATTAAACATATATTTTTTGATATTGCTATGTCTATGGTATCTATTTAGGTAGCATAATATCTAACTTTTCAGTTTTTATCATAAATTTAACTTGTTGGTAATTATGCCGTAATATGTTTACTGATCACAGTATGCCCAAATTTTGACATGTTTGTTTGGCTACCACATTCATATCCTTCATTTTCTAGCCCTTTTTTTTTGCACAACTATATTACCCTCATAGGAAAAGACGAAATCACTTAATTTTCGGAAAGTGAATTATACTATATTTACAAGGGTTTTTCCACAGGATGTCACGTGAGCAACTCAGACTACACAGAG
The DNA here is from genome assembly GCA_016271365.2 of Neoceratodus forsteri. Classification (NCBI taxonomy): domain Eukaryota; kingdom Metazoa; phylum Chordata; order Ceratodontiformes; family Ceratodontidae; genus Neoceratodus; species Neoceratodus forsteri. Next base: position 251,547,888 of record CM057450.1, on the reverse strand, counting down.
CAAGTAACACAGACACAACACAAGAAGTCACATGAGTAACATGGACACCAGAACAGTAGTATCAGTATCATACCAAGTGTCTCACTAAGTCATACCAAAAGTTATTGCTAATGTTCAACCAAAAAAATGATTGTCATACTATGGATATTTGGTATAACATTTTTTGAACATTTTGAAGATTGTACTATAGTCACAACATTATATTAACTTAAGCTATTCACAAATGTTTTATGTTACAGTGCAGTATGGACTGAATCTCACCTGGTCCGTCTATTACATATACCAGCTGGTCCCAAGCCCACAATAAGAGAGAGGGAAACCAACTATATCTTTATGAGATGAATGGGGATGTTTGGGAAATAATGCATGCCCTTGCTGCTTGTGATATTCAAGGCTGAAGGCAAAACACTGAAAGTGTATTAGTGACTTATAACATGGGGTAGATAAAGGCAGGTGAGTGGTAAACAACCATCAGGTGACCATTGCTTACTCCACAATATATGACAGCTAGTGGTGAACCATCCCTCTGAGAGATCAGCCTGTGTTTCTGTTCTGATCTTGTTATTGTGCAAAACTGCAGTCTGTGGAGCAGCCATTACTATCCCTGCTTAGTGAGTGAGAGCCGAGGCCTGCCATGTAGTCCCAGGCAGTGCAGCAACAGTAGCTGTAGTGTTCAAAGTTTGTAGTCTTGCTTCTACCCAAGCATGTTCCCAGAATGAAGTGTGTGGTCCCCATGGTCATTTTCTGTTGCACAGCCAGATTGACAGGTAAATCCATAGTTGTGGCATAAAGTCAAATGGAACAGTGTGAAGAGAGAGACCCCCAATGATGTCATGATCTGAAAGTTAACTTTATGCTGGTGGACAGAGAAACAGAGTTCAGAAAGACCTGCAAGCTCTGAGTCTCATTAGTTGCCATTTCTTATTTGGTAGAATATAGTCTGGCAGACTGTGTGACTGAACTGCTGGGGAAAATGTTTACTTGCTTGCCATGCATTAATGTAACCACAGACAGAGAGACAGAGCAGCTAAGCCAGTGGAGGCATAGACACCATGTCTGTACCACAGAGGCAACTCCATATTTTACACTTCAGAGCTACTGTGCTGTCTCAGAAGGCATATCATGCACAACAAATGTTAAAGAAAGCATAGCAACACTTTACTTCTGACATCTGTATGTGCATGACAGCCATTTTGTTGGGGACTAAGTTTTTAGGCAGCAGAATGCAGTAATTTGTTTGTCTTTTATAAAAGGAGAAAAACATGTATATTGCTTTCTCCTTGTTTTGTAGTGCACCCTCTGTTATAAGTGTAATAGCCCACTCCAGGGTGTGTGGTTATTGGGGATTAAGCAACACACTGGGTGTTGTGAGGACACTCAGCCAGCAGTCTCATGCTTCACAATGCACTCAGGGTATTGATTAATCTCTAATAACTGCACACCCTGGAGTGGGTTACTTCCTACTAATAGAACTATGCCCTTGAGAGGTTGCTTCAATCTTAAAATGTGTTTTAAGAAATGAAAATGAAATTAAAACTGACTTCAGGGGCCAGATCTTAAAAGTTTGCCCATGTGCAAAGCCTAGTTTTCTGCACAAACCAGATTTGCACAGATGTCCATATTCCAAAGCTCTGTTGTGGGCAAACAAGGTTTGCATCAGGAGATTTTCTGAGGTTGGCACAATACAAATGGAAATTCATGGACCTGAAATCTGGTGAAGTCCCATAACCACAGAGTGCAAGGTAATTTTGCATGGTCCCTGTATGGTGCAGATATACACAATTATCCCTGTTACTAATGATGCCATCCCATAGATCATAGCCACAACTGAAGACACAGCCCCTTCCTGTTGTCAAATGGACCCCTCCATGGTACAGTCACTCACTGTGTCCACAGTATGGTCCAGCAGGTGCATATGGCAACCAGTGCATTTTGGGAGAGGGTGCACTTTTAGGTTTCTTCAGCTATTGTAGTTGATGTCAGTAATTGTTTGACATGCCATGCTAGGCCCTCAGCCTATCATGCAGAACACGGCACACCAAACAATTACGTGATTCACTGCAACAGTAAAGTAAGCCTAAAAGTGCACAAAAAAAAACCCAGAATAAATAAAATACAGAACAAAGGGTAACACTTTAACAGTCATTGACAGCAATCATCCCAGTATGGAAAAAACAGTATTTTTCTTCACTTGTACTGCCATGGAAGCCAATTAAGGCATACCATGTAGCACATAACCCAGTTACTTAGATACAGTGTAACTGCAGCCAAATGAGCCTAAAACTGCACAAAAACAATGAACAGGGTTGATGTTTTTGGTGAATGCAACCAGGTTACCATCAATTACAGTCATTTTACATCCAGTTTTGGTGTTTGTGCCCTTTTAGGCTCATTTTACTGTTGCAATGAATCTCAGTAATTGTTTAATGTGCCATGCTAGACTCTTGACCTAACATGCAACACATCTCACACCTAATGATCACAAAACATATTGCTGAAATGTAAATGGTTCTGTGCTTGGTGTTTGGGTGCTCAGTGTTGAGTCAGTGGGTGCAATATTTTTTTTAAAGTTGCCATCTTATAGACTCCTGTAGGTCTGAGAAATTTGTGGATTACCCAGCGCTTTGTTTACTGCTGCTGTTATTTGCTGTTATTTGCTTTTCTGCTGCTAAATAAGCCCCGATGCACTTGCCACATACCAGCCGTGGCCAGAGGTCCTTCTGCTACAGAGCCCCATCCTGGTTTAACTCTCTCCTGCTCCCATCACCAATGCCACCACCATCTCCAAGTTCAAAACCACCCTTCGAAACCAACTCTTCAACACTCGTAGCTGCTCCTGTCTTTGAAGGCAGCCTCCACCTTGACTTCTCATGACAACGCCCACGGGCGCTCTCCACCTAACCTCCCCACCACCTCTTCCCGGCACACTGCCTATGTCTAACCTGGCCAGTGCCAGCTGTTTCATTGTATGCCTATTAGAGTTCTCAATTTTGATACCAACTTGTGCCAACACCTGTTCTCAATTACTTGTACCCTGTAACCTAAATGTATTTTGTCTGACCTCAGTGGCATTAGGCAGCTGATGAACACGTATTTTTAGCAAAACCTATGCTATGTAACCTTAAACTCTATGTATGTCTTTAATGTGACGAGGTACCTTTGGAAACGAGCCTCTAGCTCAAAGATTGTAAACTGATTTCACAAATAAATAAATAAAAATAAATAAATAAACATAAAATAAATAAGTACTGTGAAATCGTTTGGAGTGCTGACCATTTTCTGTTCTACTAGAAGTGTTTTACAAAAATAAATATGTTATTAATCAGGATTTCTTTTTAAGTTTAGCAGATAAGCAGGTAATTTAAAAGTAGTTCTAGTGTTCTGATACCTCAACACAATATAAGCCCCTAAAGAGATCAGGTCTACACAAACTGAGCACCTGCAGAGACCAGGTCCTATTCATTTACTCCCCCAAAATAACATGTATTTTATTTCTCATTACAGAACTCTCCAAACTGTAGATATGGTGCTCTGATGTCTAATACAAAATGAACCCCAGCACTAACCAGGTCCAATTGATATACTCCCCAAAACTGCAGTTTTTGCTCCATACAGAACAAACTATTTAGCAGCAGTAACATTAAAGGTGCCCGATAGAGAATAGGATCACAAAATGCCCCCACAGGGACTAGGCCACACAGAATGATCCCCATGTACAGACTTGGTCTACAGAATAGGTAAATATGTGTAACCATTTAATCTAGAAACTTGCAGTTGTTCAATTTTAAAATGCTTTATAATCACCTCTCTCTGCCCCTACCCCTCCCTTCATACCCCGAGCTCAGCATCTTGGGACCATGAGGCAAGGTTCGACTACATATCTCTGTGTTTCCAAAAAGCAAATGTGTACCTTTACAATCTGCAGACATCTGACACACTGGGAACAAAAGAGCAGCTGAGATGCAGAGAATAGCCCACTGTAGTGTCCGTAACGTGCATAACTCCAAACTTCAAGAGGACAACATGTATTGTCCAGAATGCAGGTGGCAGTACAAAGAATACAGACCCACCAGGTCCACAGCTTTAAAGAGCCATGGGGTAATGATTGAAGGTGTCAGCATGCATTTCTGGTTCTGAACATTCTGGGCTGATGGAGGAACCAATAGTAACGTGGGTAACAAAGGACACGAAAATAACACACCATGGAAAAAAATTTTCTAAATAAATGAGTTATAACAAACTGCAAGGTTTTGGCAGCATGTCAGTAACAAAAGGAGGTCACCAGACACAATAATGCTTTTGGACCACAGTTCATGCAAATTAAAGGCACAGTCTGCTTAGGATGAGGTACTAGATGGACACTACATGTAATGAGCGTTACAGCTGTATAAAATGATTAAATAAAAGGCAAAAACTTTTATTCTGTACAGGGAGTTCTTGGGGAGCTTAAATGAAGTAATTAGATAACACATTAACAACAGTTGGGTTTCTAAGGCACAATAAAGGCTGTATTTAAATACTTAAATTGGGAATGGAAGCAATGTCACAAAATGGAACCCTATTTAAATGAATAAATCGATGTTTGTGATAAAATTGAAAGAGCACAGTGGAACCAAACTGGGCCATGTTATGTTTAATATCTCTCTAATGTGGGACTACAAATTAGGTGTGTCATGTGAACCTTTAAATAATTCAGCAAAAGTTACATGGCGTCAATGTGCAGTAGGTATGAGTCTCTCGAATACTGTATTCATGCCTATATGCTTTTCTCATCCATATGAAACAAGATACCCTCATATGAAAAAATAATTTGTACTTAGTTTTTATGCAGACTCTTTTTCCAGTAAAAGGATCCTTTTCATATGGCTGAATAATTTTTTGTATGCCCATGTGAAAAAATGGACGTGAGTCACAAGAAAAGATCTTACATTTTTAAAAAATAAACATATTTGGGGTCATTTTCCAACAGGTAAGTGCAGGATCAATCTAATGGAGTCTTGATGACCAAGATACCTATGTTGGCATCTGTCCAGGATGTAATTTTTGTTGGTTTTAAAAGTAAATATTTTGAGAAAAATGGAAATGAGATGGTGGCCATACGAAAAATATTTTTTTCCCTCATGAAAAAGGATGACCCCCATACAAAAAAAGATCCTTTTCATATGAACTAATTTTTTTGTTACAAGCAGCTATCCAAAAGCTTGTACTGAGCATGCTCAGAACAAAATGTTTGACATTTAATAACTTTGGAATGGAGTAATATAAGTTCACCAAATCAGCAAAAGGCACATTTGTTGTCCAAGCCCTTTCTACCCTGAAAATTCCAGACCAAAATTCCAAACCATTGAACTGCTGGAAAAATGACCAGCAGCAAGACACTCAAGGTAGACCAGCCAGGATGTGGTTTAAATTCCTTGCACCAGTGTCACACAAGGTGGTAAATTGGAGGGGGCTCTGAAAGTGGGGTCTGGGGGCTGAAATGTGAAGTGATGGTGGGCTTGCCAGGGGAGATATGCCACCCAGTGGGGTGCTATAAATATAACTTAAGACAATGGGATAGTATTGGGGGTCGAGGCACATACAGGTGGGCACAGTGCTGGCAGCAGCGGCATGGGCACTGTTTGTCCTTGGGCCCACCTCCCACAATATAATGCAATAAATATAAGGAGACAAACAATTCCAGCGCGCCACCTACTGTAAGAAAAACTCCTTTGTAAAGTGAAAAGTGCCATACTTTATTTACAGGTGCAGAGGCATGCCTTGATGTGTTTTGGACAAAGCTATTTTCAAAAGCATGATGCTTTCTTACAATCGATGGTGAGTGCTGGAACTGATTGTCTCTTACCCAACTAGTAGTGTAGCAGAGTGGTATTTTAAGTGGTCTGGGTTCAAATCTCAGGTAATGTATTAATTTCTCTCTCTCTCTCTCTCTCTCCTCTCCCTCTATCTGAAGTTCAAGTTAAAATTTATTTCAGGAAAACTCTATTGAGCATGCTCATTTACACGGAAGTCCTGTTAAGGACAACATAATACAAGTACAAAATACAAAGTTTGATAGTAACAATGAAAGACAGTGTGATACAAAATACTGTACATTGTAAAGGATAACTGGATACATACACTCTAGTAATAAAGAAAGCAAATAGTGGTAATTAGGTTACAGGTTTTACATATTGAAATGTTGCAAATACACCAATAATAGGGATACAGACTTTACATGTTGGAAAATAACATATGCACCATTATAAATGCAAACAGTAGACGAGCAAGTGTATGGAAAGGGAAACCAAGAAATGGGAAAAGTGCTCACAGATAAGATAAACCATTAGGGTGATGCTAACTCAGAAAGCATTGGCAAGTTCCCTAGACAGCTGTTTTGGCTTGAGATTTGAAGAGGTTCAAACGGTCTAACTTGTTGAGCCTTAGCAATATCTTAAGTTTGTTCCAGGCTGATGGAATGGTGTATTGGATAGCAGCTTTACCATAGCTTGTGCGGAATTTGGCACAACTAACAGGATGCTGATATTTTTCATGAGGAAGTAGCAGCTACAATATCAATGAAATAGGGATGTGACATAGGTAGGTAGTTCATTCAGCAATGCTTTATATGCCCAGGTGCAGATATGAAGCATCCTTCTGGGAGCCAGTGATGTCCAGCCTACTAAAGAATACAGAACACAGTGGTGGGTTCAGAAGGAGCATTAGTTATAAATCATGAGGCACAGTGATAAAGAACATCTAGCTTATGCAGGTTAGTGGCAGAGCTGCTACTATAAATGATGTCTGCATAATCCAGAAAGGGAAGGAAAGTTACTTCAACTAACCTAATCCTAATGTCTGTAGAAAAAAAGTTTTGTTCTGGAAGAAAAAAAATGAATCTAGCTTTTAGCTTTTTATGAGTGCTTCATTATGTTCCACAAAGGACAGATTAATGTTGAGCCAAATATCTAAATATTTAAATTTGTTGACAACTTCTAATGAGTCACCTAGCAACATTTTAATAGTTGCAGGAGTAGTTTGTTTGCTGTCAAAGGCTGAAGGATTGTAGGGTGTAAAGAACATGGCTTTCTTTTTCTTGGCATTTAGCAGTAATTTGGAGTTTATTAAGTTGAGCTGCAATTGATTAAAGTCAGCCTGAAGCTCAGCCTAATGTCTGCCAGGGAGGGTTTGAAGTTTAGAGAACATGTTGTCATCAAACAGGTGAAGGTTAGAACTGTGGATATTATCACTTATGGTATTTATATAAATTGAAAAGTAGTGGTCCAAGGATGTAGCCTTGTGGTACACCTCTTGTAAACAGTGTGGGGGGCATCAGCCTTGATTTTCAGCAATCTGCCTATAAGTTAATGGAAAACCAATTATATGAGCAGTTGGTTAGCCCATGCTCTTTAAGCTTATCAAGCAGTAGGTCATGGTCAACTGTATCAAATGCTTTACTTATGTCTAGGAAGACAGCCCCAGTGAGCAGTGTATGAGAGCCCATCTCCAGCAAAGACATAGACAGGGTGGGGGCTGTCCAGAGAGAGCAACCAAAATGGTGTAGGGTCTGCACCAGAAGACATATGGAGAGAGACTAAAGTAGCTTATTATGTATACCCTAGAGGAAAGGAAGGAGAGGCGGGACATAACTGACACATTCAAGTACCTTAAGGGAATCAACAAAGTCCAAGAGGGTAGCATCTTTCAAAAAAACAGATGTGCAAGAACAAGGGGGCACAATTTGAAGATAGAGGGGTGACGGCTCAGAGGTAATGTGAGGAAATATTTTTTCATGGAGAGGGTTGTGGATGCATGGAACAGCTTTCTGAGGAGGTTGTGGAGTCAAAGACAGTGGGGAATTCAAGAATGCATGGGACAGACAAGGCAATTCTAGTGGGGGTAGGAGGAAGTAGGCTGTTGGTTAACTAGACTCTGCAGCATATCCATTAAGTAGGAAATGGAAGACTAGGTCTGCCAAGCGGTCCTTATCTGCCATCAAATTCTATGTTTCTGTTTCTATGATGTAATAGACAAATTAAAAGGTGCATTATATGATCTGTTAACAAGTAATACCATAACTTTAAAATATGGGGTCAATGTCATCCACTTTGGCACTCTTGTTTTCATCCAGTGTAAGCAGTAGGACATACACTTGCTTACAAGTTACTTGAGAGGAGAGACTGAAGGTTCCTGTATCCTGCTAGTCAGCAGCAGTGTCCTTTGGTGCATGGTGTTGCAAGAGAGAAACAGCTGGGGAGAGTCAAAAGCTAGACCCACTGTCACAAAATGAGCATTTAGCTTCTCAAAATGGTATCGTGGTCAGAGCTTGTTGTTTCTTGTGATGTGATTTTTATAGGCATGGATATGGGGATTCTGTCACCTTCAACAAATGGATTGTTTTCCATATTTTTGCTGGGTTGTCTTGGTCATCTTCAAGAGGCAAACACATAGTAATTGGTTTTGACAGTTCTGATCAACTTGGTACAGCCTGGCTTGAAAAGTTGCCTAGTCTGAGGGAGATTTGGTATGCCTGTCTGTGGCCCATAATTTGTCCCACTGGGATAAAGCTATTTTCAATTCAGGGATAAACCAGGGACAAGAGGCTTTTTTTACTCAACATTTTTTGAATGGAATATATGTATTTATAATATCTAAAATACTTTTATTAAAGATGTCAACAGCCTCATCCACTTAGAGGGCTAAGTAGAAGCTATGCCAATTGATGCTCCTGAGGTAAACTAGGTAATTCTGTAGCTTGAACTTATGGTAGCTTCATTTGGTGATACATTTTGGGCTAGGGGAGTGTTTTGCAGAGCTTCTTAAGCAGACAACTACATTGTGATCCTTAAGATCATTATGGAAAACAGCTGTTCCCGATATTTTATGAGGTCTATTAGTCAATATCAAGTCTAATACAGAGCTATTGATTGTTTTTTTTTTTGTTGATTCTAGTAAATTCAGATATTATCTGAGTGATACCTATCTCATCACACAGTTCTTTTAGAGTGTTTGCTTTTTGGATAAACTAGTCCAAACTGAGATCTCCAAGGATAATAGACTCATTGGAGTTGGTGTCAATGAAATGTCATAAGGTTGAAAGTAGTCCTGATGCCCCATGACTGGGGCCTGCAACAACCAATCACCTTGAATGTCTCAGCAGGGGATAAGGAAAGTCTTATAGCTAGGCACTTGACTTCTTTGGGTTTGGTAATGGCAAAAACTTCAGTAGCAGGGTATTTACTATTAACATAAACAACTACACTACCTCCTCTGGTTGGTCTATCCAGCCAGAAGGTATTATAGGATGGCAGCACTATCTGTTGGTCAGTGGTGTTGTTCTTTGGCCGTGGTTAGGTGATTACTAAGACATTGGAGCTCATGTAGAAACCCAGGTTTTCACCATGTCAATTTTTTTTCAGAAGACTACAAATATTAATTTGCATCAATTTTATCCCATGAGCGGAAACAAAGTCAGAAGGGGAAGTTAAAGGTGAGATAGGGCCTGGGTTCATTTCCCTAAACAAAGAAGTAGAGTGCAATACATTTTTTAAGCCTATACCTCATAAGCTGAATCTCCTTCATACAGGGAGTAGGGCAGTAGGGCAAAGAAAAAGTAAACTATGTTAAGCTACTATGTAAACAGTATGAGACATTTGCACAAGCAAGCAAGATGGCTCAAATGGTAAGTTTTTGAGGCAAGAGAATGGATGTTGCTTGAGATACAGAGGATTTGTCTCAGGGGATGTAGATTGGCAGTAAAGAAGGGCTTGAAGAGGATAACAGAAGTTGTTTGAGGCATCATGGGTTCAGTATGTAATACAAGGTAGGGGAGTGAAACAAGCACAAGTAGTATAAGAGCCAACATGTTAAAAAAAAACATGTTGGGAAGGTCACAGGTAATTAAAAAGCCCCAAGCTTAAATACCTAGAAATATTTTAACTGGGTTGTATGTAGATGCTAAGGAGGCGAAGTCAAGTGGGTACTTCTAGGACCAAGGTGGAAAAGACTGCATGGGGCAGATGGGATGAACCATATCAATGTGTTAAGTGGACCCAGGTGGGTGAGGTAGAACTGGATATATTGGATATATCAATTATGTTACAGTAGGGGAGAGGACAAAAGTGCTATAGGATAGCAGCAGGTGAAAAGAGTGACAGGCTGAGTGGCCTAATGGCTTCAGGTGTAGGCTTAACAGTAAACTGTACACTGTAGTAATGGGTTCAAGGTTCACAAGGGGAAAGGAAAGGAGGAAATGGATATAGTGGGAAGGATTCAATGGAGGGGTAGGGAACACAAGAGGGAGAGGAAATAGGTGAAGAGGCAGAAAGGGCAGCTAATATGTGAGATAAACAGGGCAGCAAAGGGCAGGGCAACTGTGCTTCTATTTAGAATTAAGTGGTGAAATAGAAAAGTGTCCCCTAGTGGGTTAGCAGTATAATCTGCAAAGGGAAGTTTAGGGAGTTAGAGATTGGCACCAGCGACAGTCACATGACACAGACACGTGACCTAGCCTGCCTATAAATGAAATGCCCATCCAGGGTGGGGTAGCCACCATCGCAGTTGGCCCTGTTCAAAAGTGCTGATGTCTGCTCTCTGTACCTTGGTTTACTATGGTTGCTTCTGGCTGCAGGAAGGGAAGAGTAGTGTGCTCCTTGTTGCTTCATCTGGGAATGCAGTCTGTAAAGAAGGTAATAGGATTAAGAGATCAGAGAAGAGACTTGCAAGAACAAGAGGACACAATTTAAAGATAGAAGGAGGCGGTTCAGGGGCAATGTGAGGAAGTATTATTTCACAGAGAGGTAGTGGATGCATGGAACAGCCTTTCTGAGGAAGTTGTGGGGTCTAAAACTGTGGGAGAATTCAAGAATGCATGGGACAGACATAAGGCAATTCTTGTGGGGGGCAGGAAGATATAGGCTGTTGGTTAACTAGGATCTGCGGCCTATCCTGTAGGTAGGGAAATGGGCAGACTAGATGGGCCTAGCGGTCCTTATCTGCTGTCAAAGTCTATGTTTCTATGTTTAATGGCCAGGTCAGGGCAGGAAAGGATCACAGCTGCAAGGGGGGAAGAGTTAGTGTGGCTCATTCTGCTGCCCTGGAATGGCGATCAGCGACCCCAGCCTGGAATAATGCAGTTGCAGTCACTCTAATGTGAACAGCCAAGGTAGCAACCACTCACACAAAGAGCAACAAATAGGCACTTAAGGTACCACTAAAAAATGGCTGAAACCACCACTGCACTCAGAGCTCCTAAGAAAATCATCCAGCAACACCAAAGTCCACAGCTACAACATAGGTAACATGCACTGAAAATGATCAGTCAGTCCCTGTCTGCTGACATTAATCAGGCTCTATACAACATATATTTTAACCCTCTTCATAAGCGCTGATGTCCACTGTCTGTACCTTGGTTTACTGTGGTTGCTTCTGGCTGCCGGGATGGAGGGTAGCATGCTCCTTATAGTGCCATTTGGGAATCCAGCCTTGGTTTACTGTGGTTGCTTCTGGCTGCAGGGAGGGAGAGGGTAGTGTGCTCCTCATTGCGCCATCTGGGAATGCAGCCTTGGTTTACTGTGTTTGCTTATGGCTGCAGGGAGAGAGGGGGTAGTGTGCTCCTCATCGCGCCATCTGGGAATGCAGTCTTGGTCTACTGTGGTTGCTGCCAGGTGCAGAAAGGGAGGGGGTAGTGTGCTCCTCATCACACCATCTGGGAATGCAACCTTGGTTTACTGTGGTTGCTTCTGGCTACTGGGAGGAAAAGAGTAGTGTGCTCTTCAACATGCCGTCTGGGAATGTGTCATCTGGGAATGCAGCCTTGATTTACTGTGGTTTACTGTGGTTGCTTCTGGCTGCAGGGAGGAAGGGGTAGTGTGCCCCTCGTTGGGCCATCTAGGAATCTCTGGGTATCTCTCCTCTTTATACTGTATATGGAAGTTGTAATCTTGTAAAAAAAAAATACAATTGATATGTGCAGCACCAGGTTGTGAACTTGGGAAAGAGTAAGGTGCTTCTGGGAGTCCCAGCTTTCAACTTGCCTTGGTGGCACCGTTGGCAGCACAGCAGAATGTTGGTAGCACACAACCATGACAATTTTATTGCAATAACTACCACAGCAACAAATCTTGCCAGATCGCTGTGATGGTCTTGCTTTACACAGCAGCTCTCTTTCCAGGTGTTGTGCCCCCACCCCAACCAACTCTGAGTTGGAGTTGGTTATTTAGAGATGGGGTGTGGGGTGATGAAGCCCCTTACAAAAAAACACTCCATTCCTGATAGGAACAATGCTGATTGTTGGCATTGTTTCCTTCACTGTGCAGGATGTTGACAACATTGTTACCGATATTCTGCATAGAACCCAGAATGGCATTCTGAACAGCCTGGCTTCAAATCCCAATGAAGGCACGTATTTCTTTTCTTTCTCTCTCTTCTGTCTGCTAACGGAGGTTGTTCAGTTACTGGCAGAACCACTATCTGACTTTCTTAACTTCACTGTACAAACAGGGTTGGTTCCAGCAGATTAAAGGAAGGCCAATGTGTTCTCACTCCAAAAGAGTGGAAGCAGAGAGGACCCATGGAACTATACAACAACCAGCTTGACCTCGATCCTGGGGAAACTGCAAGAAACTGTTATTAAAGAGCATATAGTTAAATGGCTGGAGGCCAACATGGTCCAGATGATGAGGTAGCATGTGTCGGTGACTGGCAGATTATGCCAACCTACCTTGATAGACTTTTTATTGGGTCATGAAGGTGGTTGATAAGGACCAAGCAGCACACATGCTGTACTATATCCCTCTGGACTTTAGCAAGCCTTCAGCTCTGTGCCCATAGGAAACTTGTGATGCAATTTAATGGATCTGGGAATGGGAGACAAATTAACAAGGCAGACTAGAAACTGGCTCTGAGGAAGAACTCAGAAGGCAGCTGTCAACAAGGAACACTCAGAAGTTACAGAGATGCCCCTACTGGGATTCTAATGGGTTTGGTCCTGGAGCCAGTCATTTTAAATATATTCCTCTGTAGTATAGGGAGGGAATCCAGGAGAACATTGTTCTATTTTCAGATCATACAAAATAGGTGACAGAGGAGGTACAGTGGAAGGAATATGGTTAAAGAAAACAGACCTGGACAGTTTGGAAAAGTGGCCAGTCAGTCTCTGTTGAGGATCCATTCACTTTCCCTGTCTCTGTTTCCCACCCCTCTTCCCTTCGTCCTTATTGTGACAGCTGTCTCACAGGGCTCCATAGTGGGCTTGATCCTGTTCTATGTTTTCCTAAATTGTATTCTCTCTGCTTGTTTTTCCTCACAGATACATACAGTATGTATGCAGATGAACAACAATCTTTGCCTGTGATTCTTCAGCCCCAAGTTGGTGTATGAAGTCACAGCATCTTTGACTGAGTCCAGCACTGGTACTGTAGTAAGCATAGAAACATAGAATGTGTCAGCAGAAAAGGACTGCCAGGCCCATCCAGTCTGCCCAGTTTGACTAGCTGACAACTAGGTCTTTCCTAACTTCTCCTCCCAGATCCAAGAGAACCTTGTGTCTATCCCACATTCCCTTGAATCTCTCCACAGTCCTTGCCCCCACCACCTCCACTAGGAGTTTATTCCAGCTATCTACCACCCTCTCCATGAAGAAGAAGAAGACTTTTCTAATGTTTCCTCTGAACCTCCCCTAAATTATCTGCATATTGTGTCCCCTTGTTTTTCATTATCTCTTTAGCTGGAAAAAATCAGCTACCGGTACCCTGTTTATACCCCTGATGTACGTGAAGGTCTCAGTCATGCCCCCCTTTCCCTTTATTGCTCCAGGGAGAACATGTTTAGGCCCTCAGCCTTTCCTCTTATGACAAATGACTGAGGCCCTTTAACATTTTTGTTGCCTTCCTCTGGACCCGCTCCACCTATCCACATCCTTCTTCAGTTATGGCCTCCAGAACTGGACCCAGCAATTTTCATTTAAGTCACCAAAGATAGTCACTATGAGCTCTGGTACCAGTCAACATCTGACTAAATTTGTTTCTGCCTGGTCTTTATAACTCTAGATGGCTCACCTCAGGAGGTTACACCCCCTTTTCAATACCTGGGCCTATGGTTGGGCAGTCACCTTGACATTTCCTGCCATGCTGATGCTGTCCATTGCAAACTCCTCTCTGAACTTGTTGCACTTCATATAAACAAAGATTGTATCCCACCATCTGCAAGCTGGGAAATCATAGTAAAATTATTCTACCCTCATGTATCTATGGAGATGCTGCACAATGCTATCCCAAAGTCCACGCTGCCTTGACTGTACCCCTTTTCCATTCCTTTTGTTATTTGGCCATAACTATACCAGATCCCAAGCCCATCACTGTTTCTTTTCTCCTCTCCTCTCCTCTTTCTCCCTCTCTTGAAGGTAGGCAGGCATCTAACCCACTGTTCAGCTTTAATCTCAAAGTGATTATTTGGCCTTACCATGCTACCATACCTCCTTCCTCAGATCCACCCTCCTTCCCTCCTCATTCTCTCCCTATAACTCTGATGTTCACTCTCATTCTCTCAATCTCTTGCCCCTGGACCTCCACTGGGCAGGCAGTCTTCTGCTTCCTGGACTCAGAGTAAACTTTCTACTCTTTCTTCAGTCCTTCTCTTCTCACGTAGCTCTTAAAACCCTTCTCTGTGAACTTACTTTTCCCCAGCTCCCCTTGTGGGTGAAGTTCGAGAGGGCATGGCGCCCTCCCTCGAGCAAAGGACCGCCGCATCTCTCACCCAGGTAAAAACAACTGTCCAAAGCGTGCAGCAGTATAAGGAAACACAGCAGGAATTTTTGCCTCCAACTTCGCAGTAGCAACCCCGCTGATGCTGTGCATCAGCTCCCCACCACCACCCTTGGTCGACTCTGTGACTTACACTGCATATCACGTGACGTGAAAAAAACAATCAGGCCATTTCTCCATCTGCAGGTTATCTGTACCTACCACTAGTGGGTTCTATATCTACTTAAACGCTCCTGTCACATCACCTGGTGTGTAACTCACTGAATGGTGTATGTTGCCTAGGATTTTTCCCCCTAATTTATCTCACTGTTTTTTCTCTGCCACCTGGTTAACCTCTTTCCCTATAAATCACACCCATATACTGTCTATAATTATAGCTATATTCCCCTCTACCACCTGCATTATAGATACTCACACCTACTGCTTAGGATACCTCTTGCTGTATAGCAAAATGATGTCTTTACTCCTTATCCTCCACATTACCCCTCCTCTCAGTGTTCTACCCCCCTGCTCTATGCCTGTAAAACACCTCACCACCACCTCTGCCCCATTTATACCTCCCCCTGTGCTCCTCCTCCCTCTGTAACCACATCTTTCCCACCTCACCCCCACTTGCTCCTAGCCATCCACCCCAGAAACTGTGGCCAACCCTATGCTCTATAGACAGAAATTTCTGCATTTTATCTTCCCTTCCTATCAACAAACTACCCCATTGTACTGGCCAACACTCGTAATTACAAACTGACCCTCAAAAGTGCCCTATCCAGGACCTTCATCATCTTACTGCTATTGATGGGCAACATACACCCCAATCCTGGCCCTTGCCTTTCAGCACAACCAAAAGGGCTACAACTGGCTGCCATAAATATATGCGGCCTCCAAAAAAATCTCACCCCACTTCAAGCATGGGTCTTCCTCCACTCCCCTGATGCACTCGCAGTCTCTGAAACATGGCTCTCCCCAAACATCCTTGACTCGGCTGTTTTCATATTGGGCTACACACTATTAAGATCAGATAGATTGAATAGGCGAGGGTGGTGGTTGTGCGATGTACCTTCAGGATCACTTACAAAGCGTCCAGATTCCTGCACTAAACCCTGTTGCAGGTGCCCAATCCTAACCTTTAGGATACCAGTTGGAAAATCAGGTAAATCTCTCTACCTGATGTCAGTCTACCTACCCACCACCAAAATGAGGCTTTTCCTCCATTCTGAACCTAATTGCACAACTTCCAAAAAGCCGGAGGTCATTTCCTATGAGACTTCAACACAAACTGACTCGCCTCCCACATCCCCTAATTAGGGATGCAGCCACTGCCCAAAATCTCTCACAAATGGTCCTTAGCCCCACTCGATTAGTCTGCCACAGGGCACTAGCTCCCTTATTGATCTCATCCTTACAACCCACCCTGAGCACCTTCATGACATCCAGGTCCTCCCTGACACACTCAGCGATCACACCCCTGTCACCTGCCGTTGGTCAAATAGTTGGAAGCCCCCACAGAATCTCCCTGCATCGCCAGCTAAAGAAGTGGTCACTGAAACATCTTCAAAACCATCTTCTCAACCCCAGACTGGTCCCCTCTTGACCACCAGATGTCAGTGGACACTGCCCTGTCCTTCTTTCTCAGCTCCTACCAAGCTGCTGTGATATCTTTGCCCTCTTTGTTAAGCAACTAGAAAAAACAAAATCCTCCCCTTGGGAAAACCACTCCTTACTCAACCAAATGAAGGCTCAAGATAACCTATGATACCGTGCCATCGAGTCTGGTCGCCCCTCTGACTGTCAACTGTACTGTGCTGCCGAAACTCAGGCACCTGAGCAATCCGTAAAGTCTAAGGGAGCTTACTATCAATCCAACCTCACTGCCACCTGGGGCAATGGGAAGGAGGTTCTGGGACAATATGAAGGAACTAAGTGGAAAGTCTCCTCCTTCCTCCTTCCATGATTATCGTTGACGGTGTCACCACCCAAGACCCTGACAAGATAGCTAATGCCTTAAATGTCTCGCTCTCAGACCTAGCACTATCCTCCCACCTGACTTCTTTAGCATCTCCTCTGACACTCTCCACTGCCCCCAGTGCTCCACCTTTTATTTCAAAACAATCTCCTGAGTGTTGCTCGATCATATCTCACCAAGTTCCTTGGAAAGTCAAGACATAGTAGTGATTCACTGGATGCCAAGCTGCTCTCCTTAACCCTTGATGCAGTCCTTATCCACCTAACAAAAATACTGAACATGTCCCTATGCCTTGAGAGTTCCCTACCTTATGGAAAAAGCGATCATCACTCCAGTTCACAAAAATGGTGACCGCATCCTACCCCAGTAACTATAGGCCCATCTCAATACACATCCCTCTCAAAAGCCCTGGAAAAATAGCTGCAGAACAACTTATAGAATATTTGGACACACACCGCCTACTGTGAAATCAGCAGCATGGTTTTTGAAAAGGGCACAATACTATCACTGCCCTGCTCGAATTTACCTCCTTCCTCCATGAAGCACTCAACCAGGGAGACCTGGCTGAATCTGTCTACATTGATCTGTCCCAGGCCTTCGATACTGTAAACCACAGCCTGCTAATAAACACCATCCTCTCTGTTGGAGTCTCCCAAGAAACTGTAGTCTGGTTCACGAGCTATCTCAATTGCTGTACCCAGCAAGTAAAAATAAATAGTACCCTCTCTGCCAGCCTCCCAGTCCATTCGGGTGTCCCTCAAGGGTCCATCCTTGGCCTTCCTCTTTTCTTCCTATACTTAAACTCCCTCCCTTTAGCCTCCACTGAGTGTCTGCTCCTTTATGGTGATGATGCTGTAATTTTCAGCAGGCACCCTGATGCTACCCAGCTTCAAAACTCCCTACAGGGCTCCTTCACTGCGATAAAATCATGGTTCACCTCCCAGAAAAGTGTCCTTAACTACAAAAAAAAAGGTCATGCTACTAGCCCACCCTCAACATAAAAACAGCATGACCAAATTATCCATACTTAACTCACAGGGTGCCATGTTGGATGCAGTCTCCACTTTTAAATACCTAGGGGTCACTCTTGACGCTGCCCTCACTTTCTGTGAGCATATTGCATTGACCTACTCTGCCAGTGACACTAGAATTGGCCTCCTCTACAAATATAGGCCCTATCTCCCATTACCATCGATTAGCCATCTCTAGCTCCATCATTCCCTAGTTGACTATGGCATAATTATATATGGGCCTGCTCTGACACTGCCTATCCTGCATAAAATGCACTCTCAACAAAGCCTGCTGGCTGTGATCGCCTTACACATACCTGTGACCTCTACCTATAGTCATCTTGGCTAAATTTCTGGGCGATTTCTCTATCAGTCCTGCCTAATGGCTAACAAAATACTACTAGGGTTAGCTCCCTGGGTTGTCTATTGCTCCTTCAAGAGTGCATGTTGACAAGGGCCACTAGAAGCTCTAGCACTACTACTTATCACATCCCTTCGCAAAGAAGACTGCTGGCAAAGATCCTTTTCCTCACAGGGCCCCCACTGGATGAACTCCCTCCCGGATGCTGCCCTCAAAATCCCTAGGATAGGGCCATTTAAGCCAGTGCTGCGCACCCATATCCTGTTAAATGTAACTGTGACAGCTAATCTAAACTACTATTTATAGCTATGATTTCTCTGCTACTATCAAAACTCTGTAAATAATATTGTAATAGATCATTTTGCTCTACCGATGGTGCCCTGAATTTGTTTTAGCCCATGGTTGCCTCTGTACAGTATTCTTACTCTATGTATGTCCTAACTAATGTCATTGACTCAGAGCCTTTGTAAATGAGTCCCTGATGCAAAGGGTTGTAATTCCTGGACTGAATGCAAATAAACCAAAAAAAAGTATGTTCATGCTGCTAACTTGTCTTCCTTCCCTTATCAGAGTATCCTTCCAACTACTACCTTTCACCACCCTTTACATTACCCACTTATCAGTGCTACAGTAGTTCATGCCAGTTTACCCCCTTGACTAGTGTTTTTTAGTTTGTTTCCAATTATGCCACCACCCTCATCAGTTAAGCACTTGAGTACCGTTCAGCTGCACATGCTCCATTTGCCTCCTCTCTAGTGTAGTTATCATACATACAGTGCATCCATGTGTCACACATACATAGTGTACATACATACATATATCAGGAGGAACTAAGACCACTTGTCCATTGAGTTCCTCCCTCCCACAAGCTCAGTTGGAATACCCTGTCACCTAGGGATGTGCAAAAAATATTTCTCAGAAGGAACTAGGCGAAAGTCAGACTTTCACTTCCATGAAGTTCAGAATTCAATTTCTGTACTTTCATGGAAATTCTGCCTCGCCTATAATTAAAAAATAAAATTACAAAATGGTTCCCTCGTAATCTCTGGCAGCTGGTGGTTCCTCCCCCCACCCCACAAGAAAATAACATTTCATCCTCCATTCCCTGGTGGCTAGTGGTCCCTCCACCCACTGAATCACCCACCTGCCTGACTTTTAAAAAACATTTAATTCTCCTTCCTTAACTAGTGTGATCCATTCCCCCGTCCCCTTCCTGATAGTGCCCAAACTACAAAGCTTGAGTCAGAAATTCCCTGGTGGCTAGTGGTCCCTCCCCTCCACCTGTTCACCCCCCAACTCCATTGCGACACTGTTGAAAAAAGCCCTGGTGGTCTAGTGGTTTGAAGAACTGCTTTCACAATCAACCCATCCTCGGTCCTCTCCATCCCGATCTCCAGTCCCTGAGTAGACTTTTAAACCCTAGTGTTCTAGTGCCCCCACTCCAGCAGGTGTCTCCCACCCAGCTCCCACTCCCATCATAAACCTCAGCGGTGGACCAGCACAGCCCTCCCCTCAACTCCACGGCCGGCCCACCCACTGAGGTGTCAATGAATGAGAGCATTCCTGTACAGGATGGTGGGAGCGTTGCAATATTTAAGGTAGGAGATGAAATGTTTTTAAAAGTTGGGCAGGCGGGTGATCCAGTGGGGCAGGGACTGCTACTCATCAGGTAATAGTGGATGGTATTATTTTCTTGTGGGTGGGTGGG
Organism: Neoceratodus forsteri; assembly: GCA_016271365.2. Classification (NCBI taxonomy): domain Eukaryota; kingdom Metazoa; phylum Chordata; order Ceratodontiformes; family Ceratodontidae; genus Neoceratodus; species Neoceratodus forsteri. The sequence continues at coordinate 251,528,108 of CM057450.1, read as the reverse complement.
GAGGACCACCAACCACACCAGGGCATTTGGGTGAAATTTCGCCTATAACTTTCGTGGTTGTTTTCCACTCCACAGCAGGCAGAAATTCAGAAACTTCCACAAAAGTTCCCTGATTTCAAAAGAAGTTCTGCGGTGGTGAAAAAATGCACTTTCACCCACCCCTACTGTCACCCTTTTCTCCCAGGTATGGCAGAAAATGTGTCACTCCAAGCCAGTCTACCTTCCTGTTAAAGTGACTAGAATATAGAACTTATATTAAATTTCCAATTTTCTTCAACATAAGTGTTGATTCTGAAAATGAAGGTCACTGTACTACAAACTGGCAGGGTTCTTCTGAAAATATCAGGGGGCCCATGCTTTAACTTTTGCAGCCCTAACCCTAAGGAACTCTCTCCCTCGTCATATTCAAGAAAGCCCCATGGTGGACATATTGGAACGGGAGCTAAAAACCTTTCTATTCAGGCAGGCTTTTCTTTGAGCTAGGTGAATGCTTTAACTGGTAAATAAGTATGGTATATTTATTTGTTTGCTGTGTATTTGTATTATATTTTTAATGTTTTTAGAAACTTTGTTGTAAAGCGCTTTGAGTCATAATGAGAAATGTGCTATATCAAATAACATTTGAATGAATAAATGAATGATTCCAAAAACTCTGGATATCTATTCTGAACATTTACATTATATTCTATGAAGCAGATAATGTTGTATCTGATGTGTAAATGTCTTTCCTAGTAGTTAACAAATGTATTCTAATCCATGTCAAAATATCTTCACATATACTCCTATGTACTGCTTCCAGCCTCCTGCTCTTTCAGACTTCTCCCAGGGACCAGAGGGATCTCACCACTCAGCACATTGGGATTGGCAAGAACACTGGTTATCTTATATCATAACTATAGGCAAGGCCCCTGGAATTCTGCAGTTCTGCAGTTGCGGAATTTGCCGCAGAATTTGCATCATGCCGCAGAATATGTACAGTGCCGCAGAATTAATTGTTTTTGGTGAATTTTCATATAAATATACTGTTTTTTCATAGTGTCAGGCTTTCTTTCCCACTTCGTTTATCCTGAAGCCCCTCCTCTATGCTCAGCATACGATGTCATCGATGACATCACATCATATTTATCCAATGACAGGACTGCATTCTGCCAGAAATGAATAAATCATGCATAGAAATCAGAAAATGCTGCTGCAGAAGCCAAGGAGCCTACTACAGAAATCAGAAAATTCTGCCGCCAGAACACAGGGACCCTGACTATAGGCACAGTATAACAGGTGAAGCGGTAGCCTGTGATGATGGTGAGTGCGACTGAATGCTTTCAAAAAGGGTGTCTCAATCATGGCACCTGTGCACAGGGCTACCTGGCAGGGAGGGCAACTGGATAGGGGTCAGCGAATATAGAGATATGATGTAGCTATGTATACAGTACAAGTGAGTGGGGAGGGTGGGGAGGGACCATGCCATGCGATGGGCAGAAGGGAGGAGGGAGGGTTTGTGGGGTGTAGTGTGGTGATGGACTGCTGAGCCTGCCTTGAGGCATAGTGAATTGGTGGCAGGCTGGGGTTGGGAGGTTGCCAGGTTCAGTTCTGGGCATGCTCGTGGTTTTGCACCGGGTCTGTTTTTTTTTGTTTCATTTTTTTACTTTTACCCCCAACATACCTGGAGTTGAGAATCCTTTAGTGGGGGGTTGGGGAATAAGAAGCCCCCATGGGGAGTGCAGTGTCACAACTTCCTGCATAAAAAATTTAAACCTACATCTCAAGCACCCTTTCGATGTCTGCCATGAGTGTACATTGCCAAAATTGATTTTCAGCGATGTACACTCAATAACAACAATCGCCTTTCATAAGTGCCATTACCACATGGAACCAGTGCAGCTATCACCTGTTGTGTTGGGAATGATATAAAAGATCCCCAGGGGACTTTACATTTTCCACATATTGACATACAGTTTTCAGCCTAAGATATTAGTGAACTGAACAAGTTTGCTTTCTCAATAGGTGAGAAGACAGAGGAAGAGACATAATTAAAAATGATGCATAGTTCTTAGTCTAAACTCTCAGATACTTGGGTACTGTATGTGAAGATTTAATGAAGAACTGAAACAGAAAGTATTAATCCCTTCTCACTCATTAGTTCTCATACTGTGTCATATACAACCTCTCCTGAGCTAAAAAAAAAAAATCTTTGACCTCGCCTAAATGATGGAAATAATCCCTGGTCTTGCCATACATTCAATAATTTTCAGAGTACACATGCATATAGTAAAATTGTCATGGTGTAGATGGAAAGGTTAACAAATCTGGCATTATCTACTTTTTTTTTGCAATTTAAACTTTATTGAAGGTATTTTCTTATTATACACAAAAGGCAGATATACATATATTTATGCGAAGTGCATGAGATATCAGTTTCACATGAATCTACCCCTCCTCTTCCCCTTACTACCCATTTCCCCTTCCTCTATTTACCCATCCCTTCTCTGTTAGAGCAACAACATATATAATATTCAGATTTACCAAGCATGTTGTGGACATGACATAGTCATTGAAGCTAAGGGAAGTCATATTAAGAATGTTACTTTTTATAAGGAATATAGGACATATAGGGGGTCCCATATTTTTTTGAACTTGCCCATTGTGTTGTTCAAGTTAGCAATGGCTTTCTCCATGCATAAATTGGCCAGAATTTCAGTCTGCCATTCACTATAGGGGATTTCCAGTTGATCAAGCCAATGTCATAGTATCAGCTTTTTGACCGACATAGCTATGAGAGTCATATAGTATTTATGATTATGGACTTTAATTTCAGATAGATCACCCAGAACACAGATTTCTGGAGTAAACAGGTCCTTAAGACATAAAAGGGATCTGAAAATTGTTTGATGGAATTCCATAAAGGAGACACTTTAGGGTAAGACCAGAAGACATAGAACAGAGTCCCTTCTACTTGATGACATATGACACATACTGAGGAGGGTTTTTAGCTGTCCAAAAACAAATAAAAGAAAATCCTGGCTCACTTTGAGAGTAACTAACATTTGGAATAAATTGCCATTAGAAGTGGTAGCTAGTGATACTATGAATACTTTCAAGAACAGATTGGATAGTTTCCTACTTAAACATAATATCCAGGGGTATTAACAGATTGGCGAGCAAAAGGACTATTGACTACATAGCTCTGTATTTACCTATGAGACCTATGAGACCTATAAGCCCAGTTTGGCCAGTTTGGCCAGTGTATAATATACATTCTGGAAAATAAACAGTTGCATCATTCTTAGTCTATCTTGTGTGACTATTTTATAACAATTTTGCCAGATTGTTGTCCAGTCTATATTACGTTCTGGAAAAAATGATTCTCATAGTCAAGTTGACCCAGGATTGTCTGGGAATTCCACTGTATATTGCACTGTAAATTTATGAGACTGTTTTGGGACCACCACTGGACTCTGACAGTTCCTTGTGGAAGGGATGACTTGAGCTAGCTAGGGTTTCTGACCAAAGGATTCAATTAATAAATGCCATAATTGGATAATACAGACAGTGTGTCTTTGTGAAATACCTAGCTTAGCTATAAGTTCCTTAGTCGTGATCCATAAGTCACCATTCTTGATAAAGTGAGTAATATTCAAGTTTTTGCAAAGGGGAACCAAGTTGAGGGGATTGGTTTTCATCTAGTTTAAGCTGTAGGTTTCCCATAAATTGGTTGATAAGGGTCCTAATATGGTTGTATTTAAGATAAGGACATATCTGAGAGTGGATATTCAGGGATATAGAGATCATGAGTTTTGAGTTTTAAAGGGAGAAACTTTCTTTAATATACAAAGCCCTGCTGGGTCCAGACCATATGTACGTATCAGAGTTAATTCAATTTTGAGCCAGGCAGAGGCATAGTATAAATTTTCATTGGAAAGCCATCTCAAGTATTTATTAATATGGTTAGCCCAGAAATAAAGTCCTTCTTGAGGGAGACATAAGCCTCCTTTACTTTTGGGATCCATTAAAGTCTGATAGGCTATCCTTGGTGATTTATTATGCCAGATAAATTTAGTGAACAAGGATTGTAATTTTTTAAACCAGGATAAAGGAAGTCAGATATTGAGCATGGAGAAAGGATAAAAGATTTGTGGGAAGATGTTCATTTTGATTAAATTTATTTTGCCCCATAGTGAAACTGGGAGCAAGGTTCATCGATTTAGATCTTGAGAAATTGTATGCAGCAGAGAATCCAGGTTTAGTTTAATAATTTGTCTGGTATTTCTAGATAATTCTATACCTAGATATCTTAGAGTCCTGCTTCCATGAAAGTCTGAAGGCCATTATATCCTTTTTAAATAACATGTGATTGAGTGGAAATACAGTTGTTTTGCTGATGTTTCATTTATAGTTGGATATTCTAATAAAAGCATCTATGATATTTAACATCAGGGGTATAGAGAGACAAGGGTTGGAAAGCTGGAGGAGAAGATCATCTGCATAAGCAGATATTTTAATTTCACAGGGGTGGATGGGAATCCCCTGAATCTCCAGGCAGTTCTGCAAACTGTGAATTAATGGTTCAAGATAAATATTAAATAATAGTGGGGACAAGGGGCAACCTTGCCTGGTTCCAGGCAAAAGTGCAAAAAGCTCTGAAATCACTTCATTACCTGAAATCTGTGCCGTAGGAAACTTGTATAGTGCTCTTATCCATCCTATGAAGTCTGGTGGAAAACCAAAGGCTTCCAAAGTTTGGAACAAATATTCCCAGTTCACCCTGTAGAAAGCCTTCTTGGCTTCCAGAGAAATTAAGGCAGCTGGAAAGGGTGCATCTCTGGTGCCAAGAAGATATCTGATGACAGGGTTCTTAATGATCAGAGGAGATCTATTCTTCAGAATCCAACTTGTTCTGATCCTATCAGGGTATCCATTACTGCACTAATGTGATTGTCCAACAATTTAGTTAGGCTTTTAATGCCTTGATTTATTAAGAAATAGGCCAATACTTTGTTACACAGTCAGGGGTTTATCAGGTTTTAGAATCAGAACAATTAATGCTTCAAATAATGTAGGATCTATATCAGTCCCACAGAGAATTTGTTGGTACAGAAGAAAAAACATAGGGATGAGTTGGGCTATAAATTTCTTATGGAAATTAGCTGTGTAACCATCTATCCCAGGAGTTTTGCTAGATGGCAAATTTTTAATAATCTCAGAGATTTCAGTTCCAGTTATGGGGGAGAGCAATTTATTCAGCTGTTCCAGTGTAAGCTGGGGTAATCTAGCCTTTAGAAGATAAGTACGTATCTGTTGTGTAGTTGGGGAGTATGGATAAGACCATATAAGTCCTTATAATATGCTACAAACTCCTTTATGATCTCTTCTGGATGTGTTTTTAGGGACCCATCTCGTAATGAAGTTGTTAAGGCCACATAATGAGAGGATTTCATTTGTTTGATTCTAAGTGCCAGAAGGTGACCTGCTTTTTCCCCCAATCCGTATATGATGCCTGTGTTTTCAAAATAGTGTCATTGGCTTTTTCCTGAAGAATTCCATATAGCTTGCCCTAAGCTTAATCAAGTCTTGCCGGGTGAAGTCTGGTGATTGTGGGGAAAGGTCCCTTTCTGTAATCTTTATTTGGGATAGTAATTGGGTCATTCGAGAGACAGCTACTTTCCTGTTATAAGTAAACATACTTATAGTGACACCTCTAAGGTTTGCTTTAAAAGCACACCATAACATGTCAGGTCTTCCTTGTGGGTCTAAATTATATTTATAAAAATTTCCAATATGTTCATTCATTTGTTTAGCAGAGTCTGGATCTTTTAGTAATACATCATTCAGTGTCTATCCTGAGCCTCATTTTGGTAATGCAATTAACAAAATCTGGGAGGAAGCTATAGAGTGATCTGAGGGGGGGCCTGACAGGATCAATGTTTCCAGGGTCCCTGACATTAAGGAGAGAGACTGGAGTATGCAGTCTGTTCTAGAGGAGGACAAATGAACTGGGGAAACAAAAGTATATTCCCTATCTAGGGGATGAAAAACCCTCCAGATATCACACACTCCAGTCTTTTCCATCAATTATCTGAGTGTTCATTGGGCAGGGGATAGACCTTTTCTCTGTTGACCAGACTTGTCCACCTTTGGGTCAAATACCAAGTTAAAATCTCCTCCAATTATCATAGGTATTGAAATGTATGGTTGGAGTACTTGGGTAAGTTGAGTAAAACATTCTGTGTTATCTCAATTGGGCCCATAGATACTACCCAGTATAAGCTCCTTATAATAAAGTAAGCCCTGAACTAGTATATATCTACCCTGCTGGTCTTTAATCGTATTAATTGGGATAAATGGTATCCTTCTATGAATGATAATCATCAACCCACAACTGTTGGTTGTCCCTTCTGCTGCAAATAACTGGCCAAATTGCTGTCTTTGAAGCTGGGGGGCCTCTAAATCTAGCAAGTGTGTTTCCTGAATTTAAGTAATATCTATATTCAACAATTTCAGGTGTTTTAACACTTACTAACATACTAAAATGCCAGCAGAATAGGCCTAACGGTCTTTCGTGTCTGCTCGTTTGGTCAGCCCCCACCCTGGGTGCTGATCTTGCTGTCCCCCTCGCCTTCTCTGGCTTCTCCCTTCCCAGTTTCCGGATATTCTTGCTGCATTGGATTTTGCTTCCAGAACCCTTCCTCTGTACCTGTCTCCCCTCTTGAACCCTCCACTATCTCTGCCTCCACCAGCCCCCTAGGTAGTGCATTCCATGGCTCCACCACCATCTCAGTGAAGTAGCACCTCCTCCTTTCTCCCTGAATCTTCCCCTCCAGCTTCCACCCATGCCCTCTAGTGGCCCTTCCTCCTTCCTTGAAGCACCCTGACTGTTCCTCCCCATTTACCCTCTTCATGTACCTGAAGACCTCTATCATGTCTCCCCAGTCCTTCTCTCTTCCAATGTGTCATATTTAGCTCTTGAGCCTCTCCTCATAGGTCCTGTCCCCAAGCCCCAAATCATTTGGTTGCCCTCCTCTGGATCCTCTCCAGGAGGTTAATGTCCCTCTTTAAGTGTGGCCTCCAAAACTGCACGCAGTACTCCAGGTGTGGCCTCACCAAGCAGTTATACAGAGGGAGTATCACTTCCCTCCTTCTGGAGGTGATCCCCCTAGCGATGCATCCCAGCATCCTGTTGGCCTTGGCTGCTGCCCTCCTACAAGTCTCAGAGTTGTTCATCTTGACATCCACCACCACCCCCAGGTCCCTCTCAGCCATTGAGACTTGTAGTATTCCCCCAGGGTGCACACTTGGCCTGGGTTTCTGGCCCCCAGGTGGAGTACCTTGCATTTCCCTGCATTGAACCTCAGCTTCCACTTTCTAGACCATCTTTCCAGAGCCTCCAGGTCCCCCTGCAGGGTCACCTCCCCTCCTCCCCATCCACCACCGCCCCCCAGTTTGAGTCATCTGCAAAGAGACTCATCTCCTCCCTGATTCCTGTCCTTATGTCAGATAGGTAGGCATTGAACAGAAGGGCCCAAGGACTGATCCCTGTGGGACCCCACTAATGACCCTCCTTGGGGATGGACTATCCCACCAACTGACCAGTCCTGGAGCCAATTGTCATCCATCTGATCATCTGGTTTCCCACCCCCATTTCTCCTAGCTTATCCAACAGGCCCACGTGAGGAACAGAGTCAAATGCCTTGCTGAAGTCTAGAAAGAGGACATCCACTGGTCTACCCAGGTCCAAGGCATTTGTCACTCAGTCATAGAACTCCACCAGGTTTGTCTGACACGATTTCCCGGGATGAATCCATGCTGTCTATCGTCCAGGCACCCTTGACTTATCCAGGTCCCCCTAGCCTCTCTTGACAATGCCTCCATCACCTTGCCCACCACGATGTCAGGCTGACAGGCCTGTAGTTCCCTGCCACCTCCCTTGATCCCCCTTGTAGATAGGCACTACATGCGCCACCTTCCAGTCTTGGGGCACCACCCTGTCCTCAGAGAGATGGTGAAAAGCTCTGCCAGGGGTTTCGCCAGGACATCTGCAAGTTCCTTAGCACTCTAGGATGTAATTTATCAGCCCGGTGCTTTCTCCATCTTAAGGAGCTGAGGGCTTCCCTCTCTCTCTGCTGTGATTTCCACTTCTGGTACCTCTTCTCCTGCTTACCCTCCCCCACCTGCCAGTGATGCCTCCCCCTCTCCCCAGACCTGCCGATCGGTAAGGGTCCCCCCCTCCTCATTATCTCTGTCTCCTCCCATGTATGATGCAGCATCCCCATTTTCCCTGGTGAAAACTGAGGTGAAGTACTCATTTAGTACCTCAGCCTGCTCTCCTGGGTCTTGTGCCCATCTCTCCCCTGATTTAATCCTGCTAATCTGCCCCTTCACCCTTCGTCTTTCCCCAATGTATCTAAAGAACCCCTTTTCCTCTCCTAATTTCCCTGGCCAGGTTCTGCTCCTTCCTTGCCTTAGCCGCCCTCACCACTCCTAGTGGCCCTTCTAGCCATCAGCTCATACTCCCTCGATCCCTTTCCTCCTTGAGCACTTGAATTTCTTATAGGCTGCTTTCTCCCACGCACCACCTCCTGGACCTCCTGGTCCACCAAAAGGGTTTTTGGGCCCTCACCAAGATTGCCTTACTTTGCACAGGTGCTGGTAGCATCCTGCACCCCTCTCCTGATGATTTCCCACCTACTATCAGTGTCCATATCTGACCCAATCCCATCCAAATGCTCCTTAAGGATCCTTCCAATTCCTTAAAATCCACCCCCTGAAGTCAGTTACTTCCGTCTTTGTGCAGCCTTCTACCCCTCCTAGGTCCAGGCAGAACCAGACCGTGGCATGGTCACTCCCCGCCAATGGGTCCCTTACCTTCAGGCCCCCAATCTGGTCACTGTCTGCCAGGACCACATCCAGTACCGTGCTCCCTGGTCGGTTCCCTCACCTGCTGAGTTAGGAGCGTCTTGAAGACATCCAACAACCTCTGTTCCCTGGTCACAGAGGATGTCATAGTCTTCCAGTCTGTTCCTGGCATGTTTAAGTCCCCTAACACCACCACACGTTCCTCTGCCCAGTCTGCAGTGTCTCCTAACATCTGCCACCAGACTGTCCTCCAGCTCTCTGCCAGGGCAGGGGTCTATACACCACTCCTATTTTTACTCTCTTGCCCTCCCTTGTTATCAAGGTGACCCAAATCGCCTCCACGGTTCCCTCCGCCTCCTCTACTCCCCCTATGCCAATGCAGTTTTTGACTATCATTGCTACCCCTCCTCCCTTCCCTTCCCCCTGTCCTTCCTGAACATAGTGTAACCCTCCAGCTTCATACTGTTTCAATTTCTTCTTTCTCTCTTTAATATTCTAAGTGGCAATACAAATACTATTAGTCATTTCTCTTGATTCCTAGCTCTCTAATCTCCCAATTCCAGTCAAAGAAATGATCTTCATGCCATGGTAATGATAGGTGTCTCTTGTTAGTTGTGCTCTTGACTATAGTTGCCCTCCCCTCTTCTTTTCCCCCTCTTCCTATTTGTATTATGCTATACAAGTATTTAACTTGGATTCTAATTTGAATTTCCTAAAGTCTTCCCTTCCTATTAGTAGAATGTTATGCAGCCTGTCCTATGCCTATTTCTCTTCTCCCTCTCTCCATTACTCAACCCCATACTATAGTGACCTAACCAAAAATGACTCAATAGAGTAGTGCAAGTGTAGTGCAGATAACTATAAAGTTGTGCCTGTATTAGGTTTAAAGCAAAAAATTATGCTGTCGCCAGACACACATAAGAACCAAATGAAACATCATAATGAAAGGCTCAGAAATAATAGTTTTTACCTACTGGAAGTTCTCCTTTGTTTAAAGTTACCATAAATCCTATCATGAGTATCTATTTTCCACCTAGGGTCTTATCTATAGGAAATAAAAATACTTAGAACCATAGGGTCTTATCTGAAAAGGTACAATACAAAACAAAATTGTAGAAATTACTTACCCCAGTCATTTTGTCCTTTCCTTTGTGGGAAGCGCCCTCTAGTGGTGAATTATAGGAAAATGTTTTCCTTCAAGAAAAACAAGTTAAGCCATCCACTGGTAATTTTGGAGAAAGTTCTAATATGTCCAATCTGTCACTGGAAATTATCCTGGAAAAATCAAAAGAAAATAAACTTTACTGTTCGATTCTAAATTGGCGTGTAATATCTAGTGCAGTTTTTCCAGTAATCCTACGTAGAGGGTCCATTCTGTGTAAGTTTGTTCTGTCATGTGATTAGGTTTTCCTTATATTTAATGCACCTTTATATTTCTATTAAATTCTTTCAAAGATATGTATCTCCTTCTGAATTTTATCTTAGCAACCATACGGGTTTGAAACATCAGCAAATGTGGGATAGGTCTGGATAGGCCTTCTGCAGCACCATCAAAGCGGAATCCACATCCTTAAACGAGGACCATGCTCCAGAAATCAACACTTGGAAATGAGCAGGATAGCCCATGCAGAATTTTAATGCTGTGGCAATCAATTTTGTCACCATGGGGTGAAAGAGGGTCCTGCATTGTCTCACAGTCGCTGGCCGATCCTGGGTTATTCGGATTGTATTTCCCTCCCAAAGTACTTGGTTAAGTTATTTTATTTTCTCTAAAAATACCTGCTTTTCCTGGTAGTTCAGAAATTTTAATATTTATGGTCGGGGCTGTGAACCTGGTGGTGGCATGGGTGTCAGTGCTCTATGGGCCCTCTATAGTGTGATGCACCAAAGGGAGAAGGGCCAGCCAGCTTCTCTATTAGTTTCTATGTGAACAATATTGTATTGGTACCCTCCTCTCTTTCCAGAATTCCTATTATTGCAACATTGTTTCTGCAACTCCTCCTTCTAAATCTTCTATTTTTGTGTCCAGTTTTTTAATTTTTGCCTGTTTTTATGATTGCATTTTCAACGAGTCTGCTTTCTTTTCTAAGGAAATAAGATGAGACTCGTGAGTCCGTCATCCTGGTAGATAAGTCTTCAGTGAAATGCCATTTCTTTCATTTCAGTGACCACTGATTTTAAGTCCTCACAAAATGGTTGGAATTCTTTCAGGAATAGTTTGAGCGTGAGGGAGTCACCTCTGGAGGCAATGTAGGAGAGGCCGTGGTGGTGATCTGTTTACAGCTGTTCATCGGTTGGGCCTTGGAGCACTTGCAGGCTTCATTGGGTTGACTGGAGGTGTATGTTGGGGCAAGCCGGGATGCACTTTGGCTTCCATTCCTGGCAAATGATGTTCTCTTGAGATTCAGCAGGTGTCTAGCATAACAATAAAAGCTGGGAATTGAGTCTAAACACTGAAAATCAATTAAATTGGGATGAGCAGCTGGAGCTGGGTCAAAGAACTGCTACACAGTCTGGTGCATCATGTGATCCCGGCATTATTTACTTTTATTTGGAACAAATGAAAATGATTCCTCTCCACTATATAGTGCACATGATTTACAACACATTAACATTTATATAACATAAAAGCTTGGCAGTTTGTCCTCTGTTACTTTCTTAATATGTTTATCTAAAATCTGGGGTCTCTGATCCCTCCCACCCTCCTTATACCTAAATCCAGTCTTCATATCTCAGTTGCCATGATGGAGAGGTGTAAATTTCCTCCTACCCCAGTATCTTCACACAAAACATCAAATCCTCAGAATTTAAGTATTTGGTATACTACATTATCAGACTTGTTAGAACCTCCTCAGGAACAGGTTGGGATATCCTCTTGGAAGCTGGTTAGACTCACCATTTTATAAAGCAATGCCCCTGAATCCAGAGTCTAGTTCATTTTTTTCTCTTTTTTAATTCCCTAATTTTGGTGCAATTCCCCTTTTTATCTTTGTAGCTACTGTATTTAAGTCTTTGATCATAACAAGGTTAGTTTCAGATTGCAAATGGGGCAGAATCCTCAGTTAGATTGAAGTGCAAAGATTCACATCAATTTAAGATGAGGGGCAACATTTTCAGTAGTCAACCACTTCTGTGGTACGACTGAAATTTGCTATAATTTGATGGGAAAGTATCCTGCAAATGGTAGATGATGAGAGCATACAGTATAGTGAACATTAAAGAAAACTACAACCTTTTGAGAAATTGATCCAATTGCACCAAAATAAATTGTACCAAAGATTTTATGCAGATTTAGCTTCTGTGGACAGTGTAATAACCTGCACATTATGGGCCAGATTCATAAAAGGCAACTCAGGAAGCAAGATAACTTGTGTCAGAAAAATTGTGCAAGTAGCACTTGCATCCTGAGTTGTGTCATGGTGGGATTCACAAAGGCAACCTGTGACATGCTGCAGGCTGCCTGCACCCAACTGAACCAATGTGCCTGAAACCCCATTTGTGACAGAGGCGTAGGGGTTTAAGGCAGCAGTTGCACCCTATTCACAAAGGCTGACTGCTCGTCCCACATTGGGATTCAGGAACAATCCCGATGGGACGTCTGTCAAAGACAACTTACACCACCTATGAGGTGGCTTAAGTGTTCTTTGCCATCCACAGGGGTTGCCACTGTGCCCCAGCCCTACAGCCCCCAAAGCCTCAGTTCCCAGGTATGGCACCTACTGTGCCAGGATGGGTGTGTGGAACACCCCCTATGCCCAGACCCCCACAGACACGTAGAGCCCCCCACATGTCCTGGGCAAGATCCTCCCCATCCACTCCCAGAACTCCCTGATGGTCTAGTGGACCCCTCCCCCACCCCATGGTGCATGTCCACTCCCTCCACACACACACACACACACACACACACACACACACACACCTGGCAGGTGAGTCAGCGACTAGCACAGCCCTTCACTCACCACCATGGCCAGCCAGCAACTGAACTGTGCCAAGATTGCATACTTTAACAATATGTGCTCTGTGAATGACAGCAGCTGTCATTCACAGATCGCGCCAATATCACAGTATCGATCTTGCACAGTTCAGTCAGTGGTTGGCCATGGTGGTGGAGCAGAGGGCTGTGCCAGTCCTGGAATCATCCGCCGGGTGTGTGTGTGTGTGTTGGGGGGGCTGGGCTCACTGGGAGGGGGTTGGGAACCACTGGGTCACTACGCAGTTAAGGGTGTTTTTTTTGGGGGGTATGCATGTCAAGGGAGCTTGGGACTGGGGCCCACACCTTACAGGGATCAGAGGTGGGCATGTGGGTACCATGGCTCCCCTCAGCTGGTGCATCTGCCACCTATCCTGTCCTGTAACTTGTGGCATACCTGGGAACTGTGCCCTACCTTGTGCAGCTACCGTAAGTCGCAAGACACAGACCCCTGGACCTGCTCCGATACTGAATCAGGTGCAGGTCCAGGTTGCAGGAATGGTTGGTGCAAGCTGCCATTGTCGCAGCTTGCAGCAGACCTTTGTGAATCTGGCCCTATGTATTTTAAAGGCTCAGATAATGCACCACCTAAGAATATTTGATTCAATTAAAGTAGCAGTATTTTTAGTTTTAGTTATATAGTTTTCAAGCCAAAATATATTTCTGACTTCCTACTGTTTAAAATCAGTATCTTTTCAATTCCCTCAGATACTTAAACACAGCTTTAATATCATTTTTTTGTAAATAATGACTAAAGTCATAAAGGATGGCCACCACTCCCACTATTTTTTTAACTTTGTTTCCTCCCATTCACCAAGCTCAGGGATCTCCCTTGGATGACACCAATTGCTCTCCCACCCAGCCTGAGGTACCCCCACCCAGGTACCCCTCTTGAGCTCTGAATGCCCCAAGTCTTACCTGCCCTAGACCCCCTAGCTTGTGCCCCCACAGGGCGGGGCTGCCTCCACTCCACTTCACTCCTTGAATCCCATTTTTGGCAGGCAGGATGGGGGTCTGAGGATCGGGACCCAAGTTGGCTGGATCTGACGGTGGGCATGGGGCCATGGTGCGTCATTGTCTTCTTGGAGATTGAGGATTTTCCCTTGTTCTAGCATAACACCCCCCAAATGGCATGGCCTGCTTCAACCTGGGTCACTGGTTTGGTGCGAGGTGTGGTGGCCAGTGCCTCAACCCTTAGCACCGTTGGGCCTCCAATCTCACTATTTAAAAGCCTCTTCTGTCGAGGGTATCTTTTGACTTTAAATACTGGATTTATACTGTGGGTGTATTTTATGAAACTAGCACTTGTTTCTGATGATAAAAGCACAGCACCCACCAAAATGTTGACTTTTTACAACAGTTATTGCAAAGGTGCAAGAACATTCAGAAACTTCAAAATCACACAGCTCAGTGCAACAATGAAAGAAAATAAAATGAAGAAATGGTATAGTGATGGTTTTGGTAGAAATACATTATTATTGAAAAAAACAACACATGATAACAATTACTGCTGCTTTAAGCAGGATAATTGATTTAAACAGGACACTACTTGTCCTAATCCACAGATTTTTAGCAGAATTACAGCTATCTAAAACAGAGTGGGTAGAATCCATACACCTGTAACCATACTGCTGTTTTACTTTGCACCAGAACTGCAGTTTTAAAAACCTGGGCTTAGGTTTTTAACAAGAGCCATGAGAATTGGAAACCAGCAGAAGTTGCAAATAGAGATGCAGCAAAGTTTTACTTCGCTTGCAAATTTTCTGAAAAGCCTCCAAATTTGTTTCCATGGATCAGTTGACGAAGTTGTCCCATTAAATGAAAATTCACCATTTCTAGTTTTGCCCACGCTGGGTTTTTAATGCAAATTGCACTTAAAAAAACCCAAAGCAAGGAGAAATTAGAACTGCAAAAAAACCCAAATCCCTGGTGTTTAGCGATCCTGCACCAGCTGATCATTGGCCCCAATGTAAAAAATATATATATATATATATATATATATGATGACTTAAATCCCTGGTGTCTAGTGGTCCACCTCCCACCCCCACCACCAGATCGCTGGTCACAATGTAAAATTGGAACCAGCAAGGAACATCGTGGGACAAAACAATGCAGCACAAAACAAACCTGGCAAAACATTGCAGCCTGCAATGTCAGCAAACAAATCCATCACGGACAGAACCACAGAGGCAGGCAGTAGGCAGACTGCTGTAAAGACTCCCTGATGTCCAGTGGGTCCCCCATCCAACCCACTAATTCCCAGCTCCAGCAACAGTAGGTGCATTACATACATAGAAACATAGAAACATAGAAGTTGACGGCAGATAAGGACCGCAAGGCCCATCCAGTCTGCCCATTTCTTTTTCTACCTTATAAATGTGCCATCGGCCTTTGCTCTGTCAGTGGCCTATCTATTCATAGTCATTTGTATTGCTCCCTTATGCCTATCCCATGCCTGTTTGAAGCCCTGCACTGTATTCATAGCCACCACTTCTTGTGGTAAGCCATTCCATGCATCCACCACCCTTTCTATGAAAAAGAATTTCCTCACATTCCCCCTTAATCGGCCTCCCTCTAATCTCATGCTGTGTCCTCTTGTCCTGCTATTTTTCTTATATTTAAACATGTTAGACTCTTTCACCTTGTTTATGCCCTTAAGGTGTTTGAATGCCTCGATCATATCACCTCTCTCCCTCCTTTGCTCAAGGGTATACATATTGAGCTCCATTAATCTGTCCTCATATGTCTTCTGATGCAGTCCCTGCACCATTTTGGTTGCCCTTCTCTGGACTGCCTCAATTTGGTTAATGTCCTTGTGAAGGTGTGGCCTCCAATACTGCATGCAGTACTCCAGATGGGACCTAACCAGTGTCTTGTACAGAGGGATTATTACTCCACATCCTGGTGTGATCTCAGTCCCTACCCCACCGATTTATAGGACTGTCAGTCCCTAGTGAATTAGCAGCTACCCTCCCCAATCCCCAATATGCCCCTGATGTGCAATCACAGTATAGAAATGCCATAATTGTCAGTCCCTGGTTTCCAGACCCCCAAACCCCAGTATGCCCTTAATGCACAGAACACCATGGCAGTCACCGGTGAACTAGGGTTCCTGTCCTATCCCTTCCTGGTGGTTTAGTGGCCCCCACCAGGCAGGTAATTCCCACCACCCTGCTCCTTCTCCAATCCTGTACCCCAATCGGGCAACCAGCACATCCCTCCTCACAAAACCATGGCCAGCCACCCAATGAACTGTCAGTGTTCCTGGTTGGTTTGGTAAAAATATATAATTATCAATTAAACCGCTGGTGTTTAGTGGTGAGTGTTTATTTGCACAAGCACACATTCATTTATTAAAGATCAGTTGGGTGGCCAGCTATGGTGGAGAGTGGGGGGGCTGTACTGGTCACCCACTCAGGGTTGGGGAGGGGAGGATTGGGGTGGTGAGGAACTACCTGAAGAGATGGAGGGCCACTAAACACCAGGGATTTAACTGATAATTATATATTTTTTTTACACTGAGGCCGACGATCGGCAGAGGTAACCACTAGGCCCCAGGGATTTAATATATTTTTTAACTATGCTTGCATGAATTGATGAGGTCTGTTTGTAATTTGGATCTTTGTACATGCGTTTTGTTCAATTAATGTACAGCCATTGAATATGATTATACTTTTATTTTGCATTTTATGCATTCCGAATTTTTCAGTTTTATAGCAATGTTTTGTTGTGCTCATGTATATCACATATTTTTGGGCATCAATATATCAAGTTACCTTATAATTAAGGTTTTTCAATGCCCTCTGTATATTTTACAATGTAGTACCGCTGTGTTATGGAATTTATATGCATGTATTTTTTGGTAATCATCTTTTATATAGGATACCACAATGAGTGATGTATTTAACATCATAGTCAGTTGGATCTTAGTTGATCGCCCCTATAATTATGCTTTTTCAATTCCTATTATCAGGCAGCTTTTCCAGTTGTATACAAGTGACACTTCCAACATTATAGCATTGATTTTTATGATCCCGTTTAAATTTGGATCTGTTTACATGCTTTTTGTGCATTCAAAGATTATTTGATTGGCTTCTTATATATCATTTATTTTCTACTATGGCATTAATTCATGGAAATTGTGGAGCATGTACATTATTGGAAAACATCTTTAAATAGGGTTCTTAGAGTGGAAAACTATACACTTCAGAGCAAAGGTTAAGTCTCATAGCGGTACTAAGAAATGTTAACATAAGTTGTATTTAAAACATCCATGTGCATGACTTGCACTATTGCTTGTGTGTTAAATGTGCTTAATAATGTGTGTATTTTGACATCCTGGCTTTTAAAATACATTACCGTTTGTCATTTTTTTTTTTACGTTTATTTTCTCCAATGTCTATCTCCCTCCCCAACAAGCTTACAGCTTACAGAACATTCAAACCCAGCTACAAGGGGTAAATAATGGAATCTTGTCTGAGACCCCAATGTGTTCCACTCCTTACTTAGTCACTGAGAGAACTGCAATGACATACAGGAGCCCTTCCTCCCTGGAGAACAAGCCCATCATCTCCACAACCTGCCCTTGAAAAGCAATTGAACTTAATCAGTTACGTAGGTTCTTGATCTTCATGCCTGGATGAACTCACAGCTTTGCTTGCAACTATGCCTACAGGAGATTACTATTTAGCTTAATGCTGTACATGTAGAGGTTGGTAAAATCGAAGAAGCTTCCCTTCACGGAGGACTATGCAAAGTTTCCCAACTTTGCATGGGGCAAAGTAACACATTTATTTATTTCAAACTTCAGAAATACACCTTTGAGCAGAAATGCTCATTTACAAAGGTTTCTCATCACAATAACAATTTGTTTATACCGTGTCAAAGACAGTATTAAAAACTGATTAGCAAAGGCTAGACAATATTGATTCAGAGGCGTAACAAAACAGAATGAGTAACATAAGTACCATTTCAGCAATACAGAGTGAACAAAGAGTTAACATTCAACAGGTCAAATAATACAAAGCATAACACAAGCACTAGGAGCTAAACAAATGTAGAAGCCCATCTGAGCATTGTCAGGGTCAAGTCTGTGCACTTTATGGCACATTGGAATGGGGAAGGCACATGTATGAGGAGAAAGTGTGGTGGGTAAGATGCTGGCATCATGTGCACATGCAAGAGGGGACCTTAGGGGGCAGTAATACCATGATCAGATAGTGTTTTTTTTTGGTTAGGGGTGCAGTTGGCAAGTGACAATGCATGGGATGGGGTTTCATTAGGAGAAGCAGCTACATTTGGAGCCAGGTAGGAGTAAATGTAGGCATTCCCATTCAAAATGGCCCAGCTTAGTTGGTGTCTTTTGTGTTACCTGAAGTACATTAAGCCAGCTTAATGCCCTGGTTGCAAAGGAATGTTTGGCCAGGGCTGTTCGGATGAACTGAATACCTAATGTAGCAATAGTCATAACTCTGGTTGGGTAAGGATTTGGGGCAGGTTGTAGGAGACCTTGCAGCCCTGGTGGTGGTGGGTGGGGTCAGGCCCATAAGGGCTTTCATGCCTAGCAATCAGGTTTGATATTTTTTTCTGTCCTGCATGTGAAGCCAGTTTGTGAAAGAGTAAAGAGTGCAGGTGTGCGTGAATCTGTCAGCCCCAGTTACAAAGTGGCAGGCTTTGTTCAGGACTAACTGGACCCTGTTTAATACAGTGTCTGTGGCACTCTCATAGACTGTTAGGCCATAGTCCACTACAGGGAGGATGGAACTTTTAACTGCCACTTTTTTGGCTTCCAGGGCATGGTTCTACCTATGTCCATATAGTGCTCCTAGTCTTCTGTTAATGTTGCAGATGATTTGTTTGATATGTGGTTCAAATATTAGAGTCTGGTCGATGGTGACCCCCAGGTATTTGAAAGTTTCTACCTGTTCTGGAGGGTTACCCTTACTGTTGAAGTTGTTGAGCACTTGCACCTTAGTTCTCTTCTCTGCACTTGAGAAGAGCATTGTTTTAATCTTCTTATAGCTGAGCACAAGCTTGTTCTGCTGGAATGAATTTTCAAGGGATGCAAAGCTGAATTGGGGGTCTCGAGTAAGTAAGTCTTGGCAGGGGTTACTTGCACAGATGACTGCATCATCTGCATAAAGTAAGACAGTGGAACTAGGGAAGACATCAGGAAGGTTATTGATGAAGAGGCTGAAGAAAAGGTGCTCCAGGATGGAACCTTGCGGCATATCTACTGTGACAGGCCTGACATCACAGAGCTCCCCATTTATCTTAACCTGTTTTGATCTGCCTGAGAGGTAGCTTACCAGAGCACAGTGTCCCTAGAGAGACCTAATGTGGGTAGTTTTGTTAGTAGTAGCACATGGTTTACTTAATCAAAGGCCTTGGTGAGGTCTATGTAGATACAGCCCACTAGGTGTCCTTTGGAAAAGCCTTGTGTAGTATGCTTGTGAATTCAATCAGTGTAGTGGAGGTGCTGTGCATTTTACAGAAACTGTGTTGTTGTTACTAATAGACATTATTCTGGCTGAGGTATGACACTGGTTAGTCAGATATAATTCTCATGAGTGCTTTGGATAGTGGGAGAGAATGGATATAGGCCTGTAGTTTGCAATTAATGTGTGATCTCCACTTTTATGGATGGGATGACCAGGACACGTCTCCATTCTTTGGGGAACTGTGAGAATCTGAGGAAGAGGTTGAAAAGTTTAAGCAGGGGGATGACGGGTTCATCCAGGACCAGGGCAACTAGTTTCATGTCAAGTGAGTCACTTCCTATCCTTGTTTTCCCCAATACTCTCTTAACATAGTTGGCGCGTCCTTTACCGAGACAGATTTTAAGTGGAATTATAAACATAGAAACAGAGAATTTGATGGCAGATAAGGACCACTTGGTCCACCTAGTCTGCCAATTTCCTACCTGATGGAAAAGCTACAGATTATAGTTAACTCAACAGCTTACTTCCTCCTAACCCCCACTAGAATTGCTTTATGTCTGTCCCAGGCATTCTTGAATTCTCCCACTGTTCATGACTCCACAACCTCCTCAGGAAGGCTGTTCCATGCATCCACAACCCTCTCTGTGAAAAAAATACTTTTTAACATTACCTCTTGTGGCCTACATTGTCTTTTTGGGTGTCATCATGGGATACAATGGTGGCAGTCGATTTGTCTTCAGGGGGAGGACTATGCTAAGGTCGGTGAAGGCTTTATTGAATGTATTGGCTATCTCATTAGGGTTGAGTGTGATGCTTCCTTTTGAGTTAAGCATTGTTGGTAACATTTTATCACCCCTACCCTGGAGATCCTTTAGCAATTCCCAGAATGCCTTCCCCTTTCCCCAGCAGCTAGTTTGCTGCTCTTTATAAAAATTAGCCTTAGCTGTCTGATATTCTTAGTACATCTATTCCTAGCTGCCCTGTATTCCTGCCAGTGTGCCTGTGTGCCATAGCTCTTTACTGTACTTGATGTAGATCTTCACCTTAATTAAGGTACCCACTTAACCATGATGACTATACATAGTGGCACTTCATTGGTAAACCACTATATGTTCTCTTCTTTGTGTCTTTGGCTTGCAAAAACAGTACTTTATGGAGGCAAAGATTATGCATAATGGTGCTTCCTGGACAAAGTGCCACTACATGTTGCTCTTTTTACTTTAAAAGAAATGTATTTAATAAAAACAAATACCCTTATCCATGTAGACCATCTGCCCACCTACTCCTACCACACCTTACAATTGCTACTCCACTCTTGTAGCACCTATCCCCCTCTATCCTCCTGCCCAAGTGAAGTTTTTGTTTTTTTTAAATGACCTTTCTCCCAACCCAAGTTGAATTTCTGGTACAACCTCCACACCCCAACCACTCAACACTATCAAATACATAAATACCCTAATTCTCCCACCCTCCCCCCACTCAGACTAAAGGATATGCCTGTAAAATGTATAAATGAGAAACCTGTCCCTAACTGTGGCAACCAGTCAACCTGTTCTCTGGCTTACTCATCAATTATTAATATCATCCATAATCATGTGTCCTAGCAGTAATTTCTGATTAGTTTCAAGTAGTAAGGTCCGATTTGGCACTGCAGTCAGCTAATCAGATGTTAACACTATTTGGCACATCATCATCACTGATTCGTACAATGAGTGGGGAGAAGAGGTAGTTACGTTATGAGTGGTGTGTATTAGGGGTAAGGCATTCATGTCTTTGGCTGTGTTAGTTGGGTGTGGTAGGAGTGGGGCTGAAAACTATCTGGGGAAGGGGTAGATGTATTTGAAAGAAAATTTCACTGAGACAGAGGGGAGGTGGATGCTATGAGGAGGTGGGGTACCAATTAAAATTTGATGGGAGTAGGTAGGACAAATAGTCTACATGGTGGGGTGCTTTTGAATCTTTGAAAAGAAAAAAAATAATTTAGATGTGTTATGTTGAGGTAAAGCTCACAACACAATATGCAAAGTTTCCAAATTTGTACCAACTTCATCATTTGATGCATCTCTAATCTTTGTGCATCAGTTAACTCTGTACGCAGTTGTGACTTTTCTTTATTGCCTGGGTTCTAATAAGTTGAGGGATGTGTTCAGCAGTAGAGAGTATGTGAATTCAGAGAACCACACACCGCTGTTTATTTCAGAATTCATCTATTTTCACAACATCCTCCACCAACTTAATCAGTAAGAGACTGACATCACCACTGGACTTCGTGCATGACAGCTCAACGTGCTAAATCACTAGGCCAGGCGATTTAGATTGTGACAGCACAGCAACAAGATCTGGAGTACTTTGATTTTTGCACATTGAGAGTAATGCCATTTTGTGTGCAGTAGCCTTTGCTGATTTGCAACATTTGTTTTCAATCAGAAGTCAACTGTTAATTGCACTACAATATTTGTTTGTTATTTTAGCATGTCTGTGTTTGTTATTGTATATGAACTAGCTTATTAAGGTTAGGAACACTTAGTATTTTATTTGTAAAACAATTCAAAAAATCTATTTTTTTATGGTACAATATTGATGCTGGCAATGTTTCTCCATCACTGTTCATTTGTGAACTGATGTGATTAGTCCCCAGTTCAATACAATTTGTTTTTTTATTAACTATTATAAGATAACGTTGGATGTGCTTTGAAACTGACTATTAGGGTGTCTATTCTCTGAAGAAGCTCTTATGTTAAGATTCTCACATTTTATAAAGCATGTTTTGGGGGTTCTGGACATTTGGAAGTGGTTTTAGTTTGGAGGATTTTACTGTTTGCTTTTTTTACAGTTATGTTCACATTAAGAGACACGACTTGGAGGTTTATTTATATAAGATGATTGACCTGGTTATATTCTCAGATTGTGCTCCTTGGAATCCATACTTATGTCCTCTCCATAATCAGGGGATTCTGAGCAGACTGGGTGGGCTAATTGGTCATTTTCTACCAACTATGTTTCTATTCCTATGATCTTTGTATCCACATGCAAAACCTTGCATAGGACTCAAGCTTAAAACATCCACTGAAGTGACACTTAAAAATTAAACATAAAGATATACAATACTATGAAATAAAGAAGGCATTTGGTCAATATACTTCTTTCTTTGGAAGGCAGAGTGGGATTAA
The DNA here is from genome assembly GCA_016271365.2 of Neoceratodus forsteri. Lineage (NCBI taxonomy): Eukaryota > Metazoa > Chordata > Ceratodontiformes > Ceratodontidae > Neoceratodus > Neoceratodus forsteri. The sequence goes on along the minus strand of CM057450.1, from coordinate 251,505,681 downwards.
TAATGTATTCCTTTCTGTCTACATACTTACATGGACTGATTCTGTAGCCATAAGTTGCTACTAAACTACAAGAAGACCAAGGCCATGCTTATGTCAAGCCCCCATGACAAAAATGAGCACCACCCCCTTATCATCTCCAACTCATGCAGTGAGCCGCTGGAACAAGTTCACTTGTTCAAGTATCTGGGGGTCATAATAGATGATACCCTCAAATTTGTGCACCATATTGACTCTTCGGTCAAGACAGTCAATAGCAAGATTGGTGTCCTGTACAGGCACAGGCAACACCTCTTTCTGGGGGACCTCTGCCTCTCAGTTCACAGTTCAATTATATCTACAATTGACTATGGACTAGTGGTCTATGGGGCAACAATTGATACAGTGCTCAAGAGGGTTTAGACTGCACTCAATGAAGCCTGCAGACTCACCCTGGATGCTGAGCATGGCACTCACACCTGTACTCTATATGAATGCGTAAATTGGCTGTCATTAAGAAACAGGGTCAAATTCCAGACTTGCATCCTAGGGAAGAAGGCTTTTTTGGGTTAAACACCATCTTGTGTGAGCTAATTTGATCAAAGTGGCCAACTCATCACAGGTCACCAGAGGGAGGACTAGGGCCTTGGCTAACCCCTTCCAGCGCACCTCACTTGGGCAATGTGCATTTGACAACCGGGCCCCCCTGTGGATGAATGAACTCCCTGGGCACCTCTTGGCCACCAATTGTCTGTCACAATTCAAAACTGACCTGAAACAGCACCTAATAACACTCTTTAAGTGCACCTGCCCCTGATTCCAGCCACACCTGCTCTCTTTGCCCCCCAGCAAGCACTAGGCAGGCCTCAGGTACCCCTACCTCTGTCCCTTCTCATGACTTGCCTCAGCAATCAGTCTGCGTCATGCTCCTTTGGCACCCACCATTCCACCCTCCCCCAACTCACAGTCCAGTGAGTTTCCCTAACAGTCACTACTAATGCAGGCTGCCTGACCATGCCCCCCTCAGACCCCACCATTTACTTTAGCATGTCTTCTCACCAGCCTCCCCTCCACCTCACCATTTATCCCTATACCTTATCACCCTCCTCCCCCCACCCTTCACCTCCACCGCATTACATACCTCTCTCATACTTCCATTATTCACCCCATTGCCAGATATCCCCATCTCTGAACTACTGACAAGGCACTCTGTGGCTGCTTATTCCCCTCCCCACCCTCATAAAGTGTTTTCTTGTTATTTTAACTTGTACCTATGTTTTGAGGTATTCTGTAAGTTCTGAATCCTAGCTGTATCATTCATTGTAAGGTACCTTTGCTTTCTCCTATTGCTCTTTGTTTTGCAATCTATGGCGTGGAGCGATTGTAAAGGAGCTTGCACTCAAAGGTCTTTCCGAATCACTAAATAAATTAAATAAATAAAAATACATATATAGCATTACTGTCATTTAATGATGTGGATGGTTTCAGCCAATATTACTTTAGATGAAAGTGCATCCCACAAGGTCACCACTTTTCTGTGAAGCAATATTTCTGCAATGTTCTTTCTAAATCTTCTTTCTGTAATTGACCACTTATGTCCTCTAGTTCATTTATCTTTTAATATATTTAATATCATTAGTTTACAGCATTGTTTCTACTACCAGTTTAAAAATGACTGTATCTCACCTTAATCTTCTTTCTCAGCTGAGAATGTCCCCATGTAAGAGACTCTGGCTTCATAGTTTAACTCCTACATACCATATACTAATTTTGTTGTTTTCCTCTGAACTCTATTTTAGTATATGCATTTCTTTTTATATTGTAGTGACCAGAACAATACACTGTATTTAAAATGTAGCTTATCAACTGAGCTCCAAATTTTCTTAACACAATGATTATATTTGCTGTATTTGCTATACCTCTGCAGTGGGGCTCCCATTTTAGTTTGTAGTTAACAGTGGCACTCAACTCCATTTTTGGGTAATGCCTATACAATTCTCATATTAATATGATCTAGTTTATACCATAATCCATAATGTTATAGTAATGTTAGTGTTATTTTTGTAGTACCTTGTAATTTCTGTAAGTAGTAATAAAACAATCTTAATACTTTCCATGCATATCTACACTGTATGGAAACTGAGGTTGCTACTGCACTCTTGAGCTACATCATGGCCCCAGGCCTGCCCATTCAAGTGAGAATGACTAATTCCATCTCTTAAATGACTTATTATACAATGGCAAGAAAAATCCTGGACTCTGATTGGTCAGTCTTGGGCTGGACCCATGATGTTATCCCAGTACAACATCATGGGTCAAGTCTCAACCTCACTGTGAACCTGCAGACGACCTTGAGAACCTTGAGCACTTGCTTGATTGTTTCATCTGCTCTTAAAAACAAAATCATTTTCCACACAAAATATCTTTAAAATTATTTTTTATTCTGTATAATAACGAGCCATTGTATAATAGCAATAATGCCCTCCAGATTAGTGTGTGTCGTTTGGGATAACATCACGCCTCAGTCGTTGGATGCACTCGACCTGCGGCCTCATGCCCAACCACCTGAGGCATGACGTTATCCCAGCACAACACACACACCTTATCGGGCATTATTGCTTAATTAGTTGCTAACTCTCAAGGCCTAAAATATCTTTTAATTTTGCCTAACTTATCACCAGCTTTCAATACTATTGATCACATGGCATTCATTAATTGACTGGAAACTCTATATTAATTAATTTTGGATTGTTTTCAGTTTTATTTAATTGCACTGATTATTTGTGATTGCTTGGAGCAGAGATCCTCTAGGGTTTGTGAATCTATCTGTCAGTGTGCAAAGAAAGCTATGACCTGCATCTCACTCTTTATTTTTTCAAATATAATAGAAATTCCTTGTGGCTGATATGATATGTACACAAGGATTTTGGTGCCTAATGACAATTCCATGCTGTATTGCCCTTTTTTTTTACAGATAGCATTCTGAAGCCTAAACTGAAGTGTCTATCTGAAATATCAGATTACAGAGAGCAGAAGCTTCAACACTAAAAATATCAACTAAGTTTAATATTCTTAAGGGTATAGATACTAATGAAGAGGTCATTTATAATAATGAGAATGTTAATAGGGTTAATAGTAAAGTACAGCAAAAGAAAAATAGGAAGGCAATAGTTAAGGTTCCAGGCTCTATACCTTGATGATTATGCGATTGAGGATCTTCGCTCTGCTGACTGATCCTCCATTAAAATGTCCTCAGAAACTGTTGCAGCCTTCTCCTACTTCATATCCAAGTTTACCTCCATCTATGAATCTTATGCCTCCTTTAGGCAGTGATGTTTATGTGGTAACTGCCTGACATAAATGTATTCAACTAAATATTAATTTTATTCCACCAGCATGAAAGCTTGGCTAAAAATTTCAGAAGCTGCTTCTTTAGCTTACACTAAGCTCATTATTGAATAGGATACAGAAAATTATGTGGAGCTAGAAAAAGAATTAAAATTAGCAAAAGAAGACGTTGACACCTTTAAAACACATGCAGACTTTCTACAGTTGAACAAATCTTTAAAAGCTAAAATACTTAAACATGAGAGGGAGATAATTGAAGGAAGCAAGTTAAACTAGCAAGAGACAACAGAGGTTATGAACTTGAAACCCCATATATTGCACTGAAAAACACAGATTCAAGGTCCAAAAGCAGAGGGAGATCAAGAAGTAGGAATAAAAACCAGAACAGCAGCACAAATAATACCAAAACAGGAAACATCTAAACCATCTAACAATACAGCTAGATCAGTAACCATTGATCTGATAAAAACTCTGTGGCAGAACTAGAGGTGTACGAAAATTAAATTCGCTGGTGGAATTCAAATGAAGAAGTCTGACTTTTGCTTCCACGGAAGTTCAGAAATTGATTCCTGAACTTTCACGTAAATTCCTCCAGAGCGCGATCGTCCTCAAGCTCCTGGTGGTTAGTAATCCCTCCTCCCACCCACCTCACAGGCAAAAAAGTATCTCTGAAGGCTAGTGGTCCATCCCTCCACCCCTAACTGCTGCCAAAATTGTACAGTAACCCCCTCTCCATATTGTATTCTTTTCAAATCCCTGGTGGCCTAGTGGTAGTTGACAAGTAAAAGTAACCCTTGTCCACCCCTCCCCATCCTCACATCCCAGTCCTGTAGCTATCCCTGGTGGTCTAGTGCCCCACCCCAGCATGAGCTCACCACCCAGCCCCCATCAGAAACCCCCCTCAGAATGGACAGACTGGTCAGCCCTCCTTTCTTCCATGGCCAGCCACCAGGCTGAGCTGAATGAATGAGCTATACTTACAGGAATGCGCTCATTCATTAAACTCCAGTTGGTGGACCGGCCGTGGAGGAAGAGGGGGCTATGCTGGTCTGCCTGCTCTGAGGGGAGTTCTGATGGCAGTGAGAGCCAGGTGGTGGCAGGCACCTGCTGAGGTGGGGAGTGGGGACACTAAACACACCAGGGATAGCTATGGGACTAGGGATCGGGATGGGGAGGGGTTGGGACAAGGGGTTACTTTACTTGTTCTCATTTACCACTAGACCAGGGGTTTGGAAAGAATACATTATGAAATATAGAAGGGATTACTGTACACTTTCAGCAGTGGCTAGAGGGTAGAGGGATGGACCACTAGCCACCAGGGCATTTTTGACATGCAGGGATGGGGTGGAGAGGATCACAACCAGCGGATGGGGTATTTTTTTAAAGTAAACAAAAAAGGTAATAAATAAATAAAGTAAGCTAGCAGTGGCTGGTAGGTGATCCAATGGGGAGGACCACTAGCCACCAGAGCTGAGATGGAGTGGTGGAAATGTGGTTTTCTGCCCCAGGGCAAAATTTCGCCCACAACATTTGTGGAAGTTTTCAGCTCTGCCAGCAAGCAGAAGTTTGGAAACTTCCGACTGAAAGTTCGCTGATTTCCATGGAAGTTCTGCAGGGTGGAAAACAGCACTTTAGCCCACCCCTAGGCAGAATCTTTTCTAGACAAATCAACAGGAATAGGACACAGAAAGACAAGCAGAGGAAAAAGAGGAGGAAGATCCAAGAACAAAAACGACACTCAGGGCCCCAAGAATCCCTCCAAGAATCCCATTTACAAGTAATTAACTTAAGTGAACTTGAATTAAGTGCTTCACAATTTTCATTGCTGCAAAAAGGACTTAATTTTGTCCCAACTACGATGATCAGTTTTTTTCTCTATTTTTCTGGATATTTTCAAGTTATTTTGAAAAACAAGGAAGGTTAAAATGATTTTTCTCAAATAAAGCAAGTGGTGACCAGGTGGAGGGAATGGGGTCATTGAGAGTTCTGTTAGTCAAGAACAACAAGAGGACTGGACTTACTAATTACAGCTGCACAAGATCTAGAGGACAACAGTGAGAATGATATACATGATGCAAATGTGCTGGAATTCCTCTCAGATGTCAAAAAGAATGAGGCTAGTGAATCGGGAGAGGCTATCATGGATTACTATAACTTTAATTTGATGGTGAATACTTTGTTTTGATGCAATTCTGATTTGTGTCCCCTGGTGCTTAATGGCTGTATTACTGCTTTTGAAAACACAGTTCTTTACAAAGTAAGGGAGCTTTTGGCAAAACAAAATGACAAGAAAATGAAGAAAAATTTAAGTTTTGCAGAGGAAAATGCTTTAAAAGAATTAATAGCAAATGAGAGTATCACTATCAAGCTGACAGGAGGGTTAATATTGTTTTGATGAGTACTGAGAAATATACAAAAATATGGTTGAAAAACTGCTTTTGATGTTAATAACTATAAAAAGCTCAGAAGTAACCCCACCCATCAATATAAGAAATAACTCTCTTTGTTTTTAGATAGAGCAGTGCAGGAAGGGAACATTACTAATAATGAATTTAAATATCTATATTGTAGGTTTCCAGTGATCCCAACCCTGTACTGTCTCATGTGTAGGCTCAGTAACAGAACACCTATGTGAATTCATTGATTTATTTTTGCATCATAGAACAGTATGTTAAAGCTGCCTTCCTATATAAGACAGAGTAGTGATACTATAAAGAAATTTCAAGAGATTGTATGGGAACCTGAGTTCATCTGGATATGTGTGGAAGTAGAATTGTTAAATACATCAATCTGGCATCAGGATGGCATAAGAGCAGCTAGGTTCTTTCTAGAGAAAGACCAAAGTGAAACACATGCATCTGTGGATTTTTTGTTGGAAGCTTTAAACTTTGTGCTTTACCATAGTTATTTTGAGTTTAATGGTGAATTTTGTGTGCAGGAATGTGGGACAACAATGGGGGCCTCTATGGTCCCTGCATATGCTAATTTATTCATGGGGATACTGGGAATTATAACACTTACAGAACCCTATAAGTTAACTCCTATGTGAACAACATAGTAACATGGGTACATTATTGATGATTGTCTGTGTGTTTGGAAGGTAGTTCAGAAAGGGCACTGGAGTTTGTGAAGTGGTTAAATACCAATGATATGAATTTAAGGTTTAATCCACAAATGCACCATGAACAGATGGATTTTTTGGACATAACTTCCATGGGGGATAGTACCAAGCAAAGCAAAGTAACTTTATTTATAAAATAGCACTATTCACCCAAGGACCATAGGGCTAGGACAATAAATGGTAAAATTGCAGCTAAAGCAGGCATTATAAGCTCAAAAGGTTACAGAAAATCAGCATCTACCAATTCACTTCTTAGAAGTGACAGTTCACATCCTACAGAACTAAAAAATTCCATCCCATACAGCTAATTGACAAGAATCAGACTGCACAAATGACACTGACTTTATGAATCAGGCTGATGATCTCCTGTTAAGATTCAAGGAAAGGGGATACAAGGAATCAGTACTGAAGGGGGCTTTGGAAAGAATAAAAGTAAAAACACAAAAAGGGCTAATTGAATGTGAACCAGTGAGGAACAGAGTAGGTAACCAAGATAGTAAAATAACATTCTCTTTGGAAGATAATACAATTGCCAGACAAGTGGGAAACATAATATGGAGGAGCTGAGACATCTTTAAAGGAGATGAGAGACTAAGGAAGTAGTGTCTGAGAATCCTAGTATAACATTTAGGAAGACAGCTAATCTACAAAGACAAACTGGTCTTCATTCAGTTTTCTAGAAAAGGCACTGAAGCAAGAACGTAGCTTTCTATGAGACAAGGGGTATACAAATGCAAAAAGTGCAATTTCTCAAATATATGCAAACAGCTAGGAGATTGTTTTGCCAAATAATGTTAAAATAGAGATCAATAAATTTATATCATTCACTGCAACATTTGTTGTCTACATCTTATAGTGTAGATATTGTCTTTATTATATAGGCAAGACAATAAGAACCATGAAGGAGCACATACAAGAACACATATGCTTGATTATTAATCAGAATGTTGATAAACCAGTTGGCAGACTTTTGCACAAGTGCACAACTTGTCACCCTAGCTGTTTAAGTTTATGGGCCTGGGTGGGTTCCAAAATCCAACAAGAGGTAGCAGGAAAAATATCTTAATGCAAAGAGAAAGTTATTGGATTTTAAGGCAGAAACAGTCAATAATAGGCCCGAATCTAAAGGTGGGACTTGAAACCTTTTCTTAAAATATAAAAATGAATTGATTCACTCTGATATTATGTATTTAGTGTTGGAATAACCCTCCCCTTCCCTCTCCCCGTCTCCCTAATCCCCCTCTACCTTTTCCCTTCCCTTCCTTCCTTCCCTTCCTTTTCACAACCCCTCCCCTTTCCTGTCTTTCCTCCCTCCTTTTCACCTCACTCCCACACCACCCCACCAGCCCCCAATCACCTTCCAACACCCCACCAACAATAATACCCTGTTCTAGGCCAACCTGGTGATGTAGAGGGCTGAGGCACTGGCACCTTAACTCTCACCATGCTGGTGACCCGGGGGTCAGGAGTGAGCTTGGGTTGTCAGGGGTTGGCTGGGGAAGAGAGGTTGAGCATCCAACAGACAGCTCTCTAGAGGAGGGGTGGGTTGTGTATCTCAGGCAGCAGCAACACCAAATGGAGGCATGCTGTGCAACAGTCTGGGCCACATAAGGTATCATGGGAGGAGACAGTGGATGTCTGCAGGACGAGTGCTGGAGGATGCCTGTACCCACACTGGACATCATTGCACATCCACCCGGGGGGGGGGGGAATCATGAAAAAAGAAAACACCCCTCTTGCTGTGAGGAAGATATCACTCCTGCCACCACTCCCACACTGGATCCTCCTCTCTGGGACCTGACTGCCTCCCTTCCTCCTTCCACCTCCATCTGCCTTGGCACTAGATTAAGGACCGGAAGATCACCACAGTGCAGCGTGGGTAGACCAAGGGGTGCCAGGTAGGTGTGCTGTGGGTGGGTTGGAGGAACAGGATCTCCGGTAGAGGGATCACAGCAGGGCGGGATTAGGTGGAGTGACTGACGGGGCCCCTGTGAGAGGCAATGGGAGGGAAAGAAAGTGTAAAAAAAAACCATAATACCCTGTTCTAAAATGTATCCCTATGTTATGCATTGCAGGACTTAAGTTATAACAAATGTATTTAACAAATGTGTGTAATTGAATAGACTGTTTTGATTGTATTAATATTGTAGACACCATTTATACTGTTTTTTTTTGTATATTTTAGAAATAATGTTATTTTTTGCCTTTCTCTCTTTCAGGATATTTCAGCCTCTCCCCTCATTTCTGGTACAAGTGGCCTGGAATTTATTCCTTTGATCAAATATACAGTGGCGTGAAAAAGTATTTGCCCCCTTCCTGATTTTCTCTATTATTGCATATTTGTCACACTGGATGTTTCAGGTCTTTAGACAGAATGTAATATTAGATAAAGGGAACCTGAGTGAACAAATAACACTTGTTTTTTTTTTTATTTCACTTATTTAATGAAAAAAGTTAACCAACACCAATTGGCACTGTGTGAAAAAGTAATTTACCCTTACACTAACTGGTTACACCACATTAGCTGCAATGACTGCAACCAAACACTTCCTATAATTCAATATCAGTCTTTCACATCACTGTGGAGGAATTTTAACCACTCTTCCTCGCAGAACTGCTTTAATTCAGTAACATTTGGTAGGTTTTCGAGCATGAACTGCTCGTTTCAGGTCCTGCCACAGCATCTCTATTGGGTTTAAGTCTGGACTTTGACTAGGCCACTCTAAAACTTTAATTTTACTTCTTTTTAGCCATTCTGATGTGGACTTGCTTTTGTGTTTTGGATCATTGTCTTGCTGCATGACCCAACTACGCTTCAGCTTCAGCTGACGGAAGGATGACTGGACATTCTCCTTAAGAATTTTCTGGTACAGAGCAGAATTCATGGTTCCTTTAATTATGGCAAGTCATCCAGGTCCTTAGGCAGCAAAGCATCCCCACACCATCACACTACCACCACCATGTTTGACTGTTGGTATGGTGTTCTTACTGTGGAATGCTGTGTTTGCTTTACGCGAGACATTATGGGATCCATGTTGTCCAAAAAGTTCCACTTTGGACTCATCTGTCCATAGAACATTTTCCCAAAAGGCTTGTGGATCATCCAGGTGCTTCTTGGCAAAATGAGAGACGAGCATTTATGTTCTTCTTAGTTAGCAGTGGTTTCCGCTTTGCTACTCTCACATGAAGCCCATTTTTGCCCAGTCTCTTTCTGATTGTGAGTCATGAACACTGACCTTAGCTGAGGCAAGAGAAGCCTGCAGTTCTTTGGATGTTATTTTAGGATCCTTTGAGACTTCTTGGATGATTTCACTGCGCCTTGGAGTAATTTTTGGCAGGCCGCCCACTCCTGGAAGGGTCACTACTGTTCCAAGTGTTCTCCATTTGGAGATTATGGCTCTCACTGTGGTTCAATGAGTCCCAGAGCCTTAGAAATAGCTTTGTAACCCTTTCCAGACTGATAGAGGCAACAAAATGTTTTTCTGATCTTTCAGGAACTTCCTTTGATCATGGCATAATGTGCTTGTTGAATCTTTGTGCTGGCAATGTGACTCTGATGGTAGGGTCAAAATAAGTGAGGTTTATATTGAGCAGGGCTGGATGTAATCAAGCCTGGCTGTGTTCACTCAGCTGACTCTAATTATCCCTTTAATTGGGCTGATTTAACTAGGGAAATTACTTTTCACACAGTGCCAGTTGGTGTTGGTTAACTTTTTCATTAAATAAATGAAATAAGTAAAAAAAAAAGTGTTATTTGTCCACTCAGGTTCCTTTATCTAATATTATATTTTGTCTAAAGACCTGAAAACATCCAGTGTGACAAATATCAATATTAGAGAAAATCAGGAAGGGGGCAAATACTTTTCACGCCACTGTAACTCTCCTCTCTTAGATAGTAGCCTTTGTTCTTAATTGTTTCTCTTCCTTTAGGGTGTATAGATGTGTGAGCCATTTAAAATAATTACACACAAGACTAGTATTTATAAATAGACGTAGTTGTTATTATGGTGTATCCCTACCTGAAGATACCATGTAGCAGTCAAAATACTGTAAATTGTCTTGTTAATATTTTGGCTGCACTTAACTTTATCTCAGAGTCGCTGGTTCTAATTTTGAGCATTGAAGCACACAGGAATGAAGTTAGTAATTTAAAGTTATGATATTCTTAATAATATTAATTAATTTCTTTTGGAAATTTGTATAAAGTTTCATTTTTATTAGAAATGGTGATTGATTTATATTGATGTCACAAGATATGATGTCACAACTTTTGTGTAGTTAAATGTGCATTGAAATCACTGTGTGGTTAATGCCCCCTTGAAGGCATGTAGCCGAGGCTCTAGGGGCTTTCACGCTGGTGGAATAAAAGCAACATTTAGTTGAATAAATTTGTACTTGTGGTCTTTTGGAGTGCTTTAACTTGGAGTTGCTGCATTGTTTGGATTAGCTGACCTATATTAGCACATTACTTTCCTACCTAGAGCACAGATACTTACAATTTTGGAACATAAATTTATTCAGACCAGATTTCAACTCTCAAAGCTCAAACTCTGTTTTTTTTTGTTTTGTTTTTTTGTAAGTCCTTCAACTCTCCTGAGGTCCTATTTAAGTATAAACACCTCAGGAAAGTAAGCATTAAGTCTATTAGGGAAACCAAAGCTACCTATTTTTCCTCAAAATTCTAGAGCAACCTTAATTCCCAGCCATATATTGGGAAGTCATCCTCTCTGATTTTGATTCCACCACCAATTTTTTCATCTGTTCCTTAAAATTGGGGGCTTTCTGGGTCACTGTCCCCTTTGATGTTGCCTCTACCATTAACCAATACTTCATATCCAGTGTTGTATTGCTCTGCCCTTCCTTTCCTACCCCACTTTCTCCTCTTCAATCCCCTCTCTCTACCTCTCTCCAATTTTCTCTCTCCCATTTATTTCCCTCTACTGTGCCTTCTGTCCTCTGACCCCTTTCAATAGTCTGGATGACATTAACCTTTCCCCTCTCTACAACATCCATATGGGTCCTCCAGGACTCCATCCTGGGTTCTGTCATTTTCTAAATTGTTCTGTGATGTCTCTGCACACATTCACATGTATGCAGATGGCAGTTTATTTTTTGCATTTAAAGCCATGGCTGATGTGTTAGACTCTACACCTCTAGCTGAATTTAACAAGATTCAGTGTTGGTTCCAGTCCAACCAACTGTTTCTCATCACAGAGAAAACTGTCTCCATGACCCTTAGCAGTAGGAAGCATCTAACCAGGCTACCAAATGTTCCCATCTTTATGACTTTGGATTGTACCCCTCTTCTGTAGAAATCCCTTGCTTCACATTCCTATAGCAGATAAATAGCTTGAATAAAATCTGGATTATTCTGCCAACATCAGCTCCATATCCATATGAACAAAACTGGAAGATTCATATTAAATGTTGATAAAAGAATACACCACTGTTACATATATGGATCACTGATCTGGCTGATGTTATCAAAAGCATGTAATACCATCAGGAACTATGATCTGGAAATATTTCCTGTTTCCAGATCATAGGCAGTACCTCAGCTGTGGAAACCCTTAAAATTGCGTGATCTGCAGCAGCTCCTCGATGGAGTGTTTTATAGTTGCCTTAAAGAAATATTTGTTTTCACTGGATTTTAATTGATGTTTTTAAGATTGTGTTATGGTTTTACTGCTGCTTACTATTTCTGAATTTTTGGGGTTGTTTTGTATTTATTTTTAAATCATTGTTGTCAATTATACTTTTATGGAAAGCATACTACTCCCCTGGGGACAATGTACTAAAATAGAATGGCATTACATTATATTATATTATATTATATTATATTATAGTATAGTATATTATATTATATTATCTCTTTCTGTTATGCGTTAAAGGGACACTGTTAACCCCTTAGGCCTCAAAGTGCCCTAGTTTAAAAATACATTTTATGATTGTTCACATTCTGTAGAGACTGCTGATGTAGTTGGTTGTATGATTCAAACTCTTTTTCCTCTTAAAAAGTGAAAACTGAGTACCCACAATACTTTACCACACCAAGACGTGTTTGTTTACATTTCTTGACCATCTACCACTGCATCTTTTCTAGACTCAGGAACACCCTAACACTATCTAGCTACTCATTATGCAGGGGAGTAGTAGACTATTGTATAAAGAGTGGCTGCACTGTTTGAGGGTGTTTCTAATGTTCAGGTTGTATGCAGTAAGCGTAGTTCAATAAATTAGAGCAAAACAAGGCTGCGTATAACTATACATTCCCATGCATTTCAGTTCTAATATGCAGGGAGGGAAATAAAATGACCAGTAACGTCAACGAATTTCAGAGAAGGTAAGCAATCATAAAATGTTTTTTTTTCCTAGTAATCATAAAATGTGTTTTTTTAACCTAGAAATAATATGATGCAAAAAAGGTTGTCAGTGTCCCTTTAAATGTTTCAATATCAAGTTGCCAGTGGCATGAAAGGCTACTCCACAAGTCAAACTTCAGATTCCTCTTCAATGGACTAGACACGCACTAATATATCTTTTTTATCAAGCTGTAAATCGCTGGAATTTATTATATCTTTCTAATGTTTCTGCAAGACCATTATTTAGGCTTAAGCCTCATTTGAAGGGCATTTGATGTCTCTATATTCAAGTGTTTGATTTATTGTGTAAGTATTTAAGATATACATATTCTTGTTTTAAAGTAATTGTTTTATTTGATGGTGTAAGAGCTGCTGCACCTGGGTCATCTCTAAGAAAGGGCATTTGTGCTCAGTGAATTAACCTGATTAACAAACAAACAACGAAAAATGAATAAAAAGTTATTCTTCAAGTTTTACACCTTATACCTCAGCATGGCTTGCCTTCCACTCCTAATATCCAGTGAGATTATTCTCCAGATTATTTGACCCGTTTTTGACTATTCAATTGTGTTTTACAGTGCTACCCCAAAGTCCACTCTACTCTATGGAAATCTTGCCTGCTCTCCCTGACTAGCAGGCACCTCTCGCACTTCATCTAATTTCTGTCTTAATTTTAGTTTGACTTTGTTCATTGCTACTTGTCCTTCCTCTTTCCCCTTCCCTGCCTTCTTCCTAGTCCTTCTTCTCCACATACCCCATTCCTTCAACATTCCATGCTCTCAGACTCCTGCTAGTCATATGGCTTTCTTCTCTAGTCAAGCCTCCAACTGGTGCTATCGTTCTCCTCCTCCTCCTACTCCACCTTTTCCCTTATCTTCAAACACCTTCATCATGACCTCTATACTGACTCCTGCTCTTGAATCTACACCTTCTTATTGCAGTTTCAACCTCGTATATTCAATCCTGCTTTGTCAGACCATTCTGTCCAAGCAATACTTGTTTGCCTTTTTGGTTTGCTTATCCTAAGAGTGCTTTGTGGCTCACCAGTATTTAATTACTTAATTGTATTGGTTTCCTCTTGTGTGCTTTACATATTGAACTGTGAATATTTTCCTTTAATGTAATGATTTTCCTTATGCCTCACTTCTCTTTCTGTAACCCCTTCCCCTTGGTCACACCTGGAAAAGAGCCTTGGGTCAGCATGCATTTCTTGGTTACCATTTTTAAATAAAACAAATAAATAAGAGTTTATGTCTGTAGAATTGTGAACAGATGTGGGTGCTAAATGGGGCAAGAGAAAATGAGGTACTGTATGTTATTTACAGGGTACTTATTTTCCATATGCTGTAGATGGAGAAACATCAATCTTTGACAACCACTATGGACAGGTAAACTAGCAGTTATTCATGGGGGAAACACTGTTCCAACAGTAAAAGCAAAAATGACATACAGTACAAATGAACTCCCCTCCTCCTGCAGTGTGGAGGTTCACCAGGCTCAAGGGCACTGCCAGCAGCTGATCTTCTGTCCCCATCCCCAGAGGAGTTGGACTGTATATCTGAAAACCAGAGGGCAGCTATGGGACTAGAAGGGCAGCAGAAAAGTTTGGCACCTTCTGCACCAGCATGAAAGTGACTTCCACAGAACATCAAAGGATTTGCTGCTGCCAATGAATCAAGTGCATCAGCACTCCTGCTGACAGCTGGGTTCACTGATCACTAGCCCTTACTGAATGGACTATGAAGTGTGATTGCAAACACACATTGTTGTGACATAGACTAGTTATTTTAAGGGCAGCAGCCCTGTGAAAAAGAAGTTACTGCGGCCCAAGCCCCTGAGCTACAAAAAGGCTCCTCCTTCTGTGTACCCTTTGTACACTGGACCATCAATACCACAGCAGCAGATGTCAGGAGTTGCACTTTAGCTAATCAGGATGCAAAGCCTGGTGAGGAAGCTACAAACAGCTCCTCCAATACAGGAGGAATGTTTCCATTGAATTTAGGGCAAATCACTAATTGAGTGACAGACCAGCCTTGCTCAGAGTGATTGGCATCCTCTTGGACAAGTGGCGAGCTGGCATTCCCAAGTGAACAGTAAAGACTATGCCAGTGTTTACTGAGTCTATGTGTGGCTGTGGTGGGAGACATGACATCAGCAGGACTGCCATGCTATTTAAAGAGACAGACCATGCATCTTCCACAACAAGAATGAGTGACAACAAGAGATCAAACAGAATTCCTGCTATGTAACAGAACAGAAAGTAATCACATGCTAGCTCAACACAAACTGAAGCTGAAGGATGCAGCTGCGAATTGAGAGACTGTATGGCGTGCTGCATACCCAGACTATCTAATTGTGACCACAGCACTGTGTCATCTGGAAAGTCACCCAACCAGTGTTACTATTTGGTGCTGATCATCTCAGCACACAAGTTACTGGATGACAGGACCTTGTGTGTTGGTCAGATGAAGTCTGAATTCACAGGCTGAGCTGTTCAGTGTGAGACAATGATTATCTGCTAAATATACTGGTTAGCAGAGGCCTTAATGGCTGTCGAGAACAGCCATTTCTCTGCACAATATCAGAGGCATTAAGAGAGGGAGTGAGACTGAAAACAGTCAGACAGGGACTCACCATGACTGCATCAACTTTGCAGTGCATTGAGGGAGATTCCCTCTTCTGGAAGAACCATAAGCAACTAAGGGCTTGCCCTGCAACAGCATCCCTGTAAGTAAGTTGTTTGGGAAATCATTTACTGGCTTAGTCAGTCCAGTCAGGATTACAAATACCTATAGGGGGTTTAAGAGTCTTTGGGTTTTGGGAAGTTTGCAAGTTTGTTTATTTCCCTTTAAGTGCATCAATCCTGGTCAACCAAGTGTACTGACACTGAGCCTACACTGCTCCCATGGCTAGGTACCCAGTGAAACACCGGGAGCTTTGTATAATTTAAAGGGCTATACACCAGTACCAGTGGGGCATGGGCAGTACCCAACAGTAATGCTGAGTGAACACTAACTGTGCATGTGTGTTGGGAGTGGGCTATCATAAACTGGGCTGAGCCTGGAAAGACACTAGAAGCATATCTCAGGTGAATACATTAACTGGATGCACCTAGGAGTGTAATGGAAGAGCAGCCCATGTGCTTAATTTAGTCAGTACCTGGATAGATACTGAAATACTACCCAATGCTTTTGCATTGCTTCTTCATAATACCTACCCTCTTTTGCTTTCCCCAAGACCTGTTCTTGCATCAAATAAACCCCCTGTTTACAGTACATGTTCATAATCCTGTCTGTGAGCATATCATTAACAGAGTGTAAATACTGCAATCTGATTGGAACTGTTATTTCACTGTGTTGGTTCATGGGTGGTGTAATCCCATGTGGAGGTGGGGAGGTACTGCATCCCAGGGATTTGTACCATAGACAGATAAATAGTTTATTTGTTCAGCAAAGCCATTCCAAAATATACAAGAGTAATAATCTTTCATTTTAGTAAAAGAAGATATACATCAAAATACAGAGGACTCGATTTTCAGAGCCCCAAGAAGGCTGCAAGCCCCTGGTGTGCTAATTGTTTGCCACACGGGGCTTGAGTCATTCTCCCAGCTGGCAACTGGATTTTCAATCTTGAGCATGAAATGCCACAAGCTAAATCAGCTTTTCCCTGGTCTGACTTGTACCATTTGAGGGACCCTTTTTATGTGGCTTGCACCAAATCTTTGGCTCAGGCTGCTGTAAACTGAGCAAACTGTTGCAACTGTGCCCGACAATAGAAAATCAATGCAGTGGCAGCAAAGGAGTTTGGCATAGCTGTGCAAAAAAAGGCTTTGAAGCAGGGTTTGATGCAAGCCCTGTGTCAACCATTGAAAATCAAGCCCAGAATGTCAAAAGGGGAGGCACGATCAAGACATTTACATCCACTAAATATACATGGTTTGTGCCATACTTAAAAGCAGACCCCAGGCCCACTTAACCCTTTTCTGGGAAGAGGCACCACACACTTTACTTAAAACCTTGAACACAACCCTCCCCCCCAATCCGGAGTTTATTGACCTACTGTAGGCCCCTCAACCTCTTTTGAGTCCACAAGGAAGGGGTAGTGACTGTCATTACTGACTATGACCCAGTGACACACAAGTATTTAATAAACTGTGTAATATTCTTAAAGGGAAACAGTCAAGATGAAATAATTCTCACAGAAAATCTTCTGGTATGTTACATAAAGAGAAAGTGGAATATAATTCATAGCTAATTAGAAGCACATAGTGCTGCCATCTCAGAGACCAAGGTTCATGAGCGAGCCCTTGATTTCCACACTAGGAATGGCAGGGGTCAATCATGTTGTGTAGGTGATGAGTTTTCCAATGGGACGCACTTACTACAGCAACTTCTACCTATACCAGAAATTAGGTTTGAGCTTGTATA
The DNA here is from genome assembly GCA_016271365.2 of Neoceratodus forsteri. Taxonomy (NCBI): domain Eukaryota; kingdom Metazoa; phylum Chordata; order Ceratodontiformes; family Ceratodontidae; genus Neoceratodus; species Neoceratodus forsteri. Next base: position 251,488,447 of record CM057450.1, on the reverse strand, counting down.
ATGCAATCTAACTATATATCTGTCTTTAGGGGAACCAGAAGGAATCATGGTTGCCACCACTACAATCCTCCCAGCAAAAAGTGCAGACTTCAGGCGTATAAAGGGAGTCTAGGGCAGGCTCTTAATTAAGACAGAAGTGGCTAGCTAGGTGTGGGGGGGGGAATAGCTTAACAGTCATACATTTGTGGGAGTGGAAGTTTAATAGTTATGTCTGAGGTTATCCCAACATTACTGCAGCCATTAGATCCCACTTCCCCTTTGGGTCCACCACCAGCATTAGGGTTCGTGTACAGCCTTCCCCATAAATTGGTTCAGGAGTTTATTCAGTGAGACATTGCCAGTGAAGATCAATTATACAATAAAATGTGCAGGTTTAAACTGTTGTGTGGCTTCTGCATGCATCACTGTCTGCTCTTTGAGATGCTTAGCTGGCTAAGTCCCTTAGGCAGACATGATTACCGCTAGTATTCTTTTCCATATAACTACGTACAAGTTAAACTGCTCCTTACCTGTTAACCCTCTTAATGCATTTGAGCAAGTACTTCATAAATACGCTCATCTGCTCTGCTCAACTTGTCAACTCCCGGATTAAGAATGAACATTGTAAAACATTCTTTACATTTTCAACATATTCCTGGCGTTAGCTTCCTCACCAGCTTAGAAATGGTTCCAGCCTGCACATGTTCAAGTCCAGTTTCCTCAGCCACCTGGCAACCCCTTGTACCTGCTTAGGTCCGGCACCCCCCGCACTTCTGCAATGGGCATGATGTATACTTAGCTCATCATTTGTTATTACTGCTACTCCACATATGCTGCTCTGTTCATAGTTATGCTTTATATTATTAATGGATTCTGCTATGTATCATGACTTTGTGTTTTGAATATTGTACATATTTGCTTAATTACTGAGATAATCTACCACACTGTCTACTATCCTCCTCCCTGGTATCCACAATAAAAATGGATGCTGCATCTCATGCGGAAATAAATAAATCTATATATACCTACATAACACACATATACATACATACATAACCCATCAAATAATGCATGGGAAGGTGTGTGTAACAAGAATATAATTAACGGTCTCCGTTTTTTGCCATAGACAAAACCGTGTGTTAAATACCGTAACACCTGAGTAGGTGTTACGGCATTCACGTGCTCCCTTTCCATACCAAAGCGCTCGAGACAAGTAAATAAACAGAGCGCGAGCTTCCAACTGTCCCTGTTTCATAACAGTACTGACAAGAAAAACTTACTTCTCTGCATTACTCCATCCCAAACACACGCATGCTTCTAGGCTCACTGGTAAAGCTGAGGTAATGCAGAGGGAAAAATCTTTCTAGTCAGTACTATTTAAAAGCTCAGGGACATTAAGCTTCAGCTGTTGTTAAATAGAGCCCTTCAATTATATAAAATAAAATATGGGAGAAGTGTGTTCTGAGGAGTTGCTTACACACCCTCGTTGTTGGATGGCATCATAAACCCTGGCTCAGCCGGGCTTTATGTGCCATCCAACAACTCGGTGTGTGTTAAATTCTCACAACACACTTCTCTCCATCTTTATCCTATATTTTATACACTCAAGTGTGGGACACTTTATAAACAAGCAGGAACAAAGCCTGAGTGGTTTATCAAGATATCCCATACTGAGGGTGTGTAAAAAATCTATGTTACTAATCAGACCATGTTTTATTTTTTTTAGTAACTTTTGAGAATCTGTTCAAAGCATCATTTTAGTCTCCCTCTCCCTCTTGTGACCCTTCTACTCTGAGTACCCTCTCGCCTGCCACCTTTCACTTTATTTAATTGAATTCAGAACTGTGCCAGTAGATGTCCTTACTTTGACTGCAGTTTGAGTCTCCCTCACCATTCTCGCTGCTTCTTCCAGTCTCTAGCCTGTCTGATACATCTAGTCTGCCCATCTTCTCTCTCTCTCTCTCTCTCTCTCTCTCTCTCTCTCTCTCTCTCTCTCTCTCTCCTCTCTCTCTCTTGCTGAGTCTCTCTCTCTCTCTCTCTGGCTGAACTACAGTAACGCTCATGCAGTTGATGAGCATTATGTGAGGCAGTTTGAGTCAGTTTTAAATTCTGTCTGACAGAAGATGCTTGTGATATTGAAATGTGCATTTCAACTCAGCTATCAGTGATTTACAGCTCATGTGCATACAAAGTCCATTATATACCCACTGTAATATATGTACTATGTCCTCCCCTCCTCCTATACCACTGCTCATCCCCCTTCCTCCTCCTCCACACACCCCATATGCTCCTCTCCACCTCACCCCCCACCCAGACATTACCTTTCCTCCCCCGGCTCCTCTTGGGCATCTGATCACATAAGCCTTCTCTGCCTGTGCTGCCCTACCCACCCCCTGTGCTCCGAAACCCTCTTCTCATCCTATCTCTCCGGCGTAAACTCTCCATCTGCCACCCTTGACCAGAGCAGTTCTCCTCCTTCTCCTGACAGATAAATACATCCCAACCCAGGCCCTGCCCCTCCCACCCACCCACTTGGCCCACTGGTCTCCAAATAGCCTCCATGAACATATGCAGCCTGCTGAAAAAATTCTGAGCGCCCTACAGTGCTGGTCCATGGCTCATCAACCAGACATCATAGCCCTGGTTGAAACCTGGCTGTCCAAATCCACCCCTGACTCATTTGTCTCCTCCCAGGCTATACCTTATACCAGGAGGACGAGTAGGCAAATGAGGGAGGCTGGGCAATCTACACCAGGGACACAATACTTGGACATGCACTCCCACCCTGCCTTGTAAATGGGGCCCAGGCTCTACCCTCAAACTCACCCGGACCCCTCTAGGAGCCCTCTCTATCTCACCACGGCCTTCGTTCCCCCAAAGAACCAGCACCCGGCCCTGGTATCTTTAACTGACTATCTGGCCTCCCTCCACCATAAGGCAGAACCAAATCCTAGTTGGGGACCTTAACGTATTGGCTCCAGCACCACCTCTTCCACGATCAGAGACTCATTTGCCGCCCAAGACCTGACGAACTCGTCACACCCAGCCCACGAGAATAAACCCTAAGAGAGGGACCAGCATCCTTCTGGATGTTATTATAACAAACCGACCCCAAAAAATCCAAAACATCCAGGTCCTACCAGACTCCCTGAGTGACCACTTCCCTATTCTATTTCATTGGGCAGTCCCCAATCCCAAACCCAAAGCCCAGACCACCCTCTGCAGGTGCCTCCACCCTGGAGGGCTGCAAAAACTTAAATTATTCCTCACCCAGATAAACTGGTCCCCCATTCATCGTGCAATCAACATTGACACTGCCTCGCCTTCTACACACACACCTTCAACATGGCCTGTGATCTCTTTGCACCCTTCACCAAAATCCTGTCCAAAAGCAGAATGCACCCTGGGTTAGCTCCTGCCTTCTACAATTACTAAGAAATCAGGATAACCTCTGGCACCTTGCCACTGAAAGCGGGTCGGCTGTCTGATAGGCAGGCTTACAATGCAGCCCAGAATAAGTGCTCTTGGGCCATCCGGAGAAAGAGCCGACCATTACCAGGCCACCTTAACTCCTCCTGGGGCTCAGCCCGGACTTTCTGGGATAATATTAAACAACTAAACAGAAAATCTCGCTCCCTGCCCCATCCCAGCTCACTAGCAATAGCACTACCACCACGGAGCCTGCCACCATAGCTAACTGGCTCAACACGCTTTCACTGACCTTAGCTCAGTATTCCTAGTATTCTTTGACCCTCCCCAACCAACCTCCCCGTCCCCCAGCACCCCAGCTTCCACCTCATGCAAGATTTCCGCCTGGAAGCCAGACCCATCCTAATCAAAGCTTTGAATAGCAACAGTCCGGCAGTGACTCACTGGACTCCAGTATCCTCAGGCTGGTGCTAGATGAAGTCCTTGCCCCCTCACCAGCCTAATTAACCGATCGCTCTGCCTGGGACAATTTCGCATGGCTTGGAAAACAGCCATAATCACACCAATTCATAAAGGGGGCGACAGGTCGTCGGCCAACAACTACCGGCCAATCTCCATCCTCCCCCCCATCTCTAAAGCCCTGGAGAAAGTGGTGACCATTCAAATCACTGATTATCTGGCTAAGCATAACGTCTTATGCCCAGAGCAACATGGCTTCCGTGCTGGTCACAGTACCAGCATTGCCCTAATTGAATTCTTTAACTTCCTACACTCCTCCTTGGATACCAGCTCCCTAGCTGGTGCAGTGTTCATCGACCTCTCAAAGGCTTTTGACACTGTCTCCCATCCTCTTCTGCTGAATGCTCTCTACCACATTGGTCTCTAGGCTGGCCCCCTAGCATGGTGCATGAGCTATATAACTGCTCGATCACAGTGTGTAAAAATCAATGGGATACTCTCTGATACCCATCCCATTCACTCTGGGGTCCCCCAAGGCTCCATCCTGGGCCCCCTTCTCTTCTCACTCTATCTGAACACCCTGCCCAGTGCATGCCCTGGCAAAATTCTCCTGTATGCAGATGACTGTCCTTTTGCCACCCACCGCAATCCCATCTCCCTTCAGGACACCCTACAGCAGTCTTTCAATAACGCTGAAGCTTGGTTTAAGGAGCGAGACTCATCATCAATCTTAAAAACCAAAGCTATGCTCTTTCCCACCCCCAAAACAAAGCTATAAACCACCCACTCTATAGCCTTCCTAGTACCAAACAGCTACTGGAACAAGTCTGCCTACAAATACCTTGGGGTTACCTCGACTCAGCCCTCACATTTCACAACCAGGTGATGCCCTAACATCAGCCACGAACACACGGCTTGGCATCCTCTTCCACCATAGAACCTGCCTTTCCTCAAATGCGCCCGGCTCAAGTATTACGTCCCTCCGCTTTGTCCCTTGTAGACTATGGTCTACCAGTTCAAGGTGCTGCCGACTCGACTGCACCTCAAAAAATTCACGTAACCCTGAATAAAGCCTGCAGATTGATTACTGGTGCCCCCAGGCTCACACCGCCTGTCAGCTGTATGGCAGGCTAAACCTCTACCCCTGGATGAACGGCTCCGATATCAAACCTGCCTCCTCACAAATAAAACCCTACTCGGGCTCTCCCCCCCTGGGATAATGGCATCCATCCACCAGATCCCACCCACTATTGCAACACGGTCATCCAACAAGACCACTCTAATGGTCCCCAGATCAAGAACCAGCCATGGCCAGAGGTCCTTTTGCTACAGAGCCCCATCCTGGTTTAACTCTCTCCCTGCCCCCATCACCAATGCCACCACCATCACCAAGTTCAAAACCACCCTTGAAACCAACTCTTCAACACTACGTAGCTGCTCTTCTGTCTCTGAAAGTAGCCTCCACTCAACTTCTCGACGACAATGCCCACGGGCGAGCTCTCCACCTAGCCATCCCCATCACTGCTTCCCGTACACCGCATTATGTCTAGCCTGGCTGTGCCAGCTGTTTCATTGTATACCTATTAGATTGCTCAATGTTTGATACCAACTTGTGTAACACCTGTTCTCAATTACATGTACCTCTGTAACCTAAATGTATTTTGTCTGAACTCCAGTGTAACGTGCGCCTCTGTTGAAAGCCTCATTGTTTTGCAAACCTATGCTGTGTAACCTAAAAACTCTATGTATGTCTTTAATGTGATGAGGTACCCTTGGAAATGAGCCTCTGGCTCAAAGGTTGTAAACCGATTTCACAAATAAATAAATAAATAAATAAAATATATGGGTCTGTATAACAGAGTTTTACAGACTCTGGTTTCAGTATATAAACACAACCTACCAGTTATTATGTATTGACTAATGTATGTACAGCAGTATTTAATGATTTTTTTTTAGTTTTTTTAGACACCTATGGAAAGTAATATCAGATAAACCATGACAGCTAAGCTTGAGTGGTTTAGACTGTAATCTGTAATCTGTGGGCGTGTAAAAATGAGTTTTGTTGATGCCTATAGTTTTATATTTTATAATTGTGCTACATCTGATCTCTTCATCTGGAAAGACTGAACAAACTGTAGCCTTGGTCTCTCAGAATACGAAGAAGGCTTTTGATAGAGTGGCATGGGTTTATCTTTTTACATAGTGAAACAGGGTGGACTACCAGACTAATTTGTGGAGTGAATTAAAGTACTATATCAGCACCCTTCCACAGAAGTCTATTGTAAAGGGGTCCTAACCACACCTATCCAACTTCTATGGGGAACTTGTCTGGGGTACCCCCTCTCACTCTTGTTATTTAATCTTTATTTGGAGCCACTCATACTTAAAGTTAAAGCATCCCCAGAAGTATGCAGCACACAAATTGGGTGCCTCTTTTTTAAACTTTTTGCCTATGCAGATAACATCCTTCTCCATGTCACTGATCCCTTTATTTCTATTCCTGTAGTCTTATCTGTTATTCAGTCATTTAGTGGATTCTCTTCTGACAACTTGAATTTGGGTAAAGCTAGTGTCCTTCCCCTTAATCATCAGTTGGCTAAGCTGAATATCCTTTCCTTGGGCTTACACTGGGAACCAACGTATTTGACCTATATGGACATTAAGATTCTAGTATTGAGGAGATCTCAAATGTTTAAATATTAATCCAATATTACTACACATAGGTTACTGACCTGAGTAGATGGAACTCTCTCCTTTAACTCTTTGAGGTCATATTAATATTGTTAAAATGCATATCTTCCCAGGATACTATATCTATTAAGCAAGTTTAATTTAGTCTTGCCCTTGCATAGTTCCAATTATTGCATTCTAAGATACGTACATTTATCTGGAAGACTAAACCACCTAGGAGGAAATATAACAAGCTCTCGAGCCTCAAGGACTTGGGTGGCCTCCACCTCCCTAATTTTTTTTTTTTTACTATTTAGCTCCCCCAGTTGCAAGTATCTACACTGGGATGCTCTCATCAGCCATACAGATGCTGCACAGTACACACCTCTTTGGCTAATAATTGAAAGTCTCTTGGTCAAGCCAATTAGATTGACTGAAAATCATATTTTTGCTCCATCTGCTAGGATCCCCATTCCCATAAGACATACCCTGTTATGTGGTCGATGATGGACCATAGTCAACTGTGTTGGTGTTTGCACCTCTCACTCCGCTTGGAGATCTCCCATCTTCTGTACTATAACCTTAACTTCCAAATAGCAGAACAAACATTATGTCTGAAATGATGGGACTACGTCCTTATTCTGGCTATTGAACATATATCATAGGGAATCACTTTATTCTCTTTCATGTTTTCAAATCCCAAGTTCACAATCCGAACACATTTTTTTTAAGTTCTTACAAGTCAAACACTGTGTTTTGCATCACTTAGGATCCCCTCCCTGGGATAATATTGGGTGCAAAAAATTATCATAGCTCATGCAGGTGGCCTGCTCCCCATATCCCATTTCTGGCCTCTGTGGTCTACGTTACAGATTAGATCCACTGCAGCTGCTGGGTAGGTGTTACTATTGGCATAAGGGGTTAGACTTTGCTCTAATGGATGAGCAGTGGAAGAAAATCTGGGTGGACCTTTATAAGTATCATAAACAGGATATAATTCATTTACAGCAATTTTATATTTCACAGAATTTGTACCTCACTTCTCAGAAGCTTTTTTGAATGTGTAAAAGTGGTATTGAGTATTGTATATGATGAAATCAAGGCCTGGGCATGCTGTAGCACATTTTGTGGTTATGTGACAAGGCCAGTCATTTTTGGGTAGTTATTAGGGATTGACTTGACCCACTGTTAGGACTGAAAGATGTGTTTGAGCCTGTAATTTGTTTGGTGGGCTGGTATAGTGGTAAGGTCATAGGTTCTTGAAAGGCTCACGTAGTCTTAATCACAGAGGTAGCTAAATTAATACTGTTATGTCATTGGTTAGATTCTGATGTCCCCTGGTATACAGAATGGCACAAAGAAATACTTCACGCTCTTACCATTGAAAGAACTATAGCCAATATGCATCGTAGACTCCATGTTTTTTAAAAACATGGGAGTTCCTATATACCCTGCTGCAATCGTCTCAGTTTCTAGGTATCTGGGTCTGTTCCCCAAATCCTTTCGCCATTTTCTTTTTTGTTTGCTGAGCAGGTTTTAGGGTCTTTCTGGCTTGTTAGTAAATGCTTGGAATACTTTGTTGGTCCCCAGTTGTGGCCCTAGAGTTTTAGGCATTCTTTACTTATGTTTACTTTTCTCCTCTGGGACTCTCTGGGCCAGTTTGATGGTCTTCATTGTGGCTGGGTGGGAGGAATAAGAAGGGGGGGCTTCTGGGGTTTTGTCTGTGTACTGTTTGTTGGAGTGTCTTGTTTTCTCATTGTTTGTATTATATATAAATCCCAATGATGTTTATTAAATTAAAACAAAAATGGTATAATTGCTTGGTTATAGACTGCCACTGAACAGCTGGGTATTTTCACGGTCAGTGGGCAGCATAGGAGTGCATCGAAAATGAAAAGACAGATTTTTAACCTTGCCTGCAATCTCATGCTCAGTGTTAAAATGCATGGTGTACTGTGTGAGAGTGAGGCAGTTCTCCATAACACACACTTGTGCATAATGCAGTGTGTATAGTGGAGAAGTTTAGGTACTGGTTTTGGGCTGTATTCAACCATAACTGATAATCATTAAATAATAAACACTGCCATCTAGTGGACCACTGAAAGGCAGGAATCCCACACTGAGGTTTGCTTGGAACAGGGACAGATCACAGAGGTGAAGCAGTCAGATTGTACTGATGGAGAAAAGGAGTGGATTACTTAGCATTGGCACACCCATACAGGATACCCAGAATGGCGCTGGCATCATCTATGAAGGTAGCTACTAGTCCTTCACCCTCCCAACCAGAGGAAAGGTACAACAAATGTACACCTGAGAAAGGGGGCCAGGGTGCTTCAAAATGGAAAAAAAAATTGGGGGCAGTTAATAGTAAATGAAATATTGGTTTGGGGACATTATGAGCTGGATTTTCAAAGGGCCATTAGATCCATGAAACTGTGTCAAACAACCAACTTGAGTCAGATCTAGGTGCACCAAATACTGTGCAACATATTTTGCAAGAAAAGCATTCTCTCTGACAAAGTCCCCCAAGCTGACGGAAGAGGTCCACTGTGTCAACAAACTGGTGTAAGGGATGAGAATGATGTAAGCTGCACCAAAATAAATGGTGCAAGCTGAGTCAAAAAATGGTGCAAGCTGAGTAAAAAATTGCACAATGAATGAGAATGATGCAAGCTAAGTAAAAAAAAAAAGGCAGATGAAATGGCAAAGACTAAGCCCCCAAAATGTTCTAAACTAGTCCTGCAGGAGAATACTGGCCTTTAATAGTAGCATAGTCAGGTCAGACCACCTGCAGTGGGTCTCTTTATATGCTCTAGTGTCCTTAGATCAGCTCTGGCTGGTATAACAGCAATATGCATCTTAGGCACAAGGACAGGACTGGCATTCATTGAAAATCCCAAACAAGGGGTTGGTGCTTCATTTTGGTGACACAGGCATCCCTTCCAACATGGTGCAGGCATTTATTTGGTGCAAGCATGGGCAAGCCACAATGGTGCATACAGACCTGTTTGTGACACAAGCACCATTTGAAAATCAGAACTGGTGCAAGGTTTGACACATCTTGCTCCTTGAAACAGTTGTTTTGATGCAAGCACCCTGCATCATTCTCTGGCCTTTGAAAATCTGGCCCCATGACTTGAAACTTTTTCCGGTTGGCAAAGTTTTATCAATCAAGCCAGTCAATCAAAATATTTATTTAACCAGGCGATCACCATTGAGCAAGTTCATTTTCTAGGTGGACCTGGGTTTGTCAACAAGGAACATTACATGGGATGTGACACAAAAATAAAAAAAATTATAAAATAAGATACACTAGAATACAATATATACAAAAATATCAGCAGGTAGCATTGACAGTAGTATATATTTGGATCAGAAGATATAGAAGGTTTTGGATAGGACACGATTTTTGCATATATGTAAAAAAATATACATGTCAGAAGATGCACCAAGCATAAATAGAACATAATATAAAAAGGTAAATAGTGGTCCGTATAGAAAATTTAGGGCTGGACCCAGGTTCAAAGGAATATGGAAAGAACAGATGTGGGGAGTAGAAAAGGGGAGAGGGAAGAGACGATTTATAGATGTGATCAGTCTTTTAGCAGCAGGAATTTGGAGTGCACTGGGATTATAGGAATCATGATTTAGGGGAGACAGACACATGATTCCTTATTATGATGTAGATATAGAGATTTAAAAGCTGCTAAGCTGATGGGGTGAGTTAATTTCAAAGTTTTTTGCAGCTTGTTCCACAGTTCAGGAAGCACACAGCTAATGGCTGCTCTGCCAATGCGTGATTTTGCATTGTACAGTATACATAAAGGTAGATATATGAGGTACTTCTCAAGGCATACTTTCCGAGAGTGCAAAAAGACAAACAGACAGAGGTATAATGGGCAGTTTATTTGTAATAGCTTTGTAAGTCCAAATCGCAGCATTTTTTTGTCATCTGTGAGCAAGGGAGGACCATCCCACTGCCATGTACAATGCACAATGATGGGTAGAGTATGGAAGACCCATGATGAATCTTATAGCTCTGTGATAAAGTGTGTCAAGTTTAGCTAGGGTACCTGCAGGTCCCTGGCTATATGGAAAATCTGCATAGTCCAGTAGGGGAAAAAAGGGTAGTTTGAACCAGTTTCAAGTTTAGTGTCTCTTGTGAGGAGTTTATTGACCCTATAGAACATAACCAAGTCTTTGTCTAAGTTTATTTGCCAGTTCTTCTAAGTTATCTGTGAAAGAGAGTCTATGGTCTAACCAGACCCCCCGACACATACATTTTGGCACGTATTCCAACAGCTCACCTAGGACGTGGTGATCTGGAGGAGCATCCCAGCAATCGCAGGGTTTTATTGCATTTTGAAGGGGTGAGAGGAACATTGCTTTGGTTTATTTTTTGCATTTAAAAGTAGTTTCTGGTTTATAACCTGAAGTTGCAGCAGAGTGAATTCATTTTGAAGGACTTTGTGAGCAGCATCGGGGTGGGGCTACTAGCATAGAGTACTGTATCATCTGTGAATAGATGTATTTGTGCTTCTTTGATGGAGGCATCTATGTTGTTAATATAAATAGCGAAGAGCAAGGGACTAAGAATGGATCCTTGCGGTACACCCCTCAACAGGAGTTTTAATGGAGAAGCCCCTTCTGCCTTTACTTGCTGAAGTCAGCCTGAAAGGTAGTTAGAAAACCATTTAAGGGATAAGAATCCAAACCAATTTTCCAGAGGGACGACAGAAGCAGCTTGTGTTCAATAATGTCAAACGCCTTGCTTAAGTCCAAGAAAACTGTGCAAAGTTTTTTTTGCCCAGTTCAAGTTGCCAGTCATTTGTCACATTGGCTAGAGCTGAGATTGTACTGTTCTGTGCTCTAAAACTGGATTGTAATGGGTTGAGCAGGTTTTTTGATTCCAGATAATTCCAAAGCTGAGAGCCCACTATTTTCTCCAGCATCTTTGACAGGATTGGAAGTAGGGAGATTGGCCTGTAATTATTGAGGTCACTAGATCTCTTGACTTAAACAAAGGGACCACAAGGTATTTTTCCAGAAGGGTGGTAGGTCACACCTGGGACAAGGATAAGTTGAAGAGAGATAGGTAATGGGATCAGCGAGGACACAGTAGCTGACACAAGAAATATGGGTCAATGAGGTCAGCTCCAGCACTTTTCCGGGTGTCTAACTGTAGGAGAAGATCTTCGACTTCTTTCAGGGAAGTAGGCTGCAGAGAGAAGGATGGACTGGGAATAGGTTTTTCTTGTGTTACCAATCCAAGTTGTTAGTGGAGGATATTGGTGGTAGAGGAGTAAAAGGTTAGCCCTGTAGTAGCAAAATGATTATTAAGAGCATCGAGGATAGATGGTCTGTCAGTGATGCCAATCAGTAATTTAGTAGGTAGGGAATTACTAGTAGTATGACCTTCAGTATCTTTGATCGTTCTCCAGAATTTGGAGGAATTTCTTGCAGAGTTCTCCAGCTGTGAGTTGTAGAAATTAGCTTTGGCTTCTCTGACTATTTTGGTGCAGAGGTTCCTTGCCCTCCTAAATGAATTCCAGTTGTTTGTTAAATTTGTTTTTCTAGCAGTTTCCCAGGAATACGTCCCTACTCTGTAAAGCATCTTTCAGGTCTTCTGTAAACCACCAACAGGATTTGTTTCTGGCATGAACTTTAACTAGGGAAGCAAACTTGTTGAGAGTCCCTAGCACAGTTTTTGAGAAAATGCCATAAGCCGTAGTCAGAGACTTGGCTAGATTGAAGTCCTGCCATTGCATGAAGTTTCTTAGCTCTGATATATACCCATAGGGATCGAAGTTGCATATGCACCTTTTAAAGGAGAATTTTGGTGCAGTTGTGGATTTAAGGGTGGATCTTACACATGTGATAAAGCAATCTTCCCTAATATCAGAGAAAGAGACATCAGCGAGTGAGAATGAATGGGGTTTGTTAAATAAATGATATCCAAGAGAGTACTGTTATTTGGGTTGCGCTTGTTAGGATGAGTGGTTTTTAATTTATTAGCTGTGACAACCCAAGGGAATCACAGAACATTTTAAGTGGGGTGGATGCACTGGAGAGCCAGTCTAAGTTGAAGTCCCCTAGAATGATATACTCTGAGGATGCTAAACCTAGGATGTTTCCGAGATGTTTCAACAACTGTAGTCTAGCTGATGGGGTCTGCAGCATCCTATTGTACATACTGAGACACTGGTAGCAATTTCAATCCTTAATGACAGGCTTTCGAATTATTTTGGGACAGAAGTTGAGTCAATAATGGAGACAGGGAATTTATCCTTGATATAAATGTCTACCCCACCACCTCTTGCCTGCCTGTCGGCTCTAAACAAAGAGTAGGAGGGGGTGTTAACTTCTTTATTACTGGTTGCCAGTTGGAGCCAGGACTCCGTAACCACCAGGACATCTGGAGCAGTATGACATACCCAGGCTTGTACTGAAGTAATTTTTTTTTAATAAGCTGCATACATTAACATGCAAGAAGCTAAGCCCCTTAAGACTGTGTAACTCTGCTGTGGATTCCATGGATGCCAGAGGGCCTGGATTAAGCTCACCATTTCATGAGCATAGTAGTAGTAGGAACAAGAGTTTCCTGCCAAGTCCTGGTAGGAGTGTGAGTAGCTGAGTCTTCTTTTGGTTGTGTGGTTCATTTGCTGCAGTATAGGGAGTCCTGAGGCTAGTTCCCAGATTGCCTGATGCTGCATACAATAATACCTTGACTGAGAGAGTCAATGGAAGTATGGGAGAGTACGCAGAAGGTTGTGTACCCTTATGTGCCAGCACCAGGAAAGTTCTTGTATGACGAAGTAGATGAAGGACCAGCAGTGGGCTTGGGGAAATTAAAGCACATACAAGTTCTTCTACTCGATAGGAAATGTCCAGGCAGGTCAATGTAAAATGAGGGCCGTTCTCCACCCTAGGAGTTATTTTTTGATTTAAATTCGGGTCTGAGGCACATAAGATGAGCAAAGACAAACATGAAAACAGGTAATATGCCCTCATTATGAGACTATTACCCAATGGGCACTGCTTGTACTTAACAATAGAAGGGATTGTCAGAGGAGAAGAAACTCAAATTCCCTATAGAATAGTACTAGAGGCAGTGGAGCTTGAAACGGTAATCCTAAATACAACTCCTGGTCAGGCTCAATAAAAGAGAGTTCACCTTACTATAAAATAGTACTAGAGGCAGTGAGGCTTTGAAACAGTTTACCTAGCTACAACTCTGGGGCAGACTAAGTAATAGAGAGATCACCTGACTGTAAGTAATTGCCTTAGCAAGACAAGATATGATAGTGAACAACAAGCAGGCTTAAAATACCAAAAGGGGATGCCTTAGCAAGACAAGATAATATAGAAAGCAACTAGCAGGCATGATAGCAAAAGTGGATGGGAGGAATGGCAGATGCTGACAGTAAATAACAATTTATTTTACATAGGAAGCATATAACTAACCATTAATACATGAGTGGAACCTTTCCCCATAGAAGTTGTAAGCAGCTATTTCCCTGCGTCATATTTGCCTATATATACAGCAATGATCAAATCTAACCATAGTCCTTCAAACATATTATCTAAAATAAAAGACAGATAAGTCTGCTATACTTGGAAATAAACCCATTGGGGGCTAACCACATTATACAGCTTCTCTCCCTTTAGTCTCTTAACTTCATGATCTGGTTATCCACTGTATGGGTTTATTTCTTGTATACCATACTTACCTACAGTAACACCTATTCTATAAATTATTGGCACTAAAAAATAAACCATTTTAGGATAAAGTGCATGACAGTAGGATTATCTCCATAGCAAATAGTTAACCTTTTGCATAAGCCAAACTGAACACAGGATTCAAATAGTCTTCTTGACATTTATTGCTTGTAAAAACCCCTAGTATCTCCTGTCTACTAGATATTCCACAAGGTAAATCCCTTTTCATGAGCTTCACTATATAGTCCACCAATATCTATATATGTGTCTATTGCTCCCATTAGTGTTATGCAGAATTGTTAAATTCTGGAGAAATGGCATTCCATGGAATTTTAGAAAATTCAAACTAATTCTATGGAATTCAATCATACGTAGAATAATGAAATTGAAGCACACAATAGCATCACGTAATTCTGCTTTTCTGTGTTTTTTTTCTGTACCATCTTGACCATTATATGTAAATTCAGTGGAAGTCAGTGAGTGAATGTCTTCAGAAATGCAGTTACTTGCTTCCTAATGGCCCTTACATATCAGCCTGCAGGTCTATTAAGATGTATTGATGGCTGGTTGCCTGTTTTGGAACTGTCCACATTTTGCCATTTACATTGACTCTGCAGTGTGAATTGTAGAATGCTAGTATGCCATTTACTCATGAAGCAGAAACTGTGATAGATTTTGTAAATATCCATGAGCAGGTCAAATTAATGGTGATGCTATTGGGATTGATCTGATTAAGGAGATTTTTGGTAGATGTGGAAACAAATAAGCAGTTAGGCAAAACGTGTAAATCCAAGGCATTTAATTTAATGTACTTTATTGAAAATTGTCAGCTTGTACACACGACAGACAAAAAGAGAACCTAATACAACTACTGTATACATACAATCCCACTTCAGTTCACAAAGAGAATGATAGCATTCATGTTGTGGTGTACATGCCAGAAAACATAGTAAACAACTGCAGCTTTGTTGAAAACAAAAATAAAAGTAGTTAGAGGGCAGACAGTTGCCATTATACTGTACCAAATGTCCGCCCGCATGGTATGTTCCTACCATAGGTAAAAACATAGCTGCAGAAAAACTAAGGCATTCCCCCATTTGTGTCTACAGATGTAGAGCCTATAAGCAGTCAAATCAATCAAATCAAATCAAATATATCGTTTGACACATAAAGTCACTACCAGATTTTACAACATTACAAAGTTTAAAACATGATTTTTAAAATTATCATCACACCACAATATACATAAGAAGTTCAAATTCTTGAGAAACTGTATATGTATCACATTATGTACAGAATTATTTATGAATAAATAGCATTCATTGGAATCCTTGTCCACCTCTATGGTGCTGGGAAGATAAACTATACCAGCATTTACTAGACGGTACAAAACTTCTGTTACCTTTTAGGGAAATAGTCGCATACCAAATATATATGTTTCTATGTTATCTATATTCATTTTTAGTTTGGATATATGGGCAATAGTATAAAACTCTTATGTTAGGTATGAAAAGTGTTTACAAAGCTCACTATTTTCCTCCTTATTTTCTGAATCTGCTGTAAATATCTTGCTATTTTCAGGATTGTCCATTCATCCTGAGGTGTCAGTAGTACATTCATCATCAATTCCTTATCAACACTACTCCAGTTTGCAATGAATGGAGCTAACCAGTAGTGCCTACTTTTATTGTACCACTGACATTCCCAATGTACATGAAGAAGATTCTCAGCTGTGCCATTATTACAATAGCATTCCCTAGCTTCCTTTGGAAGATTTTTACATCTTGCTATCACTACATTGCTTTCAAAGCATTACATTCTGAATCTAGTATAAACTTTTCTCAGCACTTGTTCCATCAGTATTTCTAAGTAATAACTATTACTTTACTAACTACAGTGTTGGAGTATCAGGGTGTGATCCTGGAGTTCCTTACTATATCAATATCCTTTTTTATCACGAAATTTATGATTTTTTGTTTTATATATTCACCGTACTTTAAACTCCCACACAGTCTTCTCTCATGCCTACCTCTTCCCCAATTCAAAAGTTACTTCAAGAAAATCGTCTTCCCTCCTCCCTCCTGTAACTACTCCTAATCCTCTGCCAACTTTAGAATCCTACTTTCTCCACCCCTCCCTCTCTTCATGACCTCCCCCGCTTGAAACTAGAACCTCACTCTTCAATCCTTCCCATCTTCACCTTCTCTCCTCTTCTCTGTCTATACTCACCTACCTGATACTTGATCCTGATTACTCACTCCTCCCCCTCCCATGGCATCACCGTCTCTCCTCTCCTCTGTCAACACTCATGTAATGTATTTGTACAATATTGTAAAAACTATGTAAGTAAATGTGTGTACTGCCTCATGTTATAATGTTAGAAATTCATGCACACCATAATATGTATTGCTTTGGACCTGATAATATCTTGATTCTGTTTCTGTACCCATGTCTGATTTTCACGATTGATGTTTCACCTCTGTTCCTGTTAAATGCCTGTTAAATACTGTGTTACAATGTTTTGTATGGAGTGCTTCTATTCTCTAGGTAACCCCTGAGAAAGACAATTGACTGTCTCAGTGGGCCCACCTGGTCTTCAAAATTAAAATCAATAAATAAATAAAAATGTTTTGTTCCATATATTTATTGCTCTTTATTAAACTATATTGATTTAAAAGCTTTGCTAGTCTATGGTGCCAGCTGTTTTTTCCCCACAGCCTCTGTGTGTCCACTCTTTTTGTTCTTTCAAGCAGAGTGCCGGGAGCCTATTAGGGGGTAATCTACTCAATTGTAACCAGTATAAGATCTTCCTGGTGTCTGTGGTAGCTCTAATATGTGTTAGTCCCAGCACTAACCTTATATGGGCAGCTGGAAAGAAGTGTGCTATCCCTAGTGTTTTTCTTAATAATTTGTGTTCGGGGATCATGATTTCTTCGTATTTTTACTATCCCATATGTCTGATCCATAGGCTATTTGGGCATAATATTTAGCTTGTACAGCTGTTAAAAGTGGTTGCACCGATAGTCCCCCATAAGTCTCACTGAATTTATTTAATCCAATGGTGGTTCTTTTTATTGTGTTTGTTAATTTGTTTATATATTTTGTCCATCCCAGTAAAGGTATTAAAACAATACCTAAGTATGTATATCCTTGCACTGAATAAAGGGTTTCTTCCTTGATTTTACTTTCATCTATTTCATTTCTAGACCCAAATGTCATTAGCTGTGTTGCATTGGGATTCATTTTTAATTTAAATTTTTTTGAGTGTTTTTCTAAACATTTTAATTGTTGCAGTCCTTTTTTGCTTAGAGAAAGTAGTATGAAGTGGATGTTTGGTAGATGTGGAAATGAATAAGCAGTAAGGCAAAATGTGTGAATCCAAGGCATATTTGCTTGTTTTATGGCTAGACATTTTTTATGGGGGAAGGAGGGGAGTAAGGAAACTTTTAATTTAGTACACTTTATTGAACATTGTCAGCTTGTACACAAAACAGGCAAAAAAGAAAACAGACTACAACTACTGTACACATACAAAACCACTTCACTTCACAGAGAGAATGATAACATGCAAGTTGTGGCGTACATGTCAGAAAAGATGGTAACTGATTGCAGCTTTGTAGAAAACAAAAATAAAAGTAGTTAGAGGGCAGACAGTTGTCATTCTACTGTACCAAAAGTCAGCCTTCATGGTATACCCCTACCATAGGTAAAAATAAAGCTAAGGAAAAATTAAGGCATTCTCCCTTTTGTGTCTATAGAGGTAGAGCTTTTAAGCAGTCAATGGATCCAACTGCATAAGGATATGTAAGCATTTCCAATTTTTTTTTTGGTAACCAGACACACTATTAGGTAAGCTAGCTATAGATTTATCTGCCTTAAGGACAAACATTAGTTCAACATGCCATTCCTGGTAAGCAGGGATATCCTGATTCAGTTAGTGAGGCAGAGATACTTTTTTAGCACATTTAGGAGAAGTTAGGGGAGAAACCTTCTGGGCCTGGGGCTTTAGCTGGTGTGAGATCTTTTGTAGCCAGAGGGATCTCTTCTATCATGATGCAGGCAGCCAGGACCACCTACTGTTCTGGGGAGAGTTAAGGGATGTGTATGGCTGCAAGGCAGGCTCTAATGTCCACCTCTGGTTTTATGATGCTATGCCTGACTATATAGATCCTGCTAGAAGGATTGAGTCCTCCACTATTTTGTGTGGATTGGTAACTAAATCTGGTTTCCCTAGAACTGTTAGACCCTGTATAGCTCAGAAAGCCTCATGTTGGTGTATCCTAAGCACCCTAAGCTTCCCTGCTATTTCCCTTGAGCAAAATATCTGAATCTGGCTCTATAGATGGCTAATTCAGACAATTCCTTATTAGGTTCTGCATATGCAGCTCAATATTTATTAAGGGTAATCTATGTCTCCTCAGGAGTATTACATTATAATATTTTTTCTAGTGTTCTAATTTTAGTACACAGCTTATTCACTTTTTGTAGTTAATCATTTTTATTCAATTTTCACCAAACAGAAAAAGTTACAGTACAAATACAGTACCAGCCATTAAGGGAACAGCATAGAACAATTAGGATTGTTGAACAAGTGCAACAATACAGTTATAATCCATGTTATTATACATATAGCATATCCAAAGTTATCAAATGGTAGTAGATTATAGGATTGCCTCTAAAATGGGATATTTCAACACATATGCCTAAGACTAGGCTATATCTAGACTTAGTTTAAATTCTACTACAAAGGAACAAAACTGAATCCCAGTACAACCAAATATATTGCAAACTGAGGTGCCGTAATGAGAAGAGATCTATACAACTGGAATAGATGAAAGTAGTGGAGATCTTGGAGAGTGCTGCTAGATGGGGAGGGTGACTCTCCTTTATATGCAAGGAGGTCTACCCAGCTGGTCTGTCCTATTCCTGTATGAGGTAAGGGGACTAGGTTTGAAGTGAGGGTACCATGGCTTGCACGGTGCCTTCAAGGTATTTGTGTAAGGGGTGCCAAGTTTTGTTACACTGCTCTATAGACTTAGAAGCTGTGTGAGACATCAGCTCATACTGAGCCAATTGAGTCAAACACACCAGAAACTCAGATCATGTGAGGATTGCAGATGTTCACCACCTCTATGTTGGCAGATGCTTGGCCTCAACACTGGCGAGGATAACTAGATCATATTCTAAGTTTGAAAAGTGGTGTACCTCCCAGCTACAGCCCAGCAGCAAAAGGCTTGGAGAGTATGGGACATTAACCTGAAGGATCAGCATCATGATGCCCGTTATGTCTTGACAATACTATATAGGTGTGAAGCAGGGCCAGAGAATGTGGAAAAAGTCTCCCTTAGATTGGTTGCATCTCCAGCAAGTATCTGTGGGGAGCAAGTAAGCTGTATGCAGCACAGTTGGGATACAGTACCAGATGTGAATCACTTTGTTTTGGATGAGTCTGCTGTGCCGATTCCAGACTGGGCTATTGGTTTTCATGCATGACTGCCATTTGTCATCAGTTATGGGCCTCTGCAGAGCAGTCTCCCAGATTCTGCGAATTGGCATTGTTTGATCTGGGACGTTGTCTGTGATGAGAGAGTAGATCACACCTGCCCTACCAGCTGATTTAGATAACCAGAGTGCGAGAGGATGCTTGTGTAGGGGATGGGAGCTGCTTTCATTTGTTTAAGCAAGGGGCTTAAGGCACTGTAAAGCTGCTGATACTCCCAGAGCTCTGATTTATGTACAGTAGCAGCCACAGACACTGCCAGCTTTTTCCCAACATTTCTGTGACATTTCCAGATATATCTAATTCTTTCTCCATTTCTACAGTAGGGGCAGCAGAGAGAAACTCTTTAGAAATTTTATGAAATATCTGGAAATAGCTGGCAATGTCTGTGGCTACTACTGTAGGCCAAATTTAGCCTGAAGGTTTTGAAAGGAGTCCATAGCAGCTGAGTGAAGTTGTAGTATGTCTGACAGAGTGTGAGTAAATGTGGATTCCCAGGATAGCCACTTCAGCCTACTGGGTCAATATGGTGTACACTTAAGAGTGTACAATAATACCCTGAAACAGAAACAGCATGGTATAGGACTGTGAGAGGGTGCAATACTGCGAAAGAGATGGGGATCCACTGATTTCTGGTCCCATATGCATGGAATTGTACATCTGTTTGCAATTTGTGTGATATTTGCTTTTACCCCACCCCCAGAGTTAGGTATTTTATTTGGAGGGGTTCAGGGGCCAGAGATCCCCTGTAACAGGGGGTAGGGGGTGAGCCCCCCGCAAAACAAGACTTAGCCGCATGCAATATATTACATTGTTCTGGCAGTGCAGTATATTGTTAGGTATAATGTCTGCGACATTATGATCCCAGCTCCCATTTCAGCACAGGCCCTCTTCTGTAATATTCTGATTACCCCAGAGTGGTGTGAGTTCCAGGTGAGCCAGTTTTATTTTCAAGCATTTCCACAAATAAGTCCAACTGAGATGAGAGCTACGAATTGCAGGGAGGGATGATCTGGGGCATTTATGTGATTAGTAAAGGCAGATTATTGGGGGGGGGCTCTCCTAACATGTGAGACTCTGTAGCAGCCCATAATGAGGTGTACTACTAGGGAAATGAAACAACTGGACTACTTGCACTGCTCGTAACACACAGTAATTCCCTTAAACCACAGAGGAATCCACCCACCCCTTCTGCCAGTGTGACCAGAGTTTGTTTCTACTGTAGTGAAGTAGTTTTCCCTACCAGATGAATGCACCTAAAAGTTTGTCTATACAGTGAAACTAGGTATTAGAGATTGTGATGGAAAGATGTGATGGTATGTATAGGACTTTGGGGGCTTCCCACTATAGATAATTTGAGTGGCATCCATTTCTCAGATTCTGTGTGGATTTTAGCCAGAAGTGGAGTCACATTTAGGTCACACATCTAACTCATATGGGGTGTGATTTTAGTCCACATCATCCGTCTCAGCTGCAGAGCTTCAAGAGCAGTAGGTTGACATGCATGATTGATGGGTAGGACTTCAGTTTTGGTTTGATTGATTTTAAGGCCTGAGATGGAGGTGAAGATACCTAACAGCTGCAATAATGGGTGGATGGACTCATGGGTGTCCTGTAAAAGCACTAGCAAATCATCAGCATACATTAACATTTTGAATTGAACATCTCCAACTGGAATTTGCTTTATATTCTGGTGTTGCCGAATTGCAGCTCCAGGTGGTTCAGTGGCCAGAATGAATATAAGTAGTTAGAGGGGGTCATTCCTGCCTAGTGTCCCAAGCCGAGGAGAAATGTGCTAAAAGCATGTTATTGGTTAGGACCTGAGGCTGCAGGAAAGAATACATTGCTTGTATGGCTGACAGAAAAGGGTTTCCAAAACCCATGCATGCATAGAGGTACCCCACTTCACTGAATCAAAAGTCTTTTCAAAACTGATTACTATGGCTGTAGTGGGAGTGGGGGAGGTCCAAGCCAGGTGCATGACATCCAGCAATGTTTTGATGTGGTTCAAACTGAGATGGCCATGAACAAAGCCTACCTGAGAAGGATAAATCAGAAGTTGCAGTAAAAAGTCAAGCCTACTAGCCAAGATCTTGGCATAGATTTTGCTGTCAGCTGTAATAAGGGAGACTGGTCGATAACTTGCTGGCTCCATGGCATCTTTACCAGGCTTGGGAACAATCATGACTGTCACCACGGCCATGGGGGGGAAAGGCTTTCTGTTGTTCTAATTCAGTGTATAGACACAGTAGAATTAGGAATAACTGGGGGGTCAAGAGTTAGCATAAGTCTGTGTGGAGACCATCTCCATCAGGGGCTTTACAGGGATTGTGAGAGTGGATAGCAGTGCAAATTTATTCCTGTGTTAATGGAAGATTTATAGCATCTCTTGGGCTGGTGTTAATGTGGGGAGCTGCAAAGGGGTGAAAAAGGCATACAGCTGATCAGGATCAGTTGTCATGATGGAAGTATAGTGCTGAGCATAAAAGTCTTTCATGGCATCATTGATATCAGAGGGAGTAATACAAACCTGACCAGAGGCATGTCAGAGTGAGGCTATATGTCATTCTGCCTATTGTTTTTTTTTTAACTTACTATGCTTTGACATCTGGCGCATTGCCCCTTTCAGCGTCCCACTCCACAAGTGAGCCCTGGTGTTCTCCAACCCCAGTGCCCCCTCTATTACTCCCCAGGACAGAGCCCCCAAAGCCCCCCGGTACTTACTCTGGGGATGCCAAGTAACAGATGAGGTGGAGACTGAGGGCTATCATGGGTGGAGGCATGACTTACACGCCAGAGGATTTTTCCTTGTTGGTGGAGGATGGGTCTAGCAGACACCGCAAGGCACAATGTCATGCATCCACTCTGCCCCCCCGTGACACTAGTCAGTGCTCCAGTGCATCTTGTGGTCACTCGGGATGATCAAAACCAGAGTCACTCTATCCCCATCCCCCCCTCAATGGTGGAGATTGTGCTGTGGCCACTCAATTCTCTCCCATCCCGACTGGCCCTCGAGTATCCCAAATCCATTCCTGAACCAGGGCACCCAAGTCACAGTGGTAAATCTTTCTGCTGTGCCGATGGGCTGGCTACAGCCTACTGTTTTAAGGCAGTATGCCAGCAGCTTACCACTCCTTTTGCCACTTTCCCAATATAAGTGCTTGAGGCATATGAGAGCAAGCTCAGCCTTTCTAGCACTGAGAGCATTAATGTCTTTATGAAGTTTTAACATTTCCATATGTAGGACAGAATGAAAAAATGCCATAGGCTGTGCTTTGAAAACCTGTTCTTTCTGGACAAACCGAATCTCTAAATCAGCAAGTTCCAGTTCTCAATATTTTCTTCAGCTCACTGCATACCCAATGATCTGCCCCTAAGTGTGGTCTTGTATGCTTCCCATATCGTGGCCACTGAAGCTTCCCCCATTTATTTCATTTAAAAATTGGTTACTGGGAGAGGCACAGTGAGTCAAGGCTCAATTGCAAGTGTGGCCCGGAGGAGAGGAGGTAGCCAACATACTGGGAATTTTATATTTGCATAAGGTATAGAAAACATAGTTTGATAAAAGAATGCATACGGTAAAAGGATAAAGACATAGAGTATAAACATTTCAAGGAAGATTAATTACAACATACTGTAATTGAGTACTGCTTACAGGATATATACCTACAGTATAAACATTTCAAGGATAAATACAATAAGTACATTCATGGAAACAGAGCATGGTGAGAGCATGGGGATGGCACCAAGACAGGGAGAGGGAGAGGGGTGAAAGGCTACAGGAAGTATAAGAGGGGGACAGGAGAAGTAGAATGGAGTGAGCAAGTAGCAGAAGGAACTAATTGGAGTAGATATTTCAGAGCAGAAGGAGTGGAGGAGTGGGGAATGTCAAAGGGAAGCTGATTCCATAGGCGCAGGAGATGGTAGGAGAACAATGCCTGCTTGCAGCACGTGCAAGTGTGGGGGAGGGAGAAAGTACAAGCATCCATAGAGTGAAGCAAGTATGTAGACTAGCTAGCTGGAAAAAGGCAGGAGATCAGGTAGGAGGGGAGTGTCTTGAACAAGAATTTGGCAATGAAAAAACATTCATTCAGACCAAAAATTCTGCAGATGTGTCTGGAAGCCAAGTCTTAAACTGGGGGTCAAGTGATAAGAGGGGGTCCAGTCTCCAGTGGAGGAACAAGAGTGCTACCAACACCAAGCATCAAATACAATTGGATAGGGGCATGATCAGATATAACCAGAGGTTTAATTAGCATGGCTGTAACCACTGGGGTTAGCTGTGGAGAGCTAAGCTACAAGCATGCCTGCTGTAAGTGCCATGCACTGTTGAGTGGTAGGTAGAGTCACAGGTTCTGAGGTTATGTAGGTGCCAGGTATCAGACAAGGCCTAGTCCACCATCCAAAGTTTCACTGCCTGTAATGCTTGCATATGGGGTTCTTGTTTGC
Source organism: Neoceratodus forsteri (assembly GCA_016271365.2). Lineage (NCBI taxonomy): Eukaryota > Metazoa > Chordata > Ceratodontiformes > Ceratodontidae > Neoceratodus > Neoceratodus forsteri. The sequence continues at coordinate 251,464,242 of CM057450.1, read as the reverse complement.
CATGGTTCCTATCTATAGAGGCATCTAAAATTTGGTTGAAGTGCCCCCCTCCCCAGAAGGACAGGTGATTTAAGAGGAGTAAAACTCTAAGATCTGTTTTGCCAATGTATGAAAAAACTGAGGACAGTCGCTATCTGGGACATAAAGATTGCCTACCATCAACAAGCCTTTGTGGGGGGGATAATGCAAGTATCCTTCTACACACCATGTCCAGTGCTGTTTTCTGAAAAGTCCATTGTAGACTCTTATGCACCAATATAGGCACCTCTCATTTCTTTGATTTAGCAGAAATATGAATCTCGAGCTCTACCCATCCACGCTTAAGTTTAAGAAATTCTGTCTCAGTAAGCTTTGTTTCTTGCAGGAGAACCAGCTGAGGTCAGAATTTGGGGAAGTGGGTCTGCACCTGCTTGCATTTGATAGGGGAGTTTAAGCCCTGGACTTTCCAGCTATGACACCTGATGTCCACCATTAGGGGGTTTAAAGATTGGGGGAAGCATTATTGAGGGAAATGTAAGTAAGCAAGCAAAGGTAGTGACCTCTCCTATGGTGAGAATTGCCAGTATATGCAGTACCAGGGTCCCAGGTCCCCCTACCTCCATGCTCAGAGGTTCCCTCAGCAGAGAAGAAAACATCTCAGTTAGAGAACAGCACCTTACAAAAATAATTCAGTGGAATAAACAACTGTAAACTATAAAACTACATACCAAGTAGGAAGGTAAAAGAGACAAATTCCAAAACAGGACTTGGGCATATTCTAAGTAGGCCTATGGATCAGGGCTGGATAATTGAGGTATCCTAAGCCCTCTCTGCATCCACTGGGGCAGAATAGTGTTTGAGCACCAGGAGGAACAACAAGGAGATGTGATGGGGGGGAGGAATCTGAGCAGAACTGTCTGGTCAATAAGTTGGGTAGGAACAAATAAATAAAATGGAGGTGTCCCAAACCACTCCCTAATATGTGAATATGGGGGACACTTCAGACTTTCTATACATAAAATGTCTGCTGATGCCCTCAGCAGTGATCCACAATGGGGAAGTAGCCAGTTACCCTCAGTACTGGAGGTAAGAGGGCCTAGTTACCCTGTGGGAGCAGAGTCATAACCCAAAGAGGTAAGGAGAGTTTATCTCAGCACAGCAAAGCACATTTCCTGAGTGTTGATAAAGGATAGGGAAAAAGGGGGTGGGAAGGGGGAGACACGTAGTAGCACAGATACCAGGTGCATTATAGGCAGCATAGTGAAACATGGTGTTGGACTACAGCCCTTAGTACATCTGTGTGTGATGTACACTGATGGTACAATGCTTAGTACATGGATTCAAGCAGACAGTTCTATTAGACTTCACCATAGAAAGAGAGCTGTGGTGACCAGGCATCTCGGTCCAGGTGAGCTTGGGGGCAGTAGAGTGTGAGAGAAAATTACAGGCAACTTCAGTTAGGGTAATTGAGTAGAGGCTCACAAAGTAGGGGAGAGCTGCAGTCATTGCCTGCAACCCCATCCCTAAGAGAGCAGCGGGGCAAATGAGGGACCAAGTCCAGATGCTTTCCATGTGATACTACATCTGTACCATGGTGCTCAGCAAGCAGGAGGTGAGGCTGAGGTGTACTGTACACTAATGCTGAGCCATCCAGTAATACAATGCACCATTTTGCTATTGGATGCCAAGCAGGGAGGTAGAGGACAGAAGGCTGAGAAGGTGACCAGTACAAATAAATATAGTGAATATAGAGCAAAGGGAAAAATGGAGGTCAGGGTGATCTTGGGAATGAGTGCTGTAAGGAAATACAAACAGCAGTCTTTGAATCCATGGCGCAGTCATAGGGAGACCATTTGGCCCACAGAGAACCTAGAAACCTCTCTGCCCTGATAATCTCAAAATGGGATGGGGGAGCATGCCTTTCACAATCAGGTAAAGAGTGGTAAAAGAAGGAATGAAAACATAAAGTACTCTGCATTACCAGGGAAGCATTGACCTAGGAAGAGCCACACCCATCTGACTGGTAGGAGGCTGTTGTCAATAAGCCTATTCAGAAAGAAACGGGAAGATGACAGACAACCCTGCAGGGGGAAGTCAGGTAAAGTGGTGGAAAGGAGAGAGAATGAGCCAGAGATGTAGGGAGGGCTGCCCAATGGAGAGTTCAATAACACTAGGGATCAGTTTCAATATTTGAGGGTCAGTAGTACAAATTTAACTTTTCCTGCACACAGCTCTAAAAATAGCATTTGTCCAGGTGCAGTAACATAGACCAGAGAAATGAATCAAAATATGATTGGCATTTACTGCAGTCCAGCAAGCCCCCTCCACTGCATATAACTAGTAGTGTAAAACTAAGCATAACATGAAGAAATGTAACCGTATGAAACAGTCAAAGTAATAACTGCAAAATCCAATAGAGCTACAGCAGTAAATAAAACAACAGAGAGCTTGCCAGTTGTGATAATGACTGGAATGCCCAGCAAGTTTCAAGCCGCATTATAGTTTACAAGGGCGGGGGAAGACACAATATTGTGTAAGTCCAGAGCTAGTGGGTGAAATCAGGAAACAATCCAGTTGGGAGCACTTACCAATTGTGGCCGAAGATGAAACCTCTGAGAAGTAAGCACAGATTATGGCAGTTCTCTGTTACATAAGAGAAGAGTGGGAGGTGCAGCCAGCACAGCAGGGCTAGCAGTTAGGTTGGGAGGCTCCATGACGGAGGAGCTGGAGACTGGAGATCACAGTGTAGAGGTCCCAGAGGCCACTATCATTGCCCATGATATATCCTGAGGGTCCTCAGGGAGTTCATCTGTCTGGGGCTGGTCAATTGATAAATCAGATGAAGCAGCAGGATCAGTGGCATTCAAGGGAAGTTGCAGGTCAGTAAGTGGAGCAAACTGGCTACCACTAAGTGGACTGTTTGGTACTTCATCCACATTGTCCAAGACAGCACTAGAACTGTGGCTGCATGAGCAAACCTGTTGCTAGGCAGCTTCTCTCCAGACTTGACTGCATGTCTTATTGTGGCATTTATTCTTAGGTGATAGCTTCCATACCTCTCCTGAGCCTAGCTGAGCAGGTGCAGCCTCTGGATCCCCAAAGGCTTGGTGCTCTGAATCCTGTTGTCCTCCAAGTGTGTCTTCTGCTTCATGGGGATGGGCCATTGTGTTGGACAGCAGGGCCTAAAGCCAGGTATGATGGATAAAGTCCATTGCTGCATCAGGATACCTGTACATGTGTGGGACCCCATTATGAACAACAGGGAGCTGAGCCAGCTACCATAAGGTAAAAGGTACTCCAGCTCTGTGGAGGGCCTGTGAAGTGGCAGTCAAGGCACTGCATTGGTTAGTGAGGTCTCCAGAGTAATTTTGAAATATCATCACCCAGTGCCCCTGCCACTCCAGCTGACCCAGTTCTTGGGCCCTCTACAAAATGTCCTCTTTTACCAGAAATCTGAGATACCATGCTAAAATGGGCTGAGGGTGATAATCCTGTTTGGGTGGAGGTGCCAGCATCTGGTGGGCACTTTCAATATCAAACTTCAGGTTCCCAGACAGGAGAAGTAGCTGTTGGAGGGCATGGCAGAGGAAAGCGATTGAATCCCCCCATTTCAACATGCTCTGGGAAGCCGACAAACCTAGATTTGTTCTGTCAGCTCTATTTTCAAGATCATCAGTTTGGTCATGTAGTAAATGGATTTTCTTTTCCTGGTCCCTGAATAGTGCACATAGATCATGGCAGGCCATTTCAGTAAGGTGAACAGTTTGTTCAATGGCAGTGGTTTTAGTATCCAGTTGCTTAATTTTTCTCAGTATTCTGGAAAGTGATGAGTTTAATGTCCTTCAATTCTGAGAGCAGCTGAGTGAACATAGCTTCTATTGTTTCTGCAGGAAGAACCACTGTCATGGTTGTGCCAGCCCTAGCACAGACATTACTGAACACGGAGTAGGAAGCCAAAAAGAGGTAAGTTTGTTTCAAAAGTCTTTAGAGTAAAACAGATTTTTAGATGGAGACCCAGATAGAAGCCAGCTATCAGAATATGCCAGGCAGGTCAGAGGGACTGAAGCTGGAAGCCAGGATATCTGTAGATTAGGGACTGTTCTGGAGAGATTGAATGACGAGGTCAGCTCTTTTGCTGACACTTTAGCTCAAGTTCATTTATTTTCTGATTTCTCTTTTTCTTTCTAATAGACATTAGGTGGTGGATAAGTCCACTACAGATTCTACAACTAGAACAGCATCCAGAAAGTACCTGCATTCTACCTCTTTTTTTTTTTTAATAAAGTTTTTTATACTCTTTTGGCTGGAACTGCCATTTGACTATCAACGTACACCGGGTCATAATGGCACTAGACATTATGTCACAGCTAAAAAATCATGCTGCTAGTTCAGCCACGCATTTCCTTTCATGTGCATAATTCTTTTGTGGGGTTCACTTCTGCACCCCCTTACAGGATGTCAAATAACCCCAGTAAGGATTCTCAACTTGGGGTGTTCACCTCCAAATCACACAAAGCGTGAAAAAATAAAAGTTTCTGGGACCAGGAATCAAACCCCATCCCAGATGCAGCGCCTTGGTTCCTTGCTGCAATGGATAAGTCCATTGAGCCATGGCAGCTGCTTGGAGGAACCCCATCCCAGCAGAGGTCTTATACTCAGCCTGGGATAGTGCAAGTGGTGCATTACCGCGTACAGCAGTATTTGTGGTATTGCACCACTCACTGTCTTGTACAATGCTATTCTGGGTTAGCACTAATGTCATACGCTATTAAGCATACAACATTATGACCCAGTAGGTATCAGCCCTACCCTGGGTGCTGGTGAAAAGGCCACGTATCTCTCCTCCTACCTCCTGCTTTTCTGGTTGAGTTTGTCACAGCACCTTGGACAGGGCTTCACTGAAGCCTGGTCCTCCTCGTCCATTTTTCTCCTATTTTTGGCCCCCCAGGACGATGGTAAACACAGTTGTGCATGCATGTGGAGGTGCGTATGCATTGTGGAACTGCCAGCTCCATTTCGCCTATCCAGAGTCTCACCAGTTATTCGAGCATCAGTGCTACCACTAGACCTCCAACCGATGGCAGCCAGGAAGGCCTGCTTTCCCATCCAGGGAGAGCACAACTGCCAGGTGGGTGTTCTTGTCTTCTCCCATCCCCCCCAGTTGACCCCTAGTAATGCAAGCTTGTTCCCAAACTCAGGTTGCCAGAGTGGGAGAGGTACAGTGCTTTGCAGTGCCACAGCTCTCTACGCCACTTGGTTGACTAAGTATCTGCATTCTTTACTGAGTGTTTGTTATGTACAAAAAAAGTCTACTTTAAATATTTTAAGTTGCTCAAGGATTTGTTGGTCTTTTAGTGCTTGATTATTAATCAGTATCAATTAATCAATAATTCAATTTTAAAAAAGTGCCATTCACAGAAAGATCAAAGCACTTGTACAATAATTAAAATCAGAATTAAAATATCTAATAAATATTAAATTACACATCAATATCAGTTCATATTAATTAAAACTCAGGAAAAGCAAGAATGAAAAGGTGAGTCTTAAGAGCAGACTGGAAACTCTCCACAGTCAGGCACTCTCTTATCCGGTGAGGTAGAGAGTTCCACAGGGTAGGGGCCACAAATGCAGATGCCTGGGCACCAGAGGTCTTCAGAAGAACCCTGGAAACCTCTAGCAATCCCTCATTGGTGGAGTGGAGTGAGCAGCGGGGGCAGTAGGGATGAAGAAGTTCTTGCAGTCTTAAGTCTCCATTTTTGAACCTGGGTGTATGTGAATGAGCTGCATATTAAGGGAAACCAGAGAATGGTCTTAAATCACCCAGTCCTGAATTTTGCAAATGTGGAGACCTTGAAGGCTTTCCTTGCCTAATAAAAAATAGTCTAGTCCAGAGAGACAGAGAGAGAGAGAGAGACTGGTGGACAGCAGAAGGTGTACTCCCTGGTAGTAGGATACAGCATACTCTAAGGATTTACCAATCCCAAGTAAAGGTGGGAAAAGTGGCCAAAATTTGCTTAGCAAAGCAATTTGTGGAGTTATGAGGAATCCGTGAAGTAATCCGCAACACGAAGCAGAGTACTTTGTGTCATAATGAGGAACACGAAGTCCATTGATAACGATGACTTTGCATTACTCCACCTTCCCCAACCACTTCTGCACCAATTTTAATGTGAAGTACATAGAAATCAATGTACTTTGCATCACTTCGCCTTGTTATTGAGCTCCACGGTGAATTTTGCAGTGATTCATAGGACTGCAGGTCACATGGGCTCTAGATTGTTCTGCACAGCCCCAGTTCTGTGTAGTGTTTGTGTAGTGGTAGATGGAGACAGTTTCCTCTCAGAACTCTGCAATTCAAATCCTCTAAAAGCTGTTAAATAAGCTTTTTGAGCCATTTTTTTTTTGCTCAACATTTAGTACATCGATTGTAGGAAACCCTCCTGTGCTCATATCATTGAGTGTTTATTGTTTGTGTGTGGATTTTGAATGTTAATTTAGAACATTCAGTCTGTGTACTGACAGACACTTGAAGTGTACTTTGGGGAGGGGTGTATCTGTGGTGGAGGTAGGTTAAAACTGGGAGAAAAAGGCAATCTTTCTGTTTTGGTTATACTTTTCTTGTATAACTGTGTTAATGTACACACAGTAATATTTACAGTAATTCTTGAAATTTTTTTTGCTGATTGTTGTGGTGCAGCAGTGCATAATTTCAGTTTGTTTAAAAGATTTGGTTAAATTACTGAAGTTTTCAATTTGCTATGCATTACTTAGTGTGTGTGTGATCGTGAGTGTGTATGCAATGCGTGCCATCAAATCAGACACATTTTGAGCCGGCCTGATGGCACTGAGGTCTGAGGTGCTGGTCACCTTACCTTGCGTCATGCCGGTGACCCATGTTCGGGAATGAGCATTGGTCGCCAGGGGTTGGCAGTGGAGGAGAAGGACTGAGTGTCCGTTGGACTGCTGTCCTTCTCCAGGGAGGGGGGTCCACAACAGTGGGTACCTGATTGCACTCTGGCAGAGGCTGGCAGGCAAGGCACTGCACTGTACCTTAGGGGAGGAGTTGGGGGCAGATACCAGGAGGGAGCATGTGCAGACACATGCGTGCTCCCCTTCACCAGTATCATCGCACACCCTCAGCTCTGAGGACAAAATGAAGAAAAAGGTAGACTTCTTGGTCGGGCAACTTGATGGCATCCAATAGAACACCGGCTCTGGGGGAAGTTGCCAAATCTGGATCCAGACAGGGCAGATGAGATGGGGGCTCCACACCACCCCAAAGGAAAAACAGGCAAGGACCCTAATGGAGTGTGGGGGTTGTCAGACAGTGGCTGGACTCCCAAGCAGTTACCAGCAATGTGAACAGACCAGGTAGGTTGAACAGAAACAGATAACCAAATCAGACACATTTTATTGTGCCACAGAGTAATTGTAGCAGTGTGAACCATCTCTTCACCGCACATTCATGATTTTGTACTGCTTTGTGAGATCTTGGTTTTGAACTGTCACTGCAGTGCACTGCACCCCCCCTCCAAACCGGCAAAAGGTATTCTTTTCCAGATTCAATTGTGACTTGTGAGCACTGGTTAAGGTGTTGTTGTGACTTTGCGCCAGCATCTCTTCTTGATTGTGCAGTGCAATCTTAATCTGTTTGTACTTTTGCATCTGTTTAGTGCCCAGTCTCCATCTGCAAGCCGCAGTTGTTGTTGTTTTTTTTTTTTTTTTAGCTTCACATCCACCGTCCCAAACCAAAATTTCAGAAATCTAAATTTGATTAGAATTTTCTTGGTCATCCTCCAAAATGCCTGCAAAGAGACATGCAAGCAAAGCTGTTTCTGGCCGTGGCAGTGCTGCCAGTGGCAAGATTGCCCATGGGCATGGTAGTATGCAGAAGTACATAGCTGGTGTCAGTAAAGGGATTTCTCCATCAATGCTTTTTACAGGGCAAGCTGTAGCTTCTCTTATAGTAGGAGGAGATGATGTCCCAGCTGGTGGTGTTGGTGCAGTTTCTAATGGCATGAATATTGCTGCCTCAAGTTCCACATCTGACCAGTTAACTGTTTCAAAAATATAGTTGAGTCTAAAGCGATGACTGACAGTGTAGATGATGTCATACTCCCCATTAACATCCCCGTAGTTGTTGAACATGATTCTGATCCTGGCAATAACTCACAATGTCACATTTCTTCCTGTGCTGTTAAGGTCATGCCTTTGATTCAAAGTACAGCTGAAAAATATTGGGTGATGATGATGATGATGATGCTGTGGTTTAAACATGTTCTCCACATGATAGCATCCAAGTTGAAAATGTAGATGGCGGATGATGTTGATGAATATGATAATGATGTTAGAGACCCCTGTTCTGAACTGGAGAAAAAGAAAGTCAAGGTGGCTGTGTCTGGGCCTGTTGGCATTAAATCCTCCCCTCCTCAAAAAAGTTGTGATTTAGCGGTTCCTGTTGATGATAATGATGATGACCCAGTAATAATAATAGGTAGTCATGGTGATCAGTTGGAGTCCAAGTGTGTCCAGCATGAAAAAGGATGTAGCACACCCCCATTTCAGGGGTTAAAAAACTGGAGTCCAATAAGCAGCATCAGGAATATGTTAAAAGTTGGGATCACAATCCCTTGTTTGGGATTTTTTTGTCCAAGATGCAAATGATGAGTCAGTTGCAACCTGCCAGCTTTGCCATACGGGTGTGAGTCAAGGTAAAAAGGGGAGTCATCTGGGCATGGGGGGCCAGCATACATATCTTAAGAACAGGCACATGGCACTGTGGACCCAGAACCAGATGGCAGTTAATGCCATAGTGGGGTATTCACCCTCATCATCAACCTTACTGAGCATGTTATCCCCTTCCATGAGTGCAAGACCAAGTAGGAATGTCTGCAGTAGTGATGAAATAACACCAGAGGATTACTACAGGCATGTTGAGGGGGAGGATTATGATTTAGAAATCTTGTCAAGTGGTGGTCAGAGCAGCAGTGTTGGTGGTGGTGGTCAATGCAGTATGTCTAGTGCAAGTGGTACATCAATCCCTGTATGTAAAATGGGGAAAATAACTTCATTTGTGGACTTGTCACCTGTGCACCCTCTTCATCACATGTCCACACCCCACACCAGTCATTTACGGATCCAAGCCATTTGTCACACCCTGTGCAAAATGTGTAAGTCAGCCCAGGTTGGAGAGTGTTTTTGCACATAACCTCCTGCCTGCCTGCCTGCAGCATATGACCTACACTGTGTAAGCCATGTGATGTGTGTGGGCTGCCTGTGAATTCCCACTCCACCTTAAAGTGGAATAAGGTGGAGTACACAACACAAAATCATAATTGCAACACGAGGTGGCGAAGTGAGGGTTTAAAATGGGCACTCCGCATAGCAGAACACTAACGTGAAGTGACCACTTCGCAGGCAGAATTTTACTTCACTGCATCTCTAATCCCAAGGTGTAGACAAGGTCCTGATAGCTCTCGAGCTGGATAAGCCCTATGCCATGTTGAGTCCCCAACAAAGTCCTGGCATTGGAAGAAGTGTCAATCTCCAGATAAGAAGTGTGTCCTAGGTGCTAATAGAGTTAATAGTTCCATGAAGAACCCTGGGTGTCTACATTATGTCCACAAATGGATCCAAGCATCACAATAGTTTGGCCAAAGTTACCTCTTAAAAAGATGTAATGACGTGGGGGGGTAGCTATTTCTTCCAGGGCTTGAAATTGCACTGCCCAAGCAATCAATATGGGCCCACACTTTGTTGTGTGTGGTATACCCAGCTATGAAAGCCTGCCTCACTCACTCCCAGCATAAAAGATTAATGTCCTCTGTTGTAAGGTGAGAGCTCTTTAAGAAAGAGACTTGAATTTGGAGTTGTGAAGAGATTGTAGGATAACAGATGGACCAGACCAAGAACTTTAGGTTCAACACACAATCTCTGTGTGATGTTTATTTAAAAAAACAAACTTCAAAATAAAAAAAATACATTTTTTACAGAATTGCGGGTGGTTCACTTTCCTCAGTGACCACATGGGATAACCTTAAGCAATGGTAAAACCCTTCTTCAATACATCAGTTTGCAGCAACAGCCTATGCACATCCTTCCTCTGCACTTGATCAGCACCTACTGATCTATCTCTCCAGTGGAAATTAACCATCCTATATGTTGGTCTTATGTATTAGGGTCATGGTGAGCAACCCTCCCCCAAAAACCCCAACACAAGCTAAAGACAAAGAACCTCAGTGCAACAGTACTGAAGCAAGGGTTACTCCAAAGGGCATTGGCAATAAAGCCAATTTTCAAAGAAATACAAAAATCACAAAAATGCCCATAATGCAAAGCATCATGGGATGTATAGGCAAACCCTCAAGAAATTTTAGACTGGTTCATCTTAAAGCAGGAGTGCATGGTGCCAAAGGGCCTCTCAAACATTCTGCAATTTACATGCATTTTAACAACGCAATGGGGGTTTTCTGATATCCGTCCCTGGTATCTTAATTCTATAATACAGACACCTAGTAATATTTTGCCTTTATCAAAAACACCTAATGCCATGGCATTTTCAACATTTATGGGTTTCATAAGCATTGGGAATATACCTAATGTGCTTTTATGTCATAGTGCTATTACATTCTATAGGTCAACAAGAAGGAACACAGCCTGTTGTTTTAAATCAGTTTGGAAGTCACCACAATAACTTCCTTATACTAGGACCTAAGAGAGAAAAGGAAAAATAAGGCTGGGCACTATAGACAAGTCAAGGGGAGGGGGTTGCGCCCATAGATGGCCAACCATATGGACTAGAATTGTAATGGATAGTTAACACAAGGAAATAGGAGAACTGTTGCAACAACTTTTAAGAATAAAGAGATGGTCCTTTAGAGTTATAGGTTCTCCTTGTCACAGAAGTTTTATCAAATGCTGCAAAACCTTGTACCTTTTGTCCCAAGACTGTAGCCCCTTCACTTTCCAAGTGGAAATGTACAGGGGAGTACTCATGACAATGAGCAAGGAATACTGAGATATAAGTATTTATTTATTTTATTTATTTGATAGAAAAGTCAGATTTACAAAGGCACCTCATCAAGGGGGGGATAGACAGAGCTACATAGTGTGGTTACAACAGTGAGAACAATTTACAGTACACACTTGGAGAAGCAATCTTCTAGATGGTATAGTAGGTATATCTGAGAATTTATGGCGGAGGATAGGGAATTGATGTGGGTGTGGAAGGTGAGAGCCGAGTCAAAAGTGATGCCTAGATATTTGTAAGTGGTCAGGTTATTAAACATAGAGTACACATAGGTTACATAATTATGCTACTTATAATAGGTTACAGTCAAATACAAGGTACCCAAGGGTTACATTGGGGGTACAGCCCTGGACATATCTAGATAATACCTGGAAGGAGTGGGAGGTAGAGGATGGGGAGTGGGGTGGGAGGGAGGGGAGAGGATAGTCTGTCCGGAGGATGCTGTCAAGTCAGGGATGCCTGACAGGAGGATCCACAGTGGGATTAATTTGGTGTATCTATAAACAAGCATCAAAGAGATGGTTCCAGAGGGCAATTTTGAAAGGGACCAGTTGGAATGTCTGTGATGCAGGGGTGGGAGGAGTTGAACCAAACAGGGCTGGAGTAATGGAAGGACCTCTGGGCTAGCAAGATCTTGGTTCCAGGTGCCAGAAAGGTGGCCTTGACAGAGTCTACAGGTGGCAACAGATGAGGATACACACATCGTGAGGGAGGCAGGGAAACCAGGAGAGCTCTAGAAGAGATTTTTTTTGAGATACGTAGGCAGGTGTGGTAGTGCAGACCTCCTCAAAGGTAGAGCAGGTTGATGGCCAGGGTAGAGCAGGCAAGTGTGAGTGTGGCTAGGTGCTGGTCAGGAGCCTGAAGGCCTTATTAATTGAGAGCTGGATTTTAGTCAAGGCAGTATTGTCTGCTGCAGCATAAATGGGCAAGCCATAGCCCACTAGCAACAGGACGGAAGAGGTGATGGCCAGCCAGATGGCAACTTGGGGGAGGCAATCTCTATGGATAGGAAACTGATGTTGGTGTGGAAGGTGAGAGCCGAGTCGAAAGTGATGCCTAGATATTTGTAAGAGGTCACTTGCTCCAGTGGGTGCAGAGTGCTGGGGAGAATGAAGATGGGGGCATTCTTGGCCTTGTTTTGGTGATGGAGAAGAGCACTGACTTAGTCTTCTTTAGGTTAATGACAAGTCAGTGGTCAAGGAACCCCTTTTCAGCTTGGTTGTAGGTGTGCTGGAGGGATACCTGGAGAGAAGAGGGATCGTGGTGGGATGCAAAGAAAACCACATCATCGGCATAGAGGAGCATTCTTCCTGTGCAGGAGCTGGGGAGAGTGTTGAGGTAGAGGCTGGAAAGTATAGGGTCCAGAATGGAGCCCTGGGGTACCCTGTAAAGAACGGGCTGGGTATTGGACAGGTATCTGTTTATCTTCACATGCTGGGATCTAGCAGATAGGTAGCTGGAGAATCAGGCAAGATGACCAGAGAAAAAGCTGAGTTGGTGGAGGGAGTCGAGCAGGAGGGGTGACAAACAGTGTCAAAAGCCTTGGAGAGGTCTATGAACACTGCACAGGCAAGGTTGCTGGAGTCAAGAGCAGAGTGCAGGTACTGAGAGACTCAAGGAGGCCAGTGGTCATTTGTCCTGGGCGAAACCAGGTTGTTCTGGAGCATATTATGTCATATTTGGCCCAGGCACTCATAGAACTCATAGACACTATTTTTCAAAGGCTTTAGATAGCAGGGGAGGAGCAGAGATCAGCCAGTGCTGTTAGGTGCTGACCGATCTCCACTCTAATGTATAGGGGTGATTTTAGCTGATTTCCAAGCACTGGGAAACTGTCCGAGGCATAGAGACTGGTTTAGAAGGTCTCTAAGGGGGACTAGTATGACATCCAAGACCAGGCAGAGGATCCTGGAGTCTAGGGGGTCACAGCTGGGGTTGTTGCTGCCAAGGGCTTTCAGCAGGTGTGGCCTGGCTACGTGGGGGGATATAGTGTGCAGGTAGAAAGGAAAGCAAGCCAAGTCAAGGGGTATAGAGGCGGGGATTGAGTCAAAGAGGTTGTTTGGGAGGACAGAGCTTACATCAGAAAAGGTAGTATTGAAGCAATTAGCTATGCGAGTTGGGTCTGTAGTGACAGTGCCATCGATGGAGAGCTGGGACAGTAAGGGGAGCGGGTTTTCCCATTAAGCTCTTTCATGCTGTCCCAAAAGTCTGGGCAGAACCCCAGGTGGATGTGAGGGTGGTCTGATAGTGCTCTGCCTTGGCCCGTCTAATGGTCCAGGTGCACTGACTATGTGCTGCGTTGTAGGCTTGTCTATCAGCCAACTTGCCTGATTCTATAGCGATGTGCCAGAGATTTCCCTATGCTTAAGTTTTTGGATAAGGGATGGGAAGATCCATGCAGCATTTTTTTTTTTATTACGGATTCTGGTGTGGGGGTGAAAAGGTCACAGGCCTTGCTGAAGGCGTTGGTGAAGAGGTCTAGGGCAGAGTCAATATCAGGGGCATGGTGGATGGGGGACCAGTCCAGCTGTGCTAGATGCAATTTTAGCTTTCTCAGACCCCAGGGCATAGGCACCAGTGCAAGGTGGCCTGGGACACAGGTTTCGGTATGGAGGATGACCAGAGAGAGAGAGAGAGAGAGAGAGGATATGGCAAGTATCTGGAATATAAAAGGGCATGCCCTAAACTGTATACTACAACTGTCTCTCCTTTGTGACCCGAAGCATCTCCACACCTGTTCCATTATAATTGCAAACTGGTATTTGAACCCCCCTACATATAAAAACACAAAACAACAGTAAGAACATGTAGAAAATTACAACCAAACTGTGCACAGTACTGGTATTTTTATAGTAACCCAATGATATGAAGAGGGATCTCCTCCCAACTCCCCTGTTGTGGTGCTCGTTGGTCTGCAAGGGTGCTCTATCATATCTGCCAGTCCCAAGCAGCTGTGGGTCCCCTCAAACAGGCTCAATAGCTGAACCATTACAAATAAACTTGGGTGCAGCATGTAATAATAATAATAAATAAATCTTTATTTGTTAAGCACCTTTCAAGCACCAAGGCACTGTACAAACTGAGCATAAAACAAAACCTTATATAAAATCACTAGAACAGCCATCGTAATTATTAACCATAAAATAAAGAGCATATTTAAAATCAGAATAACAGCACTCTCAAGTCATAAAAGCCTGAGTCCAGAGATGGATCTTAAGCTCCCACTTGAAAATCTCCATGGTCATGCATTCCTGAAGCTTGCAAGGCAGAGAATTCCAGAGGGTTGGGGCAGCAAACATAAAAGCCCGAGCCCCAGATGATTTTAAAATAACCCTTGGAACCTCCAGCAACCCCTCATCAGCCGAACAGAGCTATCATACAGGAATATAGGGAATCAAAAGCTCTTTCAAGTAGTCATGGCCAAGTCTGTGCAGGGCTTTGAAGGTCAAAAGACCTACTTTAAAAATGATCCGCCACTGTATACGCAGCCAGTGCAGACCGTGTAAGACAGGGGTAATATGCATCCTTCTCGGTACCCCTATCAACAACCTAGCAGCAGCGTTCTGCACTAGCTGCAAGTGGCGGATATCAACCCCAGGAATCCCCAGGTAAAGGGAGTTGCAGTAGTCAAGGCGAGAGGTCACAAAGGCATGGACCAACACAGGTAAATCGCAGGATGGAACAAGGTGCTTCACCCTGGCAATATTCCTAAGTTGGTAAAATGCAGACTTAATGACTGCTGACACCTGATAATGAAGGGTCAGCCCATCATCAAGTACAATTCCCAGATTACGCACTCATTCAGAGGTAAGAAGCTGATCTCCCCCCCCAGGAATAAACCAGAAGGCAGATCAGACCTTAACCTCTCTATCCTGCAACCTGGGTCCACAACCATAACCTCGGTTTTACCAGTGTTCAACTTTAACCAGCTCGAATTCATCCAATCATGGATTTCAGTGAGGCAGTTGTTAAATACTGAGAAAGCACTATCCTGGTCAGGCACAAAAGACAGGTAGAGCTGGGTATCATCAGCATAGCAGTGAAACCTCAGCCCATACCATCTTACAATGTCTCCGAGGGGCAGCATATATACTGCAAACAACTTGGGGGAGAGCATCGAGCCCTAGGGGACCCCACACTGCAGAGAGAAAGGGTCAGAGGAAAAAATCCCCAACACAACTCTCTGTGTTCTCCCACATGAAAAAGAAGTAAACCATCTGATCACTGTACCAGCCAGTCCACAGATGGTCCTCAGGCACTCGAGCAAAACCCCATGGTCTACAGTGTCAAAAGCTGAAGAAAGATCAAGGAGAACCAAGATATAATGGTTTCTCTGATCTCTCGCCATCAAGAGATCATTGAGCACCTAAACCAGAGCAGTCTCAGCACTGTGCCTCTTATGAAAACCAGACTGGAGAGGTTCGTAAATATTATGGATGATCAAATGGTCCTCCAGCTGGATTGCCATTACCTTCTTAATAACCTTCCCAATAAAGGGAAGGTTAGAGATAGGTCTGTAGTTGGCAAAAACATCTGGGGTCCAAGGAAGCTTTCTTTAAAAGGGGAGTTACCACCGCTTCCTTCAAGGAGCTAGGAAACTCATCCCATTCTAAGGAGCACCAGATTATTTGAGCCAGAAACAGGCCCATGATCTCAACACAACCCAAAATCAGGGAGGTTGGTCCCAGATCTAAACTACAGCATGTAGGGTGGATCCCCTGGACAATCCACATAACATCCTCGATCTTTGGCTGGTCAAGGAGCTCCAGGAGGCCCAGGGTAGCATGACTAAGTGCCGACCAACCACGTATCCCATAGAGTGAGTCTGTCAGATCTCTGATCTCGTGTTGGACACCTTATTCTTAAAGAATTGAGTGATCTCATCACACTTCTCTTGTGAAAAGGCTTGACAGAGCTGGAGAGAGGCTGGGTTGCACAGCCTGTCCACATGTCTGAAGAGCTGAGCCAGTCGATTCTGAACAACAGCAATCTCCCTGGACAGGAATTCTGCCTTCTTACGGGAGATCTCTGATCGGTAGAGCTGATAATGCCCTCCAAACTAAGGTGGTCAACTTCTAAGGCAGATTTCCACCATCAACGCTCTAACCGTCATCCCACACATCGCAACTCCCTCAAGGACCAATCAAACCATGGGGCCTGAGGGCAGAGAAAGAGGGGATGAACACAGACAGGATCAAGTAAGTTGAGAGCAGAGGAAATGGCCTGATTATAGGCCAGAACCAATGACTCCGGACTATTGCTAGAAACTGGAAACTCTGAGATGTTCAATACAGCCATCAGGTCTTCAGGGCACACATCCCGCAAAGGGCAGTATTGATCCATCTCCACAGGGACAAACCTATGAAGGGGAGCAGAAAAATTGAAGTCCACGGTGTAATGATCAGACCAACTGACTGGTTCCACCACCAAATCAGAGGCCTCAATCCCCAGGAGAAAGACCAAATCCAAGGAGTGACCATGATTGTGCATAGCCGAAGAAACAATCTATGTGAAGCCCAGCGATATAATCAGCTGGAGGAAGTGCTGACCAAATGCTGAGAATTTGTCATTGACCCAAGCATTGAAGTCTCCCAGAACCATCAATCTGGGTGACTCCAATGCCATATCGGTGACAAAGTCTGCCACTTCCTGCAGGAATCATCCCTGGTCCCCTGGTGGATGGTAGATGAAGGCTATCCTGAAACCCACACCGGCTACTACCATACACTCGAAGTATTCAGCTTCCTCAACTGGTACACTCGTGAGCCCCAATCTGGTCTTGAAACAGACCGCACCCGCGATCCAATGTGGAAGTGAATCACAGAGTACCCGCTGGAACTGCTGCCTCCAAAATAGGACCATATGATCAGCCAGGTCTCGGTGATGCAAGCCAGATCAGCTGTTCCAACAAAATCAGCAATAACAGCAGACTTGTTTTTAATAGATCTGGCATTGCACAACACCGCTCGAGTTGGACAGGGTTCCGGAGCTGTGTAGCTAGTGTCAGACCAATGTAGCAAAGTGACCTAAAAACTATTTCAAGATGATACTCATAAAAGAACAATGATTAAAGTGGCAATGGAACCCTAGGGGACGGTGTGAAATTTAGAAACCACCTGCAGTAATCTTGCCATGTGATGTGTCCAAAGATGCATGTCATTAACCTACAAAACAATGAGCATGGGTACTTGACAGAAAAGGAGAGCTATTAATCATGATCAAGCTAGTAACATGTATCAGGGTGTATGCGCTTCATTCCATTAGAGGTGGCAGTATACCATTTATCTTTTGTCAGGCTATGTGCCCACTGATGGGTGGAGATGGGGGCAATCCCTGCCCCCATACCCCCCTTCCTGGGCATCTAGGGTATGGCTCCCTCGATAACAGCATCTGATCAAGTCAGGGTCCATCAGTGGTGTATTAAAGCCATAACTAGGCTAGAACAATACTGAACAATATGCCTGCAAGGATTTGGCCAAATGGTAGGTTGGATACTAACTATTCTAAAGTATCCCAAGCAGTCCCCCTTCCTTAAGCATGTGCTGCATTCATTAGTATAGCCATTAACTTTAGGACAGCAATATAACCAACAAGAACAGTCGCATTAGTCTTGAATAAACATAGGCAACCAGTCCAAACAGTTTCAAATAGAGGTGTGCAAATGGCACTATAAAGTTGCTGTGTGCATCATTTTGCAGCAGGGATATTTGAGCATGCGGTTCTTCTGGCAAGCCAGCAGGATCAAGCCCAGGCTTTATGGAAGGGATCACAAACTGTTTTCTGCCTCACAAGAATATGTCCTGAAGTACTGGGGTATGCTGTCCCCTTAAAGGAGCAGTTAGTCTTACTGCGTCTCATTCAAAAGCCCCAACCCCACTATCCAGGTGTACCGAGTAGAGATCTGAAAGAAAATGAACAGTTATGTCCGCAGAGAAAGGTAACAAGTTACTCAGTGCTGTTCCAGTTATAATTCAAAATGGTTGTGGGGGAATGTACCACAGTGAAAGCAGAGCACACAGGGAGAGGATAGAAGGAGGGGGCGGCATGAAGTGGAGGGTCAATGACCGTGTGACATCAAAGTAAGCAAAACTAACACAGTACTCATATAGGCTGACTATTAAACTGGGAGTGAGCAGTATACAGCCCCACTGCTTCATCATGGATTGTCTCCTCCATGCTTATAATGGTGGATGGCAGGAATGAGGTCTGAGAAAATATTATGAAACCCCTCTTCTATTTCCCTGGCACTTACAAATTGTTTAGTGCCCTGGTTTTGGTGAGATGCAACTCTGTCAGATATAGAATTGTATAGTGAATGCCAGCTGCATTCAGTTTTGACTTTATACGTCTATACTCCACTAGCTGCATCCTGGTTTGGGGAAGCAGATTGTTGAAAATGAAAAATCTTGTCCCTTCCCACTTAAGTTCATCTTTTTTCACTTCAGTCTTTTGCTGAATGAAGGTTTCTTCCAGAAAGTTGAGTAATTTAAATATGATCAGCAGAGGTCTTTCATTTGGGCTTGGCATGGGGCACAGCGAGCTGTGTGCTCACTATGCTATAACTCGGGCCATGCATTGTTGGGCCAGCCACTTTCTGGGACAGCTGCTGCAAGACATTTACTTATTTACTTAGCTTTTGTTGACCAGGAATGAGGACCAAACAATTTTCCCTATTTTCAGCCTAATCCCAGGGGAGGGAAGAATACAGATGTATGCCAATCGACATTGAACCCAATTTAAGCTGTTGGTGGTATTTTTAGTGAACGGGGGACATTTGGCCAGGACACTGGGAAAATTCTCCAACTCTTTTTGAGAAATGCTATGGGATCTTTATAATTCATCTGAACTACCAGCAGAACAGGCAGATGCGAGATCGGTTTAATGCCTCATCCTGAAGACGGCACCTCAGAGTGCAGCCCACCCCCAAGCTGCACTACAGTGTCATTATTAAGAATTAACTCAAATGCCTGGTGTAGGGATAGAACTCATAGCCTTTTGATCTTCTGGCCTCAGAGGTGAGTTAACATGTCAGTCCCCTCAGACCGCTTGGTCTTCCAAACAATGACTAAATTATTGTGCTGATTGTGCCCCCCCCCCCGATCCTCCACTCTCATTTCAGACTTCTTGTTTTTCCATTTAAGTTCCATAATTTTGGGTTCAGCACAGGCCTGTCTGTCCTCTACAGATAATATACATGCTTAAGTGCCTCTCACCATCATGCTAAGGCATCTAGAGTGGGTCTGACGATTTTGAGTTCACCCAAGATATTAGAATGACTTCCTTTATGGAGCCCAGTTCTTTGCAAAAAAAGTGCTTGGTGGTGTCTGCAGAATCTTGAATTCTCCCACTGTTCCTGACTCCACAATCTCCTCAGGAAGGCTGTTCCATGCATCCACAACCCTCTCTGTAAACAAATACTTAATAACATTACCTCTGAGCCGTCCCCCTCTATCTTCAAATTGTGCCCCCTTGTTCTTGCACATCTCTTCTTCTGAAAGATAGTACCCTCTTGTACTTTGTTAATTCCCTTGAGATACTAGAAAGTTTCTATTATGTCCCACCTCTCCATCCTTTCCTCAAGGGTATGCATATTAAGCTGCTTTAGTCTCTTCTTGTATGTCTTCTGGTGTGGACCCTGCACCATTTTGGTTGCCCTCTTCTGAACAGCCTCCACTCTGTCTATGTCTTTGCGGAGATGGGGTCTCCAGAATTGCACTCAGTACTCCAGATGGGGTCTCACTAACTGTCTGTACAGAGGGATAACAACTTCTGGTTTTCTACTGTTGATGCCTCTCCCTATGCATCCCAGTATCCCCCCAGCCCACCTCTAGCTCATCTGATATAATTACTCCTTGGTCTCTATCGATTTTTGTTGTTATTAATTCACCCCCCATTGTGTACTCTTCCCCTGGGTTTTTGTTTCCCAGATGCATTACCATGCACTTCTTTGCAATGAATCTGAGCTCCCACATATTTGACCATTTCTCCAACCTTGCCAAGTCCCTTTTTAATTTTTCCACCCCACCTTGTGTATCAACCCTGTTGCAGATCTTTGTGTCATCTGCAAAGAGACATACCTTTCCTTCCAAGTGCTCTCCAATGTTACTTAGAAAGACATTAAAGAGGACCGGTCCCAGTACCGAACCCTGCGGTACCCCTCTAGTTACCCTCCTTTCTTCAGTGTGAACTCCATTTACTATTACCCTTTGTGGCCTGTTGATTAGCCAGTTTTTTATCCAGGCTACCACCTTGGGACCCACTCCAAGGCTGGCTAACTTGTATATTAATCTTTTGTGTGAAACTGTGTCAAATGCCCTGCTAAAATCTAGGTAAGCCATATCCACAGCCCCTCCCTGGTCTACTACATTGGTCGCCCAGTCAAAGAAATCTATTAAGTTCATCTGACATGACCTTCCTGCTCTGAAATCATGCTAACTTGGGTCCTGTGCCCCACTGGCCTCTGAGTACTCAACAATTTTTTCCTTCAGAAGTGATTCCATCATTTTTCTTACCACTGAAATCAAACTAACTGGTCTGTAGTTTCCTGCCTCTGTCTTGCTCCCACTTTTGTGAAGTGGAATCACATTTGCCTTCCTTTAGTCCTCAGGTACCACCCCATCCTCCCATGATTTGTTAAAGAAAGTAGTTAGTGGTGTTATTAGTGCTACCCTTAGTTCTTTTAGAATGCTGGGGTGAATCCCATCAGACCCCATTGCTTTGCCCACCCTCAGTTTCAAGAGTTCTTTCAAAACCCTTTCTTCTGTGAATGGACTGGTATTGACCCCCCTATTCAGAGTTTCTCCCTTGTTTGATTTAGGTACCTCCCCATCCTCTTCTGTTATGAATACTGAGCAGGAATATTCATTCAGTATCCCTGCTTTTTCACTGTCACCCTCTGCCCACATTCCCTCCCCTTTATTAAGTCTCTGTATCCCTCCCTTGGTCTTTCTTTGCTCCCTAATGTACCTATAAAATGTTTTATGCCCCTTCATAACAGAGTTGGCTATCTTTTCCTCAGTTTGTGCCTTTGCTATTCTGACTGCCTTCCCTGCCTCCTTCTGCTTTAACTTATAAAGTTCTCTGTCCTGCTCCTTCTGTGTTTCCTTATATTTCCTGAATGCTATCCTTTTCTCCTTAACCATCCCTGCCATCTCTTTTGAGAACCACAGTGTTTTTTTCCTTCATTTTATTGTATTGATTTGCTTTACACAAAGACTTGTTGCCTCTGCGATAGCTGTTTTGATTATTCCCCATTGTTACTCAACCCCTCCTTCTTGCCCATTTGCTAGTGCTTTTCTGAGACACCCTCTCATTTTCCCAAAGTCAGCCTTCCTAAAGTCCAATACTCTTGTTTTTAATGGCTTGTCTCTGTGGCGGTGTTTATTGTGAACCACACTGTTTGGTGGTCACTTGTTCCAAGATGGCTACCCACCTCTAAATCTGAGATCCTTTCCCCTTCCCCATTTGAGAGTACCCGGCCTAAGATTGTTCCCTCCTGAGTGGGTTCCAACACTAGCTGTCTGAGGCATTCTCCCTGTAGATCATCAAGAATGACCCTGCTCTTGTATGTGCCTGCAGCAAAGGTACTCCAGTTAATATCTGGCATAGTCAGGTCCCCCATCAACAATGTCTCCCCTTTTTCTGCCATTTTAAGGATGCCTTCTATCATTTCCTTATCCATTTCCTCCCCCGAGATGGGGGTCTGTACACAACCCCCATGTGGATTGTGGTGCCATTTCCTGTCTCCAGGGTAACCCATAGTGACTCATCAACTTCCTGTTTACTCTTTAGTTCTGTTGCTTTAATCCCTTTCCTTATATAGAGAGCTGCTCCTCCTCTTTTACTCACCATGTACCTCCTGTAGACTGTATCCTCGTACATTGACATCCCAATCATGGTTCTTTGTGTACCATGTTTCAGTGACTGCCACAATATCCAGGTATCCCTCTTCCATCAAAGCCACTAGTTCAGGAAGCTTGTTGCACAGGCTGCTGGCATTGGTACTCATCACCTTCCATTTATGTTTTATGGCCATACCTCTTTTAGCCCCATCCCTATCCTTATTGCCTTTTTCTGCATTTATCCCTGTCCTGCTCCCTACTAACTTCTCTGCCATGGTGTTTACCTCTCTAACTATTGCATTTTGTGGGGGGGAGGCTGAGATTTCCCTGCTCCTTTTCAATGCCTCCCCCTTTGGCTAGTTTAAATGCTTGCCAATGAAGCATTTAAACTTGTTACCTAGGATCCTGGTTCCCCATGGACAGATGCAGACCATCGCACCAGTATAAGCCTGCATCCCTCCAGGTGGCTCCCCAGTCCCCAGTGAAGCCAAAACCCTGAGCTCCACACCAGTTTTTCAACCATTCATTGAATCCCATGGTGTGGAATACCCTAGTATCATCTTTGCTATAGACAGGCAGCACATCTGAGAAGGTTACTGTACATGCTACTTGTCTAAGGCCCCTCCCCAACTCCACAAACTCCTCTTGCACTGCTCTGATCCCATTCACAGCCAGGTCATTTGTCCCTAGGTGGACAATGACATCCAGCTCCCTCCCTTGTGCAGCTGCTCCCGTGATCCTGAGGATTCTCTTCCTGTCCCTCTGAGCTGTGGCACCAGGCAGGCACCTTACCTCCCTATCCCCTTCCTCTCCCACTTCTACCCCCAATGATCAAGTCCCCCACCAGGAGTTGTTTCCTTCCCCTGTGGGGTCTCATGCCACCCTCCTGTGGGTCTCCTTTGTGGAGGTTCCCAGCATCCTCCTTGGTCTCCACTGCAGGTGCCTCCATAGAGGAACCACTCTTTGCCAAAACAGCATATGAATTGTGGAGAGGTACAACTGGAGGGATGCACCTCTGTTTCACCACCCTGTCCCTCCCTGAACCCACCTTGGTCCAACCACTCCTCTTTCTTGGCAACCTCTGAGGTAACGACAGTGGCCCTGGTGGTCCCTGGGTGGGAGAAGAGGTTTCACGAATCCTAGCCAGGTCAGCCTGGAGACAAGCAACCTCTTCCCTCAGACCAGAAAGGTGCCTGCAAATGGGGCAGCATTGCAGCCTCCAGAAAGTCTCCAAGAACACTGCTGCCCCACAGCCATTGCACTGCACCACTCCCATCTTGACTTATTTTGTGTCCCCTCTCCTGTTGCTTTGTATGCTTACTGTCTCCTCCCTCTATGTATTTTTACACTTACTTTCCTACTGCTTATGTGCCCTTACAACTCTCGCCCTTCCTGTTCTGGGACAGGAACTTCCTGTAGTTTCAGTAGTCTCCTTCTTCCGTGCTTGGATTCAGACCTCCAGTAGCCAGGGGTGGGGGGGAGAAAGAGTTAATTTTAGGTTCCTTCAAGGTTGATGAAACTAATGTGTCTAAGTGATCCTTCTCGTCCTACTGCCAAACAGGAAGTTCTTTGTTGTCAGTCAAATCCAGTGGCTATAAAAGGAGAACTGGCTTTGGGTGGGAGGGTGGAGGGTGTGAAGGATGGCAATCAGTAAAAAATCTGTAGTTTTAGACTGCTGTATCTTTCTCTGAAACCAAAGTTCTCTTCTGTCAAAAATAGCAGGAAGCTGTAATTGGAGACAACTGGTTTTGTACTCCTAAGCTGCTAAACAAAACCCCAATTAGCCTCAGTCTCTGTTCTGACTCAGTAAATTAAGCTGATACAGCCCCCTTCCTCAGAGAAACACACAGTGACTTTCTTCTTTTTGTTTACTTAAATGAGACCCCCTTCTTATAATAAAGTATCTGTTTGCTTACTCCAAACAGGTACTAACTCCTATTGAGACAGAAGTGATTTATCAGTAAAAATCTGTAGTTCTAGACTGCTGTATATTGCTCTGAAACCAAAGTTCTCTTCTGTCAAAAACAGCAGCCCAAAAGTTTAGTTTGTAGAGAGGGTCCCATGGAGCTCAAAGCTGTGCATTCTATCTAGCAGAGCAGCATCACGTGACTCCTGATCAGGAGCAGGAAGGTAGACGTTGTAGAGGGAATGTTGATGTTTGATTTGCTTAAACCACGGGTGTCATCTATGGATAAGCCTACATACAAAAAGGAGCTCTACAAACACCAGGTCGAACTGCTAGAAATGATACTATTGGCAAGATAACAAATACATAATTCTGGGCAAACACACTATGTAACACATCTATATCAGATTGTGTCTTCTGTTTGCACCCTTTGCAGACTGTGTGAGAGGCCTTTTGGCACAATGCATTTCTGCTAAAATTTGAACCAGCATAATATTGTGTGGTGATTTGCATATACAGTCCTTGATGCTTTGTTTTATGGGGGTATGTGTGATTTTGTACATCTATATGGGGCTTTCTCATTGGGTATTTGTGGCTATGAAAGCAAACCAAAACCAAAACCGTTTAGGCTTATATTAAACAAGTCCTAATCCATTAAGCTACTATACAGAACCAGTAAGTTTTAACTGTAAGAAATATTAATGTAACTAGTGCCTAGCACTGATTTGGGGCTTTGGAAAATCCAGACTGAGACAAGAGGGTTCTGATTGACTAAGTTCAAATTATTGTGGTAACTGTAGCCCAATGGTTTACCATATAGTAAATTAAATTACTAATAGTGTACATTAAATAATAAATATATGTTACCTTCCATAGAACCAGAATTATTCAGTGACAGTAATTCACATTGTCATTTACCTCTATGCCCACTGTTACAACTTCTAATTGCTGTTATTAGTCTATTCATATTGCAGCTCCTTGGCACCTCCTGAACTACTTTTCCATCTAATAAGGTTTTACTCCATCATGCACTGTGAAATAGTCAGTAGCAAGGGGAAAAATAAACACCTTAAAATGTGATTCACTAATTTTCAAACTACTGCAGTGCCATTTGTATATGTACTTAACATTTCACAGAATTCCACTCCAGCACTGTTGTGTTCCCTTTGAACCCTCACTGTGAAACCATCATCTTTCTGAAACCACCTTTTTGCTACAGTGTGGTAATCGGAATCAAAAAAAATCTCAGTAGGCTTTAAGCCTACAATATACATAATATGACCTCACTGAGAAAACTGCATGGCAAAGAATTGGTACAATGTTTTATAAGGATGTAGCCTGCCTAGTAAATTCTGAATAAGCTCTCAAGACTCTGACCAGCAAGATCATTCATTGTTCAAGTTCAAGTTTCAAGTTTATTGCAGGAAAACTCCATTGAGCAAGCTCATTCACAAGGAGGTCCTGTGACATAAATACTTAAAGCACAAACACAGATAGGTAATAACAGTATTTACATGAAATGCACGTTACATGATACAGGCTGGATATACATACAAGGGTACCACATAGGGTGACCGCGAGGTGGTAAACATTGATATGAGATCGGAAGCGACTTACAGGTTGCATACTGATAAATGAAACATGATGACTGGTGTGTGCAATACATATACAGTATTTTGGCAGCTAGAACAAACAACAGTCTACAACTGATATGGGGGAGGTGATTTGATAGAGTAGCAGTGGAGCGTAAGCAAAGATAAAGCCAGGAGTAGAAGGGAAGGGAAAGCAGTTAATATGAAAAATCAATTATACCTTACCAGTGGATAAATATGGCACACATAGGAAGGACGAGATTTAATGACAGTTACAGGTGTCTTTTATTTTGGCTGAACTTAGCGATTTGTAGAAGTTTATTGAAACTGTGCTAGTTAGTTTCAGTACGGTTTGTAATTGGTTCCAAATGGAGGGAAGGGCATATGCAATAGCACGTTTACCAAAGGAAGTCTGCGTCCTTCGTATGTCAAGCATAATAAAGTCAGATTTTCTTAACGAGTATGCACTATGTGAGATACTAATAAGGGAAGAGAGATAGCTTTGCAATTTCTGCAGGAGCAGTTTAAGAGTCCATAGCCCAGCATGGAGCAGGCGTCTAGTAATAAGGGATGTCCAACACACAGCTGCATATAAGTCACAGTGGTGCGAATGGTAAGGGGAGTTGGTAATGAACCGTGAACGCATGGTGATAAAGGATGTCAGTTTACTTAGATTTGCAAGAGTGGTGGAGGAATAGATTACATTGCCATAGTCAGGTAGGGAGAAAAGTGACCTGTACAAGCTTGTTTCGAGTTTCAAGGGGAAAAGGGCCTATTTCTGTAGAAGAAACCTAACCTTGCTTTTAACCTTCTAGAGACATCTTGACGTGGTCACTGAAAGATAATTTATTGTCGATCCAGATACCTAGATATTTAAATTTGGTTACAACTTCCAGAGGCTCGTTTAGCGTGGTGACAATGAAGTCTTGGGCAAGGGTATTGGGGGGGCCTGAGACAGCACTGCAGGAGAATATCATCGCTTTAGTCTTCTTAGCATTGAGCAGAAGCTTTGCCTTTATTAGATTATGCTCAAGTTGTACGAAGTCCGCTTGAAGCACTCCCTTGACTTCAGATAACGATGAGCCAGAAGTATACAACACAGTATCATCTGCAAAAAAAGTGCAGATTGGACATAGATATGTTAGCATCTAAGTCATTAATGTACAGAGAAAACAAGATAGGGCCAAAGATGGATCCTTGGGGGACTCCTCTTGCAACTGGCAAGGCAGCAGAAAAAAAGCCTTCCGCCTTTACTTTTTGGAATCTTCCAGTTAGGTAGCTAGAGAACCACTGGGTGGTATAGCATGTGGCACCCAACTTTGCAAGGCAATTGACTAATAGTTTGTGATCAACAGTATCAAAAGCTTTGCTGAGGTCCAAAAAAGACTGCACCAGTTACCTTCTTAGCATCTATAGCAGAGATCCAATCATTGGTTACTTTTGCTAGTGCAGTGATTGTGCTATGATTAGCCCGGAAGCCAGATTGAGCTGGGTTAATGAGAGAGAAGGTTTCCAAGTGAGATTTTAACTGAATATGGATCAGTTTTTCGAGAACTTTAGAAAGGATAGGCAATATGGAGATAGGCCAATAGTTGTTTACATCGAATGGGTCACCAGATTTAAATAGAGGGAGGATATGCTTGATTTCCAGCAGGGACGGCACAGTAGCAGATGTAATGGAAAGATTGAAGATGTGGAGAATTGGGGCAGTAGAGATGGGCGTAGCCTGACCTTAGGAAAAAGGTTCCAAGCCATACGTCCCTCAGCTTTTTGGTATCTAAGTTAAGAAGATATTCTACTTCTTCATAAGTTATCTCATACAGTTGGAAGGGGCTGGGTGCAGGACTAGATGTGGCGGGAGGGGTATGCTGGCTCACCACAGCACCAGCATAGGTGACAGAGTCAAAAGCTAATCCAGCTGTGGCAAAGTGGAGTTAAGTTCCTCCAGGATTAGGGACTTGTTTTACACAATCTTGCCACTTGCAACTATCTTTGTTGGGACAGAGGGGCCATGGGACGTCCTTCTATAGCTTTGATAGTCTTCCATATTTTATGAAGGTTACCTTAGCTTGTTCAGAGTAGAAATATAATAGTTAGCTTTAGCAGAGTGAAGTTTTTCACACAGTTATTCCTGGCTGTTCTAAAGGCCTGCCAATCCGAAGATTCTTTGGAATGTCTTACTAGCCCAGAGCTTATCTCAAGCTATAAGGGCTGCCTTGAGATCCGAGGTGAACCAGGGGTTGGAATTGTTCCGTACACTTACTTTGATGAAAGGGGCATGCTTATTTATTATTGTAGTGAGTTTGTCATTCAGGATGCAAGCTACCTTGTTGACATCTTTGGCTAGGTAAAGATCTTGCCATCTGATCATGTTCAGGTCAGATAAGAAGTTTACTGCACTAAATTTGTGAAAGGATCTTTTTGTTATAAAGATGGGTTGCGGACGGGCCTTAATTTGAGATCTTATGCAAGCAACAATTCCATGATCACTCATGTCGTTGTGAAACACTGCCAAATGAGATATTTTGTGTGGATGGGTGGTTAGTACCACATCTAGAATGGAACTGTTGGCAGTATTTAGAGTGTTGTTCCTAGTAGGTTCACTGACTAATTGCCCAAGACCTAGCTCATCACAAAGGGATTTGAGGCCGTGTGATTTAGGTGACAGGCAGTCCATATTTAGATCTCCTAGAAATATTGTTTCAGTTTTGCATCTACTCTAACATGGATTTCAAAAGATTAAGGACTTCATCACCACCAGACGGGGTCTATAGCCACCTAGAATAGTGATACATTCCGAGAGGGGAGATGAAGGCTCAGTGAAACTAACTCAAATTCCTTGGCTAGAGATTTGCAACTAATATTGGTGACCAAGTACTTAGATTTGGCGTAGATAACCACACCCCCGCCTCTAGACTCTCTATCTGCTCTAAATAAATTGTAGCCCTGCAGTGATATTTGTTGATCAGTGTTCGTCTTTTTTAACCATGACTCAGTAATTATGATAAGGTCTGGGTTAACGTGTGCAGCCCAGGCTTGCAGCTGTACAAGTTTTTTAGGCAGGCTTAAAATGTTGACCATCATCATTTTGAGACCTGTGGCCTCAGCAAAATCGATAGGCGAGGTAAGTTGTGGGGCAGGGTTGAGCTCCACATTTCCTGAGCAGAGAAGAAGCAGAAGTATAACTTTCTTTAAGGAGCTTATAAGAATGGAGACTGCTTTTTTATTTCTTCGCGGCAACCCATTGGGGAAGGGTAGGAGGCTAATGAAGCAAAATGACTATTGAGACAGTCACTGGTGGTGAGGAACTATAAATCTTTGCTCTATTGGGTAGGCCAAGAAAAACTGTTGTTGATGGGGAGGTTTCCAAGTATTATTATGTCAAGAGCTGGGGTCATTCTTCAGTGTTTTAACCACCTACAGTAACTCACACAGGAAGATAAAGGACTGTGTTTTCATGGAAATGGGTGCTATTAAGAACTGTAATGTGTATGCATGAGAATTATATAATCTTGTTGGTAGTTTCATGTGCTTTGTATGAATCCAAATGTATTGCAATGAGACTTAACAATAGGAAAGTAGAAAAAAGTATAATACATGTTAATCTGACAAATTCACTTAACTTTTATAGCCTCTTAAAGGAAAGCACAAACCAATACATGTTATGGGGGACCAGAACTGAAATGGAAAACTCCACCTGTGAGACAGCAGAGACTGAGAGGGCCACCTCCATTCATTTATCCTGGGGCTACCACCATCACTGAAAAAAGAATGTAACAATCAGGCCAGCCCCAGCAGTGGGAGAGCAAAGATTTAGAGGTACAACTCTATCACATGAATTAGCCAGGGTGAGTCTCCCTAAGGGGGAGCCACAGTGCTATGAAAATCAAGTCTGAAAAAAACAAGGAGGCCAACATTATCATTTAGAGGGCCAGTATTTTTGGGAACGAGCAGGAAGGACCTCGGTTGAAGGGACCAATCCCATGATAGCAGGGTCAGGATTAATGGAACTGGTCACATCACTGGGAGAATCAGAGCTGAGATTTTCAGTACTATTACTGGGATGGGGAGGAGGAGGAGGATAAGGGACAGTCTTATCACTAGAATGGCCAGGACTGAAAAGATGAATCCAATCAAAGTATGGGTCAGGTTTGAATAGGTTAAGCCCATCACAAGGGAAAGCCCAGAATAAAGGAAAAACATCCTGTAACTGGGAGGTCCTGAGTTGAGAGTGCCAATACTATTGAACAGGATTGAAGACACTAATCCTGTCATTAGAAAGGCTTGAGTTGAGGGTGACAATAATATCAATCAGATGGAAAGGAGAACCCTGATGAAATAGACCAGTTCTATCAGTAGGAAGGCCAGGGTGGAGGGAACCAATATTATCTCTGCAGAATCAATGATAAGGTGCATGCTATTACTGACAGAGACAGAATTGAGAGGATTAGTCTCAAAACTGGTATGATAAGGACTAAATAAGCGTACATCATCACTGGAATAGTCAGGATTAGAAACTGCAACCTTTTTAACTGCAGTACTGTACTTCTTGTATTGCCAGTACACAGCAGGATTCTGGATGGTCATTGGACTTAGGATCTCAGGAAACTGATTTAAATTTGGAGTATTATTATCTTATGAGTCACTTTCAACATGTTTGAAGCATTTCTTACAGATAGCCAAGTTAGCGAGACTGGAGTGTTGCCAAATATGTCTGTCCATTTTGGCACTTGTTTCTCAGTGACCTCATTAAATAGCATATACCTCGTAAAGCTCACTAAATGCAGTTGCCAAAAATATTAAAAGCCTTAAATTAAGGATAACTAGCTTAGCTCTTTAATCAATATTAATTTTCTTCCTTTATTGCAGAGAGTTATCTGAACATTTTTTTAGATGGTGAGAGAAGAAGAGAAACAAAGAGTGGGGCTCATTTATAGATGCAAGCTCTGAAATTATTAGATCCACCTACACATATTAGGTTAACACAGATTAAGATATACAGCAAAATGACTATACTGGGAAATTCAAAACTCTCAGATGTTATGACAGAATGAGAAGGCTAAGTGGATTTTGTTTCAGTTGTTAAAATGTAAAATGAACTGGGTGAAGTTACTGAATTAAGGAAACATGGTCACCTTGATCTGGAAGTACAGCACAACTAAGAGCATACCCCATCATAGGGGGAGGGGTACAATCAGGGGTAAGTTGAGGAAACATTTTTTCCATCCAGAAAGTGGCACACCTATTGATCAATCTCCCATTGGAAGTTATCGAAGTGAGGAGTGTTGAACCATTTATTGTCTAGTTGAAGCAGTTCCTAATGCAACATAACATTACTGGAAACAGCATTTAATTCATAGATAAATGATGGGTCATAATGGCAATACCTCATAGCAGAATTAATATTCCAGGAAATAGATGATGGATTCCCTAGTCTCATGATCCAGAGGCTTCTGCCATTGGTGGCTTTCCTCTCTAAAGTATTAAAATCTATAAAGTTTACAACTGGTGTGTCCCATTAAACAATATCTACTGTATTTCTCATGATGCAAATCATTTATGTGATTTCAATCACACACAGAGCTGCTGTATCTCATATGATGCTTACATAGGGAATATGTGATGGGTGGCAATGAGACATGATTTTTATCTTCATGAGTAGTCAGTGATATCTTGAACATCATGCGTAGTTAAACCTTAAGTGAGGGTAAAAGAAGTCACTGAGCAAAATGAAATAAAAAACAATATCTCATAGCCACCCATCACATATCTGGTTTATACAATATATATTAACACTTCAGTTAGAATTTAAATTGTAAAAAGCTGTCAACCACATTTACCATGTGGTTATTTGAAGCCTGTCCTCATGCCAGCTTGTGCTTCAGCATAGCACGAGTCACAGTGCTCAGGGATACCAACTGTGACGTACCATACTACCAAGATAAAAAATGTATTTAGCTAGCTAGGATTCCATGTCACAGACAATGCTTTTATTAAAATGAAATAGCACTAATGTAGATTGTACAATGTGGTCTTTCATGCAGGAATGTTAGGAGTGTTTCATTCCACATCAGAGTTGGTGGAAGGACAAGCTTTATTTAACATGTCATATGAAAAATTATTTCAAACTTATTATAAATCACTCTAACTAACTTGAACAATTTATAGTAAGTTAATAGGTCCTTCACTTTGTGTTTCTTATGGTATAAGACATTCCTTTAGTAAGGTTTGGGCAGCTAGAACCACTCTGTTTGTCATCGCAGTCCTCTCACTCAGACCTTGAGATTGGAGTCTCTTATACCAAAAGACACACGCAGCTCAGATCCTGTTAACTTATAAGGCTGAATGCTGCATCTGCCCAGATAGTATTTTTTATGTTCATATGGCCAAGACAAAAAATATAGTTATTGTCCTCTTTTCCTTTTTATATTCTTGGTGAAAGCACAAAGAAAAAGTATGAATTGATAGCCAGCTTTCTGCAGGATGGAGCAAGGAAGAGAAACTGAAATGAGCATCTTCACTGACTATGACCAGGACTTTCGCCATGCAGTTTCGCATCACTTACATAAGGTGGAAAAGAAGAAACCTTATGCAAACTGAAAAAGCCTTGCCCTAATACTACCCCAGTTTGGTCTTTCACCACACTCCTTTTCATTGTAAACATTTTATATGCCTACTTTTCTGTAGTATCCTCTAGCTTTAGAAATTATACAATTGATATAAAATATCTTGTAACCTGACTGGTCAGCAAGGTCATTACCTGTGGATAAACCCTGAAATAACCCTACATGGGGTCATCATGTTTTGCAATGTTATACTGCAGCAATATACTGTGGTGCCAATACAGCACAATATATTGCCAGTGGCATAAGTCTTTGTTTTGTTGGGGGGGCTCAGCCCCTTCGAACCACCCCCAACTAAAAAAACTAACTCCGGGAGAGGGGGGGGGGTTAACACTTAAATTTGCACAAAGTGCGAAAAATACAAAAATTCCTTATGTCTGGGACCGGAAATCGAAATCCAATCCACAGATGCGCTGCCTGTGGCTCATCCCATCAAGCCACAGCTGCTGCTCGGTGGTCCCCCTTCCCAGCAGGATTCTTATCCTGTATCAGGAAGATTGAGAGAGTGCACTACCATGCATACATCCTTTCATGGTTTTGCACCCTTCTGCTCTTCCCTACAGTGCTGTTCCTGTTACATGGTTATGTTGTGCACTGCAAAGTGTATAACATATTGACCTGGTAGGCAATAAGCTATGACTGAAAAGAAGAGTACTTATGAAAAACAAAGTGTAATTAAACACATTTTTTTGGAATTATATTTTACACATGGGTCCTCTGTATAATGTCAGTAAGGCACTACATGATGTGGGGACTTGGGGGATTACCCACTTCTCATGTGGGTAAGTCACTCAGCTGTACCTCATAGCATGCCACATAAGACATGAATAAGTCTCCCAATAACCAATGCCCTGCAATGCCTTATTGCTTAAATAACCTGCTATATGCCTTATAGCTCCCCAAACTGAACCTAGGAAGGATGCTATGCAAATAAACAATTATCACTATAACTACAAATACTACTGATACAATACTACAGACTAGCTCAGTCTAACGGCCCTCTCGGTTTACAAGCAAATGAACCTCTTGAGTATTGGGCAACCTCAAAGCATTGTCCCTATAAACCCTCAGGAACATGATATTTTGCTGCATTTCATTTTTGTTTCTCATTTCTTTTATTTATTAGAAAACTACTGAGCAAAAGATCACTTTAATGGTGTCCATTTCACAGCTTGCATCTCGTGAAATCCTGATCAGCCTCTGAAGCCAAAGCTCTGCTGTCCAAGTTGAGAACTAAGGGTCCCTTAACTTTCCTTGCACTGTATTCTCTGTAATCCCCTCCCAGAACTGCCTGTGATGCAGAGTGTGACTTGTACTCCAACATGTCTTATAGTTCATCAGATACAGTCAATCTGGCGTCAGTTATGTTTATGAAAGAAATAAGCTCTCTGACATCTCTATAAATCATCATAGTATGCAGCTAGCTTATGTAGTGCTGTCCTCTCTCTACCTAGTTTTGCAAATGATCTGCAATCCAATTTTTAATGTAGAACACAGAAAACCAATTACAAAAAGGAAAACTCTTTCACACTTTGAATTATTACACTTGGAAGCAAGTTCTCTTTTTTATAATTGTTTTTAAACCTGTGAAACATGGTTACTGTAATTTGCCAGTGAATTTCTGCTGACATGTTCACTTTATTATTACAGACTGTATACCTCCCAATAAAATGTCCTCTACTGATGGAGCCTGTAGTAAAATGTAACAATGTAATTTCCCATTGCTGAACAATCTCACAATGAATGCCACACATCAAAGCTATTCAGCAACACTTAACATAACCTGCCATGATATTCTAGCCCTAAACAATTTGTTTTTTTTGTTTTAACACTACTTCACTACTAGATTTGCAAGTTCCTGCAGCTCTAATTGTAATACTTCCTCAACTGCAGTTTCTTAGAACACTAAGGCTTCCATTCTTGCATCAACTCACAACCAATCTTATAGGACCCTGGTGCTTCTAATCTGATGGCACTTAAACAGTGTCAGTGTCTCAGCAGGTTGCACACTCACCTCTGAGGTGGGAAGATCAGAAGGTTGTGGATTCCATGCCCACACAGGAACTTGGGTAAATCCCAATACTGACACTGTAGTGCAACATGAGTGGGTGCTGCACTTCTGAGGGGCCATCTTTTAGATGAGACATTAAACTGAGGTCCTATCTGTCTGTTCTGATGGTTGTACATATGGACACTAAAGATCCCATGGCACTTCTCAAAAGAGTAGAGGAGTTTATTGAAGCAAAGTAAATCAAACAATATATACATCACATATATCATGCATAAGTCATTACAAAATCTACATGAAATGTTTACCATTAGAATCCTAAAAACACACCTATGAATACATTATACAGTATAATACACAAAAAAGGAAAAAGAAAGAATTAAACAATGTTTACATCAGTTTCAAAAAGAAACTTCACAGCATGCAATGTGTCAAACAATTCATTTAAAATACAACAGGGACGTCAAAAAAAACCTTCTATCATAATGCTTCTTTCCCAAAAGGAACAATTCTCAGCTTTTAGGTACAACCTGATTATGTTACTGGAATATCTGAATTAATTACTCAAGGCATATTTCTCCAAATCACCCTGAGGTCTCTTTGTGTCATCTTTCGAGCTTCTATATTATAGATGGAAGTAATTCACAATTAATTTTGCAATGAGCTCTATATGACCTATCTGCTTTTGTTGTAGAAAAAATGAGCTTCTAATGTTCCAGATATACCATTTGACCACTATTAATACAAGATGCACTGTACTTTTATTCCATTTAGCAGCCTGCCCTGTATAATGTCGATATATTAAAGTTTCATAATTCATCTTTTTTAACCAAGGCTCATTCGAGGTGGTAGATAAGAGGTCCCAGAAACCTTTTATGTAGGAACATGTAAAGAAGAGGTGATGGATAGTTTCTGTTTACTGGTTACATTCCTATCTGGTACAATGACTTTCTTCTATCTGCTTATGTTTGTGACTAGACTTAACATTGATTTTTTCATGGCAACTGAGCCAATGTAAGTCCCACATTTTCTCTGGGATCCTTTCTCTTTGATTAGGTATGTTAAAGATTATATATACATTACTGGACAAAGGGAAAAGTTTACATTTCTGAAAATGGTTTACCTGAAGCCACACATAGATTTCGTTCCTCTGTTTTGTTGCAACCAGTAAGCTAGTTAGTTGCCATTATTTTAATAAAAAACAAGGTTCCCTAATATATTCAGGTACTGCTCTAGATTTCTTTAGCACTCTTGGGTTCCCGTTTCCACTGATGAAACCATTGTGTACAATAACATAAAAGAAAAGTGGGCCAGCTTTGCGGGTATACACTAAAAGGAGTTTCAAGTTAAAATGAAAGAAGATGCTATAGAAAAAGGAGATGGGGTTAATTGTCTGCAGCACCCTTGAGGCTATTAGAAGGTGTGTCATATTTCTCTTAAGTGGATTGAGCCTACTGCCCCACACCACCTGAAAGAAGACACTTAAGATGGAGGTCTCTAAGCATTTTGGAGAGGGAAATACATGACTTACATTACAGAGAAAATCTTGGTAATAGATATGTTTTAATTTTTTTTTTTCTTGCAGTGTTTCCATTTGTTCCATTCTGAAACAAGCTGCTGCCCTTGTTGCATTTGTGGTTCCCAGTTAATTCTTTCTGCTTATTCCGCTCCATATGTGATTCCTAAAATATTGATAGGGTCCTTAGTTATTTCAATCCCACCTACTGAAGATAATTCCACCGTGGTTTTCCCCAGTTGTGCTCCTATGCATTTACTGTATCTATATTTAGTGAAGTACCAGAGACATTTCCAGAATGCATACATTTGCACTGCAGCTTCTGCCGATTCCTCATCCTGAACTAAAATACACTGACCATCTGAATAAGTGATGGCAGTGAAAGGTATGGGTGAACCATTCATTTGAATGCACTGTATGTCTGGTACCATATTAAGACTTGTAACAATGGGTCTATGCAAAATGTGTAGAGTAGCTGGTTTAAAGGTCAGCCTTGCCTTACCCCATTTTAACCAGAATCATAGGGCCCTTCCACCCTTGTACAATGGGGGCATTAGTTGCAGTTTTATATAAACATCTGAGCCATTCTATAAATAGTACAGGAATATCATAGTGCCTTAATACTGCCTATAAAAAATCATGATGCACAGAGTTAAAGGTTTTCCTCTGATCCAGGGATAGGATGATACCTGTTAAAGTCTTTCTGTTTCCCAATTCAAACAGTTCTACCAGTAAGATCAGATGGTCTGAAATCTGCCTATTAGGAACTGTTCAAGTCTGTGCAGGACTAGTAAGAAAAGTGGCAGTTTGTAATACTCTAGCATATTTTTGCTGAAATCTTAAAGTCAGTATTTAAGAGGCAAATAGGCTCCAATTTTGGTGTCTTGTTTTGTACCTTTTTATGTATAACAATTATCTGTCCAGCTGTCATTCTTAGAGATGGAACATTATTTACTAATATGCATGTACATACTTCTGCCAGCTCCTGTTTAAAGCTGTGCTCATGAGCTTATAAAGCTCACTTGTGGAGTCCATCAGTGCCAGGTGTTTTATTGTTGGTAACAGAGGCTATAGCTGATTCAACTTCTGCTGGCTGAATAGGACGTACTAACATATCTATATGTTCTTGGGTACAACTAGGATTATTTATTGTTTGCAAATACTCTTTCAAATTATCCATCTGCACCAGGTCTGGGCTATACATTTGCTTTGTATAATTAGTAACAATGTACACCATATCCCAAGTAGTAGTGTATATTTTGCCATCCTTATCCTGTAGGCCTTCCATTTGTTTTTGTCAATTGGTTTTATGACAGACTTCATATGGGCAAGTGTATTCTTTTTTTCCCTTGTGTCCCAAACTATTGTTGATTCTGTAAATGTTGGGCTTGAGCCTGATGAAACTGTGCCATCTGTTGTTTAATACTATGACTCTATGTACTCAAATCTTGACCTGTAGTATGGGCTAATGCCAACAAGTTTGCAACTGTTGCCGATTCTGTAGATATTTAAAATATGCCTAATTTCTATTGCTTTTATTGAATGATTTTAAATATGCTGTGACATCTAAGATAGTGTCCTCCCTACCATAAAGCATGATCTTCATACATAATGTAAACTGATTACCTTGCCTCAAAAAATAGATGCAAGCCTGTTCATGGCTATTAGAAAGGAGCAGAGATGAGCTAAGCTTCCATGTGCCGGTGCGTGGAAGCATTACCTTTTTATCTGTTTATAACTGTAATATTTTATGATCTGAAAACTCAATAGCAAACACTTTAAACATGTGAATATGTAGTGAAGCAGATATAAAAAATAATCTATTTGTGTGGCCAAAGGGCCTTTATGAAAGGTGGGTTCTGATTTTCCTTCATGGGAAACATTTGCCTTTATTAGATTTGTAGACAGGATCACTTGTTTTAAAAAGGCCATATCACAAAAGATTTTTCTCTGTTTTTGTGTTTTTCCCCTGTCTACAAATGACAAACCACTATTAAAATTCCCCCCCGCCCAAGAATTAGATTTTGTGAAGAGTACAGATACGGTTGTATCATCTGAAACAGTTCAA
This sequence comes from Neoceratodus forsteri, assembly GCA_016271365.2. Classification (NCBI taxonomy): domain Eukaryota; kingdom Metazoa; phylum Chordata; order Ceratodontiformes; family Ceratodontidae; genus Neoceratodus; species Neoceratodus forsteri. The sequence goes on along the minus strand of CM057450.1, from coordinate 251,426,680 downwards.
TCCTCTCTGCCTTAGATTGTGCTACATATAATGTTAATTAATCAATAAAACACATTTCATAATTTTATTTCCAAGTTAAGTGCCCTGCCAAGTGCCTGGTCTATAAGTTTTATAAGATGAAAAGAAATATTCAAAAATAAGATAGCCACCCCTGAACATGGGTCAGGGCCTATAGACCAATATGAAGGGCAACATACCACTGGAAATTGCAGATTTGAGATCAGGGATGGTATGCAACCTAGTATCCAAAAATGGATACCTTCCTAAAGTGATTTTAGATATGAAAATACTGCCAGTTGTTTCTTACGATTTTTAATACAATTCACATTAAATGTGTGGATATAAATATGCTGGTCCATCTATACAGTGGGTGTTGAAGAGGCCTCTAGGGGGGTTGCTTTTTGAACTTCCTGTCAACCTCGTATGTTTGTTCTAGGCCTTGACCTTAGATAGAGGCTGGCCATCCAAGGCTTTCTGGGTATCAGTGGGAAGAGGGTTCTCTCTCAATCAGAACTAATGTCAGAGAGAGAGGACCATATAGATGAGTCATCTGACTCATTCCCTGAGGCATCAGGAGTTTCAGAGAGTGCTTCAAACCTATTAGCTAGGGGAATCCCTGTGGTCTTGAGTACCTTGGGGGTTGGTTGTGACCAGGTCTGCCTTTTTCTGATAGCAGATTTTGCTTTCTCTGCCTCCTTATGCACCTGGGGGGGGGGGCATATCAACCTGCATAGAGGTGTCTGTTTCCAGGAGTGTGGCTGACGTTTGGGGTTCAGTTTGCTCTAAGGAGACCTCCGATACTATTGATTACTGCTCTGTAGAGGGACCTGGCTGATTAGTGTCTCCAGGGGATTCAGCCTCAGAAATATTAATAACCTGTGCCCTATCCATGTGAGTTTCAGCGGGGGAAGCTGAGGGAAAGGTTCTGCCTCTTGTTTTCAGGACTATAGCAATCAGCTATCTTGTTCCTACTCAGTCTGATTGGGCTGATTATGAGATGTCCAAGGGCGGTATGATAGGAGTGACCTTTGGTATCACACAGGTTACAAATCTGGGCATTTTGCAATGGCCACTGGTGTGACCTAGCTCTCCACAAAGGTTGCATTTTAGCTTATCACACAAGTTACTAATATGCCCAGTTTCCCCACGCTATAACAAGGTTTTGGTTGTCCCACATAGAACAGGACGCCCCTCTCTCGACTTAAAGAGAAACAGTTAGGTAGGTGTTGTAACCCTCTAGCTGTAGTGTGCAGCACCATACATATTTTCCATCCTTCAGTCCAGATTTTTTTCCTCATCAAAAATGGCTTTATGGTGGGGGAAGGGGGCACTGCTGAGCTCCCAACATGATGGATGCTTAATTTTAAGCTCCTGGTGCAACATAATCAAAAGCCTAAATTTAACACAATACGAGTAAATCAGTAGCCTGAAATAGAGAAGTCCAGTTTCGTAAGTGTTGTGGACTATAACATGGGTCCTAAAAAGGATCACAGGCATGCTGCACACAGTGCAGTAGCATTCCTCTCTCACCGCAAACATAGAAGAGTGCAGGATCTGGGCCTTCTTCCGCTGCTGATTTAAAAGTGAGTGAAGCACCAAATCCTCAAATTATGGCTCTCCTCCAAAAATGCAGGAGATTGGAGAAGAAATGAACCAGAGACTAGCCCACAGTGGGCTTCGCTTTACTGAAATTGATGATAAAGTGCGAGATAATAAGACCGACATCATGGAGCTCAAGTTGGAGAGATAAATCAGAGCATGAGGAATGCAACATTTGTGCAGGATCTAACTTCTGCGGGCTAAAACTGATGTGCTAGAAAATGCCCAAAGGCAAGCGAATGTCCTCATTGTGGGTTTTCCTCTGAGATTTGCCTCAATGATGGAAATCTTGCCAGCTATAAACAGACTGCTTTTTTCAAATCTAGCGTTACCACCTGCTGATTCTGGGACCGCAGTAATTAAGGCCTTTGCCATACCTATGCACTCCAGAAAAGGCCAGGGGACTGCGCAACCTTTAACAGTCATTATCACCGTATCTAATCCAGAGAGTCGCATTCCCTTACTGCGTGTGGCAAGACAAAGGGGAGATATAATTTGGGAAGAAAGCAATATATATATAATAAATATATATATATCTATATATATATATATATATATATATATATATCTATATATATATATAGATATATATATCTATATATATATATATTTATCACAGTATAAATTTATATATTTTATATATTTATACAATATATATATATATATATAGTATGTAGTATATAGATAGATGGATAGATAGATAGATAGATAGATAGATAGATAGATAGATAGGTAGATAAAGGGAATAATGGATAGTTTAGACTCTGGTCAGTAATACCATCAGAGGTTCAGGACATGTAAGAACCTCGAGGCGAGCTTCGAGAGTTTCTACATGTCCTGAACCACAAGATGGTATTTCGATTCGGTAACACACTCTGAACTATCCAATATTTTTTTAATATATGGATCCTCACTCAGAGTGTTTCTCCCTCACCCACTTGCCCACATAGAACACTGCCTTGCTCCATTTCTTTGTGCTCTGCTGGCTTACACAGACACACGGGTGGTAAAAAAAAACCTTTTTTCTTTTTGTTGGGGGGGTGCAGGATTAGCTAGATAAATCCTTTTAAAAACAAGACTGGGAACTGCCGTGGACACCGCGCTCTCGCTAAGTGAGACATGACCGCCATGTTTTAAAAACTGTTTTGGCCGCCCACAGACAGAGAGCGGCCAATCATTAGCTACGTTACTGAGCAGTCAATGGTTGAGTGATATTTTAAACGTTTACTGATTTGTGAAGTTGTGGGCTTGCGCTGTTTAACTTGGCTGGTAATACTATCGTTCATGTCTGAAAAGACACTATTATTGGACGTGAACAATAGTACTAGCACTCTTGAAGTGTGCTATTATTACTTTGGGAGTGATAGTATTACAGGAAAAAAACTGTATGCTTTAGTAGCATATTAAATCTGCTATACATATATTAAAGAGAGATAGATACATACATAGATAGATGTGTGTGGGTGTGTCATCAAGGCACAGGTCAGGAAGCATAGGAAAACCAGGAGCAGTTTCAAAATTTGCAAATCGCATTTTATTTTTCTCAATGACAACAAAATAAAAATTAAAAATGTGTTCAGTATAACTATTTACAAAGGTAGTACAAACAGAGAAAACAATCTCCTTCTTCGGAGGGTATCTCTTAATTCCAAGTTTCAGTCTCTCAGTCTCTCACTCTCCTTCTTTGTAGCAAAAACATTGTTGCTCTTTTTATAAGTCTTTGTCTGGGAACTCATTAAGACAGCCTGCTTCTCACTGAATGTTCTTGTAAGTTTACAGAATGTTCTTGTCAGTTTTGATGCAGGTGCAGCAAAAAGATCTTAGTGACCCAGAACTCATCTCTTGTTTACAGCTCTGCAAAGGGCTTAAAAACTGCATCTCAGGTTAAACCGTTGAGTTCCAAATAGCTTTACAATCATTTCAACAGTATAACTATATACAGTTTTAAACAAAGGGATCCCAGTATCAGTGACATTTCTACATAAAGATTCACATATATTTTTATACCCACATATATGCAAGGAGGAAGAAAAGACAGAACAGCAAGGGAAGGCAGAGATAGAGAGGTGGAGAACTGCAAAACCATCGGAGTGATCAGTTCCTATATTTCACAAAAAAATTTGGTTGCGCAACCAAACAGAGAAGAGACAGAAAAGGAAAGGATAGAACAGATCCTTGCATTTAATCTTTCTGCATAACAAATGGGACAGGGCCTTATTCGGCCCTGTCACATATCACCCTCTTTAAGAGGGAACATGTTTTACAAAAACAGGTTTCCAAAACTTTATTTTAATTATCTTATAGCATTATCTTATAACTTTTACAGTTCAGTGCATATGCAGCATAGCAAACAGAGAAGTTTCAACACATTTTTTCAACCTTCAGAATTCTTAATTTCTGATCCATATCTTGACAGAAAATCAGCACTGACATTCTCTTTCCCAGATCTGTGCATTACTTCAAATTTAAATCAGTCAGTGTCAGTGGCTCAGCAGGTTGCACACTTGCCTTTGAGGCCGGGAGATCAGATGGCTGTGGGTTCTATCTCCCACACCAGGCACTTGGGTTAATATCTCCTTACTGACACTGTAGTGCAGCATGAGGGGGATGCTGCACTCCTGAAGTGCCGTCTTTCAAATGAGATGTTAAACCGAGGTCCCATCTGCCTGTTCTGGTGGTTGTTCAGGTGAACGTTAAAGATCCCATGGCACTTCTCAAAAAGAGTAGGGGATTTTTATTGATCAAAGCAAAACATCAGTACAGGTCACAAGAAAAAAGGAAAAAACATACACATATCTTGTGTTATCATTCTCTATGCAGTCACTTCTTTCTCCTTACTTTAACAATGGCATCAAAAGAGAAAAAAACACAAAAGAGAAGTTAACAATATGCAAAATTCCATATGAAAAGGTATCATTTCATCCTATATTGCTAAAAGCTTAACCAAGGTATGTTCTGCCATAACATTTGATATTTAGTAGCTTACAAACTTATTCTTTCTCTTCTCTTTTGTTTAAGAATAGCAGCTTCAATTTGTTTTACTAAAGTTAAAATTGGTGTAGTTGTATGTTGTAATGAAAGCCTGCATCTTGCCTGCCATAGATAGTGTTTAACAGAAGCAAAAATCAAATTTAAAGTACTAGGATTATATCTGGAAGTAGCCCTGTATAATCCCAAAAACTAATATATCATACGTTATATGTTGAACAGGCCTCCACTGCCATCTAGTGGCCAACATTTCCCAAAACTTTTTGGCGTACACATAATTCAATAAGAAATTATCCATTGTTTCTTCCTCCCCTATACATTCCGATTGTATGCATTGCCTTTCCAGTATAGATTTATGTTTTAAATTGCCCTTAACACCCACCTGCCATGGCAACTCAACCACTGTATGTCCACTTCATAACCGAATTCTCCTATCAGTCAGTACTTTTAAACCAAATCCTAGTTTTAAGGGATACATTTGAAAATTCTATCTGACCTGCAAAATGTTGTGCCATTATCCCAGTATACAGAGCTCTTCTTTGAGAGTTTTGTATGTGTGATTTTGTAATCCCCATATACCAAGTTTTCTGATTGCTGGCTCAGCAAAGTCTAGAACCACGAGGGTAGCTGTAAGCAAGAACCTGAGGTTCCCATTTCTGCATAAAAACATCTAAATAAATCTAAAGTCCAAACCTCCAAGGGATGTCTATTGTTTACCTCTCCAAACCCAAAATTAATTTTCAAGAAGAAAGTAAGATAAAATCCACTGTATGAAGCATTCCTAAACCTCCCTGTTTTAACTTTAAATATGTAAATTCTCTTTCACTGGGTTCAGGTGGCTCCCCATCATCTGAAAAATACACTCCATAATCTTGTTTTCAGTTGTATAGGGACTGGAAAGGTAGAACTGATATATAAATGCTAAGGAAGTAGAAATTTCTTGATGATCATTACCCTTTTTGTTTAGACAGGGACCATGATTTCCACTGTTACACCTTAGTTTCTCCCTGTTTTAACATTTTCTTCCCAATTTAAGTAAGCCAAATCCCATTGCCAAAATAACAACCTAATATTTTAATGGTATTATTAGAGATTTGTAGTGGGCCTATAGTAGGAGAAGAAATGTCATTTCCTATATAAACATCTGGGCTTTTATTATAACGCATTTCTGCCTGGCTATTTCTGCATACTCTCTAACACCTACATAGTTTTGACTACAGATTCCTAGTTCTGCACAGCTAGGCAACTATCATCTGCATAAACAGCCAACTTCTGGTTGCTATATTTAAAACTGGAAATTCCCTATATTCCCATATCCTGTAAAATCAACCTAATTACAGGGTCTAACACAAAGGTATATACTAAAGAACTGAGCGGCACCCTGCCTCACTCCCTTGTAAAAGGTAATCCACTACCCAGTAAACCATTAATCATTGGATAAATTACTGCTTCCTTATACAAAACCTGTAACCATATCCTACATCTTTTGGGAATCCCATATTTGTGTAAGATTGTATATAAAAAAATCATGATACACCTTATCAAAAGCTTTTGTTTGATCTAAAGTTATTAAATAGCCATTTAATTTATGTTGTCTTCCATACTCACACAGGTTTCTGAGGAAAATTGGATTTTGCTGTATGTTCCTATGTGGTATAGAGCAGGTTTGGACAGGCAATATCACTGATTCAACTATTTTGTAGCCTATGGTATAAAATAGTAGATAGGGAAATTTGCCAAGTCATCCCACTCTTTATCTGTGGTATAGCCTACCCCATGTTGTGTCCTCAAACTATGAGATGCAATCTCCAACATTTCTACATCTGAAAATTTAACTTGTCCCATCTCATCCCATAAGTCTTCCATTAGTTTTTTCTCTAAACCTTGTTTGCAAGTGGAGAAAGGATCTGCATAAAGTGTTTTTTTTAATCCAGATTTCATTTTGGCCTGTAAGGAAGCCGCTCTATCAAACTGATATAATTTCATTTTCTCTTTAAATCTAAGTAATTGTTCTTGAAACCATGAATCTGAACTGTTTGATAAAGACATAAGTCGATAGCATTGTCTTATAGTCCAGATACCTTATGTAATCTTCATTACTCTTGGTTTTTCCTAAATGTGTGATTAATCAGATCTTCTTTATCCAGCCCACCCTGCCTGTTCTGCCCTGCCTAGTGACACTATGGTAGGCATGTCCCTGTTCATCACACAAGTTACACTGGAAAACATTTCCACAAGTTCCACTACGATGGTCAAAATCCCCACAGAGACCACACTTCATCTTATCGCACACACTACTGAGGTGCCTCCTTCTCCCACATTTATAATATCATCTTAACAATAATCAGATTACACATGATTTTCCCAAAGATTTCATTTTGAGAGCATTGGAATTAATTTTGCATAATAATTATTTTATATTTAATTGTAAATTTTATTTACAAACAACTGGAACTGCAATGGGTACTACAATGGCCCCATCGTATGCCAATTTATTTATATCTTGGTGGGAAGAAACCTGTATTTACAGTAAGAATAGAAATCCTTTTTTGGCTAACATTTGCTTTTGGTGAAAATTTATTGATGATCTCATTGTTGTATGGAAAGGTGATACATTGTCAGCCTCTCAGTTTATTGACTACATCAATACGAATGATGTAGGTCTACACTTCTCTTCAAATACAAATGTTATGGAGATTTCTTTTTTGGACCTAACTCTGATGGGTGTAGAAGGGGAAAAAATACAGAGTAAGACATTTAGAAAACCTACATCTGGTAACATGCTTTTACCTGTGGATAGTTCACACCCAACTCATACCATAAGAGGTGTACCTTATGGTCAGTTTATACGCTTAAGACAGAACTGTTCTAGTTTGAATTTGAAAATGAGAGCAAAATGATGAAAGCCAGATTTCTTTCTCGAGGTTATACAGAGGAGTGTATTGATAGGGCTTACAATAAAGCCAGAAATATGAACAAGGATGGATTGCTAAAACCAAAAAAAGTAACTCGAACACCAGCTAGTCAGCAACCGATCACATTTGTGACTGAATATAATAGAATTTCAGGAAAAGTAGCAGATATTTTGGTTTAACACTGGGGGTTTTACAGGGTGATTTAGATCTGAAGAATGTGACAAGACATCAACCTAGCATTTCTTTTTGCAGGGGCCCTAATTTAGCTGACTCCTTGACGGATAGCTTATATGTGAAACATCAAGTACCAAGGACCACTTGGCCCCCCCAGCCTTTTGGCTGCTTTTGTTGTGGTCACTGAAATATGTGTAAATTTTGTGTACAAGGACTAATATTTCTACATCTGAATGACTGTCTGGATGTTACAGTATTTCTCTAAATATATTATCTCCTTTATTGATGCTGGGCTATATGTTTACATGTCTGACTTGGTTTCCTTGTCTCTATGCTGCTGATTTTGATAGAATGAAGAATATTTCTTTATTTATATGATGTATTTAACAATATGAATTTGAATTAACTATTTCTAAAAAATAGATGAGTATTGTGGTTTATACACTTTTGACACATTGGGAGTATGAATAATGCTTAAAGACTGTGCCTACACTGTTTTGCATATGAGTGCCATTGTAAATTGGAATTAAGTTTCATATTGTCACATCTTTATACTGTCACTTTAAATATTTTTGAATAAGTATCGCCGGTCCAGAAGTCAAGACACACCCCCTGATGAAGAGTCACACCTTGGACTCGAAGCTCTGGGTTGTAAGCTGTGGGGTCCGGCTGTGGAAACTACCATTTGGGCTTTTGTTACTTTCTTGTCCTGTGAGTGCTGTTTTGCTTTGTGTGGTGTGTCCCACATTTATAGCAGGCCTTGGGGTGGCCTGGGTAGAAACAGACCCCTCTATCCTTGCTCAAAAAGAAACTGTTTGGAACATGCTGAACCTCATTCCCAATAATGTTTAGTTTTACCTTAAATTTCCAACTGCCTTTCCAGATGCATTCATCATCTATGATGAGATCTGGGGGTCCCAAAACATTAAATTTTGTTCCAGCCAAAACTGAATATCCCCTACATTTACTCCCTCATTCAGAAATATAACAGGTATGGTTTTAAATAGGGGATTAGTGAGTGGAATTGCCCAAAAGGGGGTCCACAAAGGTGTAGTTTTGCATGGTTCATACTTTACCCAGAACTTATCCAGACTGGCAAAAGATTTAAAACTGATATCAAAAGTATCTCTGACGCAAAAGTTTTCTGGACGCATCCAGCTGTCACTAATGTCAACCTATGTAATCCTGTTATGGGTGTAATTGCTGCTTGTGCATTTGTTTTCTACAATTGTTAGTACCTCCTGTAATAAGTTGTTCCTTCTAAGTTGCCTTGTATGTATCTGATATGTTTTGTACTCTCCGGGTCGTTCCTGAAAATAGGCATATTACTTGTCTAGTGTACCTACCGGTAAACAAAAGCTAAATAAACAAAAGCTAAATAAATAAATAAAAGTATCCTCCCCTCACATTGATAAAGGCATACACCTCAGATGCTAAAAAGTTAATTGAGTCTTTTAACAATTTTCTGGCCACATAAAGCCTGTCTGGATGTTCCTGCAAACCTCCCCGATACTGGAGATGAACTGCATTGTGCAGCGGTGCTTGTTCCAGGGTGTTGTGGCAAAACAGATTAGAAAACCTGGGACCAGTCCTGCTTTGATCTCTGTGTGGGGAGTGGGGTGGGGAATTGGCAGGAAAGGCGTGCAATAACTCAGTTTAGCATAATCGTCCCGCTCCCCAGCACCCCTCCTTTATCAGATAAAATGCTTACTTGCCCGGCACCTGCATTGCAGACCTCCGGAGTATCCGGTTGCATAGCAAAGGAGATCCATTTAGAATCTGGAACCCACTTGCCATCCAAGTCAATCCACCCAGCATTCAGAAGCACTTGTTCCTTTGACCAGGGGCTGTCAAATTGCGCCACGTCGGCTCGCTGTTCTTCTGTATTTTTTTTTCATTCAAAGTTTATTAAGCTTTTTAGATTACAAAAAGAGAGAACAGATCCACATCTAATAATACAGAAGCATGTACATGAAAAAGCAAAGGATGGACCCATCCTCCCCCCTCCCTTCCCCCCATTACTTGCCCTCCCTCCCCCAACACAGAATAGTAAGTGGTATAACAGTGCACATAGAGTCAAGTGCAAGGTCATTCTGCTTATAAGGAATACAAAGTGTGCAAGGGATCCCAAATCTTTTTAAACCTATGTAGTCTATTATTGAGGCTTGCAATAGTTTTTCCATCCTCAGATTGTCCAGGAGTTCTTGAAGCCATTCTGTATACGAAATGTCAGCCCCATCTTTCCAATGATGTAATACCAATTTTTTGACAGACAATGAGATTAAAGCTATATAGCATTTTCGGTTAGATATAGTGATCCCACTGTAATCTCCCAGCAAACATATGTCTGCCATGAATAAGCCCTCTAGGCCTAAAAGGGGGTTTGCCTTTTGTTGAATAAAGTTCCATAAAGGAGTTATTTTGATGCAAGTCCAAAACATGTGGTACAGAGTACCTTCTTCTTGTTTGCAACGGTTACATAAGGAAGAAGGAATTACTCCAAATTTAGCTAGCTTCTGGGGTCTATAATACAGGTTGTGCAATAATTGATATTGCATAAAACATAGCCTGTCTTGAGTAACATATTTCTGGCAGTTGTACCATAAAACAGGCAAGTCAATGGGCATATTTGGAAAAAAGGAAGACCAAAAGGCTGTAGGGCCAAAACATTCTGGGTATCTCCAACCATACAACGTTCCATATGTCTTAGATATCGCTCAAGGTTGTCCCGTGAGGAGACTCAAATCCAGATAAAAAGATAAGGGTGGAGTCTGAGGGGGATCGGTACCTAACACTGACAAGAGGGCATGTCAGAATTGATATACCTTGAAAATATAATTACCTGGAATATTGAATTTGGTCATGATCTCTGGAGAGGAGAGCCAATTTTTACTATCCTCTGTGAAATGGACAGGAAGACAATCTCCCAAGTGGGCAGCCATTGGGATGTGAGGACTTTATTACCAGTCGTAAAATTGGGATTACTCCATACAGGTTGATTCAAATAATGGGTATGTTTGTATTTAAGGAAAGCACAAAGTTGGGCATGAACTTAATTGACAGACCTATGGGTGAAGACTTTAAGCTAAAGGGAAGGGTATGTAATTTTATGTATAGAAGGGCCATTGGAGATAGGCCACATGCATTAATATGAGAGAGTTCAATTTTGAGTCAGAGTGAGGTGTAAGAGGAGTTGCTTATGGTCAGCCAATGGAGATATTTAGTGATGTGACTGGCCTAGTAGTAAAGGGTCAGGTGCGGGAGATGTAGCCCTCCTTTTAGTTTGTTGGCACATAACTTATAGTAAGCTATTCTTAGCTGTTTGCCTGACCAAATAAATTTGGTGATAAGTCCATGTACTTTGCTGAACCAAGAAAGTGGGATCCAAATATTAAGGAGATTGAGGGATAAAAGATGTGGGAATATGCTCTTTTAATTAAATACATTTTCCCCAGAGAGATAGTATGAAGTAGACCATCTATCCAGATCCAAACTAATGGTATGAACCAAAGAATCTAAATTCAATTGCATACAGTGGTTTGAGTTTCTTGTCAGTTCAATATTGAGATATCGTAAGGAATCTGGTTGCCAAGATTATTCAGATTTGGTAATTGAATTTTAAAACACCTTATGATTGAGCAGGAACACCACTGTTTTGTTAACGTTAAGCTTGTAATTGGATAGGTGGCTATACTGTTTGATTATCTCCAATGTGGGAGGAATAGAGGAAACCAGGTGAGATAGCTGTAAGAGACGATCATCCGCATAGGCAGACACCTTGATTTCTTAGCCCTGAATGGTGAGACCGTGGATCTGTTGATTCTCTGTTAGTCTCCAAATAAGGGGCTCCAAGTAAATATTGAACAGCAAAGGGGATAAGGGACATCCCTGTCTAGTACCTGAATGTAATGGGAAAAGATCGGATATTGCTCCTTTACCGGTCACTCAAGCAGCTGGGGAATGGTATAGTGCGTGTATCCATTTTTGAAATTCTACTGGGAAGTTAAATACTTTAAGGGTCCAAAATAGAAAGTTCCAATTGACCCTATCAAAGGCTTTCTTGGCATCCAGAGATACCACTGCTGCTGGGAAGGAAGCATCCCTGGGGGCCAAGAAAACATGGGCCAATGTGGAGATGATACATGGAGGACTTACCCTTCATGAATCCTACTTGTTCAGGCCCGATGATATGCGGAAGGTCTAAGTTCACTCTATCTGCCAATAGTTTGGATAGGATTTTTAACATCTTGGATAAGAAGTGAAATAGGGCGGTAACTCGTTACAAGTTCAGGATTCTTATCCAGTTTGGGTAGAACTAACAAAGCCTCGAATAGAGTAGGGTCTGTTTCTACACCCACTAGAATGTGTTGGAATAGCGATCTCTAAATGTTTTGTAAAAGAAGTGTGAGAATACATCTGGACATGGGGTTTTGTCTGTGGGAAGATTATTAATGACTCTAACCAATTCAGATTGTGTAATGGGAACTATTAATTTAGAGCGTTGTTCATCTGAAAGGGGAGGGTAATTTTAATTCTTTAAAATAGTGATCTAATTCCTGTTCCAAAGGTGGGTCTGACATATGCCCGCACAGGTGTTGGTAATACCTACTGAATTCAGCAATAATCTCAGTTTGGGAGGTTTTCAAAGATCCATCTGCCTGAGAGTGAATGGAGGCAATGATTTGAGAAGATTCTTGCTGTTATATTCTAAGGGCTAACATGCGCCCTGCTTTTTCTCCCTGGTTTATATATGAGGCTTTAGTCTTCAATATTGCAAACGCCACTTTTTCTCTCAGGAGTTCCAAATAACCATCTCTCAATTTAGCTAGTTCTTGCCTAAGGTTGTCTGGGGAACTGGGAGCCAGAGTTGCCTTCATGTCCCTGATTTGGGATAATATGTGCTGAAGCTGTTGCTCTTATTTTCTTTCTCTAGGATCCTAGCCCAATCAGGACCCCTCAAAGGAATATGTTAGAGGCACACCATTTGACATCTGGTCAATTGGTGGACTTTAAATTTTATATCGATATACTGCTCAATTTGTTGTGAGATATATTTAGATATATCCTAGTCATTCAGAATTTGGTCATTCAGTTTCCATCTTGTCCACCATTTGGGAAGAGATGGATGGGAGAACCGACAGGTTACCAGGGAATGGTCTGAGGAATGGCCTGGTTGAATAGTGGAGTACAGAACCCTGGAAGGAGTGTTTGGGACAGAAGTAGGTAATCTATTCAGGAGGATGACTTATGGACTGGGGACGTAAATGTGTACTCCCTGTCCTCTGGGTGAAGAACTCGCCAGATATCACATAGACCAACATGGTCCATTAAATCCCTCATTGGGCCGGTGACAGTCCCTTTGCAGAGCATCCTGTCTGGTCCAGTTCTGTATCGAAAACCAAATTGAAATACCGCCCCCAGGATTATGGGAATGGATAAGAAAGGAGTGAGGATGTTAATGAGTTCCATAAAAAAACCAAGGGTATCTATATTGGGTCAATAAACACTTCCCAAACAGAGCTCTGTGGCATAGATTGTACCTTTTACTAGTATAAATGTACTTAAGGGGTCACTGACTGTTTGAGTGGGATTGAAAGGGAGGTTTCTATTAATAAGAATCATGACGCCATGACTCTGTGAGGTGCCTTCAGCTGAAAACACCTGGCCTATCTGTTGCCTCGTCATCTTCATTCCTTCTGAGTCTAGGAGGTGGGATTCTTGTAAAAATAATGTCAGCTGTCAAAACACTCAGATGCTTCAAGTCTTTGTGTTGTTTACCTTATGTCTAATCACTTTAACATTCCATGTAGCTATGTTAATAATTTTAGTCATTGTTTGCCCCAATATTAGGAAAAACCCATGAGAACCTCAGTGCACCATCCTGGTACTTTCCCATGCTTAAGTTCTGTGTTGTTCCCCATCTCCTCCTCTTCTTCAAATCCCCCTTCCCTACCCATTTGTTTTCCAATTGTCCAAATAAAGTTGTTGGAGCCCTTGCCTTTCCCAACCTCCTCCCTTTTCTGTCACAGTTCTCATTCTACAGGGCTCAATTTCACTGCCTCCCCCACCACCCCTTTTGCTACCTGTAGTTTATCCCCTAAAAGCTCTTAGAAGTAATGAAATTGTTTACTACCAGCTATTTAATTCTTGCAGTCAACTAATATAGGAATGTAACAACAGAATATAAATGCAGAGCTTACAGTTGTATGAAAGAATGGGTGAGGCTGCTTGTATAACAGAAAATACTTCTGGTGTTTGCACAAATAGGAAATCTTTTTTTTTTTGATCAAACCCAGATTAGAAAATGTTAGAATAAATGGCAAACTAAGGCAGTAATTTAACCATTAATATTCAATTTTACTTTATAATGAACTCCACGATATATGAGGTACATGAGGGGTGTGCCCTCTGGTGGCCTCAGAGAAAATTAACTGCTAACCATAAACCGTATGGAACTCTAGGACTACGCAAACATGTGTAGTTTCAATTTCAGTAAAGTTGCGCCAAGTAACAGCCTCAAAGTATTTATCCGAAAGCCCTTCTTTCCCAGATATTTCCCCTACATGTTAACAACAAAGCATCTGTCTATTAAGACTTGGAGTAGTTCTAGATCAAATAACCAAACGTATCTTCTCCAGAACAAACTTTCAGAGGGCGCAGAATGCTAAGTCTTAAACAAGTCTTGTTTAATTGGAGTGCCTTCGCAATCAAGGAATGTTTTCTTTCTTTTTTCATTTTTCCCTTTCCATGATGATTACTTCTTACTTCCCCTTGGAATGCTTTCTACATCTTTCATGTGCCTTTGAAAATTCAGGAAGGGATTTTTGAAGGCATGCAGCCACTTCTACAGGGTCTTCATAATTCTTCTGGTTGCCCACAATCAATACCTGAAGCCTTGCTGGGTAAGCAATCCAAAATTGTATTCCTGCTGTGATAAGCTTGGACACTAGTGAGTGAAAGGCTCTCCGCCATTGCCGAACCGTGGCTGGTAGATCTTGGGCCACTCTGATTTTTACCCCTTCCCAATGAACTTCCTGCAGATCTCTTACTTTTGAAAGAAAATGTTGCCGCTCAAGATAATTTAAAAAGTGGAAGGTTAAGGGCCATGGAGGGGCACCAGCAGGAGGGGTAGGGCGAAGTGCCCTATGTGCCCATTCAATTACGTATTTGGCTCTGAAAGGGGAAGGCCCCGCTGTCTTCCCCACCAGTTTCTGCATGAACAAAATAGTATCCTGACCATCCTCCATTTCAGGCAGACCTATGAGGACTGCATTGTTCCTCCGACTGTGGCCCTCAAGGTCCTCGATCTTTGCTCCATCTTTGCCATCCTTTGTCTGGTTGCCACCAACTTGGGATCTACTCTGTGGCTTGTTTCTCTAGTGAATTAATTGAGCTTCGCTGTCAGAGGTGCATCAGGATATTTCCTCTAATGCTTGAGAGAGTGACTTGAATTCTATGGACATCGATCTGTGTCCTTCCGAAAGGGTCTAAACTCAGCTAGAAACTTGGAAGGTAAGTGGTTCTTGGTCGGGTGAAGGGTGGGATGATCCCTGAGATTCAGCCACACTGGTAGCCCTAGACTTTTTGGGGCCTTCTGGTGAAGACGGAGGGTATGTCGTGGTGGTGCTTTCCGCATTTCTGTCTCCATGAGTGAGGAATAGCAACTGAAGTGTTTTGGAGATGCTGAAGTAAGCCTTCCGAATGAAATTTTGGTTATTGACCATTTAGGGAAATCGGAAAATAGACTTTTAAATATGCAGCTGGCAGGAGCGGAGGATTAGAGCTGCTACTGAGAGCACTGCATCACGTGATCTCCTTCTTCTGTATTTTTGCTCCTTCCACATCACCACTCCTGCATGCACTTGCAGGCTCGCTCTCCACACTCAGCTGAGACTCAGCTGATACTCTGTGTACGAATGTATGTGCTTTCTCCTGGGATATCTTCAGGTCATTCTTACTGGCAAATGCATTTAAAGACACCGCTTTCACTGGTCCCACCTCAAGGGTTCGCCCCTGCATATCTCTAGTGCCCAAAGCTGGAGAAACATCAGAAAAATGTCTCCTTGTAGCTCTGTAACTGAGATTGGGGATGAAACTTTGGTCCTCTGGCAGTCCAACACATCCTCCTTCACTGGTGGCCTGACACAGTCTGCCATCGTGCAGAGCAGCACAGCACTCCGCTCCAAAGAGTAGGGGAATTTCCCCGGTGTCCTTGGTCAAATTTCCCCCATTCACTAAAAATACCAACAACAGCTTAATCTGATTCATTTTCAGTTGGTTACCATCTGTATCCCCCTTCCCTTGGTCACCCCTGAAAAAGGGGCTTCTAGTCTCAGTGGCTCAGTGGGCCTACCGGGTCAACAAAATTCAATAAATAAATAAATGGCTATAGTGCCAGGAACCACTGTGTGATTCTAGAATTTTTATCCCTCACTTGGTTACACCAACAGAGAAGAATGTGATCTGTTACAAGTACAAAGTCGGCTCCTAGAAAGTAAAACTTAAGGGACTCTGTGGCCCAGTTTGCCACAAGGCATTCCTTTTCAATGGTGGAGTGCCCTTCTCTGTTATGAAATTTCTACTTATGTATAGAATAGGATGTTCTTTCCATCCATATGCTGACTCAAGACTGCACCTAGACCTACCTTTGATGCATCAGTCTGTAACAGAAATTGTTTCTCAAAGCCTGGGCTTTTTAAAGCAGGGGCTGAACATAATGCAGTCTTAATAGCCCCAAAAGCCTCGTCACACTCTGGGGTCCATTTCACATTATTCGGGAACCATTTCTTTGTGAGTTCAGTGAGGGGCATAGCCAACTTGACAAAGTTGGGAACAAATCTCCAATAATAACCAGCCAGACCTAAAAATTACATGACATGTTTCTTGGTTTTGGGGATAGGGCTGTTAGCTAAACCTTATATCTTGGAAACCTCTGTCTTGACTTCTCCATTTCCCAAAACATAGCCCAAATATCTTGTTTCCTGCATGCCCAGTGCATACTTGGTAGGATTAATTGCCAGACCTGCCTTTTTAATTGATTTGATAACTCTTCATAGGTATTCCAGGAGGCTTTTCTAGTCTGGACTGTACACCGCAACATCATCCAGGTATGCAGCACAATAACCAGTGTGAGGGGATAAAATTATATCCATGTGCCTTTGAATGTAGTGGTGCACCATGTAAACCAAATGGCATGGTGGTGAACTGATAGAATCCTATAGGAGTGGCAAATATAGTTTTGTCCTGGATGTTTAGCCAGGGGATTTGCCAGTAATCCTTGGTAAAATCATGGGTACTAATATACTTGGCACTCCCCAGTCTGGCCACCAAATCATCTATTCTGGGCATAGGATAACTTTCAAATTCTGACACTTTATTAAATTTCCTAAAATCAAGGCAGATTCTTACACCCCCTTATTTTTTGTTTACAATCACCATTGGTGACCAAGCACTTCTCGACTCTTTTATGATACCCCATTCTTTCATTTTTTGTATTTCCTTAACCACGTCTGCTCTTAGCAGCTCTGGTAATCTATATGTCTTTTGTCAAATAGGGTGGGCATTCCTTGTCACTATTACGTGCTCGGCCCCTTTTGCTCAGCCTGATACTGTGGTAAAAGTACTGTTAAATGTCTTTAGCAAGTTATAGATTTCTGTGTTTTTTTCAGAGGTTAAGGAAACATTCACCTTTACAACATTGGCATTTACAGTTTGTTCCAGTCTGTCATAAGTGACATCAAATATATTCTTTATCAGTTTCTGGTAAAACCAGCAAAACAGCTTTTGGTGTTTTTTCAACTCATTTCTTGAGGAGGTTAGCATGAGGTTAGTAGGATTTTTCCTATCAGGGGTCTCAATCTCATAGTTAACTGTGCCAGTACATCTAAGCACTTTATAAGGTCCTTGCCACTTCATTAACAGTTTATTTTCTGGAGTGGGTAACAGTAGCAAGACCTGTTCACCTGGCTCAAAAACGTTTTCTTTTACCCCCGTGTTCATAATACTCCTTCTGCTGGTTTGGGGCCTCTTCCTGATTACTATGGGTGATTTCAACATATTTTGCCAGTTTCTTTCTCAGGGCACACATATTAGATGTAATAGATTGTTTCTGATGAGGGTTATCTTCCCATGTTTCTTTTATTACATCTAGTGGCCCTCTATGTTGTCTACCATACAGCATTTCAAATGGTGAAAAACCTGCTGATGCCTGTGGCGCTCCTGTGGCGCCTCCTCTCTGTAAGCAAAAAGCAGGTAAGGTAAGTATTGGTCCCAGTCTTTCCCTTCCCCTTTTGCAAACCTTTTGAACATGCATTTTAGGGTTTGATGAAAATGCTCAATGAGACCGTCTGTCTGAGGGTGATAAGGGGAGGTTTTTATGGCAGTGATACCTAGTAGTCAGTACAGCTCCTTCAGTAATGCAGCACCAAAACTACTACCATGATCAGTAATAATCTCTTTAGGTATGCCCACCCTACTGAAAAGTTTGGCAGGCTCTGCTGCCACTTTTGGGGCTGTGACAGTATGCATTGGAACTGCGTCTGGGTATCAAGTAGCATAGTCACATACTACCAAAATGAGTCGATTACTCTTTTTACTTTTGTCTAAAGGGCCAACCACATCCATTGCAATTCTATCAAAAGGCACATCTATCAAGGGTAGGGGCAACAGGGCATCGTGTTTTTAGTCACTGGGGTAACTTTTCTGACACTACAAGAATTGCAATAGGTAGCAACATTTTAATGAATTTTAGGCTAGTAAAATCTGTACAGCAATCTAGCAAGGGTGCAATCCCTCCCCAAGTGACTAGCCATAGGACTATCATGTGCTATCTGTAGCAACTCAGATTTATACTTTTGTGATATAAACAAAACCCTGTACAATAGCCCATTATATTATATATATATATATATATATATTCCCCCCTCCATGTGCTACCACATCATCCACTCCTTCAGGCTTGCCAAGGCCCCCTCTGACCCATCTTTCCCCTGAGCCTCCATTCTCAAATAGCAGCCACCCCTAGGGTAACCTGGTGTAACCCTTCACTGGATGGGTCCCTCTCCTCCGAGGGGGAAGGTGCCAGCCAAGGGGGGCAGACCAGTGCAACACTTGGCCCTGGGGTTCTGCTGAGGTGGATATGGCACGATAGGGGCATTGATGGCATTAGAGAGCCAGGCAGCCATCATCCAGCTGAACATGGAGCGTTTCCACTTTTCTGGAGTTGTTCCCACCTTGTGTAGCATCTGCAGTGCTCCTGGTCTCTACCAGAGGCTGCTGCAGAGCAACACCATCCTGCTACCCACCCCAGGAAAGGAGAGCAGTCCTACAGATGCTCAATCTTCTTCTTCCCCTGTTCCAAGTACGTTCCCGAACTCGGTTCACTAGTGTGGTTCAAAGTAAGGTGCCAGAGCCTCAGCCCTCTGTGCCACCGGGCCGGCTTATATTTTTTTAAATATAGGTTCACCCTGTTTTGGTTTCACCACCAGCTGCTTAAAATAACCCTGGAGAGTAACATTGTTAGCTTGTTCTGAAAAAATCATAATCAGTGATCAGTATAGTTTCAGCTTTTTCATATGTTAACCGCTTATGTTCATCAGTCTTTTGTTGCCACTGTTTCTTCAGGTGTCATCTTTCTTTCTTGGACTTCCAGATGTTGAAGCTGTGCTCAAACATGCCTGAAACAAAATCAGTGAAAGGAAGAGTCTTCAGCGTCTGAGATTTTCTTTGCCTGAGCTCTTGTCACCACAGCTGCTGAAACATCAGTATTTACTCCTCTGTAATTAACTCAGTAAATCCTTGAAAGTCATGTCCAATAAGCACAGGTACTGGTAACTTAGGTACTAGCCCCACTTTCATGTGGTGTGACATCTGGCTGGTGGGATAGCATCAACTATGCTTGTGTATGCAGGTGACACTAGTACCTGGTCCTTATGCACATTGTTTTCCCAGCACTTCAATCTGCACAAGGGTTTGTCTGCTTCTTGAATCTAAAAGTCCCTTCAGAGTCTTATCTCCCACCTTCACATCTGTTAAGTACTTGCCCTAATTTGCTAAGGACAAATCTGCTCCAGTGTCGCTCTCTTACTATGGCAGTTTCTTGCAATATGACCTGGTTTACCACAGAGCAAATAATGACTTTGGGAGCAGAGTTGTTATCCCCATTAGACTTCTTATTAGACTTGAGTTTAAATGGGAAAATAGTTTATTGGCAGATACCTCACTGTTGAGGCATCTGTCTGGCCATTTGGTAGTCTTCAGCCAAAGAAACAGCCTTTTCCCCACTTTCTGGTTGGTGTTCTTTACCCAAGGCTATACATCTGTGGACAGAATGTTGATGAACTGTTTCATTTCAAATGTTTCAATGATCTGGGGGAGTATTTTGCCCTCTGATTGGATCAATTTCATAAGGAGTTCTTTGAGTCACATGAAGGCATCCTGAGGATTGTCAACTGAGTTGTACTTCAGAGACCGAAATCTATGCCTGTAGGTCTCTCCTGAGATGTCATATCTTTTATGGACCTCTCGTTTCACCAGGTCATAGATTTCTGACTGTGCAGTGTCCATACTGCTGTAGGCAAGTTGGGCTTTTGGCAACACTTTATTTTAAGTGCCCTTAACTACACTGTAATTATTGTATAACTATGCTATAACTTCACTGTAACTACTGTGTAGTTACATGCAACTACTATGTAGCTGTTATCTAGTTTCACAGTTGCATGTTAAGTAGTTTCACATAATTTGCATGAAGTAACTACACTATAGCTACTTTGTAGTTGTTAACTAGTTTCACATGGGGTATGGTGTATTTATGCAACTTGCATACATGTGCAACTAATACAGTCTCCCTTTTGGCACAAATCATTTAATTCTGACAAGTGTAACTACACATGTAACAGCTCTTGCAAATGTAAGAAAATCTATTGTGCAACTACCACTCTATCTCTTCCGGCATTGTGATATTTGTTCATATAAGGGCAACTGCACATGTAATAGCTATTGCAAATTGTAACAGCAAATGTATTGTGTAACTACTATGTTACTACTTTTGGCATTATTAAATCTGTTCTTACAAGTGTAACTACATTTAAATGCAGGCCATCTGCACTGTTTTAACTGTGTCTATCTGACATTTATTTTAAAGGTGATCACACCAAAAAATATTAAAGTGTAATCAGAATGGTAACTAAAATATGAATACAATGTAACTTCAGTCTGCTACAGTTAAATGCACTAACTGGCAACTCTTTAGATGATGTTCAATGTCTGCATAACAGTTTTTCATGAACTTACAGTTTAGTAAACATGCAGCCTAATATTGTGAATTGATATGTAACTGTACACAAAAATATTTCATTTGCATAATTACTAACTGGCACTATAACAATCGTGTGGCTAAGAAATAATGGTGCTGTTTTCACAGTTAATGCCTAGGTAAAATGTATTTGCAGTTGCACACACTTACATTTGCCATGTCAGTACTGTAGCTGTGATGTAAGTTCTCATTCAGAAATCAGTCCCCTCATTAACTTACTGCCTACTAAACATGCAATATCATATTAGACCCTATTCATATAGACAACAGGGAATGTGCCAAATGTGCATTCCCAGGGACGGTGATCAATAGCAGCCATCCAGTCAGACTGACCAGGAGCAGACTGGATCCTGCACTCTGTGTGGATAGGGGAGTTGTTGGCTATGGATGATCTTCCTGATACTGCTGTTTTCCAGTACATACTAACATACTAAAATACCAGCAGAATAGGCCTAATGGTCTTTTGTGTCTGCTCGTTTGGGCAGCCTCCACCCTGGGAGCTGACCTTGCTGCCCCCTCACCCTCTCTCACTTCTCCTTCCCAGTTCCAGATATTCTCGCTGCACTGGATTTTGCTTCCAGAACCCTTCTCCTGTATCTGTCCCACCCCCTCTTGAACCCGTCCACTGTCTCTGCCTCCACCAGCCCACTAGACAGCGCATTCCATGGCTCTACCACTCTCTCAGTAAAGTGGCACATCCTCCTTTCGCCCCTGAATCTTCTCCCCTCCAGCTTCCACCCATGTCCTCTAGTTGCCCCCTCCTCCTTCCTTCAAAGCACCCTGACTGCTCCTCCACCTATCTACTCCCTTCATGTACCTGAAGACTTCTATCATGTCCCACCGGTCCCTTCTCTCTTCCAATGTGTACATATTTAGCTCTTCGAGCCTCTCCCCATAGGTCCTGTCCCTCAAGCCCCAAATCATTTTGGTTGCCCTCCTCTGGATCCTCTCCAGGAGTTTAATGTCCCTCTTTAGTGTGGCCTCCAAAACTGCATGCAGTATTCAAGGTGCAGCCTCACCAAGCAGTTATACAGAGGGAGTATCACTTCCCACCTTCTGGAGGTGATCCCCCTAGTGATGCATCCCAGCATCCTGTTGGCCTTGGCTGCTGCCCTCCTACAAGTCTCCGAGTTATTCATCTTGACACCCCCACCACCCTCAGGTCCCTCTCATCCATCGAGACTTGTAGCATTTCCCCCCCAGGGTGTACACTTGGCCCGGGTTTCTGGCCCCCAGGTGCAGTACCTTGCATTTCCCTGCATTGAACCTCAGCTTCCACTTTCTAGACCATCTTTCTAGAGCCTCCAGTTCCCCCTGTAGGGCCACCCTCTCCTCCTCCCCATCCACCACCACCCCCAATTTTGAGTCATCTGCAAAGAGACTCATCTCACTCCTGATACCTGTCCTTATGTCAGATACATAGGCGTTGAACAGAAGGGGCCTAAGAACTGATCCCTGTGGGACCCCACTAATGACCCTCCTCAGGGATGAGACTATCCCACCAACTATGACCCTCTGGGTCTGGTCCTGGAGCCAATTGCCTATCCATCTGATCATCTGGTTCCCCACCACCACTTCTCCCAGCTTATCCAACAGGCCCCCATGAGGAACAGAGTCAAATGCCTTGCTGAAGTCTAGAAAGAGAATGTCCACTGGTCTACCAAGGTCCAAGGCACTTGTCACCCAGTCATAGAACTCCACATGGTTTGTCTGACACAATTTCCCCAGGATGAATCCATGC
This sequence comes from Neoceratodus forsteri, assembly GCA_016271365.2. NCBI lineage: Eukaryota > Metazoa > Chordata > Ceratodontiformes > Ceratodontidae > Neoceratodus > Neoceratodus forsteri. The sequence continues at coordinate 251,403,951 of CM057450.1, read as the reverse complement.
TGTCTATTGTCCAGGCATCCTGACTTTTTCAGGTCCCCCCTAGCCTCTTCTTGACAATTCCCTCTCTGTCTTAAGAGACCTGAGGGCTTCCCTCACTCTCTCTGCTGTGATTTCCACCTCCGCTACCTCATCCCCCTGCTTAGCCTTCCCCCCTCCTGCCAGTGATGCCTCCCCCTCTCCCTAGACCTGCCAATTGGTAAGGGTCCCCTCTCCTCAGTATCACTGTCTTCTCCCATGTATGATGCAGCCCCCTGATTTTCCTTGGTGGTAACTGAGGTAAAGTACTCATTTAGTACCTCAGCCTGCTTCCCCAGGTCTTGTGCCCATCTCTTCCCTGTTTTAATCCTGCTAATCTGCCCCTTCACCCTTCATTTTTCCCCAATGTATCTAAAGAACCCCTTGTTCCCTCTCCTAATTTCCCTGGCTAGGTTTTGCTCCTTCCTTGCCTTAGCTGCTCTCACCACCCTAGTGGCCCTTCTAGCCATCAGTTCGTACTCCCCTCGATCCCTTTCAGTCCTTGAGTACTTGAATTGCCTATAGGCTGCCTTCTTGCCCCCCACTACCTTCTGGACCTCCCTGGTCCACCAGCAGGATTTTCGGGCCCTACTGCATTTTCATCTTACTCTTGCACAGGTGCTGGTAGCATCCTGTACCCCTCTCCTGATGATTTCCCAACTACTGTCAGCGTCCATGTCTGGCCCAATCACATCCGAATGCTCCTTAAGGATCCTTCCCATTTCCTTAAAATCCACCCCCCTGAAGTCAGTTACCTATCTCTTTGTGCAGCTTTCTACACCTCCTAGGTCGAGGCAGAACTTGACCATGGCATGGTAGCTCCCTGCCAATGGGTCTCTTACTTCCAGGCCCACAATCTGGTCACTGTCTGCCAGGACCACATCCAGTACCCGTGCCTCCCTGGTCGGTTCCCCCACCTGCTGAGTTAGGAATGCATCTTGAAAGACATCCAACAACTTCTGTTCCTTGGCCACTGAGGATGTCACAGTCTCTCAGTCTGTTCCTGGCATATTTGAGTCCCCCAACACCACCACCCTTCCCCTGCCCAATCTGCAGTGTCTCCCAACTTCTGCCACCATACTCTCCTCCAACTCCTCTGCCAGCGCAGGGGGTCTATACACCACTCCTATGTTTACTGTCTTGTCCCCCCTTGTTATCAAGGTGACCCAAATCACTTCCATGATTCCCTCCGCCTCCTCTACTCCCCCTATGCCAATGCTGTTTTTGACTATTATTGCTACCCCCCCCTTCCCTCCCCCTGTCCTTCCTGAACATAGTGCAACCCTCCAGGTTCAGGTCCAAGACATGTCCTGCGGTGGCCCAGGTCTCAGTGACCACTGCCACATCCACCCCTCCCTCAGTTAGTATCACCTGGAGCTCAGGCATGTTATTGCCAAAGCTCCTGGCATTTAGCAGGACTACCTTCCACCCTTTCCCTATACTTCCATTTCCCCTGCTCGTGTTCCCATGGGGATTCCATTTTCCCCTGGTCTGCACCTCACCAGTTGGCCTTTTCCCGCATTCCTCCATCTCCCAGGGGTGGAGACAGAGTCCTCCTTTATCAGACCCCTCAACAGCCTTTTCTCCCATCCCTCCCCTTCACAAGTTTAAACCCCACCTTTCACCAATGAACCCTTCTATTTTCAACTAATGGGACATACTGGTCTGCTATGTTTACCGCCTTGCCTCAGCCCTCATGGTATAGTCAGAGGGCTGGGATAACTTGATGTGAAGGATGATGTTATTGCAGCCACACCATTCAGCCAGTGGGAAGGGCATGTAATGGCTAAGGAAGGTTCCCTACCTGTGTATCCAGCCACCCATCTAGGCAGTAGTAGGCCAGGAGTGTGGGTGCAGAAGAGGTGTGGGTCAATGCATCAGAAGCAGCACATTTATTAGTAACTACAGCAGTGTTGCAAGCCAATAAGTAATTATGTAAATGATTTATATTGTGTAAGTAAACAATGTAGTTGTATAGCAATTGACAATATTAGATTGCATGAGTATTATGCAGTAAGCATATGAGGGAATGATTTCTGAAGGAAAATATACATCCAAACTACTGTATTAGCATGCATTGTAAGTATATAGAGTAGTTATACCCTTCTTCTGATGCTTTATTGTAAGTGTCAGTTTCTGCATACTTATTTTGCAAATACATGTTTGTTTTGAATTTACTGTGGAAACAATGCCACAGAAGCAGCACATTCTTTTTGACTACAGCAATGTTATACCCTTATTCTTACGCTTTAAAGTGTCAGTTTCTACATACTTACTTTGCAAATACAGTATGTTAGTTAGTCATTAACCGTGGAAACAATGCTACAGAAGCAGCATGTTCCTTAGTAACTACAGCACTGTTACATCCTTCTTCTGACACTTTATTTTATATTCATGCATTTACTTTGTAGGTACATGTTAGTTAGGCATTAACTATGGAAACAATGCCATAGAAGCAGCACATTCCTTGGTAACTACAGCACTGTTAAAAGCCAATAAGTAATTATGTAAATTAGTGATTTTTTATTGTATAGCAATTTACAGTGTTAGACTGCATGTTTATTTTTAGTTCTATTTTTTTGGGTTGCACAGTATACAAGTTCTGGTTCTGGAATTCAGACCCAGTTCTCCAGGTTTGTAGGCCAGTGCTTTTAACCACTATGCTATACTGCAGTAAGTCCATGAGGGAATGATTTCTGAAGGATAATTTTAAGTGTCACTAACTGCACTGTAACTACTGTATAAATCATACTGTAACTACACTACTATGTAGTTGTTAACTAGTGTCACAATGCATGTTGTGTACTTACATAACTTTAAATGTGCTGCTTTTGATTGTTTACTGGGTTGGTTCACTGATTCAGTGGATCTTTTCCAGGCACAAACTGGGCCATAAAGATGGTACATAGGTAATACAGACAATACACTTAAATTAACAGAGAAATATACAGGAAATAGAATACATTAAATATATTCAGTACAGCTTGGTACAATTAAGTTCAAGAATACAGCTGAAACGCAGTAAAGTAGCAACTAAAGTGCGGGTGCAATATACATGATGAATAATCAGTCAGTCTTATGACTGTTCAGCATTGTACAATGGGACAGTTTAGTCTTAGGTACAGAAGAATTAGGACTCTCATCTGAGGGTAGCCATGCCCCACCCCCAGCCACCCACCTGGACAGCAGCAGGACAGGGGAGTGGGGGCAGCAGAGGTGTGTGTCAATCTCACAAAAGAAGCACATTTAAAGTTATGTAAGTACACAACACACATTGTGAAACTAGTTAACAACTACATAGCAGTGCAGTTACAGTGTAGTTATACAGTAGTTACAGTGTAGTTAAGGACACTTAAAATTATTCTTCAGAAATCATTCCCCCATGGACTTACTGTAGTATAGCACAGTGGTTAAAAGCATTGACCTGCAAATCTGGAGAACTGGGTTTGAATCCCAGAGCCACTACTTGTATACTGTGCAACCAAAAAAAAAAAAAAAAAAAGAACTACAAATAAACATGCAATCTAATACTAGAAATTGCTATACAAAAACAAAATCATTAATTTACATAATTACTTATTGGCTTTTTTTTGGATGGTCTTTATACTCCTCTGCTCTACGGCCCTCTCAATCTGGGGGAGCCCCACCCCATCACCCTGGTGTCCACCATCTGGTGATAACTCCCAGGGATTACCCCCCCCAGTGGGGTTGACGGAGGGGGCCCTTCCCCCACCGAGACTGGATCTGTGTGTCATGCCATAGTTGGCCAGGTATGGGGCCCTGCGAGCACCACCCCTGTATTCCTCTGGGAGCTGTTTCCTGTTTTTTCTTTTGCCCATTGCAGTCACGCAGTATGGAATGATGTCTGTGATGGGGTCACGCATGCTCCTGCACACAGCCCCATCAAGCGTCTGCTGCGTTCCACCTCCGATGTGGTAGTAGCTCTGTGACACCAAGTCCCAGTCTCTACCAGGGGTCAGGTGTGCACCGGCTGCCAAGCTCCCCTCTCCCCAGAGATACAGAGCAGTCCATCAGATGCTTGATCCATCTCTAACCCTGCCAACCTCCGGTGGGCTATGCTCATTCCTGAACATGGGTTGCCAGCATAGTGCGAGGTAACGCACCAGAGCCTCATCCCTCAGTGCCACTGGGCCGGTGTTACTTATTGGCTTTTAAGACTGCTGTACTTACCAAGGAATGTGCTGCTTCTGTAGCACTGCTTCCACAGTTAATGCTTAACTTACATGTACTTACAAAGTAAGTACACAGAAACTGACACTTAAAGTGTAAGAAGAAGGATGTAACAGCGCTGTAGTTACTAAGAAATGTGCTGTTTCTGTGGCCTTGTTTCCACAGCTATTGACTAACATGTATTTGCAAAGTAAGTACGCAGAACTGACACTTAAAATTAAGCATAAGAAGAAAGGTGTAACTACTATACACTTACAATGAATGTCAATGATGTAGTTCTGATGTATATTTTCCTTCAGAAATCATTCCCTCATGCATTTACTGCTTAATAAGATTGCAGGGCCTGAGATGCCAGCCCTCCCCAGGACCACCTCGAGGGTCCCGAGGGCCTCCCCACTTGACCGCCCTCCCCAACAGATTCACCAGCCAGGAGCACCCCTCCCTGGAGAACACAAAGCCGGGTCACGAGGGCCTAAGACGCCAGCTCTCCCCAGGACCACCTCAAGGGTCATGAGGGCCTTCTCACTTGACCACCTCCCACTGGATTCACCAGCCAGAAGCACACCTTCCCCCCTGGAGAACACAAAGTTGGGTCACGAGGGCCTGAGACGCCAGCCCTCCCCAGAACCACCTCAAGGGTCACGAGGGCCTCCCCACTTGACCGCCCTCCTCACCGGATTCACCAGCCAGGAGCATCCCCCCCCTCCCAGAGAACACAAAGGTACAGAGCGAGTTCGCAGACCGCAGCTGCAAGCTTTTTGGAGATGGCCTGTGATTCTGATTTTTTGGCACCAAAATATATTTAAATCAACTACGAACTGAAACTCAGCTGCCTTTAATTGTATTTACTGTCGGCATAACTGTACTAATAGTTTTTCTATGCCTCATCCACGGTCTCAGCCATAATTAATTGGGGTCTACAGCATGCACTTTAAGGGTTGCTAGATTTTACAAACAATTAATTCTCCCCAATTGTGTCTCTCAGACTAAAATTACTACTGCCTGCAGCTTGTACCTTAAAACTGTGTTACCTCACTTAGAAGCTATATTCTCCAGTTAACGAGGTAGCTTAGCTGTTATTTCCCAGAAGGCATCTAAGAGTAGAAAGCTTTGTTGAGCAGACTGGTTTTAGCGACCTACCTGTAAGCAGCCCTGCCCCTCCAGCTGCACATAAATTAATTGTCCTTTCTCTCTCCTCTCATAGCCGGGTCACAAGGGCCTGAGACACCAACCCTCCCAGGACCACCTCGAGGGTCGTGAGGGCCTCCCTACTTGACTGCCCTCCCCACCAGATTCACTAGCCAGGAGCACCCCCCCCCGGAGAACACAAAGGTATGAAGTGAGTTCACAGACCGCAGCTGCAAGCCTTTTGGAGACGGTGTGTGATTCTGTCCCCGCCAGCACTGTGCGCCGGCTCCCCACTGCCCTGACCACCAGCCTTAGTCAGCTGCCAGCTATATAGCAGTTGTCAGGTGACTTGCCAGAACCACTTAGTCCACTTTCACATTAGCAGCTTATAAGAACCCACCACTAGTGGCTGCTACACCCAGTCCCAGCTTGCTGCTGAAATTAACCAGCAAATACTCCTTTGGCTCATTCCACTTTTCTCCCGGGTGTTTCCTTTAGCTTTCCTCCCCCCAGCAACCCAGCCCCTGTGGGAACCAAACACCACTTCTATTACATCCTGCCCACCCCTGAGCCCCCCATCTACCACCACCCCACAGCTACAGCCACATATGCCCACCCCTACTTGGGCACTCAGCGCCACCATCCCTCCCTCCTTTTCTCCAGGGCTATCTGTCCTACGCAACTTGGCCACTTCTGCTACCCCTCCCACCCCACAAGAAACCCACTCCAAACATAAGTCCAGATATGCATGGAATGCTTCCTTTCACTACCTCACACTGATTCTCCTCTTGGCTGGGGATGTTGAAACCAACCCAGGTCCAATGCCTCCCACTACCACCCCAACTCTTCCGAAGGGCCTCCATTTACTGCACCTCAACATCTGCAGCATCCTGAACAAAGTACCTGCACTGCAACTCACTGCCCTAGCCCTATGCCCAGACATCTTCATTATATCTGAGATGTGGCTGAAGCCACACCATGCTGATTCAGCAGTAGCCATTCCTCGCTAATCACTGATCAGGCAGGACTGACTGGGCAAGAAGAAAGGAGGCAGCATTGCCATGTTCATCTCCACCAGGATCCAGTTCACCCCAGTCCAGATCCATGGACCTGCACCTCAAATTGAATCCTTATTGGCTAAGCTCACTCTACCTCACTCCTCCCCAGTGTACACTGTGGGGACTTACTGCTCCTGTGCTACCCCCTTGTCTGGCATCCTAGACCACCTAGCCACATTAAAGTCTGCTACCGTAGCTAGCGAGCTCCACATTCTCGGTGACTTCAATTATAATTGGCTAGCAAACGACTGCTCTAAACTATGGACCAAAGTAAACTCTCTAAACCTCTCCCAACTAATCAATCAACCCACCTGATCAAACACAAAAACGCTAAACCACTCCCTCTTGGACTGGGCCCTCACATCCCACCATCACAGGATAATTAAAGCCCATCTCTTCCCTGACTCCCTGAGCAATCACCACATGGTTCATATAGTCAGAAAAGTGCACAGACCTGCTAACCCCCCCCCAGGATGCTCCTTATGAGATTCTATAAATCCCTATGACTACCTTCCCTCCTAAATGACCTTGTTCACATCGACTGGTCCTTCATTCAGAAGGCACCCACCATCAACTACGTATTCGACTTGTTCAGAAATAACTTGCTTGCTGTATGGGACTACCACGTCCCCCTAAGATGCACAAGAGTAAAGAGCTCCCATCTCCTGGGTCACCACTGACATCATTAGCAGATGCCATCCAGAGACCAGGCCTTGAAAAACTTACGCTTATCCTGCTCCCAGTATCCCTGCAAAGATACCATACCCTCTGCAACTACTGCACCAAATCTATACGGCAGGCCAAAAGAACTACTTCAAGTCGGCTCTCCTCCAACCTTAGCCACCCTTCAAACTTTTGAAAACCATCAAACCCTACTCACTCCCCAGTTCAGCCACCAACCCCAACCCTATCCATCCTGACAACATTGTCTCAGACCCAAGTGAAGTTGCCACTGCTTTCAATACCTTCTTTACCAGCTGCACTTCATCTCTCCTACCCAACCACCTATTCACCCCACCCACACCCAGTTCATCAGTGATATCCCAGCACTCCCCCCTGCCACCACTTTCTCCTTCCGACCAGTCTCCCCAGCCGAAGTACTACATGCTCTACACGCTCTCGTCCCCAACAAAGGCAAATGTCCCTTAGGCCTGGATGCCAAACTACTCCACTTATCAGCCCCCACCATTGCCACCCCACTAGCCAGCCTCCTAAACCTCTCTTTCTCCCTGGCTCAAATCCCAGCCACTTGGATGCAGGTGGTTGTTATCCCACTACCATAGGTTGGTGATCCCTCTGTGTCTGGAAATTACCACCCCATATCCTTTCTCCCAATACTGGCCAATCTTCAGGAACACCTTTCCCTTGCCCAACTCACCCAATACTTTGACTCTACCTCTTCTTCACCCCTTACCAGTCAGGGTTCCACAAGTCTCACTCAACCATCACCGCCTCCTAAGACTCACAAATGACATCTCCTCAGGGATGGACAAGGGCATATCACTGTGGCTATTTTCATAGACCTGGCCAAGGCTTTCTACACCATCTCCCACCCCAAGCAACTAGCTAAACTAAATGATGCAGGCCCTCCAGCCTTGCCACTAGTTGGTTTCAGGCCTCACCTGACTGGCAGACACCAATCAGTGAAAATTGGCTCACAATTATCTCCTCCTCCCTCCCTCCCAGTCACCATGGGGTCCCCAAGGCTCAGTCCTGGGCCCGCTACTATTTTCTATATTCTAAATGACCTCCCACTGGCCTGTAAAAACTCAGCCATATAAATGTACACAGACGACATCATACTCTATGCCTCTGGCCCCTCCAATGGTGTTGTGTCTACTGCTCTCCAACAGGACTTTGATGCCATACAACAATGGTTTAGGTCCAACCAACAATTCCAAAATGCAAAGAAAACTGTCTTCCTAACCTACAGCATGCAACCTCGACTCTTTCATCTAGCTGCTCCCCCCGCCTTCCATACCCTGGACAGGTCCCCCCTGGAGTCTTGTACCTCCTTTAGATACCTGGGAGTTTGGCTTGACCAACACCTTCATTTCTCCATTCACATCGACTCGCTACACAAAAAACTGCACCCCAAACTGGGTGCACTATATCGCAACAAAGGGTGCATGTCCACCGCGGTCTGGAGGGAAATAGTGCATAAAATGATTCTCCTAATATTTGACTACAGTGATGTGGTTTATGGTGCAGCACCCTCATCCACCCTGGCCAGCCTGGACAGCCTCTTTCACTCCTTCTGTTGCTTCATCCTGGACTGCCCCCCAATGACCCATCACTGTGACCTATACAGCTCCCTAGCACTACACTCACTCATGTCCCGCAGACAGATCCACTGCTTCAGTGTCATAGCTAAATTCTGGTCCAAATACCTCCACCCTTACCTCAGCACCGCCTTATCGGCCCAACCCTCCTTGGCCTACTCACTCAGAAGCTTTGACTCCAGGCTTCTCCAAGTCCCATTCATGCATACATCCAAGGGTCAATCAGCCTTCAAATATCGCTTGCCCAAACTTTGGAATGATCTACCTGCAGACATCAGGCTCACCCCTAACCTAAGACTCCTTAACCCACTTCTCCATGCACATTTCTCAGACACATGCAACTGCTACCACCAACCCTGAACTATAACCGTATGCCCCTGCTAGTGATGCATTGTCTACTCCCACCAGCAGCTCCACAAACACGCAATTATTCTAAGCATTTGCTGACTTGCTTTGCTTCCTTGTGCTAGTCGCAAAGTTCGCACATTTGCCCGAGTACCTACATGTTCTCTGCTTGTTATACTCTGTACCTATGTTAAAACTTTGTAAATATCTGTGTACCTAAATGTTCTTTGCTTGTAATTACTCTGCACCTATGTAAATACCTTTGCAAATACCTGTCCTGATTGTACCCCTGTAACTCCCCAGGTTGCATCTGGAAACGAGTGGACATCCGCTCAGTATGCCTGCCTGGTAAATCTCTTAAATAAATAAATAAACTATACAACTGGATTGTTTACTTATACAATACAAATCACTTACATAATTACTCAATGGCTTGTAACAGTGCTGTAGTTACTAAGAAGTGTGCTGCTTCTGTAGCATTCACCCAGACCTCTTCTACAACTACACTCCTGGCCTTCTACTGCCCAGGTAGGTGGCCTGGGGGTAAAGCATGACTAAATTCCATGCTTTATCACCGATCTGCTGTGTGGTGTGGTGGCTGGTGCCAGATACACAGGCAGGGAACCTTCCTTAGCCATTACTCACCCTTCCCACTGGCTGAACAGTGTGGCTGCCATAGCATCATCCTTCGCATCAAGCTATCCAAGCCCTCTGTCTATACCATGAGTGCTGGGGGCAAGGCACTAAATATTGGCAGACCAGTAGGTTCCCATACTGGAAAACTGCAGTAATGGGAAGATCACCCATAATCCACAATTCCTTTATCCACACAGAGTGCAGGATCCTGTCTGCTTCTGGTCAATCCATCTGACTGATGGCTGCTATTGATTACCAGGCCTGGGAATGCACATTTTGGCACATTCCCTGCCACCTATGTGTACAGAGTCTAAAATTAGATTGCATGTTTAGTAAGCAGTAAGTTCATGAGGGATTGAGTTTTGAATTAGAATTGACATCACAGCTATAGTACTGACATATGATCAATGTAAGTGTGTACAACTGCAAATACATGTTACCTAGGCATTAACTGTGAAAACAGTGCCATCATTTCTTAGCCACAATATTGTTATAGTGCCAATTAGTAATTATGCAAATGCAATATTTTTGTGTAAGGTTACATGTCAATTCACAATATTAGACTGCATGTTTACTAAGTTCATAAAAAACTGGAATGCAAACATGGAACATCATCTAAAGAGTTGCCAGTCAGTGCATTTAACTGTAGCAGAGTGAAGTTGCATTGTATTGTTTTTCTAATTGTTTATCCAGGTGAAACACACTAAGCTGAAAGCTGGTTTACAGGTGCAACCTGGAAGCACAAGGAAGTTAAGTGACTTACTCAGGGTCACACAGTATGTAAGTTGGGGCTATGGGATTCAAACCCAGGTCTTAGGATTTGCAGCTCAGAGCCTTACACCACTGCTCTATACTGCCTATTCATATTTTAATTACCATTCTGATTACACATTAACATTTTTCTGTGTGATTACCTTTTAAATAAATGTCAGATTGACATAGACAGTTGAAACAGTGCACTCAACCTACATTTATATGTAGTTACACTTGTAAGAACAGATTTAATAATGCCAAAAGTAATAACATAGTAGTTACACAATATATTTTATTTTACAACTTGAAATAGCTATTACATGTATAGTTGCCCTTACCTGAAAAAATAAAACAATGCCAGAAGAGATAGAGTGGTAGTTGCACAATAGATTTTCTGTTACACCTTGCAACAGCTGTTACATGTGTAGTTACACTTGTCAGAATGAAATGATTTGTGCCAAAAGGGAGACTGTAGTAGTTGCACACGATGCAGGTTGCATAACCACACCATGCCCACATTTGAAACTAGTTACCAACTACGCAGTGGTTACATGTAACTATGCAGTAGTTACAGTGAAGTTACAGCATAGTTATACAGTAATTACAGTGTAGGTAAGGATGTTTAAAATACAGTGTTACTGGGCATTCCCTGTCAGGTAAGGTACCAGTCTGATTATCCATTGTTGCTTTTACCACTGGCAAGCTGTAGGAACCCTTTCAAAAGTTTTCAAGTATGCTTCAATATCATCCAAGGTACACAACTTTGTAAGTTTAAGGTCTTTTATGTTGTTGGTGTTTTGTTGCTCTGCTGGACCTGTGCCAGATCCCCCAGTTTTGATAGCTTGCAAGGCATCCAGCCATCACTGGTTCAGTTGCTGTATCTCTTCTTTTCTTTGTTTCTCCATCGCTTGTTGTATAGCCCACCACTAGAAAAAAGGCAGTCAGACTTTCTGGTTCCATCACTGCTTTTTCTTTTTTTTCCCCATCTCTGGTTCTGGCTCAGCAGTCTCAGTTTTAGACTTTTGTTTCTGCTTCTAGTTTGGCTGCCATTCTTCTGGTAATGACTCCTGGGCTTGCTACTGCAGAATCCATACCTTTCTGCTATGCTTCCCTGGTACTAGGTCTAGTACCCATGAACAAAACTCCTGGCTTAGAGTATGCATGGCATAAATCCCACTTAGGCTGACACCATCTGTCATTGAGGCATATATCAGGAAGCATAGGAAAATCAGCAGCAGTTTGAAATTTGCAAATAGTGTTTTATTTTTCTCAATAACAGCAAAATAAAAAATGTGTTTGCTATTAATATTTACAAAGGCAGTACAAACAGAGAAAACAAAGTCCTTCTTCTGAGGGTATCTCTTAATTTCAAGTTTCAGTCTCTCTGTCTCTCACTCTCCTTCTCTCTAGCAAAAGCATTGCTGCTCTTTTTTATAAGTCTTTGTCTGGGAACTCATTAAGAGAGCCTGCTTCTCACTGAAAGTTCTTGTAAGTTTACAGAATGTTCTTGTCAGTTTTGTTGTAGGTGCAGCAAAAAGATATAGTGACCCAGAACTGACCTCTTGCTTACAACTCTGTAAAGGGCTTAAAAACTGCATCTCAGGTTAACCCCATGAGTTCCAAATAGCTTTGCAATCATTTCAACAGTATAACTATATACAGTTTTAAACAAAGGGATCCCAGTATCAGTGAAATTTCCACATAAAGATTGACATATTTTTATACCCGCAGATATGCAAGGGGAAAGGAAAGACAGAATAGCAAGGGAAGGCAGAGAGATAGCGAGAGGTGGAGAACTGAAAAACCACTGGAGTGATCAGTTCCTAGATCTCACAAGAAAATGTGGTTGCATAACCAGACATAGAAGAGACAAAAAAAGAAGATAGAGGAGACGATAGAACAGATCCTCGTGTTTAACACTTTCTGCATAACAAATGGGACAGGCCCTTATTCAACCCTATCACAGTGTGTGTATAGATAGATAGATAGATAGATAGATAGATAGATAGATAGATAGACAGACAGACAGACAGACAGGCAGACAGACACACAACAAATGTTGGTATAAATTTATAAAGATAACTAGTGATATTTTTAAGCCAACATTCAAGATACCAAGATATCACATTTTATGTACCAAGATATCACCTACTAGAGACATCATAATTGACCTATTGATAACTGATCAAGAGCAAAAGGACATACCAAATTATCTTATAACAATGTTACTTTGAAAACCATTACTTCATACCTTCTTCAGAGGCATTCCGTTAATTGAAAGAATAATAGAAACAGTGAATGAAAGACAAAGCTACTTGTTTTCAACTTTATTTATGGAACTTTCAGGTCCTGTGCATACATCAAACATAAAATGAGCTAGTGTACATTATTAAAATGATTTTCTTTCATTGTACTTGACTTCTTATGATCTCACTTGGCTTTACCACTCATGAGGTCAAAGGTCACATTCTGCTCATACAGATCCTTCTGATATGTTACAGAGAGAGAGAGAGAAAATAAATGTTTGGAAAGTGTGTTATACAAGGAAATAATACCATCAAGGGGTCATATAAGCCATAAAGCTATGAACTCGAAGGCTAGCATCCTTTATGAGCTTGTTTGACACTGAGATGGCATTATTTCACAAGTTTGCAAGACTTTGCCATATTTTTATTTTAAATAATGTATTAGGTTGGTCACTTTTTGTTGTGTCCTATGTTTTACCGTAATGTTCGAGGAGTGACTTTTACATGTATTATTAAGGGGCTTGCTACATGTGTATTAATGGACTTGTTACATGTGTTATTGGGGGTTTGTTTGTAGTGTGTTGGGTATTAGATAGATAGATAGATAGATAGATAGATAGATAGATAGATAGATAGTACAGATATTTTATTTACGGTTATTAGGGCACCATGCTCAGAGTACCAGTCAGTTGGAATGCCAGTCGAAAATTGCACTGACCTCTATGTGCCCCCTTCCTGAGATCCACCTCCCAAGTTGGTATCTTTAGTAATGGGTGGCATGGGTGTGGAGAACACTCACTCGTGCAAACAGAAAAGTAAGTTTTGCCAAAATCTGGTGATCTGGATGCGGCACCCTAACATGTTGGAACCAGATATATATATATATATATATGTGTGTATATATATATATATATATATATATATATACACATACATACAGTGGAGTTAGTCATGATGAAGCACAGTAACGTGCAGTAATGACATGTCACAAAATGCTGCATGGCAAAAGGGCTTAATTGCCATTGACTTACAATGGTTCCTGCAGTAAACTGCAGCATTCTGTGGCATTTTGCAGCATTTCTGCATTGCCTGCTGTCACATCTGTGTGTATGTGTGTGTGTGTGTGTGTGTGTATATATATATATATATATATATATATATATATATATCAGGGTTTTAAATAATTGATTTGCAGTTTTTTCTTGGGACAATGCTAACTGTACACAAGTATTTATATAGGTTTTCTAGAAGTGTTATGTTTGTTAAACACAGTGAGGCAAATTGTATGCATTTCCACAATGTTTTAGCACTTTTATGAGCAAAACACTAATCAATTTTTGGAGTTAAATAAATCTCTGTATATATATAAATATATATATATATATATATATATATATATATATACAAGTCACATTAAACTGTTCCCTCAACTCACTGGTGTAGCATTGTTCAATAAGTTTCCTAACCTGTGCAGTGTTTAATTCAATGAATTAGTAAAAGGTTAGTATTGGTTTGCATCTAGCTGTTATGTACTAAAAGCTTTATTTTTAGCTGAGTGCTTATGAGTTTAATTTCAGAAGGCAGACTGAACAACTCTTAAGGAATGCTGTGATATTTGTAAACAATACTGTTAAGGAATGTTGTGATATTATAAACAATACCATGAAAATGCAGCTACTGCCATTTCACTAAACAGTTACAAGTGAGTTGAATAAGCAGTGAAGGATAGTTGGAAAATAGTTGAAAGCTTCAACAGTTCAAGTAGCCACTGCAGTAGCATCACAAAAAAATGCTACAGCAGTGAGTTGATGGAACAGTTTAATGTGACTTGTACTATATATACATATATATATATATATATATATATATAGGATATGCAATGGAAGCAATTGTAATGGTGATTTATCTGCACAATAGCAGTTAGACTCAGGTAATCTTTACGAGTGGCATGAGCCACAGTGAGGTGTCTGAGGTCAAACTGCTCGAGTGCAGATAAATCATGTATTACACACGCTTTCCATTGCATATTCCATTTATGCAATTCTTTTATTTTTGCTTTTGGAGAGGCATTTGTTAGTCAAAAAAGTGAATAAAAAATGTAATTATCTGCCATTTTTTGCTGATTATAGAAAATCTAAAAGGAATCTAGAAATGAAACATCACTTATTTTGTAGGTATGTTTATGCTGAACAACGTTTGTGCTGAAAGTATCATACTATAATTTTTTGTTTTTAAATCATTTGCATTTGTTTAATGAAAAAGTGCACAAAAATCTAATTTTCTGCTGTTTTTCACTAATTATGAAAAAATTAAAAATTATTTATAAATAAAACACCACTCATTTTGTGGATATTTCTGTGCTCAATTAACTTTGTGCTCACAGTATCATGCTATCATTTTTTATTTTAAAGTTATTTACATTTGTTTGCTGACAAAATGACTAAAAAAAATAATTTTCTGCTGTTTTTTTTGCTAAGTATCAAAAAATCTAAAAGGTATCAATCAATAAAACACCACTCATTTTGTCGATATCTCTTTGCTGAACAACTTTCATGCTCACAGTACCATGCTGTCATTTTTCATTTTAAAGTTAATTGCATTTGAATATGTTTAATGCTGTTACTGAGGTTGAACATTTTAAATGACATAAGCATTGTATAGATAAATGGCTGATGACATAAGCACTGTCTGGATAAATGGCTGATGACATAAGCACTGTATACATAAATGAAATTTATATACAGTTACTCAGATAAATGGATTTATCACACTCTGTTTATCTCCACCTCATTGGATAAAAATTATATATAAATATATATATATATATATATATATATAGCTATAAAATTGTTAAACATAAAGGGTCCAAATCCAGTATTCTGCTTGTATAAAACACATCACATGACAATGTGTATATCAGAGCGTGACCGCACACCTGCACTTTTACCCTCCTCCAAAACAATTTTGACATTTTATAAGACAGATAAACCACTCTGAGATGTGTGGTTGCACTCTGATATACGCACACCTTGAGTGGTTGATCACTCAGCCTGCAGCCTCATGTGTATCAACGCACACCTCAGAGTGGTTTATCCATTACAGATATATATATATCTTGCTTGTTAGGTATTAATGTGCTATTAAGATGTGACTAACACATTAATAAAGTGTAATTAGCTAAATGACATCATAATACACCAACTGGCTATCATCATATATGGGAACAATACGATGGCTTTTCTATGGGGATGAGAGCCCAACACGCATATATATTTATCTATATATCTATATATATATATATCTATATATATATATATATATATATATATATATATATATATAGTTTTGAGAGGCCAATGATTATTATAGCTCATGTCATGCCATGTTATGTTTACACAGACATATTTTTTTTTAATTAAAATAAGAAATTGAGCAGTATTGCTGTCTGTTTCCATGTTTCAGTCAGCATCAATTTCTTTTATAGTGGTTGTAGGCTTACTGCTTAGGATTCAAAAGCTAGTCAATCACAACATTCCATTTCTAAATCATTGCAATTGACTCTTTCTGTATTTTAGTTCTCTCTGTTTGATTATTTGTACAATGGGCATTTGCAAACTGCTGCCAGGTTTTAGCTGTGCAGCTGAAAGAATGCATTATGACATAGTGCATCTCAAAAAGATATCATGATGATATATTGCATCCTAAAAAGACAGGAACAGCTTTCATGGATGCATGAGATAGCACTTTTTATCATGCAGGTTATCCAAACCCATAGTATTATACTTGTGCAGTAGTGCATGTATAATTAGGGTTGAGCAGAGGTCTATATGTTAAACCCCTATCAATGCATCTTAAAAACTTCAGCAGTATCTGAAAAAAATGTCCAAAATTTAGCATGTCTTTCCTGTGTGGCAAGTTCTTGAGACATGGGAAGTTTCATGATAGGAAATTATCCAGACTTTGAGATCTAGATGTGTCGCACTCGCAAATACAGAAAAAGCACCTTTTTTGGCAGTTTTTTCCACATTTATTTCTTCTCACCTACAACCTAGACAGTATGGAATTTTGTTACAAAACTTTCAGGTCTATGGGGGCTTGTGCCAAGGGTGTGCCTTTTGAAGGTTTTGTGAAAATATGTTAATAGGTTCCAGAGTTAAAGGTTTTGGGCTGGCAGTATAGCCTAGAGGTTAGAGGAACAAGGTGTGAACAAGCTTGATATATCCAGCAGACCAGACCCAAGTTTGATTCTCACAACCTCCACTTGCATACTGTGCGACTCTGAGCAAGTCACTTAACCGCCCAGTGCTCCCAGGTCGCCCCTGAAAACAGGCACTTGTGCCTAGTGGGCCTTACCCGGTTACCAAAGACAAAAAAAAAAAAAGAAATGTGACTCTGAGTGTGCTTAGTAGGGTTTTAGGATAACCTCTGATACAACAGCAAAATGTAGCTTTGTGAGCTATTTTACTTTCACAGAATTAGTTTTTACATGTCACAAGAAATAACATTTTGTGCTAAATGGCTGCCATCTTGTTTTTTTTACTGTTTAATGAAAATACATAAAAATGAATTATTTGAAAAACAAACAAACACATGGATCTTGCTAAATTGGACCAGTTAAACATGATTTTGTTGTTTGTTTTTCCAAAAAAGAGCCAGAAATACCTTTTTGGGTCTTTGGCTGTCATTATACCAAAATGGCTGATTTTTGTGCTGTGAGACGTGAATTTTCCTATCACACATTTAAGTGTAACAGTAAAGTGAGACACTAAAATGTACAACACTAAAATGTTAGTAGAACACTTTAGTGCCACACTTAAATGTGCAACACAAGAATTCCATTTCTGGGTGTCACATACTTTTACTCAAAACTTGGCCATTTTACAACATTTTAGTCATAAATGTTGAATATATTGTTTAAATGGCCCTATCTCATCAAGAAGGATCATGGGAATTTTCAAGTTCAGGTTGAAAGGTGATTTTGCAGTCATTTTGTGGAACAACTTTTCGGGTAGGACATTGTAGCAAACAAGTTCATGGCAATTTCAAGCAAAATTTATGAAGAAATGTTGTGTGCATAGCCATCATTTGGCTCAGTGGGAACTGTGCTGTACTCCTGTGCCAGTAAGCTGAGTTTGTGGGTGAGCTCTGTGAGCCAGCTTGATGGGGTGAGGCAAGGAGGATGGTGCTGCAGTGTGGCACCACTCCCAGCCTTGGAAAGGATGGGGCAGAACTGGCCACATGGGCAACAAGCAACTATATAGTGAAAGGAAGTCATCTCCTGGGATAGGGCACAGGGGGCCCTGCACCTCTGCACCCATAGCTGCATGAAAGTGCTGGGCCCAGAGAGCCTTGAATTCCCACAACCAGATGGACACTTGGCCCTGTGCATCTGCATTTGTAGCAACATTAATGGACCTGACCCAGCACGCCCTGCACATCTGCACCCCCAGAAAGCTCAAAGAATTAGTTGTATCCACAGGCGAAAGTATGGATTCTTCCCTTGGCACAGGACCTCTGGGCCCTGAGCATCTGCATTCAAGGAATCTGTGCAAATGAGGATGCAATTATGAACATATGAACATATGAAAATACAAAACTTGCCAGCAGAAAGAGGCCTTATGGTCTATCAAGTCTGCTTGTATATGAAGCTAGCCCCCTATTTTGCAGCTGCCCCTCTCTGACCCCCCTACTCACCTCCTGGAACTGCTCAGTGTTCTTTACCCAGCCCTTCTCCCCCATGTCCTGTCCCATGCCCTTTTGAATGTCCCCACTGTCTTGCATGCCACCACCCCCTCTGGCAGAGCATTCCACTTTGACACAACCCTCTCCATGAAATAATGCCTTCTAATCTCCCTATTGAATCTGCACCACTCCATCTCAGCCCATGCCCCCTCATGTCCCTTCCCTTCCTCTGCTTAAACAGCCCCTCTGCACCAGATGTGTTTATCCCCCTCAAGTATTTAAAAGTCTCAATTATGTCCCCCTATCCCTTCTCTCCTACAGGGTGGACAAACCCAGATGACCAAGCCTTTCCTCATAGGTTCTGCCTTCCATCCCCTGTATCATTTTTGTTACTCTGTGCTACACCCTGCTGAGAAGCCTGACATCTTTCCTCAGGTACGAATGCCAATATTGCACACAGTACTCCAACTACAGCCAGAACAAGGACCTGTAAAGGGACAGGATCACCTCTTTGTGTCTGGATGAGAATCCCGTATGGATACATCCCAGCATCCCAGCATCCTATTGGCTGTAGCTGCTGCCCTCCTGCATTGAGCAGAGTTATTCATGCTCCCATTATTATGACCCCAGGTCCTTCTCCTCCTCCTCGATGACCCCTAACCAAACCCCACCCAGCCAATATTCCTCCTCTAGTTTTCGCCCACAGAAGTGCATAATTTTGCACTTCTTTGCATTAAATCCCAGTTGCCAACTTGCTTACCACTCCTTAGGTTTGGTGAGATCACCCTGTAGTCTTTGCCACTTCTCTATGTCATCCACTACATCTCCCATTTGGTGTCATCCTCAAACAAGCTGATCCTGCCCTCTACCCCTGTGTGCTACAGCCAATATGAACAGTCCAAATACCGCCCCAGCACAGAGCCCTGTGGTACACCACTGGTCACTGGCTTCAGAGAGGAGAGTTCTCCCCCACCACCCATTGTAGTCTATCCTCAAGCCAATTTCTGATCCAATCCACCATCTTAGCCCCACCCACCGTATTCCAGCTTGCCCCAGCAGCCCATGAGGTAATGAGTCAAATGCCTTGAACCAAATATAGGACATCCACATCATGGCCCTTGTCCAGTTCCAGCATCACTCAGTCATAGTATTCTATCAGGTTGGTTTGTCATGATCTCCCTGAGAAGAAGCCATGCTGTCTCTGATCCTGAGATCATTAACCTCCAGGAAGGTTACCAGTCTCTCCTTCAAGATTGATTCCATAAGCTTACCCACTAAGGAAGTGAGACTGACAGATCTGTATTTGCCCGAGTTCATCCTTTGGGACACTCTTGTGGATAGGCACCACATAAGCCAACCTCCAATCCCCTGGTATGCATCTCATATCCAGAGAGGAGTTGAACAGGTCAGTGAGTGGCCCAGCCAGTACCTCCACCATCTCCCTCAACACCCTAGGGTAAATGCCATCAGGACCTGGTGCTATATCCAGTCTAAGCATCTTCAGACCTTCTAATACCATGCTTTCTTGAATAACTACATCAGTCACCTTCTTCCCACTTATTCCCACCCCTCTGGTCCATGGAGGTAGTGGACCTCCTACCTCCCTCATGAACACAGAGCAGAAGTATTCATTCAGTACCTCTGCCTGTCCCCCCTCCTTCTCCACACCCCTGCCCTTCCTAATCCTAACTATCAAGTCCCTACAATTCCTTTTCTCCTCACATACTTAAAGAATTCCTTCTCCACCTACTTTATGCCCTGAGCCAGCCTCCCTTACTAACTTGGTTACTTCCCTTGCACTCTTTGCATACAACTCCTTGTCCACCCCCTCCCAGTTCTCTTCATTCTCCTATATGAAGCTCTCTTGGCTCTGCCCCCAATACCCTCCTGACATCCAACATGGCACTTTGGCATGGGACATCTTGCTCAGAGTCCTGGTGCATGCTACAGTAGCCTCTCTCAGACCAGATTTTGTAATCTCCCACCTTGGTGTGTGTCCATCTCTGACCTAATTCCCCAGGTCTCCCCTCAGTATTTCCCTCATCCTTTAAAAGTCCACCCATCTGAAGTCCACTACCTTTGTTGCTGATCCCACTGCCTCCTTGCCCATGCTTAGCCTGAACCAAACCGAAAGGTGGTCACTCCTGGCTAGTGGTTCCCCTACCCATAGATCCCTCACCATCTCCCATTTGCTAGTACCAGATCTAATATGTTGCCCAGTCTGATTGGTTCCCCAACCATCTGCACCAGATGGCTATCCAGGAGTGCATCAAAGCACTTGTTCCTGGCGCTAGAGGTGGTCTGGTTTCCCAGTCCACCACAGGTAGACTGAGGTCACCTTACAATCATCACTCTCCCCTTGCTACACACCTGTCAAATCTGATCTGCTAATTCCTTATCCATCTCCTCGCACTGTGCTGGTGGCCTATACACTACCCCTAGCATCAGCTTCCTACCCTTCGGGTCCTGAAACTGAATCCACCTTGCCTCCATCCTCCCCTCTTCCCCCTCATCCCTTGTGCAATTGATTCTGTCCCTTATATAAACTGCCACCTCCTTCCTTCCCCACAACCCTGTCCTTTCTATATACCCTGCAGCCAGGGATCATCAGATCCCAATCCTGGTGTTGATAAGCCCACATCTCTGTGATGGCTATAACATCCACCTTCATTATGCTTAAGACAGCCTGTAGCTCAGTTACTTTATTATCCAGACTCCTTGCATTTAGGGAGACTACCCTCCACCCAGCTCACTCCTTCTCCTTGCCCCTCACCCCTCTACCAGATTTCTACCCCTTGGCCTCCCCTTACAAACCCTACTGTCTTGGGGGTTAGCTCATACCACTCCCCTATCTGGCGGCCCTGAATACTAGCTGCATATTCACCACCCCCTTTCCTAGTTTAAAATTCCCCTGGAAGTTATGTACTCCTCCAGTTTCTGTTTCAAGGCCCCCTGCTCTGCCCTACTCAAGTGTAACCTGTCTGCTGCATATAGGTCACTGTTGTCTCATGTGTTCCCCCAGTTCCCCACAAGTCCATATCTTTGTGAGTGACACCACTCCACCAGCCAAGAACTGAATTCCACAATCCTGTCTTTCCTTGCTCTGCTCACCCTGGGTACTGATAGAACTTCCAAGAAGGCCACCGAGCACCCAACCTCCCTGCACAACTTCCCTTGTTCTTCATAGCTCTCCCTAACCACCTCCACCTGACTCTACCAGGTAATTTGTGCCTATGTGCATCACCACATGAGGTTTTTCCCTTACCCTCCTGACACATCTCAGCATGGCCTGCCCTGCCCACTGTTAAGCCTGGCATCAATTCCACCCATATCTGGCTGTGTTGTTTGCCCCTCCCCCACATGATCTCCTTAAGTATACAGTCCCCAAACACCACTACCCCACCCCAACCTCCCCCCTTTTGCCTGTACCTGCTTGCAACCCCTTCCCCCTTGAGCATCTGTCCTTCCTTGTCCAGCAGTATCCAGACCTACCTTCTGCCTTTCCTTCCTTCCCTTCCAGCTTATCTCCCTTTCCTACTGCCCCTCTCCTCTTGACTGATGCAGCCTCCACCCCTCTCCCCAAGTCTACTGCATCATCTATGATCCCCCCTGTCCCACCCAGTGCCCCTTCAGCTCTCTCTTGGCTCCCCCCTCCATTTCCCTTGTACTTTCTCCCCCTTCCCATACTCTGTCTCTTGAGCCCACACCCCTCACCCCATTCAGTTTCTTTTCCCCAGCTTTCTCCCTGCCCTGACTGTCCCCTGCCTCACTTCTGGTAGTATCATCATCTCCCTCTGCTACAGATACTGGTACCTGTTACTTAACCCTATAACCTTGCCTGTAACTTCCTTCCATCACCCTGCCTTAGCTTGCTACCTACATTATGCCCCGAGCTCCATTTCCCTCCTCTCCTCCCTCTGACACCTCAGCCTCTGAACCCCTATATGCCCAAGGTAGTGGCACTCTTACCCCTGCTCTGACCATCCCCTCTTTTAAAATTCTTAATTCTCCCAACAACCAGCTGACCTCTGTCTGCAGTGCTCTCAGCTTGTGTAAATGGGACATTCCTGCAGCCTCCACAATGTACCCACCCATATGGCTGCCCCACAACCATTGCATCCCACCACCCTGTCTCCCCTGTTGGTCTCCTGCCTCCTGCACAAGTCTCCTCCTTGATACCAACCCTTTCCCATGCCACCCCTACCAGTTTTGCTATCCCGATTCACCACACCTCCTGAATGCTATCTCACCCCACCCCTCCCCATCCTGCCCTCTGCACCCCCATCATTATCAGTATACAATTAGACTTAATTCTCCAAAGAGTAGCCCTAACAACAGGATAGTTCCTTAAACTTCATCCCCTCTATGAATATCCCCAGTGACAATAGATTGCCCTCAAACTTTTTCCCCTGAAGGATTAGCCCAACACTGCACAAGTGAACAACCACAAGGACTTAAATGTTTAGGTTAGATTCTGCTCCTTTCTCCTGCCCCTGGGCTTTACTCTGGTCAAGCTTTCATGCTTTCCAGTCAGGTTGGCCTAAAGGATCTCCCAGTAACACTCACCCATGCACCTCTATTTGCTTTCTACTACTATGGGTGATCTAAGTGGTCCATTTAATATTGGTGGGAGGACAGGTGGTAGAAAACTCTCATTGCTCTGGCTTGTCTTCCTGGGCCCTCCTTTGACTGCTCACCTTGTTCCTAGCCACTAGCTGATAGACCCATCATCACAAGCTGCCGTTGCTCTGGCGTGTCTTCCTAGTCCCTCCTTTGACTGCCCACCTTGCTCCTAGCTGCTGACTGACAGACTGCAGGTCAGTTAAGTGTGTTGCATCCCTACTATCTCAAAAAGAATGAAAGTTCATTACAAAAATAAAATGAGTTAATGCATCAGTTAGGGTTCAACTTAATGTCACATAAGTAGGGAAATGTGGCATTAGGGTTTCCAACCCTAACTCTACACCCCCCAAGCAGCAAAAGGACAAGACCACACCATCAACTACAGACAGCCATCATTAGGTTAGACAAAGAACATACAAGTGGTAGTTACCAAAAAGTTCACAAGCGTTGCAGTATGCCGTGGTAAAGACAGTATTGGTGTTAATATATTAGTAATGCAGTGCTGATGTAGTAGCTCTGTACCAAAATCCAAATCAATGTTTTTCTTTTTGTGACATCAGAAATGCAGTAGATGACACTGCTGAATTCTACTCTCCTGTTATCCTGAACTGTTCCTGTTGGTGATTTTCTAATTCACATCTTCTCCAGTACTCCCTCCCATAGAGCTGTGGTTGCATTTCATCAATTAAAATACACCAATTGTTGTTTTATTTTTATTTCTATTTCCAACTACAGACTTTGATTATGCTTTTTTGATATTATTTAGTTCCAGTGTATGTACAACATCTCTATCTGTATAAAACTTGCTTGTTCATTGAATATCTTTGAAAGAGTGAAAATTAATGATTCTACACAGATTAATGATTCTATACAGCTTTTGTTAGTGTCTGATATTATTTTACCCTTTGTGCAATATTCTTTGGTAGCAGTTGGTTTTCTACATTATGTGCCATCTTGCACACTGACTGTTTGTCTGGTTCCCATCCCTGCCATCTCTCCCTCCTCCTCCCTTCTCCTTCCCTCTGTCCCAAAATTATGTGCTGTCTTGTGCACCAGCCACTGTTCTGATTCCCATACTTTACTCCCTCCTCCCTCTCTACATCTGTGGCAGAGCACCAGTCCTTGATCTCCCTTCCCTCTTTCCCAATATTTTGTGCTATCCAGTGCATGAGACATGGGTCTGATTCCCATCAATCCCTCCTTCCCTTCATCCCAATGATTAAAAAAACAAAGTGGTCCTTGATCTCCCTCTTCCCTAGACCATGGCTCCACTGCAGATGTAAGGAGGGTGTGAGACTTGTGAATAAGATCGGTGGTCAGTGTGTTGGCTGGTACTTACTGTCAGGACAGAGAAAAGGAGGAGGGGGAGTGAGGGATTAGAATTAGATCATGGCTATTGGCGCTAAAATGGCATATAATCTTGAGGACCCACTGCTCAGACACCCCCACAATTTCTTGCTTTAAACTACCCTCTGGAACCACCTTTCACTACTCACAGCTGTTGCTGTTTCTAAGCTATCTTGCTCACTCTCTGACAAAGCCCCTGTTGGCTACTCAAATCCTCTACCTTCTCTACCCTTGGTTCCAGTTACCTCCCTGTTGACTCCGCTAAAACACACTGCATTGATATCCTATGTTTTTCTGATGTTCTAGTTATTTCCCTGAACAATGTTAACTTCACCAATCCTGTATGTGGTAAATTGTTGATCTCATTTGTCCTCCTGTATCCTCAAAAAAACTGTACACTGTTTATCTGTACCAAGTTGTTATCACTGTATTGTCCTCTCTGTGATGAGGTACCATTGTAAACGAGCCTCTGGCTCAAAGGTTGTAAACTGATGCTTAGTAAATAAATAAATAAATAAAATATTACACATGAGGTAAAATGACAAAAGATGCTACTGTACCAAAAACATGCTGAAGATTTCATTTTCAACTTTACAAAGATAGTCAGTGTGAAAGTATGCTTTATACAGATAGAGACTTGGTGATGTCGCCCACGGTTTTACCATGCCACAGCGACAGCGGCTATGGAGACATCCCCAAAAGTGACAGGCGCATTGCCGATTGTTGGCAATGCAGTGTCAGGATGCCTCCTGTTTCCATCTGGGGGCTGCTAGCCCTGAACCCTCCCATGTTGGTAGCTCTATCCCCCACATCCCTAAGTCTCTAGGATTCCAACTCTGAGTCGGAGTTGGACTGGGGGGGCCAAACACCCTGTGAAGCAATCCCTTGGCCATGCAGAGACCATCACAGTGACAGGCAGATTTTGGCCAAATCCTGTCGCTGTGGTGGTCTTCACCATGGGGTTTGATGCGGTGATGGGATACCGTTGCCCACACACTGATGATGGATTATATCAAAGGGGCACCTTCAATATTTGCAGTTGGAATGAAAAATTAAAATAAAGTAAAAATTAATATGTTTAAATAAATATCAAAAACAAAGAATGATGAGAACATGAAAATTAAAAAGGGATAGGAATTAAATTCAGTACTTATCACTTGATAATCCAATCAGAGTTAATGTGTCCAGTAAAGAAGTATTGCTCCACCATTATTCTGTGGCACACTGTAATTATACAGGTACATAGTACTAAGAGGTTGAGCAGTTGGGATGAGGGAGCCCACGGTACAACAGAAGAAAGCAGCATATCAAACACACATCTAAAACGTCACCTGCTGACTAACTTGGAACAAAGGATAACACTAGCACCTTTGCATTGTAATACAACCAAGAAAAATGAAGGTCACCATCAAGAGGCTAACATGGAAATTGCACTTAAAAAGAGCCTATTCCACAATCAACTGTGTGTTTATGCAGTGTTAAACCACTAGTAACCCAACTCATCACTCATTACAACAAGGTATTGGTAAACCTTTTGGTAACTACCACTGTACAACTGTTTCCAGATGACACAAATGCAAAAGCATTGATGTACTACCTCTGTAGATTTGAATCTATGGCTGCATAAATGCAGGCCCAACAGGGTACTGCACTTCTGCAGCCAGAAGTGTGTGTGAATGTATATTATAGCATGCATGAGTACCTGTGGCTGCAGAAACATTGGCCCCACAGGGGACTGCACTTCTGCAGACAGAAGTACTGTTGCAATTTGGGTACCATTTTTCCACAAGCAGTAGCAGAAGTCAATGTCTGTGTCTTACACCAGCAGCTACAGAAGTACAAGCCCCTCAGAGGCCGTCACCTCTGCAGACAGAAGTAGTGTAATGCTTTGGATATCATGGATTCCTATTTGCAATCACATAGGCATAGGCCCCACTGTTGCCTGTGCTTCTACAGCCAGAAGTCAGCGTGTTTGTCTTACAGTATGCATGAGTATCTGTGACTACAGAAGCATGGGCTCCTGAAGAGTAGAGTACCTCTCTCTATGTAGGGGAGCTGGTGTTAGACTACTGGTGGCTTCAGTTCTCATAAAGTCTGTTTGGGTATCAGTGTAGGCTGCATTCCCATTATTCACTCTATCACTTGTGTGTAATGTAAGATATTTTATAACTGAGCACTTTTTCTCATGTTTTGCCATGAGCTCATAGAGCTTGGTTGAGCACTTCATGCTGTTACAGTAAATTTAACAGCACATTACATGTGCAAATTTGAAATTAATAGATGCATTTAATAACATTTTGAATAGAGGAATTGGTGTTTTCATCATCTTTTGGTATATATTCGAGCCCCATGGGGGCATGTGCTGTTATAGAGAGAAGTAGTGTTGCAATTTGGTTATCGTGGATTTTGTGGGGCCTGCACTTCTGCAGCCAGAGGTCAGTGTGTATGTCTTACACATGCAGCTGCAGAAAAGTAGGCCCCTAAACAGCCTATGTTTCTGCAGTAACAAGTGTTTGTATGTTTTAGAGTGTGCATAAGTACCTATGAAAAAAAAGTAAGAAGATGTGGTTTTAGAGTTTCCAGTTCTAAACCACCACCACCACCTAAAACAAATCAGGTGTACAGTCTTCCTTAGGGTTGTCAACCTTAAAGCTCACCCCATTAAGTGTGCATGTTTCTGGAGTGTAAAGAATGGGGTGAGCTTTAGGGATGAAAGCTCAGGCATACTTCACCCCTGATTTGTTTGGGGGATGATGGTGGGGTTTAAGTGTCAGAAATCCTAACAGCAAATGTACCTACTTTTTTCACTTTAGTCTGAACCCTAAATGTTGCATTAACACAGTTTTTGCAAAGAATTTCCTTACTTTTTTAGCTAATATAATCTTATCCTTATTTGCCTGTGGGAGTGGAGTCCCCTCTGGGCCCTGTTCTCCCATCCATTCAAATATACTTCTTGAGATAGGGTAATTGTATCCTTATTTGCCTGTGGGCCTTGCACTCCTTTTCCTCCATAGTTGCATATATGTATGCTGCTTTGGAAGCACAAGGACCAGCGGGCACTGTGCTTGCATTTTTAGCAAAATCACAACAAAATTGTCACTATAGCCTTCTTTTTACCCTTCTTTTTACTTCATAAGATGTGTCTTCAATTGCAGAGTGAATCTTCGCCCAGGGACCTGTTCAGGTATGTGAAGATGTGTGAGAGGTGTGGGCAGTGCAGGGTGGTTGTTGCTCAGTGGGAGGTTGGGGTGGGGGGGGCAGATCAGTGAGGGATCATTTTACTTTTACAGGAAAAAAAGATATTGAGGGCCAATTTCCTTTTTTTACAGATAATCAAATATGGGGACAGTGATCAGAGGGTGGAGGGGTACCACTAGACACCAGGGAAAAATTAAATAATTACAGGGATGGCAATCAGAGGGTGAGGGTGCTGTTTGATACCAGGGAACATGAAACAATATGGAGATGATGATCAAAGGGGTGGGGGATGCCACTAGACACCAGGAAAAATGAAATAAATACAGGGATGGTGATCAGAGGATGAGGGGGTGCCACTAGACACCAGGGAAAAATTAAATATTTACAGGGACAGTGATCGGAGGGTGAGGGGTGCCACTAGACACTAGGGAAAGATATAATCATTACAGGGAGAGTGACTGGTGGGTGGGGCAGCACCACTAGAACCCAGGAAGAAATAAAGTAATTATGGGGACAGGAATCAGAGGGTGGAAGTGTTCCACCAGACACCATGGAAACATTTAATCATTACAGGGATGGCAATTGGCGGGTGTGAGGCACAACTAAACACCAGGGAAAAATATAGTTTTCCATATAAAGGAACCCATTTTCATATGAATGAAAAGCAAGTCATGAAAAAGGATATAAAATGTAAAAAAAAAAAAAAAATTTAGGGATAACTAGTCCAACAGTTAAGTGCAGAATCCACCTAATGGAGTACAGATGAGCAAGATAGATTTCTTGGTTTCTCTGCAAGATGTCATTTTTGTGGATTTTGACATTTTTTTTTAAACAGAAACAAGATAAATGAAAAAAAATGTTTTCCTCTCAAAAAAGGATTGGCCCCATATAAAAAAAAAAGAATTGTTTTTCATTTCATTCAGCTATCTTAAAGTGCTTACAAAGCATGCTCAAAACTGATATTTTTAAAATGAATAACTGCAATGGATTAATATTTTTCACCAAACCAGTGAAAGGCACATCTGTGGGCCAAGCCCTTTCTACCCTGAAAATTTAAGACAAGAATTCCAAACTGTCCAGGTGCAAGGTGATGACAAAAAAAACTGGAAAAAATGTGATTTTTTACTTTTTTGTGATATTCCCATCTTGGAATCCACACATCTGACTTGGCACTAAGAGATCTACCCCCACATAACCATGCATGCAAAATCCTTTGGTTGTGAAGATATTAAAGTGCAAAACTTGAGGTTTAACATAGAAACCCCTGCTCAAGCCTAAATATAGTATACTGTATATAAGGCATACACAACAGGGACCTATGGAATACATGATTTATTTTCACTCGTGCTGTTTGACCTTGGGTAACCTTATGAGTGGCATAAGCCACAAGTGATGTGCCGAAGGTCAAACAGCATGAGTGAAAATAAATCATGAATTCAACTAGGCCCCTTTTGTCTATTTCATTTATGCAATAGGCAAAGACCTTGTTGTTATGTTTTTATTTTGATGGCATTGTTTTTTTTTTAACAATTTAATAATGTTGTGGGTTTCTGCGGTGAAGTAGTGCACTTCCACCTCTTAGGATTCTCATTGCTATGCCTGTTGTCATGGACAATGTGTCATGATGGTAGCATTGACAGGGCAACTCTGAGGGGATTAGTGGAGGAGCAGCCAGCTCGGAGAATTTGAAAAGAAAATGATGGTTCTGTTTAGTAAGCGAGCTGGTCAGGTCCAGGGACATACCACACGCTTCTCTTCATCAGCAGCATACATTTATTTTTGTTTTTTTCCCATTTTGTTTTAACTGCCTTAGTTCATGTGAGTGGGAGTGGTGAGGAAGAGCAGCTAATAGTTTTGTGAGGTGGAGTGCTGTTAGATCCTATGAGCAGTGCAGGAGGGTGAGATTACTTGGTGGAAAAAAAACTTACATGGCTCACAGGTATTTATGAACAAAGAAAGGATCCTTTTTCATGTGCAATACTATTTTTCCAGGGCCATGGTAGAAGCCAGTGTCAGAGGACAGAGCAGAAGTGAGGCAGGCATGTAGAGAGGAGGAGGAAACGTGCAACATTCGTGGGGGGGGTTGATGAGGAAAGAAGACTCATGCTGTGATTATATTTACTAAATAAACTTATGCAATGAAGTTTTAGTTTGCTGGGTAAGTGAGCTGTGTGGCAGATAGAATAAGATGTGAGGTTTATGACTAAGGGATATGCCTGTATGTCAGATTTGCAGGCAGATGGTTTGTGTGTGGGGGGGAGTGACATTGGAGGGCTCCACCACATCATGGCACCATGCTTAGAGTGCCGCGTCAATAGAGCACCAGATTGTGGTGACAGAGACCTCTCTGTTTGTAGGGGGCTGTGCCCTGCACCCCCCTTACTAAATATACCAAT
Source organism: Neoceratodus forsteri (assembly GCA_016271365.2). Classification (NCBI taxonomy): domain Eukaryota; kingdom Metazoa; phylum Chordata; order Ceratodontiformes; family Ceratodontidae; genus Neoceratodus; species Neoceratodus forsteri. Next base: position 251,374,051 of record CM057450.1, on the reverse strand, counting down.
TCTGGGGGGTGGACCTCTGGAATTTGGCACAGAAAGGTTACTGTAAATGCAATCTGGTGCTGTATTGTCACGGCGCTGTAAAGGCAGTGCTGTAATGATGGTATATGAAGATGGAGCACAGTGCGTTTCAAAAAAGAACTTGTAGGTAAATTAAAATGTATTGTTGAGCTGTACTGTTGTGGAATTGATAAATGTGAGGTTGAGGAGTTGGTAAATGTTGTAAAATGCACTTCTCTGCTGCAGTGTGTTTAGAAACAAAAGTGAAAGTTCTGCTAGTATAGGTAGAAGTAGCACCGTCAGGTGGGGAAGGAGACATGTTACGATGACTTATCTACTATGGCCGGATATTCAAAGGGTTGCGCCATGCCAAGTCAAAAAGTCGCCATTTTGCGATATTCAGCAGGAGGCAGTTGCGCCACGAAAACATGCTGAGCAACAGCGCAATGCAAAGGAAGGCATGTGCAACCAACGTGGGTGGAGCCATGCATAAAGAGCGCAATGCGAAATTGAAAGACTTGCGCATTGAGCAATAGCGGAACTGCCGGAAATTGCGACTAGCGAAATGAGCCAAAATAAAAAAGGCTCAAGGAAGCGGCGCAAGAACGCCAAGGATGCCAAGGGGGTAGAGAGAGAGAGAGAGACAGACAGACAGTGACAGGCTAGGGCAGGCAAGGCAAGCGTGGGCCATAGGCTGCAGAGGCCGGGGGTGCCCAGTGCAGTGGAAGTAGCAGTCAGGACAGCGGGGTAACACAGCAACACCAGCCTGGGGGTCAGAAGCCAGGGAGATGGACAGTGCCAGCTTCCACATGGAAGCTGTAATGAGGGTGAGAATGCAAGCTGCAGGGGGCGAGGCCATGGAAGGGCCCGTCGGCGGTTACGCCCCAACAGGCAGTACCGTGCCGCATCGGTTATGAGCTGTGACACAGATGTGAGATCGTGGGCGGTGCAGCCTGAACAGGGCAATACTGAGGCGGCTCTGTGAGCTGTGCAGTGATGTGATGCAGGCACCCTCACGACGGAGTCACGCTCTGTCAGTGGAGACCAAGGTGACAGCCTGCATGTGCCTGCTCACCATGGGCACCTTCCAGAGGCTGACAGGGGACACCACAGGCATCACACAGTCGGCCACGTCATGCATCCTCACCCAATTCCTCAGCGCACTGCTGCCACATGCTGCAGAGCACATCCATTTCCCCAACACCGTGGCAGAGCGTACAGCAAACATGCAGGAGTTCCACAGGGTAGCACGTATGCCTGGTGTGCTAGGGGCCATAGACTGCACCCACGTGGCCATTCGCACACCACCTGGCCCTGATGGGGCTGCATATAGGAACAGAAAGGGCTTCTCCAGTGTCAACTGCCAGGTGGTGTGTGATGCCACTGGGCACATAATCAATGTCTGTGCCACACACCCTGGTGGAGCACGATGATGCCTTCATATGGTATCAGTCCACACTGTGCCATCGATTCGAGTGGGGACATCCCCACAGGCCATCTAGTGGGTGAGTACGCATGTATGGAATGCAAACTTGGGGCAGGGTGGGAATGCCACAGGTGCCATGGTAGTGGCACACAGGGATATGGGCAATATGGACCTGAACATGATACTGATCTCCACTATCTCCACACAGGTGACAGCTGATACCCACTCCGTCCCTGGCTGCTCACACCGTGCAGTCTCGACCCCATCGCGGCAGCGCTATAATGAGGCAATGCTTCCACACACAACATCATAGAGTGGGTGTTTGGGATGCTCAAGGCATGCTTCCGATGGCTAGACACCTCCGGTGGTGCCCTACAGTACAGCCCCAAAAGGCCTGTGGGAGTATTCCTGGCCTGTTGCATCCTGCACAACATGGCCAAAGACTGTGGGATAGCCCTACAGGTTGAAGAGGGGGACAGCGATGGGGACGCCAGTGGCGCCGGTGTTGATGGTGATGAGCAGCCCCCTAGGATGACGGGACCCCGACTGATCCGCAGGCCCAGCTGCACCGGGACACCATCACAGAGGAGCACTATGCACAACACAGGTAAGTCAAGGGACATGTGCAACCAACACTGTCCATGCAAAACCACAGGCACACAGGGTAACACACCAGTGGTGCATGACGGCCAGGGAGTGGAAGGGTCCAGGCATACAAACATACCATCAGGGAGGGGTGAACACTCATATGGACACACACACACCAGGACAGAGCGTACATGGGCAGATGCACAGCACAGCAGAACCGACATTGCTAACACTTTCAGAAGCCCAAATTACCTTCTTCTTAAACGAGAGCAAACCAGCTCATCTTCCATCTAGTTACCTCCCCATTTCCCTATTGAATTGCGATATTAAAATTCCGCCAAAATGCTGGCTAAGAGGGTGGAGTGGGTCTGGATTCCTTTACTCAGCCCGGAACAAATAGGTTTTGTTGCCAATAGAACCCCAGTAGACCATCATCGAAAACTACAATATATCATCAGTGCAGCTAAATCATCAATCATGCCAATGGCCCTAGTCTCCTTAGACTCGGAAAAAGCATTCAATAGGGTAGACTGGGTCTTTCTTTGGGCAACGTTGCAAACCATGGGCTTCCCCCCTTTATTTATAAAATGGGTGCAGGTGTTGTATTCCTCACCCAGAGCTAGATTGTATTGTAACGGGATTCTATCTGAATTTTTCCCCCTCACCTCAGGTACACGGCAGGGTTGTCCGCTCTCCCCCTTTCTATTCAATTTATATCTTGAACCCCTTCTTAGGCATTTAAATCTATCTCCATTAATTACAGGTATTCCCATAGCTAACAGCATTACCAAACTTTCAGTGTTTGCTGATGATGTTCTCCTTCACCTTTCAAACCCAGTTCCCTCCTTAAAAGAGGCCTTGAAAATAATTGAAGACTTTGGTAAGTACTCGAACTATAAACTTAATATTAGTAAGACAGAGATCTTTCCTCTCAATCATTTTACTCATAGTTCAGATTTTACTCACTTTGGGATGAAATGGGCTCCGAGTTTCATCAAGTATTTAGGGATTTACGTTACTTTAACTTCATCTATATCACGGAGACTGAATTTGGAAGATTTATGGCATGATATCCAACAGGATTTGGCGAGATGGTCAAATACCGTTATCGCTCTGGGGCAGAATTAATACTATTAAAATGAGCGTTTCCAGAATTTTCTATCCCTGAATATGTTGAACGTATGGTTGCCAGTATCCTACTTTCAACGTATTCATTCAGGAATAAACTCATTTATTTGGAATAATAAATCAGTTAGAAAATCTACCACAAGTTATCCCTACCTAGAATTTTGGGGGCTCCGTCTTCCTAATTTTTATTATATTATTGGGCTTCCCATTTAAATAAATGTGGAAAATGGATATCCTCATCTGATCCCCTTGCTTGTCAAGAATATAGCCCAGTATGGTTACAAGTCGAATTTGACCTTCTAAAAGCCCATAATATTATCCCAATGTCCCTGTTCTACATATAAAAAAAATATCCCCACAACACTCCAATCCTTACCGCTTGGGATTTCTTCTAGGGTGGTCTCTCAAATGTTTAAGTACTTTAAAGTTTCCTCAACTTTGGACTTTTCTCAACCTGTCTCGCAAATCCCAATTCCTGGATAGTAATTCGATGATAGCCAGAGGATGGCTGCCATCTCTCTCGGAATGCAAAATGTGGCGACTTCTACTCTTCAGATTGTATTCTCCTATAGAAGAAACCTAGCAAAATTTAAATGGCCGACAAATGCAGTCTTTAAAATTATTCACCTAAGGCACCTTTAACTAGAAGATTTGGGTGCAATGCTAAAGTCTCTCATCTTGCTGATTTTTTCCACCAAATTTCTATAATAAGTAATAAACCGCATGGTTTCTCCAAGTTGTATAATTTACTTTGTACATTCCTAGAAGTCCGTCAATTGCTGGTTCTAAAATTTGGCAAAGTCTATATCCAGATAGAGATATTGATTGGCGCAGCATATGGAGAGACCTCTATATTTATCATACCCAAGATAGATACAGGATTACACAATACTGTATTTTGAATAATCTTTATTATACCCCTGTTAAGTTAGTACAAATGAAACGTATATCTTTGTCAACATGCTCTAGATGTAACAAAGAGGAGGGCTCTTTGCTACACATTTTGTGGTCGTGTGAATTAGTATCCCCTTTATGGAAACAAATAGAATCTAATCTTGATCCAGTGCTAGGGTTACATGGATTATTTTCCCCTAAAACTTGTATTTTTGGTGATTACTCAGAAATTCAGGTGAAAGAAAGGAGATATCATTTGGCTTTAATATCAATGGCAGTTAAAAAATTAGTACTTAGGCACTGGAAAGACCAAGTTAAGTTAACGTATACGGAGTGGCTTCATGAGCTCTCTTTTGCACTTCGTGCTGAGAATCTGATAGCGCAAGTAAATCGCCGTTTACCTTCTTTTACTAAAAAATGGGGTAAGTTGTATGCCCTCTACTTTAACTAAGGTCTAAGTGTAAAATAGGCTGCGGACTCCTCCATGATGTTATGCTTCTATGTTTCTATGTTCCTTATTTTTCCTTCAATTACTTCTCTTTCCACTAGTTGAAGAGGGAAGAGACCTCACTGTTACTCTGCGGATGACTTATGATGCCTTTCCTTTTGTTGCTGCAATGATTTACATAGCTATATGTATGGTAATTAAAATGCACCACAGCGTAGGGAGGAAATTACGAGGGGGAATCTCTGACACGATATACATTCTCTTACAAATTATGTTATTTCATTGCTTCCTTCTTTTCTAGTGATTTTGTGGTTCTAATTGGTAATAAAATACATTAAATAAAAAAAAAAAAGAACCGACATTGCTAACACACAGAACCACCGACCACCCCACCACCTGTACTGTCCAAGTCGTGTGTCAGATGCTGGGCACCCTTGCACCTGGTGTACAGTACAATGCAGGCATCATCATGCACACGCACCTGTGGACAGCAGTTGGGAGGGTGCAGGTGGTCCGTGTGTCAGCGTGTTGAGCAGAGCACCCAGCAGTGCACTGCCCACCATGACACACATGCACACAGGGCAGCACCAGACAGGGCCACACTGGGAGACAGGTCAGTCATGTAGCACTGTCCTACGACCACGCGGATGCGTGGGAGGCCCGCCGTGACCCAACAGCCCTGGCAGGCTGAGCAGGGGCCACATGGGGTGGCACTGTTGGACCACCAGGGGTCCCACTGTGCGAACGCGACCTTGCCTGCACAGGGGTCTGCAGCATGCCGAACAAACCTGCACCAGGGGTGTTCAGGATGCCCACAGCAGAACCCGGCATCGACAGGCCTGGTGTCGCACGACACCGGGAATGGGGAGTGGAGAGTGAACTGTGTGGGGTGTGCGGTACAGGGGCACCTGACTGTGTGTCCAATGTGTCCACGACAGAGACCACTGCCTGGGTCAGCCTGTCAATGGTGGCGGTCACATCCGTCCACATACGAACCAGCTCTGCACGGTCCAGAGCACACTCCCTGCTGTGCCGCTCCACAGCCACAGACAGTGCCTCCACGGACATTGCAACCCGCCTCTGCTGCTGTACTGATTCCTGCAGCAGGCGGGCGTGCTCGTCCAATGGGTACTGTGCCCCAACGGCATCCTGTCCCCCAGGGTGTGGAAGGTCCTGCTGCACAACACCCCTTGAGGGTGGGCGCTGTTCGCCAGGACCAGGAATGGGCGGATCAAAGGGCGGCGGACATGTGCCACTGCTTGACACTGTACCCCCAGACCTGGTGGGTGACTGCTGCTGCTGCCCCTCCAACCGCTGTGCCCCAGGGTCCACTCATTCCACCGCTGTGGCCGCAACAGTGCCAGACACCTGCACAGCCACCGGTGCTGCCCCACCGGTGCTGACAGGCACAGCCTGGGACTGTGCCAACATGCTGGTACACAAGTTGGAACCAGAAAGGCCCAGGGGCATGTGCTGGCCTGCTGTGTGTCCCATGACACACATGTCCCACCTGCTGTGTGTCCGTCATGGGACACACACATATCACTGCCCATTGCAGTCCTTGCATCATCGATGGTGCAGGTACGTGCTACAGCCACAGTCATAGCGTGCTGGCATGCTTGCATGCCAGACTGCTGAGACACAGGCTGTGCACCCCCCACACCCGAATCACCGACACCAGAGTTGGCAGCCCAGCGTGCATGCTGCTGCAGTGCATGCTGGCTGGTGACAGAGGTGGATGGACCCTCCTCCATGTCAGGCAGGTCATCATCACTGCCTGGACCCACCACCACCATCTCCTGAAGATGAACAGGATCTATAACAGAAAGAGAGTACATGTGAGTGCATGTGAACAACCTCCCCCAACACCACCACCATGTCATACCGTGCAGTGATGGGCTTCCACCTGTCTGGAATCCACCTCCTGGTATGCCCTCAATAGCGCTCCACTGCATTGATGCAGCCAGTCTGTCCTCAGCCGGGGTCAGCTCCAACACCGCTGGCTGGCCCCAGCCAGTGCCAGCACATGCCGCCCTGAAGGCTGCCACCTTCTCCTTCACCCTCCTGCGGTCTGTCCCCATCTTCTTCTTGCATTCCTGCGGGCGCTGGTGGCTTCCATGCAGGTTCACGCCGAGCTCGTCCTTCCATGCAGCTGCAGGGACTGAGGGTGCCCTGCCATCCACTCAGTAGTGGCCTCCTCCAGGTAGGCCTGGAAGAGGGCCTCTGTCTCTGCTGTGGTAAGTTGGGCCTCCTCCTACGCCCACCATCCTCACCTCACCTTGTCTCTGCTCGGTCATGGCGATCTGTATGGAAGTGGACACCTGTCACTGTGCAGTCTACAGCATTTTCCCATGACCATTGTCCAGAACATCACACAGCATGCAACTCACCTCTCACCTGCAGTAACCGAATCTGGCCGAGCATGGCAATGTAGCCTATTTATAGGCAATGCATGTAAATGAGGTGTTGCACAACTTTAATGACATGCTAATCTTGCTACTGCGCCTTTGAATGGCTGATCAGATGATTTGCATGTGTCATCTGAATATCGCGCCGTTGTGCTTTGCGCAATTTGTTTGAGCCGGCTGAGCCAATAGCGCAGATCTGTGACTGTGCGGTACACTGCATTGCGCATGCCCAAGTAGCTTACACGGACGTCTGCCGCGCTGCTGACGTGCTGTGCGCGATCGGCAATTCAGGCCATGGCCACCATTGTGCCAGTGGCACTACAGCACTGGGCACTATATGGTGCTGTGGCACTACTGCGCAATAGTACACTGTGGCACTGTCACACAGGTGGTCGGTCACACAGGATGCGTAGATGTCAGATAGCGCTCTGCGTGGCCTTGCGTCATTGCCCCATGACCTGGTGCCTAACCTTTGCCCCCTTGCACTATTCGGCTGCCATGTGTACGGCCCTATTGCGCTGTCTAGTGACAGCGCTATGTGGACTAACGGCGCTGTACGAACAGTGCGATTGCAATCTATGGTGTTCTATTGCACAACAGTTCCACGTGGGGTTACCGCGCTGCGGGGCGCCATATTGCCTGCTGTTAACCTGGAAGCATGGCACGCAGGAGGGCAGTGCAATGGAGCCTGGTGGAGGTGGCCAACCTGGTGGCTGGTAGAGCCCACTATGGGGCACTGTAGTGAGGCCCCTCACCATAGCTAGAGGACACAGGTCTGGCTGCAAGTGGCCAATGACCTGGAGGGGTCACTGGGCAGCGCCGGTCAGCTGAGCAGTGCCGGCACTGGTACAGTGACCTCCGCAGGAGGGATCCTGAGCTTCATGAGCGGCTACGGTCACGTGCCAGGAGGGGCGTGGTGCCTAGGCCAGGTGGGTGTACCATCTATGCACCTGTATTCTCTGTAGGGGTGTCAGTGTGTTTTGGTGGCTGTGCATAGGTGATGGCTGTGCCATGGTTGGCTGTGTCAGTGTGTGCAGGTGTGAGATGCATGGGTCTGGCTGTGTGGGCAGGCACTCTCACTGGGGCAGGGGCAGTCTGCTTGGAGTCACACTGATGTTTTCTCAACATTTTTCTCCCACAGGACGGGTGGAGGATGCAGGCACTGGGTGAGGGGCCATGCCAGGGCCCCGGTGCTGGTCGGTGGTGCTGTGGGTGGTGCGCCCCAGCAGCAGCAGCAGCAGCAGCAGCAGCAGCAGCGGTGGCAGACACAGCTGCTTGAGGAGTGTGAGTACCATTACTTCATGGATGCTATTGCATGCTGGGGGGGGGGCATGACCACCAGCCATGCACAACACAACCATGCATGATACAGGTGACATTCATCACTGTTCCGTGTCACAGCACGTCTGTGTATGCGTCACTGGTGGTCCATGCATGCACTGGGCACATGGCTGTGGGACTGGCATCACACCATGTTGCCACGTCACTTGACAGCCTTGTTTGTGCTGTGATGTACATGGCCAGTGTGTGTGTGCAGTGGTGCACATAGCTGGTGCTGCCTGGTTGGGCTGGCCATGTGCATGTCCACTGTGGGTGGGTGCATACCATCACAGGTGCGGGACATTGGGCTATATGGCTTGCAGGTTGGGTGGTGTTCAGGGTTGTGGTCAGTCACAGCCATTGACTGTGTTCCCGTTTTCCTAGGCCTGACTGTGCTACGCCGCATTGAGCGTGCCTTGCAGCGGATCCACCAAGTGTCATCAGACAACACGGCTATACTGGCAAGCATCCAGCGCCATGGCCTCAGGAGGAGAGGAGCCAACCACGGCGCACCAGGCGGAGGAGGACCGCCTGCTAGGCCTTAAGCCAGATTCCCCTTCCCATTCACCCATCCCTCCTGCCCTCCCTTCCTCTCCAAGTTGTTCATCCCTCCCCTTGCCCACCCCTACCTTGTACCCTACCACCTCCTGTAAATAGTTCTCTTGTTGGTTTTGTCATTTACATTTTTATAATACATTGATATTTTGATATGAATACTGTGTTGGTCTCTGATTTGCAGCTGGCTATGGTTGCTCAGTTGCAGTGGTGTGCATGCCATCTGGGGTGGTATGGTCCTGGGTGTGTGTGTGTGTGTGTGTGGTGCATGGTGAGGTGTCTCCAGTGTGGCAGTGTCTTTCTGTTGGTCTTGCCATCTGCTGCCGCCCACTGCTGGGTGCACAGGGTGGGTCTGGCTTGTATGCTTCTCTGCTACACGGGGTTGACGTGTGCCGGGCGGGATACATGGTGTTTCCTGCAGTGCCAGTCACTGAACATGGGTGGTGTCTTGGGGTCATGGTGCAGGGTGTGCTGTGTGTACAGGGGGGCTGATGTGCACTGTGGTTGTCATCCCCCTGTGTGTGGCAGTCTCAGCCTGCCAGTGGTTGTGCTGGGGTGTCATGGTCCTGCTGTGCTTTGTTGGCTTGTCCCCAGGAGCCAGTGGATCATCCGTCCCACCCCCAGTGATGCTGTGCTTGGGGTGTGCAGGTGTCTTGTTGGTTCTGCAGTGTGTTCCTGTGCCCATGTGTGGCATGGCTGCGGTGGGCCAGAGCCTGCCTCCCTGGATGTGCAGTTCCATTGCTCTGCGGAGGCTGTGCTTGCACTATGGCACCTCTGGACTGCTCAGCTGGGCTGCCCTGGTTGAGCTATAGCGCAGCCTTTCTGCTCAGCTTCTCCTTCCTGGTTGCGCTATGGCGCAACCTTTCTGCTCAGCTTCCCCTTCCTGGTTGCGTTATGGTGCAGTTTGTGCGATATTCAGACGTTGGCTGCTTGCGCACTTTGTTCTGCTCCATGTTTGAATGTCGCGTCTGTTGCGCATATGCGCAATTGATTTGTGCTTGCTCCTGCTGTTGCGTACATTTTGGGCGCAGTTTGAATATCCGGGCCTATATACATAAATGCATCATGACTTGGCTACTGTGTACATAAATTCTGATGAAGTAGCTAGTATGTACATAAATGAAATTTTCAGTATGTACACAGTGGCTCAACTATCAGGACTTAAGTAATGGATATTTTGCCTACACCTATAGCATAAATATATATGTGTGTGTGTGTGTGTGTGTGTGTGTATATATATATATATATATATGTATCATAATATAGTTCAAATTAGCCCTGTTTTCTCCTCACAAAGGGCATCTGTTACCACTACATTGCGCATCCTGTCAGCTAGTCTCTCACAGTTCAATTCTAAAGGCAACCTGAAGATTTTAATTAACATATTATCTCCTTTTGACAGATGCTGTTGTTTTTTTTAAAATTGGCCTTAGCATGATTATGTTCTTACTCATTTCCATAATACCCCCACCTTTTAACTTTCACTTTTTGGTATTTCTATTTTTTTTTTCAAGGGCCTTTGTTTTACTTATTGTGAATACTAACTCATCCTATTGTCCTCATTCATTAATTATGTTTGGATGCTTGCTATTGATGTGAAAAACAACAACAGTAGACAAAGAGAATGTGAAACTTAACACAAAACCCATATGAAAGCATTCAGTTATAGTTTGAGGCAATCTCTTATTAGACATTTCTTACCTCTGTGCCCTGAAGTTGCACTTCAAAGTATGGGGAGAGCTGCAATTCTTCAGCAGTTTCAAAATGGTATGATGACTTGATTTATACAAATCTCTGTGCATATACCACTGTACCAGTATTTAATTGACCACTGTCTAACCAAGTCACAGTACTGCAATTCAAAGACTTTGGGCTACTCTTCAATATATCAGAACATATAGGGCCATCAATATTGCAAAATGTAACATTTATTGCACACAGGTCTCGTTATCCCTGAGGGGTGGATTATAGAGATAACAGCACAGATATAAATATGCATTATATTTCATCTTTTTTTTTGTAGTCCTGAATATTAGGCCTTCAAATTGTGACTGTGCACTGTTATTTATTGTTAGTCTGTTTAATTGTATGCATTTTACTATACTTATTGTTATTACTACTGCACCTTACATTAGGTATTTTCACTTGCACATCATGTACTATGTATTCTTCTTCCCCAATCCCTCCAGGATGCATCTGGAAATGAACTGTTACAATCTCTGTATTTCTTTCCTGGTGAAACATTTGCAATAAATAATTAAATAAATGCATGAATGAATGAATACTGGTCAGAGTTTACAAAGTACAGTCATAACTGGACCAGGAGATAACAAACACCAAGGCCAAATATTGAGGTGTTTCTTAACCTCCCAGTCCAGTTATTACTGAGGGAACCTGTAGTCTTAGTCAGAAAACAGGGATTAATATATTGTACAGTCCCATTATTGAGTCTACTATCTGGTTACCACAGAATAGTCGGACAGTAGCTCTGTGTTCTGATTGGCTAAGAAAGAACCTTTTTGGTATAAAATAAAGTAATTTCAATACAAAAAAATGAGATCCAACAATGAGGTACAGCTTGCACTTTAGCACATAAATCCCTGTCGAAAGGAGAATTTGTTTACTGTGCCATTATAAACCACTTCCAGGGTCCACAGATGGCCTTGTGTTGTTGACCCAGCTTTTGGACAAGACACGGGATGCTGCTAATCATGTGGTAGGCTGGGAAAGAGCTGCCTACAGCACCATGTTCCAGTCTGGGGTACAATGGCATATGGTGATGGTGTGTTTTGCCACTGCAGTGACCTCTGATTTTGAGCTACAGAGCTTCCTCCTCTGTTAGGGGCATGCTATCTATGTAAAAGGCTATTCCAACTTAGCATGCCACAAACAGGGGAGGAGGAAGGATCAAGGGTCATGGGGAGAACATTGAAGAAAATCACTATGCTGTCATGTTGATGAGCATTGGCACTCCCAGTTCTTGCACTGCATTGACTCCTGCTGGAATAATACACAGTCAAATGACAGACAGGGACTAGATGAGCCCCAGAATATCCTGGACTCAAGGACTGAGAGGTTGGACACTGAGAAAAAAATGAATGAAAACACACACACAGACACACACACACACGCACCATACACACTTTCAACTGTTTCTAAACTGTGGCCTGTGTTTATTGGAATCCTTCCATGATCCACCAGCATTCAGACACTTACCAAACATGGAAATCAGTCATCTGCAGAAATCTCTCCATAAAATACTGTACATACTATTACAAGAGATAAGCAAGGGATAACATATAAAAGGGTGTGCAATGATAAGGGAAAGATGCCTGCTGTGGGTGGTTGTTAGGCACGAGGCATAGCTGAGTGTCACAACCACCTAAGAAGTGCATTATTTCCCTATGACCAACAGTGGTAAAGCCTAGGTTGTCATCCCAGTTATAAAAAGGATTTTCTTTGTATAAAACATGTGGTTCAGATGAGGTGTGCAGTTGTCATAAAATAATTAGAATGTGACATGTTTGAACCAATGTGGTTACAGTATTTTTATGGCCCATTTTATAATAAAAAGATAATCTAAGATGTAAAACATGTATACGCATAGGTGCAATAGTGTACAATCTCTACACATTAAAAAAGACAGGGGAAATAAGGCAGTGATGCAAAGTGGTTGCAGCACAGAAAGACCACCACAGTAGCTCACTCACCATGTGACATTGGGCAAGTCACTTGACTCCCCCGTGCTTCTTTCCTTCCAGTTGTAAATATGGATAGCAGCAAGACACCTAGAAAAATAAGATGTTGCATCTCAGTTGGGCTATCCTTGGTGAACAACTAACGCATATAACAGTAGGATTGTTTATATAGTACCTGTCAATCTAGCAAGCTGGTGAGTCTGATCTGTTGGTAAAGTACACATTTTACCAGTATGTGATAAGAAGTGGACATACTGGGGGTGCTAGAGACCCACCAAAGAAGACTGATGCTTAATCCATTAATTCTGACTGGAGCTCTGTAAAATTCACAGTCTGACAGAGTAAATCAGACCTTTTGGTTACAAGGTGCTCACGGCTGACTCAGCTTGTCTTGCCCTTCATGCTGATGTTTTTATTTCCTCGATCAGTTAAGTATTTTGCTAGCAGTCATGGTTTATTATAGCTTGACCTCATGATTCTTTCAATAGTTTGGGTTAGCAGTGGTGCAGACAGCAGGAAGCCTGACTAGTCTCTTGGAGATCAAGAGCATGATCCAGCGGCTGCTGGCTGACGTTCCATCAATTACAGGAGCCATGGCAGCTGTGGAACAAAGGGTAGAAGCTGCTGAGACAGGACTAGAAGAGGATGACCTATATCTGAGAATGTGGGAGACTCATGCAGCCATCCAGCATGACTAAACAGCTGAATTACAGCATCAGGTCCAAATGGTGTGGGCTAAGGTGGATGATATGGAGAATTGTGGCCGAGCAATAAACTGTGGGAGGTGGGTTACCAGAAGGGGCTGGGGATAAAGATGTTACTTTCTTCCTAAAATCAGCTATTGCAGATTCTGAACTTCTTTGTGACCAGCTCTTAGAAACTCAATAGGCTCAACAGTCCCTGGCCCCAAGGCCTCAGAGTGGTGCCCTCTCACCCAGCCCTGGCTTATTTCCTCCAAGTTCAGTGTCAAGGAACATATTCTGAAACTAGCTAGAGAAAGGGGGCTCTTCAGTGGTATGGACACAAGGTGCATGTCTTCCAAGATTATTCAGAGGCTTTTGTTGACTTCCACATGGCTTTTGGACCAATGATAAAGTGATAAAGGACTTGGCTTTGTTAAATGTCCCTTTCTCACTTCACTATCTGACCACACTGAATATCCAAAGGAAGAGTCACTGGCATTCCTTTCATCACCCTCAGGAAGCTGACTCCAATATTGCTGGATCCTGGTTCCCCAATGCTAGGAAAAAGGGAAGGGAGCAGTCACAGGATATGGCCTCATGAATAGACACCTCTGCATCCCAGTCAGATGCCCACCAAGAGATACAGCACCCACTGGAGACCTCTCAGCAGTGCCAGCTGGAATAAAGCTGTTCAGCAAGGCAGTAGAAAATGGACAAACCTAAGAGACAGTGCCAGAGAGACAGGGAGAGAACCATACAGAATGGCATCTAACCCTCAAGACAGCACAATAGAAACAGGAGCTCCAAGCCTCTACACTAGACAGTAGCTCTCATTCCCAGGACTCTGAGCTGCCATATAAGGCCGCCCATGAAGGCACAGCATCTGATTCACTATGAAAGCTCAAAACAGGGATGGTGTTTTACAACAGCATACTGACATCCCTCCTAACCCCTATGAGAACTCCATTTCCCTATAGCCTAGTTTCCAATTCACCACTGTGATCTCTACTCCCTGCTAGGACTAACCCCACTGTCCACAGATGTTATATTCACTCCCTCAACCTCATATTTAAATTGTGGTTCAACATGCTTCCCTCTTACCTATCTGAATGTATCTCCCCAGTCTCACTCCCTTACAAGCTGAGACACAGAAATGAAAGATCGTTCACCCCTCATCCATCCTCCTCCCCAGCTGGAAAAGCTGCTTTCTCATACCGGCTCCCCACTCTATGGAACAAAGTCTCCTCCACCATCAGGCACTCCTCTCACTTTGTCTGCAGGCAACAATTATGTCTCATTTCAGCCCCCCACCTCTGTCATAACTAAACCACTCTTGCTTCCTTCTACTGACTGTGTTGACTCTGACATCGTTAAGCACTTACTATACAATTGCTCTAAATGTGGTGCACTTACCACTGAATTCCTGTAGACATATGTAGCTTGAACTGTATTTGCTCTGTACTGATGTATCTATCTGTTACATGTTCGTCCCCCCCCCCCGGGTCGCACCTGGAATCGAGCCTTGGCTCAGTATGTCTTTCCCAGTTACCAAATGTTTAAATTAATAAAAATAAAAATAAATTATCTCCTTCAACCCAACTGAGCTTCACACCCCAGCGAGGGCAACAACATAAAGGGAGGGCTGCATGCAAAATAAAGGGATTTTAGATTCCTATGCCTATAAAGCTCTCGTTGCATGCTTATGTGCACCTGTCTACACACCCATGCACTGGATTTTTTATCACGCAGTTCACCCCCCCTCCAAGGATGGAGAGGGCTGAGCTACATGCCAAATCTTCTGTTCTCAAAAGGGTTATTTCTGCATCACCCTCACTGGGTAGCTGAGAGAGGAGACCTCAACTCCCATTTCCCACTCCCTTGCTCAGGTGAATCCTCTAGCACCATGCTGGGAGTCCCCCAGGAGGGGGAGTAGTTCCAGGGCTGGGGGCAAGGGTAGTTAGAAATCTCAAATGACTTGACTGGCATGATCCAGCAAACCCTAAAAGAAATCATCCTGTGGAAATGTAGGTGTACTGGCAGTCCCCGCTCTGATTCCTAGCACCCTGACATGCTATGCAACCACAGAGGATAACTCAGCCAGATGCTTTCCTATTCTCTTTGTCACATCCTTCCCATCATGGGCATCCCTCCACCTCCCAGAGCAATGGGCATCTTTCTGCCAACACTTTGGAATAACAGGGAATAACAGGGAAGGGTGCAGTGTGCCCTATTCTCCTCACGCGACCCCCCTCCGCACCTCATAGTGAACTTATGGACTAAGCAGGGAAAAGGAAATATTTTGTTTAAAACAGCTTTCCCTACTTTTGAAGAAGAGAAAAGCCCATTTGGTGTGAATGGGTGGGCATCTCATTGTCTGAAGATGTTCTACAGCCTAGCATTGTTTCTCTCTTCTTTTCTTTTTCTTTGTTATGCAACGTGCCAGATTCCCCGTGTAATGAGCCACATTTGAAGGTACTTCAGTGGCTGTCTTAACTTGACTCTCAACATCCCTTGCTCCATCATCCACCTGCATTGGCTGGGGCAGGGGCTATCACTAAGTTCTGGGTGCAGTTTCAACTATGCACATGGCTCCTTTGGTCTGCTAGACAGCATAGCATTCAGAGCTTTCCAATCTAGGCAGCTTCTAAGTGTAGTTACTGATGGCGTTGGCTAGAGCTATGGACCTGGAGATGAAGGGAATTGGCATTGCTTTAGTTGCCCTGCTAAGCATATCACCTTCCATTCCAATGAAACTGATAGGACACAATTACTGGGTCAGACTTCTATAATTGCCAAAACTATGTGCTTTCTTACTATAGCAGACATGTTGTTAATGATGCCTGTGGTTATCTGCCTCTTAGATGTTAAGCGATCTGTGTTACTACTTGCTGATCTGCTTTTTTCCCTTTTGCAGAATGCTTTGCATGCTCTCTTTTGAACCACTTCCCTAACTCTGCTTATCCTGCTTCTCTGGTACTGCAACTCCTTTTCTGCTGACTTCTAATACCACCGTGTACATGGGCAAGCCGGAGCAAATAAGAACTGTATTTTTTTATTGGGGGGAGATGGGCATTGGGCAATTAACATTGACACCTGGCATGATTGAACTTCATTGTGTCACCTGGAATGTCCAAAAGGTAAACCACCCCAAGAAGAAAAAACAAATCCTTAACCAAAAATCACTGTGATGTAATGTGGCCCTTATACAATAGACTTGCATCTGTAAGATGGAGTCTCAGAAGCTATGGAGGGAATGGGTAGGTATGAAATTCTCTAGCAAGCTTTTGGCCAAAAAGAGGGAAGTCTCTATATTAATAAGAAAAGGATGCTCCCTACTTGTTGATGGCACAGCATCTAACAAGGAGGGTAGGTGGGCAAAGGTAAGAGAAATATTCTTTCCCATACCATTCTGATTGTAAACAGTTATGCCTCAAATGTAGGTGATCTGCAATTTTTCATGCCTTGGCCTAGCACATGGCAGCCAACCACTGGTTAGATTCTTTGATAATCCTGAGAGGATTTTAATCTTGCTGGTAGATGGAATGCATGTAGAGAAGGAAGACTCTTTCCACAATAGCGGTCCATCAACTGAGCAGGAGTTCAATCTGGTTGACACAAGGCACCCATTGCACTCCATGGATCAGAATTACACTCACAGGTCTTTTAGACATCCAACTGAAGTCAGCTGAATTATTCCCTCACCAGCTTGCACGGTTCTCCTGAGGTCCCAGAGGCATCTTTGAACCCCATTATCATTTTTGGACCATGTGCCAGCTTCTGTTAACTTTATACTGGCACTGGCCTCAGCCTCCTCACCCAGATGGAGGCTGAATCCATTTTGTTTTCTGATCTATGGAATTTCAGTATTGACTGTCCAAGGAGATGGGATTGTTCTTTGATATCAGTGAACTACCAACATTCACTGAGAAGGTTCAATGGGATGCCTTCAAGGCCTTCACTAGGGGGAAGATAATCCAGTACTATTCCCACATAAATAAAAAAATAGAAAAGGAAGTAGTAGACCTCACGATTAATCAGGAAGAGGCAGAGGAGGAGTAATATGCATAGGGCCAGGGGTTTGGAAAGGGACTCAGGACTGTGGCAGGACTGAAATATCTGCTAAATATCATCCTGACAAATGGGGCAGAGTGGGCCCTTTTCCCCTCAAACCTGAGTTACTGAGAGGGAGCAGAAAGGAAACTGGGAAGCTTCTAACATACCACTTAAAAAAAGAGTAAAAGTGAGTCCCACATACTTCACATAAGGAAATCAGATGGGTCAATCTCCACTGAGCTGAGGCACAGTAACAAAGCTTTTGAAGCTTTTTACATGGAACTTTACATCTACAGAACCTCTACTACCCCAGAGGAGATTACAGCATACCTGCAACAGCTTGATCATCCCAGGTACTGGATGCTATAGTCCATTTCCTGGACTCCCCTATCTCACTTTCAGATGTCTCAACCACATTAGAAGTTATGCCAAAGGGTAAGGCACCAAGCCCAGATGGGCTTAGTAAGGACTTTCACCAGGCCTTCTACCAACAACTTTTCATGTCCTGTAGCTACTTAGCATCTTGCATATAATGCATACAGAAAGGACTCTTTCTCACTTTATTACCATGCAGCTATCACAGTCATCCACAATCCCAACAAAGGTAAAGCTCAATGCTCACATCAAAGACCCATCTCCCTATTCAATGTCAACGCCAACATTTTGGCAAAGATTATGGCTACAGGACATGAAAGGGCCCTGCCCCCTAGTTTTCATGGCTTCATGAAGAGAGGCAGGGATCTGATCATTTTTACAAGGTGATCAATCTCTTGGATGGGGCTCAGACAGCATTGCAGTTGACTGCCCTATTTGTCACAGATGCTGAGAAAGCATACGACTCAGTGGAGTGGGACTTCCAACAAGCAGCACTGTAGGCAGTGATAACTGGTTCCCAGATATTTTCCTGAGTGCAAACACTGAACACCACCCCCACAGCAGCAGTATTCACCATTGGCTACCTATTCCCTCCTTTCTTCTCCACTGAGGGCCTAGGCAGTGCTGCCACCTCTTTCCATTTCTCTTCTTCACTTCAGTTGAGCCACTAGTTGCCAAACTTAGGGGAGATCAGAGGTTTGAGGGGATTACATACCTAAGAAGTCTTGTTTAATACTAATGACTTGCTTCTCACTCTCTCCAACATGGACTGGTCCCTTCTTGCAGCTCTCGTGGATATCACAGTGTTTGGAACCTTTCCAGGCGTTGGATGAACTGGTCAAACACAGAGCTGTTTCCCATAATCAAATACCTACAACAGTTAGCCACAGTGGGAGATCAACATCTCACAGGGTCCCCTGACAGAGTCGGATATATGGGGATGTGAATCCCTCCACTAGTGAAAAATATGATACAGAATAATATTATCCTGTTGAGTTTTGGGATAACGGAGGAGTGTGAATGGGGGAAAAGCTGAACCTCTTCCACATTGGAAAGTTTGCAGCCTTCAAAATGATGGGCCTTCCTAAATTTCTCTACTTTATGACGAATGTGCTAATGCACATCCCACCTAAGATCTGACAGCAAATCAGCAAACTTTTATCTTTGGCTGCAAGGCAAGGCTCTGAGATGCAGCAAAAAAATTGCTAAGGGTGCCCTATGAAAAAAGTGGCTGGAATATCCCCTGGCAATGGTCATACCATTTAACCTTTAGGGTCAGGCAAGCTCTTCAATGGCTTGCAGGTGACATGGGTTGGGCTGTTCTATGAGTCCAGACTGAGCAGTCAATTGTGGGACACCAATTAGTTCTATATGTTTCCTCCACCTCACTGAAGGTCTCTGACATCTCAAAACCTATTTGGTGTGCAAAACAAGTCTGGCTCAAGAAACTTAGGATGAATGGATGGCACAAAGAGTCCTTGTGTCATTTGGACCCCCTTTGGAGCAAGTCCAAATTTAAAATAAAAGGGGCAACATTACACTTGAAAACATGGGTTGATACAGGATTAACACAACTCTGCCACCTTATATGCCCTCAGATAAATGTCATCAAGTCATTTGGACAGATGAGAACAGACTCTGGGGAACCTGCCATAGACCATTAGAGGTAGCTGTAGCTGATATATGCCCTAAAAACATGGTTAGACCCTGGCCACACCTTTCCTCAAAACAGTCTGATCCACACCATTGACAGCTGGATCAAAAAACAGAGGCCTAGAAGGGCTCATCTATAGTCAAACACTGTCTCATCAGATGAACAACTTAGATGTTCACAGGGCCAAGTAGCTAGCCCAGATGGGGCATCCTGTCCTAGCGCCACCATGGGAACAATGTTGGTCATGCATCCAAAGATGATCCAAGGATTCAGTTTATCAATTGATCCAAAAGGAAAACCTGAGCCGCTAGCACAGAACTCTAGTCAAGCTAGAATAAATGGGGGTTAACTTTCTGGATACCTGCTGGAGATGTGGCCAAGATAGAGGGACTATATATCACATCATCTGGGAATGCCATTCCATACAACACTTTTGGACATGAATAATCAAGATGGCCACAGATGTTATGGGACAAATGATCTCCTGTTCTCCCTTAATTTGGATCCTTGGAGATATAAAACCCTTTGGGATGCTGAACGTAGTGCCATTCCTCTGATATACTCCATGGCAATGGAAGCCAAGTGAAAATTATTTATGAAATGCAGACAAGTCACTAGTTTTACAGTGGGGGAATGGATGGCAAGGGTCACCAGGGTGATCTCCTTCTTGTAAGTGCTCCAATGCCACCAGCTCATTTTGTTAAATTCCTATTTAGGTTACCTCATAGCATATAAAACACGCAAAGGAAATGCAGAGAACTGCAGCAGAAAAACACCAAAACATAAGCTGCAGTGCATAAGTATAGTTATATTTTGAAAAACTGCACACTTACCAGAACACTAGGTAAACTCCAACATAACAAAAGGATTAGTACTTCCACTTTTCAAGAAGATTTATTTAAATAATAGAAGTTCTCACCCTACAAAACTATGCATCAGTGTGTATATATATATATATATATATATATATATATAATATCAGATATATATCCAGACTGCACCTGGCAATGGTGGAAGCTTGGGCGCAGCGCATCTGGGATGCACCAGGACCAGGACCAGGTGATATTCAATGACAATGCACCATGACGCAGCACCATTGCATATAGCAGGGAATGCACATGGAACAGTAAGCCACACATAGGGAGCACCGGGATGCGCCAGTGCAACAGCAGTTGTGCTGAGTGCAGCACCCATGATATTCCGAAGAGGGCATGCAAACGGAGCCATAATATATGTAAGGTGCAAATGGGGCCATTTGCATGTCATTATGGCCCCATTTGCATGCATTGCATAGGGCAACCTGACAAAATGCACCTGGCACCATGCATTGCCACTGTAAGCCATTGGCAGTCTAGATCCCCCCCTCCTGTATGCCTGATACTGAGGCTGTAGAACATAGCAATCCACACCCGATGGTCCATTGGAATCCTCCTCCTTGTCATATTGCCCAGTGTCTGGCAAAAAAAATATAATCCCTAGTGGAATAGTGGTATTCCCCACCTCAAATGCCCAATCACAGGCAAATGTTATACTAAAATCCCAGGTGGGCTAGTGGTAACTCCCTCCCTCCATATACCTGATCATGGGCACATGTTATATTAAACTCCCTGGTGGGCTCGTGGTATCCCCCTCTCTCCCATGTTGCCCAATCGAAGGCATCTGACATAAATATATTCCCCAGTGGGCCACTGGTACTCCCCCCTCCACCCACAGAGGATCCCTGCCACTCAGCTCCCCCCCCCATCATTGGTGGGTGGCTGCACCCCACCCACATACCTACTCGGCCACCCGCCGACTGACAGTGTGCAGTATGTGCTGTACACCTATTGGCCCACAGTGTGGACCAATGGGCCTGCAGACCATACTGTACTACACAGGCACAATATGTGAATGAACATTCATTCTCATATTCATGACTGTGTAGTAGAGTATAGTCTGCAGGCCAATTCCACACTGTGGCCTAACAGGTACAGCACATACGGCATACTGTTAGTTGGCGGGCGTCTGGGTGGTGGCGCGGGTGGAATGCAGCCACCCGCCAACGACGGGGGCTGTGGCAGGGGGTCCTCTGTGGGTGGAGGGAGGCTGCCACTGGCCTACCAAGGATATATATTCATGCTGGATGCCCACGATTGAGCAACATGGGAGGGAAGGGGATACCATGAGCCCACCAGGAGTTTAGTATAAGATTTGCCCACGATCGGGCATACAAAGGTTTGTGGATACCACTAGACCACCAGGTCATAATTTAATTTAAATAAGCCCATGATTGGGCATACTGGGGAGGTCACATTGGGCAATGGGAAGGGTGTGTGTGCAAGTGGACGGTGTCCCTGCTGGGCGGGTGGCCACTCATGGTTAGCAGGTGCTGCGTTGCACCCTGCAATGCATCAGACCACCTGTGGCTGACCAGGATTTGTTCTTCATTTTCATGGGTTCAACATTGTGCCGCCGTATGCGGCGCACATCAGCATTATGCCAGCATATACATCTCACATCTCAGGCTGAATATCAGGATGTGCCACATATGCATGGGCACGCCCCCTGTATTTGCGCCGCATACATTACCATTGCACCCCCAGTGCATCGGGATTTGTGGAGTGCAACTTGTCACTTTGAATATCATGCCGGGACACATTGGGGGTTGCTCATGGCACAATCCTGTTGCACCAAGGGGTTGTACCATGCACAACCCCTTTGAATATCTGGGCCATGGTCTGTATATATCTTAGATAGTCCTTCCCAGAACATAAATGGAAATAAAAAGCTGCAGCTTAATGTGCTCTTTCATGGATGAAGAACACTTCAAATAAATAAAGTTGTATTGCAACAACCACCTCCTACCAGCAGAAAGAGGTAGTTGTTCACTTTGTGTATCCAGATTGAGATTAACATTGTGATGCCAGGTTTCAGTGTGTAGCTGGGTGGAAAATGTTGAGAAACTAAAAAAAAAAAAAGCATCATCAGTTTAAAGTAGTCTGAGTCAGGGTGAACAAACAGGCAGAGGTACAGTAGCAGCCTGCACACTGACAAAGAACCACGAGAGGCCTGGATCTAGTCTTCTCAATTGAGGATTTCAAGATTATACCCAGTAAGTAGTGAGAGCACCAGAAGGGTGTGGGAAGCTGGGGGGGGGCTGTCCTATCAAAGTAATCCCCTGATCACTTTTCTTTGGGCACAGGGTAGGGGCATCGTGAGGAGGTGCCAGTCCTGGTGGGCTGTCTACGATGAGTTCACCCTGAGAATGAACATCATCCAGGTGCGCTGTAATTCCCTAAAAAGCAGACATACAATGTGTAGGATGACCAACCACATGGCTGAAATCACATTATAACTGGGTACTGGGGCTTGGATAGGAAGACCCTGCATGACATGTTCATGTAGCATAAAATCACCCTGAATGTGTAGGCCATCCAAGCATACAAGTCAGCCCAATAGGGATCTAATGGACTAAGCAAAGTTGAAGGGTACCCCACAGAGGTAACTGAAGTTAGAATTGTAATGGAAAGGGGGATAAGAAATAGGAATAGGAAATCACCAGGCATAGTGATGCCAACGTAGTTAGAGGTCAGAGAGAGTCTGGTACAGGATAAAAAGAGAGCAGCGGCTCAGGAAATGGATTTGAGATGCCGGGATAGCCACTATAAAACTCATGGGAACATAATGAACCATGTATGAACCAAGGGTCCATGGCCATTGGGCCAGTGAACTGCTAATGTGTACAAATGAGCTTTGTTAACCATGGGTGGCCACAAGGGTCAAGTCTTTAAACCCTTGTCATCAGTGTGTTTCTTTTCAGCCATGTTTGGTGCCCACATCCAACATCTCCTACAGGAAGATAAGTTGAACTCGATGTAATTGAGTGAAAGCAGCTCCTGGTGAGCATTAAACCTGTACCCCTAGACAATGCAGCACCCTGTACCATGCCTGCCCTCATCCAGGGCATCACCATAATTCAGTCACCCCCCCGAAGGGGGGGTTGAAAATTATTTAATTCAATTGACAGTTCCCTACATGTTATTGAATGTGCTATGTCACTGCACCATCCACTAAGCAGTTACCGCAAGACTACTGCCATTATAACTCCCACTAACTAGTTACTGCTTAGGGTCCCCACACTAGGGTGTCACTACATGTGTTTTCCTATCACTGCACTGTGTCTCTGGTTGTACATGGGTCCTGTAATTGCTGAGTGAGCTGCCTGGATTCGTGTTGTATAGCTTTGTCCCAGACTGATTTGATTTTACAAACCTCTTCTATAGATGACGCAGTGACAGAACAATGAATGCTGCATCAAAAAAGTTTTCCAGCCTACCACAGTGTACTGCCTTTAAACCTACATGCATGTACTCATTCACTCACTGAAGCATCAAAAAGAAGTGGATATTGCCTTCTTAAATAGCCACGATCCCTGGCTCTGCTCCAGTCCCCTTTTGACCAGATTCATTATTTCTGTTTTACATAAATGCAGCCTTTACATTTTTTTCCACAACAGAATTTGTAGTCTTCCATGTGATGGGGATTGGAGGATTATCATACACGCCACTCAGGGTAAATCCTTTTTAGGAAATAAGGTGCTTAATGCAAGAAGTCCCTGCTGGACATGTTCCAAAAACAAAACTGGGACCTGTTCTTTTCTTCAATTTTTTGTTCATTTCAAATCAACACTTGTTGAAAAATTCCCTGTATAGCAACTAAGCCCATTTATCAACCTTCCACAGAAGCAGGGATTAAAGTGAATGAAAAAAAAAAGAACAGTGCAAAAGATCTGGCATGTTATTCCTTTTTTTACCTTGTATTCTTTTCTTTCATTTATATCTCTAGAATTCCCCAATCTATTGCTACTGAACATAAAACACAATAGTACCAAGTTGTAATGGACGGATTGTGGTACTGTTACAGGCTTCCCCACAGCAAATCCCTGCTAATGCCAGCTACAGTTTCAGCACTATGTGCTGATTAAAACAGCAACATTCTGCTGTCCTTGTTAACTATAAACCACCACAGGGCCATTACTATAAGATGTCACCCACCAACTCAGCATGCATAAGCTGCAATTGTGGATAGTACGTCAATCGTAAATATATGGATAAGATAAAAACGTTGTATCTTGCTTTAGTGATGTCAGTATAAGAAGGTCATGCCACCCAGTGGCTGAAGCTTAAAACTGTAAACCAAGAGATAACAGGATTGCATCCTACAATGGCCATTGTCTCAGTGTATAATCTTGATCAGGTGATGTGACCTCTTTGTACTTCAAATGTCCCAGCAATAAATGGGTAGAAACAGGAAACCACTAAAATGTAGACACTGCATCTGAAATCGACTAGTCTGGGTAACTATGCTGTAAACCAAAAACCTGAATAGGGAGTCCAATGGATCACAGTATTAAACCCCTGTATGTTTACATTTTTGTAAAAAAAAGATAACATATTTTTTATGTCATTTAGTGTGATAGTTAATAGTAAGGTGTCTAGGAGCAGAAAAAGGCTATAGTATCCATATTAATTGCTTATTCACTATTCAGCGGTAATATGCTGTTCTCCCTGTCACAAAAGTGTGTTATCTAAGATATTTGTACCATATCTAAGTTTATAGTATTTAAAAGAATTTGCCAGTGTTGTCCATATCATCCACCAATAGTGCTCTGAGCCAATACAGTGATTTCTAGTGTTATCGGTGCCATTAGAGAAGATCAATATTCTATGGAAACGAAAAAAGAGAGGCCTGCACAAAAGAACTATTATCACCGCTGTACAAGAACTACTAAGTAAACAGTGAGCCATGACAGGGTGTGCATTATAGGATTTTAATGCATGCCCCAGGAGCGTAGTGAGGCATGAGGCTGATGGCTAACTGCACCTATGCCCCTGGGAAGTGTACTAAAATCCTATAATGCACACCCTGTAGTGGCTTATCACACTTATAAATATCTCATTTTTAGACAGAAATTAAAACATAGGAATGTTTTTATTGTGAAAATAAGATCTGTAAAATAAAAACTTGCAAAATTAAGAAAATAGTCCAGAAATATTCAACAGGCGGTACTGTGTGATAAGTCTGGTTATGGTTTAATGCTGCCATTTCTTGTGCTGCTGCTCTATGGTTTTATTGCTGTTTTGTGATTTAGCCTCACTGCTCCCCCTGCACTGCTCCCAGCCACTCAGTCTATTCTGTGGCATCGAGGATAGCTCTACAACAGAGGATGAAGACCTCTAGATATGACTTTCTGCCCTCCATTCACTCTGGTCCACTGTACTCTGTCTGGGCAATGCCGCATAGCCTGTTTAGATAGTGCCCCCCACAACTCACTGTGTCCTGCTCAGTGAACACTGCTTCACCCATTCAGACAGCAGCTTGGTAACAGTGAATGGTTTAGATGTGTCTTGTTGACCCATCTGTCCAGCTCTTCTCAATGGTGACCCACCTGTTATGAGGAAATGATTGCATCTTGGCAACAGAAGGCAATGAACTGCCTAGCTGGTGAGTCAGAGTCAGATGAATAGATGGAGATTTTATGTTAATTAACTGAAAATTCACTATTAGCACAAACTGATGGTGTAACACTGGATGCTGTCATGTTGATGAGTTTATGTGGGGATCAAAAGAAAACAGTGCTGTTTTAGGTTGAGGCCACAGAGTTTAGTTTGAGCTGTGGTGAAGTGCAATATTTTATGTAAATGCTGTGGAAATCTTTGGGAATGTGTACCAAGTATGGCATTCTAGTTTGCATTTTATATTGTGAACAGTTTATGTAAAATAAGTTTTAAATATGCTAGTAGTAAAGGGTATGATTTTCAAGATGACGACTATCATTTTTGTTTATTATTTTTATTTTAAAGGTATGCTGGCATGTGTCTTGACCAATGAAACTTCCAGATTTTTTCTTGCCATGTTATGAGACAGAGTTAGCCATACACCTCAAGACCACAAATAGTGAACCTCGGGTTTCAAGGACAGTGACTGTTTTCAAGCACAACAACTCTTCAAATGCTTGGTCTTGATCTTATCTCAAATGGTCACGCACATTTAACCCATATCATAGGAAGTAATTCATACACCTAAAGTGGAAAAGCCCAAAACTCTGCCCAGTCACAGACACCATGAAATCAATGTTTGGAATGCAAACCAAAGAAATGAGTTGAAGTTGACCTGGGGAGTAATATAATTTCTTGTGTAGCCAGTCAGTCTCTTCCTTTGTTTGAGATTCAAACATCAATTTCAAAGCACCTGCAACTAAAGTCTATAGCCACTGACTCACCTAGGCAGCACTTTCCATTCAGCATTTCCTTTATCAGCAAGGACAGGCTAAAGATCAGCACCAATGACAGTGACTCAATGTAGCACGCAGCTACTGTAAGTCCCATGGACAGCATTTTCCCACACCTATGATTATCAATGACTGCTGCACAGAACCACAGTCAGTAATTTTCATGAAAGGTCTTGTCTATAGCTCAACTCACCAGAAGTATATCCTGTATCTCAATGCCATTGACAGTGGTTGCCACAAGTATCAATGCTCAGTTGTATGTAAAGCAGTGGCCCCTTCCTCCCAACTGAAAGGCAGTGTGCTCTAGTGGTTAGAGTAAACCACTATGGAACAGGAGAATATAAGTTCAAATATCCCCATAGTAAAACTGCAGGTTAGTTGCTTGATCTTGAGTAATTTAATTTTCCTTTTCTTCAATAGACCCAGTGGTAAAATATAGTAGAAATACCACTTAAAATGGCATGCTGCAGTTCAGTTCTTCAATTCTAGGAAAATAAAAAGTGTTAAAGAAAATACAAACCAGAATGAGAAAAAAATAATCAGAACTAACAGGGAATGGAACCCAGAACCCCCAAAATACTCACCCTGGTCAATATCACTGAGATATTAAACACACATGGCCTACCTTAGTTTCCCACAGTCCTTTCTCACTGTTCAACAACAAATTCTTGCAACTAGCAATGCATTGAGATGACAGGCACACGTGCATCATCACCCACTGCAAAGCACGTGAAACACACATTCCAATAAGAAACAAATAACAGGACCTAACTGTGAATTGCATTAAGGCCTCCAGAATCCAATCCCTGCATTCTGCCACTAGGTCTCAGCCTCAGCTGGAAAGCATTGAGCTTTAAGGAGTCCTCTTCTCCTTCCTAGTCTACACAAATAAAATAAGGCAGGTCAAGAGTGATACACAAGACTGCCCCAATAGTGCAGCACTGATGAGTGTCACTTGTTGTAGTGGTGGCTCTGGTTTGGGTTCTGAGCCTATGAAATCTCTGGGAGCTAGGATTGAACATCCTGAAAGATGGTCTTCTTTTCCAGAGTGAAAGGGTCACATCTCCCACTGCAGTGATGCACCTGGGAGAAAAGGTGAAAGTACAGTTCAGGAGAGCTTATAAGAAGGGAGGATGCACACATCACTGTATCTGACTTGTTGTCAACATGGTCATCCCTGCATCCTCAAGGGGAGGTGTCATGAAGGTATAGAACAGTTGCTTATTAGGTAGATGATGCTCTGCCCAACCACACATTCTTCTGGGCTCCTGTGATTTTAGTTCATATTAGCTTAGTGGATAGGAAGACAGGAAGGTGGTATTAACAGCAGCTGAAGTAAGGACTAAGCAAAAGACCAAGTAAGATAAATACAGTTGAAATAAAAGACATGCCCAGGATCAAGAGAAATTACCCACAAAAAAAGACCTACATGCAGTTCAGTGCCATTAAACATAACCCCCCTTGATGAAAGAAATCAAAAGCTCAGCATTATACACTATTAAGCAAAGTCAAAAGTTTAGCATCATGGACGGTGGTCTTCTCCCCTTAATCATGAGCAAAGACATTAGCTGTGTGCAAATGGCCATAATCCCTGAGAGGAACAGACTTATCTTAAAACCATAGATAGTAGTCGCCTTCCAAACAACTACAAATAAGCCAAGCTTACAGCTCTATGCATAGGTACCTAGACAATGTCCCCTAGCCCCTGAGCACATACCTGTACCTCAGCACCATGAACAATAACATGAACAAGAACAAATAACAGTACTTGATAATAATTATGATTGCACATGGCAAATTGATACCATAGACATAAGGCAGTGCCATAAATAGTGATGTATTTTCTTTTTTTGAACTGTAGACAACATGACTCCTGTGAGAGGGGTGGCCACTATTATTTCAGTGCTGATGTGTCATGGAGTCCATTTCTTCCTCAGTCCCCTTGATTCAGTTATAGACTACATTGTGGCTTTATATAGTACTTTATGAAGAAAAAAAACTATACAGCCTACCTCAGAGCCACAACAGATCAGTGAACAGGGCACAGCTTTCATGTTTTAGAAACACAGAAACACAGAAAGGTGACAGCAAAAGGAGGCCCAAGGTCCATCAAGTCTGCCTATGAGTTCCCGAGATCCTAGGGGACCCCGGGACCTAGCCCATACTTTTACCTGTAGATTTAATTTGAACATACTCTTTATCCCAACCTGGTTTGAAGGTTGATATAATGTTAGCTCCCACTACATCCTCTGGCAGCTTGTTCCATGGCTCCACTATCCTTTCTGAGAAAGTGTTTCCTAAGATCCCTTTTGAATTTCCCACCCATCAGCTTCCATCCATGCCCCTTTGTATACAGAGCTGGACACCCTGGTGAATAGCTCAGAGTAGGGCACTGCATTAATTCCCCTGATGTGCTTGAAGGTTTCTATCATATCTCCCTTTTCCCTCCTTGTCTCCAGGGAGTACATGTTTAATGCCTCAGGCCACACTTCATAATGTAACCCCTGGAGCCCCTGCATCATTTTGGTTGCCCTTCTCTGAATGGTTTCTAGCCTGTCCCTGTTCTTTTTAAGGTGTTGGCTCCAAAACTGGACACAGTATTCCAGGTGGGGCCTCGCCAAGGATCTGTACATTGGCAGTATCAACTCCTGATGCCTACTGTCAAATTCTTTCCCTATACACCCCAACATTTTGTTGGCCCTACTATATGCTGCATTGCATTGGCTGGCTTGCTTTTGGGTGTCACTTATGATAACTCCAAGATCTCTTTCCACTTATAAGGCACTGAGCTTGACCCCATTGAGCCCATAGCCTGTCCTCGGGTCGTTCTTGCTTAGATACATCACTTTACACTTCTTGGCATTGAACTTCAGCTGCCAGACACTAGACCATTTTTCCAACTTTTTCAGATCTTTCTGTAGGTTCCCAACTGCTTCCTTGCTGTCCACCCTACCACCTAGCTTAGCTTCATCCACAAACAGTGCAATGTTGCCCTGGATGCCTACCCCTAGTCTCTGATGAACACATTAAACAGGACTGGTCCTAAGACTGAGCCCTGAGGGACCCCACTCATCACCTCTTCCTCCTCTGACTTCTCCCCATTGACAAATACTGTCTTCTTCCTGCCTCCCAGCCAGTTACCCACCCAATTTACAATGCAGTTTTCTATGCCCATATCCTCTAGCTTCTTCACCAAGCAGTTATGTGGCATGGAATCAAAGACCTTGCTGAAGACAAAATAGAGGAAGCCCACTGGATGGTCCCCATCAATTTCCCTAGTTGCCCAATCAAAAAATGTTATCAGGATCATTCGGCATGACCTGTCCACCACAAAACCATGTTGATTGTTATCCTGACAGCCATTCATACTCAAGTATTCCACTAGGTCTTGTTTAATCATGACCTCCATTTGTTTTCCTAACACTGATGTGATGCTAATTGGTCTATAGTTATTCGCTTCCTCCTGGCTTCTACCCTTATGTAGAGGCACCATTTCAGCCCTCTTCCAGTCCCTTGACATGACTTCTGTCTGAAGAAAATGGTTAAAAAGATGTGCCAAAGGATCTGATAACTCACCTGCCAACACTTTTAGTATCCTTGGATGTATTCCATCTAGTCCAAGACATTTGTCTTGACAGGTAATTGTAGTAAATTCCAGTAGAAATTCCATAAGGATCACCTCATGATACTTTTATATTTTCAATCCAAGTGTTCCAACTGCAGCATTTTGACATTGGTAGACATGCATTGAACATGCCATCTTACCAGTTTCAACTGGTTTTGTGAACCTTTTGTTTAGAAAGTGGCTTCAAAATTGAAAAACTATGTGGTTTAAAATGGAAAACTGGTCAGCAATTGTTTTTGTTTTGGAAAATTATCCTGCTAGTTGACAAATATAACTTTCCAAATATTTACTGCCCCATAATGGTGCCAGATGCAAGATGTGGCTCCCAACTCTGTACCTCACTACTCCAAGTAATGAGTGACACATGACAAACAGGCTAGTCCTGCTGTATACCATGTAGGAAGTTACTTTGCATAACCCTTCACCAAGAAGAAAACTTGTCTAGAGCTTAGCAGCATAAACAGTGTCAGTCATCAAGACATCAAACCCTAAATCCCTCAGTATCCCAGATAATGAATCTGGAAAGCAAAATCTATAAGTCAGCAGCATGGACAGGAGCCCCTTCCCCACAAAGAAGACCAATCCAGTCAAACCTATTGACAGAGAGAGGGAAGGAAATATGATTTGTCATATTAACTGCTTTCCCTTCCCCTTCTCCTTCTACTCCTGGTTTTATCTTTGCTTACACTCCACTGCTACTCTATCAAATCTCTCCTCCCACCATATCAGTTGTAGACTGTTGTTTGTTCTAGCTGCCAAAATACTGTATATGTATTGCACACACCAGTCATCATGTTTCATTTATCAGTATGCGACCTGTAAGTTGCTTCCCTGTCTCATATCAATGTTTACCACCTGCGGTCACCCCATGTGGTACCCTTGTACGCGTATATCCACCTGTATCAAGTAACGTGTATTTCATGTATATACTGTTATTACCTATCTGTGTTTGTACTTTAAGTGTTTATGTCACAGGACCTCCTTGTGAATGAGCTTGCTCAATGGAGTTTCCCTGCAATAAACTTGAACTTGAACTTGAACTTGAGGGAAGGCTTACACTTCAGCACTAGACAATGACCACATCCTCTATCTGTCTTTCTCCTTTAGACCCTTCATTGTGAAAGTCATGGTAGACTATGTAGGCTGGATCTTTTCTTCAGAATTTGTAAGATGACTGCTGTGTGTACAGTTTAATGGAAATAACAGTGTGCATCTTTTCACAGTGTTGAAAGCTCATTTACACCTTGCAGGCTGCAAAAGATTGTACAGTGTTACTACAAAGAGAATGGGCTGGATTCACAAAGCTTTCTGAAGGTGCAAAACCTTCCCTAAGTCCACAAAACTGCTGTAGTTATGGAAACAAAGGAGAATTTGCACTGAGTGCTATTCACAAAACCCTCTGCAACTGCAGAAAACAACACTAAGAACTGTGGAAAAAAGTGCAGCTGCGAAAGTTTCTGTGGAAAAAAAGGTGTGAGATATGTAAGGCACAGCCCCTGAAAGGCTATTCGTAACCAGTTTTTTCAGCAGCTGCGGAAAAAATGTTACAAACAGTGGAATGAGGTGTAACTGTCTCTCAGCAAACTGCAGGTAGTGCCCCAGCAATTGGAATAAATTAAGGTGGAGGTGAGGCACAGGTAATAGCATCCCAGATAATATAACAGTGGCTGCTGTAACAGCAATGAAAACACACAATACCATGATATGGCAACAGGCAACAACCACCAGACAAAGTGTAGCCCATGACAGAGCCCCCACAGGCAGTAGAGCCTGGCCAGCCAGCAATGAATGCTATCCCTGCAGGCAACAGGAACACCCCAGGGAGGAAGGATCAGCAGTGACAGTTGGTCACTGTGATGCCATGGTACTGCTGGTACCTGTGGTGCTGCAGTGGTCCCAGTTGAGGGACTGGTTGCTGGTCTCTTTGTGGGTGCTTTCAGCTTCATTCGATGGCAGCCCTGTTAAAGTCTGCAGTTCCAGCTAATTAAGTTCACTGTTGCTGTGCCTCCTAAGCTATTTCTGCAGCTGTGGATCCGCAGTTGCAGATTTTCAGCACTGTGCGCAATTTCCTCAGCTGCTGAATTTCCACAGCTGTGGGGATTTTAGGAAATTCCACACCTGCTCAAAATTTCTTTATGAATATCATGCAACTGTGTTTCCACAGTACTGCAGGCTTTTTTCCTGCACCTGTGGGATTTTTGGCTTTCTTTGTGAATACTATCCTATGTGTTTACCTACAATCATCATTTAAGCAGTTATAATATTTATCAAGCTGTCCACTAATTCACTGTTACATTGTCTGTAATAAAGCCCCCTTGTTCTTTGCTCAGAACAAATTTATCTCTATGGTTCCTCCACCCCGTGCTCTTACTTTTTCCATATATAGTGTACCAGCATTTTGATTGTTACAGCATCAAGGACCAGCCCTCTGCTTTTAAATATGGAACTTGGGCAGACTGGAAGGACCATTGGTCTTTTCTGCTGTCATTGTCTATGTTTCCATAAAGAACAAAAACTGAATCTACTATCCTGGGGGCTAAAATAGTATCACCTCCTGAAGACTTTTGTCCAACATGCCTCTAAATATGTCATAATTTGGCATCTCTCTGATTTCACCTCCTAAAGATACAACAGTGAGATACTGTATGAGTTGAATTGGCAGACAAAAAGATGATCGCAAAAGAAAAACATTTTGCAATTATGAACTTTTCCACAGTAGTACGTGAAGGAGGGGTATGTTGTTCAAGTTATCAAAGGGACAAAACAAACATTAATCTTGTCTGTTCTTTCATTGCCTTTTGTCCATTGTTAAGAACAAATGTATCTCTATTGCTCCCCCACAGTTTGCTTCATTTATTTCATATTTACACTTTGATTTTTACAGCATCAAGACTAACCCTTTGGTTTTCACAAGCTAGGGATCCTAGTGGCTTTGTCAAAACAAGCACAGTGGTTTAAAATAAGGCAAAGGACCCCACAATTCATGTGTATTTTAAAGAATAGAACCATCTTTTTAAGAAGTGAAAACTGTTTAAAGTCAAACTCTTGTTTTTAAAAGAAAGTATTGTAAAGCCATTGTAGCCTCCATGCAGTGTTTTGTGATGAGGATTAGTGTTTTCTATATATAGACTGTACATGTGATCTCAATCTCTTTTAAAATTACTTCTGTTTTTCTGCAAAAGGCAAACATTTCATTACTAATGTGCTAGCAGCAAGAGACCCATTCAGGCTAAGAAAAGCAGACTGCTTGGGGGTGTGGGGGGGAGAAGCAAGGATCTGAAAGTGGTTTACTAAAACAAGAAAGCCCTTCCCCAGCTCACCTTTCTTTGACAGGTCCAACATCCTTATCCAAGCCCTGCATCTAACCAATGTAAACAAGTCTCAGGGAAGTATATGGGCCCAGTTAACTCTTTGTGCTTTTGTTACTTTACAACAAATCACCCACAGTGTAAGAAGCTGAGGTTAATTTCAGCAGACTACTTACGTACTTGAAGACATTAGTAGCTCTTGGCCGCAGCATATATTGTAGCAAAACTAACACACACATATTAAATCAACGAATAGTTAAGAGAAGCAGGCATGAAATTATGCAATATTATTAACCGAACTAGCTGGTCAGAATATGAACCCTTCTCTTTTGCTCAAATTTCAAAGGTAATGTCTGCAGGAAAGTGAGATAGTGAAATTATTCCAGAAGTCTCAGCCTTATATCCAACAAGGTACCAATATAATGTGCTAACAACCATTAGTAAAAGAAAGTATATTCAGTTTCAGTTTTACTGGGAACACACATTAGTGTTAAAATGTTGTTTTAATTAAAAAAAGTTATATGGACATAAATATATATATATATATATATATATATATATATATATATATATATATTTCCTCTTTGCTGTTTTTTCTCAAATTGGTAATATTTTATTGAAGCCAGTTTAGTCATTAGGCTTTAATTATTTTATTCCCAGCCCATTTTAATAAAATGTTTAAAAAATGAGAAAGAAGAGAACATATAGTGAATTAAATCTTGATTATGATAGGGGTCTCTTTTTATTTGATGGCAAATTGTGCTACAACTTAATAACATCATGATTTTTCCTTCAGAACAGTACGGCTTGGGGAATATGTAGGAGAAGCAACAGTAGCAAATACATATATTGCACAGAGTATTTCAATATTAGTTCAGCTTACAGGAAGATAATTTGTTTCACATACATTATCAAAAAGAAATAAAATGTTTTATATGTCACCGATAATAATGAAATAAGGCCAGAACATATGTTTTCTTCATAGAATTATGCATACTGGGTTTGGAAACGAGGTAAAATTGAAGAAAACTGCATTGCTTAGCATAGAAAATTCTTAAAAAAGCAGATTCCAAATACATGCTAATATTAGAATTGCCTTATTAGTTAAGTGGCTTGTTATAAAAGAAATGTGAGTTGCAGTGCTACTTTAATGCTAAATAATCTACTTTTCCTACAGTAATTTGGAAAACTGGTCAGTTTAAGTATGCAATATTGACTGTCAGGGGACAGTCGCTGTCCAGATGCTGAGCTATAGGTGTTGACTCTGTGGAGGGCAATCGATGTGTATTATAAAAAGAGTCTCAGAAATTCTACAATCCTATTGGAAGTATACATTCTGAAGCCCCTGTGTTAACCTCTGTTAAGCTGCCATGTAGATCTTTATCACCACAGTGCATGCATTTGTTGTGCAAATATTGCAGCATTTCATATACTGGCAATGCTCAATGACTGGAATGAGGCATTCTGATATTCTGTGTCAGCATTCTTAGGCAGAAGGTGGAAGAGCACTTTCATTAAAAATGTCCATCCTAATGAAAAAAACACTCAAAAGGTATATGTTTAACAATTCTGTTTTTTCCTAAATATTGTTTTATATTAGCACTCAGACTCAGGGGCAAGATTATTAGTCTTTTATGCACCCTCATGGGCATTGTGGCACTCAACTGCACCTTTTGCCATATTATGTCCCAAGAAGATGATTAACAGACTGTTAATGTAGCCACTGGTTATGCTTATTGCTCAATACATGGTTCAATTCAATTCAATTCAATTCAACTTTATTTTTAAAAGGCGCTTTTCTTAAAATCAAAGCGCCTGTACAAATAAATATAACAATAAATATAATAAATCAGATTAATAAAAATCCTTAAAAGCTGTATTAAAAAGGTGGGTTTTCAGCGCTCCTTTTAAACTAGAGGCAGTCAGACAATCTAGCACCTGCCGAGTAGAGAGTTCCACAGGGTAGGTGCCATAAAACTAAACAATCTAGCACCAGATGTTTTCAAGCGTACCCTGGGAATCTCTAGCAATCCCTCATCAGTGGATCGGAGGGCGAGAGGGACTATAGGGCACAGGAGCTCTTTCAGGTAGGCAGGTCCCAGATCATGTAGGGCTTTATAGGTCAGCAAACTGACCTTGAAGGTAATCGCCAAAACACTGGCAGCCAGTGCAGTCATGAGCACAGGCATTATTGACTGGATCTAGAAACTCCAGTCAACAGCCTGGCTGCCGCATTCTCACCAGCTGCAGAAGGAAGTTCAACCCCGATAGCCCTAGGTATAGGGAGTTACAGTAGTCAAGCGGGAGGTAACAAAGGCGTGTATTAATGTTGGAAGGTCCTCTGGAGGAACCAAGTGCTTCACCCTGGCAATATTCCTCAGATGAAAAAAGGAAGTCTTTATAACCGCTGACACCTGAGATTTAAGTGTCAAACAGTCATCAAGTACTACGCCAAGATTTCGCACCTGGTCTGAGGTCGTCAGCTGGACACCTCCAAGCCATAGGCCTGAGGGTGATCCCTCTGGCAGACCCGCCTCACAGTGACCTATGTCCACAACCAACACCTCAGTTTTCTCCGGGTTTAACCTCAGCCAACTCCCATTCATCCATTCTTGGATTTCTTCAAGGCAGTTATTAAATACCGACAAGGCAGCGTCCTGACCGGGCACAAAAGACATATACAGCTGGGTATCATCTGCATAGCAGTGAAAACCCAAACTGTACCATCTAATAATCGCCCCCAATGGTAGCATATACACCGAAAACAACATGGGTGCTAAAATGGAGCCCTGCGGTACCCCACAGGGCAGGGAGAATGATGCTGAGGAAAAAATTCCTGACACCACTCTCTGAGTCCTACCCTCAAGGTAAGATTGAAACCATCTGAGGACCGTACCAGACAGTCCACAGACTAACCGCAGGCACTCCAATAGCACACCATGGTCAACGGTGTCAAACGCTGCAGAGAGATCGAGTAGTACCAAGATGGATCGGGTCCTACGATCTCTTGCCATTAGAGGTCATTTAGTACCTCAGATGAGCTGTCTCGGTACTATGCCTTTCCTAAATCCAGACTGGACGAATCATAGATATTGTTGTTGGTCAGATGATCCTCCAACTGCACTGCGACCACTTTCTCAATAACTTTACCCACAAAGGGTAAGTTAGAGACTAGCCTGTAATTTGCTAGACAGTATGGGTCTAAGGAGGGTTTCTTTAAAGGGCTTAATTATAGCCTCTTTAAGGTGATCTGGAAAAATCCCCTCTCCAAAGACTTCCATATGATCAAAGCTAGGACTAGGCCAATCTTATCCATGCAACCCACTAAGAGGTCGTGGGACCAGGGTCCAAATCACAGCAGGTCGGTGCATGATGCTCAAATGATCATCACAACATCCTCGATTATAGGAAGGCTGAAGTCAGACCATTCCAACTGGGTGTTTGACATCTCCTGGCGACCACCGCTGCTCCCATTAGGAGGAAGAAGCGAATATCGATCTGATTTTTGGCAACCTTATCTGCAAAGAAGAGAGCAAGCTCTCACACCATTCTTGAGATAAGGCTCTTCTGGCTGAAGACAGACTGGATTGCACAGTCTGTCCACAGTCGAAGAGCTGAGCGGTCTATTCTGTGCAGCCGCTATCTCTCTGGACAGGAATTCTGCCTTCTTACGAGAGATTGCTGATTGATAGACTAAATAATGGTCCATCAAACTAAGCTTGTCATCATCACAACGGACTTTCGCCCAACACCTCTCCAGTTTCGCCCAACTCTCCTCAATTCCCTCATGGTCTCATCAAACCAAGGAGACCTGGGGCGAGGAGTAAGAGGACGAACATGAACTGGTGCAATAGAATCCAGGGCCCCTGTTACCGCCTCATTATAGGCATGTAGCAGATCACCTGGATCCATGCAATCTATCAGTAGGCTTGATAGGTCCAACACCGCCATCAGGTCAGGTTGTATATTATCACAGAACTGTTATGTAGCATGATACAATACAAGGATTGAACTTAGCTTTACTGGAAAAAGTATGTAATTTAAAGTCATAATTCACACTTATGGCAAAGAAAAGTGCTAATTCTCAGTTCTGACATCTCTACTACAAATTAAGACTTTCTCATGTCCCTAAATAGAAGGTTAACAAATTATTGAGAGCTGGATCACAAAATGAGATTCTGAAAATGTCTGCAGTGTCCTATAAATTTCAGATTTTAGGGTCATAACAGTTCTGTATGGTGCACTAACTGAACTATATTCCCTCTCATGTTTTGGTTTAAGAATCTACGGATTTATAAAACAATAAATTATGACACCATTTTTAGCCATTCAGGATAGCTTATTTTCAATTAAATGTCCTGCACAGCCAGTATACAGTAGTGTTATGCCTGTGCAACTGTGTTAGTTTGGATTTAGCCGTTTGTACTGTCTATTCCAGAGGAATTACCACCCTGTAGGGGTACAAAAGGCAAGGAACCCTCAGAGAGGGTTCCACTCCTAGAGGTGTCATGGGATGATTCCCGTGGCTAAAGGTACCTTAGGAATCCCAATAAGGAGAGAAGTGCTGCTGCTGGAGGAGGAAGGGAGGATGGCAGGGCAAAAAAAGTGCTTCACAATGAGGCTGCAAGGAACTACTTATATAGCTCAGTAAGTGGGAGTGGCTGGCTGCTTTGCCATTGAACTCCAGTCAAAGCCTTTCCAACTCAATGACCTGAGAGGACAGTACAGTGTTTTGCTTGTGCAACTGCATTGGTTTAGATTTGGCTGTTCTCACTCTCTATTCCAGAGGAATTGCCACCCTGTAGGGGTATGAAAGGCAAGGAACCCTCAGAGAGGGTTCCACCACTAGAGGTGTCACGGGACAATTCCTGTGGCTAAAGGTACCTTAGGAATCCCCAAAAGAAATGTAGTACAATCATATCCCAAAGAATGAGGTGACATGAAGCTTATGAGCAAGCAGTAACTATGACATAGAAGCAGTAACTGTAACATAGTAGTAGAGAAGCATAGACAGTTTGATAACGTAATGAGATGCTCAGTTTGATAATGTAATGAAATGCCCAGGTTTGTGTAGCATGATACTGATGGTTTGCATTGAGAATGAGGGGATCCTTTGAGAGAGAGGGAATGGCAAGACATCCTCCACCTCCATCCAACAGTGAAACCTACCTAAAGAAATTAGGGGACACTTTTGTGCTAACTAAGTTATGACCTGAGGCAACAGAAGAGAGGACAAAAAAACCCTATGAGGAGGAAATCACTGGGGATCCAAAGCTTAGGTTGCCTTCCCAACAGGCTTGGGATAGTTTATTTAGTGACTGCTCTGGCAGCTGCAATTTGGAAAACCCAACTAAAGGGAGGTGTAAAATTTTCCAATTTGGAAGAGGGCCCTCACTCAAACCCTCTAGCAGGAATGCCATGGAAGGTTGCGAGAAAACTCGCCAACAATGTGTGGGATATTTAGAAATGCACCAGAGGCAGGTGCAATAGCGGCACAGTGCAAGTACACTGCACCATGGTGCACCGAACGCAGTATTCAAAGCTTGTGCATAACAGCAAGTGCCAGTGCAACATAGCTGAATATTGCAGGGATATGCCATAGTGCAACTAGGGCTGCACCAGGGAGCAAAACCACATGCAACATAGTGCAACCAGGGCTGCACCAGGGAGCAAACCAACATGTGCTATAGCACAACCAGGGCTGTGCAAGGGGCAGAGGTGCATGTGCCAGAACACAGGAAAACAGGCACAGTGAGGAGCATGCCACCAGGGTGGGATAGACCACAATCAGGGTGCAGAGGATGCCAGGAGGGAGGCATGGCAGGCACAGGGCAGCAGGCTCCTGACCATGCACACCACAGTGGTGAATGGAGGCAGGGTGGCACCAATGTCCACTGGCAAACAGTCACCAGCAACACTCACAGGAAGGCATGGGACACACCACCTGGACCACAGCTGGCAATACACATGCCAGCAGCACACAATGCACACGTCACACAACACAAACAGAGCACACAGCCACCCCAGGGCACAGCCACCAGCCACTGGGAAGAGACCACCAGGCACAATCCCGAGTCAACCCCAGACATAATACTCAGCCACCATGCACACCACTGTAGCATGGCTCCACACACCAGCTGCAAAGCAGACACATACACAGATGGCTAACCATAGAAAAGTGTATTAAAACCAGTCAGGATACAACTATATACAGTAAAACCAATAACAGACACAGGGAGCAAGGAATGGGGAGGCCACAAACAACCCGGGAGGCAGGGGAAATGGCTATACAAGGGTACGAGGGAGGGAAAAGGGGGGACAGGGAAGGGAAGCAAGTTTAGCCCAATGGGCCCTATGGGCATCCACACCCCACTGGTGCCTGACGCTGACATCATCGCTGTGGCCTGCACAGGGCCTGCTCTATCAGACATGCCACCCAGAGCGTGGCAGTGGAGACTTGAAGGATCCTCCTCAGGAGCCTGGTGAGGACATCAGGATCGATGGACACTTAGGACAAAGGAGGAGACATGGTTTGCGTGCATGGCCATACGACCATAGCCCACCCACCGTGCGCAGTGGACAGTGGTGACATGTGTCCCTGAGATGGCATGCAGCCTTCCGCAGCATGTGCGCCCACACGAACCACCAACCTGAATACCCACAGCCATGCAGAGCACTGCACACCAACACCACCCATGTGCCCACACCACAACCATGGCAGCCAGGTGACAGGGTTAAGCGGCGGGATGGCAGTGGCACAGATGGGATCTGGCTGCACTCTCAGCCCACCTGCAGCAGCTACACACATGTGCAATAGCCATGGCATGGTGCAATACACACTGCCAGTGGTGCACAGCTGGAATGACCATTTGCACAGGGGGCTGTGGCCCACCTCCACCCTGCATAACATCATACCTTGGAAGAGTGCCTACCTGCTTGCTGCAGCACACCCCACGCCTGTCCAGTGGCACCGCCCATGCGGCCTGCATTCTACACCCGTGCCTGTGCCTTGGCCTGCCCTCACCCACCTGCAGCAACAGCCAGCCATGCACACCTTCTATCCTCAGGGCCTAGTAGGGAGACATTGAGAATGACACATCAATACCTGGCAACACCACATGCCACCCCCACAGCACAGCATGCCCCCTGGCCCTGCACAGTGGCAGTGCAGTGGCACAGCACACCTGTGGTATGCTGCCATGGCCAACAGAATGTGCAGCCACAGCCCCCCTACAGCATGGTGTGGCACCCTGCTGGCCACCACAGAACACTGGAATGGCATGGACATGGGTGTAGTGCACTTACCTGGACGTGGCAAGGTGCCCCTCTTGATGCATGCCAGTAGTGCCCAGAGCCTCTCAGGGTCCCCCATCCAAGGGTCACCATAGTGGTGGTGGCACTGCTCACTGTTGTGCTGCACTCAGTGACCTTCTCAAGCCCCACAGCCACCTTCTACCACACCTCCAATGGTGGCCGATCCAAGGGCACCTGGCCATACATACATACATACTGCCCGCATGTGGCTCCACAAGGGCCACAAGATTAACCAACTCCACCTGTGACCAATTGGGTGCCCTTGCAATGCTGCGGTGTGGCATGGTTATTTCTGCAGTTGCACAACCAAAATGGTGCCCAGTAGCACACGATCCACTCGTGCTGTTGGTGTGCAACCCGTTTGGTGATGCGCTGCCATCTCCAATCCTGCATCCATGGTGCTGTGCAATACAGCTGGTGCAGTACTGGCCTGTGTCGCAGGGCACCCAGAGGTCAAAGGGCACTCATGGGGTCAAGGCCCACATACGCACCATGCCGTACAGCCGGATTGACCACACCATCCATGGTGACAATAGGAGCATGTGGGCCCCACAGGCCATAGACCAATCGTGCACGGGCGCCATAGGGCATATAGCACAAGAGCGCCAGCTGCCCAAAAGCAACAGAGCACTGTACCATGTATGGTGCAGTGTGCGTAGGATGCGCCACTGATGTATGTGATGGCACTGCATGCATGCACACTGCCATGCCTACTACACACATCATAATGCTGCACCATGGCTTGTACATGTGCAACACCAATGCACCATAGCAATTTCGCAATATTCAGCCGGCATATTCAGATTAGCTATTCAGCATACCGGCGGTGCATCGGAGGAGTTTGCATCTCATTTTAGTTGGGCATCTCCTCATTTGCATGTGATGCACTATAACTGTGCCATGGGACTGCACAGGCACTAGACCGGTATTGCATCCTTCAGAGGTAAGCCACCAGGCCATGGGCCTGTCAGGACAGTGGAATGGGAGGGTGGTGTGGGTTGCAGCCATCACTGACCACAAGTTCATACCCACAGGACTTAGCATGATGAAACAAGAGGAGGCTGAGGAGCATGGGCCTGCATGGAAGCGCAAGCCCAAACTTCACGAGGGCAGAGAGCGATGCCCTATTTGATGCCTACCTGGACCAGGAGCCTCTTCTGAGTGGCTCAACAGGCACCCCGCAGGATTCCAGATGGGGGGGCAGCCCATCACTGCATGGTGGGTAAGGCAGCACCTGAGGAAGGGGGGCAGGGGTGTGTGCCAGTGCCACTAATGTGACTGTTTTCCCTTTCAGCTCCAGAGCACCTGCATGCAGCAGCAGGGGTTGGGGTGTCCACCATGGGGGTGACCCTGGACCTGGGGGACCAATCTGTCCACCTCCACTGGAGTCCAGGGTCCGGACCATGGGCAGCCCAACCCCAATGTCCATCCAGATGCCTGTGGCATGGTCATGGACGAGGCTCTGGCTGTGTTTCAGCAGGTTGCCAGTCATGGCGTCCAGTATGCCAAGACACAGATCGGGGCGGGGTCCAGAACTGATGATGATGATGTGACCAGTATCCAGGATAGTGGTGTTGCCATTCAGGGGGAGGCACCCATACCACACACCTGCCACAGCAGTGCAGATGGTGCCCTAGTGGCGGTT
The DNA here is from genome assembly GCA_016271365.2 of Neoceratodus forsteri. Classification (NCBI taxonomy): domain Eukaryota; kingdom Metazoa; phylum Chordata; order Ceratodontiformes; family Ceratodontidae; genus Neoceratodus; species Neoceratodus forsteri. Next base: position 251,331,662 of record CM057450.1, on the reverse strand, counting down.
GTTCCCCCACAGGCCACCACACCTGGTGATGCTGTGGGTGCCATTGTTACAGCGCAGTCTGAATGAGGTGGCAGTGGTGGTGCCGCCACACTGGTGCCGATCCATGCACAGTGGCCAGAGAGGCAGCGGTGGCAGCAGGATGAGGTCAATGGGGGGCCAGGTGCAGTGGCCGCCAACAGTGCACCACAGACTGATCAGCCCCAAGGTGGCCCCGCTGTGCAGCTCCCACCAGTGTGGGGGTTGTGCTGCTGGGTCAAGAACCACCCATGGGTTGGTGCAATGCCCATGCCACCCAGGGTGCCGACCCCTTCACCGAGCACACCTGTCTGCAACGGGCCCCCGTGGAGCAACAGATGTTGCTCATGGCAGGGGTGCATGCACTCCATACAGAGCTGTGCCAGTCCACAGGGAGGTGTGACAGGGATTTTGAACAGCTCCTGGCTGAGACCACACATATGCGGGAGGACATGATTGCAGCCCTGAATCAGCTTACCACTGCGGTCATGACCAGCCTAGCACCACTGGCCACCCTAGTGCATGGCTGTCTGTCGCAGACCCCGTGGAGTGCCTTCTCCACCCCTCTGTCATGGCATCATGTGACCCCCTCAGTGTCAACACCGGGATCCACTGTGGGCATTCTGGGCACGCCTGAAGTAGGCATGTTTGGGAGCCTACAGACCCCTGTGAGGGACCGGTCACGTTCCCACAGTGACACACCCGGGAGACCATCAGAGACACTCCCTGTGGCTGTCGCACAGCCTGTGTCTGCTGGGCAGTCTTGGCGGGGCTGTCCACGTATCCATGCCTGCCGTGCAACTGTCGCGGCAGTGCTGAATCAAATCTTCCCCTGTCCACTGTCTGCCACTGCCCTGTGTGCACATTGGTGTGGCGTGTGCGTGTGCATTCCATGGACATGTCATCCATGGTCGACGCCACACACAGGCCTTGTGCACACCCACCTGGCCACTTGCCACTGTGGCATGTGCATGATGATGCCAACACAACACCAGCTGCTACTGTACACTTGTGTTCAGCATTTGACATATGCCCATTGGCAGTCTCTGGACATGCGCATGTGGGTGCCCGTGTGCATGTGCATGTGTGTGCGAGTATGTGTGGGGGTGTGTGGGTGGGGTTTACAGTGCTGTACAGGGTGCTTCCATGGGGTCCAGTCCCATGCCTATCCACGCTGCCCACCAGCCATGCCTGTCATGGGGCCTGACCTTGTATGGCTGACTATGGTGCCATGGTCCCTGGGACATGTGTGTGGTCATGTTCACCTACCTACGTGCATCATAGTGCTCCTCTGCAATTGTGTCCTGGTGCTGCTGGGCCATCCTGTTCAGCCGGGGTTCCCTTCACCCAGAGGGAGGCTGCTCACCACCACCTGGCCCGGTGGCCACATCGTCCCCACTGTTGTTCCCCTCTTCAACCTCTACAGCTATCCCATGGTTGGAGGCCATGTTGTGTAGCATATAGCAGGCCAGGAATAGGCCACAGGCCTTTGAGGGGCTGTACTGTAGGGCACCACCAGACCTGTCCAGGCAACAGAACCAGGCCTTCAGCAGCTCAAACACATGCTCTATTATGTTCCATGTGTTGGCATGTGCCTCATTGTATCACTCCTGTGCTGGGGACGATGGGCACTGGTATGGGGTGAGCAGCCAGGGCTGGAGTGGGTATCCGCTGTCACCTGTGTATTGACATGTGTGGTTAACATGGTGGTCTGTGTAGCTGCACCCCTCTGCCTTCCTGGCCACACCCTCTGATGCTCCTGGCCTAGCATCCTCCACACCCTACCCTGTTGTGCCAGGCTGCCCATTCCAACTGCATGCTCACCTACTAGGTGGCCAGTGGGGATGTACCCACTCTTGAACTTGTGGCACAGTGCTGACTGGTGCCAGGTGAAGACATTGTGTGCTCCACCAGGGTGTGTGGCACAGATATTTATTATACACCCTCTGGCATCACACACTACCTGGCAGTCGATGCTGGGGAAGCCCTTCCTGTTGATGTAGGCTACCCCCTCATGCCCGGTGGTGTGTGGATGCCTGCGTGGGTGCAGTTGATGGCCCCTAGCATGCCGAGCATATATGTCTGGACAATCCACATGACACCAGAGATCGCCGGCTGGTCGAAGTGTTCCTAAGAAAACTGAGGCATAGTAACTGTACACTGATACCTGCCAACTCCCATAGAGTGGGTTGAATGGATCTATTCTCTAATGTTGGCAACCTTATTAGCAAAGAACTGAGTGAACTCATCACACTTATCCAGTGAAAATGCTCTTTGAGCTTGTAGACAGGTTGGATTGCACAACCTGCCCACAGTTCAAAAGAGCTGAGCTGGTCAATTCTGAGCTACAGCAATCTCCCTGGACAGGAACTCTGCCTTCTTATGGGAGATTGCTGATTGATAGACTCGATAACGTTTCATCAATCTAAGGAGATCAGCATCCAGTGCAGATCTCCACCAGCACCATTCTAGCCTTCATCCCATTTGCCTCAACTTCCTCAAGGTCCCTTCAAACCAAGGGACTGAGGGTGAACAGTGAGGGTGAACACGGACAGGAGTGATAGAGTCCAGTGTGCCTGCCACAGCCTTATTATAGGCTTGGAGCAGATTCTCTGGGCTCTTGCTAGCATCCAGTAATCCCGATAGGTCTAATACAGCCAAGAGACTGTCAGGAGTAACATCCCTCAAAGGCGGTATCTGGCCATTTCCACAGGGGCAGGTCTATAGGGGAGCCGGAAATTGAACCTTACAGTGTGATGGTCAGACCATCAGACCATGTAGTGTGTCAGACTGTTGAAGTAGTAAAGAGCAAGCTGCTGCTGGTGTTTTAGTGTCATGAGATCTGTGCAGCTGTGACATGCCAGTTGAAGTTGCACTCCAACAAAATCCAAAGTTGTGCCATTGGATTGGTTCAGTATAGAAACATTCCACATGGTATGATTTGATACATTCCTTGTAATGTCACTGATCTCAATTGCTACAAGAAGAAGGTTTGAATTTATGTTTAATGAGGTGGTCATGGTAACGAAGGTTTGCTGAGTGACACATGATAAGCAAGCACATCAAGGTCTTTTTTTTATAAGACCTTCTTGTGTTATGATGTTACATAGAAAGATAGAAACATAGAATTTGACGGCAGATAAGAACCGATTGGCCCACCCAGTCTGCCCATTTCCCTACCTAATGGATAAGCTGCAGATCCTAGTTAACCAGCAGCCTACTTCTTTCTACCCCCACCCCCTAGATCTATGCCCTAATGTTGGCAACCTTATTAGCAAAGAATTGAGTGAACTCATCACACTTATCCAGTGAAAATGCTCTTTAAGCTTGTAGACAGGTTGGATTGCACAACCAGCCCACAGTTCAAAAGAGCTGAGCCAGTCAATTCTGAGCTACAGCAATCTCCCTGGACAGGAAACTGCATGTTTTGTTTTGAGGCACTGCTGAAGGCTGACAGTAGCAATGCAGGCAGGTGATCAGACAGTGATTTAGAAGGGCTTGATTTGTGTTGAAAAAATAAAAAAACAGATCAGAAAATGCTTTGGTGGAGCAGGAGGTTGAGTTAAAGGTGCAGTTTAGATAGTTGCTGAGTATGAGCAGCTGAGCTGTATTACTGTGTGAGAACTATTAGAAAAGTAATACTGTAGTTTTTGCCAATTCAGTATGGAGAGTGTAGTGTGGTTTGTGACCAAGCTGGGGATTGGATTTTGTTGTTCAGGCTTACAAGCACTGCACATAATGGTGGCCCAGAATTCTCATACTGGAATTTTGTTAAAACTAATGCCACACAAATCAATACTCCTGTCTTAGGTTGTACATGTACATTAATAAGGAGATCAACATTAGGCTCTCAGAATGCAGACAACCAATCAAATTTCAGCATTCATGAGACCCTTCTAATAATTATATTTGATGGGATCTGGGTCCAAGGTGATCATGTCACAAGCCATATTAGCCTTGATATCTCCATAGTCCATTAAGGTCAGGAGTACTCCTTTATTTCAAATCTAATGCATGCTAATGCACACCTAAAACAGGGTCACATCTTATGAGACAGGATAGAAAGGCAATCCCAAATGTAATAAAAAAAGGACAGGTACAACATTTTCACTGTAACATGATCTTCAACTTTTAATGGGAACTAACTTTCTGAGCTAAATGGCAGCAGTTAGCAATGTTCCTATTTATAGAAATGAAATACGTACCTTTAGATGATTTACACCTACCTATACCTGAATAAACTCTGATGAGAAAACCTGTGTTTTAAATTGTTTTCTTTTTATGGATAACATTCTACACAGTTCTCTTCATGGAACCAGTAATTAGATCTGTGCAAAACCGTGACATAGCTCAAAGTCCAGATCATTGGTTCCATGAAGGGAACTAACAGAATGATGTCCATAAAAACATAATTATGCAAAATGCAGTTTTTCAATCCACTTTTTATTCAGGTACAGTTAAATATGAATCATTTAGGGGTATGGATATCATTTCTGAAAATATGAACATTATAAATAGCTGCCAATTGGATATAATTTCCTCTCCGCTTTAAGCCAGTGTTCATGTGGTGGTATACAACTTTTCATGGGCTAGGGTTTTCATCCTTTATTCTGACTTCAGACTCTACCAGTCATCCACACTAAAAATGTGACTTGCATCTCAGCTTTGGCATTCTTAAGTAACTAAGCTGTAAGCAAGACCTTTCTTGTACTGGACCAGGGATATAGGTGTTATTCAAGATGGAGATAACAATATTTTAATACCAGCCAGTTGAGATACAGTAGTTATGATAGTTCAGTTCAATACGTGTATAACTGAAGCTGTTAAAGCATGAGAACTCCCAGCTCAATCAACTAATACACTGCATAGTAAATCATACAGAAAGTAAAACATAATGTCTAAATAAGTGCATGTAAAGAGAGAAAAAATAATCAGATATTAGTTTCATTTCATAGAACATTTTTCTGGAAGGAGAGCATATCAAGAGACCAGCTTTCCTGAAGGGAAATGGAAAAGAACAGATGTGGGATAGTCTCTGCTCAGATGTAAACGATCAATGGAACAGAAGAAATGCCACATTCTCACTCTTACATTTTAATTAAATGTAGCATTCATTTACTTTACAAAAATTGTCTGAAAGGATAGCCAGCTAAGCAAGGACATGACTTTTCATAGTTATAGGTCACTAAATAAAGGAAACCACGTTTCTGTAATCCTTCTCAGTTTTTATGTCTGTCTGGGTTACTTAATCTGACCCCTTCTATTTAGTAATCAGTTTCAGAACCCCATATACAGTACACTATCTGGCTCTGTGGTTGTATCAGTGTGAGTGTGTGTGTGTGTATATATATATATATATATATATATATATATATATATATATATAGTATATATATATATATATAGATATACATACATACATACATATATATATATATTTATATATATATATATATATATATATATATATATATATATATATATTTATATAAGCAATAACCCTGGGGTTATAGGCATTTAATCCATGCCCAAGGTGGGCTGTGAGGCATGAGGCCACAGGCCGAGTGTCCTAAATGTGCCCCAGGTGTGGATTAAATGCCTATAACCCCGCACCCTGGAGTGGGTTATTGTGCTTATAACATGGGTTACCTCCACCGCAGCGCAGAACCCCCCCCCCCAAATTCAGCTAATTCTCTTCTTTTGGTGCTTAAAACCCATATTATCCTTCCACTCTGCAAAGTAGTCCCTTACAAAATATGTGTTTTGATTCTTTTCTTACATGCTTAAGGCTAACTGTGCTGCTTTACCATATATCCTGTGCTTTGTTTAGGATTACACACTGCCACTGAGTAACATACAGCCATGGAATGATTTTTGCACAACTGAGATTAGCTCATTATGTGTGTTGTCGATGTGGATTAAACAGCTACTCCAATAAATGGTTACTGCCTGCTGTACACTTCTATTACAGTACCTGAAAGTCGCATCTGTAATCAATATTACTTTACAAACACTTCACCTGTCTTTCCCTCTGCAAAGAAAATTGGTCTATACCACATTTCTGCAGCTGTGGTAACATATTCATACTATGTGTCCTATTTGTAGAAAGAGCTATCGCCTGCAGCAAAACAACTCATGGAGAGACAACAAAAGTTCTGTGCTTTCTATCATTAGTGGTTCACGGTATTGCATGCTGCAGATGATTGGAAAATGGACACCAGTGCATTTCTACCTGTTGCAGAGCATGATAACTCACACTGGAAAATCTTTTCTATGAAAGGACTCGCAGCTGTGCAAAGATATGACTGTCACCTGCCCTGCGAATGCTGTGGTGGCATATGTTATCTATAAATATCTAAGTATCCACCTTGAGATTGTTACCTCTTGCCACTGCTGTTGTGCACTGTGATGGAATCCAGACATTCTTGCACTTATCTCTCCAGTAACTGATGTTAAGGAGCACTGTGAAGATGTTTACGTGGCGACTGCACTTTTTGTGCCATTCTTGTGACAATGCGGACTTGGGGGGAGACCATGTGTTTAACTGTGACTGAGGTGCTGACAGCACTGAACTTATTGGTGAACGTGTGACTACTCTTTATATAACTATTGACATTTTTTTTCCTGTGCCACTATTAGTTGCTCTATACACTGTACAGTCATTGCTACAGTTGAGAGACAGCAGCACTATTCTGATGGACTTTCAACCTCTGCAACTGACTGGCTGATTGCAGTGCTGTCTGTATTGGCCTTTACATTAGCAACCAGCCAGAAAAGGAAGAGCTCACCACCTGAGGAACATCGGTTTCTGCTGCAATTTCACTCCTCACTTTATCCTCTTCTACCAACTGGTATTCACTGCTTGAAGCAGCACTTGAGATGGGAGCCACCTCATGACTTTACTTTTTACTTTTCATACAATGGCTTCCCATTACAAAACTTGTTCTTCAGCCACTGGTGTACATTTACATGTCCACATAACGAACAATTACTCTATATTTTGTCTTCTAATAGCAAACTCTGCTCAACTCACTTGCCAAATAAAAACATGGCTACTTGGTTAAAATGAAGCAGAGCCTCTTGCACCCCCCAAATGCAAGTGTATACAGAAAGACAAACCCGAACACGCTCAGTCATGGTACCGCAACTGGAAATGCAAATGGTAACAGTAACAGCAATAATAATGTCAAAGGAAACAGAAATGCAAATGCAAGCGTGTATGGAAACACAAACTGTAACATGCACGGTCATGGTACCACAATTGGAAATGCAATGGTAACCGTAACAGCAACAGTTACACCAAAGGAAACAGAAACACAAACGCAGGCGTGTACAGAAACGCAACTCTTACTCAAATGCTATGGAAACCCAAGTGGAAACGTTAAGTGTAACAGTAAGTGGAGTGCACACCCTGGTTTTCCCCAACAGCTGCATAGAGAAACACTGACTACAAAGAATGTATGCATAATAATGGGACTCGGACCATAAAGTGAGCAGTTGGAATACTAAATTGCTTATATCTCAGGAACCATACGACATAGAAAAAAGATTAAAATTTCATATGATTCATGACTTTCCTGGCTAGTTTTGCACTTAGCCCTGTACTTGGGGGGCTAGGCATTTTTCTGATGAAAAGTCCATATCTTGCTCCATTTCCGAGATACGGGCCCCGAAAGGTGTGGCAGATGCGCAATGTTAGTCTATAGGAAAAAGTGTCAACTTCAGAGTATTGTAACTTTGCATCCCTGCAATACTTTTCCACTAAAAGGCACATCTGTGGGATGTTGGCTTTTTTACCTCAAAATTTAAGCCTGAAAGACCAAACCATTCTTTTGCAGCAGGTGGCAAACAATTCCTGTTATTTTGGCCATAGTGTTGCAAAGTAGTGTCGTGATTCTGACACTTTACAAAACAAATCATGAAAGTGTCAAGTGTGACAATACTTCGCGACAGTACAGATTACAAAAATTTGAAAACATATTTCTGGGGTGTTTAACCCCAAAAAGATATGGCTAGCATCCTCAGGGCTCGCTAGGTGAACACAAAAGAATTGTGTCCTTAGAAGGTCCCAAATTTAAATGTCAAGCATTTCTGTGACCAGTAACTGAAAAAAATGGCTGACTCATGAAACTACTGGGGTCATTTGTGACACTAAAAACACTGTCAAACTTTTTGTTAACTTTTCCCATTGACTATAATGGGAAAATTGTTTTTTGAATAACTTTAGAATCGTTTAATATTTTTCACAAAATCTTTGAAAGGCACATTGGGGACCATGGCTGCATGTTCCCTAAAGTTTTGGACCAGTCCCGGCATAAACTGGTACAACCTGTAAGTATGAAACAAAGAGACTACACAAAAAGCATAAATGTGCTACACAATGTAGCTAATAACTCTACAACACTGATATCTGACCGTACAAAACTTGTCAGATCCCAAGATCTATGTATTGCTCTGTGCCTGACAAAGCTCAGGCAAATCTATCATACAGTGGCAAAGTTATTGAGGTGCAAAATTTCACCATTTAACCTTAAATGGGGTACTCAACCCTAACTATAGTGGCACTACCATGCCACTATAATATATATATCTTCATTGCTTAATGCACTAGTTAGAGTTAAAATGAAAAAAGTAGGGAAATGTGCCATTAGAGTTTCCAACCCTAACACCCTACTCACACTCTTCATGCAGCAGAACAGGTGTGGGGTGTGCCTTGGGGTTCTCAGGCCTAATGCTCACCACATTCCATCAGAAAAGAAGCTGAGATGTATACAGTTATGAGAATGGGGTGACTGTTAGGCTTGAGAAACCCAAAGCACAGGGTGTTAGGGTTGGAAACCCTAACGTTACATTTCCTTACTTTTTTTTTTTTGCTTTAACATTAATTAGTGCATTAACAAAGTTTCTTGCAATGAATTTCCTTACTTTTTGAGATGGTATAATTGTTTCCTTATTTCCCTGTGGGAGCGCAGGGTCCTCCGTGCCCTGCACCCCCATCTATCCCTAATGTTTCACATAGTTTGATCATATCCTAATTTGTCTGTGGGGACACAGAGGGCCCTGTGCTGTCAACCCTGCTTAGATGCATACATACATGTTTCTGAGGGCCCTGAGCTTCTATTTGTAAGACAACAACAACTACATTGTCAGCATAGCATTCTTATTACCCCCACCTCACGTACATTACTGAACCTTTTAAAATCCACAGCAAATGTGACCCGCGCCTGTCACTGCCTCGTCCTCCATACCATGTGTGAAAAGACAACTTTGTCAGGATTTAAAGAATGACAACTGTCTTGTTTATGAGGCAGTAAAATAAAAAGGCTATGAAGAAAGTTTGAGGTCAAAATATTTAAAATTAATAAAGTTACGAATGTGCATAGTAAAATTACTGTGTATGTGCATAACTTTGACATTTTTGCAAATTTTGATCCTTAATTTTCAACATTCCCTGTTTATGAACCCACCTCATGAACAAAGGTGATGAAAATGTTCAAACTGCGACTGAAAGGTGGTTTCACCAAGTGACCATGAAATCACCTTTTGGACTGGATTTGCATAATTCCACTGACATTATTCATGAGGTGGGGACTCAAAAAGGCCATGTTGGAAATTCAGGGTCAAAATATTCAAAAATGACAAAGTTATGCATTAAAGTTGACACCCTGATTAAAATATATTGAACCACACTTTCCATATTTTCTCAATTTTTTTTTTATTTATTGAAATCTAGGATTGCAAATACCTTTGAGCTGGAACTGCTCATTTACAAAGGTTCCACGTCGAAGGAATGGGGGGTATATATACATCTACATAATAATACATAGTTACACAATAAAGAGAAGTAAGAGACTGAGGCTTAGGAAATTCCAGTAATTCAAAATGTACCAAATGTTAGGTAGCATGACATACCAGCCAAGGGCAATCTTAGAAATCTTAGAAATAAGTGTTGCAGGTGAGAGGGAAGGGGGTATGCAGGCAGGAAGGCCATTGTCAGAGGGTAGAGGGTGAGGGTAAGAGCTCTAAAGGGATGGGAGGGGAGGGATACAAGTCAGGAAATGCCTGAGGGGAGGAAAGGGAGAGGGGACAAGGGGGTAGGCAGGTAGAAGGGGGCAAGGTGGGGGAATAGCAGTCAATGGTCCCAGCAGCAAGATGTGTATTCAAAGGGAGAGTGGATCTTCACAATGGTTTATGTTCGAGTGAATTAGCAACTACCGCATACACTTCAATAAAAGGAGGTGTGCTACCTCACTTAGCTAGTTAGTTTGGCAACTATTGTTTCTGCATACTGCACAGGACCTTCACTGGAAGTCAGTTTTTCCCCTTAACACTCAGCACAAGAGCCCAGGTCTTGTTGTTTATTCCCTGACTTAATCTGGGGATAAAGGTTGCAATGGGGTCTAAGTCTAAGTAAAATGTCTTTCCCCAATCTGACCCATTCCCAGGTCACATGGTCTGGTTCACCCGCACTGTTCACTTTAGGTCTCAAGCAACTCTGTAAATATGAAATAGAATCTGAATTAGCTGGAAGCATTGGCATATATTTTAGTCTGTCTGAGAGGGGTGTCCAGCCCCAAGACTGTTGGGAGGCTTGATTTCTTTCTATTCTACCATCAGTCCTAATTCAACTTTGCTGCTCAATCCATTTCAGACCGTAGTTTCCTGATTGCATCAGGAGATGCAGGTAGCAATGAGTCATGACTTTGATTTATGCAAATTAAAACTTTTCTCTTGCATTGTTCAAACTGTTCCTGGACCTGAGACATACAGTATATCTGAATTCCCATCCTTCCATGATCCCACTTACTTGTACAACCCTGTGGCATGGCTAGGCACGCCTGAGCACTTGGCAAGTGCAGAATTTAACCTCAAAGGAACACACAGATTGGACACTGTAGTGTGTACAATTTAATGTCAATATTCTATACAATTCTATTTGTAGGTATGGCGAAGGAAGGGTGGGGGGTGCCACTAGACAGCGGGGAAGAGGGAATCAAATAAACAATTGGGTGGTGGTAATTGGAGGATGGAGGGTGCCACTAGACACCAGGGAAATAACAAATAATTATGGGTGAGGTGATTGGACAGTGGGAAGTCACTAGACACGGGGGAAAAATATCAAATATTTAATATTTAAAAAATATATATGGGGAGGGCACTCAGAGGATGGGGGATGTCACTAGACACCAGAGAAAAATATTGTTATTATGGGGACAGTGATTGGAGAGTGGAGGGTGCCACTATACACCAGGGAAAAGATGCTGGCAAAGAAAAAAATATTTTCCACTCATAGAAAAATGAGCTTTTTTTGTGACTTGAAATACTAAAGAAGAATCTTTTTTTGTATCACAAGTCACAAAAAAAAGATTTATAATCTTAAAAAAAAAAGACATGTCAAGGACATTTCTCCAACAGTTAAGTGCAGAATCCAGTTAAAGGGGTCCACATAAGCAAGTTACTATACATGTGTTGGTTGCTCTCCAGAATGTCATTTTTGTGGTTTTCCAAATTTGAATTTTTTTATGAAAAAATGGAAAACAAGATGGTGACATACAAAAAAACACACAAAAAAGGATCCCATACAAAACCTTCATGTAGCTATTTTGAAGTGCTGACTGAGCATGCTCAGAACCTGAATTTTCAAAATGTCATAACTTTGGAACAGTTAATATTTTTCACGAAACCAGTGAATGGACCTTCTGTGTGTCAAGCCATTTCTACACTGAAATTTTCAGGCAAACATTCCAAACCATCAGGGCTCTACGTGATGGCAAAAAAAAACAGCAAAAAATGCAATTTTCTGCGTTATTTTGCTATCCCCATCTCAGAATTGACATAATCCAACCAGAACAAAACTAGTAACATCAAGAGACTCCTACCCCAAAAGACCATGCATGCAAAATTTTATGCAAATCTGTTTAACAGTTGCAAAGTTATTAAAGTGCAGACATTTGGGATTAACATTAAAGAGCATATTCAACCCTAACTATAGTAGCACAACTGTGCCACTAGAATAATATTATTCAACCAAAGACTCTTCCTGGACTCCGACTGGCTGGTGTGCTATTCAACCTGCATCCGATTGACTGATGCCATACAGCTTTCACTGGGATTAGTCCTTGAGCTTTCCTTGCTTTTTCCTTGGCTTCCCTCCCCGCCGGGTTTCTCTCTCTCTCCCCCAGGCCATTTATTTTTTTTCCTTTCTCTGTGATCTTCTCCTCCTCCTCCTCCTCCCTGGCTTCCTGATTCTGCATTTTACATTCTAATGTTATGGTGGCATCTATCCAAACTGCTATCCATCTTTGCTGTCTGGCTGCCTGCCCCCCCTCCTCGTTTCTTTCTCTTCCCACTTTGTCCCTTTGTTCTATCCTCTGCCCACTGATTTAGCTAATTGGCTTCACTTTGTCCCTGAGATCTTTTTATTCTGCCAACCTCTAGCTCTCCTTTCTCTCTTCAGGTGCCCTTAACCTGGTGGACTGATTGCTAATCCTGGCGACAGCGGCTGGATAAGCCAGCCAGACGCACAACCTCCTTGGCCTGCCTCAAGCACTCCAGAGCCTGGGTAACCCTGTCTCTTCAACTGGGGACTCTTCCTGGAATCTGATTAGCTGCTATGCTATTCAGCCTGCACCCAACTGGCTGCTGCCTTACAGCTTTCATTGGGATTGGTCCTTAAGCTTTCCTTTGCTTTTTCCTCAGCTTTCTTCCCTGCCGGCTTTTATAGCTTTTCTGATTACTCTGTAAAGACATTTGTTCTGCCTGCCCTACCCAACCCAGCCTCTATTAAATACACTCAAAACTCTGCCTCTTCCTTCTCTATTAGCTGTTACTGTCTACCCAGTAGTCGACCTGCTGCAGACAACATATTCTCTACTCCAGCTCTAATCTCCTACTATTTTCTCCGTATCCTTTTCTAGCTATCCACTGCATGTAGTGCTGCTTTCAGCTTCCTGCTGCCCCTCCTTCTGTTCTATCTGTGGCAGGATGAGAATGTCAACATAAAATTAAAATAAAACATTTATTCTTTTCACTCTGTCCTATTCTCTTAAACTTTTCTGTCTATCCTTAATTTCTTGTCAGGGTGGCCAACCTGACAATTCTATTCTATCTGTGCTGTACCTTTAATCTGTTGTCATTCTAACTATCAAAACTGTCACATGAAGTTAAAAGCAGATCCCTTTAAAGCCTCCAGCTATGTAGATTCTGTGAAGATTTTGAATCCCCAAGAATCAAGAGTGTTTCCAACACCAGAGCAGATTGCCAGACAGCCCATTTTAAAGCAAGTCTCTGCAAGACTGGAAGATGAGCAAGCAAGCTGTTGCAAGGGAAAAAGAAACTCCCTGCAGCTGCTTGCTGTAAATCACTTTGCTGCCCTAAAAAAAAAAAAAAGAGAGTAAATAAAAGTTAAAATAAGTACTGCAGCATTAGTGCAGACTGTCCCTGTGTATAAAGTCATGATAAGGGTGTTTGACTTGTTATTGTGTTGTTCAAAGCTATCAAGAAGTGAAGTACAGTATGGGGAGTGAAATAGTGCAATGTTTGCTGACTGCTGAAATGGCAGAGCTGCCATGGGGGTGGAGAAATGTAAAACATAAAAATGTGTTTAAATACAGTCCTCTATAAACAAGTTTGCTTTTCTTGGTTACTTTACCTGAAAGGGTAGCAGGTAGCAAAAGATGGCTTCTATAGAGCTGGTAGCCTAGAAAATGGCTGCTAATATAGAAGTGGTGTGATGATGTCATTAAAAGGGAGGGCTAAAAGGTCCTTGATGATGCTTTCACCACCAATTAAAGGTTCCTCTAAGTTAAAATGAGTACCTATAGAGTATTACTAATATTATGTTGGAAAAAAAGACACCATAAGCTTTAGATTTAGAGAAACTGGAAGCCTATCTTAAGTTCAGAGAAGAGAAATAAGGTTTTTGGGTATAATTGATAGTCACATGTCAATGATGTCATGATATTTGTGCTATATTAACCTCCCACCAGGAGGCTAATTCAGAGTGTGCTGGTCAGTTTCTTCTGACCAAGCAAGGAGAGGAGGTGTGAGTGCCTACACACCAGAGTGGGAAGAAATACTGAATATACAGAAACGAGCAGGAGTCTGAGGAAAGACTAGCCTGATTATTTTGTTTTGTTTTATTTGTTGTTATTTTGGTGTGAAAGTTTAAACACCCATTTATTTACTGTAAATATTTTTTGAACAGTTAATTTTATCATTTTTGGAAAATAAAATGATAAATGCTAAAGCATTTTTATGCACTTGATTTAGGACTGGTGTCTGTTATTGAACCCACAGCTTACAATACCTCTGTCCATTTTCATTTCTCCCCCCAACTGTGATCTGCCTCTGTGTTATTTTCCTCCCTGCCAACCCTGTGCCCTCGAGTTTCTGTGATCTTACCTCATCTTGCTGTCACTTTATTCTAGGACTATTCCTTAACTAATCATTCCCCCTCTGCCCTGTTGTTCACCTCCTTCACTTTCTTCTGGAGTTTTCTCTCCTCTGTACCCTTATTGCCCACTTATTCTTCCTGGGCTCTCTCCATTAGTGTCTCCATCATGGGTTGCTTAGGCTGGGTAGTTTCTCTGTTCTGCCCTTTTTCCTTAGTTATTGTGCTGACCAGTTTATCGCCGAGGCTCTGCAATACCCATTTTCTAACAGTTACCCTCCCCCTCCATGTCATATCTGGATGGAATCCTCTCTTGCTTTCCTATACATCCCCTGTCTTCCCAAGATGGGCACTGCTCTACTTCAGCTGTGGCTACACAAATGCCTATGTATACCTAATGTTACATCTGCCCTAGAAATGCTCTCTTCCTGTGCCTCATCTTGGGTCAATATTTCCGTCCTCCTCTTGCTGGTCCATGCTGGGGACATTGAGACTAATCCTGCACCCTTGCCCTATGCATGTCTATTCCCCTCTACAACTTCCATACCCCTGATAAAGGCTAAAAATTGCTCATATATTATTCAAAGTCTCTGCCTAAAACTGTTGAACTTGAGGCATTGAGCCCTTCAGATGTCCTTGACATCTTATGTATAATAGAATCCTGGCTTAAACTGGCTATTAAACAGCATGGTGGCTCTACCTGAATATAATTGCCCCAGAAAAGACAGATGGGGTAAGGGGGAGAGGTGTTCTCATCTACTCAAGGTCAGATCTCAAAGTCATTGAAATCCCTGATCCTGAAGTGGGCTCATTCCCCATATAATCACTATTCATCTCCTAACACTCAGAAATGTTAAAAACATATAATTGGGTGTGTATATCTGCCCCCTAGTAAAGCTTCCCTCTGCCTGCCTTCCATCTTAGCTTCCCTAGTTAACCTCACCTACCATGATCTATACTTTGTGGCAACTTTAATTTAGATTGACTTGTCTACTCCAGCTTTGTTTAACTCCTCCAGGAACCAATGTGTATCAACACCAAGTCCAGAAAACATTCTCTGCTTGATTGGATTGTCACTAATTACACTCAGAAGATTAAAGCTGTGGGTGTCCTCTCTGACTGTATAAACAATCATTCCCCTACTTTTTGTGTTTGGAGAAACAATTGTCCCAACCCCCGCCTTCCAGGATCTCCCTGGTCCGGGACATGTCTCGGTTCAATGTCTGCAGCTTTATTACCTCCATCAACAACACTGACTCGGGTCCTATTAAAACACTCCCTGATATAAATCCAGCCTTGGACTGCCTAATATCTACCTTCACTCAAATAGTATACCAGCATGCCAGCCCATAGAAAATGTAGGTCAAAGGGTGTCACAGCTCTTTGGCTCACCAAGGAAATCAGGGCTCTCATGGCCCACTGTGATAAAGACTGGCAGACCTATAAAAAGAGTGGACTTCCCTCAGACTGACAAGTCTATAGCCAATTCAGAAATAAGTGCAAAAGTTCCCCGAACAAAGCCAAACGCCACCATTTCATGTACCTTCAAACTGAATACCTTTGCAATCTTAAGGAATTCTGGAGGTAAATTAACTCCCTGGTAAAAGGGAAGGCTGAAGAAGCACCCTAAGCTCCATCACTGCCAATGGCTCCACCCTGGCAGATTCCACATCCATCACCTCCTCATTTAATAACTTTTTCACTGATCTTCACAAATATACCTCACTATTCCAAAACTCCTCCTCTCCCCCCCTCTACCCAATCCCCTCTGAACACCCATGAGGCTCGTTCTGAGTTCCACTTGAAGTTAGCCACCCTCAAAAAGGTACAGAAGTGTCTCTCAAACCTAAAATCAGACTGCTCTCCTGGCCATGACTCCCTTGAGCCAAAATTCCTTAAGTTGGGTGCCTCAGCACTTACTCACCCTGTCCAAGACTTATTCAATTGCTCTTTCATCGCTAATACTGTACCAGATAAATGGAAGGTGGCAGTAGTAGTTCCAGTGCATAAGGCCAGCTCAAACTCTATTGTTGACAACTATTGACCAATATCCATCCTATATCCTTTTGGCAAAGATTCAAGAGTGTATAGTTTATAATCTCCTTCAGGACTACCTGGAGTCTCACAATCTGCTATCCCCATATCAGCACAGCTTCAGGAGGAATAACAGTACCCTAACTGCCCTGATAAAAGTAACAACTGACATATTCCATACAATGGACCAAGGCTATGCCACAGGTGCCATCTTTGTGGACCTCAGAAAAGCATTTGATTTGGTGAACCATGGTCTTCTGCTTCATCAGTTTCATGTTCTTGGTCCGGTTCAGTGTACTGAACTGGGTAAAAGTTATCTGTCCTGCGCTCCCAAAGAGTTAAGTGGGAAGGTTCCTTTCTGATCTGAGGCCCATAACTCATGGCATTCCACAAGGATCCATTTTGGGTCCTATGCTGTTTTCTCTACATTAATGACTTACCCAGCTTCTGTGGATGAGCTTCTATACACCTTTATGCTGATGATGCTGTTGTTTCTCACTCCTCTCCACACATTGATCTTATTAATAGAGAGCTTACCTCTGACTTTGCTTCCCTCGAGGGATGGTTCAACCGTAATCATCTTGTCTCAATACAAAAAAAACAAATGTATGCTATTCACCCACCATCCACCCTCAAATTATATTTCCCCCACTTCAGCATTACCTCTCTCAATGGTGATAACCTAAGTTGGTCCATTCCTTCAAATACCTGGGCATCACCTTGGACTCAGTGCTCTCCTTTAACACATGTGTCTCCAATATTGGTAAATCTCTAAACCATAAACTTGACTCCTCTACCTAATCTGCAATTTTCTCACCTCTACCTCTTGCCTTAAGATTGCATCATCATCCCTTCTTCCTCTCCTAACCTATGGTGCTTCACTACTACTCTCTTCAAACTCCTCCTCCCTCCCTATCTCTCTCTCTCTCTCTCTCTCTCTCTCTCCTATCCCAGGCTTACCATAGGTACAGTAGGTTTGCCTAGGGGTCTAATACCATTCACACCATTGAGATGTTCCCTCCTCGCTGGGCTGGTTGCCATATGAAGCTAAATTAAGATATTCCTCCTTGAGTCTCATATTTAACGTTATCAACAAATTTACGCCTCTTTGCCTTAGTGAGCTGATATGCCTAAGACAAGCAGCACCTGTCTTCTGCTCTGCCTCACTACCACTTTTAGTCTTTCCTAATTTGTGATTAGCCAACACCTGAAGGTCTTTCTCTTTTGCAGCTGTATCTGACTAGAACTCCCTTCCTCCATCAGTCCTGTCTTGTTCCTCTCTCCCTATGTTCCAAACTAATCAGCATGCCTCTCACTCAGCCTCTATATCCTGCTCCTGTTTCCACTGATGATACTCCCTCATTGCCCTCTTTCCTTCCCCTTCTCCTGCCTGTCCCTAACTATGCCCTGCTCCCCGCCTTCTATCCTTACTTACTACCTGTCTCTGCCTCATTCACCCTTCCCAAAATTTATTCTTTATGCTCCTAGTCCTATAGACCAAAATTCTCAATTGTATATGTCTAGTGTGATATTATCAAAGTTTACATTCTATGCTCTGTCATACTTTTGTATATATTGTTACGCAGTTTGTCATTTTTTGCCATATTGTGTTGCTCTTCTGTATTATTGCACTATTTCTGTTCTTCTTATTGAGACCCTGGGTCGACCCTGAAAAAGGGATTGTAATTGTCTCAGTGGACTTACCCGGTCTCCAAAACTCAAATAAATAAATATTACACAGTTGCAGCAGTGCCTGTATATTAGTGCTGAGTTAGTGCACATGTCAAAAATTGGGTTTTCTGACATTATAAATCTTGGTGATCTTTATTTTTCTTTATTTTTTGCTATTCTTCAGTAACTGCCTAAGCATCTTAGTGCCTCAGGCTGCAACATCTGGAGTGTCTTTTCCCATATATAAGGCCTGATTTTACTAGGTTTGCAAAAATACATTTTGGCCGGACAAAAGTTATTAATTTGAAAAATTATGTAAAAGTCACTAAATTCAGTGTGTTTTCATTCCATAAGAGAGTGGTAACACCAGTATGCTGGGCAGTCTGTTTTTCACTTTTTTAAAGAAAAAAAGAATCAGAATAAAACTACCAGCTGCATCAGCAGTCTTTACAGAATGTTGACAATCATAAAATAAGTTTTTTAAACTAGGGACACTTTGAGACCTAAGGGGGTTGACAGTGTCCCCTTAAATGATAACATTTATAGTCATTCAATCTTCATCCAAAAAATGGCCTTTTTGTGGATTGAAAAAAAAAAAGCTCTTTTTGTTTATTTCTAAGTTATAAGGTTTAAAGGAGACAAAGGGAATGGGAACAGAAGTTGTAAAAATAGAGGAGAAAATTATGTAGGGAAGAAGGGGGTAAGGGGGCTGCAGGAAAAGTAATAACAAGGTGTGGAAGGCCATGTGCACAAATGCAAGTCTTCAAAATAATATTCCAGACCTGGAGGCCATAATGGCAGAGGCAAACTTGGATCTTGTGTCCATTACTGAGTAGTGGTGCACACAGAGCGATAACTGTGATGTGACCACACCATGCTACACTCAGTTTAGGAAAGACAGGAAGGGGAGGAACGGTGGAGGGGTTGTGCTGTATGTGAAGTAGGGTGTCAAAGTAAAAGTGGAAGTGCTACAGGTCACCTTGGATACAGGAGCGGGGGCCACTGTCTTCACTGGGGTGATAGAGAGACCTCTAATACAGGCAAAAAATCTGGATAATGCACTGGGGAAGCCATCAGCATGATGGCAGACAAGGGAGAGGTGCTGCTGGTGGGGAACTTCTATCTGCCGGATGTAGACTGAAGCCTCCCAGCTGAAGCTTCCGCTAGAAGCAGGGCCAACCTAGACTTCCTGCAGTGGTAATTTCTCAGGCAACTAGTCAGAGAGCCCACTCAAGATAGGGCAATACTGGACCTCATGCTCACAAAGAGGGACCCAGATGTCAAGGTGGTATGTTGCTACCATGCCACTGGAGGACCATTGATGACCATACAGTAGGGTTTAACATAATGATGGAGGCAGAAACAGAAACACACAAGGAAAGGGCACTGGAATTCAGCAGGGCAGTTTAAAAAAATGGTTGCATGCCTCAGAGATGATCTACTAGGTGGGGGGGGGGAGATTGCCTGGTTGGGGTGGGAGGAACAGAGGGTCAAATTAAGGGATGGCATAGTGATTTCAACAAAACTCTGCACAA
The DNA here is from genome assembly GCA_016271365.2 of Neoceratodus forsteri. Classification (NCBI taxonomy): domain Eukaryota; kingdom Metazoa; phylum Chordata; order Ceratodontiformes; family Ceratodontidae; genus Neoceratodus; species Neoceratodus forsteri. The sequence goes on along the minus strand of CM057450.1, from coordinate 251,312,015 downwards.
AAGAAATGAGCAAAAACAGGAGGAAAAAGAAATCAAAGTGGTTCTTGAGGGAAGTGGCTTAGAAGGTAAAGGCTAAAACGACGGCATCCATGAGGTACAAGAAGATGTAGAGGGAACAGAAAAAGTAGGTGTATCAGGAAAAAGAAAAGGAAGCAGGGAAAGCTGTGAAGCATGTAAAGGTACAAAGAGAGGACAGGATAGCCAGAGGGGTAAGCATAAGGTACAAGATCATTTTTAGATACATAAGTGAAAAGAGAAAGACAAGGGGAGGAGAGGACAGGGGTGGCAGATTACACAGAAGCACCAGGAACACTGGCGGGTGGAAGTAGATTAATGTCCATTCACAGACGAGAGTCCTGAGAAGACCTGAAAATCTGAAAGTGGATAAGGCAGTGGGGCGAGATGGGGAGCATCCTAGGGTGCAGAGAGAGCTCAAGGAAGTACTGACTGCACATCTGACAGCCCTATTCAACAACCCACTGGAAACAAGAGTGGTTCCAGAAGAATGGAGAGAAGATTCAGTCCTGCTCCATAAAAGTGATAGCAGGGAGGAGGCTGGCAAGCAATTATTGGCCAGTCAGTCTAATGTCAGTAGTGGGGAAGTTAATGGACACACTTTTAAAGAAAAACTATTTTAGAATCTTAAAACAGTGGGTTACAACACCCAAGGCAGCACAGATTCACAGGAGGAGGTAGTTTCAGATGAACCTGATCCATTTTGAAACTGGTTGAGCACTGAAGTAGCCTCTACAGGACTGTGGACATGGCCTCTTAGACTTCAACAAGGCTTTCAACACCATACCTCATAGAAGACTAATAAGGAAACTGGGCAGTTTGGGACTGGGCCCAAGGTGCTAAACTGGATACAGAACTGGTAGATCGATAGGCAACAGATGGTTGTGGTAAATGGCACTCACTCTAATGAGGAAAAGTGGCCAGCAGTATAACTCGAGTTATCGGTACTGGGACCAGCCCTCTTCAGTGTCTTTGTAGGCAACATTGCAGAAGAGCTAGAAGGAGGAATACCTCTTTATAGCAGATACCAAAATTTGACACAAGGAATCTTCTTAGGAAAGCAAGCAGGGGCGTACCCCGACCATTCACAGTGATTAAGGATCAAGGTTCTCTCTCGGATGCCAGAGTGCCTATCTAGGTGTGCCTTAAGGTTCAATACTTGGCCCACTCCTATTTGGGCTGTTCACAAACAACCTCCCTTCCAAGGTCTGGGAAACTTTGACTTCACCTGAATTGCTAAGTTTCTGCACTTCACAGTGAAATTCCACACTTTGCGGTAAAAAATTTGCACTTCACGAGTTGCGAATTGCATGAATTTCATGAAGTGCATCTTGTGAATTATGTGAAATTCACAAATTAATTCACAGAGTGAAGTTTGCTGACTTCACTCATCTCTATTCTACATCTTTCTCATCTCATGTTGATAATATTGTCTGCCTTGCCAATAGAAAGTTAAGAGCTCTGTACAGGAACCTCATGAACCCCACCACAGAAGCCAGATGTCTAATTGTGACCAGCTTGGTCCTGCCACTCCTTGATTACAGCCTCACAGTTTATTCAGTGGCTATAGACTCTGCACTTAATAAAGTTAGGCTGTTGTATAATAAGGCATGTCGAGTTGCATTCGGGGCTGACATGCTTACTCACAGCTAACCCTTCTGTACCCTTAATAACTAGCTTCCCCTCGATGGCAGATTAAAATACCAGACCTGAAAAATTCAATACAATTTATTTAATTGCAAAAGTTTATTTAAGTATAAAAAAAATACCAGACCTGTCAACTCTCCAAAAGAGCACTAATGGACTCCCCCCCCCCCGGCTTTTCAACATTCTTTTTCACCCACTTATCAACCAATACTGTACTCAGACATGGACAAGGAATGCCCTAGTAATGCCTTTCCACAGAATGAATTTGGGTAAGCGGTCCTTCTCTATAAGGTATCTCTGCAGCTGAATGAATTATACAAATCCCTATAAAGCCTCCCTAAAATTGCTCTTTTTAAGAAAGCACTAAAAAAAACACACATCCAGCTCCAAATGCTCATGCTTCAGCTATGACAAACTCCTAGCATACACTGTATTCTCTGCTGCAGTCGATGTAAATTAACATTGGTCTAACTACTGGACCCAATGCATGAAAGATTAAATCGTGCCTGAGGCGTTACCTCTCGTGATACCACATGGCCCCAGACAGGTGAAGGATAAGCTGTATGCTACCTCTAGTACCCGTTACCACACCCCCATGGTGCTCATGGCCGTATGGGTGGTTGGGTCCCTGAGTGGATCACTTGCACTCTTGTGGAGGGTGCAGGGTGAGAAACAGCCACACATGGTGGCACTGAGTCACACCTTCGGGTAGTCACCTGAGCTGCTGCCTTAGCCCTCCCTGCAGCATAGTGGGCTGGGGCAACAAAGTGGTCCAGTTCCTGGTACTGCTCGCCGGTGGCCATCATTCATGGAGGCATGCACTGGGTTACACCCACGTCTGGGCAGGTGTACCCAGCCCCTCACCTGGCAATATGTGGTTTAGTGAATGCGCATAGTGCAGGCATGCCCGACATACCCCAGGCGGATGTCCCGAGGAGGAGGCCCAGGAGAGCGGGCACATAAGCACTTTGAGCTGCACCTATGCACCCTTGGTTAATGCACCAGGGGGTCCATGTGACCCCACTGTGTAGCATTCACCCGTGAGGTTGCCTACATGCCTTGTATATGCAGAGTGTAGGCAGCATATTTGTTCGTGCATAGGGCCCATTGTATCTAAGACTTCCTTTTGCTAGCCTTTGACTATGCTCCATATGGAGATGCTGTTTACATGTTTCTGGATTGTTTATTGTCATATGCAGCCTCCATCCTTGTTAAGATGTGGAACCTTTGAAAATGATCACTTGTGCTCAAAGGTGTCATCAAAATAACTTAATAAATAAATATAGAGGATAATGTATGGTCATCGATGGTTAACTGGTTTGTTAACCATCAATAGGTGCCAGAGAGACCATGTAAGCCTTGAGAGCAAAGCTCGAGAGGTTTATGTGCCATGGCAACTTCGAGATGGGTTAAAAAAAACAGTTAACCATTGATGTACCATACATTATATTTTATGGTGTATGGTACCATTTATGTTTTTTAAAAAAGAAAGCAGTTCCTTACTGCAGTTTTTTTAATATCACCACCGCTCTACTCTCACCACTGCAGCCATTTCAAAGCCATCTGATCCAGTTGCGCACATGCCCAGACTATTCCTCGTTGTTAACCAGCAATGTGCGTACCATTGATGGGTTAACAAAATAACGATATCGCATCAATGGTAAAATGTCATTATAAAATGTAGATTTCTACCTATAACAATGTTCTACCATGTATTATAAAATAAACAGTAGCCATAGATCAGTTAGGGTCTTTGTTAACAGTATATGCATGTACAAAATAGACAGACTGGGTGGGACAATAGGGCCTTATCTGCTGACAAATTCTTTGTTTCTGAGGTTTTAAAATCTGATGGATGGATAGTTCATTAAAAAATTTGACTAAATGTGAAAATGTTTGCTAAGTTAAAGTCAGGTACAAACAAAAATTTAAAATCAAAAATGAAAACAAATAATATACTCTAAACGGGGACAATTTTATGGTTCAGCAAACAATAGTCTAACAAGACACCTGAGCTGACTTCGAAAAACAAAATTAATTGCACTTAGCAATAGCGTTTTCATGATACAGTAGAAAAAAATCATCAAAATGGACTTTAACAAATTCAGCACATGAACATCACGTTTAGAGTATATGCTTGGTAACCCATGACCTAATGGGAAAACAATTCATAAACATTTTTGCTAAGTCAAACATAAAAAATGTTTAAAGCACCAAAATCATAGCAAAATGTTTTATAAGTCAAACTCAAGCACAAAAGCAAAATATCATTGAAAAAAAATTCTGAAGTACAACATTGACAAAATGTTAAAAGCAGTAAAATCGTTACAAAAAAGGTGTTAAGTTCTACAAGAATGGTGTGTGGAAAGCTGAGGAAAACAAAAAACAGTCGACAACATAACCAAAAAAACAAACAAAACAAAAAAATTGCATTCATTTTGTAGTACAATTAAAGGTATACAAAAACAAAATAGTAAGAAATGTGATCAGACAGGTAACACGGGCCCAGACCATGTAAGACCTGACAGGTTAATAATCCAACTTTAAAGGAGATATGCCTCTCCACCAGCAGCCAATGGAGCTCCTACAGGGCCAGGGACACATGTCTCCACCTTGAAAGGCTTGTCAGCAACCTAGCAGTTGCATTCTGCACCAGCTGCAGGTATTTCAGTGTATTTCCACTGACCCCAAGGTATAGAGCATTACAGTAGTCAAGTTTTGAGGTCACAAAAGCATGCACGCATGTGGCCGGATCACCCAATAGGATGAAGGCTTTAATCTGGCAGATGTTCCTAAGATGGCAAAAGCCACTCAGGCCTACTGCTGACACCTGAGCATCAAATGCCAGCCCGTCATCCAGAATGACTCCCAAATGTCTCACCTCTGCAGCATTAGGCTTCCCAAGCCTAATGCATACCTTATTCTCATAACATCTACACATCTGACCTTATTTATAGATGGAATGGAATGAGTGTTAAGGCTTGAAGCCCAAGGTACACCCCACCTGCTATCCTTCCTGGTTTGGGGACGGTGGGTGTTGGGAACCCTAACACTTATGCCCCAACTTATGTCACTTTGACCCTACCTGGAGCATTAACTAAGTGTTTTGCAACATAAAACATACATATATATATATATATATATATATATATATTTAGATAGATAGATAGATACATACAGATATATATATATATATATATATATATATATATAGATATATATATTATAGGGTGCAGTCACGCCTCTATAGTTAGGGTTGAGTAGGCACTTCAATGTTAAGCTCAACATTTTGTACTTAATAACTTTGTAACTGTTGAACAGATTTGCACGCAATTTAGTACGCACCTTCCTGTGTGGTAGATCTCTTGATCTGGCAAGTTTCATTTGGGTCAGATGTGGAATCTCCTGGTGATGGAGAGGTGCCAAAACATGTTTTTATCCATTGACTGCTGGAATTTTTCTTTGAATTTGCCTACAGCCCAGAGGGTTAGTTTGTTTGGTATGAACTTTAGGGACACCATCTCTGCCTAGCGTTTACCATCTGGTTAACTCCCTAACTAGATCCAACTACAAAATGGGAACACGCAGCCTACTGGATTGGGTCCTAACCAGTCATCCTGATTGTATTATTAACACTACAGTCCTTCCAGACATGCTTAATGACCATTCCCCAGTCATCTGGACATGGACAAACAAATTCTGCAAACCTCCACCAAAGTCAATCACCAGCAGGGTCCCAGCACAGGGTCATCTTAGACCCAACAAATCCCTCCTTAGAGTGCAAGATTGGCCTCCCATTGACAGTCGCGAAGGATGTCAACATGGCACTTCATTATTTCATTAACACATTTAATGCTGCCTGTGACACCCATGCTTTGCTAAAAAAGCAGAAAATCAAAGGCCCTTGCAACCCCTGGCTCTCTGCAGAATTATTAGCTTGTATGAAATTTAGGGACCACCTCTGGCATCGAGCTTGAGCCACCGGCATGCAATCGGACATTCAAAAATACAAAAGAGCATGGAATGATTGCACAAAGTATGTCTGCCTTGAAAAAAATAAATACTACAAAGAGTGCTTACTGACACATGGGGCAATGGTAAAGCTTTCTGGAATAATATCAAAGAGGTTACAGTGGAAAAAAATGAAAACATCACCCACTTTACTTGACATTGATGGGACTGCAACTCTGGACCTCCTAACTATTGCCAATACCTTTAATAATGCATTCGCAGACCTTAGCAGTTTTATTCCTCCTGACTTTTTTGATGCAGATGTCACCTCAGCCAATCCTATAAGCTCTCCCCTAATGATCAGTCACCCATCATTCTACTTCAAACAAGTCTCGTTGTATGAAGCCTGGAAATACATATCCATAATCCATAAAGCAACTGGCAAATCTAGACACAGTGGGGACTCCCTTGAACTCAAACTGCTGTCCCTCACCCTTGAGGAAGTGTTCGTGCTTTTAACCAGGATCTTTAACCTCTCACTTAGACTTGCACAGTTCCCCAATAAATGGAAATCAGCCACTGTTACCCCAGTCTGCAAAAGTGGAGACAGGGCTCTTCACGTGAACTATCAGCCTATCTTCATATTACCACCTCTCTCTCTAAGACTCTTGAATGCATTGTAGCTGACCAGTTTACTGATTATCTTGACAAACATAAGATCCAATGTGCCCAACAATATACGTTCAGAAAAGGGCACAGCACCACCTTGGTCCTTATGGAATTCACCAGTTCTATACACAGCTCCCTGGACCTATGGTCAATTAGTTGGTGCTGTCTTCATCGACTTGACAAAAGCATTCGACATGGTCCATCACCCTCTACTAATGGAACAACTACTTAATGCAGGGCTCTCCTCTGACTCCACTGCCTGGTTTAAAAGTTATCTGGACAACCACACTCAACAAGTCAAAATTGCAGAAGTCCTCTCTGACTCAAGACCTGTTCACTCTGGGGTTCATCAAGGGTCCATTCTGGACCTACTCCTATTTAGTCTCTTCCTAAACAGTCTCCCAAGCTCCTGCCCTGAACAAATCCTACTCTACACTGATTATGCCATAATTTACACAACTCACCCAGAGTCTATACCCCTTGAGAACCAGCAACAACTCTGACTTGCCTCGGTAGAGAAATGATTTAGTCATCACAAGATGGTACTAAACTATAAAAAACTAAGCCTATAATCTTGACAGCTCCCATAATATGCACAGGAACCATCCTCTGACTATTACTAACTGCCTTGGTACTGCTCTCAAACAGGTACAATTCTTTAAGTATCTTGGAGTCACCATAGACAGCAACCTATCTTATGAGATGCATATAGATAGCATTTCTAAAGCTGTAAATATATGTGTTGGTCTACTCTACAGACACAGGCAATCTCTGCCCCTGAAGCCTTAAGGATAACTGTGCAGAGCTCTATTATTTCTATAATTGACTATGGACTGATCATCCATGGCTCTGCAAATGATACCACCCTCCGGCGTATCTCCAATACTCTTAACAAGGCATGTTGTCTCGCCTCAGGAGCCCACCATCTCACCCACATGTGTTACCTGTATGTCCTAACTGGTTTGCTACAGCTTAAAAATCACATCAAATATCAAACTTGCCTGATGGCCAAGGAAATAACCTTAGGCCTCTTACCAGCTGGAGTACAAGATCTTCTAAGCCCCCCCTCATAATCCACACTGCACCTGAGGTTCTGATTCTCAGCTCCTACAGGTCCCTCATTGCCGAACCACCCAGGGTCGATGACCAGTCGCCTACAGGACCCTCCTCTGGATGAATGTTCTCAACAGTGACATCACCTCTGAAACTAAGCTGGACCAATTCATAGTCAAGCTTCATTCACTACTCTCTACAGCTAGCACCTGTGACTGTCTCCCTTAACACTGTTTTCCCAAACCTCAACATTAGCACTCAACCTCTTTCATAGTAACCTAGCACTCTTGCCTCCTACCCCGCCCCCTCCATCCCCTTGCCCCACCTCTCCTCATGTCCTCCACTTCCACCCCCCTCTCTTACTCTTCCCAGCCCACCTTCCCACATCCCTTCCTACACCCTGTGCCCTGTTTGTCTTGACAAAGCCTTCTGGCCAATATTGATGTATTGTATGCATTTTACTGTGCCTGAAACTGATTGCCATAATGTGTCTCTGTTGCTTTACATTATTGTCCATTATAATTTTGTATCCATTATGAGCTTTGTACCTCCTATTTACACTTCATTGTATCTTACTTTACTGTCTGATTAATCTGTTGTCCTTTCTACTGATGTGGAACCTTTATAAAGAGCTCTTAGCTCAGAGGAATATGTAATCTGAGACTTAGATAAATAAATAAAAATAAAGTTTCTATGCACACTCATACTTCACCAATTGTTAATATTTTCACTCCAGATTTTCAACATTGCCATTTTTCACAGGTCTTCATAAAAGTATAGCTGTCATTTCTCATCCTGCCCAAAATTTATTTTTGCACCTGTGGTGCAGAATGGCACTATCACTGTCCAAATCATCTTTCAGAATGGATTAACAAAATCACAGTGCCAGTGTTCATGAGGAGTTTCCCAAAAGCCCATGTTGAAAATGTTTTTTTAAATTCCATAAATGTCACATTATGAGCATGCATTATCGAGTTTCTACATGTGCTCATAGCTTCACCAATTTTTATCTTTTCACTCCTGATTTTCAACATTTCCCTTTTCCACACCTCCTCATGAGCAGTATATAGCTGTCATTTTGACATCCTGCCGAAAACATAATTCACACCTGTGGCACAGAATGGTGCATTCACTGTGCAAACACAACTTTTAGGACAGATTAATGAAATGACAGTGACATACATTGTTCATGGTGGGGCCCCAAAAGGACATGTTGAAAACTGTGTCGAATATAATTCTGAAAATGCCCCATTCATATGTGTCCATTGAATTGTGGCACCCTCGGTGTCTTTTGGTGACCGTATCTCGAAAACAATTTGAGATAAGGATTTTTACTCTCTGCAGCTAAGCACCTGTGGAGGTTTTGAAGTCATGATTACAACCACAGTGGCATTTTTTCCATAGCTGCTATAGTTACTGAGATATTGCCAAATTAGTTTTACAAGAATTACTTTTCATGAATATTGGGCTGCGGTATATCCATCCATATGTGTAAGTAGGGGTGCAGGACCCTTTGGGCCCTGCACTCCAACTTAAACATATTATTATGCAACAATGGGTAGTGTGAGGGGAGCACAGGGACCAGGAAGTCACGCTTCCACAACCACATATGAGTTACATTACATTTTATCAAAAATAACGAAATTCATTGCAATAAACATCATTAATGCATCAGTTAGGGTTGAAAATTAAAGCATCAAAAGCTGGGAAATTCGACATTAGGATTTCCAACCTACACCCTCACCACTACCCCACCCTCCACACCAACAGGCATCAAGGTGTGCCTTGGGTCATTGGGCCTGTCACCCTATTCAATGTGTAAACAAGATGAGATGGTACAGTATGGAAGGATGGGGTGAGAGTTAGACCCACAGACCCCAAGGCACACCCCAACACCTGTTGGTGTGTGATGGTTGGGGGTGGGGGTGGTGGTGAGGTGGTAGGGTTAGTAACCTAACATTGAATTTCCCAGCTTTTGATGCTTTAATTCAACCTAATGGATGCATTAATGATGTTTTTACAATGAATATATATATATATATATATAAAATACAAAATCACACATGCCCACACAATGCAAAGCATCATAGGCTGCATATGCAAATCACCACAGAATGTTATGCTGGTGCAAACTGTGTGAGAGGCCTTTCGGCATCATGCAATTCTGCTTAAAGTTGGACCAGCATAACATTCTGTGGTGATTTGATATGTAGCCTATGATGCTTTGCATTGTGTGGGCATGTGTGATTTTGTATTTCTTGAAACTTAGCTTCCCAGCCAAATGCCGCTAGGGTAACCCTTGCCTCAGTGTTTGCGCACAGAGGTTGTTTGTCTTTATATATATATAAATATATATATATATATATATATATATATATATATATAACACACACACACACACTCACACAATAAGTGTAGTCATAAATGGAGTGTGATAAATCTTCTTATCTGAGTAATTGTGTAGGTAAATGTAGAATTTCACATTTTGTACACAATTACATCACTATCCATTTATGCAAACAGTTACTATGTTCAAACATCTCCAACCCACTAGCCAGCTGGTACTTCTTCCATTTTATTTCACTTTCACCATGTTCAGTATTGCAGTAACACATCAACCTACCACCAAGAACAAAACCAAGCATTTTGCCACAGTAACGTACCCCACATCAATATTCGCAAACACAGCACTTCCAGTACTTCATAACATTTTCCATCTTTATATATATATTAGAGGCAAAAAACTCAATTTAATGCATTAGTTAGGGTTGTTCCACAGTGACAAAAGTGAGGAAATTTGCTGTTAGGGTTGAAAACCCTAACTCAATTCATCCCCAGCACCACACACACAGACACACACACACATTCAAGTATGGGGAGGACCAAGTCAACACAACCAATGACAGACATCCAGCAGAAATAACAAACAATTGTCTAAATGTACTACGAGACAACCCCACCCACCTGACCAGGTACTGCATGCTCAGTGGAGATCAACAGCAAAACTGAGGCCATGTACACCAAAAGTACATCCCTGATTGCAGCTGCACAGCAGTACCACGTTAGTTTGCTAAAAATTTTCTGACGAAAAGTCCGTATCCTCGACCGCTTTTCGAGATATCGGGCCCGGGAAAGCGACAAATGCCGTAATGTTATCCCATGGGAAAAAGAAAAGTTTGGAGTGCCATAACTTTGCCTCCCTGTAATGTTTTTCACCAAACTACTGAAAGGCACATCTGTGGGCTGTTGGCTGTCTTCCCTCCAAATTTCAGGAGAAAAGACCAAACCGTTATTTTGCAGCAGGGTGCCAAAGGGCGCCGTAATGTTATCCTATGGGAAAAAATGTCTAATTTGGAGTGCCGTAACTTTGCCGCCATGTAATATTTTTTCAATACAACACTGAAAGGCACATCTGTGAGATGTCAGCTCCGTTCCCTCCAAATTTCAGCCCAAAACTCCCAATGGTTATTTTGCTGCGCAGTGCCAAAGAATCGCTGTCACTGTCCCACAGATGGAAAACTACTGACAGACCTGACCTGGGTTTGAATCCCACAGCTTCCACTTGCATACTGTGTGACCCTGAGCAAGTCACTTAACCTCCTTGTGCTCCCAGGTCGCTCCTGTAAAAAAGCTTTCAGCTTAGTGTGCTATACCTGGTTAAACAACTAAATAAATACTGTCGCAATTTGCAAAAGCTTTCGCAAAAAAGTTCGACACTTTCGTGAGTACGAAAGTAATTTGTGAAAGGACTTTTTCCAGAAATTTGAAAAACATATTTCTGGGGTGTTTTACCACAAAATAAAGACATGGCAAGCATCCTCAGGGTCTGACTAGGTGAATACAAAAAGAATTAGGTTGCTAGAGGGTCCCAAATTTAAATGCCAACCATTTTTCTGATCACCAACTGAAAACAAAATGGCCGATTTGCGAAAGTAACAGGCCCATTTGCGAAAGTAAAAATGCATTTGCGAAAGTGTTGAACTTTTTGTTAACTTTTCCCATTGACTTATAATGGGAAACTGTTTTTTGAATAACTTTTGAACCCTGGTCACACGTTCCCTGAAGATTTCGGACTGGTCGCGCAAACCGTATGACCTGTAGATGCGACCGTAGAATTCCAGAAAAAGCGTAAACGCGCACACAGATCATGCTTAATAACTCTGCAGCCATATATCTGACCACTATGAAACTTGGCAGATCCCAAGGCCTATGGTTCTTGATCAAGTATTCCAAATTTCAGCCAAATCTGTCAAACAGTTGCAAAGTTATTAAGGTGCAAAGTTTAGGGTTTAACATAGAAATGGCTCCTCAACCCTAACTATGGTAGCACTACCGTGCTACCATAATTTATTGGTGTCTGGACAGTAGTTGAGAGACTAACATGTATTGTTAAGTAGTGCTCTGTAATTGTGTTACAAAATAGTAAAATGATTGAATTTGTGCTCAGTTAGGAGGATAGGAGGAGGAGCTAGAACCGAGATGGCGCTATGAGGAGAGAGCGAGTTGGAGCTCCCATAACCAGGTAAAAAGATGAGCAATTGACAAAAAGCAAGGCTTTGAACATTCCTTGAAATATGGATGGATTTAAAATGATTCCTACCCTGTAAGGCTTTGCATGAGTAAAGAAGCTATTCTGTATGTCCTCATCAGCTGTGTTTTGGGCAAGAATGCTGAATGCTGAACTTGGAATTTGCTGAAGGCATTCAGTCAGCTCTCAAGTGGGCATACTTTTAATTCTTTCCTTGAAGGGTCCCAAGGTAAGTTATTCCCTGCTATTTAGTTTACAAAGTGACATTTTATGAGGAACAAGCTTTCAGAAGGTTTGGACGTAAACTCTTTTACAGACTGCCAGGATAAAATAACCACTGATGTATTATTTATTATGAGGAAAGTACTTTCATTTTAAACAATTTTATTTCTCTCTAAATGGCTATCAGACCCAAAAACATGAGAGAATTTAAAGCGCATTTTCCAAAATCAGACCTGAAGCCTAAAGCAAAAAGAATGGGAAAAGCACAGGCAAGAGCCCTTCGGGGGGGGGGGTTCTACCAGAAGACAAGATAACATTGTAGGTGACATAAGTCCCTCCACTGTTCCCCCTCCACAATTTGTTTTAGGTCTTATTCAAGATATTTCATAGAAAGTAACTGAAGCGGAATCACTGAGTGCTATGTGTGAAGAAGCAGGAGAAAATTCCCAACAGACACAAGATGCGGCAAGTAACATGGAAGCAGATAGTCAGGGATAAGTGAAAATCTGGTACAATCTATAAATTTATCTGATTTTCTGGCTACATCACAGGTGAAGCTGATGCTGATAATTCTAAAAATCAAGAACATGATTCATCTCCCTCTGATAACCTAATAGTACATCAAGAGGTTGCTGCAAATGCAGAGCAGAGATAGATGGGACGGATATCAACAGGCAGTAAAACAGAAAATAACACTGCTAACAGAAATACAGTAGGGGGAGGTTTCTAAGGGAAACCTGGAATCTGAAAAAAACCCTAGAAGGTGAGTAAGAGAAAAGGATAAAAAAAACAGCTGACTCTAGCTATGATGGTGGAATTTCCCCACCTGCACTAAATCCAGAATCAGATGAAGAGCAGAAAAAGGAAAAAATGTTACTTAAATCTATTCTGAATCAGATGAATGAACAGATGAAGGAAGGTTTTAAGGTAATAGAGGAGAAGCTGGAGGGTATCAACACAGAAACAAAAGGGGTCAAGCAAGAAATTCTGGAGATCAACTTTAGAATGGCCCATTGTGAAGAAAGAGTTTCTAGGCTAGAAGTATAGATTCCAGGTTTAAAATCTAGGACTGAGAATTTGACCAAACAGATGGCTCCTTAAAAGAAAAAGTACTGGATTTAGAGCTTAGATTGAGGAAAAAAAACATAATAATTCTGGGGATCCCTGAAGGAACAGAACAAAATTATAGTCGGGTCTTTTGTGAAAAATGCTGACAGAAATTCTAGACCGAAAATACCCAGAAGAAAAGTTGAGCCTCGAAGAGGTTACAGGTCTCCTGCATTTGTGAATCTGAACTTTATATATCCAAGAGTAATTTATTTATTTATTTTTTATTTATTTGGTTTCAGATTACAATACCTTTGAGCCAAGGTTCATTTACAGAGGTTCCACACTGATAGAAAAAAATTCAATATGATATAACATTATACAAGATAATACTAGCTCCATGATGCTATAATAACAATGACTGCAATTTTCAGATAGGCACTATAGTGTAGAAAATAAAAAAAAATACATTTTAAGATTGAGTATAAAATAAGTGAAACATAGAGCAGCCAACAATGGCCTTGTTGTCTGAGAGTGAGAGAGAGAGAGAGAGAGAGAGAGAGAGAGAGAGAGAGAGAGAGAGAGAAAAAAGGATGGGGATGGTGGGGGATCAGGTAGTTAGGACAGGAAGTGGTAGTGGAGATGAGGGAGGGGCAAGACTATGGAGACAGGGCAAGGCAAGGGGAGAACACAGAGCAGGGAGGACCAACAAAAGGCAGTTGTTGATAGAGAATGATCAGAAGGAAGGAGGGTGTGAGGAAAGGAGAGGTAGACAGAGAGACCAGATTATAGGGGACTGGTTGTACAAAAGGCAGAGAAGGGACTGTTCTATGGTTGAAGGGTGGGGAGATAAATGATGGGGAGTGGCAGAGGGAGAAGGGACCAACAGGAGAGCTGGGGGTACTACTGTAATAACATTGAGGTAGCATATAAGGAGTGGTAGTGGCCACAGATAAATAGAGAGTGGCCTTAGGCTTTAGAGGCACAGCAGTGAAATGTCAGAAATACCCAGAAAAGGAGAGCATATTGGCTGTGTCAAAAATGAGAAACTCTCTAATGTGCAAAAGTAATAAAAGTACAGATTTTTTCCAGCTCGAGATCCAGAAGAACAAAAAGAGAGAGCAGCTTTTAAACCTATTAATTTGGGAGATGGTAGAACTTTTTCCTCAGCAGAAGATACAGAGGCCTACGTAGATAAAGTGTTAACACTAAAGCCCACAAAGATAATACTGAGACTGGAAGTTGCCCTCCTTAAAGAAAGATACAGATTAGAAGGGCATGCAATATGTAATTGCATGATACAACAAAATCCACTTTTTTTTATTACTTATGAAGCTTGGGCTAATTTCACCTATAAAAGAACTTGGAATCAATACATAAAAAAGTATCTAAGGTGGAATGGGAGCACATACAATGCAATGAGGCATTTTGTAAAAGTGAGAGTGTACAGGGTCACAGAGAAGGGAGACTCTGTTGGTGGGAGAAAGGAGGTTATTGTTTGGTAAAGAGATTTGGGGGAAAAATGCATGCAAGCTGCAAAGGGAGTATTAGGAAGGCAATTCTTAAGTTAAGTGAGGGACCTGAATTTTACAACCATCAACAATAACGCCGATATTGAATTTGGTCTGTAGGATTAGAAGGGTACTCTTCTATATAGTTTGGGACATGATTCACAAGTACACTATCATTTTATTAAGGACAAATGGAGGGATCATAAACGATTGTGACTGGGTATCACTGAGTATAGGAAGAAAAGCAAAATAGAAGTACTTTCACCTAATAGAATTTCCACATGACAATGGATGACAAAATTAATATAAATGATATACAGTAGAATGTAAACAGAATAAACAATCCCATAAAAAGGAAAAGAACACTGAATTATATCAAAAAGAAACATATAAATTGTGTTTTGATACAAAAAAAACACTTTAATGATAAGGAGTTTGAGAAATTTAGGAAGTTATGGGGAGGCCCAGGCCTTCGCTCAAGCTCTAATGGGAAAAAACAAAGAGGGATAGCTATTTTATTTTCAAAACAACTAAATGCCCTAATAAAAAAAAAGCATTATCAGAAGACAGAGGGCAGACAGCTGATATGTAGAATTATTTTCAAAATACTAAAATAACATTTGCATACCTCTATGGAGTCAGTAAGGATGATTTGGATTTTTCATGGATTTGTCTTTAAACTTCTCAGGTTCTTGTATTGTAGGAGGAGACTTTAACCTGATATTGGACCATCATATAGACAAGACTGGTCCTAGCTCCCCCCTCTCAAAAGCCTTAAAAAATAGTAAATAAATATAAAAATACTGAACTTAATAGATGTTTGGAGAGTAGAGAATCCTAATGGTAGAGAGTTTTCTTTCTACTCTAATCCACATAATTCACACTCAAGGATAGATTTTTATATTGGCATCTAGAGATTTTGAAAATAAAATGATACAAAGTAAATATGAGGGACTTATAATTTCCAATCACTCTCCATGTAAGCAGGAAATTAGAGCGAACCTACTTAATAAATATAGACAGACGGCCATGGATATCTGGCTTTTTCAAGATTCAGATTTTATGGAGTTTATTAAAGATGAATGCTTGATTTATAATAATTATTGCACCACTGCTAAGTGCTCTGTGGACAATGTATGGAATGCTTGGAAGCCATGTATTAGAGGGTGAATAGCACTGTATTCCTGGAAAAAGAACAAAAACAGTAAAAAGCAGCTTGCTACAATGGAGAAAGAAATTAAAAGAGCTGCAACCAGGTATCTTCATATAAATAAAGATTCAGATCTTAAAAAAAACTGAGAGAACTTAAAACAGAAATATGATAAGTTAGCTGATACAAAAACTGAGAGAATAATAATGAAAACCAGATTCAAATATTATGCACAAGCAGATAAATATGGTAAAGTCTTAGTATATCTACTCCAAAAAGAACAAAGTAGTAAATTTATTAAGGAAATAGAAATATAAATTTGGGGAAGAAAAAACACTGATCCAATAGAGATTAGTGAAGCATTTAAAAAATATCATTAGGATTTATATGCTACTGAAATTCAAGAACTGAATCAAGAAACATTGTCCAAAAGAAACATACCAGAAATAAGTAGAGAAAATAGAATACAGTTAAATTAAAACATCATTGAAGTGGAAGTGAGGGAAGCTATTAAAAATCCAAAGAATGGTAAGGCACCTGGCCCTGATGGGCACCCAGCTGAGCTCTAGAAAATATGTGAGACACAGATAATGCCACTGTTTTCAGAACTGTTCAGTTCTTACTTTGTACAATGGTAAGGTCCCTAATACTTTTTTGGATGATCTAATAATTCTCATACCCAAAGAAGGGATCTGTTCCAATGTGGCTCTTACTGACTGATTTCACTATTGAATATAGATAAGATATTTACTAAGATATTAGATGGAAGAATAGAGATAGTACTCCCATGTATTATTAATACAGATCAGACAAGGTTCATAAAAGGTTGGAAAGGTTCCAACAATATCAGGAATGCTATCAATATACTAGCATGTTCAAACCTCAACTCTATCACAGGTAACTTAGTGATACTTTCACTAGGCACAGAAAATGCCTTTGACATGGTGAAGTGGAAATATATTTTCTCT
The DNA here is from genome assembly GCA_016271365.2 of Neoceratodus forsteri. Lineage (NCBI taxonomy): Eukaryota > Metazoa > Chordata > Ceratodontiformes > Ceratodontidae > Neoceratodus > Neoceratodus forsteri. The sequence continues at coordinate 251,295,254 of CM057450.1, read as the reverse complement.
GTCCTGGGAAATGATAATGTGGGGGACAATTTCATTACATGGGTTAAAATTATATACTCGCAGCCCACAGCTCAAGTATTAACTAATCAGAATGTTTCTGGAAAATGTAACATATATAGGGGTACAAGGCCGGGCTGCCCCATCATCCTTATCTGTTTGCAATGGCTACTGAGCCTTTAGCAAACATAATTAGAAATATCCAAGATTTTAAGGGCTTCCATAATTCACAATAATATCTGAAGATCTCATTGTATGCAGATGATATTCTATTATATATCACAGAACCAGATTAAGTTATGGATCAAATTATGGTCAATGTTCATGAATTCAGATAAATATATGGATATAAAATCAACTTGGGTAAGTCATTAGTTATGCCAATAAATTTGACTAGCCCTCCTCAAAATTCAGAGGCATACCCATTTAAAATAGAAAAAGAAAAAACAATCAGATATTTAGGCATTTGCCTGTCTAGAAATATGAAACTGTTAATACAGTAAAACTTGGACCTTATACTTAAAACCAGAAAATACTTTAAATAATTGGGAAGACATCCCTTTGACCTTGGGAGGTTGAGTACAAGCAATTAAATATGTATCTTACCAAAACTCTTATATATAGTTCAATCTCTACCCATAAAGTTAAATACAGTAAGGTTTAAAAAAATTGACAAATTATTACAAAAATTCTTGTGGAAACACAAAACCCCCAGAATTAGTATAGAGAAATTAAAAGCGCCAATCGCAGGAGGAATGAACCTCACAGATTTTAAGAAATATATTTCCTCAACAGTAAGTCAATTAGGAGATCATTTTGCAGACATGTTACCTTGGTGGTTACTTTACGAAAATATGGAAAATGATTATAAACTTCCCAATCAAATTTTGTTTTCCAATATGGGTAAGGTGGAAAGATAAAAAAAATTAAATATTTTTCTGAAATATTAATTTGAAGTATGGACAGAATATCATAGATTCACTAAAGAAAATCTGAGATTTAATATATCAACCCCCATATATAAGGAAATTAATCATATTCCCTCTAAAAGTCAAATTTACTAAACTTTGATGGACAGAGGCATCTCATGTCTTAGGGAACTTTACAACACTATTGGACAAGTTATGCCCTTTACACAAATTAGAGAAACATTTAAAATTCAACCTCCAAGACTTTTTTTTTTACAACTAAGATCCCACTATAGTAAGGAATTGGGCTCTAGATTGGAAAACCTATACTGACCAGTATGTAAATCTATTTTACTAAGAGGAAAGCTAAGTTAATTTCAAAAGCATTCACAAATTTGATTGACTTTGCCATTCATTCCACACAAAAATTAAAAATAAGATGGAAAAAAACAGCTGAGGATTAATATTTCAGAACAAAAGTGGAACAAATGGAAAGCAGCTCCAATAACTGTCATGAAAGGTTAAGTCAATATAATAAATCCATGAAAACCAGCACTGACAACATTCCAAAATCAAGACAAGATTTATTCTTGTGTCAAGTCCTTACAAGTTCAGTACACTATGCTCCCTCAGGAAGTATGTCAGCATGAACCCAGTTGGGGCAATTAGTTGATGGGGGGTCACTGCTGTTGTAACAGGCATAATGTGCTGAACTTGTACTTACAAGGACTTGACACAAGAATAAATCTTGTCTTGATTTTAGAATATTGTCAGTGCTGGTTTTCATGGATTTATTAGAACAAAAGTGGAGAAATATAATATTAGGCATAAATACATCCGTAAACACTAGATTTAGCCAGATCCAATTTAATATATTTCCTAGATTATGCTATACACCTTATATTCTCAATAAAATGAATAATACAATATCACCGAACAGTAATAGATGTGGGACATCTATAGGTATCCTTGAACATGTTATAGCTACCTGTCCAAAAATAATTCCCTTTTGGGAGGATATTTTCAAATCATTGTATAACATTCTAGGAATGGACCAGACCAGAGAATTGGAACTGTGTGTGATAAAAATGAGTTCCAGACAAAACTTATCACATGGGAATCTAGCCACACTTTTAAATTTGGCATTAATACGTGTGAAACGTTGCATTGCAAGAAATTGGAAACATCTGTTTCTGGATTGCATGAACTTAGAATGGTTGCAGTATATTAATAAAGGACTAGAACACAAATTTAGTATATTATGGTAACCCATCAACAGCTTATTATGGACTAATAGGATTTAAAGATAAGCATTCCTTATAATCCAATACAACCCCTAAAAGAATTTAGCAGACTTTACTCCTATAACAAAATTCATTCAGTATTGCCCCTTGGAATTTTTGGTTAATAATAATTACGGGGGTGGGATAAGGGAAGGGGGAACAGATTTTACATATCCTTGGAGCTAAAATCAATATATATCCACCCACGATAATGCATTAAAAAAAACAACATGAGGGTGGGGTCAAGTGTTAGTACAAATAGATTAGGTTAGGATAGTTTAGGTGGGGTGGTTGGGGTTATGATGAAATTTATCTCAGTGCAACATGGACTTACCTTGCTGTGGTTCTCCTTTAAAGGGGGATAATGCTCTACAAATCAACTCATGCTGTAAGCTGTATCTGAGCCCCCCCCAAAAAAATAAACCCATAAAAAAGAATCAGTGCTCAGTTTTGTAGCTTATCTAATAAAGACATGGGCCCAGATATTCAAAAGGGTTGTGCATGGCGCAATGGTGTTGTGCCATGCAGAACCCACTGATGCGCTCTGGTGCGATATTTAAAAGGTAAAAGTGCACCGCACAAATCCCGATGCGCCAGAGTGCATCAGTAGTATATGCAGGCACAGGTAGGGGGGGCGTGCCCATGCATAACCTGCACAGCCCGATATTCTGCCGGGCTGTGCAGAGTTATCACCTCGAACCCAGCAGCTCCTGCACAAAGTTACACTAAAAGGAACAAGTGATGGCCACCCACAGGTGAGCTGCCGCATTGCAGGGCACAACACAGCAGCTGCCACCTGTGGGTGGCCATCACTTGTTTCTGCCACACCTGGTGGTACCCTCCATTCCCCCAATCGTGGGCATCACTGTTTCCCCCCCAAGTCTAATATCCCTGGTGGTCCAGTGGACCCTGTTGAGCCCGATCATGGGCATCACTGTATCCCCCCCAAGTCCAATATCCCTGGTGGTCCAGTGGACCACGCTGAACCTGATCATGGGCATCATTCATCCCCCCAAGTCTGATATCCCTGGTGATCTAGTGTACCCCTGCCCCACCCACTGGGCCCCACCACCAGCTCCCCATCAGCTGGCTGGTGGCAGCACCTGCCTGCCGCCCCTGCCCACCGACTGACAGCTCAGTAGGCCTGCATGCCCATTGGTTCAGACTATGAGCCAATGGGCATCACATACCATACTAGTCAGTCCAGATATGTGAATGATTCATTCCATATCTGGACCTGACTCAGCATTGTATGGCTGCATGCCCATTGGCTCATGCTCTGAACCAATGGGCATGCAGCCCCACTGAGCTGTCAGTTGGCAGGCAGCGGGGTGGCAGGCAGGTGGTGCTGCACCTCCAGCTGATGGGGAGCGGGTGGTGGGCCCAGTGGGTGGGTGGGGTGGGGTACACTAGATCACCAGGGATATCGGACTTGGGGGGATGAACGATGCCCACGATTGGGCTCAGTGCGGTCCACTGGACCACCAGGGATATTGGACTTGGGGGGATACAGTGATGCCCGCGATCGGGCTCAGTGGGGTCCACCGGACCACCAGGGTTATTGGACTTGGGGGGGAATACAGTGATTCCCGCGATCAGGCTCAGTGGGGTCCACTGGATCACCAGGGATTTTGGCCTTTTTTGTCACTTACGGGACTTCCCGCGATCGGGCTGCAGGGGGCGTCGGTCCCCGACGGCTGCTGCCTGGCAGGGAGCCAGGCACAAGTTTCGTGGATCGACACACCTGCATGCTAATGGCATGCAAATGGGTCTGTAATGAGATGCAAATGGCCACCTGTGCACCTTTCATAAATTATGGCTCCATTTGCATGTCCCTTTTTTGAATATCACAGGTGCTGTGCATGGCGCAATGGCACTTGTGCCACTGCATCTCCAAGCTCCACACTGACCACTTGTGCTGGCACAGTGCCACTGCTCCATGCACAGTGGGGGTGGCCAAGGTGCGATATTCAAAGCAGTTGCGCCATAGCACCGCTCCGTTGAATATCGCCCTGTCCATACCCGTGCGCAACAAAGTTGAGCTCTGCCCAGGCTTGCGCCATAGCAAGGCGCAGTTTGAATATATGGTCTATAGTGTTATTAAAATAAAATGTGCATGTCTTTTTTGGTTTCTTGTGGCCCCATTTAAACTGTGGAATAGACCTGTACAATCTATTTCCATTTTGTGACATTACTTACTTATGCTGTTATATGGCCTTACTTTTGGTGGTAATTGAAGCACTACCTTAAACTTATTGTGTTTCATTTATACCAAGGCAGTCCAAGTATATGCCTTCATAGCAGTTTACTTTACACAAATATTCTTTCGCCAGTATTTACATTGCATCTTTCTGCTCACATGCATTGCATGTGATGTCCAATAAAAAGGTTTTATTCTGCCTTTTTATTCCTTTTTTCCTTGCAGACTTTTTATTAAGCCCACATTTTTACATAGCAGTGGATTGCCACCTGCAAGCTGCTACAAGGTTTCAGTCAGGTTTTGCTCCCAGTTCAGACTTTTGCCTTTAAAGTGAGGTTGTCTCCATGGTGTCTGCATGTTACCGATGTAATGGGTAGTTTGTCAATTGATCCCCCCCAATTGTCACCTGAAAGTGCTTGCTTTAGGTGATCCCTTGCACCATAATCAATTTCCTTTATGGGTGTTTGCCACTTCTGTGGTATGGTGAAGTTCAATAAATTTGTGGTGTCCAGAAGGTTGCCTAATGTTATACATGTAATCATATGTGATATGATCTACAAATGAACTTGACTGAATTGAAATACTTGAATTTCACTCCATGTCTGTATATGAAGTCAAAGATTAATATTGCTAGGGATGCATTATGACTTGTTTTTATTTTGTTAGTGTGGGGGACAGATCCCATGACTTTGCAGGGTAAACTGATGACCAGAAAAAGGGATGTGATTCAGGCAGGGCATGTACAGTAATGTCCAGCTCTGTGTCCCTTTACTGTATGCCATTTCTGGGGAAGTTCAGCTGCTTTGGACTACTTGTATACCTGTCTAACTGTGATACTACAAGTGCATTACAAGGATACCAGCGTGGTGGTGTCCTTGTAATGCACAGGATTCTGGGGCCTAATCACCCTTTTTTACATTTTTTGTATTAGTTATATACGAAAAGCCATCCTGTTAACCATGAGAGAACAAACTGCTGTTTTTTGGTGCACATTGCAGCTTTTATCAGTGGGCATCTGCAACAATTTTGTATTTCATGTGGTTCAGGCTGTGCGCAGTGTGACTTTATGTAGTTAAACTGATGGCAAAAAAGGGATGAGGTTCAGGAAAGGCTTGCAATGTCCAGTACTGTGTCCCTTTGCATTATGTTGTTTGTGGTGCAGTTTTCTAAGAGTTATATCTGTTTAACTATAATGCTTCATGTGCATTACAAGGACACCACACTGGATGTGTCCTTATAATTAGGGATGTAAGTTTGTCATGGCAGTCATACACGTCATTGATTCCATGATGTTTGATCTTTATTCAGGACTTCAATGACTTTCACTAGTGTCATCAGAATGTAGCAATGTTGACAGTGCCACAACATTTACTACTATTTAATAATGATTTCATGAACAAACAATGAGTCATTAAAACCTCATCCATGACAAACTTACATCCCTACTTATAATGCACAGGATTCTGGCCCGTCAACACCCTGTATTTACATATCCACATTACTTTTACCCAAGTCATCATGTTAATACCCAGAGATGTCAAACTATTGTTTTGGGTTTATTTTGGAGCTTTTATCAGTGAGCCTCTGCAGTTTCTTGGTGTGCCATGTAGTTTAGGTTGGGATTTATAAGGCAAAACTGATTGCAAAAAAAAAAAAATTATGTGGCTCGAGCAAGGGTTGCAATGAGTAACACTATGTTCCATTACTTTATGTTGTCTGTGGTGCAGGTTTTTTTTTCTGTTGTAACTGTTAAATTGCATGAGTTCATGTGCATTACGAGTATACTACACTGGTGGTGCCCTTGTAATGCACAGGATTCTAGCCCCTCAACACAATTTATTTGTAGCTTTGCATCCATTTTACCCCCAAAACTGCAATGTTAATACCCGGAGATGTAAAGCTGTTGTTTTTGGGTGCGTGTCACAGCTTTTAATAGAGATCTTCTGCAGTAGTTTGGTGTACTATGTGGTTCAGGTGACCACTTCAAAATGGAACACCCAGATGTGTATATAGGGTATAGTACCTTTGTTAATATGTGTCCTCTCAAAATCAGTCCAATGTCCAAACATAAACTGAGGGAGAGGGAGTATGGCACCAATGTTCTCATATGCATGTGTCCCCTGCATTACCTCACTTGGGGCTTGTGTGCCTATACCCCCTTGTTGTCACAATGTCCAATTGCTGTATTCTTCATGTCACAGACCTGGGGTGTTGGAACCAGGGAGAAGGAGGCAAAGCACCCTGTTCTCATGTGCATATGTCCCATGGGTAACCTCTCTTGGAGTTTTTGTTCTTCTGTCCCCTTGTGTCACATTATCCAAATTCCATATTTTTAATAGTACAGTTCTGAGGTGTTGAAACCAGGGAGAGGGAGAAATGGTATTGTGCTCTCATGTGCATATCACCTCCTTGGTAACCCCTCATGAGGCCTGTGCACTTCTGCCCCTTATCATCACATTGTCCATTTTCCATAATGTTTATGTCACAGTCCTGGGGTGCTGAATCTGGGGAGAGGGAGGCAGGGTCATACCGAGACTGTCATTTCGGGTGGGGGGGTGTTGAGGTATGCAGAGAAGTCATGTCAAGACAAATATTTGTGGTCCATTTCTTTTATTTATGTTATTCCAGTTTTGGGGGGAGTCAACTCCCACCCACCTTGGTACATTGCCGGAGTGAGGTCTGGTACCACATTCTCATGTGTGCATCAACCCCCTTGTCTGCATATCATATCAGTTGTGTCTGCTCTAACCCTGCCTGGGGTTCCAGGGTGGCTATGAGCCATACCATGCCTGAGACAATTACATTTGCTAATGTTTGTTGGCTACATTACATAAATATTATATGATTGGGTCCAGTGAATTGAATCATTATTTTAATAACTTGTTAGAAAAGTGTTACAACTGATGAATTCCTCTCCTTTTGCTGTCCATTCTCGGCTCCATCACTACAGGCCATTTCGGATTAACATCCTTTTTACTATGCATAGAAAATGTAGGAATATATTCCCTTTGTACATAAATATTCCATTGTTATAGGGACTGCATATGTACTTATATATAGTGTTTCATACTTATATCATGTAAGATTGCTGTGATGGTTTCCTTGTTACTCACAAATTGAGTCTTAGTAAAGACTGCCAAAATGTAAAAACTGAAGTACAACTAGATGATTTGTTGTTGCCTATTTATTTCTTATACTGTAGGCCTTTTTAGCTGTGCAACAAATGTGGTCTAGGAAAGCCGATATATGCATGATACAGCTAAACTGTGAAATCCTCTTGTTTGTGATATAATGGTGTCCTACTTTGGAGGATGAGTAATGACCCACAAGTGTGGATTAAGAGCAAATGATTAAATGTTGCAAACTAGAACACCCAAATAGAAGACAGAGGCATTGAAATTGCAAATTTACTTTATTTCTTAAAAAAAAGCACCTTTGACAACATGGAAACTATGTTACCCACATAATAGCTTTTATAGCATAACTTGCCATCCAATTTTTTGAAACTTAGAAGGGATGAACTATCTTTATTTTTCAGATTACACAACTACCACATGAATTCACTGAAAATAAGGCAGAGTCATGATAATTAAACAAAATTTTTTTGAGGACATAAACGTCACATTTGCTCTCTTGAGTACTGTACACACACACACACACACACACACACACACACACACATTTTTTTTAATAAAGCTACTTCTCTGCTTCCTCTTTTCTTTCCCACCCTAGTCTGTAGCTGGTCCCTCCTGCACTCTGCATCCTGCTCACTCACACTGCCAACTTTGTAAACAGTGAACTAATTAAAACAGTTTCAAAGATATTTACTAAATAATAAAAACCTCATTCTGTCCTTACATGTTTTTTTCACAAATAAGTTTTCCCAATACCTTAACAAGCCACTGTCCTCTCAGAATGGACCCCTTTGCTCCGGCCCCACTCGCAGTGCTGTTCTTTTTCCAGCTGATGGTCCTGCTCACTCCAGCAAAACTTCCTAATTGCAGTTACCTTTTTAAAAAATAAATTACTTCTTAAACACTACTGAAACTGCCAACTTCATCGTGAACAACATGCTGCCTCTGTAAATTCAACCACAACCACTCACACTCACTTCACTCAAGTGGCCACACTCCTGAAGCGCGTCCTCCATGTTTCTCAGAAATGTTTCTAAATCCACTCACTATGCCAATCAGCAGGGATGCCAAATGTCACTTCCTTAACAATGCCATAACACCAGGCCAGAAAAAAGGTACAAAGCAACAGTTTCACAAAAGAAACCCCTAAATTTCACAAAAAGTAAAACTGGCAAAAAATAAAAACAAAAGAGCCTATCCCACAAGGTCCTCTCCTCTTTCATAAATCAGATATGCAGGGGGGGCTTGTGTGATATGATTTATACACACTCTTGCTGTTTCCCTTGTACAGCTCACTTGTGGATTACACCACTTGTAAGAATACCCAAGGTCAAACATTACTAGTGTACATAAATCATGTATTACAGGTTCCCCTCTGCATATCCCTTATATATTATAGGGGTGCAGTAGTGCCCCTATAGTTTGGGTTGAGTAGGCTGTTTAATGTTAAAACCCAGTTTCTGCATCTTAATACCTTTGGTGGTATTTGACTAAATAGCCCAAAATTTAGAATGTGTGGTCAGCCTGGCAGAGTGTCAAGGCATAAAAAGTTTCATAATGGTGTCTTATTTGGTTTTTGAGATGTGGAATGCCAAAAACTGCAAAAGAATAGTGCTTGGTTTTCCTAAACTTAATATGTGATATTTTTTTGCTCTCACACTCAGCTTAGATGGCATGGAATCTTTTCATGAAACCTTCAGGGTAGAAGCGGTCTGTACAGAAGTAGTGCCTCTCAAAGGTTTCATGAAAAAATATTATACAGTTCCAGAGTTACAGGGATTAAGGATTTTTTTGATAACCATCAAGTTCAAATAGTAAAACACACTGTTAATGAGTGCTTATGTTCATGATTTACTTGTTGTGAGAAATGATTTACTTGTCATGAAAAAAGAAAATGATTGTGCAGGCCCCCATCTTTTTTAACCAAGATCATAAAATACATAAAAATTATATATTTTTCAAAAACAAAAACACCTGATACTAGGTAAACACACCTGTTTAACGAGATGCTGGTGTTTTTAAAACTGCTCTGGAAATAATGTTTCTGTGTTTCTGGGTACCTGAAAATCCTGGGTGCCCAAGTTAGTGAGAAGAATCATTCACCCACATTCTCAGTATGAGAAAAGTGGGACTTTCTTGAAATGTGAAACCACAGCTGGAGTCAAGCTGCTGGCTTCATTTACATAACTGAGCCAGCAATCCCCTGCTTTCCCTCTCTCTACCTGTCTATCTATCTATCTATCTATCTATCCATCTATCTATCTATCTATCTCTATGACCAGCACGCAGTACCACTTCTTTCTCTCCCTGGCCCTGCATATCACCTAGCACCCTTCCCATGTTTAATTTCAACTTTAACAAGCAGACTGAGGTGCCCACCCCAGTACTGCTTCTCTTCACCCTTCCCCTCCAGGTCACCTAATTCCTTTTCCCATTATATACATGGTGGCACCTGGGTTCCCACCACCATTGCCACAGAAGAGTAGCCTGACACTGTGGTGCCCAAATCTAGTGTCAAAAAGGCCCAAGAAATAAAGAAAACCAACCTTCATTGATTTTTTTAACTTGTGAAAAATAAAATGGTTCCTCAAAATCTGACCCCACCACACACCTCCCAACCACCTTACCCTGACCTCCCACTCAGCACCCACCACCCCACACACCCCTCACACCCTTCCTCACCTGAACATGCCCCACAATGTAGATAGGCTCTTGAACAGAAGACCCTTCTTGCTGCTTGAACTGGCAACTGCGAAATGCAAAAATAACATAAGCCAGGTTTAATGTAGTTACATACATACATACATAGAAAGTGTCAGCAGATAAGGGCATATGGCCCACCCAGTCTGCCCATTTAAGTCTGTAAGTTCAGTTTATGTTTTCCAAGAAGTCTGTTGCCCCTTACCCCTGACCTCCAGAATTCCTTTATGTCTATCCCATGCATTCTTAAATCCCGTGATTGTTTCAGCCCCCACCACTTCCTCTGGCAGGGTGTTCCACTTGTCCACCACCCGTTCTGTGAAGAAATTCTTCCTCACGTTTCCTCTAGATCGCCTCCTCCTCCAACTTCATCCCATGCCCTCTAGTCCTGGAACATCTTTTATGCTTAAAAATAGTGCATTCTTGCACCTGTTCCTCCCTGTAAGATACTTGTATGTCTCTATCATATCCCCTCTCTCCTCCTCTCCTCCAGGGAGTACATGTTCAGTGCCTTCAACCTGTCCTCATAGGACTTGTGATGCAATCCATGCACCATCTTTGTTGCCCTCCTCTGAACCTTCTCTACCCTGTCTATGTCCTTACATAGGTAAGGCCTCCAGAACTTCACAGTGTACTCCAGGTGCAGCCTCACTAGTGTCTTGTATAGTGGAATTATGACCTCCCTTTTCCTGCTGGTGATGTCCCTGCCTATGCATCCCAGTATCCTATTTGCTTTATCTGCTGCCTTGTCACACTGTTTCCCTGCCTTGAGGTTCTATGGGGTTTGAAGTTTTTCATAATTGTGTCACTTTTTAACATTTTATACACCAAATTTTCAACATGGCCTTTGTTGGATCATACCTCCTGACCAAGGCAGGAGAATTATTGAAATCTGGCACAAAGGGGATTTCATGGTTGCTCTGGAAAATCACCATTTTGGATCTTTTTTTTTTAATTCAGATTTGAAAATGTTCACTACCCTTGTTATCAGGTGGGGTCTTAAAAAGGCTATGTTGAAGTTTTGGGGTCAGAATATTAAAATGCAAAAAAGTTATGAACATATGTTGACATTTTTCTGCACTTGCTCATAACTTTGGTAATTTTTCAATAGTTTGACCCACCAATGTTAAAAATAACCATTGTTTCTCACCACCTCTTGAACATAACAGCTGTCATTTTTTAAATTCTGGCCAAAATGTGTTTTCACACCTGTGGCACAGAATGATGTTTTGGTGGGGGTTTGAACATTTTCTCTTAGTGAGGCCATGAGGTGCAGTCATTAGAAGGCAATGCTAAAAATCTGATGGTCAAATAAGATAAAAGTACCAAGCTATGAAAGAACATTGCAGAATTTCAACATTCACTCATAACTTTGCAAATTTTCAATATGTTGACTCCAACTTTCAACATAGCCATTTTTTACACCACCTCATAAATGTGATAGGTGTTATGCTTTAAATCTTGGACAAGACAAGAGTTTACACTTCTGGTGAGAACTGATGCCTCATGTCATGTTTATAAGGGAGTCATAATATTTATATATATATATATATATATATATATATATATATACACACACACACATATATCCATATATATAATTATTAAGAAACTTTGTGTGTAGTGCCTGTCTTTCTTGAACCCAGTGGGTAGTGCTTTGTGATCACTTGTCAATGAACTGAGTTCAGGGGTGAGCATCCTAACCAAACTGAATGAGGTGAGATTGGGGGAATGGTGCTGTTATGTTGTCATGTGACATCCCCCCAAAGCCAGGGAATGAAAGGTGCAGGGTTTCCTGCATGGGCCCATGAACCATATATTGAAGGCAACTGTTCTCCTGACATTGGACCTGCAATTCTACAACCGTGGGTGGCACAGGGTTCTTTGCATTGGCTGAAAGATGGATTTTTGGCCCTGTGCCACTGTATCCGCAACCACATGGAGGGCTCTGTGCTTCTGCAGCCCACCAGACAGCTCCAAGAATTCTTGCCATCCATTGGTGCCTCTGTAGCAAGATGGAGTCTTCCCTTGGTGCAGTGCTAAGAGGGCCCTGCTCATCTGTATGTGCTTAAGTAGATCCCAAAGGGCCTGGTGTAAATAAGTATACAGTTCCACTATCTTAAAATAAAAAGGAATTCATTAAAAAAAAACTACAGTAATGAATCAGTTAAGGTTCAAGTTAATGCTGAAGAAGGAAAATGTAGTGTTAGGGTTTCCAACCCTAACTGCCCTCCTCCTCCACCCCCAAGCAGCAAAAGGAAAAAAACATTAGGGTTTTGGGTCTACGTAGCCTTAGTGAATCAGTGGTGGGGTCTTCCTTGGGGTTGTCAACCCTAATGCCCACCACCTTCCCTGTGCAAACAATGTCAGATGTGATTTCCTTTCTTCATGCAATGTCCTGGGTGCCCTGTGTGAAGAGAGTTACAATAGATTGTGTTGACAACATGTGGCGAGACGTACTTCTCTACCTCATGGGCAGACTAGGTGGGCCAAGCGATCCTTATCTGCTGTCAAAGTCTATGTTACCTTTCAAGAGTGCCTCAGTATGAGGAATTGTCTTGGAGTTATATTTTGTGCTTCAGACAGGAGGCTAAGTGCTGGGAGTGAGGGGTGAGTATTAGAGTTGTCAAGCCCAAGGAAGAACACATCATTGATTCACTAAGACGCTGGAGACCCAAAACCATATTTTGTTTTTCATTTGCTGCTTGGGGGGGGAATGGGGAGTTAGGACTTGAAACCTTAATGCCACATTTCCCTATTTTTGTGTCATTAACTTGAATGCTAATTGGTTCATTAATGCAGTTTTCTTTAAAGAATACATATATATGTATGCTTGTTATATTTATATATATCACCAGGGCACTGATAAATAGCAATATAAAAAGTGTTATCTTCACCCAACATAGCAAGATAATCAGATAATATTATTTTGCAAAGTTGAGCATGTCAGGATGCAAAGTGAACCAATCAGCAGCTTTCACAATGCTGATGACACCACAATACACATGTGCAATGCTGAGACCAGAAGTTGAAATAAAAGAAAATCAGTGAAACATTCACATGAAAAGAAAATTTGAAAGCTAGAATTACTAAAATATTGCAAATCAAATATGCATTGGTCAAAGACACAATATGTATCTCATGAGAAGGGCTCTTCCACTCATAAGTTATGGTCCTAACCTCTCACACCTGAAGATAAATTCCCTATATTGAGTAAGCACATTGAATATCACCAATATGTTATGTGGCTGGACCCTAATCCCTATAGAAATTGCTATCAGAAATTTTTCCATATCTAAGGGTACCCAATTAGTAGATGCACAAATAGCTACACTATTAATGTATTATTAACACCTCAATAACATATTAATATCCAACAAATATACACTTTGAACCACTTTTTGACAACCTAAATAACACACGTAATAACCATTTTATTAGCACATGTAACAACCTTCCTAATAACACACATAACAACCACCATAAAAACCTCTATATAATTAAAAACTATAACCCATGAAAAAAAAATCACAGCAAAAAAATGCTACCTAAAAAACTGCCATAGCCTACAATCATATGACTCATCCAACACATCACTCCAGGTATACTCCAAGTGTTCAAGCTCCGAGCACCAGTGTGAGGTGTCAGTGGCTCAGTAGGTAACATGCTTCAGTAGGTAGCACAGTCACATCTGGGCCAGAAGATCAGAAGGTTGTGGGTTCTAGCCCAATACCTGTTACTTGGGATAATACCTATAATGGACACTGTAGTGCAGTGCAAGGGGGCTGCAGTACTGGTGAGGCATTTTCCTTTGGATGAGATGTTAAACTACAAGCATATGAATATATGAAACTGCCAGCACATACAGGCCATATGGTCTATCAAGTCCACTTGGGTGTGCAGCTAGCAATCCCCTATTTTGCAGCTGCCCCTCCCTTCCCTACCCTCCTCATGGTTACCCTCCCCCTTGTTTTGTCCAATCCCCTTTTAAAACTACCCACTGACTTGCAGGACACCACCTTTTTGGGCAGTGTGTTCCACAAAGACACCACCCTTTCTGTGAAAAAGTGCCTCCTCATTTCTCTCCTGAATCTTCCACCCTCTAACCTCAGACCATGCTCCTTTGTGTCTCTCCCTCCCCTCAACTTAATCACCCCCTTAGTACCAGTCCTGTTTATTCACTTCTTGTATTGAAAGGTCTCAGTCATATCACCCCATCTCATCCCTCCCCTCCTCTCCTCTCCTCTCCTCCAGGGAGTACATGTTAAGCTCCCTCAGTCTCGCCTCATAGGGCTTGTCTTCCAATCCCAGTATCATCCTTGTCACTCTGCACTGGACCCCCTCCAGTAGTCTAACATGTTTCTTTAAGTATGGGTGCCAGTACTACAAGCAGTACTCCAGGTGTGCCCTCACCAGTGACCTTTACAGAGGCAGGATCACCTCCCCCTCCTGGACATAATTCCTCTAGCGATATACCCCAGCATCTTGTTGGCTTTAGCTGCTGCTTTCCTACACTGTGCCGAATGGTTCATTTACCCTGTTATAACTACACCAAGATCCTCTTACTCCTCTACAGTGGCTATCTGCACCCCTCCCAACTAATAACACCTCCTTGGATTCCTTGCTCCTTGCATGACTTTGCACTTCTTGGCATTGAACCCAAGCTGCCATGTGTCTGACCAGTCATTAAGTTTAGCCAGATCACCTTGCAGCCCCTGCTACCATGCTCTGTCATGACCACCACCCCGATCTTGGTGTCATCTACAAAGAGACGTATCTTGTTCTTAATGCCACACGAGATGTCGGCGATGAAAATGCCAAACAACACCCGACCCAGTACTGACCCCTGTGGAACCCCACTTGTTACAGCCCTTGGAGCTGAGAGATCCCCTCCCACCACTACCCTCTATTGTCTCCCTTGCAGCCAGTTCTTGATCCAGTTATCATCTTCAACCCTGCTCCCTGGTATGCCACCTTGCTAATCAACTTCCCATGTGGCACTGAATTGAATGCCTTGCTAAAGTACAGATGCAAGACATCCACCGCATGGCCCTTGTCAAATTCCCTAGTCACTCAGACATAATAATCAGCTTGATTGGTCTGGCAGGATCTGCCCGAGACAAACCCATGTTGCTTACTATCCTGGAGACCATTACTTTCCAGAAAGGTCACCAACCTCTCTTTAAGGATTGTTTCCATTAACTGTCCTGCAATGGATGTGAGGTTCACTGGTCTATAGTTACCAGGTTCATCCTTGGGTCAGCTCTTGTGAAGGGGTACCACATAAGCCATCCTTCAGTCCTGGGGTATGCACCCTGTTTCCTGAGGTCCCTTCTGCTCATCTCCTCTCACTGTCTAGGTAGAAGTTAAAGGTCCCATGTTACTTATTAAAGAAGAGAAGGAGAGGTTTCCATGTGTCATTGCCCTGGTCCTTCAAATAAAACAAGTCCATGTAACCCCCCCCACAGGTTGCACCTGAAAACAAGCTACAATAGCTTAGTGTACCTCTCCTGGTCAAAAGTACAATTAAATAAATGCATATTCGCCAAACAGCCAAGTCCCACTAAGCTCAACTGTCTTTTTCTTACAAGCCCTCTATGCTGCTGCTGTTTCCATGCCACTGTAAACTTCCATGATGTTCCTTACCACAAACAGCAAAAGTCTCCAAACTGACACTCTGGATTGCACTACTGACCAAATGCTATGCCCTACTCCAAACCATCCATCCTGCCGATACTGTGTTTGCCTCCTTGAGCCACCACACCATAAGGCACACAAACTTCCATCCTGAAAACCATAAAGGATGGACCATCAAAGCCACATCACCTTTTACAGGAGGCTTCTACAGTATGAATCACAAGGTCACAGTCCTACTGGTACAGACCCCAAAATGCCATCATGATACAGAAACAAACTACAGTATTTAACCTACCTGTACCACTACAGTACAGAAAAAAAACCTCTGAACTTTGTACACTAAAACTGTAAAACCCAGGAATAATCACAAATGTATAAAAATTAGAAATATAATGTGAAATATAAAATGTCTGCCAGCAAATCTGGTATTCTTTTGGAATAGTGCCTTCTTGGTCCCTAATGAGATCACAAAGGCCACTGGCCCTTTGGGCTCAAGGCTTTATGATCTTGATAGCCTCTGAGTGGTAATATATCCTTATACTGTACAATCTATGATAACTAGCAGATTGTCTAGAAAGAGAGATAGATAGATAGATAGATAGATAGATAGATAGATAGATAGATAGATAGATAGATAGATAGACAGACAGACAGACAGACAGACAGACGGACAGACAAACAGACAGACAGACAGGCAGGTACAAAGACATCACATGACAATGCATTATATCACATTTTTTTTCTGTATGTTCATTTTGTCCCCATTTAATAAGTACTTCATGGTGTGTGGTCATGGTCTGACATGTAAACTTTTTGAAGGGTTGAAGGCTCTCAGCTTTGCCACATTCCTTACAAAACACTTATCACTTACATATTCAGTACTGTATAATGTATTCATTGCAAAAAAAAAAAAAGCTATTACACCATTAGGATTCCACAGCAACAAAATTAGGGAAATGAGGGAAATGGGTTTTTCTCAACCCTAATGACCATCTCCTACCCCATCCCCTAGTCCCATGACACGAGGCTAAGCTACAGCTGTGGTGTCGTGCCCCAAGAATCTGCTGCTTCAAGGTGGTGGACCACATCCATGCTTCTTAAGTCTGGTGCTTTACATAGAGACTGCAGCTTTAGCCATAACTTTCTTTGCAAACACACAAATTACATGCACACCTTGTTTCCAAAGACACTGTTCTTGTCAGGCAATACTAGACCAAAAAAAACAAAACAAAAAAAAACCAGAAGGTGCGCACACACCAACTAAGTTTAACAGCTTCATTAAAGCTTGAAAAACAGGCAGCAAACTCTCTTAAGTATTGCCTTCTCAGTAAGAGGCTTCATCAGGGTGGTGGAGTTTATCTTAAAAAGTGAACACTTAAATAAGGCTTTCATTTGCATAATTAATTAATACAAAGTTCATAGTGAATAAAGCTGTGCAGTCAATCACATTGAAAGCACTGGCATTTAGAAGAAGAAGCATTTATATAGTGCTTTTCATACATAATATATCCCAAAGTGCTTTATAAACAATGCTAGACTGGCAATGAAGTGACTGAATGTGTAATGACAGCCATCTCACTCATCAACACCCAAGCACAGCCTGGACAATTGCATGAACCACTTTTATAGGAAGGGGGATATTGGCCAGGACACCGGGAATGTCCCCTACTCTTTGCAAAGAATGCTGTGTATTCTTTTGCTTCCACCTGGACACCCACCAGAATGGCTCCAGGATGGGTAGAAGGGACCTTGGTTTTTAATGTCTCATCTGAAGGACAGCACTGCCCAACAGTACAGCACCCCCCCAATACTGCACTTGAGTGCCAGCATTTAGGTATGTGTCCAATCACAGTGTGGGACAAGAAACTATGACCTTCTGATCCAGAAGTGGATGTGCTACCAACTGAGCCACTCTGACACCTATTTAGAAAGAATGAAAAAGTGCTAATGCCTAGTAAGTGTATAGTGAATTATTCATTTATTTAGTTAGTTTTTTGTTGACTGAGTAGGTGTACTTGATGAGAAAAATGCTTATTTTCAGGGACAAGCCAGGAGGTTACAAAGACAGTGGAAATTTGCAAAAGAAGCATTGTTATAGCATTACAAAAAAAACAGAAAAATGCAACAGAGACACAGTATGCATCAATTAAAAAAGGAACTGGCAAGGATCAAGAGCATGGAGTTAAGCAACAATGAGAGAAAGTGCAAAAAACATGATAAAGCTCCAAAATCAATGCTACAATGGGTCAAAGTAATGAGAGGAATAGAAAATGGTGAGAAATATACAAAGTAATTATGGGTTGTGAACAATTACAAAGTTGTAGTAACAACAAGAGTCAAGTACAAGAATATCTATCTCTCGAACACAAGAAATTGTGATGTTATTTTTTTAAAAGTTAATGTGGGACTGAAGAACACAAAGGTAAGGAGGGAGGGAGTTCCACACCCTTTGAGCAAATGAGGCAAATGCTTGTTCTGCCACTTTAGAGGAGAACTTGGGTACAGCCGGGAGAGACAGATCACTGGACCGGATGGTGCAGGCTAGATCCAGGGGTGTTAACATGTCAGCAAGAATCAGAGGTTTGGATGACCTGATTATGTTATTAATAACGTAGCTTACGGTATAAAGCGGGTGGGGAGATCCAACCAAGACTGGATTATAACAGGTAGTGGCAAGTCAATTGGGGAGCAGATTCAGCAAACCTACATATTTTATTGTAGGTGAAGTTACATTTAGATAGGTTACAAGCAGTGGTTTGGTAAAATGAGGTGAGCCCATATAAAAGGCTAAGAAATCAAGACTTCCTGGGCAATTGTTATCTTAGCAGCAAGGGTCAGGGCATAACTGACTCTGTAGGCAAGTGCAAGCTTAGAATTTATAGATTTGCAGATGTTCGAGATATGCAGTGTAAAATCCAGGGCAGGACTAAGGGTAAGGCCTAGGGGTTTAAAAGAGACAACCATGGACATGGTGGAGCCATCTAAGCAGCAGCTGTCTAGATCGGTGGTGCAAGCCCTTAATTTAATGTATGTGTTGACCCATGAAACATGGCCTGGGTCTTGTTAGAGTTAAATACAATGCGATTTTGGGCAAGCCAGGTCTAAATTCTGTCAAAGCTAGCATTGGCCTTAGCATTAATGTCCATCAGATTTGTGAAGCTAGAGTAAAGCACCATGTCATCAGCTTAAAATAGGATGTCACACTGAGAGGGGGTATTAGGGTATCATTGATAAAGATGGAGAAAAACAATGGGCCTAAGATGGAACCTTGGGGAACCCCAACATTAATGGTAGTTGGGGCAGAATTAGTCTTGCTAAACTTAACAATTTGCTCCCTGTGACTAAGATAACTGGAAAACCAGCTGATGGCAGTGGGAGAAACCCAAGGGATGACAGTTTGAATTTAAGTAGTGTGTGATAAACAAGATCAAACACTGTTGTGAGATTGATAAATGTGGTTCCAGTTAACATTCCCTTGTCCATGGCAGTTTTAACACCGCTGGTGAACTGGACAAGTGCAGTGATAGTGCTATGATCTTGTCTGAAACCATGCTTGGTGGGGGACAGCAGGTTATGTTTGTGAAGGTGGTCCACAACCTGGGAGGTCTTGAGTTTTTCCAACAGTTTGCTGAGAACCTGCAATATTGCAATAGGCTAGTAGTTCTTAATGCTTTTAGAATCAACCTTTTTAATTACCAGGATAATTACAGCCACCACCCAGCTTTTAGGAACAGTGCTGGTGGTAATGGACAGGCTCAGCGGACTGGTAAATGGGGAGGCAAGAAAGGGAACAATGATCGTAAGTAGCTTTGGCTAGAGCCCATCAGGGCAAATACTCAAAAGGGTCAGGATGGACTTTAGAGGTTGCAGGACCTAACTACAAGAAACAGCATGGAGGTACAGCAGAATGGAAGGGCAACTGAGCAGGGAAGGATCATTAACTCATAAAAATTGAATACAATGTTATCAATGCTAGCAAAACGACACACAGTTTAAGAAATTAGCTTGATTTGGACAATTTATACATCACAGTGATTTGTAGTAGCCACCTTAGACAACTTTTAAGCTGAAAATTTAATTGCTAAATTATAAGAGCAGGGAAGGAGCCCAATGGTCTGGTAGAAGGAAATGAAGGTAACAGCCTGGGACCAGAGCATTTTCAATTGGCTTAACATTCTTTGCATAGGACCCTGTCAGATCTTCACGAAGCATAAGATCAGGCACAACATTCTTCACACATAGCTAAAGATCGGTCATGCAGGGCCCTACATGAAGCAGGAAATCAGTCATAAACCTTTCTTTGCACAGGGCTCTAGATGTGTAGCTTGAACCAGCAGACCCATGAGGCATGGCCACATACTTAATTTTTTTACTTGCAGTTAATGCCCCTTCCTCATCACATCTGCTCCTTCCCTTAGGAACTCCATAGGTGACCTATGGGGCTCTTCTGGATATCTTGGGGACTGCTTCAGTGGACCAGACCCCCATTCAGCCACAGGTGGGGTAGGACAGAGACCCCCAAGATTATCTCCCCCCAGTCAACATCCAATGCCAGGTGGTCTGACTGAGCATCTCCCCAGATCCCAGTTGTGTGCAGCTAAGGCACCTGGGCCCATCTCCAGGAGCAGATGTGGGATGTTTTCCACTTTTCTGGTCCCTCTACCCTTGAAAACAATGGCAGGCTGGGAGGTCCGAGGAGATGAGGGCATGCCGAGACGTGCCACCACTCTGGAACCTGGCCATTGTCTACCCTTTCCTGCACTCTGTGATCCCAATCTGCACCTCCACTTGTGGTCACCCAGGTAGCAGTATAGTAGCAAGACCCACAGCCCACCCTCCCTGGAAAAGGAGAGCAGCCCACCGGGCACTTGATCCTTCTCTCCTTGGCCAGTCCTCCAGCAAACCAGTCTCATTACCAAACCCAGGTTGCTGGCATCACTGCGCTGGTGGGCTGACAAATGACCCCATACTTGAAGCTTGACTTGGGCAACAAGATCACCGAGGCAGAAAATGTCAGAAATCCATTTCTGACCCAAACACTTACTCTAACATAAAGGTACTACTGCACCTACCTAATATATGATTTGAAATGTAAAGGTAACCATGTTATATTTGCTTCTTACATCAGCAAAATGAAAATAAACATTGTATTCTACTTTAGATTGGTCACAACGGAACAAAAGAGTAGTTTGCAGAATACCTGATAACATTACAATGCTTCTGCTGAACTCTTAACAGAGCAGTGGAATTCAGCAGAAAGTTAATCTTCATACAAAGATCTAATGAGTTTTATATAAAAACAATCATTGCATAAACTGGACATTTAATGACCTGATTTACAATATACCATTTATCATCATCTATGAGAGACAGTACTTTCATAACTATCTTCTGGTTTTGCCACTTGTGAGGGATGTGCCATCCTGCCTCTTGCTTTTGAAGTTAAACTACATATTCTGAGTCATGCCATTGCCTGTCTGATATCTGCACCATACTGGTTAGATTAATGTTCACCCGGAAAATGATATTATTGTTGTGGGTGTCATATAGCTGAGTCAACCAGGATACAATGCAGTAGCCTGCAGTTTTTCTGCAGAATGTTGAACTATGTTGCAGCAAACAGTGCAATCCAGTGCCAATTCAGCTTTTTAGTCATGCAGCAATTTTTGAGATGCCTTTTACTGTGCTGCATCCCAGCTGACTCTGCTGTACCTAAAATCAAATAAACTGTTATGTCAATAATAGATAAGTCACAAACATATATAATGTTTGTTAACTGTCTCAAAAAGCTGAGGCACTAATAAAGGAGGTAGTTGAAGAACATTTACAAAACAAGGGGCTAATTGATGTACACAACCCCAACATGGGTTTAGAAAAAGAAGGTCATGTCTTACCTATCTTAAACATTTTTTTTACCCAGTAAGTTTAGTCCTAGAAAATGATGTTCCTGTTGATGTATTATACATCGATTTTGAAAAGACATTTGATAGCATTTCCCATGTTGCGTTAATCAATAGTTTGAGGGAGGTCAGCTTGGACAATGGTATTGTATGTTTGATACCAAACTGGTTAACTAGGAGGAAACAAAGGGTGGCTATTAAAGGACACTATTCTAGTTGGATAAGGGTGACCAGTGGGGTCCCGCAGGGCTCAGTGCTGGGACCAGCTTTATTTAATATCTTAATTGCATCTATTACTTGCACAAACAGGACCTGGATGACAAAATTTGCTGATGACATTAAAATGTGGGCATTCACAGCAGATGAAAATGATGCAAAATATTTCCAGGAAAATATGAATGCCTTAATGGATGGTGCATGTAAAAAGAAACTAAAGTTTAATATGGATAAGTGTAAGTAAGATAATGCACTTAGGTAGGAAAAACAGAAATCTTAAATATTACATAAATGGAAAGGAACTTAGCACCACCAAATCAGAAAAAAAAATCTGGGCATGTTAATTAACACCAACTTGAGCTTTTCAGATCACTGTTCTAATGTAGTCAAAAAGGGATATGGTATTCTGGCCTCTATTGAAAGGAACATCAGTAGGGCCAGGGAGGTGGTGATTCTATTGTTTGTATCTCTAGAGCAACCTCACCTGGAGTACTGTTGACTCCACACCTGAAAGCTAACTTAAGAAGGATTGAGGGGGTCCAGAGACAGGCTACCAAGTTGGTGGCAGAACTCAGTGTGATGACTTATGAGGAGAGACTATGCAAATTGGGGTTGTTTTTGCTTCAGTATAGGAGACTTGGGGGGATATGTGCTTTGTTTACAAGGCCCTGGAAAACCAGGAAGTTTGGAATGTATGGAGCCAAGTCTGAGACCAGATACTATACAGATCGTGGACAGCATATGATGCTAAGCGGTGACCCCTACAGGAAAAAACAAAGAGGGACTTGGTTTTCTCATATGGTGGTATCCCAATGGACTTCACTGCCAGCATCAGTGGTATCATGAAATAGCATGAATCAATTTAAAGGGGTGCTAGATAACCATTTCTTAACTCACTGCTACACAGAGGGTTTTTAAATTTGGTGCAGGTCAGCAAAAGGCTAATGCTATTTGACCTGTTTTGGATCTTATGAATCTTATGTAAGCTATACCTAAGCAATGGGATAGCCATTTTTCTGATGGGGCTAAGCTTCATTCTTTGCAGAACGGCTAAATCAAAATAAATAAAGCTCCACAAAAGCTACGTTTGAAGACTTTATATTGCAAAATGTGTGGAATAACTAAAACATTCAACAGTAAGATTCAGGATATGATATTCTTCATCATATCTAAGGGGACAAGAGTTTCATAAATACTTAAGAATTCAACACACATCTATTATGGTTCTGACTCCTTGCTTATCAAGATAAAAGGTGTATTTTCAGTCAGACCATTGTGTATTGGTGTTTTTAGGCATTAAGGTTTGTATTGCATTAGTACAATACAGTGTTTTCCTGGAGGAATCACTTAAATGCAAATTTAAGCAAACAATATGCAATATCATGGAAACTAATGGGTATAGATTTATCCAATTCAGTTACATATGGGATGACTTTCCATAGATATAAATAAGGTTAGACACTACACAGTTATGGTATAAGAGATTTACATATAATGGCTGTTTGAATGGCATTTATATCCCATAATGGCTGTTCTTGTAGAACTATTACTCTATGCATACATACTATAGAAAGATAAACAAAAAAAGACATATTTAAAGCATTGTCAGTTGTATTTTATTACTTTGTTCCTACTACATTCTGTTGTTTTGTTCTCACTGTACTCTGTAAATTTGTTCCTATTGTACTTTGCTTATTTGTTCTTATTTTATTGTTTCTTTGTCCCCAATGTATTCTGCCAGTGTGTCTTCACAGTACTCTGTTACATTGCAACATATGCAGTAGACACATAATGAAAAGTGCATGTTATCTTGTGGTACTAAGTTTCACCTGATGAAGGGACCTTGTCTAAAAAGCCTGTGTAAAAATTCTTCGCTTACTGTTATCTAATAAAAGGCACTATATTAATTACCACAAAATAATGTGTACTAAATTTTCTTGAGATTAGCATGGAACCCCAAACCTACAACAATAAAACAGCAATGTGAAAATGCAAGGGACATAAGGTCCATCTTATTTGCCCCTGTTAACACAAAGAAGTGACTACAGCATATCCCTGTGTGGCTAATTACACTCATATACCCACACTTAACATGTTACCTAATTTATTGAGATGCTTTGTTTTTACTGCACTATTTACTTTCAGCCTATTATATTGTGTAACTTTGCTGTCATTGTATTTTGTTGATTTGAACCTTCTACGCTAGGCTACTCTGTTTTCACTGTATTTTTTTTTACTTTGTTCTTCTTGCATGAAACATTGTCCCTACTTCAGCTAATCTGATTCCACTGCATGTGTTTTGTTGCTAATGTAGTGTATGTGATCACATTGCTTTCTGTGCATTATGTTACTTTGTACAGTATGTTAATTTGCTGGTACAATATACAGTTATTTTGTCTTTGCTGTAATGTGCTCCTTTCTTTCTTTATGAGGTTACTTTGGCACTGCCAAATAATCTTGTTTTTTTTTGGTTTTGTTTTACTGCACTCTGTTTCCATTGTTTTGCTTTTTTGTACTGGGCAAGTTCATTTTATTCTCAGTACACAGTACACTTATAGTGCCTCCACATGTTTGACATATTGTTCACAACTTTATGGAGTTACTAGATTGCATCTATCCTACATGAACCTCATATCAACTGTATGAAGTGGCATTGCATAATTTGTGCCAAATGACTTTGCTAATCTGCATTCTTGCAGTTACCATACTACACCAATTGGTTTATGAGGTTTTCAACAAGATTTATAGATACACTAACATTCAT
Organism: Neoceratodus forsteri; assembly: GCA_016271365.2. NCBI lineage: Eukaryota > Metazoa > Chordata > Ceratodontiformes > Ceratodontidae > Neoceratodus > Neoceratodus forsteri. The sequence continues at coordinate 251,270,515 of CM057450.1, read as the reverse complement.
TATTATAGTGTGCACTGCATAGCTAGTCTGTGTTTATTCTATGGTAGAAAGAAACTGCCAATGAATATTGGCAGTTTCATTATTCATAAAGACAGTTACTGAGTCTTCGTGTCATTCTATTCATCTACCAGTGTATGTATGCAACATCTGCAGCAGAGACAAATCAGTTAAAAGTTATGGATATCCTGCATTGTCTACTGAAGTCTAATAAATGCTCAGGATTTGCTTTTTGTCCATTATACAGGATTCTTAATCTTTACAATGTCCAAGGATTGCAATTTTGAACAAAAACGTTTTGTACAGTACAGTAGACATTTAGTATGAAGTCCCTTAAATTACAGTTATTACATACACTTAGTGAAACACCATTAACATCTTAGTGCAGTATACACAGTACATGCTTATCTATGTAGTTACTGTGCAAGCATGCCTAGGCAAATACTTATTTTGATAGTCACATGTCCAGATCCTGCCTATACATACTGTAGGTTTATTATATCTACTAGGACATAGTACAGCTACTAACAAACCAGTGTGCCATTTGAGAGTACTGAGCTATTTCAGTAACATAATAAATCTACAATCTCCCACAACTAGTTTGTGATGGTACTATATGCTTGGGGATGACACAAACTACCTGCCAACACCCCAGCCTCATGTGCTCAGATACTGATCTGTTGAAATTGACATACTTTATCCACTAACACCCCACCACAATGTGTGAGGGTGCTATGCTTTTGTATCTGATGTGTCACAGTATATCATATTTCTGCATAGAGGTTCATATCACTAAATTATTTTTACCTTTAATTATAGAAACACAATTTATCAATATTCATAATCAGTCACATGAAATACATTTGGGCTTTTATTTTTTATGTACTGTTAAATTTCATTTCAATGCCCCTTATCTAACCCATCACCATATCTTGTATTAACTAGTGCACCGTAAGACCTCAATCCCAACAAGAAAAATGTCATCTGTATGTCTCATTCTATAAAGTCATTATGGAAGAATAGTCATCTAACCTGCAGCATGCAACTTCATTGTGAACTCTTCACCCATCTATAAATCTAGTTCTTGAACTATTCCAAATGTTCTGTGTTCCCAAGGTAATGTAAGTACTGAGCTAGGAAGGAGCATTTTAATGTGCTGCCCCAAGGGACTGCAACACCTGCCATAAAAAGCTCAGTAACTCTTTTCTGAAATAAACTGAAAAGCTTGATTAATAATGTCACATGAACATGATATCTTTTTAAGGTAAAACATGAAAACATAGACACATAGAAGCTGTCAGCAGATAAGGGCCTCCTGGCCCACCAGTCTGCCCTGTGTTACCTGTAGTGTCCTATAGTGATGTTCTGTAGTGATGCTACGGGCCCTACTCGGTGTCTGGTCTCTCCCCACATTACTTCTAAGATCCCTTTGTGTCTATCCCATGCAGTCTTAAATCCTGTAACCATTTCTGCCCCACCACCTCCCCAGGAGGCTGTTCCATGCATCTACCACCCTTTCTATGAAGAAGCATTTTCTCCTGTTTCCTCTGAGCCTCCCCCTCCCACCTTCCTAGTGCAACCCCTTGTCTTCAAACATCTTTTACTGTGGAAAATGCTTCCTTCTTGTACCTTGTTTTTACCACTGAGGTATTTGAACATCTCTATCATATCCCCCCTCCTTTTCTGCAGAGAGTACATTTAATTCCATAAGCCTTTCCCCATAGGGCTTTTGATGCAGACCATGCACCATTTTGGTTGCCCTTCTTTGTACCACCTCCATTCTATCTACAGTATGTCCTTGCAGAGATGAGGCCTACAGAACTGTACACAGTACTTGAGGTGTGGCCTCACCAGTGTTCTATACAGTGGTATTATTACTTCCCTCTTTCTGATGGTGATTTCCCTGCCTATACATCCCAGTATCCAGCCAGCCTTCCCCACTGCCTTGTCACACTGTTTAGCTACCTTCAGGTCATCAGAGATGATCACCCCAGGACCTTCTTCTGCTCTGTGGCTGTCAATACCTCTCCTCCCAGTTGATATATTGCCCCCAGATTTCTATGCCCCATGTGCATGATTATGCATGTTTTTGTGCAAAAACCCAGCTGCCAAATCCATGACTATTCTTCCATTTTTTTGATCTCCCCTCATTCATTTCACCCCACCCCCCCACCATGTGTGTACCCTGTTGTAGAGTTTTGTGTCATCTGTGAACAGGCATACTATCCCTTCCAGTCCTTCTGCAATGTCACTAATAAAGACATTGAAGAGGATCGGCCCTAGTATAATCCTTGTGGCACCCCACTGGTCACTTTGCCTACTCCAGAATGAATGCCATGTACCACCACACTCTGACTCCTGTTGCCTAACCATCTTTCTACACATTTTACTATTTTAAGACCTACTCATATACTTCCTAGCTTACTAGTCAGTCTTCTGTGTGGAACTGTGCTGAAGGTATTCCTGAAATCGAGGTAGGCCCCATTCATCGCTCCTCTCTGATCCACTTCCTTGGTCACCCAATCAAAGAACTCAATCAAGATGGTCTAGCAAGATCTCCTCATTGTGAAACCATGTTGCTTTGGATCCTGTAGCCCATTGGCAACAAGATATTCCTCAATCCTCTCCTTCAATAATGACTCCATTACTTTCCTTACCACTGATGTCAGACTGACAGGCCTATCATTTCCAGCAGTCACTCCTTGAACTTCAGCTAGCAATCATCTGTCGGTTTATCTTACAACTTTTTTTTTTTTTTTGCTTTCTGGTTTTCTCTCCTAATCCAGTTCCAATAGGCTCTCTTTCAGCCATCTGCAGGCCCTGGATTCCACTCCTACCAGAGCAATCACCACTGGCTCAAAGGTACCCACTGCCTGCACCGTATACAGTATCTTCATATACTCTTGTGGGCAAGACAATCTGTGATGGGTTGGTCAGAAGGGAGTTGAGCATACTGAAATGTTCCTTACTTTAGAGGGGCAGCAAACCTAGATGTCTAGTCTCCACAGTTGAGCTAGGTGAGTGTAAGAGTGTCATTAGCCTGAATGCCACCAATGTTTTGGTCTCCATTTCATCACCTGATGTCCCACTGCCAACCAACTGGGGCATGGCTCAAGACAGGAGAGTATTTTGGCTGCCCAAAAGTGGGCAGGGACCAGGCCTGACCCCCACACCTTACACTACTTTTTTTTACTTTTTATACATCATTTTGCAAGCAAAACATCACTTACATATAATTATTATGCAGATGCATACCAGAGTGCATTAATATTGGTTATGTTTTCTTATCAATGACTGATAAAATATCTTACCAGCTAGAACACATGGTGAGAATTATAGCAAGTAGTTTTATAATAGTACCAACAAGCCATATTTCCCAGGAACTTGACAGGGAAAAGATTCATACCAGCTTCTGATCTTCTACCCTTTTACCATTACAGGCTAAGCCACCCAGTTTCCCTATTAAACATATAAAACCTCTTTTGTGGCACAGGTCTTCCCCAAGAGAGATTCCAAGAATACAAAACATGGAGGAACTTCTATGGCTATATTAACTTGAAAGACCAACAGTAACAACATTAAATACAGGTATTAGAACATTTATAATGTGCTTGAAATTGGCAGCTGTATTATTATTAAACCAGTAAGTCTTTTCAAAAGCAGTGTGAGAAGGCAGTATAGAGGGCTGGTGGGATAATTGGGAAATAGGAAGCGGCATCACCAGTAGAAAACAGGAAGTTGTTATCCATCTGTACAGACAGTTAGTGAGACTCCATCTGGAGTATTACATGCTCTTCTGGAGACCCCATCTCTGCATGGACATAGACAGGATGGAGGCTGTCCAGAGGAGGGCAACTACAATGGTGCAGGGTCTGCACCAGAAGGCAAACAAAGAGAATTAAAGAAGCTTAATAAGTATTCCCTTGAGGAAAGGAGGGAGAGGGGAGACATGATAGAAACTTTCAAGTACCTCAAGAGAATCAACCAAGTCCAGGAGGGTAGCATTTTTCAGAAAAAGAGATGTGCAAAAACAAGGGGGAACAATTTGTAGATAGAGGGGGGACGGCGCTAAGGTAATGTGTGGAAGTATTTTTTTCATGGAGAGGGTTGTGGATATATGGAATGGCCTTCCTGAGGAGGTAGTGAAGTCAAAAACAGTGGGGGAATTTAAGAATACATGGGACAGACATAAGGCAATTCTGGTGGGTGGGTAGGAGAAAGTAGGCTGTTGATTAACTAGGATCTGCAGGTTATCCATTAGGTAGGGAAATGTGCAGACTAGATGGGCCAAGCAGTTCTTATCTGCTGTCAAATTCTATGTTTCTATGTTTCAGTCATAATTGAGACTTCATAATTCTCAAAATTCCAGTGTGTTACTAAGTGGAGCAATGATGATAGGCATGGAGACCCCAGCACAAATCAACCATGGGGCTGACCATTCATCACTGACTCCAACTCCCAGGATGAAGAAAACATATAATGGTGGGATTGTGCCATACTGTTCATTAGGTAATGTCAAATGTACACTCATAAGGGCACAATGTTCAGACAAGGCATAGGCCCACACTTGGACTTGGCATAATATAATTCCAGCATCCCACAAACTCAAACCCATCTCCTTCACTAAATGACTGATCTGAACTTTTTTTAAAACATTGTAGACAACACAGACACAGAGCTCCCCCCTCACACATGAGTCACCTATATAAAATGCCTTATAGGAGCTATTCGGGGCTCCTTCAACATTTCTGATTGATCTCTGCTGATGGGCTCATTTTGGGCTTGACCCTATTAGGCAGTTTCTCTGATTGTTGTGGCTTGTTGTAAAGATGGGCATGAACATTCCACATGAAATGTAGTCAGTCCAGTGAAGAAGCTGGTGCTGTATCTTTAAATACCTCAGTGAGCTACGCACCTGGTCGAATGCCTCGCATCTTAGATGGGTATGTAAGAGAGAGTGGGAAATAGGGTTATCTCTGCATCTTCAAACCTCAGGCATCACTGTCTCAACATTGCCAGTGCTGTATCCTGATCCATACAGATATAATGAATGTGCAGGGAGCTGCAGAGTTAGTCGGAGCTCACTCAGGAGTCATTTGGCATGCTTTTTCAAAACAGAAAGTTGCATCAGATTCTGACAGTTTGAAGAGATTTTGTAAGAATATCGTACTGCATCTTATTGCTTGTCAGTCGCTGGAAGGCCAACCACTCTCAAGTTATGCTCTCTAGCCTGTTTTTTTTATCATTTCCAGATGCTGTCCAAGCAGGATGTTTTCTTTCACCAGCATGGCCATTGTCTCTTGTGACTTGAGGGATGAAATTTCTGCCTGCTACACCATCTGCATGACAGCGTCTCCTCTAGTTTCCAGTCTAGCGACTCTTGGGGAGAGATTATCTAATTTAGAGTCCATATCTAGTATGGTTTTAATGAGTTGCCCCACACTGGTGTTAACTGTCGACAGAGTCACATCTCTGTTGGGCAGCTCACTCGAACCTGTCCCTGCCTCGTGTTGCGGGGCCTTGCCACCTTTTGTTTGCTGCTTTGACTTAAAAATGTCTGTGCTGGAGCAGCACTCTGTGGTTTTCCCTTGTAGTAAAGTTGCTTTTATTCAATCAAATTAGTCATTCTTTTCCATAGAAGTCACCCAAAAAGAAGTTATAAAAAGCTTTATTTAGTAATCTCTCTCAGAAGTGGAAGTGAGGAATGTCTGTTCCATTCTGAAGCTAATCCACACCACCTGATTCATATTTCTAAGCAAAGGACAGAACATATGATGCAACTGCTTCTTATGCCAACACCCTGTTTCATGGTTGTGGTAGGAATTCATCTCCCTATCTTTAGCCACGGTTATTTCCTATCACAGATCTACAGTATGCCTCTGGGTCACCAATGGGCAGCAATGTTGCAGTAGAAACCACCCTCCCAAAGGCAGAAGGCTTCCAGCTCAGACACTCAGCACTTCCTATGATGTATTATACACAGTATGACAGCCTAGGCTATGGACTCAAACTTAGGTTACAAACATTTTAAGTTGCAACATGCACCAACTCAGGTGGTCATCTGATTTTTATTTAAAGTTTTTCTCAGGAGCAGCATTTTCAAATGTACCTTGGGGAAAAGGAACAGGGAAGCACAAAAGCTTTATATTTATTCATGCATTTATTTATTTGAAAATTGATCACTGAGAAAGGCATGCTGAGCTGAGGCTCATTTCCAGGTGCAACCTGGGGAAAGGCAACATAACACAGGGACAGCTTGTGGTTACACTACAGTATATTCTGAATAATATGATTTAAAGTATAAGTGTAGCATGAATAAGCTAGGCAAAAAACAACAAATAAGTATCTCAAACACACCCATGCTGGTGTAAGATAGTAACTGCAGGTGAAATGTCAGGGAGAGGGAGGGAAGGGAAGGAGTTTCAGCTGACACTTGACAGAGCATGGGAGGCTGTGAGGTGAGGGGATGTGGTGAGCTGGTTTCAAAGTGTTGGAAGACAATAGGAAAAGGCTGATTTCTCAGCAGAGGAATAAGGATTAGTAATGGCAAAGGTGTGAGGATTCATGGAGCCAAGGGGATCAGGATGCAGAGGGGATGAAAGTGAGGAATGAAGAAAGTTATGAGGGAAGGGACCCAAACCAATAACTGGACATGAAGGAGGTGTAGTGGATCTGGTGAAGTGAAGGTGGAAGAGAAATGATAAAAATAAGTCAATTGAGCAATGATGAGTATGAGAAGACAGTTGGTAGCAAAGTGGCAGAAAGAGATGTAGAATGTGCCCAGTCTGGCCAGGGATGTGGAGAGGGTGGTGCCACAGACCATGTCCACATAGTCAAAAACTGGGAGTTCAATTCTTATAACAAACACTCAGTGGACCTGCAGAGACAGACAATCCTTACTGTGATACAAGGCATCAAGTTTACAGCAGATCTTGGCATGGATGGAATCAATGTGGACAGAGAAACCAAGCTTGCTGTCTAGCCACATATTGAGGTGCTTGAAGGATTAAACAACTTCTAGAGGGGAGCCATCTATGGTAGGTGGAAAAGATGGGCAGAGTAGGGAGACTGGCCATTTTCTGGCTGTGTCAAAGGTCATGGACACAGTTTTTGGCAGTTTATCCAGAGTTGGTTGGATTGGAACCAGCACAGGATGTTGTGGAAGCCTTGCTGGAGTACACATTCTATGGCTGCAGTAGAAGGAATGGCGGTTTAGATGTCTGAGTCATCTGTATGCATGTGAATATGTGAGTTGACACAGGTAGAAGAGAGGTCATTAGGACAATGGGGAAGAGTATGAACCCAAGATGGAACCCTGTAGGACTCCAGCCTGGATAGGAAGTGGGGATAACAGGGCATTACCAACATGTGCTGACTGTAGACAGCCCATGTGGTAAGAGCAGAAGCAGTTGACATTGGGAGCTGAGAGGCCAGCAGAACTCAGCTTATCCAAGAGGAGTGGGTGGGACATCGAATCAAAGGCTTTGGCAAGATCAATGAAGATGACAGCCATGACATGCCCTGATCAATCCCTAAGAAGACCCAATAAGTTATATGCAGCAAAAAGGAGATGGTGGAGTGATGCTTAAAGAAGCCAGACTGAATGGGGAGAGGAAGTTAGTAGAGGAGAGGAAATCAGAGAGTCTGGTAAAGACAAGTTTCTCTTGTAGCTTAGCAAGAGACAGGAGGAGGAGGAGGAGGAGGAGGATTGGTTGGGAGTTATCAGGAGAAGAAGGGTCCTCCACTTTGTGAAGCAGAAGAACATTGATAGACTTCAAAGAGTAAGGAACATCACTGGGGGAGAAGGAGAGCTCAAGTAGATGAGTCAAAGGAAATTTTATTGCAGGAGCCAAGCTGTGGAGGAGTTTAGGATTCAGCCCATTAGGGCTGGACTTGGACAGGTTGAGGGAGGAAGGGCAATCAGAGTTTCCTGGGTAGTAATGGGTGTGGGGAGGAACCCCTGGGAGGAGAAGGAACATGAGATGGAGCACAGGGGGCTGGAAGTAGAAGGGAGAGCACAAGTGGTGACGAAATCATTGAAGTGATCAGCAAGTGAGGAGGGGTCAGGCAAAGGTGATCCATTTACCAGAAGATTGGGGTGGCAGACTGAATAGTAGGATCAAAAAGGGGGGGGCAAATTACCTTCTAGAAATCAGATGGAGTGTTAAAGTTGTTCTGAAGACTGGCCTTGGAATAGTGCAATTTCTAAGCCTGGACAGCCTTTGTGCAGGAGTTTCTACTAGTCCTGTATAGGAGGAGGTCAGGAAAGGGGTGTGATAATTTTATCATGCCCAGGTGAGATGAGATCATGGAACTTGCACTAGTCAATGATTGGAGGGGGAGATAATCCAGATGTGACTGTGAGTTTTGACCCTGGATTCTCTAAGTGGGGTATGCTATTCAAAAACTGAGGAGAATTTAGAGTGAAACAGGGAGAGGGCAACATCAATATCAGTGGCAGAGGTTCTGGCTGTCCCATATGTTATAGCAAGGTCACTCAGAAGAGCGTTGGTGCTGGTTACGATAAATTAAAGTAGATAAAAACTTAAGGACAAACATTGGTAATGGCTCCTTTTTTACAATGTTTTTACCCAGGACAGCCCAAATGAGATGCAACATCTCATTTACAATGGGATCCTGCTTCTGCCATTCCCACAGCTGGGACGACTAGAGAATTGGGAGGTTAAGTTACTTTCCCTTGGCCACAGAGTGAGTTTTCGAGTTTAGCAGGTTTTGAACCTGCAGCGAATGAGAGAACATGCGCAAAAAGATATAATTCAGAAATTGAGCAGGAGCAGAAAGATCACTTCAATGGGCCTACACAACCAGAGTAGTGTTATGCTTATGCAACTGTACTGTTTGGCAATTCGCACTCTCTATTCCATGAGGAATTACCACCCTGTAGGGGTACCAAAGGCAAGGAACCCTTGAAGAGGATTCCACCCCTAGAGGTGCCGTAGGAAGATTCTCTTGGCTAAAGGTAACTTAGGCAAGAGCCCCCAGAGGAGAGAGGAATGCCACTGGAGGAGGAGGGGAAGATGGTGGAGCTAACAAAAAGTGCTTCAGAGAGAGAGGCTGGGAGGAACTGCTTATATAGCTCAGGAAAGGGGCGTGGCTGGTTGATTGCCCCACTGAACTACATGCATAGCCTTCTAATTCAATGAGCATACACAACCAGAGTAGTATTATGCTTGTGCAACTGTAATAACTGTTTGGCCATTCACACTTTCTATTCCATGAGGAATTAATACCCTGTAGGGATACCAAAGGCAAGAAACCCTTGAAGAGGGTTCCACCCCAGAGGTGATGCAGGAAAATTCCCTTGGCTAAAGATACAGATGTGTTAGCCATGATGAAGCACAGTAACTTGCAGTAGTGAGATGTCACAAAATCCTACATGACAAAAGGGCTTAATTGCCATTGACTTACAATGGCCCCTGCAGTAAACTGAAGTATTCTGTGATATTCTGCAGCATTTCTGTGCTTCATCCTGGCTTGACACATCTGTACCTTTGGAAGAAGCCCCAAAAAGGAGCATTGAGCAGTTACACATTGACTACGAGGTTGAAAAGCATATTGTCAGCAATGAGACAAACTGAGAATACAAATGAGATGCATATGTTGTCAGGATTGCATTGATGACATGAGGGCTTTCTAAAGAGAGAAGGAACAGAGAATAGAGTCACCATCCACCTCCATCCAACAGCAGAACCTGAGTGAACTAGGAAATACCACTGAAAACGAAATAAGTTTATGACCTTTGGCTCAGAGGAGAGAAAAAAAAAACTATGAGGAGGAAATCTCTGGGGGATCCAAGGCCTAGGTCACATTCCTTCCAGGCTTGGGACATTTATTTAGTGACTGCTTGGCTGCAATGAATTGTTAGGGAACTGAAAAATTTTCCAATTTAGAGGAAGCTCTCACTCATTCCCACTAACCAGAACACCTTTGAAGGTTGTAAGGCAAGTCTCTGCAACAGGTTCAGCAAGGGGGGGGGAGAAGAGAATGACTGCAGAGGCATTGCTTGACCTACTGACTATCCCAAATCAAGTGAACTAAAAGCTGTCATAGGGAGAATGCATTGAAGGTGCTGAGAGTAGTAAATTAATACTACAGCTAAAGGAGATCACATTTAACCACTCTTCGCAGCTAGTCATAAATACTACATTAGGAGCCACTGTCAGAATGGCTAAAGCTACATCCAGAGTGAGGACATTCCCACTATGGGACAGATGAGAAGGACCACACCCCTGGTTTCACATGCTCAAGATGTGGACTTTAGTGCAGAGTGAGACAGTAGGCTGCAGGGGGCCTGAGCCAGAGAAGGTAATAGTCATGGTTGGCAAACCTCTAATTTATAAAGGAGAGACTAGGAATAACTATGACGTGCTAATATGAGGGGCTGGGCGAAGCCAGCAGCCATCAGTTAGGTACTGGTATATGACATGACTATCTGAGATGATTTGATTTACACCATGGATTGATACAAATGGCTGATAAAACTGATGGATGAGAAGGTTCATGATGAAAGGAAGGTTGAAAATGATTGAGTGATATAAGCAACATCAGCGAAAGCAAGCCAATCAAATTCATTAAATAGCCAAATTAATGGGGACATAAATACTCTGAGGATTTTAGTGGGGAAGACAGTATTTGAACATGATGTATTTGAGCCACATGGGGCCATGACTCTCCACCACAACCCCCAATCTACTGCCATAGGAAAAACAAAGAAGCCATAGTAAAAAGCTGTGACCCACATGCAGGTTTTAAAACTAGTTTAAAGCAACAGATGTAGCTGAGCTGACCTACAGAGTATAGGAAGTGTAAGGACAGGCAATGCTCTGGAAACAACAATTGCTTAGTATAATTGCATATAAGCAGGTTTGAATCCCATGGAAAGTATATAAAGATGCAAGAGAGTCAGGCTTGAGCCCCACCAGGTCAGTGACATAGAAGGTAGGTATTTTTTTTATTTAATCTCGGATTACAAGTACCTTTGAGCTAAACATAGCTCATTTACAAAGGTTCCATGTCAGAGGTAAGGGGGAACAAACAGACACAGGGGGGATAACTAAGTAATAAACAGGCAGGTAATTGACAAAACATCATAATTCATAATAAACAGCAGTCAGCAGAGAGTAGCAACTAAATGGTATCCAAATAAACACTGAAATACAGCATACATCATGGAAAAAAGTGGTTTGGTAGGAGGGGGCTACCAATTGACAATTAGGGAAACAAAGGAATACTTAAAGTATTGGGATCAGCAAAGTAGTTACAGGTGAGAAAGACAGCTAGAGAGAGAGGAGGCGAGAGAGAGAGGGAGGTGTGAGAGAGAGAGAGAGAGGGAGGGAGGGGGGATAGAGAGGGAGGAGAGAGAGAGAGGAGAGAGAAAAGGGAGGGAGGTAGAGAGAGGGAGAGAGAGAGAAACAGAGTGTTATGTCAGTGTCGTAGGGGATTCAATGTAGAAGTGCAGTATAAAGCTCTAGGGTAGGGGGGTAGCTGACAGGGTATGTCAGTGCAGGGCATGGACCATATTGTTTAGGTTGGGATTGAGAGAGACTGAGAGGAAAGGCGAGGGCAGAGGAGTGCAAGCAGGTACTCTCAGAATTAGGGGGTACAGTCACACTTAATGATTTGAGTAAGGACAAAACAATAATTATTAAACCAGCTGACAAAGGTAGGGGAATAGTCATTATGGATATAGAAGACTACAGAAATGAATGTTTACTACAACTTATGGATGAAAATACATATGAAAAAATACATTCAATCCCATTTACTACATTAAAAACTAGAATTAGGGAAATATTAATTGAAGCAAATGATAGAGGATCATAGAACAATGGGTAATGGAAGAATTACAGAATAAAACACCTAAAATTCCTTTGTTTTATTGTTTACCCAAAATTCATAAAAATATAGAACATCCTCCAGGGAGACCTATAATATCAGGAATTGGCTCATTAACAGAACCTCTACCCATTTTTGTAGACCATTATTATAATCACTTAGTTCCTAACACATGGTCTTATCTAAAAGATACAAAACATTGCATTCAAATATTAGATGAAATAAATAAGACCAATACTCAATTTGCACACTATTTTTTGATTACTTTGGATGTTACAAATCTATATACTAGTATTCCTCATTCAGAAGGCCTACAAGCTTTAATTATTTTCTATCTACTAGAGAAAAGAACGAACCGGATAAGAATTTTTTGTTACAACTGACTCAAATCATATTAGAAAATAATTATTTTCAGTTTGAAGATAAAAAATTTCTACAGAAAGTGGGTACAGCAATGGGAGCCACAGTGGCACCCACTTATGCCAACTTATATATGGCATACTTTGAAAAACTTTTCATTCAATCAGATGAAAACCCTTATACACCTAATATTGTTTTATATAAATGATTTATTGACAATATATTAATCATTTGGGATGGCACAGTTGAAGAAATTCTTCAATTTAAAAGTTATTTAGAACAAAGTAACCAAAACTTAAAATTTACCTTGAATTATGATTCTAGTGAAATAACATATTTAGATTTAAAAATTATGAATATTAATGGCAAATTCCATACTGATTTATTTAGAAAAGAAAAAACCAAAAATACTATTTTGCATTCCAAAAGTTTCCATCCCACAAATCTAAAACACAATATTCCCTATAGTCAGATGTTAAGGGTAAAACGCAACACAAGCAGTCTAGATCAATACCAAAAAAACATAGATGAACTAACTGATCGATTTATTAATCGAGGTTTTCCAAGAGACATTCTGGATCAAGCTAAAATGAGAGTGAATTCTAAAGAACGTAGCAGTTTATTAATAGAAGGAGTATCAGGTTCGAGTCCCACCACAGTTAATAATATGTCTACAAAATTTTCCATACATTTTGGGAAAATTAAACATATATTACTATCTAATTGGAATTCTACAAAGTACAGAGGTTGGACAGAAGATCTTTGAACATAAAACCTGGGTTACAGCTAAATGAACAACAACTATACACAATAAAATCATTAGAACACAGCATTGGCACCAAAAAAAAGAAGGCATTGGATGGTTGAAAAGTGATGTGAAAGGTTTTTTCCCTTGTGGAAATTGTGTCCATTGTAATAATGGCATTAAAATGAAAACTATTAAAAGCACTTGGAATGACCAAATATATAGTATTATGGATTTTATGACTTGTAACACAGAGTACGTTGTTTACTGTATCATCTGTCCTTGCTCATTATACCATATTGGTGAAACTACTCGATCTTTGAAAATAAGAATTTCATAACATAAGAGTACAATTCGTAGACAAGATTTACGCTCTCCTTTAGCTCGACACTTCACTGAAAGACAACATCAAGTATCCAGCTTGAAATTTTTTGGTATTGAGAAAATACCTGAATTACCGAGAGGTGGTGACAGAGAAAGGATTCTACTCAAACGAGAAGCGTGGTGGATTTTTCATTTGAAAACCCATCTCCCCAGATATGGACTAAATGAAACACTTAACTGGACTGCTTACGATTAATACATTGTAACTTTTCATTACTTTGCCTCAGATGTACTAGTTAAACATTTGTCCTATTGTTGTGTCCTATTACTAAGGGCTTTTAGAAATTGGTTTGTGTAGCATAGTTCCCATACATAAGATCAGGTATGTAGATGTGGCAACCTTCATTATTATTATTTTTAGAACATTTATTTCGATTACTTACAATGATAAAATCTTCAGTAAAGGTTTGATTTTCTTAAGTGAGTTAAACATATATTTCGTATATATCGAATTTATGTTTAATAATGATAAGCTAAATATTGGGTATTTCTTTCCCCTTTTTAAATAAATGATTTATTTAACTATTACAGGTTTGCCCTCTTTTACCTGATCTATAAACTACTCTAAGGTAAACTCATTATGTCTTGTGAACATAATCGATTAATATTCTATTACTTTGGGATATAACTCTTTTCATCTAGCTACACTATTATATTAATATTTAGCTTCTGTTTGTACCACACTAAGCAATGATTTACATGTACTTAGTTAAGTACTGAGAAAGGGGGAAACTCCGTTGTTCCATAGGAGTTTTCATTTTCATGACCAGACCGCCCAGTTATACGTCATTTTGTGATGTGAACACATCTGCGTGTATACCTGAGTGGTCTGGCCCCCTTACCTCTCTTAGAAACACACCTGTGAAGCCAGTTTGGCGCAGTTTGTAAGCAGACAGCGTTTTTGGGTATTGGCGGCCGCTTGCTACCTTGTTTTGCATTGTAATTTACTAAACGCTCGTATTCTTTAATACCGGAAAGCTGGTAAGAATTATTAAGCTTATTTTTGGTAAGTTTCATAATTTAAGAAATAACATTTAAAAGATATTCATTTATATTTCTTTCTAAGGTTAAAAGTTGAAACAGCTCTGGTAGATGCAGACTTCCTTATGTGAAGAGTGTTTAGATTTAAAAGCTTCAAATAATAAGTAAGCAGCCTATTTTGAGCAATGATATTATTAAGATCATTATTAAAAATGTATATTTACTTTGAATCATTACATTTTATAGGACTCTTCTGGCTATTTTGAAATATACACTAAGGGTTTACCCCCATCTTAATGGAGCAAGCCGCAAATATTTCTACCCACGCCTTCAGGACAATATATATAATTTTTTAGAGGTTTGTTCCACCTACTAATAAGAAAAATATATTAAATTTTGACTATTTAATACATTTATATAATATAAGATGACAATATTTTAATATATATACTTTTTGTTTTTCACATTTCTGTTTTACAGATTAAACTCCAAGTCTGATGAAGGAACCTTGAGTTCTGAAACGTTACTATTTAAATAATTTAATTTGGAGTGATAAGAAATTCAGTAGGAATGTTGTCATAAGAAATGTCATTATAAAGATATAAAAGTTTTGCAGTTTTGTTCACTAATAAATTTATGGAACTTATGTTGTTATGTTTAAATTCCAGTATTTTATAAGGGTTGAGATAGATTCTCTTATAATAAGTTTGTTGATTCTCCCGTATCTATTTCCCCTCCTATATAAATAAATAAAAGGAATCTTGGGAAACCTTACACTCATTAAATTTGGTATAGTCACAGTGGCCTTCAGTTGTAAAATGCTGCTGAAGCATCTGCTTGTAGGGTCACAGTTTCAGAAGGTTAGTTAATTCATGGTGCAGCCCATTGTACCAGAGAGGAGCTCGGAACAAAAAGGTCCATTGACATTGGGTAGTCCAACACTTGGGAAGTAGGAGGTGTTCAGCTGTGGGAGGGTGTGTTGGGTCTTAGGAGATTTACTCAGAAGGCTAAGAATCCTCATAGGAAGGAGTCCAAGGAGTGCTTTTTTGTAAGCAAGCACGTTTGGTATTTAATTCTGCTACTAAGCTGGAGTCACCAGGATTGTGAGCAAAGCTCACATGTGTGGATAAGATGAGGGGCACCTATGAAGAGTCTGCAACCCTTGTTCAAGGTGACCGTTAACCTTCTGAATGATGTGATAGAGGCAGAGTCATATATGGCCAATCCATAATCAGTGACAGCTATGACTGAGCTGTCAATTGCAAGCTTAAGGGCATCTGGAGTCAGATACCATCTGTGCCAATAAAGAAGCCCTATATTGACATGTACCGTCTTGTCAACATTCACGATGTGGGGTACATAGGTGAGATGGCAGTCCAGGATTACACCTAGATAACTGAAGTGCTGGATTTGCTCGGGGGGGGGGTTCCTAGGCTATTTTTGATAATAAGCGGATGAGACTTGTTCTTATTGCAGGAGGATGAGAACAGTACTTTAGTTTTCTTGTAGTTAAGTACTAGTTTGTGCGTACTGAACCATTGCTCAATTTCTTTAAAACCAAGCTGTAGCTTGCATTCAAGTGAACTAGGATCTGTGTGGCTTGTAAAGATAATCACGTCATCAGCATAAAGGAGAGACCACTGGTGACATGCAGATGGTTAGTTGTTCAGAAATATACTGAACAGGAGTGGGCCCAGTGTTGAACCTTGAGGTACTCCAGACCTGACAACCTGCTGACTGGAAGCTACATCAGACATTTTCACCTATTGGGTCCTGTCACCCAAATAGCTTCTGAACCAATTTAGTGTTTCACTAGAGAGACCAATCATAGTTATTTGACAGAGGAGGAGCTGGTGGTTGATTGTGTCAAATGCTTTCATTAAGTCAATAAATGCTTCTCCTACGAGCTTGCCTTGGTCAAAAGATTGGTGAATGAAACTGGTGAATTCAAGGAGTGCAGTGGAGGTGCTGTCCCTTTCTGAAAACCATGCTGTTGTGGACACTGGATGGAATATTTTTAAAGATATTTCAACAACTGATTGGCAACAATACTCTCCAGCACTTCTGATATGGGAGGAGGATTGATATAGGCATGTAGATGTTTAGCATGGCCCAATCACCCGACTTATGTACTGGGGTCACAAGATCTGATTTCCATACCTGATGGAATTGTGACAGGGTTAGAGAGAGGTTAAGGATCTTTGTAATGGGTAGTAGCACTTCCTCTGAGGTAAGTGCAATGAGCTTAAGGTCCAGTGAGTCATCACTGTACCTCGACTTTCCCAAAACTGAAGTCAGGAGTTTTCGAACCTGGGTAGCAGAGACCTTTTCAAAGTAGAAAGGCAGGTGTCCAGATGTGCAATCTGTGTTGTGACAAGCTTTGTTCACTGAGATATCATCAAAGAAGTCACTTGGAAGGACACTGCTCAAGGTATGTAGGCAGTGAGAGGCTGTGATGCCAGTGGTTAAAGCAATTAGATTGAAATGCCAGTGATTGAGATTTAGCATAATTGAACTGATGAGGATTAGCACATAATTGCTTTGGTTTCAGCAGAAATGGTGAATTGAATAGAATGGAACTATAGAAACATAGAAACACAGAAGTTGATGGCAGATAAGGACCGCGAGGCCCATCCAGTCTGCCCATATTTTCTACCTTATGAATCTGCCATAGGCCTTTACTCTGTCAATGGCCTATCTATTCATACTCATCTGTATTGCTCCCTTATGCCTATCCCATGCCTGTTTGAAGCCCTGCACTGTATTCATACCCACCACTTCCTGAGGTAGGCCGTTCCATGCATCCACCACCCTTTCTCTGAAAAAGAACTTCCTCACATTACCCCTTAATCGACCTCCCTCTAATCTCATGCTGTGTCCTCTTGACCTGCAGTTTTTCTTTTATTGAAACATGTTAGACTCTTTCACCTTGTTAATGCCCTAATGATGTTTGAATGTTTCGATCATATCACCTCTCTCCCTCCTTTGCTCTAGGGAATACATATTGAGCTCCATTAATCTGTCCTCATATGTTTTCTGATACAGTCCCTGCACCATTTTGGTTGCCCTTCTCATGACTGCCTCCATTTTGTTAATCTCCTAGTGCAGGTGCAGCCTCCAGTACTGCACGCAGTACTCCAGATGGGGCCTAATCAGTGTCTTGTAAAGCGGGATTATTACCTCCCTCTTACAACTTGTGATACCCCTACTAATACACCCCAACATCCCTCTAGCCTTACCTACTGCTTTAGTGGTCTGCTTGGATGATTTCAGGTCATCTGTGATGATGATGCCCAAGTCTCTTTCTTCCCTTGTGATTGCGAGCAACTCCCATCCCAAACTATAGGTAGCATCAGGGTTTCTCTTCACTATGTGCATGATCTTGCACTTATTTGCATTAAACCCCTGTTGCCACTGTTCCAACCATTTTGCCAGTTTATCTAGATCTCTTCTTATTCTGCCCACCCCATCTGGATAATCTACTCTGTTGCAGATCTTGGTGTCATCTGCAAACAGACAAACCTTACCATCCAGTCCATCTGCAATGTCACTGATGAAGATATTGAAGAGGACTGGCCCCAGGACTAATCCCTGAGGTACCCCACTTGTGACTTGCATCTATTCTGACTGTATACTGTTTACCACCACTCTCTGTTTTCTGTCTGCTAAGCAGTGTTCCACCCAGTTGACCAATTTCTGAACCACCATGAGCCTACCCAGCTTATTAATCAATCTTCTATCTATGTGGAGCAGTATCGAAAGCTTTGCTGAAGTCAAGGTAAGCAACATCAACTGCACCCCCTTGGTCCACCACTCTGGTTACCCAGTCAAAGAAATCTCTGAGATTAGTTTGACAGGACCTTCCTGTTGTAAACCCATGCTGTATTGGATCTTGTGTTCCTATGGATTCCAGGTGTTGCACTATACTTTCCTTAAGGAGTGCCACCATATTCTTGTCCACTACTAGGGTAAGACTGACTGGTCTGTAGTTCCCTGCCTCCTCCCTGCTGCCACTCTTGTGGAGTGGGATCACATGAGCCCTTCTCCAGTCTTCTGGGACCTCTCAGAGACTCACTAAACAGTTCTGATAATGGCTCTGCTAGTTCCACCCTTAGCTCCTTTAGTATCCTGGGATGTACGCCATCAGGTCCTATTGCCTTATCCACCTGAGCTTAGTAAGCTCTTACAGGACCCTTTCTTTTGTCAAGGGACTTGTGCACACCTCCCTCCCCCCGTGTCCATGGTGCTGAGCAGTTGGCCCTGCCCTACCTTCTCCTCAGTAAATACGAAGCAGAAGTATCTATTTAGGATAGATGATTTTCCTTGGTCCTCCTCCACACACTCCCCCTTATCCCCTTTGATCTTAGCAATACCCCCTCTGGACTTCCTCCTTTCATTAATGTATCTATTAAAAGTCTTGTCCCATTCTTTTACTGTCCATGTTAGTGTTTTCTCAGTTTGAGCCTTTGCCTGCCTTACTGCCTTCCCTGCTTCCTTTAGGGAAGTTTGGTATGTCTCCCTATCTTCGTCCCACTGTGTTCCCTATATTTCCTGAAGGACAACCTTTTGGCTCTGATGTTTTCTGCTACTATTTTTGAGAACCAAAGTGGTTTCCTCCTTCTTTTGCTCTTGTTTTTT
This sequence comes from Neoceratodus forsteri, assembly GCA_016271365.2. Classification (NCBI taxonomy): domain Eukaryota; kingdom Metazoa; phylum Chordata; order Ceratodontiformes; family Ceratodontidae; genus Neoceratodus; species Neoceratodus forsteri. The sequence goes on along the minus strand of CM057450.1, from coordinate 251,251,554 downwards.
TTTTCCCTACCACAATGAGATGTTGCTTCAAATATTGCATCCTTAATGCTTGCCCACTTTGTCTGTACCCCCTCAAATGTATTTCTTCTTGTTAGGGTTAGCTTAACTCTGTTGGCCATCTTATCAACGTTAGCTCCTCTGAAGTCCCATATTTTTGCCTTGGAATGGGATGATTTAGTTGTAATGGCCAAACTGAACCATACCATGTGATGATCACTGGCCTCCAGGTGACCTTCTACCTGGAGATCTGTGATCCTTTCCCTGTTAGTCAGTAATAGATCTAGGATAGCCCTGTCTCATGTGGATTGTTGTACCAGTTGTTTGAGGCAGTCCCCCCCCCGCAGACAATTCCCTATGTGGTAGTCATATCAGATGATCTAAAGGTGGGCAGGCAATGTGAGAGGGCAGTAAGGAGAGCTGGAGGATACTGGGATGCATAGGGAGAGGCATCACCAGTAGAAAATGGGAAGTTGTTATCCCTCTGTACAGACAGCTGGTGAGACCCCCATCTGGAGTACTGTGTGCAGTTCTGGAGACCCAGCCTCCACAAAGACATAGACAGGATGGAGACAGTCCAGAGGAGGGTAACTAAAATAGTGCAGGGTCTGCACCAGAAGACATATGAAGGGAGACACAAGGAGCTTAATATGCATACCCTTGAGGAAAGGAGGGGGACATGATAGAAACCTTCAAGTACCTCATGGGAATCAACAAAGTCCAAGAGGTTAACATCTTTCAGAAAAAGAGGTGTGCAAGAAGAAGGGGACACAATCTGAAGATGGGGGGGACAGCTCAGAGGTAATGTGAGGAAGTATTTTTTCATGGAGAGGGTTGTGGAACCATTCAAAAACAGTGGCGGAATTCAAGAATGCATGGGAAAGACATAAGGCAATTCTAGGAGGTGGGGGAAGGAGGAAAAAGGCTGTTGGTTAACTAGGATCTACAGCACATCCATTAGGTAGGGAAATGGGCAGACTGGGTTGGCCAAACGGTCCTTATCTGCCATCAAATTCTATGTTTCTATGTCTAGTTCAGGCAGATGTTCCTGCTGGTATTGATCAATCTGTATCTGGCATGTTGAAGTCTCCCATTATCAGAACCATCCCTTTAGCTGTCATGTTTTGTATATCTTCTAAAATTAATGTGTCTATGTCCTCCTCCTGGTCTGGAGGCCTGTAGACAACCCCAGTTCATATGGCTGTCCCATTTCTTCTTTCCAGGGTGACCCACAGTTCTTCTGGCTCCTTATGTGTATTCTGAATTTCTGTTGCTTTGATATTTTTATTGACATAAAGGGCCACCCCCTTCCCCTTTTGCACCTCAGTCTCTTCTGAACAGTACATAGCCAGGTACTGAAGTCTCCCAAGTGTGGATACTGGTGAACTATGCCTCACTAATGGCTACTATGTCAAGTTTAGCCTCTGTCATTGTTAACTGCAGGTGTGGGATCTTGTTTCCCAGGCTGCAGGCTTTTGTGTACATGATTTTCCATTGGTCAGATTTTGGTGCATTAGTTGTTAGGCCAGGTTTGGCATTTCCCCTGTGCATCATATGGGTTGCTGGACCTTTTTCCTTACCTGGTGATGCAAATGAACTAAAAACATGCCGAACTCCTCTTTGAGCACTAGTTTAGGGGGAGGGATGTTCTTCCCATTCAATGTACCAGGTGCTGCACCCCTCTCCCCATTTGTTAGTTTAAATATTCTGCAAAGATGTCAAACATTTGCCCCAATGCACTGACTCCCTCCTTAGTCAGATGCAGTCCATTGAATTTAAAGAACTTTTGCTCCCAAAACTGTTGACAGTTACCTACAAAGCTGTGTCCTTTTTCCTGGCACCAGACCTTTAGCCACATGTTTAGCTCCCCTATCTCCCCTTCTTTGACCTTCCATCTGTCTCCCCTCCTCTCCCAGACCACAGGATCTCAAAGAAGGAGATGCCAGATGAAATGGATGACAGTTTGTCTCCCAGCCTGGTCAGGTGTTCCTTGGTCTCCACAACTGACTGGCTGGTGAGATTGTTAGTCCCTATGTGAGCTAGGATGTTAATGTTTTCTTCTGCTTTCTGCACAATTTTAGCAATGCGGTCAGTGTCTCTCAATGCTAATGTACCTGAGAGACATCTGACCATTACCCCCTAGTTGGATGTAGGTATCAACTCTCTGAATCATGGAGTCTCCTATGATCAGAAGTGTTTTGGATTTCCTTTTTGCTTTTTCTGTTTTGGTCCCTGTTTTGGGTGAGTTTTGTAGCACTAGCTCCAGTGCTGCAGTGTCCTGCTCTGCAGTGTCCTCTGCCCCTTTGTTTGATTTTGGAGGCAGAGGCAGAAACCTGTTTGTAGTTTTTATATGATTTGTGAATTTGATACATTGGTGAGCACTGAGTGATGGGGCACCCGATTTGCCCCTCCTAACCACCTGCCAACCTCCCGGACCACCTACCCTCTGCAGTTGAGGTGCTTCACTTGGATGTTGGGGAAATGGTGGGTGGTTCTTGTAATATATTTCCTCCTGAATATGTGATTTGAGGTGTGCAATCACTGTCTATGCTGCCTGGAACTGAGCCCTTAGTTCTTTGATGGTCCAGCATGTAGGACAGCATCCTAAATCCTGCATAACTGCCATTTTGAAAGTGTCCCATAGTACATGCAGTTAATAATATCCATTCTAGTTGAGCTGCTGAGTTTATAACCTGGTCCAAGTAATTAGAAGGAAAATGAAAGCAAAAGTTAGATTTTTTTAAATATTTATTTATTTTTTTGTTTTGTTTGTTTGTTTTTGTATAACTTTTTCTAACGAGTTAAATTACTTGTGCCCTTGTAAGTGAAGTCACTGTGTGGATACCCCTCTGATCCTCCCCTTACTGCTTTGCTACAGGAAATGTCACAACTGTGCTACTATATAAAAGGAGTGTAGCATGGGGTGGTTGGGGATGGGGGTGGGTGGCTGGGCCCTTCCCCTGCCAAAAAAGAAGAACCACAGATAAAAAAACAAGGAGGTAACAGCAGAAACAATCAACCAACAACAAGTGCAGTAGATATGAAAAGCTTAGCCTAATCATAGATTAAACTGTAAAACCTGTAAGCACCACCTGTAACAATTTCACAGAAGATATACCCTGCAAAAAAACTTTGCTATAGAGAAAAATAAAGCAGTAAGAGAATATGTACCTTGCAAAAAAACAATTTTAATCAGAGAAGATTACAGTAGTAATCTGTAAGCACAAAACAGTAGCAAACATGTAGGCACACCCTGTAATAATGCAGCAGAAAGAATACCCCACAACAGCAATTTGAATCAGAGTACAATAAAGCAGTAAAATGTAAGCAAAAAAACAGTAACAAAACCTGTGAGCACAAAAGAAAATAGTAACACATAATAAATCTGCCTAGACAAAAGAAGCCTTAATCTTTTTCCCTGCTCAGATATTGTTCCTTGCCCAGTCCTTATAAGCAAACCTAGTAGAAAAGAGCTCAGGTGAAGCTAGGTGCTTCAGCAAACCTATTCTTCCACCTCAAAAACACCAACTAACCTGACCTTTTAACTCTTCCCTCTGTTGGAAGTTAATACAACTTTGTCAGCTCCACCCCAGTTACACTCCTAATCCCCTGGAAGAGCTGTGGGAGCAAAGCAATTAGCTCATTCAATGTGAGAAGGAGACTGCACATCTTTGAGACCAAACCAAAAACCTTTCAGCAAACAATAAAATAGTAGCAAGCAGTAATTTTGCTTAGCCTAATGATAGATAAAAAAGTCATAAAACCTGTAAGAACCACCTGTAACAATTTCACAGATTTACCCTGCAAAAAAAACCTTTGCTACAGAGAAAAATAAAGCAGTCACAGAAGATATACCTTGCAAAAAACAATTTGAATCAGAGAAGAATACAGCAGTAATCTGTAAACATGAAACAGTAACAAACTTGTAGGCACACCCTTCTGCTACATGCAGAAATAGGCATGGGTGGTGCAGTCATGAAGTACATCATGAGAGGCATGATACTGTAAATGCCTTTAAGGCAGAGTTAGGGCATTGTAAGGCAGTAAAACAGGGAGCAGTTGCTAGCTAGGCTGCAGTGGTATGAACCAGGTTTAATCAATTAAGTGGAGCAGAAGGCAGCAAACTGCAGAGTGAGCTGAAATATACAATTACAAGTGCAGGGAAACTAAGGTTTGATAGGATCCTGTAGCACAGGCAGATGAACACAGAACAAAGGACAACACAATATTAGGAAAACTAAAAAACCCAGAAGAAATGCAAGAGAAAACACAGGAGAACAGAAAAACAAGCACATACAGTAAGGAAGCATACATCACAGCCAGAGGCACAATAATACAAATCAGAAGCAGGAGAACACAAACAACAAAATTCCAGCATAACCCAAGCAAAGTCCAAGCATGGTAACACGGGAGGGGGGTGCAAGGCCCCAGAAGGCTGCAGGAGAAAAGACAGACTGACAGAGCCTCCGGCTACAAAGAAAAAAAGCTTCCGAGAGAGGCTAGGAGAAACTGCTTATATCATTCAAGAAGGCTGATTGCTTGCCCGATTGAACTACAGGCATAGCCTTCCAAATATGGAAAATGGGAGCAGTAGCAGTGCAAGGAAACAGAAGGCCACAGCTTAGAGCAGCAGAAGCGCATACTGTCATTTATACGGTAGTACTAGTATTGCACTGTTACAGTCATTGAAGACACAGCAGACAGAGAAAGGTGGGTGTGGAGTCATTAAATTAACAGCTGGGAAATGGAGGAAGAAGCAAAAGGAGAAGATGGAATGGGTAAGAAGAACAGAGAGGGTTATGTGCAGAAATAGGCAGTGGAGGTGCAGTCATGAAGTACAGTAGGGTCTTCAGGGAAGATGGAGAGGAGGAGGAGGAGGAGGGATAGATGAGGATAGATGATTAGACCAAATCCAGGGAGCCTGTACAAAATAGCACTTCCCTGGCAATGGTTTTAGTCCAGCGATGAGAGAAGGTGTAGGGGGTCACAGATTCTAAGATGATAGGAAAAAGAAGAGACATGAAGAGGGAGGAGCTGAGAGTTAAAGGTAGAGAGCCAAACTGGTATTAGGAGAGACACAGTGGTAGAGGCAGCTGCCATTGATTGAGAAGACTGAGTCAGGAGTAGAGCTGGGTGTACTTTATCTTTCACTAGTGGAATTCTGACAAAATGCTGATTTCACATCTGCAAAATTTCATAAGATTTCCATGAAAATTTTGTGAAATGTTACCAAAATTGTAGTTTTGGTTATTTCTAAGTAAGTTTATAAGAGTTTGTCCAAACTATGCCAAATCTGGTAAATGGACTTTGCCAATGCTTATACAGAAGTTTACCAAGTTTCATATCTCTGTCTTTAAAGATGTTTGTGCTATAATCCTCCACATTTTCAGAAATGGTAAAATTACAGTTAACAACTATGTAAAATAAATGTGCATGTCCACATTACACCACATTTGGTATGGTAACTTTATACATGCCCATATATATGTATGCCAAGTTTCAGATCTCTGACTTAAAAGGTGATTGAGGTATGAGCCTCCAAACATTGAGACATTTTTAATTACATTTTGCAATTACGTAAACTGCTGAATTTTAAGCCCCAATTAGTTTAATACTAGAGCGCAGAGTATCACCAATGTTGTTAGGTTCACTGACCATAAATATTAAAGCTTTAAAAAGGGACTGAGGCTAAAAATGTTTGGCATCAACAAATTCAGAATTTGGATCAGCATATCCTCAATCAGCCTCATGCCAAAAATCAGATCTGTAAGTTACTTTGTTTAAAAGTTACAAGTCATATTGTAACCCTTAATTTACTGCCTGTTCAAAAAAGCCAGTTTCAGTGAAGAGCTGCTGGTGCTGTCATCTCCTGAACTCACAACCTAGTTCTCCCTGCAAGCTACCTTATATGACTTATTTCTCCTATGTTACTTAAAACTGCAAGTGTAGTAAACATCTGAAAAAGGAAAAGTGACACGTGGGGGGGGGGGTGTCAGCACATGCACTTCCATAATGTAAGGATGCAAGGTACAGTACTTCGGAATGTGATGGTGGGATGGAATGCAGTGGCAAACATGGCTTTAGAATACAAAGTTGTGTGCAATTTTTTAAAATACTGCAGGTATGAGATTTTGTAATGTCACCAGGTTGAAATTGTGGAATGCAGCAATGACACAGTCTCAGAAAGTAGCTGGAACACATAATTTCAGAATGTGGCAGTGGCACACAATTTCAGAATGTGGCAGTGATGCACAATTTTGGAATGTGGCAGTGATGGACAAATTTTGGGATGCAGTGGTGACACAGTTTTGGAATGTGTTGGTTATGCGTAATTTCAGAATGAGGCAGTGATGCACAGGTTCAGAATGTGGTAGTGATGCACAATTTTGGAATGTGGCAGTGACATACAATTTTGGAATGTGGTGGTGGTGCACAGTTTTGGAATGTTATAGTGACGCATAGTTTCAGAATATGGTGGTGACTCTTATTTTCGGAATGTGGCATAATGCTTAATTTCAGAATGTGGCAGCGATGCTCAATTTCAGAATGTGGTAGTGATGCATAATTTTGGAATTTGGTGTGATGCACAATTTTGGAACATGGCAGTGACAATTTTGGAATGTGGCATTGAAACAAAACTTGGCAGGGATGTGCAGTTATGGAATTTGGCAGGGATGCACCATTTCAGAATGCGACAGGGATATGCAATTTGGGAATGGGGAAGGGATGTGCAATTTTGGAATGTAGCATTAATTTTAGAATGTGGCTGGGATGCATAATGTTGGAATGTGGTGGGGATGTGATGCACAATTTTGAAATATGGTTGATGCGTACAATTCTGGAATGTGGCAGGAACAAGCAATTTCAGAATAAATGGTGTCTCCTGTCACATTCCAACAGCATGCATCCCCACTATATTCTAAAATTGCCAGTCACCACCTAATTCCTTGATGTGTGTCCCTGTCTCATTCTGAGATTAAATGTCCCACCACATTTTGAGATGGCACATCGCTGTCACATTCTGAGATTGTGTGTCCCCCCCAAACATTTTCAAATTATGCACCACCTTGACATTTTATGCCTTGGTTCAGTGCTGCATTCCAAAACCACCTTCTGACATTTTTAAAAGTGTAGTGCCATGCTGCTGAACATTCTGGAAATGCAAGCACTGCAGCAAACCTTATGTCATTTTTTTAAAAGGATTACTATAGCTACAGTTTCTTAAACTTTGAAGAAGCATGTCCTATAAGGTTGCTGATAGGGAGGACTCTAGTGTGAGTTCAGGAGATGACATCATCAGTAGTTCTTCACTGAAGGTGGCTTTTTTTAATAGGTAGTGAAATCAGAGCTACAAAATAGCTCATAACTTTAAAATGAAGTAATGTAGAAACCTAATTTTTGGTATGAGATTTATTGGGGGTATGCTTATTCTACTTCTGTAATGCAGCACTTTTGGTGAGAGTCCATCTTTAAGGCAAGCCCCATGGCCCAACACCAGAGCACCATTCTGCCATGGTGATGACCCAGGTTCGGAAGTGTGCCTGGAAAGTCGTGTTGGGAGGCAGACCATGGCTAAAACATAGAATTTATATAACCATTACTTCTCTATTTTGCAGTTTCTATGACTCTTCTGAGAAAGTATGCATCTAAGTTTTCAATTATCTAACTCTAAAGGTGGCTAAGTTGTAAGCTTAGAAATATATTCAGAAATTTTCACATGAATATTAAATTGCCAGAGTTTGAGCCCCTATAAGGTCTTCACCCTTCACCCAAATGTTATGAAGCTTGGCATGCTTTTAGGACTTATACCATACAATATGCATGCCAACGTGCAGACCTCCAGCTGTAACATGGACTGTGGTATGGCCAATTAAAGAATTTCAGAAAATTCTGAAAACTTGCATGAAAATTCCATGAATTCAGAATTTGTTCTTTTCGACCAGCTCTAGTCAGAAGAACTGAAAAAACAGTTATGTGTATGGAGGGCAATCAAATGCAAAACAACAGAAGGAATGATTGAGAGGGTCCAATTTGGTGGGGCTGGATTTAGGACAACATTATAAACCACATCCCCATTATTGAAGGCCAAAGGGGTGATCACATATTTCCAACCATAGATAACAACAATAGAAACAGGAACAGAGAAAGGCAGGGAAAGCCTGACAAGCAGAAGCACATCTCAGGAGTAGTGGCTGGCAAGATCTGGAAATCCATTTCTCACACTTTTCACAAAATTGTGCCACTGTTCATGGGGGACATGTTTAGAGCCAGCCGGATGCATGCTCATAACAGTGTGTCACACAAAAAAGATGCACCAGTTGGCTCTGCTGTGATATTCAAACAGAATGTGCGATCAGAACAGACCCCGCATTCTGTTTGAATATCTGACCCTGGATGTGCAGCCCATAGCAAGTGGCTGCCTTGTATGGTGTGGTGCATCCAGGATGTGAGTCTGAAGACCACCCAAAGGGGAATGCATGGTGCATACCTGGATGTGCTGGATCCCCATGGGTGATATTCAGCCCAAACATGCAAATGAGCTAATTGGGCATTCTTGGTACAAAAGGACTGCATGCATGCCTATTATGGGCTCATTTGCATAGCTGTACCTGGTGGAATGCACTAGGCCAGCCCTCCAAGCCCTGAGTAGTGCTAAAATACATTGGTCATCCCTGATCCTGTTTCCATAGTATAGTGGCCCCACCTCCCTAGCCCCGATGTCTCTTAATAAAAAATACAGCCCGATCCTCAGTTTCAATAGGGTAGTGACCCCCAGCTCTGATATCTGTTAAAGAAAAATACTGCCTGATCCCCTTTTTCATAGTGTAGGGACCCTTCTCCCCAGCCCTGATCACTGTATGAAATAAAAGAAAAACGATTCCCTTTTCCATAGTGTAGTGTCCCCCACCCCGGCAGGCAGCATCCCACCCTCGTAACCCCCCATCTTGACCCATGCCGGGAACTAGCACACCTCTCCTCCCTCTGCTATGGCCAGCTGCTGACTGGGTCAAATCCGGGTCATCATCTGATGCTGGCCCACTGTGGTTACCTTAAAGTCTAATATTTAGGGTCAATGAACTTAATATTGGTGATAGTCTGTTCTCTAGCTTTAAACTTATAGGAGCTTATAATTTAGCAGTTTATGTCATTGCAAAATGTCATTTTAAAATTTCTGAATGGGTGGAGGCTTATACTTCAGTCCCCTTTAAATACAGAGATCTGAAACTTAGCACAAATATATATGTGCATATGTAATGTCACCATGCCAGATTTGGTGCAATTTGCACAAACACTTTTAGTTTACATAGTTGTTAACTGTAATTTTATCATTTCCAAAAGTTTAGAGGCTTATAACTCAGTCTTTTTTAAAGACAGAGATCTTGGCATACCTCTGAATGGACACAGGTGCAGCCAACATTCCAAATTTGGTGCATTCCAGATGAATACTTTTTAAACTAGAAGGAAAAAAAACAAATCACAATTTTAGTGAAATTTCACAAACGTTTTGTGGAAATTCCACAAAATCTCACAAAAGTGAAATCAGTGTTTTGCCAGAATTCCTGTGGCAGAAGAAAAAATGTGTCCATCTCTAATTGTAAGATTTAGCCATGGCCTGCCTACTGATATAACTTCCTGCATTCACTTCCAATCCTGAGCAGTCAGCATGGCAACATGACACTCTGATGCTGGGCCACATTGGGTTGCCTTAAAGCCTAATATTTAGCGTCAATGAACTTAATAGCATTAGTGATATTCTGTTCTCTACATTTGCATTTACAGGGGCTTAAAATTAAGTAGTTTATGTCATTTTAAAATGTCTGAAAGTTTGGAGACGTATAACTATAATTACCTGCAATACTAGAGATCTGATGCTTGGCACACATATGTATGGGTTCTGGTGAAGTCAACATACCAAATTTAGTTCAATCTAGGCAATCATTTTTAGTTTACAGCATTGTTTACTGTAATTACTGAATTGCAGAATGTTTGGAGGCCTGTAACTCAGTCATGTTTAAAGACAGAGATCTGAACTTGGCACACTCCTGTATGGGAAACCTTGGTGCACTTTGGACAAACTTTTTAAATTAGATGGGATTAACCAAAATTGTGATTCTGGCAACTTTTTGCAAAAGTTCTGTGGAAATTTTGTGAAATTTCATGGAAGCGAAATAAGTATTTTGCCAGAATTCTGCTGGCAGAAAATAAATTTCACCCAGCCCAAATATCAAGTTCTCATAGCTATTCTTCATAAGTCTTATTCTCTGTCTCCGGCATAATTCTTTTTTGTCTTACACTGTATGCCTCTGTCCTCTTTCTGTCTTTGGGAAGGTATAGACTTCCAAAACCTTGCACGATACTTCAGGTGTACTCCTATCAGTGATCTGTACAGCAGAATTATCACTTCCCTGCTCCTACTAGTGATACCCCTCTCTGTATATCTCAGCATCTTGTTTGTCATACCTACTACTTTAATGCACTGTTTTTTAGGATTTAAAGGGTACCTTTCCTGCTCTTTTTTTTACATTTTCCCACAGAAATACTAAAGAAAGGGGACACTGCAGAGCAGCCTATGAGGAAGCAGCCATAACATACTAACATACTAGATGCCAGGAGAGTAGACCTCTTGGTCTATCAAGTCTGCTCGAGCTTCAGCACTCTGAATAGGTACCGTAGCCATCTACCTGGCTCCTTCTACTGTTACTCCATCCCCCAGTCCCACCCTCTCAAGGTAAGCCATCCTCAGCTTCACCCCTTGCCTATACCTATCTGTAACCCCCCCGTGCAAATAGGGGTTCCCAAAAGTCTTCCAGGAGCTTGTTTGAATGCTCCAAGCCTGGATGGTATTCAGCATCTAAGCCATTTATCTGTGAGTGCTTTTAGAGCCTCTGGTACTGTCTCTTTAAGAGCTGTCTGCCTGCAGACATAATTAATTTGGATGGGGGTCTGTGTGTTTCCTTGCTTGAGTCCCACTCGAGCTGCTGCCAAATTGCTCCATTTCTGCTGTCACTAAGTGGGCAGAGTGAGCACTTTTCAAAGATGTAACTGTTTGCCAGAAATCATTTGGAGTAATAACGAAAATACAGTTTGTCTAACCTGATTTTCTTTGCAGTCAGAACTGTGTTTGCCTAAGTCCCCCATTCTGGTTTTGAACTATTGAACTGGACCAATCAGTGTGGGGGAACCTTAGAAATGGAGCCTGCTGGTGGCAAATCAGAACTTGGACTTTCATTGTGGAGCCAGCCACCTATGTACTGTATGGCCAATGCTTCTGGGAATTGTAGTTTGGACTTCGGCGCCTTTTTCCACCAACAGGGGGAGTTTACTGAGAGTGACAGCCAAACTAGCCAACTGAACTGGAAGGAACTCAAAGAAAATGCCTGGCTCTGTCTACTGGAAAGATCAGATCAGTTTGGGGCAGTGAGAAGACAAGGAACTGTGAGCTTCTGCACTGTATAGTTCCACACAGTAAGCACGTGTAAGGCCCTAAGTTTCGGTCTGCAGCTTGTGCAAGTGCCTGTTCAGGCTGAATCCGACCTGTGAAGAGAATCAAGGAGATCTGAAAAGTAGAAACCCGGCTCACCCTGTAGAAGACTGGAGAAATTGCTGAATTGCGCTGGGTCTGTCGGGAACTGAATCTGCTGTGTGTTCTCCCGGGTATTGTGCAGTAATTGCAATCGAGATCGAGAAGCAGCCTCCCTGGTATAGTACCTTCCTTTTACATATAAATGTGTGTAGTGCTTGTGGGGAATCACATTTCAAATCCCCTGTACAGTGAATTGAGGGCATGAAGCTGGAAGTAAAATCAAGCTTAATCCAGACTACATCCATTTGCTCTAAACTGCTGTGGGGTCCAGTCACAAGGACCTTGTCCACATGGTCTGCTCCTGCTGGCAATCCAAGATAATCAGCCTTCCATCCAGTTCCCAGCCTTGAGTTTGTGAGTACAAAGCAGGGTAGCACTCTGCCATCTGTTTATCAAATCGCAAGTGTGTCATCTAATTGTTGTTTTTTTTTTTTCATTTCTTCACGAACTGAGCCCTCCGGCTCAGGATTACAATTGGGTATTGTGCAAGTGTCTTTTCCATCACAGGGCCCCATCCAGCTGCACCAATCCTGGTTAGCCCCCCCATTCTGGGTACTCAGTGAAAGTAACAATTTGGGACTCTGAATATGCGCACAGTACTGTGATTATTAATGTGTTTAACCTAATTAACTTGATTTGCCCCTTCCTTGTTACAGCTCCTTAAATAAATCAGATCTATTGGTTTTCAGCAAATTTACACTGACTGAGGTATTCGTTTATGTTAAAGTATTGTACTGTGGTTTTTGCACTGTATCATCTTGTTTTACAGTGGGTCCCCAGAGTCCAATCGACAGAGCCAGTCCTGGGTGTAAGTGTACATTGTGAAGATATTCCTAATGCATTGTATGGGCCACTAGTGGGAAGAAAGGGGGGTTACAGTGTCCCAGAGGGCTGTGACCAAGTTAGTTTAACTACTGCAAACCCTGACCTCTGCGTGGAGGCATCCGCCATTGGACCTAGGCCCCTCAACCTGTTAGTAGTTAAGCAGGCAGGGGTAGTAGCCCTTGGGACAGCACCACCGAGGGGTTACATCTTGGAGGCTCACTGCTGGGATTGTGTGTCCTCTAGTGGCCATATTTACAAATTACTGTTAAAAATAAATGGGTACCCCAACAGAAGCAGCTGTACACCAGTTGGTGAAGTGGTGTACTGGGCAGGAGATTGACCCCCAAAATGCTGTACTTGTCTTGGCTATCCCGCTGGGTACCAGTACGGACACTGTAGGGGGAATACTTTCCAAGGTCGTATGTTTATGAAACCCTGTAGTGGTGGGGCGGCTGGCTGATCTGCTCGCCCAAACTTTCATGGCTCTAATAGAGTATAAGTACCCTATAGACAGTTCTAAAGTGCCACAGACCATTACCCCAGAAGAAGCCCTCACTGACTGGAAAGTGATAACTAAAGACAGTAAAGACCCTGGGGAAAACAAGCCCCCCCCCACTATCTGAAACTTTTGAGCAGAAATTTGCTAAATTGTTGCTGGAGGAAGGGAAAACTGTGAAGGATTTAAAGAAACTATTATTGCCTCCTGAGAACGTTCCTCCACCAACACCATCTCCCCCTTCAGCACCCATTATTGCCCCTATGTCTGTACCTGCCAATAGTCATGACTCTTACCGCAGGTTGAAAATTTTCTCCGGCACCCTCCCCACCCCACAAGGGGAGAATGACTGGGAGACCTGGATAGACTATGTTGCCCCTCAAGTGCTAGAATGGCAATGCTCAGAAGCAGAAAAGTGAAAGAGGATAAGTGAGAGCGTCCGAGGTCCTGCTCTGGCTTCCATCCGTGCCAAATGGGCCAGTAACCCTGAAGCGACTGCACAGGACTATCTTGAGGCCTTGGAGAATGCGTATGGGAGCCCAGATTCCGATGAGGACCTGTGGTGGAGAGTAAGAAATACACAACAGTATCAAGGGGAGTTGTTGTCTATGTATGTATCTCGGCTGGAAAAATTGTTGCAAGAATGCCTCAGAAAGGGTAGTTTGCCAGTGACTGAATTGGACCGAACCAGGCTGGACAGGATCCTTAAGTCTGCCCCCTTCTCAGAACTGCTGTTGCTTCAGTTACGCCTGGCCAATCGACTGGAATCCCCACCCTCCTATGATGAGCTAATGAGAGAAATTTGAGGAGCTGAGAAAAGGCAACCCGGGAGGGACTTGCACCAATAGCTGCTGCTACGACCCGAATAACTGAGGGTGACCCATCAAGTGAAGTTCTGGGGCAAGGGTTGGCAGTTAAACAGTGTTCTGAGAAGGAAAAGGGTGTGCCACCATGGGGTGAACTGCTGAGGGAGATTAGGAAAGCAGCAGACAGTCTCATCATGAAGGCCACTCCTACAAGTATGGGCACTGACACTTGCCCGACTGCTTCTTGCTAGTGGGATGGAGGTGCCCACCCAGGCACCTCATGTCGACAATAGTTTGAAACTTAATGCCTTGACCATGGAAGTGAGGGAACTGATGAGATGTCTCCAAATGTCCACCCCACCACCTGCTGAGGTGGCACCAAGGTTTTCTATTGACAGTACCAATGCCGCAGCCCCAATGTGATGCTTTGGTCACCCCAAACTTCAGCTGACATATTGTGCCATAATTGTGGGAAGGATGGGCACATGAAGAGGGAATGTCGGTCTCGGAAAGACTTGGAGAGAGTGGTGAGCCGGCTACAAGGAGAGCTTTGGAGCACAAAACAGTGGTTAAGAGGTGCATGAAATGGCCACAGTGAAGGTCCCAAAAATGTTAACTCACATCCCTTTGTGGCAAGGTCATTTGCGCAGGCCCCCACTACCGCTTCTCCAGACTGGTCCAGAATAGTGGGTCCCTCCATGGGGACCACTGTAAAAGTGAATGGAGTGTATACAAGAGCTGTATTAGAGAGTGGCTCCTAAGTGACAATTATGTTCCAAGACTGGTATCAGAAGCATTTGTCTGCTGTACCCTTACTACCATTGGAGGGGCTGCATGTCTGGGGGTTAAGTGAGAAGGCCTACCCCTACTCAGGATATATCCGAATTTGGCTGTCTTTTCCCACCTCCATGGCTGGGGTGGCAGAGCATGTAGAGACCCTGGCCTTAGTGTGTCCCCCTACTGGACTGTATGATGGGGTTCCTTTACTAATTGGGACTATTGCACATATGTTTGGATGGCTGGCACAGTTGTGTTATGAAAAACAGGGGTCAAGGACTAGTAGAGTTTTAAGAATTCTGGCCTTGATCAAGAAGGTCTATGAGGCACAGAGAGATGCTGACAAAGTGGAACCAGAGGAACCGGTTGGAGTTGTCTGGAAAAAGGATCCTGAGTCTCTGATCCTGGTGCCAAATGCCCAGTGTACCTTACAGGGAGAGGTCCATATCAGAAAGGATGTCAAGAATAAAATATTAATGTTGGATGCACCAGGTGATGGAAAATTGCCTGAGGGACTGCTGGTCAAGCCTAGTACTTTGCCTGCTAGAGCCCATGCATATGCCAGAAGGGTAATGGCTCAACTTCATAATGTGTCTGACAGAGAGATACGAGTAAATAGAGGTTACACCCTGGCTACTGTGCATTGTGCAGAAACTGCAGTGCTACCCAGTAGCAAGAGTTCTGGGAAGAATGACATGGTAACACCGGACTTGTTTGATTTCAGTGACTCCCCGTTGCCAGCTGAATGGAAATTGAGGATCAGTGAGAAACTTGCCCAGAGAGACCCAGTGTTTTCTTTAAAGGAATGGGACATAGGATGCATGCAAGGAGCTGAGCACCATATCTGGCTGCATGATGAAAGGCCATTTCATGAGAGGTCTCAGTGCCTGGCACCTGTTGATATAGATGATGTGAGACAGCATCTGCAAGAGGTGCTAGCTGCTGGTGTAATACAAGAATCCAGAAGCCCCTATGCTTCCCCCATTGTGGTAGTGAGAAAAAAGAATGGGACAGTAAGGATGTGTGTGGATTATCGCACTTTAAACTGGCAGACTATCCCTGATCAGTACACAATGCCCCGCATTCAGGATGCTTTGGACTGCCTAAATGGGAGCAAGTGGTTCTCTGTGCTGGATCTCCGCAGTGGGTACTACCAGATCCCGATGGCCCCAGAGGACCATGAGAAGACAGCCTTTATCTGTCTGCTTGGCTTCTATGAATTCATGAGGATGTCTCAAGGGATTTCAGGCACCCCAGCCACTTTCAGTGACTGATGGAGCGTGCAGTGGGGGACATGAACTTACTAGAGTGCCTGGTATACCTAGATGATGTTATTGTGTTTGGCAGCTCATTGGAGGAACATGAGAGCAGATTATTCAAGGTGTTGGACCAACTGGAAGATTTTGGCCTTAAACTGTCCATTGATAAGTGTCAATTCTTTCAAACATCAGTAACATATGTGGGACACATAGTATCCACCGAGGGAATAGAGACCGACCCAAGTAAAGTTGAGGCCTTGACCACCTGGCCACAGCCCAAAAATCTAAAAGAACTGCAAAGATTCCTGGGATTCTCTTGTTATTATCGGTGTTTCATCAAGGACTATTCAAGAGTGATCCGCCCTTTACTTAACCTTATTCAAGGGTATTCCCCAACCCACAAAAAATATAAAAAGTCAGCGTCCATCGAGACTGAAAGAGTGTATTTTTGTCCAAGTGAAGTATTTGGGGTCCACTGGACTCCTGATTGTGAGACTGCTTTTCATGAGATTATATATCAACTTACCCATGCTCCAGTGTTGGCCTATGCTGATCCAACAAAACTGTATGTCCTGCACACTGATGTTAGCTTGAAAGGGTTGGGGGCTGTGTTGTACTAAGAGCACGAGAATGGCCTGAGACCAGTGGCCTTTGCCAGTAGAAGCCTGACCCCATCTGAAAAGAACTATCCTGTACATAAGTTAGAGTTCCTAGCTTTGAAGTGGGCTATTGTTGACCAATTCCATGAGTACTTGTATGGGGCTAAGATACTAGTAAAAACTGACAATAATCCTTTGACCTATGTGCAGACTTCAGCTAAGTTGGATGCCACTGGCCATAGGTGGCTTTCTGCATTATCTACATACGACTATGCTGTTGAATACAGAGCAGGCCTGAACCACATAGATGCTGATGATCTCTCCTGGAGGCCTGTTCCCCAGAATGACTGGGTCAGACTGTCAGAACCTGTTATTCGAGCACTCTGCCAGAAGTTTGACAGGGAGGAACAAATGTCCACGGACGCAGTGGACTGCATGGTGGATTGTTTGGGACCCTCTGAGAATTGCATACCTGCTGCTTATTGCCACTTTTCTGCAATAGACATTGGTGCATTGCCTCAGCTGGACAATGACAGTATTTGGCAGGCTTAATCCCGCGATCCCAGGACCAAATCAGCTTTAGAAGCCCTCTATGCAGGGAAAGATGTGTCCAAATTACGTTCCACTGATTTAACTGCATTGTTATACAAAGAAGATCCTAAGTTGAAACTGATCAATAGACTGTTATACAGAGAAACAGTAGACAGAGGGGAACAAGTAGACAAACAACTAGTGCTGCTCACTGCCTTTCGAGACTCAGTACTGAGGTCCTTACACAACCACATGGGGCACTTTGGCATAGACAGAACACTTGACTTGGTGAGATCCAGATTCTATTGACCTAAGATGGGGGCTGATGTGGAGCAAAACATTTGAACTCGTAATCGCTGCTTACAAAGGAAAGCTTTGCCCCAGAGGGCTGCCCCCCTTGTTAACATCACCACCAGTGCACCCATGGAGCTGGTCTGTATTAATTTTCTGAGTTTGGAGTCAGATCAAAGAAATATTAGTAATGTGCTGGTGGTCACTGACCATTTTACGAGATATGCCCAAGCTTTCCCCACGAAGGACCAGAAGGCATCCACTGTGGCAAAAGTACTTGTAGAAAACTTTTTTGTTCACTATGGGGCTCCATAAAGAATCCATTCTGATCAAGGGAGAGACTTTGAGAGTCATCTGATCAAAGAGATGCATTCTCTGTGGGGAGTGTGAAAGTCTATAACCACCCCTTACCACCCCCAAGGGGACCCACAACCTGAACGTTTCAACTGCACTTTGCTAGATATGTTAGGTATGCTCCACCCAAAGGACAAGCCTAGATGGAGCCAACAAATTAGAACCCTGGTACATGCCTACAACTGCACCAAAAGTGATGCCACTGGGTTCTCCCCCTACCGCCTGATGCTTGGAAGAGAAGCTCAATTGTTGGTAGATGTGTGTTTTGGGGGTCTCTCCTGATGGGGTTCGAGCTGAAAACTGTTTACAGTATGTGCAAAAGTTAAAGGTCCAGCTAAATCATGCATACTAACTGGCTCAAACCATGGCTGCGAAAAGAAATCTGGCCAACAAAGAAAGGTATGATAAAAAGGTTAAAGCACAGGAACTCCAGGAGGGAGATCGGGTATTACTAAGAAATCTGGGACTGCACGGCAAACATAAGATTGCTGACCAGTGGCACCATCTCCCTCACATTGTAGTGTGCAAACTAGATGATCTGCCTGCGTGTAAAGTAAGGCCTGAGAATAATTCAAAAGATGTTAAAACAATGCATAGAAACCATTTACTGCCAATTGGACAAATCTTGATTGAGTCTGAGCCCCCAGAAAATGCCCCCTTTGGACCAGTGACTAAAGCTGCTGCTAAGGAAAAATCAAGAAAGTCTGCACCTACAGAAGCTGAGTTAAAGCGTTCCCCTCCACAAGTCCCAGTTGAGCATGACTATCAGTCCATATCAGAGGAAAGCGAGTGTGACTTTGAATACTACCCTTCTTACAAACTGAGTCAGTTGTTTCGGGGCAATCCCCTAGTCAATAGTGGAGATGAAGCTGGGCCTTCTGGATTGTCTAAGCCCCCAGCTTTGTTCCTGGAGCCAATGCTCTCAGAAAGTGAAGTGCAAAGCATCAAGTCAGATGATATGGAATCATTGTGTATGGTTGAATTGTTTGAGCTTTCAGGGGAGGAAAATGATGGACTGGAACATACTGGTGACATACCAGAACAAGAAGAGTGTGTTGAGTGCCCTGATAATTCACTGTCAGTGTCAGAAAGCTCTTTGTGTGAGCCAAGTGTTGTGGACTCAAGAGATTGTAACTCCTGGAGCTGAAAGTGCCCCAAGTTCTAGTCTCTCTGTCCCAATGGAGATTCCCCTGGCAAGTAAAGACAATGCTGAAAATGAGGCTCAGAGTGCAGAGACTGTAACAGTTCCCCCTAGAAAGACTAGTCGAGCTGTAAAGCCTGTGGTGCACCTCAGTTATGATTCCCCTGGGAGGCCTGTGGATTTGCCTCTCAATGTTGTCCATAAAGGAGTGTATGTGTCCCCCAGCTCATTGCCCAAACTGTACATCAGTGCTAACTCCAAGTTACTTGTGTTGCCCTCTAAGAATGGTGCCCCTGCCCCATCCAGCCCCAAGGTAGCTGATAGGGAAGGGCCCCCTCTCTTCAGGTTTCATGTACAAGAGGCAATAACCTGAGTTATGGTACAATGTATGTGTAATACTGTGAGAAGAGTGACATACTGCAAAGTTTCAGAAATGTGTTTCTGATAAAGTGATATATTGACTGATGATTACATGTATGAGCCTAATGTGATTCTGATGCAAATGTATATGGTTGCAATTGAAACTTATGGGGGTACTTGCTTGACACGGACACCAAGCTTTTTCCATGCTGGAAAGGGTGTAACGCCCCCTGCAAATGGGGGTTCCCAAAAGTCTTCCAGGAGCTTGCTTGAATGATCCAAGCCTGGATGGTGTTCAGCATCTAAGCCGTTTATCTGTGAGTGCTTTCAGAGCCTCTGGTACTGTCTCTTTCAGAGCTGTCTGCCTGCAGACATAATTAATTTGGATGGGGGTCTGTGTGTTTCCCTGCTTGAGTCCCACTCAAGCTGCTACCAAATCACTCCATTTCTGCCGTCACTAAGTGGGCAGAGTGAGCACTTTTCAAAGATGTAACTGTTTGCCAGAAATCATTTAGAGTAATAACGAAAATACAGTTTGTCTAACCTGTTTTCTCTGCAGTCAGAACTGTGTTTGCCTAGTCCCCCATTCTGGTTTTGAACTGCTGAACTAGACCAATCAGTGTGGGGGAACCTTTGAAATGGAGCCTGCTGCTGGCAAGTCAGAACTTGGACTCTCATTGTGGAGCCAGCCACCTATGTACTGTATGGCCAATGCTTCTGGGAATTGTAGTTTGGACTTTGGCACCCTTTTTCCACCAACAGGGGGAGTTTACTGTGAGTGACAGCCAAACCAGCCAACTGAACTGGAAGGAACTCAAAGGAAATGCCTGGCTCTGTCTACTGGAAAGATCAGATCAGTTTGGGGCAGTGAGAAGACAAGGAACTGTAAGCTTCTGCACTGTATAGTTCCACACAGTAAGTGCGTGTAAGGCCCTAAGTTTCGGTCTGCAGCTTGTGCAAGTGCTTGTTCAGACTGAATCCGACCTGTGAAAAGAATCAAGGAGATCTGAAAAGTAGAAACCCGGCTCACCCTGTAGAAGACTGAAGAAATTGTTGAATCGGGCTCGGTCTGTCAAGAACTGAATCTGCTGTGTGTTCTCCCGGGTATTGTGCAGTAATTGCGATCAGGATCGAGAAGCAGTCTGCCTGGTATAGTACCTTCCTTTTACATATAAATGTGTGTAGTGCTTATAGAAATCACATTTCAAATCCCAGTACAGTGAATTAAGTGCATGAAGCTGGAAGTAAACCCAACAATCCAGACTACATCCATTTGCTCTAAACTGCAGTGGGGTCCAGTCACAGGACCTTGCCCACATGGTCTGCTCCTCTGGCAATCCAGGACAATCAGCCTTCCATCCAGTTCCTAACCTTGAGTTTGTGAGTACAAAGCAGGGTAGCTCCCTGCCATCTGTTTATCAAATCGTAAGTGTGTCATCTAATTGTTGCTTTTTTTTTCATTTCTTCACGAACTGAGCCCTCCGGCTCTGGATTACAATTGGGTATTGTGCAAGTGTTTTTTCCATTACAGGACCCCATCCAGCTGCACCGATCCTGGCTAGCGCCCCTCCCCCCCATTCTGGGTACCCAGTGAAAGTGACAATTTGGGACTCTGAATATGTGCACAGTACTGTGATTATTAATGTGTTTAACCTAATTAACTTGATTTGCCCCTTCCTTGTTACAGCTCCTTAAATAAATCATATCTGTTGGTTTTCAGCAAAGTTACACTGACTGAGGTATTCATTTATGTTAAAGTATTGTACTGTGGTTTTTTCACTGTCTCATCTTGTTTTACAGGGGGTTCCCAGAGTCCAGTCGACAGAGCCAGTCCTGGAGGTAAGTGTAAATTGTGAAGATATTCCTACTGATTTGTATGCACCACTAGTGGGAAGAAAGGGGGTTACAGTGTCCCAGAGGGCTGTGACCAAGTTAGTTTAACTACTGCAAACCCTGACCTCTGGGTGGAGGCACCCACCATTGGATCTAGGCCCCTCAACCTGTTAGTAGTCAAGCAGACAGGGGTAGTAGCCCTTCGGATAGTGCCACCAAGGGATTACATATCCCACTCTCTCTTGAACCCTTCCACCACAGCTGGCTGTACCAGCTCCCTGGGGCGCATTCACAGATCCCCACTCTCTTGCTGAAGTACATCCTCCTCCTCCCCCAATCCTCCCACCCTCAATCTTCCAACTGTATCCTCTGGTAATTCCCCCTTCCTTTCGCTGAAAGATCCCATCTCAGCTTACCTTATTTACTCCATTGAGGTACTTGAAGACCTCAATCATGTCCCCATGGTCTCTCCTTTCCTCCAGTGAGAACAGGTTGATCTCCCCTAGTTGCTGCTCATATGTCATATCCCCAGGTTCTGGATAATTTTAGTCACTCTCCTCTGGACCATCTCCAGGAGCTAGATGTCACTCCTTAGATGTGCCCTCCAGAACTGCACACAGTACTCCAGGTGTGGTCTAACCAGGCTGTTGTATAGTTGCAATATCTCCTCCCTGTTCCTAGAGGTAATCCCCCTAGCGATGCAGCCCAGCATCCTATTTGCCCTGACCGCAGCCCTCCTGCATTGCTCTAAATTATTCATGTTAACATCTACCAGGACTCCCAGGTCTCTTTCCCCTGATGTGGCCTGCAGCTCATCCCTCCACAGGGTATACACATATTTGGGGTTTTCACACCTTAGATGTAGCACCTTGCACTTGGAGGAGTTAAATTTCAATTTCCAGGTACAGGACCACCTGTCCAGAGTATCCAGGTCCTCTTGTAGGGCCAATCTTCCCTCTTCCCCTTCCACCACTGTCCCAAGCTTAGAGTCATCTGCAAAGAGACTCATTTTGCACCTGATACCTTGTCTAATATTGCAGATGTAGGCATTAAACAGGAGCGGCCCCAGAACTGATCCCTGTGGGACCCCACTTATGATCTCCCTAGCAGATGAGACCTTCCCCCTAACTACTACTCACTGAGTGTGCCCAGAAAGCCAGTTTCCAATCCACCTAACCATCAGTGGGCCTATCCCCATCCTCCCCAGCTTCTCCAGTAGGCCATTGTGAGGGACTGAATCAAATGTCTTACTGAAGTCCAGGAACAGTACAGCCACTGGTCTCCCCCTGTCAAGTGCTGACATCACCCACTCATAGAATTCTACAAGGTTGGTTTGACACTATCTACCTGGCACAAACCCATGCTGCCAGTTATCCAAGTAACCCATCTCCTCTAAGAAAGCCCCCAGCTTTTCCTTAAAGATGATCTCCATTATCTTCCCCACCTATATAAAACTGATGGGTCCATAGTTTCCTGGCTCTTCTCTCAATACCCTTTTATGGATGGGCACAACATGCACCTGCCTCCAATCCCTTGGTACCTTTCCCATCTGCAGCGACAAGTTAACGAGATCTGCCAGTGGAACAGGCAAACCATCTGCCAACTCTCACAGTACCGTGGGATGAATAGCATCGGTCCCTGAAGATCTGTCCTTTTTTAGGGACTTGAGGGCTTCCCACACCCGACTGATCGGAATATCAGCATCTGTCCCTCCTCCCCTTCAGCAGAATCAGCCTGATGACCCACCCCTGGACTACCCCCCCAGTGGCTTGTTCTTCAGCAGGTGCCCCAATAAGCAGGTCTGCTGCCCCTTCTGTGTCCTGCACCTCTTTTTTGGGAGATCCCCAGCCTCCTCCCTAGTGAACACCTAGGTGAAGTACTCATTTAGTACCTCTGCCTGCTCTCCAGCCTCTTCCACCAACCCCCAGAAGACCTCAACCTACTGAACTGGCCCCTGACCTTCCTCCTCTCCCCAATATACCTAAATAATCCCTTTTCCCTGCCTTGTATCCCCTGCACCAGCCTCTGCTCCTTCCAGGCCTTTGCCTGCCTCACCACTCTGGTAACTTGTGTGGCTGCAAAGCAATATCTTTCCCTATTCCTCTCTCCTCTCATTTTTTTGTACCTACTGTAGGCAGCCTTCTTCTCCCTTACTGCCTCCTTGACCTCCTTGGTCCACCAGCATGGTTTGTGAGACCTACCACCCTTGTGCCTCACCCCTGCACACGTCCTGGTGGCCTCCTGTAGCCCTGCTTTATGATCTCCTACCTGCCTTCAACATTCAGACCTGGTTTTAGCTCCCGCAAATGCCCCTTGAGAATTTCCCCCATGCTCCTAAAGTCTACTCCCCTAAAATCAATCTACCCCCCTAAAATCAACTATCACAGTTTTTGAACGATCCCACCCCCCACATTAAGCTGAAACTAGACTGTGTCATGATCACTCCCAGCCAGGAGTTCTTCCACAACCAGATCCCATACAAGATCCCCATCTGCTAAAACAACATCCAGGATACAACCCTCCCTCATTGGGTCCATTACCTGCTGATTGAGGAACATGTCCAGGAAGCCATCCAGCAGCTTCTGTTCCCTGGTCACAGTGGACATCATAGTTCCCCCAATCGGTAATCAGCATATTAAGGTCCCCCCCAAGACCACTCCTTCCCCCTCCAGTCCACACTGACCCCTAATGTTAGCCAACAGGTACTTCTCCGGGTCCTCTGCCAGCCCTGGGGGCCTATATACCACCCCCAACTTAATCCTCCCTCCCATGGGGGTTCGTAAAGTGACCCACAAATCCTCCATGATGCCCTCCTTTTCCACCACTCTAATAACCTTGATGTTATCCCTAATAAACATTGCTACTCCTCCCTCTCTGCCCGGCCATTCTATCCTCCCTAAGCACAAGGTACCCACTCAGATTAAGATCGCAGTCATGTTAAGGGGTGGCCCAAGTTTCAGTGACTACTGCTACATCCACCCCACCCTCCACCAGCATGGCCTGGAACTCAGGCATCTTATTCCCCAGGCTCCTGGCATTTATTAAAACTACCCCCAACCCTTGTTCCCACCCCCCTTGATCATATCTTCCCTTGATCCTTCATACATCTGTCTGCATCCCTCTCCTAGGGTACTGTCCGACATCTCCTCCCCCTTTTTGGGGTTGAGGGCCAGTCCTACCTGCAATATTGATGGCCGGATCAGCCCCGCATTTCAACCCTCCCCCCATCACAAGTTTAAACCCCATCTAGCCTGAATGAAATCCACCATCCCCGTTTGAGAACTTCCTTTCCTACAGGATTTAGGTGAAGCCTATCCCTGGCATACAGTCCCTTGTCTTCTCAAACTCCCTCCAAGTATCCCAAAACCCACATTCCATGTGCTTCACCCCACTGCCTGAGCCAGTCATTTATCTCCCTGATCTTCTGTTTGTTCTCCACTGTGGCCCTTGGCATTGGCAGGATTTCCAAGAAGGAGGCTGTGCAACCTTTATCATGACAGACCCTGGCCAGTTCTCAGAACCTTGCCTGAATTTCCAGTACACTGTTCCCCTTACTATCATTTGTCCCCAGATGCATCAGGAAGTCTAGTGATCCATCACAGTCCCATACCAGCTGATACACCATGAACTTTGCCATATGCACAGTCAGACCAGAAATACCCACTACCTTAACTTGACTCAATTTTACCCTCTCCCAGCCCCTCCCAATGAATACCCCTGATCATGAAGTCTCCCAACAGGAGTACCTTAGTTCCCCCCCCCCCGGTGTTGGTTTCACTGCCTTTTTGGACTTCCCTCAGCAACTATCACTCTCCCTTCCCCAAGACCACTTATTCCCGTACTCCTCTAAACCATCTGCAATAGAACCTCTTGCTGCCCTATCTCTCTTGACATGGCTTTTATAACCAAGTTCCCAGGTTCCCCTCAGTTTAGCTTCCACCCCACTCCCTACCCCAGTCAGGCCTTCTTCTCTGACCTCCCTCCTTCCAGCCTCTACCTCACCAGATCCTCCCCCTACACTGCACTCCTATCACCATCACCTCCACCTACCTCATCCCATATCCTCTTGCCCCCTACCATGCCC
Organism: Neoceratodus forsteri; assembly: GCA_016271365.2. Classification (NCBI taxonomy): domain Eukaryota; kingdom Metazoa; phylum Chordata; order Ceratodontiformes; family Ceratodontidae; genus Neoceratodus; species Neoceratodus forsteri. The sequence continues at coordinate 251,226,617 of CM057450.1, read as the reverse complement.
ACCTGCAGGGCCCCCTTACCTTTGGGCCTTCCTTTGGTATGATCCTCCCCCCCTTGAAGAATACCCCTCCCTTGACTCCATGTCACCTCCTTTTTCATTGAGTGGGCTTTAAGCCCCCACACCTTCCCTCTGCTGGTCCCCCCCTTCCCTTCTGTGATATTTGAGTTGCCCTTCCCCCTGCTAGCACACTTATTTGAGTTAGCAAAGCCCAGCCTCATCCGGTTCCCCATATCACTCCCACCCCCATCAGCCTTTTTCTCCTTGGCACTCCTCACCATGTCTTCTCCACTCAACTTGCTCAATGGCTCAAATTTATTATAGCACTCAAAGTCAAACTCTTTCCTTAGTCCAGGTTTCCCACTTTCTGCCCCTCTGGCAGGCCACCTGACACTCCCAACCCTCCTGCCCCCCCATCTCCTATGATTTCGACTGTTTCTGCTACTGGTTTCCTCCCAGGTAGATACTTCTTTAGCTACCAGTCCCCGCTCCCTAAGTTCTCCCTTACTGCCTGATGAAACAGATCCATGTCTCACACCATCACTGCCCTCCTGCCCCCTCAGGCCCCCCCAGACATGTTCACTACCCCAGCATCTCCAGTTTTCTCTGTACCCCATCAATCTCCCCCCAGTCTGCAAAACTACATACAGACTGGGCAACCCCCTACCTCCAGGCCCAATTCAGAACCATGGCTGCCCCACAGCCAGTGCACCCAACAACCCTGCCAAAGATGCCTGCCCTGGTCAATGGGGGCCAACCCAGAGACCCTCTTCAAACATTCTTGGATATGCCCCATTGACCAGGCCCCCACCACCGGCAGACCTACCTGCAACCCTCTAGTGGCAGCCGAATGGGGAGATGTAGCCAAAGAAATTAAAAACACAGCCTTTAGACCAATCTACAACACAGAATAAAAATAATTGGGATAAAGCAATTTAAAATAGACTTAAACTCTGCATTTTTTCTTACAACCTGCATCACTTGATACAGAATAGGCCTGCACAGTTGCATTGCTCACAATGGACAAATCTCATGGTACAAACACTTCTGTATTAGGCATTTTTGCACCCAAAAGTCAGACCCGGGAAGGGTGACCTGCACAAACACTACAGTCATGGAATCAGCACAGCGACTAGCAGGAGAAGTCACCCTAACCACCATACAAGCTATGCTCCACCAGCTTGTCAAAATTGTCCAAGACCATGACCATACGTTTGATGCTATGACACTTTGAGTTTCAGCACTGGAAACTTGTATGGAAACATGTGAGCAGACGGTCCAAAAGTTGGAGGTTTTGGTCTTGAAGTTGGTCAATGTGACAACCAAATTGTTTATGGGAAATGCCTTATTAAGACAATGCTTAATGACTGTAAAAAATCAAGTCAGGGAAAGAAACCTCAGAATATTGAGGCTGTCTGAATCAACACAGGGTGTCCTTGCACAGCACCTTGACATTTGCTAGAACTCTGTTGCTCACTGTTTTAGGATTCTCCAAGGATGACCCACCACAGTCACCTGAAAAAGCCTTTTGTGTGACTCTATGGAGGGCAGTGTCTAAGGCATCTATCCCCACACCTTCATGATTGTATGTACTGGTGCTGGGGACAGGGACAGAGCCATCATGATGGCTAGGAGCAAGGGAACATTAAAATATGAGGAGGACACTCTGCAACTGTTCCCAGACCTCTCATATAGCACTTGCCAGTGCCCCAAAGTCTTCAATAGAGTAAGAGGATGGCTACAGCAGTCCTGAATTCAACACCAGTTTTTGCTGCCTGCCAGTGTATGGATTGTCTGGAACGGGCATCAGTATTTGTTCACAGACCTCAAGCAGGCTGATAAACTTATCCAATGGGTCAAGGTGAACCTGTATGAAGGTGTGGAGGGAGAAGGTGCATCAAATGATGCCTAATCTGTGCACCTGTGTTAGATAATATGGGACTCTGGACCCTGAACTGTGAGCTTTAATGGTTCTTTTTTGTTATTGTTATGAATACATTTATTACAAAAATGGGATGGAAAAATTACTTTAGTCCTGGTGCATGGTACGTAATGTGTTTCTGAGGGTGTGAGCTTATGGAGGTTTGGTAGCTTGGTGTGTACACTTAGTTTAACATGGCAGTTTCCCGCCTTCTCCCTCTTCAGCCCCAGAACCTCTTCCCCAGGCTGAGTACACTGTAATGGCCAAACTTTGGAGCAGCTTACTCACTGGGCTCTTTTCCAATTGCTTAGTGCTTGGGGTATGCATTATTACAGTGTGTGTTCTGTTTCTTTCTCCTTATAATGTCCATACTGTTTAAAGAAATAACTAAAATTACTTATTTTATGCCATGCTTGAATGTGACTTGTTTACATTTTACATGCAGGTTTGCTCTACCATATTTATTCTGACTGTTTATTGAACCACATCTTTACACTTAGCTATATGTGTTTCCTGGTAGCATATAGTACTCAGCATAACTGAGTATCAGTTTTGCAGAGATGAATGTTTATCAGTGACTTAAATGTCCAACTGTGGTCTGGTCCTGGGAGTTGGGAACAAGTTTTTGATCATGCAAATTCCTGATGCTCTGGGGGAATCATTTAAATAGGTAGTCACTTTGGTAAAAGGGAATGGTAGATTCACAGACTTTAACAGTTTCCCTTATCCTTCCTTGGCTGTAAGCAATAGGGAATATTGTCATTATATATCAGTTATTAGGTATGCCCCCTCTTGTTGTAACTCAGGAGAGGGTGTTCTGCATGAGTCCTTTGTAAGACGATTGTTTTACTTGTTAATTGTACTTATGCTGTCCCTCTGCTGGAGTATGTTTGTATGTTTTGCTTGCAAAACCCAATAAACATATATTTAAAAGAAACACTAAAGGAGCCTTACCTGCCCCAAAGTTAATTGCTGCAAAAATCATAATTTTTCTGTGGTTATAATTTGAGAGGGAAGTGATCATATGTTGGCTTAATGGAGATGAGAGCCTGCTCCCTTCCACTTCCTGATTAGGAGACACACACACCCGTACTGTATAATGTTTTGTAATGTAAGACTATAGAGAGCATGAGGACATGCTCCATAGACTTGTACAGGGACTCATTTTTGAATACAGTTTTTACCATTTTAGACTGTTGATTTCAACACATCAAGACCATGGCTGAACTACCAAGGCCCTTGTTAGTTAAGCTGTGGCCTTGAGCTGTTGAATTTGGCACTCTAAAATGGTAAAAAAGTACTTGAAAATGGATCCCTATACATGTCTATAGAGCATGCTACCATGCTGTCTGTAGTCTTACATCACAAAATGTTAGAGTGTGGGGTCATGTCCCTGAATTGGAAAGTGGAAAGGATTGAGCTCTTGGCTCCACAAAGCCAAAATATTGTCCCTTCCCTTCCAAATTATAGTGACAGAAAATTATTTATGCAACAATGAACTCTGGGGCAGATAAGACTACTTTACTGTTTTTAGGCTGCACAACAGAAAAGGTGTTCTTTAAGATTATCAGATAATATTACCCCTTAATCTATTTTCTCTGCTGTATGGTGTGGGGGAAGGGGCATTTTAAGAGGGATCCAAGGAATTATGACATCAGTAAAAGGGTACCTGATGGCCAAAACAAACTGCCAGCAGAAGCTGTGGAGTTAAAAACAGTGGGGGGCTTCAAGTATGTGTTGGCTAGACATAGGGGTATTATACTAAATAGGCAGGAAGGAGATACAGTCACCAGAGATCAGTTAAGGTCTGTGGAAAAAGATTAGGCAAGGAACATCTAGGCAGACTGGTTGGGCCAAGTGGTCCATTTCTGCTGACGATGTCTATGTTTCTAGTGCCACAACCATCATTATATATTTTCTTTTCAGTTTCTTTAACTTCATTGACCTGCTGTTTAATAGTTTTGGGGTTTTCACTTATATCATGTATGATAATATGGTACTCATGCAGTAGAGTAATTCACAACCATAAACTCTTAAATTAGCCATTTACTGGCAGGAATTTAAAAAAGAAATTTGTAATTTCAGGTAGCACCAATAGTTTCTTTTATTTATTTAATTTTGTTGACCCGATAGGCCCACTGAGACTAGAAGTCCCTTTTCAGGGATGACCGGAGGATACCGATGGTAACAAACTGAAATTGAACCAGATTAAGCTGTTGGTATTTTTTAGTGAAAATAAAACACTTTTCTAGAGATTAGCCAGTAACAGAAAAGGTGCCCAATTAACATAAATACTATGCATTGTGTATGACTACATGGTATGTGTGCAGAGCAGTAATTCAGAATTGACAGCAGTTCCCAGCACTGCAATTACCCATTTACCAGACACAATTTAAACAACTGGTTGTTGCTTCCAGAAGCACGACAGAGCACTTAAAAAGAAAATGTGTGTGTGTGTGTGTGTGTGTGTGTGTGTGTGTGTGAGTTCAGCCAGTAGGAGTGCAGGTGCCACATCCAAACGTGCATCATGTGTGGCTATGGGATATGGTTGCAGCTCAACACTTCACAGTCATCAGCATTGGTTAGCACTATATTTAGCCATGTAGTGCCCACAAAAGGGCACTTGCCAATTACCTGTTGTTTCAAACAGCAGGACAGAGTTGTTTAAAAGGGGAAAAAAAAGTTTTTCTACAAAGCCTGTACAGGCTCACCATCCAGCTGTGCATTGTGTGTGTCTGTCTGTCTTTCTCTCTCTCTCTCTCTCTCTCTCTCTCTCTCTCTCTTTTCCTGCTCTCAAACCTTACAAACTACATCCTGAAGCTGAATCATGCTTTTATCAAAAACAGAAATGTTAAAATTACTTTGAAATTGCACATTTTTAGATGTTATTATTAAACTTTATAAAATTAGTTAATTCATGGATTAAGAAATACTAAATGTGGTGAACAAACAACCAAGAAATCAAACTTAAACTGGCACCAAACATGCATTTAATACCTACAGAGACAGAGCTGTAACATCATAACCCTAGTACTATGAGTCAACTATGGCACATGTCTCTTGCTTAGTGGTGCTTGTAAGGAAAAATTGTGTAGGTGTCTCAGGGTATGTGATTACAGTATTACACCTCTGTGTCACCATGCATTACATTCACTTCTAGCACCTGCTTATTTTTGTTTTGAATTTTCTTGGTCATTTGTGTGCAGCTTTTAGTGTGGGGTGTGTTTGGATTTCCACTGTTGAGAGGGTGCTCCCTCAGTGGTGACATGCACACTGGAATTTGTTGTTTTGCTGGCAACTTGCAGATAAAACATTCAGATTCAGTATTATTTCATAAAATGATGAATTTTATGAGAATTACATTTTTGGAAAAAATTCACAATTTGGGAAAGAGAGGTATGACGTGAAAAAATGAGTGTGAAATGATGTTAGATTTTGACACTATTATGTGAAAATTGAACACATGCAAAACTGGCAATTTCACACTATTTCACCAGTATAATAAAACTTTTCTCAGTACTAGTAAGAAAGAGAGGATCAGAACACTACCTTGAACCAATTGCTGAGGGCAACATATACAGCCGCCCCAGTAGCCTTTCTACATCACAGCTACCTTAAATTATGGTAACCAGAATGAAATGGCTACATTAAGAGTCTTCAGGGTAGGTTCTAGAGATGAAAAAAATGTCAAGCTGAATGTTTAGGACCATATCTCAGATGGTCAAATTTAAGAAGGAGGGTACATAAGCTGAGGTAGAGAAACCCCTCCCTTTAGGAACAGCGAGGCAGTTGCAGGGGAGGGATTGAGAGTAAATTCAACATCACCTGCCATTAGTAGTGCAAGAGGGCAATAAGCTTATGGGAATTTTTTGGCTGGCAGTGAGGAGGGCAAGAATAGAAACAATAGATGGGGTGAGGGAGAAGTCTCCAGGAAGGCTTTGACATGACACCAGTTGACTTTGAGGTGACTGCTGCTAGTGGGACACAGGAAATGGAAGGAGGATTAAGGAAAAGTAGAATATGGTGAGGAATGTGAAGGGTGAGATACGAAAGAAAGTAGTGGATGGGGTGGGGCAGATGGAGAGGAAGATAAAGGGAGGACAAGAGGAAATGCAGATCATGGAAGAAGGGAAGCTTATCAAGGGGTTTAGTAGGAGGAGCTGAAAAAGAGAAACTTGAACAGTGAGGAGGTGAAAGTAGTGGAGAGATATGAGAGGATTCGAGAAACAGTGGAACAACAGAACCACTGGTAACAGTGTATAGTGGTAATTAGTATAAGCAATATAATCCTAGTCAAACTAAGAATAGCACAGCTAGTGGAAATAACAAGGCTGTATCACAAAATAAAACTGTAAACAGAACAGGCTCAGCAGGTAACCCAAAATAGCAACTGTTAGGTAATACCAAGTCAGGGGAAATAGGATAAAGAGATAAAATATAACAGAGGCCTGGAAAGCAGATTCACTAAATTGAGGGCTAGAAATAAAACTATAGTAGAGCACATGGGAACATTGGTTTGCAGAGGGAGCAAGGAATATCAGGAAGGGAACAAAGAAATTGATGTAGAGGGATGGGTAAGCTAGCAAGGGTGCACAGAAGGGGTTGAGCAAATAGCAAGTACACAAAAGTGTTTGTCTTAACAGGGTAGGACAGCAACAGGTGAAGTGATTAGTAAACAGCAGTAGAGCTACAGTGCAATGTACCCATATGTTTGATAAGGGCAACCTGCTAGAAAGGACAAGTGGAGAAGGAGAGGCAATTAGCAAGTAGGCAAAAAAGATAACTCTAAACTTAACAGTAGGACAGCAACAGAGTAATTATTAGACATCAGCAGAGTTCCAATAAGGTTATAGGTCACATTGGGAGATAACAGATAGCAGGTATACATGGGTGAGGGGGGCCATCACAGGCAGCACAAGTACAATTCCAAAAGCCAAATAGCAGAGTACTGTAGACAAAGTGCAGCAGGTAAATATAACTACTCTCTGTAGGCAAATGCTGTATACTGTAGTTACTATCAGTAAGAAAGCTTACTGTGGTCACTATAGAGTAGTAAATGGCAACTATAGCAATCGGCAACCCTGGGTGTACAAACAGATGTCCTATGTGCTCATGAAAGACTAAATAGATGTCCTGTTTTGGCCACTAAGGAGGACACCCATTGACTGGAGTGTTCTACATCAATGTGGCCTCCTGCTGTGAACTCTTGATCAGGGCTAGCCCACACTCCACAACTGGACTTCTGCCCCTAGTCTGACAGCACTCCAGAAGCAGCCGACTGCATCATGAAGCCCGGATTCCTCCTGCAGAAAGGTATGACTCCAAGATAGCCAACTGGATCACGGGTGCTTTTCTGAAACAAGCCCCGACTGGTCCAGATATACAGACATTGCTTCTGCCACTTGGCGTATATATTTCTGCCTCTGAGCCTAAACTCTGCTCAGTTTTACTGTTAGCTTCAGGTATTTAATGCCACAGCAATTGCCTGCATGTTGTCAAATTATTTAGAGCTGCCAAATTGTTTAAAAGTGTTTACAGCCCTGTTAAAGTGAAGTCAGACTGTTCTAATTGCTCCATGCCACTCTTGACGCCTAACTTAACTACCCTTTTGTTCTGCTAATTTATTGATGTCCACTGCCCTGCCTGACCCTTTGTCCTAGCTGCCTTTAAAGTCCTCCCTTTTTCTCTCTCCAGCTGCTGCCCTTGACCAGAGCTAGCCCACGCTCCACAACCAAACTTCTGCCTCCTGGTCCAGCAGCACTCCAGAATCTGCCGACTGTATCGTGAAGCCTGGATTCTTCCTGCAAAAAGCCACTGCCCTTGATCAGGACTAGCCCATGCACCAAAACTGGACTTCTGCCCCCTGGTTTGATGGCACTACAGACACTGCTGACCACATCGTGAAGTCCAGATTCCTCCTGCAAAAAGATACATCTCCAAGCCAGCCAACCAGATCATGGGCACTTTTCTGAAACAAGTCCTGATTGGTTCAGATCTAAAGACATTGCTTCTGCCACTTGGCGCTGTACATTTCTGCCTCTGAGCCTAATGTCTGCTTGGTTTTACTGTTAGCTTCAGGAATTTAATGCCACAGCAATTGACTGCATGTTGTTAAATTATTTAGAGCTGACAAATTGTTTTAAACTGTTTACAGCCCTGTTAAAGTGAAGTCAGTTTTAATTGCTCCCTGCCGCTCTTGGCGCCTAACTTAACTACCTCTTTTGTTCTGCTAATTTCTTGATCCCCGCTGCTCTGCCTGACCCTTTGTCATAGCTGCCTTTAAATTCCTCCCTTTTTCTCTCTCCAGCCGCTGCCCTTGATCAGGGCTAGCCCACACTCCACATCCGGACTTCTCACCCCCCAGTCCGACGGCACTCCAGAAGCTGCCGACCATATCATGAGGCCCAGATTCCTCCTGCAAAAAGGTACATCTCCAAGCCAGCCAACCGGATCATGGGTGCTTTTCTGAAACAAGCCCTGATTGGTCCAGATCTATAGAAATTGCTTCTGCCACTTGGCACTGCACATTTCTGCCTCTGAGCCAAATCTCTGCTGAGTTTTTCGTCTCACAGCCCCAACCAGGCCTCCTTTAAATACACTTTAGTCCCACCCTCTTTGGTGTTCTGCCTTCGTACAGGTCCATGCCAGGGATAAAGACCAAGCCACAACTTCCCTCATATCTAACAAGCCCCACCCTCTTCTTTCCTCCAGTTTCTACTCTTCCTGAAGGCATGGCATACTTTACTCTTGCCATTTTGTTGCTAATAAACAGTGCATCCATTCTATATCACCTCAAAGAAGCACCATGCTTGAGCCCAGTCCTGGAACTCCTTACTCTGACCTACACTGCTCCCTATCACTACACTACTCCCCACTTAGCACGTCCCCCTTCCTTTACCTACACCCCACTTTCTTCCCCCACACATTTCCTACTCCCTTCTCCCATGTCACTTAAGGCTCTTTTCCTTATAACCCTAAACTGTCATGCTAGCCTGTCCATTACTAGCATTAAACTGTCATCTTCAACATCTAGCAGTCAGTCCCAAAGAAAAAAAGCGTTCAGATCCTTTTTGAGTTCCTTAAAGAAACCGTCACTCCTGCTCCTCTTCTGCTCAGGAAATGTAAAGCTAAATCCTGGCCCTCTATCTCCGATCACCTCACCCACCAAATTTGCAGCTGCCCCCGGACTGAAAATAATGTTGGTCAATATCTTAAGCCTGCCCCACAAATTCAACCAATTACAAGCATGGGCCGTACATACTGAGCCCAATCACATCATTATTACTGAGTCTTGGCTTAAAAAAGCCATTACTGACCAATAAATTGCTCTCTTCGGCTATAATCTGTATAGGGCAGATAGGGACTCCAGGGGGAGTGGAGTAGTTGTTTACACCAAAACTAAGTTTACAATTAGTGATATCTATTGCAAATCAAAACAGAAGGAATATGAGATTGTATCTCTGAAGTTCCACCTTCCTTCCTTGGAACACATCACTGTTATGGGTGGTTATAGGCCCCCTGCTGGTGGGACCGATGTCTTTAACATCCTTAAATCCTTAACTACCACTGCCAATACAGAAACAATAATCCACAGGGACTTCAACTTGAATTGGCTTTCCCCTAAATCGCTCAGCATGAAATCCCTTTGCGATGAACTTGGCCTTGTCCAGCTAATTAGTGAACCCACTAGGATCAATACTTCAAATATTGCAAATAGCTCACTCCTTGATGTTATACTAACCACCCATCCCCACAAAATGTTACACTCGACGGTCTTCCACAATGACATGAGTGACCATAGAATCATAGTCTGTACAAGATCACAAGCTAAAGTTCGCCGTCAGCCTAAGTTCATAACCGAGCAGTCCTATCGTAAGTTCAACACCTCAAATAATTAGACCGACCTAAGTAAGGTTAGATGGCAAGATCTTGATCTTCCAAAAACAGCCGACAAGGCTGTTACTATCCTCAACGAAAACCTCATCACCCTGGCAAATAAGCATGCCCCCTTTATCAAGGTTCAGATCCAGAATATCTTTCACCCTGGTTCACACCAGAACTCAAGGCCACACTTACAAACCATGATAAAATCTGGGCTCAAGCTAGGTGCACCAAATGTCTAGTAGATTGGCAGGCTTTTAGAGCAGCTACGAATGCCTACATAAAATGCATTTGCTCCGACAAAGCAAACTTCTGTTTCCACCTTAGAACAGGCTAAAGGGAATTCTCACAAAATCTGGAGGACCCTTTGGTCTATTGAAGGCTGGCCAGTTGCCCCCTCTATTCCATCCAAGATCCACAGCAACAGTATGATTATGGAAATTAATCACCAAACCCTTGAAGAATTCAATTCCCACTTCATCACTGCTGGTCTAGCTTTCGACTCCTCAACATATACTGCTTGTGCTAATAACCAAGTCAGTTCAAACACCGCTCCACAAACTTGAGCCTGCTCATTCCAGCTACTCCCTTTCAACTTTAAAGAAGTTGAAGATTCGCTCATCAATTTAGATACCAAAAGAAGTGCCAGAGATGATGGACTCGAACCATTCTTCCTAAAAGTTGGTTACCCCTATCTCACTGCCCCCATTCTCCATATATTCAACCTCTCTATTACCACCACCACAGTTCCTTCTTGTTGGAAGTCTGCAAACATGCTTCCCTTATTTAAATCAAGGGACCCATATGACCTAAATAATTATAGGCCCATTTTAATCCAGCCTATCCTTTCAAAAGTATTCAAAAATTGATTACATACAGCTAAAATACCACATCGAAACCTATTCTCTCTTAAACGCAGCACAATCCAGCTTTCGCCCTAATCATAGCACCATCACTGCGCTGGCCAAAGTTACCAATGACTGGGTCTCTGCTATGGATTCTAAGAAAATCACAGGACCAGTCTTCTTAGATCTTAGTAAAGCATTTGACACTATAGATCACAACCTAATAGTGAATAGCCTTACCAAAATATGTGCCACCCCACCCTCCACTCAGTGGTTTAATAGTTATCTATCAGGAAGGACACAGAAAATTAAAGCAGGCGGTTTGTTTTCAGCCTCCTTGCCAGTTACTAGGGGAGTTCCACAAGGCTCCATCTTAGATCCTATTCTTTTCTCCCTATACATCAACGATCTCAACTTACAGATAACTAAGTCAAACCTGCATTTCTTTGCAGATGATACAGTTTTGTACACATCCAGCTCTACATTGTCTGAAGTCAGGGACTTACTCCAAGCTGACTTTCCACAGTTAGAAACTAATCTAATTAATGCCAAACTTCTCCTAAATGCCAAGAAAACCAAAGTCATAATCTTATCTCCTAATACCCCCTCCACTGCCCCCTTTGACCCGCCCAAAGATTTTTATTGTCACCTCCTTAGGTGAACCATTGGAAGTCATCTCAAAATTTAAATATCTTGGCATTTGACTGGATAACAAGCTCTCCTTTAACGACTACCTTGACGACTTGTCCAAGAGATTAAAAGTCAGGTTATGTTTCTTCTTCTTCTGCAATAGGTTTTTCTTTCCACTACAGATCAGAACCAGGCTTGTTTAGGCCACATTCCTCCCCCTACTCGACTATGGTGACATAGTCTACATCTCTTCTGCAAATACCAACCTTAACAAACTGGACATCCTCTATCACTGTGCCCTGTGCTTCATTACAAACTCCCTGTATCGAACCCACCACTGTGATCTGTACATGGTTGTTGGCTGGACGTCACTTACCATTAGATGTACACTCCACGCTGGAATTTGGACCCTAAAGCTTCTTCTGAACAACCACCCAAGCTACCTAACTTCTCTTATCCCCATCTCCCACAGTGCATATTCACTTAGGAAGTTGGATTTTATCCTTCTCAGTGTGCCCAGGACTCATACCTCCTTCATCAAAAGCGCCATCTCAAGTGCCCTTCCAACCATCTGGAATTGGCTACAATCTTCACTGAAACTATCCAGTGTTGTCTCTGTTAACTTCTTCAAAAGGCTAGCTACTGCTAAAATAAAAGACACTTGGTTTTTAAACTCCTTCTCCATCATTATCCCTCAGCCCACCCTCCCTTCTGACTGGAATCAGCTCTAGTCCTTACATAATTCGTCTACAGTTAATACCTGCCTTCTGTTTCAACTCGCCTATGGTGGCCAAGCAAAACAATCCCTGCAGCTGATCTCATGACTTTTCTTTGCCCTTATTTCACCTCCTCTATACCCTACTCCCACCACTCTCATTTTTCCCCTTGATCTTTCTTTCTCTCTCTCTCTTTCTCTATCTTCTTTCTCCCCCACCTTCCTTCTAGCTCCTTAGCTCCTAGCCCTCCTCCTGCTCCTCTCCCACATCTCTCATCTCTTCCTCCTTTCTCCTGTAGTCCCTACTCTTTCCATTCCTAATGCTTCTCCCTAGGTTCACGCTCCCTATATCTACACTGTTACTTTCTAATCTGAGTATTATGTATCATATCAATATAAGCTGCATTTTAACTACTATTATGTTATTCTCTACATGTATTGTGTATTTGTCTGTATACTTTCTTCAGGACCTCCTTGTGAATGAGCTTGCTCAATGGAGTTTTCTTGCAATAAACTTGAACATGAACTTGAACGCAATGATGTAGACTTAGCATTCCTGCTGGGCCACAGACTTCATCCACTCATGCTCAAGTCACAAGGAGCGTGGCCTAATAAAAGTGCATAAGGCCCCCCTCATCCCTTCTGAACAGATCTCTGATTTATTTTTTTTTTATTTATTTAGTTTTTGTTTACCGGGCGGGTGCACTAGCCAAGTGAATGACTATTTTCAGGCACGGCCCAGAAGGATTACAAAGTACAGTAAATAACAATACAAATAATCAGATTTTGACATATAAGGTACAGTGAGTAAAATAGATGGAAACAATGCAATAGAGCATTTTTCAGAACAATGGTTCAGTTTCATATACAGTGAGACTAATAACAAAGTCAGAGCAAGTGGCACTAGACAGAGACTAAACAAATATGGAGACAAAAAGTAAGTGCAAGACACAAAGGACACAAGGAAATGTCAAGGCAAGAGGAAAATTGATCAGAGCATTTAGGAATGTGGTAAGCACATCAAACATATCAAGGAAAAGACAGGATTAGAGCAAAACAGGTTAACAAACGAGGTGAAGGACCATAGAAAGGCAGAGGTACAGGAAGGTAAGCCAGAGGGGTATGGGCATTGGCTACAGAGTGGACCAAAATGGAATGGACAGTTTTAATGAGAGAGCAGAATGGAAGGGGAAGGAAGGTGGAAGGTACAAAGAGAATTTGTGTAGCTAGCAGGGGGAAGAAAGGATAGTTTGAGGAGGCAATAGTGTGTTTAAGGAGGGTTGTAGCAAGAGTAAGAGTTTGAGATAGATAGGAACTTATGAAGTTCATCTTTAAAGATGGCATGAGTTGGCGACTGATGGATAGCCAGAAGAGAGTTCCCGTGCAGTGAGGCAGAGTGAGTGAAAGCACAGGTACCCTTAGAGGTTTTGCATCTAAGTACACAAAGAAGAGATCTGTCAACAGAGAGTAAGCCATAAAAGGTGGACTGAGGGAGCAGAAAGGAGGAGAGAGAGGAATGAATTTGTGATCTAATGACAGTGTCAACCAGAGAGCTAAGGAGAAATGTCTGATGGCAGAAGGGAATAGCCAGTTTAGGTCAGTGTAGAGCTGACAGTGGTGTTTGTGTCTTGGGGATCATGAGGCATAGCAGCAAATATTATTGTAGGCTGTGTCCCATTTGCAAAGTGTAGTTTTAGGAACAAAGGCATATTTGGCAACACCACAGGTGAGAGCAAGAAGCAGTATGCCTCAGGCAATGGCGATTTTAGCAGATGGGGTTAGGATGTAACTGGTTTTATAGGCAACCCCAAGTTTGGCATTTACAGACTTGCAGATGGCTTGGATATGGAGGTAAAAATCAAGGGTCTGATCAAATAGAACGGCCAGGTACTTGAAGATACTTGAGAGGATGACACAGTCCCTAGTATGGAGCCATCAGGGCAGATAACCTGGATCTGGTCTTGGCAGGATCTAAGTTTTGAGGTAGAGCCAACGAGCATGGCTTTGGTTTTACCCATGTTAAGCACGAATCTATGCTCAGAGAACCATGTCTGGATGAATGTGAGGTCAGAGGAGAGCTTATGGTTAAGGTTGGAGTTTATGTTTTTAGAGCTTGCATAGAGGACAAGATCATCCACATAGAGAAGAGAGGAGCAGGCTTTTGTGTCCTTAGTGATGCTGTTGATAAATAGTGTCAGTGGCTCAGTAGGCAGCACACTCACCTTTGAGGCTGGGAGATCAGAGGGCTGTGGGTTCAGTTCCCACATCTGGCACTTGGGTTACTATCCCAATACTGACAGAATAGTGCAGCATGAGGGGGGGTACTGCACTTCCAAGGTGCCATCTTTCAGATGAGAAATTAAACTGAGGTCTCATCTGCCTGGATTGGTGGTAGTTCAGGTGGACATTGAAGATCCCATGGCACTTATTGAAAAGAATAGGGGAATTTTTTATTGGACAAAACTACATCAATTGCACACAAAAATACAGCAACAGATCATTAATACATAAGTCTCAAATCATAACATTTGACTACCTTATGAAACAAACATTACCTTATTACCCCATCAATACAAATCATGAAAAAACACACCCTATCGTATCCCCTCTTATCCCCAGCTGTGCCTTTAACCATACCAATACACTAATTATTATACCCAACAGTTTTTACAACCTAACTTATACTATATTCTACTACCATCTTCACATTGCTTCCCATACCTTAACCCCCCAAAAAGAATCCTACTAACTAATCATACCATCTGCTCTACTTAACATTTAATCACCAGATATTTGCCAAATCCCCTTCCCAAATTCTGTAATCTGATACTAACCTCCCCTTGGCCTTCTGCAAAACCTATCCTGTGTCCCAGAGAAAGGGAGCTTCATGCCAACCCCTCCACCATATCCTAATCATATGCTGTGGTAAGGTGCCACATTCTTTGTTGTAAATCATATGAATTTCTTGCTCAATTTTAATCTTCATTCCCAGTAAAGGTAATTGCTTCTGTTGCAACATGTATTGACACCTGGTTTGCCATATCACCCATTTTATTATGGCTAACACTACTGTAGATGTACCTTTATGAAATCCCTTCCATTCTTCCCCCCATACTGTCCATATATGAGTGTATCATATGTCATGTCCTGTAAATGTGGGATACCCCATGTACTTGCCAATAGTGGACAAAAGCCTGTCATATAAAGACAGTCAGAAAACAGGTGTTCCATTGTTTCCACTATCGCCCCACATCCCTTCCTTAGGCATTATCTATCTTGTATACTTTTATGAAAATGATTACCATGCACAATCTGGAATGGCAACACAGCCATAGGGAATCCCATACCTTTGGTGGGACTCTTGGCTCTGTTAGTTGTGCAGTAACCTCTGGTAAACTAATAGCATCCGGTGCTACAATGGAAGGAGCAGTAAAGCACACTGATTGCAGAATCATCTGATAAACTATTTTCCTAGTATTATGCATAAGTTCCATAGTGGATATTTGCCACTCTTTTAATTTCCTGAATGTTCCCACTACGTACATGGACATACCTTTTGGTATTGCTCAAAACTTTCCCCATTGTTGGGTTTCCCATCTTGCCAAAAATATATACATCTCTCGTATAACAAAGGCACCCAGTCTAGTTGTTGTTTAGTAAATAGGGGTAGTAAATTGGCATATATAAACATAGGAAAAAAGAATAACACTGGGTTCAACATATTCAGCCCTCCCTGTTTAATCAGCCAGTATGTACTATTCCTTTTTATGGGATTCAAGCGACTTCCCCAACTTAGTTGAATGCTATACTGTACATTCTAACTTCTAATTTAACTGGTAAAGGATAAACTTGACTAACTGTTAAAAAAAAGGGGTAGAATTAAAGTTTTGTACATATGTACCCACTTCTTTTTGGTCATAGGGTAACTCTTCCATCTTTTTACCTTCTCTTCTGCTTGAGTTAAGGCTGCCTCTCAGTTTACACTTGCTGCATCCCTAGACCCAAACCAAATTCCTAAAATCTTTATGGGAATCCTCAACTCAGGTATTCCCCCAAGTTCCTGCTGTTCCCTTCATTGATTATGTATCCCTAAAACTTTACTTTTTTGTTTGTTAATTCTAGATCCTGAGATGTCAGAGAATGAGTCTACCACTTCCATAGCCCTCCCCCAATACTAAATCTGCCAGTAGAATACTGGCGTCATCAGCATATGCCAAGGCCACTGGAAAAGTTAAGTCCCATGGGCCCTGGAAAGGAGAGATTCTATTCAATTTCCTTAACAAAGGATCCAAAGAGAAAATATTCAGAAGGGGACTCAAGGGGCACCACTGTCACACCCCTCTGCGAATCCTCACATGCTTCCCACTTCTACCATTCACCAGGAGACTTGATGAAGCATCTTTATAGAGAATCCTGATCCATTGAACAAAAGTTTCAGGGATTCCATAATGAATTAACACAGTAAACAAATATTTCTGTGGCACTTCATCGAATGCCCTGACATGGTCCAGTGATATCAGGTATCCAGATGCTTCTGGTCAATCAAATGCTTCCCTTATAGTCCTCACCAGGTCCCCCATACTGCGTTGAGGAATGCTACATGCCTGGCCAGAAGAAATCACCTCCTGAGCTACATTAGCAAGTATTTTGCATAATATTTTACACAAGATCTTCCAATCCACATTAATTAAACTTATAGGCCTCCTATTCCGAAGCTCAGCCCTGTCACCCTTTTTGTATACAAAAATCAAAAGGCTATCCGCCAATGCAGCAGGGAAAGGAAATGCACCTGCTAATACATCATTAAAGATGACCACCATAAACTCCTTTAATCTATCAATGGTCTTTTTATAAAATTCTTCCGGTAACCCATCTGGACCAGGAGAAGTCCCATTTTGTAATTTAGCTACAACCTCTTCCACCTCTTTCTTAGTTACAGGGGATATTAACTATTTCTTATCAGCTTCTAATACCCCTGGGATCTCCAACTGATCTAAAAACTTGGTTGTCCCCTCCAGGTTTGGTGGCTGACTACTAAAGGAGGCTTCCACATACTCCTGCACTGTGTTGCCAATTTCTTCCCCTTTATGTACTATTAAACCTGCATTTGTCTGAAGATTATTCATATATTTGTATTCTACCCTTTGTGCACAGCTATCATATGGGTTAACACTTTGCGCCCTGCCCTGTATTCTAAATTTCTGCTCAATTAATAATGTTTGTGCCCTATCGTATTGATATTTACATATCTCTGTCTTGATTTCCTGAATGTCCTCAGTGAGATCTTCCCCTAGTTCAACCACTCGCGATAACATAATCTGAAGCCTATCTCTTAGTTTTAAATAATTTAAGTATCTGTTATTAGCTGCCTGTTTAGCAAAAGAACTACATAATGCTTTTATATCCCCTTTTAGTGTCTTGCCACCAAATCAATGAATTGTCATATAAGTCAATGACCGAACTCCTGGCCTCCAACTCAGATTGGGTTGCTGACCAATCTCTGCATTTTTCAAAGCAGCTGCATTTAGCCTTCAAACTCAGCTGGATACAGTTTTGTTCAAAGGTGTACCCACTGTTATCTTTATTAATCTATGGTCTGAGTTTTCGACCCGGTATACTGAAAAGGTTAACACTGGGACCCAATGAGAGGCAAACCAAAAATCAATCCAAATTGACAGTCTTCCCTTAAAAAATGTATGACCTGCTACCTGTCTGATTGTTGCTGCACAGTCTTTAGGCCATGCCTGTTTGTACATCTTATTCAAAACATGTGAATCATTATAAATGTTTTGTGTCATATCCGTCTTGTCTGATAATGATAAAATACATTTAAAATCCCCCAAAAAAACACTGATCTAGATGTACAGAGATATGGTTGCACTTTCTTCATTAATTCAACCATTTGATACTTTGGTAATTGTAAACATTAATTAGCCAGAGATCCTGGGCTCCATTCTTGCATCCAGAATACACGGTACCAGATCAATCAAACGTGAAACTCTGAAGTCAGGATTCAATATTAGAAACCCTACCCAAGGGCACACATCCTCCACTGGAGACCAAAATGAGGGACCTCTAGACCACTCTTTAGAGGCATGCTGGGCTTCTCTTACTGTATGTAAGCGAGTGTCTTGTAAAAAACAAATGCCAGCCAGTGATCATCGATAACAGAGAAAGTCATTCATCTCCTCTTTTGGTTCTTAATACTGTTCACATTTATGGATCCAAGTGTGAGATGAAACTCCATATTTATGTAATTGAGCCAAGACCACTCTCGAATTCCTCAGACCCTGGAACTTTCATGATGTCTTTTTTAGATTTTTTTTTCTTCGTCCCTCTTCTCGACTCCTGCATAGATACATCTGAATCTGTCACATTCTCAGTCTGTGAGGAAAGTATGGTAGATGTATCTGAGTCCTCCTCCTCTTCCTCCCATTGTTTCCTCTTCGCCAATAAGTGAATCTGTTCTTTGTGTTGAGTACTTCATCTTTCTGTACACTAGACTGTCTACTCAGTTTTTGTGAGGAACTACGGGTTACTCTCCTAGTTTTCTGTTTCTCCCACTCTTCTATTTGTGGTGGTGGCATTATATGCTCTGGGGCCTTAGATGTGCCTGGTTGATCCTCCAGTCCTCCTCCTACATTACCATCCACGGATTCCTGGGACAACTGTATTCCCTCTATGTCAACCAAAGTGTCTCCTTCCCAGGAAGCCACACCAGTTGAGTTACGCCTCTCTGTGGCAGACCTTGGAGTACAATCCAGAATCTTGGAGGAAACTACTGGGGGAGGTGCATGATGGAATGATGGTGGAGGATGCCAGGTGGAAGACTGCAGCTGTGGGTCTGGGTTCTTCTTAGAGCCATTCTGAAAAGTGTTATTGTCCTCTTCAGCATCAGATCCATCTTCTTCAGCATTATGTGATGCCCATGGGCAGTCCTTGAAAGTGTGGCACGTGTTTTCACATAAATTGCATACTACAGGAGTCTGACATGAAAAGGCCACATGTCCAATTTCCTACACGCAAGGAGCACTTCAACTTATCACATGCACTGCTCAAATGTGTATGTGCAACACAACAAAAATGTGATTTCGTCTGCCCTGAGTAAAAAATAAAACCTTGATCTCTCCCCAAATAAAAGCAGCTAGGTAGATGTTGAATCAATCCTTTCTCTTGAGGCAGGCACACCCAAATCCATCATTCCCCAGTCCATATGTCATCAGAGTCAATAACAGGGTCTGGTAACCCAAGCACTGAACACTTTGCACACAGCCAAAAAAGAATGTCAGAAATTGCCACCCCCTCATTTTTGAACAGCACCATAATCGTGCCGTAAGCAGGCTTTGTGAGAGGGATAACAATGAATGCCTTCCACTCTGGGGTTCTTCATACTGCCTGATACCTTTCTCAGAAAAGTTCAAGACTGGCTGCTGTCTTAAAGTTGGTGTCATAATTACGGTCTCCAGAGGTATGTATCAGTGCATAGATGTTCTGTGCTGAAAAGCCTAAACTTTCTTTCAGAAGTGTACGGCCAACTAAATCCGGTCATGGTATGTCTCTAAGCCACCTCTGTATTTGATGCAAACTGCATTCTGTCTTCTAGCAGGTTCTGGGGGTGCATGAAAGAGGCCTGCATATGTCCTATTATGAGAGGCACGCTCCCTGGTGTCAATTGACCTAGTATTATCATGGTTAGTATTCGGTGCCCCTGGTGCAGGTTCTGGAGGCATGTTTCCTGCTTTGGGGGCTGAAGTTTTAAGTGCATCACTTGTGTCAGCTGAAAATGTACCCTGATCAGTTCTGAGGTTGCCTTTGGGGAAAGCCAAGAGATTTGTATGTGCTACAGGGAACAATACAGGGGAATTCACCAGTTCTATGGAGGGGCTAGTTCTAGAGGATCCATCTGATCCATGTCTGCTCTTGCAGAAGACACCCAAGGTTGGTCTTTAGCCTGCTACACCCATCCTGCAGATTTGAGAGCCTCAGCCACAGTTCTCCCTGTTATCAATATTTTGCTATCATAATTTGGGTGTTCTGACACTAAATCTGCATTATTTTGACTTTCTCCCGCACCAGTTTTACATGGTGCTGCGCTAGGTGTGCCCCGAGAGCTCGAACCACTAGAGCTCAATTCCACTCTTTCTCCCCTTCAACACCTTCAGTTTCCATCACAGATTGTAATACAGTGGCATGATTTACAGTTAAAAATAAATCTGTACTTCCCCGTTTCTGTGGTGCAAGCTCCTTCTGTGTGCTTCTTGCAGTCTGGCACCTCTCGACTTGTGCTCCACAGCTTTCAGGTTCACTTGCGCAAACTGCTCCAGACTGTGGCATCTCAGCCTCAGAAGAATTGTTCCCATGGGACTCAAGCTCCATTTCTGCCATTTTGTTGAATAAGCCGCTCATCCTCACTCTGGCCTCGCGGCACTCCTCTTCCATTAGAAGTGCTCGCAAATACTCCCTCCATGAATGAAACTGCTGTTTGCCTGGACAGTCTTCGCTCAGCGCCTTATGCACTGACATCGCAGGTACAGACCTGATACCATCCATAGCTCCATAACCAAGTATGCTTCCTTGTTCTTGGTCAGTGCAATCCATCCTCTGCAAGACTGTCCTTCTGAAAATTGTTCCACAGTACTTGCAGTTAATGATATCCATTCCAGATAAGTTGCTGGGTCTATAACCTAGTCAGAGTAATTAGAAGGAAAAACATGCAAGTAATGGTTTGAATGTGTTTTGTTTTTGTTTAACTTGTTATAACAAGTTAAATTACTAGTGCCCCTGTAAATGAGCTCACCTTATGGATGCCCCACTGATCCGCCCCTTCCTGCTCTGCCACAGGAAATGTCACAACTGTGGTATCCTATAAAAGGAGTGTAGTGTGGGGTGGTTGGGGATGGGTGTGGGTGGCTGAGCCCTTCCCCTGCCAAAAAAGAAGAACCACAGATGAAAGAACAAGGAGGTAAGAGCAGAAACAATCAGTCAACAACAAATGCAGTAACCCTGAAAGCTTATCCTAATGTTAGATAAAACTGTAAAACCTGTAAAGCACCAGGATGATTACCTGGTGATGCAAATTGGAGATCTTAGGGCTCAGCTCCAGGCAGCATGGTCAGAGATTGCACTCCTTAAATTTCATATTCAAGAGGAAATACATTATAAGATCCACCCGCCATTTCCCCAGCATCCAACAGAAAAACCTTGACTGCAGAGGGTAGTTGGACCAGGAGGTTGGCAGGTGGTTAGGAGGGGCAAATTGAGTGCTCCATCACTCTCTGCTCTCCAACATATTACCTCCAAAAAACATATAAACACTACAAACAGGTATCTGCCTCTATCTCTGAAATCAAACAAAGAGGCAGAAGACACTGCAGAGCAGGACACTGCGGCACAGGAGCTAGCACAACAAAACTCACCCAAATCAGGAACCAAAACAAAAAAAGCAAAAAGGGAATCCAAAAAACTTCTGATCATAGGAGACTCCATGATTTGGGAGTTGATACCCATCTCTAGCTAGGGTAATGGTCAGATGTCTCCCAGGTACATCAGCATGGAAAGACACTGACGCATTGCTAAAACTGTTCACAAAAGTAGGAGAAAACATTGATGTCCTAGTACACATAGGGACTAATATCTCGCTAGCCAGTCAGTTGTGGAGACCAAGGAACACCTGACCAGGCTGGGTGACAAACTATCATCCATTTCGTCCGGCATCTCCTTCTCTGAGATCCTGCTAGTCTGGGAGAGGGGGGCAGATGGACGGAAGGTCAGAGAAGGGGAGATAGGGGAGCTAAACACATGGCTCAAGGGCTGGTGCCAGGAAAAAGGACACAGATTTGTAGGAAACTGGCAACAGTTCTGGGAGCGAAAGTTCTTTAAATTTGATGGATTGTATCTGACTAAGGAGGGAGTCAGTGCATTGGGGCAGAAGTTTGACGTCTTTGCAGAATATTTAAACTAGCAAATGGGGAGAGGGGTGCAGCACCCCATATGTCAAATGGGAAGAAAACCCCTCCCCCCTCAGCTAGTGGTCAAACAGGGATTCAGCATGTTTGCAGTTCATTTGCATCACCAGGTAAGAAAAAAGGTTTGTCTCCCCATACAACGCACAGGAGTAAAGCCAAACCTCACCCAACAACTAACACACCGAAATTGAGCCAATGGAAAATCATGTACACAAATGCTCACAGCCTGGGAAATAAGATCCCAGACCTGCAGGCAATAATGTCAGAGGCTAAACTGGACATAGTAGCAATTAGTGAGACGTGGTTTACCAGTAACCACACTTGGGAGATTTCAGTACCTGGCTATGTATTCTTCAGAAGAGACTGAGATGCTAAAAGTGGGGGAGAAGTGGCCTTGTATGTTAATGAAAATATCAAAGCTACAGAAATTCAGAATACACATAAGGAGCCAGAAGAACTGTGGGTCACCCTGGAAACAGGAAATGGGACAGCCATAAGAACTGGGGTTGTCTACAGGCCCCCATACCAGGGGGAGGACATAGACACATTACTGTTAGAGGATATACAAAACATGACAGCTAAAGGGGAGGTTCTGATAATGGGAGACTTCAACATGCCGGATACAGATTGGTCAATACCAGCAGGAACATCTGCCAGAACTAGACACATAGTGGATTCCCTGCAGGGGGAGGGCCTCAAACAACTAGTACAACAACCCACAAGAGACAGGGCTATCCTAGATCTAGCACTGACTAACGGAAGGGATCACAGATCTCCAGGTAGAAGGTCACCTGGGGGCCAGTGACCATCACATGGTATGGTTCAATTTGGCTACTACATCTAAATCATCCCATTCCAAGGCAAAAATATGGGACTTCAGAGAAGCTGACTTTGATAAGATGGGCAACAGAGTTAAGCTAGCCCTGGCAAAAGAAACATAGGTAAGGGTACATAGGCAAAGTGGCAAGTATTAAGGATGCAATACTTGAAGCAACATCCCATTGTGTTAGACAGAAAAGGAAAAAAAGAGGAAGGAAACCACTTTGGTTCTCAAATACAGTAGCAGAAAAGGTCAGAGCCAAAAGGCTGGCCTTCAGAAATATAAGGGAAACACAGCGATGAAGATAGGAGGCATACCAAACTGCCCTAAGGGAAGCAGGGAAGGCAGTAAGGCAGGCAAAGTCCCAAACTGAGGAAACACTAGCACGAACAGTAAAGAAGGTGACAAGACTTTCTATAAATACATTAGTGAAAGGAGAAAGTCCAGAGGGGGTATTGCTAAGCTTAATGGAGAAAAGGGAGCATGTGAGGAAGAGGACCATGTAAAAGCATCTATCCTAAATAGATACTTTTGCTTAGTATTTACTGAAGAGAAGGTAGGGCAGGGCCCACAGCTCAGCACCATGGACACAGGGGGGAGGGAGGTGAGCACTACTCCCTTCACAAAAGAAAGGGTCCTACAAGAGCTTGCTTAGCTCAGGGTGGACAAGGCAATGAGACCTGATGGCATACATCCCAGGGTACTTAAGGAGCTAAAGGTGGAACTCAGCAGAGCCATTAGCAGAACTGTTTAGTGAGTCTCTGAGCACAGGAGAGTCCCAGAAGACTGGAGAAGGGCTCATGTGATCCCGCCCACAAGAGTGGTAGCAGGGAGGAGGCAGGAACTACAGACCAGTCAGTCTTACCTCAGTAGTGGGCAGGATTATGGAGCACCCTTAAGGAAAGGATAGTGCAACACCTGGAATCCATAGGGGCACAGGATCCAAGACAGCATGGGTTTACAAAAGGAAGGTCCTGTCAAACTAATCTCATAGACTTCTTTGACTGGATAACCAGAGTGGTGGACCAAGGGGGAGCAGTTGATGTCGCCTACCTTGACTTCAGCAAAGCTTTTGACACTGTTCCACATAGAAGATTGATAAATAAGCTGGGTAGGCTTGGGGTGGGTCAGAATTTGGTCAACTGGGTGGCAAACTGGTTGACGGCAGAAAACAGAGAGTGGTGGTAAATGGTATACAGTCAGAAGAGATGCAAGTCACAAGTGGGGTACCTCAGGGATCAGTCCTGGGGCCAGTCCTTTCAACATCTCATTAGTGACCTGCAGATGGACTAGAGGGTAAGGCTTGTCTGTTTGCAGATGACACCAAGATCTGCAACAGAGTAGAAGATCCAGATGGGGTGGGCAGAATGAGAAGAGATCTGGATAAACCTAGCAAATGGTCAGAAGAGTGGCAACTGGGATTTAATGCAAAGAAGTGCAAGATCATGCACATTGGGAAGAGAAACCCTGAAGCCACCCATAGGCTGGAAGGGAGTTGCTAGCAGTCATAAAGGAAGAAAGAGACTTGGGCATCATAATCATTGATGACCTGAAATCATCCAAGCAGACCTCTGCAGTAGGTAAGGCTAGGGGGGTGTTAGGGTGTATTAGTAGGGGTATCACAATCGTAAGAGGAAGGTAATAATCCCTCTTTACAAGACACTGGTTAGGCCCCATCTGGAGTATTGCATGCAGTATTGGAGGCCACACCATCACAAGGACATTAACCAAATTGAGTCAGTCCAGGGAAGGACAACCAAAATGGTGCAGGGCACTGCATCAGAAGACATATGAGGACAGATTAACAGAGCTCAATATGTACACTCTTGAGCACAGGAAGGAGAGAGGTGATATGATCGAGGCATTCAAACACCTTAAGGGCATTAACAAGGTGAAAGAGTCTAACATGTTTAAATATAAGAAAAATAGCAGGACAAGAGGACACAGCATGAGATTAGAGGGGGGCCGATTAAGGGGGAATGTGAGGAAATTCTTTTTCACAGAAAGGGTGGTGGATGCATGGAACGGCCTACCTCAAGAAGTGGTGGCTATGAATACAGTGCAGGGCTTCAAACAGGCATGGGACAGGCATAAGGGAGCAATACAAATGAGTATGAATAGATAGGCCACTGACAGAGCAAAGGCCAATGGCACATTTATAAGGTAGAAAAAGAAATGGGCAGACTGGATGGGCCTTGTGGTCCTTATCTGCCGTCAACTTCTATGTTTCTATGTTTCTATCTCATTTTGCACAGGCTTTATCTGATCTGCAGTTTCCCAAATCGTTGTTCTTTTATTCATAATTGCCTCTAGCTGTAGTGGTTTAGAGGAGGCCATCTCCTCTGTTCCTGTAGCCAACTCATGTCCACCTCCTCCTGGATCCAAGAGCTTCTCCACTTCAGCAGTAATCTGTGCTCGTTGTAATCTACCCAGTTTCTGTTGCAGATCTTTTTTTTCATTTAAAAAATAATTCTTCCTTTTGCATTTGTTTCCTTGTATTTACATCTTCATCTGAGTCTATAGTCAAATCCATTGTATGACATACCTCTGAGTCAGATTCCATGTTAATGTCCATACCAGGGTCATTTCCTTGCCAATACTGTTTTTCCACCATCATGTTAGGAATTTGAAATTCTTGCTGAAGCATTTGTCTTTCTATAGCCTCTAGGTTTATGTGGTCAGGAGAAGAGGCATTTTCTCCTGCCACATCAGCACTTTCTCCTCTTCCTGTAACCAGCTCCAGAATGAGTTCCTCCATCCTATCCACAGGAAGTGGCAGCACTCCTGGAGGCAGAGTAGGAGAATTTCCCCAGTGTCCTGGCCACATTTCCCTTATTCACTAAAAATACTATCAACTGCTTAATCTGGTTCAATCTCAGTTGCTTACCATCTGTATCCCCCTTCCCCCGGTCACCCCTGAAAAAGGGACTTCTAGGCCCAGTGGGCTTACCAGGTCAACAAATCTCAGCAAACAACAACAAACAAACAAACAAAAAAGAAGCTGGCCCAAATCTGAGCCCTGGGGAACTTTTATGTTAAAAGTTGTCTGTTTAGATAAGACAGAATTAAATTTGACAACTTGTTTTCTATTGGACAAGCCCTACTTCAGGCAGGACCTCCATGGAGCTGCTCCTGTCCCCTTGCCACCCCAGTACAGACCTACCTCAGGCAAGACTTCCTGCAGAGCTGTTCCCATCCCCCTGCCATCCCAGTACAGCTCTACCTCAAGCAGGACCTCCCACGGAGCCGGTCCCATCCCCCTGCCATCCCGGTACTGCTCTACCTCAGGCAGGACCTCCCATGGAGCCACTCCTGTACCCCTGCCATCTCAGTACAGGTACGCCACGCTCACCATCCTTTGTTCTGGACTTTTGAACTTGCCACCTTTTTTCCTGGCTACCTGGTTACTCTCAGTGGCTTGCTGGTAGCTTTCCAGGCTGATTCCAGACTGATTCCTAGCATCATCTGCGTCAGCTGCTTTTGAACAATTTTTACTAGCAAACACAAGGGAGTTTATTATTTCTTTGCAGCATCAGGGGAGCCACGGCT
Source organism: Neoceratodus forsteri (assembly GCA_016271365.2). NCBI lineage: Eukaryota > Metazoa > Chordata > Ceratodontiformes > Ceratodontidae > Neoceratodus > Neoceratodus forsteri. Next base: position 251,200,294 of record CM057450.1, on the reverse strand, counting down.
CTTTTGTACATGCGGCCAGCTCTGACTCTGCTTAACTAATCCCAAGCTGTGGCTGAAAATTAATAGAGCAAGCTGAGAGCTGTTTAGGCTTGCTCCCTGCTTTAATTAGGAACATTTTTTTGTAGTTAATAATTTTTATTAGGTTTGAAAAATAACATCAGGCATGACCAGGTAAGTAGATAAGATACAACATGACATATATGCATACACACATTGACTGCAGTATCATTATATAATTGACAATGTATAGCCCATAGAAAGGCATATTGCTAAATAATGACACAGTAAAAAATTATACAGTAAATTGTATTGTGGTAGTGTACCCAAGAGAGAAAGATGTATGTGAAATTGCATGATCACCACCACTTCTTGGTTAGTTAAGGAGTCTAATATGGGCATGACACATACGTGTCTCCTGATACCTGAATAAGCCTGAAAAGCACACATATACAGTAACAACAAAATACTAACAGTGCTAAGGCCCAGATCTGAATTCTTATCCTATAAGTAGAAAGGATAGAAGTCCTTGCAGGGGGGTTGGAATCTGGGGTTCCAAGCCATTGCCTACCGGTGTATCTATTATATTGGTCCAGATCATTCCACAGTGGAAGTCATCCAATCCCTGCACATGGAGAGAGATAAACTTGGTAAGGGGCCCAGGTAAGATAATATCGTGAAAGAGTGTTGGTAGCTAAGTGGGGCTGATGGTCCAGTACTGCAACACTAGAGAGGGCATTATATAATTCAGAGAAGTTGGGTACCTCTGTGGTTCTCCACCTACAGAGGATAAGCCTCTTAACTTGGAGGCTAAGAAGTGTCAGCCATCTGTACTGTTGATGAGTGAATGCTCTCAGCACAGGAGAAAGGCCCAGAATTCAAACTAGGGGATCTAGAGTCAGAGCAGAATCTGACTCCTGTTGAGCCAGACCCAGGACAGCCATCCAGAATGGAATGAGAAGTGGCAAAGCCAAAGTATGTGCAAGAGGTCTCCCTCTCCCGAGAGACATCGCCAGCAATGACTGTTGTCCATAAGATGCATTCTGTACAAGACCACAGGAGTATGATATCAACGTAACAATATCTTGTTTTGCATAAGTTTGCTTCTCATATCTGGATACATAGAGTGAGCATATTTCCAGCATAGCTTCCATCGAGCATCCGAAATAGATTGTTGAAAAGCTTGCTCTCATTTACCTTTAGCCTGAGCTGCTAGTGTAGGGAGATGATTCCTAAGATCAGCATATATAAGACTGGCTTTAACCCTTATAGGTCAGCCATTAAGTTAGCAAATGGGACCTTATCATATCTGTCTTGTGGCGTTGTTTAATATAAGCTAAAACCAAGCTTCTGAGCTGCAGATACTGCCAAAAGGCCTGCTTACCTAAGTGGAACTCCTGATCCAGTGTTTGAAATGTTTTGATAGTGAGACTGTCATCTACCATCAAGTCCTTTAGTGTGAGAATTCCTTTACTCTACCATAAAGGCCAGTGCAAAGGTTTGCCATCCACTTTTATGAATGTGTTCTGCCATATACAGTAGGGGTGGCCAGAAGGGGGCATATATCTGCCTCCAATTTCTTTTCCACCATATGCCATGTCAGTACTGAGCCTGCTATCGTTGGGCAGGAAGAAAAATGTTTGGGAAGGGGATTGTAAAGTAAAACTGATAGGGATTGGGTCTGGTCCATAGATGCCTCCATGTGTATCCATTGTGGTCAGTCAGATGCTTGTGGGAGGAACCAGTTTAGAGTCTGGGCTGCGGTGAAGGCCCATTTGTACCCTTCCAGCCAAGGAAGGCCCCAGTCTCCCTGTGACCAATGGGATCTGAGTTTATTTCTACTATAACAGGGTTTGGTGCCTTCCCAAATAAAGTTGGAAAAGGCCTGGTCTATAGCTTTAACCCATGAGTCCGGTAGTGTGAGTGGTATATGCGAGATTATATATAAAAGTTTAGGGGCTACCACCATTTTAATTAGAGATATTTTACCTGCTAGTGTAAGTTGAAGATCACGCCAGCACGCAAACTCAGTCTTATTAGCTTCAGGAAGGGGTTTAAGGTTCAGATCCCAGATTTTAGTTAAGTCTACTGTGTTCCACATCCCTAGATACACAAGAGAATGTGGGGCCCAATGAAGGCCGAGATGGGCTACCTGATCTAAAGTGTACAAGCTATTGAAGGGGAGTACTTCCATTTTAGACCTGTTGATTTTTAGGCCAGAGTAGCTCGTAAAATCTGCAAGGAGGGAAAGCAGAGGAGGGAGGGAAGTGGTGACGTCCACTAATGGGACTAACAAATCATCTGCATACATAAATGTGGGGAGAGTTATATCGCAAAAGGGAAATCCTGTTATGGCTGAATAGTGGTGTATGGCAATTGCAAGTGGTGCCACTGCTACTATGAAAAGTAATAGAGAAAGGGGGCAGCTCTGCTTTGTGCCCCACCCCAGAGGGAAGAGTGCAGACAGAGTAGAGTTGGTGAGGTCCTTGGCCAAAGGGTTGTGATACAGAGCTGTTACCCAGCTCCTAAAATTGTGACCAAAACTCCATGGCTTCTAGCACCTGTTGAAGATACTACCATTCGAGATAATCAAATGCCTTCTCAAAATCTATTGCTATCGTAGCAGCTGGTGCCAGGAAGTTGCTGGCCTGGTATATGATATTTATAAGGGAATGTTTGTGATTTCTGCTGAGCCGACCTGGGACAAATCTGACTTGTGAAGGATGTATAAGATGGGGAAGCAAGGGGTTTAGCCTGGAAGCCAGGATGTTGGCAAAAATCTTACTATCCGAATTGATAAGTGTAATGAGGCAATAGCTGGATGGTAAAGTGGCATCTTTCCCTTTTTTGGGAAATACAGTAATGATAGCTTCCCGAAGGGATGGAGGAGGGATTCAGAACTGAGAGCCAAATTAAAAACGTCACTAAGCAGGGGGGATATCAGTGGTGCAACTAGGCTCCATATTTCTGAGGGGAAATCCATACCCACCAGTGGCCTTCCCCTGATTTAAATTGTGGAGTGCATCTGTGACCTCTTGAGGGGTATTGGGAGACTCCAAGGTGGCAGCTTAATGAGGAGTTAAATGACAGATAGGTATAGATGTCAGAAAGGTTCACACCTGTGCATCACTAAAAGTGCCGGAGGAAGAATATAGCTGTTTATAGAAATCTGTCATTATTTCATTTATGCATTCTGGTTGGACTTGCACAGGACCATCTGGTGCTTTGAGTCCGGGAATATGGCTCTCGGACCTCAGTTTCTGGAGTCTATAGGCTAGTACTTTCCCAGCCTTCTCTCTCCTCCCCCCCCCCCCAGTATTTATGCCTTAGTCTGAGGAAGGCCAATTCAGCTTTCCTGGCAAGTAGGTCCTGTATTGGGTGACGGATTTTAGTTATTTCCTTGCCTATCAGGGTATGTAAGGAAGTGTGTGGCATACCTTTAAATTTGGCCTCGAGTTCTATAAAATGGGATTCCAATGTTTTAAGCTGGTTTTCTCTCTGCTGCCTGTGATGTGCTGAATATCCCATAATAGTGCCTCATATGGTGGCATTCAGAGCCTCCCAGACCATTGTTGGGGACACCTCTGTTGAGGCATGATCTTGTAAAAAAATTAGTGACCTGAATCCAAAGCCATTGAGGGAAGTTAGGGTCCCTCAAGAGAAGTGGCTCCAGATGCCAGCTCAGGTATCGAGAGGCTGAGGGGCTACTTAGCATGTGAAGTTGCACTGGAGCATGATCTGATATGATAATTGGATGAATTACAGCATCATTGGTGCTGTTCATAACAGAAGGGGATATAAGCCAGTAATCCAGCCAAGAATGTGAGTAATGCACCAGAGAAAAGAATGTATAATCTTTGTCCAGCGGGTGCAGGATGCACCAAGAGTCTTGTAACCCCATATCTGTGATCAGCTGTCACAGCGAAAGGCGAGATTTCTGATGATGATCTGGGCAGGTCGATGTGTGACCTAAGAAAGGATCCAGGGGGAGATTAAAATCACCTCCTAAGATTATAGAGACCTGTGGAGAGGCTAAGGAGCTAATAGCTTGAGCCAGCGAGTGAAACACTTCAGGCTGGTCATCATTAGGGCCATTAACATTAGCTATCATTAGGGTACCTGTTGGAGTATCTATCAAGGCCACCACCCATCTGCCATCTCTATCTTGCTGCACTTTTAATTGTGTCCACTGAAGGGATTTGTGAAGTAAAATTGCAACCCCTCCGTTTGTGAGGAGGCTGAAGAAGAAACAACCTGTTCCACCCCAGAGCCTTTCAGCCTGTCATGGTCTGACTTTTTCAACTTAGTCTCTTGTAGTAGGGCTACCTGCACACCCAGTCTCTTGAAATTGTTCAGCACCTGAGAACACTTCATAGGGATATTAAGGCCCTGTACGTTCCAGGTGATATAGTGAATGTCAGCCATAGTCTAGAAGTGAGAGGTTTGGTTTAGAAGGGAATGAGCTATAGAACCTAGTAGAGACTGAGAATGAAGGTCTGCCCCATATCATCTTATGTGGAAAATCTTCTGTTACCGATTTAAACACCACCAGCAAGGCACCCCAAGTGCACCCACAACCCCTCCCCCCCAAGGATCTACTAATCATGATCTGGAAAAACCTATAAACAATTTCAACTCGTAGAACATAATATTGACTGATAATAACATTTAACCAACTATATATACATATCAGCCTGTCCACAACCATTGGGAGTCCCAAAGGTATTCTGTCACCGACCAAAGTCACAAGATCTCCTTTGGTATCTGTGAGGGTTGGCCTGGGATCAGGACAGGAGGAGATACCCTCCAGAACAGCTTGTCCATATTATGGGGAGTAAAGAAATAGTTAGAGCTAAGACTCCCCCTAAGCATGTAAGAAAGGATGCCCCCTGGGACCATGGGGCCCTGAGCAGATATTAGGATATCCTGAAATGCATGTCACAAAAGGAGTTACAATACTCCAGTATGCACAGCCGATAGACAAGGGATAGGGAGAGCTGAGCCTAATACTTCCAGCAATTTAGATCCCATGGCAGGCTAGAGGAAGACAAGTTAACACATAGAGGGAGAACCAGGCAGAAAAAAGAGGCCCCCTTTCCCTTATTACATACTCAATCACCCATATTAAACTGGTACCATGCAGTTAGAACATCTCCTCAGTCTGGGGGTTCTGAGCCAGGTCTGGAAAGACCAATTGTAGCATTGAGAGTTTCATGTCACGGATTTGCAGTGGGAGGGCCGGCTGCAGGTTAAAGACATGCGGCAATTATGTCGGCCCAGGATTTGCTTTGAGCCATGGAGATCATAGGCCTTGAGGATATCAGCCCATGCATATCCGTCTCTGCCCCTTCTGAGATCCCTTGTGTGGTATCTGAGTCCTGCAGGTCCGGTTGTAGAACGGCAAATGGGTTAGGTGAGTAGAAAGTTTGCAGGTCTATGGGATCTTGCTGATCTGGAAGTTGGTCTGACTGCGCCATCGCCGGTGGGCTCGGGGAACCAGCTCTTTCAGAGGGATGTTGTCATTGAGCATGGTGATGAGAGTGTTGCTGTTTTCTTGGCCTCGATGGTAGCGATGCATCAAAAATCTGCACACCTGATTCAGGTATGTTTTGCTTGGGAGCCAAGGAAATATTCACTGCTGACAGAGAGGAAGAGCATTGTATTTGCTCACTCTGTTTGTTGGGGTCCCAAAACTCTGTGGGGTGTCTAGCCCACAGGAAGTCCATCAAGCTCTCCAGGGTCTCAAACAGAAGGGGAGACCCATTGTGCATGATCTGCATGGTCACTGGATACCACAGTGAATAAGAGTAGTTTAGTTTTTGTAACAGTCTCCGTGCCTGGGCATATTCCTTGCAGCAATTGGAGAGTTCTCTAGAATAGTCATGATAGAGCTGGATATGATGCCCTTGCCAAGTAATTTCCCCCGTAGTTCAAGCAGCAGCCATAATGGGCTCTTTTTGCCTAAAGTCCAAAGATTTGGCAAGCAGGGGTCTAGACCTTGCTTCAGGCCTTGGTACTGGGGCATGCGAGTGATGCGCCCATTCTATCAGAGGGTGAAAATCGACTGGTAACTTGATCAGCTTCGGGAGGGTTCTCTGTAAGAAGTTGATGGCCGATTTCTGTTCTGCACCTTCCGGAAAGCCAATAAGCTGTATATTGTTTCGACAGCTGCGATTTGCAAGGTTGTCTACTTTATTTTGTAGTGTGTAAATAAGTGTGGCCTGTTCCCTCAGAGTTGCATTTTTTCCATGAAAGGCCGCATCATGGGAGGATATTTGTTGCTTGCTGTGAAAAATCCTAACCTCGATCACTTGCAAGGTTTGCATCATGGCATTGACTGCAGTTGTGCCATTTGGATCATGAGCTGGCTGAACATCGCTTCAGTTCTCGATGATTCTTCAGAAGGCTGCATGTTGTAGGCCACACTGCAAATCTGCCTTCCGAGAGAGAGAGAGAGAGAGAGAGAGAGAGACAGTGATTTCCAAAAGATTACTTGCGATAAATGTCCCAAGATTATGCCCAGGGGATTCCTCTCTGCTACAATGTGAAATTCTGGCAGAAATAGAGGGTCTTTGTGATGGCAAATGTCAGATTTATCCTCGTAATGAAGGAGCTATCTCTCTATGCGACCATACTGGATCAGGGCTAGGCCATGCCCCCTCAATTTAGAGCATTTTGTGGAGCACAAGTGAAGCACATCTCTGAGTTGCCTGCTGGTAGCTTGGCTATAACTAACTGCTGGTAGCCCAAGCTGCTGGCTCAGTTAAGGGGTGCCAATCAGATCCCCGCAGTCGCTTCGCGACTGCTTCGCACCCGGCCCCAATACCCTCCCACCCTTAGCTGTTGTTGAATTTATACTAGAGTGTCTCGCACAAAGTCATTCCTTTTTTTTTTTTACACTATCTCCCTACATTCCCATCTATACTTTATACGCGATCCCCACTAGAGGTCGCCTGTACTCTGGTCGATCCTAACTCCCTGTCTCTGCTCTCAGTGCTTCTCTGTATTTACTGCTCCTTTGCTGGATTCCACTTCTCCTTGTTTGTCTTCTCTTCTCTTATCCCTGCCTACCTCTGCCTATAGTCCTTCCTCACCATGCACTTTAATACTATTTATCCTCTCCTGCTAGTATCAGGTGCTATGTTGTTTCTTGTAGTATTAACTGGCCCTATGGAATATCCCTCTACTCACCTCTTTTGCTCCCCTGACAACTTCTGCTACTCCAACTTGCTCTCTGACCCCACCCTCAAACCTCTACCTATGCTGGGGCTCAATAATAAACCCCTTGGGGTTTTACTTAGGAATATCTTATGGAGATACACTCTCTCCTCTGTGAATGTCTCCCACGCATTTGTCATTGCCTCCTTCTGGATAACTAGCCTCTCCCTTACTCTTGCTGGTGACTTTGAGACCAATCCTGGACCCTCTACTGCTAATGTCACCTCCCAGTCTTCTACCACAAATTGTTGGCATCAAACACCCACTTTCACCTTTGCCCACCTTAACATTAGGAGTCTTATTGCTAATTTCCCCAAACTAGAGGCTTGGGTCACCTCAATTAAACCAGATGTTCAGGTCCTGTCTTAAACATGGCTGAAACCTTCTATTACAGACTCCCTCTGCTCCTTGCCTGATTATAATATGCTTCGGTCTGATAGCCCTAATGCCAAAAGAGGGGGTGGCCTGGCTGTGTACTTTAAATCTCACCTCAACATGTCTTTTATATAAAGATCCCCCCTGGCTAATTGCGAGGTGCTTCATTCACTTCTGCTACTCAGGGGAGTTAAAAAAATTAATAACTTTTGTATTTACATACCCCCTAGAAACTCTAGGCTGGGTCTGGAAGAGTTTATTTAACTTGTGCCCTCTGTGACTGGGAAAAATGAAGTAATTTGCATGGGTGATTTTAATCTGGACTGGACTGGACCCAGTTCCTCCCTCTTATCCTCCATTACAAGCAAGGCAAACCTTACTCAGCTTATCAGGAGTCCCACCAGAATTTCCCATTGGGGCACCACCTCCACCCTCCTTGACTGGATACTCACCAATAGGACTGAGAACTTCCCCTCAGCAGGAGTCTTTCCTGACTCCATAAGTGATCACTGCCCAGTGTACTGCACCTGGGACATCTCCCCTCCCTCCTACCCAGCCAAAGTCTCATCTTTCTCTGACATCTCCAAACTTAACCATGATGCATTTCTGTGCGACTTTCGTATGGTTGACTGGTCCCCTCTCTACATAACTAATAATGTCAACAAAGTGGTAGGTTACTTTAATGATACCCTAATCTCTCTCCAGAACCTTAATATTCTGGTCACTACATGTAGAGTACAAGGTTAGGTTACCAAATGGCTCAAGCACCCACTACTTCAGCTACTAAAATGGAGGGACAACCTCTGACCAGTTTGGAAGTCCACTTCCCTTCAAGCTGACTTTGAGGCCTAAGTTGTTATGGAATGCCTTTAAAAGGGAGATTCGTGCGGCCAAGAGCTTATACTACCGTAACCTTCTCAGCTCATCATTCTCTGACCCTAAATGGTACTGGTCCCATAACAAAGAAATTCTGGGTAATAATAAGTCTATGACCCCGAACGAAATGCTGATGAATGATACTCACTGCAATAACCCCCTTACCATTGCTAATGCTTTTAACTCCCTGTTTTCCACCCTTCCTACTCCCCCTCATCTGCTGATACCTCCCTTGTATTCCCTCACCCATCAGCCACTGCTCCCCGGCCCTTGAACTATCATTGGTCACCTGTCTTGTGGTGCTAAAGCTACTAAAATCTTTACCGGCTAATGGCAGTTCAGGCCCAGATGGTATACATCCTAGGATTCTCAGGCAGTTTGCCTCTCATCTCGCTGTACCTGTAACCAGACTCTTCAACCTCTCCATCTGCTCTGCCACCATGCCTTCGGTCTGAAAAGTTGCCAGAACTATACCAATCTTTAAGAAAGGGGATGCCAGGATCAAGTCCAACAACAGGCCCATTTCACTCCTGCCTACTCTTAGCAAGCTGCTCAAGAAACTTGTTCACTGGCAGGTCTCTGCACACCTTCTTAACTTCAACCTACAATCCCCCGTACAACATGGTTTTAGGGCAGGGCACAGCACTACTACTGCTCTTACTCAGCTGACCAGCGATGTAAAACATAATTTGAACAAGGGTTTGCTTACTGGAGCAGTCTTCATTGATCTCTTTTAAAGCATTTGACATGGTTTATCACCCACTTCTGCTGGCTAAGCTGAACACTCTTGGTGCCTCTGACTCTACCCTCTCCTGGCTGGGTAGCTACCTAGAAAATTGGCCTCAGGCTGTAACCTTCTGTAAGTCTATCTCCTCCCCTGTCCCGATTACCCATGGCATTCCACAGGGTTCAATCCTTGGTCCTCTACTTTTCTCCCTCTTCATTAATGATATCCCCACTCCATCTTCTCACTGTAACATTATAATGTATGCAGATGACCTGGTGCTTTATTCATCTTCCAGCTCTATTGCCGACATCAATCTTCAGCTGTCCTCCACATTTCAGATCCTTCAATCCTAGTTCTCATCCAACTACCAAGTCCTAAATATATCTGAGGCCCAGGCCATGCTTTTTGGGGTCCCACAAAAAGGTGCCCACCGAGTCCCCTAATTTCCTGGTGTGCAGCTGCGATGGGACTGCTGCATCAAATACTTCATCCTTCAAGTATCTAGGGATGACGCTGGACCCTGTACTTGACTACTCGATGCATGTTAGCGAGGTGTGTCATTTGGTTAATGCCAAAATTGGTGCGGCCTACAAGGTGCGTCACTCTCTCACCATGGCTGCCAAGATCTCTGTTGCACAAGGGGTTTTACTCCCACAACTGCTCTATGCCCTGCCAATGCTTTCACATTCTAACACAGGCATCCTTCACAAATGTGACACATCTTACAACAATACCTGTAGATTTGTCCTTTCTGCTCCCCACCTTACACATCACTGTCGTCTCTATACCACTTTAAAATGGCTGTCTCCTGATGCCCTTCGTTTATACTCCCTAGGTTGATTTGTTGACTCCTTAACCAGAACATCTTGTCCTGCCTCTCTGGGGGACGTGTTTACCACATTCTCTAAGTCTCACTCTCACTCCCTCAGGTCCTTGACCTCCCCGTTACTATCTACTCAGACTTGCTCCATGAAAATGGGAGAGCAAGCCTTCCTCTGCTTTCCTCCAAGGTTGTGTAAATCTCTCCCATGCCATGTTAAGAACTCCTCATCTCACCTTACTTTTAAGCATGCCCTATTTTCCCACCTCCCAGTTTCTGGAATCTGTGACTGCACGTAACATCTTTTCTGTCTCTCCTCTTATCACTTCTCTTGACTTGAACTTCCTGTTTGTGACCTGCCCACCCCTTGAAATTTCCATTTGTCTTAAAGTTTTTGACTGTATGCCTTCCCCATCCCTAGGCCCGATGTAATGGGTCTATCATGCTATTTTTTGTATCTGTGCCTTCCGGACAGCTCACTCCCAGGTAGGTCTCCTGAATGATTGCCTACTGCCTTTTATTATTAATGGATTGCTGCAATAACTTCACACTGTTTGCTGTTATCCATGTTTTGTATTATCCTCTATGGCAGTCCTAGTCAATGTATTTTGTAGACAGTTCCAGTGCACTTACCTGATTGTTTGTCACTACTATATTTTGACTTTGTACTTTGCTATATTAATATATTGTACTGTCCTGGGTCATGCCTCAAAATAGGCAAGTTATGTTGCCTAGCACACTTACCCGGTTAACAAAAGCAAATAAATAAATAAATAAGCAGCTGCCAAACCAGTCGACAACAGGCTGAGAGAAGCTCATGGATTGAAGGGTAGTTAGGAGTAGTGAGTGATCACTGAGATCAAATGCTTCATCAAATCAACAAAGACTGCATCAGTCAGAAGGCCAGAATCCATGGCAGAGAGGGTGTCACTAGTAAACTTAAGTAGAGCAATAGAGGTACTGTTACCCTTACAGAAGCCATGTTGAACATCAGAGAGGAGGTTGTTATTAAGGAGAAACTCAATTGTTTGAGAGGCAACCAGGTTTTTGAGTATTTTACTTAGGACAGAAAGGATGGCTATGGGTCGGTAGTTAGAGATGTCTTTGGGGTCACCTTTCTTAACAACTGAGGCGACATGGATGATTTTCCAGATGTCATGAACCTGACTACTGCAGAGAGACAAGGTTAAAATTCTTAACCTGAGCGGAGGCTTTGAAAGGAGCAGTAATTTTTAGGAGTTTGGGTTCAATACCGTCTGAGATGATACTGGTACTGTTGGAAGTGGTATTTAGAAGTTTTAGTACCTCAAGCCTAGTAATAGCTTTGAAACAAAAGGGGGGGTCACTACCTCAGAGCTGGGAGAGGAGCAAAGGCTGGTTGGAAGTGAGGAAGAGAAAGATGAAGTGTAGGAGGATAGGTCAGAGAAATGTTGATTGAAAGCATTTGCTATGGTAGAGGGATCTTTGCAGTGTATACCATTCAGGACCTTATCATTGGCTGTATTGGAATGCTTGGCACCGAGTAAGGCTTTTACATGTGACCAAGACTTCCTAGGGTCCCCTGCAGAGTCTATAAGTAGATCTTTACTGTAAGAGCTTTTGGCATTTATTTTCTTTTTACAAGCACTGCATTGGGCCCTGTAGAGATTGTAATCAGCTAGAAGTCCAGAGGACTTGAAACACCTCCAGCTTGTGTCCCTCTTATGGAGAGAGGCCATCAGTTTCTTATGCAGCCACCTTGATTGTTTACCCTGGAAGCAAAGTGTAACCAAAGGGGTATGCCTATCCTGAAGAGCCTTAAATTCCACCAGGAAGCAGCTTAGAGCTGTTTGAGCATCCTGGGCCAGGTATAGGCCAGGCCAGTTAATCTCAGTGACTCCAAGAAGAAACTTTCCATGGTTGAGCTTGCTAAAGTTTCTGAAGATAAGGCAATGCAGTGGGGGGGTGAGGAGCAAATGAGGAACTCCTGAGATAGAATATGGAGAAGTGGTCAGTTATGGCATCAGCAAGGGTGCCAGCTACAGATATGTGATCAGGCTGATTTGTTAAAGTCCAGTCAATCAGAGTGCTGGAGCTAGACTGGGAAATGTATTTAGTGGGGTTGGTAATGAGTTGATGTAGGTTGTGGCTTTCAGTCAAAGAGAGATGGGAATGCTGATTCTTGCCATTCCAGTTAAGATTAAGGTCCCCGAGAATGCAGACTTCATTATGACCAGTGAGCTGGGAGATGTCATCAAGTAAGTCTTCCAGGCCTGCAAAGTCACTATGGAGAGTTGTAGGTACAAACAATGTGTAGTTTCTTTGCTCCTAGGATGAGAATGGCATGGAGGGATTCACAGAGGGATGAAGTAGGAGTAGGGACAACAGAGAGGTTAAGATGTGCTTTGTAGAATAGGACCACCCCACCCCCATGTTTGGAGAAGAGTCTATCACACCAAAGCAAGTTGTAGTTGGGAACAGAACAGACTGAGTCTAGGATGGTTGGCTTGAGCCATGTTTCAGATAAGCAGAGAATGTCAGGATTGTGGACAGCAACCCAAGCATCAAGCTCAGACAGGTTATGTATGAGGCTTCTAATATTATGGTGAGCAATATGAAGACTCCTGCAGTTTCTGAGTGATGTATTAGTGAAAGAGGGAGGTCTCAGTAGGCCAGGTTTAAGTTCAACATCCCCTAACAGAATGAGAGCCAGGAGAAAGAGATGTCACAGCTTACGATGAGTAAAAAGAGGGAAGGATAGTAAATGAGACAGGAGGCATTTTTTACAGGCATAAGCAACGAGGTAGACTGAAACTTTGTAGAGTAAAAGAGGGGTTGGATCAAGACATACTTTATCTACAAGAAGACGGTTAGAGAAATAGAATTCAGAGAGAGAGGAAGGAGGGGGGTCAGTTGATGGAGAGCAGGGGATGTCGAGAGCCAGGAGAGAAAGAAGAGCATTAGGGCAGCAGGCAGGAGAATGGTGAGATTAGGAGCCATCAGTGTGGTGCAGAGTAAGTCGAGCTTAAGGCACAAAGTGGATGAGATTGAAAGAAATAGGGCTGAAGATGTAGAGAGGTGAGACTGGGAGGTGTACAATGGGGTGGAATCAGAGAGTCAGATGAAGGAATGACATACAGAGGAGGAATAATGTGAAAGAAAGTGAAACTAACATTTACCTCATGAAGATGAGCAGGAGACTAACAGAAACTGAGAAGCAACATCCCCTAGAAGTGAGACCATATAAGGAGCAAATGGGAAATGAGACACTTAGTCATATGACTAAGTGTAACTATAAAAGGCAGAAACCGTGTAACTATAAAGGGCATAAACCAGAAAAGGGATAGTGGGTGGGGGTCGGATGGGGAGCCGGCGCACTACACCGGAGGGCTAAAAGCTAGTGGTGGCCTCCGGGTGTCTGTACCTTATTGCTGATCTGAACCATGCTGGTGGTTTTAGCAGAGAAAAATGTGGCTTGGCTTGTGGGGGTGAGAGCAGTCTGCATGTTGCAGCACCGCAAGAGCTCACCTCCATGGTCAGCTTCCAGCTGGGCAGGTGGGCGGGTCCGAGACAAGACCACAAAGCGTGGATTGAGGCAGGGAGGAATCTGGCCCTAAATAGGACAAGATGCCTGGGGAGAGAAGGGAGGCAAAGATTAAGTATAGATTGTTAGAGGAGGGATTAATGTAGACAAAAGAAACAGGGCAGGGCTACAGAAAGGATAGTAGAGCAAAAGAAAGTAGGAGACAGAGACAGAAAACACAGTAAAGATTCACTCTAAATTTGGCAAAACAAACTGTAACAATTTCTAACAGGTTGTAAAATTTCTTTAAGTACCAGTTGGTCTTTTGCAGGCGTTAACAACTCTAAACAATTAGAAAAAAGCAGTATGGCGCATGAACAGATAAAGTAATTGAGAAATAGAGCAGAAAATTAAATCAGAAAAGCAGATTTAAAGAAGCCAATCCCAGAGTGGGGTTCCACAGTTATCTGCACTGCCACTCCCAGCAAGTCAGGATAGGTACTGTCCTCAGAGAGCAAACCTGTCTGCTCAGGTGTTCAGCAGTGGTCAATACTGGCTCCCCTTCTATTCAGTTTATTCTTGAATTGCTTCCCAAAGCTAGTCAAGGCCACATCCTCCTTTATGCAGATGATGCAGTTGTCTTCTCAAATGGCTCAGACCCCAGTGCCCTTGAGTAGCAACTACAGAGCAACTTCACCAGTGTAGAGACGTGGTTCAAAGATCAAAAATTGATAATGAACTACAAGAAAACAAAAACCATGCTGTTTTCCAGCTCTCTAAACAAACACAAACACTACCCACTATCAATATGCAATAGTGGTAGGGTTTCCCTTGAACTTGTTCAACACTTTAAATACCTTGGTATCACTATTGACAACTCGCTGTCCTGTACTCTCCACATTGACAACATGGCCAAAGCTATCAACAAGTGCATAGGGCTACTTTATCATCACAAAGCATAGCCTCTCTCCTGAAGCCTGCAGCATAGCTGTTCACAGTTATGTGGGTTCCCTTGTGTACTACACACTGCCTATATATGATTCTGCCACAGATACTGCACTCCAGTGCATAAAAACTGCACTCAACAAAGCCTGCTGGCTCACCTTAGGTGCTCACCAACAGACTCACACCTGTGATTTCTATGCCAGGGTACACTGGCTCATGCCCTATGGGTGACTAAAATATCAATCCTGCCTTCTAGCCAAAAAGATCTGCCTTGGTTAGCTACTTCCAGGGGTCCAACAACTTCTGGCTCCCAGCAATAATCCACAGCACACCCATAACTCCAAACACCAGTCCTTCCTAAATCTGAAATGTCGAACATCTCAAAGACAAAGGTCCTTGGCTTACCATGCACCGCTGTGGTTTAACTCCCTCCAGGAGAACATTGTGCAGCTGCCCACACTGGGTACCTTCAAAACAAAGTTGAAGCTCCTTATGATATGCAAATCTTGATGTGCCTGCCATCGCTAGCACCACCTTTCCACCCCCTCACTACTTCCATCCCCTGCCCCCCTCAACCCTTCCATCTCTCCCCGAGCAGGTCCTTCTGCTCCCCCACATACCTAGCACCCTCTCCCTCTGCCTCCAATCTAGTCACCTCCCTTCGATCCCTACTGCTATACTGATATTATGCTCTCTTTTTGCACATTGTACTTGGGCTCCTCCCCTTCACCCCCCTTTTTTTTTCTTTAACACTTAGCAACGCTCCAGGCAACCTCTTGTTTGCTGACAACTGACTGGTTTCACTGTTGGGCACTTTAAATTGTCAGTTTTCCTGTGACCTGTACTGTGTTTGATATATAATCCTGTTTGATTACCTTTGTATTTCTGCAATCCTTTGCATAAGTTCACCTATCTGTTGTACTGAAATGTCCTGGCATGGAACCTATGTAAAGAGCTCTGAGTTCAAATGGTTTTCCAAGTACTGAAATAAATAAAAGTGGTTTACGTACTGTATTCCACCTGCTAAAAGTGACAAATAGGCTGGCAGTATAGCCTACAGGTTAATGTACCCAACATGTGAACGAGCTTGGTACATCAAGCAGAACTGGGTTTGACTCCCACAACCTCTGCTTACACTACTGTGTGACCCTGAGCAAGTCACTTACCCTCCCTCTGCTCCGAGAATGCCCTTGAAAATGGGCCTTGAATCCTGAGGGTTTTACCCAGTTACCAAAAAATAGAAAAAAAATAACAGGAAATCCAAGACATGGTTGCTAGACTAACAGAAACACCAAATATGTATCAAATTATCCATGCTAACAAAATAAAATAGAATTTATGTAAACAAGTACCATAAATCCATAGCTAGTATACCTGTAAAACTTGGTGGTACATGTACACAAGGGCAGTCCTAAGAAACCAGTGGAGAAATACTGTCCCCTCTTTCTTCTTAGATTCCTGCCCAAAGCACAGGAAAGACTAGATTACAATAAATGTTATCATACAAACAGGAGAGAAAGAAATAAATGCCTCAGCTAGGACTTGAACCCAGGCCACCTGTAATATTATTCCCATTGAGCTACCAGATACGTCACCAAGGCAACTAGAAACTGGGACGCCCTGGAGATCATTATTCTCCGTCAAATACAGGCGCACAGACATCACATTTTCAATCACAAGAGTGGTGTGTGTATATTTATGGAACACATACAGAGAAGAGAAGAGAATATGCACACCGCAGTCTTGTGATTGAAAATTTGATTATCTGTGCAGCACCAGGTTGTGCATTGGAGAAAGAGTAATGTGCTCTTGGATGGCTAAGTTTCCAGCAGCCTTGGTGGCGCCTCCGGTAGTGCAACCAGAAAGGTATACCTGGCGGCCTGGGTTCAAGCCCCAGCTGAGGCACTTACTACTTTCTCTCCTCTGTTTGTATGTGTTCTATTAATATGCCCACTGCACTCTTGTGATTGAAAATGTGATTATCTGTGCAGCACGAGGGTATGTACTGGAGAAAGAGTAATGTGCTCTGGGATGGCCAAATTTTTAGTTGCTTTGGTGGCACAGTTTATAGGGCAACCAGAATGGTATTTGGAGTGGCCTGGGTTCAAGTTCCAGCTGAGGCACTTACTTCTTTCTCTCCTCTGTTTGTATGTGTTTTATAAATATGCACACTGCACTCTTGTGATACCAACAGCTCCTGTGACTGCCCAACTTAACCTTGTTTCTCCACTTCCCTTTCTGCTCTAGTTGTCCCCCCTCCCCTCCTCACTGGATTCTACCCTCACATCTTGGTATACCCAATGCTGCACTTTTCACCTCTCCCACCCTTCCTACATTCCTTCTCCTCCTTCCCTCCCCATGACTCAAGAATTTTATTCATTGTCTGTTTTCTGACAAATGCCGCTGGCTGCCTTGTTACAATGCTACCCTAGAATTTTATTAATCTGTACTCTGTTTGCAATGTCCACATTGTTGTAATGTCTGTCTTGATGTTCCCCATAATTTGTATTTCTCTGACGTGCAACCTTTGTAAAAGAGCCAAGGCTCAAAGGTATTTGTAATCCTAGACTTGATAAATAAAATAAATAAATAAAATGTGATTATCTGTGCAACACCAGCTTGAGCAGTGGAGAAAGAGTAATGTGCTCTGGGACGATCCAGTTCCGGTTGCCTTGGTGGCACAACTGGTAGCACAACTGGAGTGGTATTCTGGGTGGCTTGGGTTCAAGTCCCAGCTGAGTCACTTACTTCTTTCTCTCCTCTGTTTGTATGCACTCCATAAATATGCACATTGTACTCTTGTGATTGAAAATGTGATTATCTGTGCAGCACCAGGTTTTGCACTGGTGAAAGAGTAATGTGGTCTGGGACAGCTCAGTTTCCAGTTGCATTGTTGGCGCAGTTGGTAGTGGAACTGGAATGGTATTCCAGATGACCTGGGTTCAAGTCCCAGCTGAGGCACTTACTTCTCTCTCTCCTCTGTTTGTTTATGTTCCATAAATATGCACACTGCACTCTTGTGATTAAAAACTTACAATCAACTGCTACAGTACTTTGAACAGTTGCACCTGCTGAGTGACAGGCATTATGTTTTTAGAAGGCACCATGGGACTGATATTGCCCTGCTAAGCTTTCCAGTGACATACTGGACACCATGGACAAAGGATTAATGACCTGTGCATTTTTTATAAACCTCACCAAAGCTTTTGATGTGGTCAAGCATAGCCTCCTATTAGCTAATTTACTAAACCTTAGCACAGATAGACTTTCTTGGCACAAGTTCTCACATTACCTGCCAACTAGGACTCGGCAGGTGAAATGGAAGTGCATCAAATCTTTTCAAAGACCCATCACTAACTTTGTCATGGTGTCCCCCAAAGATTCATATTGGGCCCCTTACTTGTCTCCCTATTTAACAACATGCTGAGCTATTGGTGTGGGATTAACTTATAGCTGTACACTGATGCTGCTGTCCTGTATAGATGCTCAGAAGATGTTAACCAAATCAGCAGCCAGTTTGCCAGTTACTTCTGGGAACTAATGATGTGATTTATTGCTAATACATTGCTCCTAAACGTAAACAAGACTAAATCAATTGTACCTGGCCCCAGACACCTGGGTACAGCAAGACAGCACTTGTTAACTCTGACCACCTCCTCTGGATCAGAAATTGTAATGATTGAGTCCATTAAGTACCTTGGAGTATATCTGGCTCAGGATATCTATTTTAGATCTCAAGTAGATTTTATTATGAAATGTTTACACAAAGCAATTGATTCACTCTACAGATTGATTACCTCACCAAGGGTACACGGCTAAGCATCGCAAACGGCACCCTGTTTCTCATTTTACTGTATGGTGTCCCAATCCTTCTGACCTTCAGGAGCTCCAAAACAAACTTTAATTTTTTTATAGTAAAATTGGGCACTTTGTCTCTGGGGCCCCTTCCAGGAGACATCACTATAGTGTTCTTTTCTTCCCTAAATTGGCCTCCTCTTGAAGGGAGGCTATTGTACCCCATCTTCTGCCTTGCTTTTAAAATGGTCAAAGTTCTTGCCCCTTCAAGCTTCCATGGTGTTCTTGTCACTAAACTCCTAAGGTGCTGACTACAGTCCTCCAGCTGCACCCTGCTAGGACTGCCCATGGTCTTATCTGGGTTGGGCAAAAAGTCCTTTGTTATCTGAGCCCCATCCCTTTTGAAAAATCTCCTGGCAGTGCTACAAAATTGCTCCTCACTTGATGGCTTTAAGAAAGGGCTAAAGATCTTGTTACTAGAATGCACCCACTGCACCTGTTATATTTGAATTGCCCCCACTTGCTTGCATTCATTGCTAAGCAGCATTGAGTTGAACTGATACTTTTGCTTACTAACCCACTGATGAAAATGTACTTCTTGTTTCCCTAACTCTGTCAGTGGAAATATTGTGTAATTTTATAATTTTTGTACTGTTCTGTTGCCTTCCTACTTCTTGTGCAATTTGTATACTTCTATGTACTTAATTCCAAGTCACCCCTGACAAAGGGACTTTAGCCGCCCACCTGATTAACAAAATTCAATAAATCTCCATATGTGTGATATATTTAACAGGGACACCAAATGCATTGTTACTATACTAATACACACCAAACACCTACCAGTACCAACATGTTTTAAAAACACAGAATTCAAGCTAAGACAGTACCAAAAAATTCCCTAAGTAAAAAAAAATTGCATAATGCCATTGTATCTGTTTTCTACCGGACTAAATATTTTAGATAAGATACCAGTGTGGATGGCAAACATAACTGGGGACAATACACTGACAGCTGCTAAACTAACAAAAGTACCATACCCTAAAATCCTCACTCTTAGGTTACACATGAAAATTAGCTTCAGCTCCAATACAAATGTTCTAAACAAATCATTTAAGCAGCATGATACTTAGTCTAGTATCAGTTTCAGCACTAGCACAACAGAAATACGGACTCTTTTACTGGACAAAAAAAAATCATAATTCGCTACTGAAGCCATTCTGAGACCTTTTCCACCTCTGAATGATATGCCATGCCAAAGAATGCCCACATGAAACCAAACAGCCTGCATATGTAATGGGCCCTTGCCTGGTTGCATGTGCAATGGATGTACTCTCTGTTAGACATTAATCACTCATAGCATAGTCCCTTAACAATAATAGGAGCTCCACAGACCAAAAACAACATTTATTACCCCCCCCCCAGAAGCTCTGCTCACTCTCTTTGGTGTCTGGTAACCATACTGTGTGTTCTCAGGTAGCTTAGAGGATCCATGCGATTTCATATGAACATTATGGGAGCTGAACATTAACTGGCAAGGGGAGCAAGGGTCAAGTGTAGCAATCATTCTCAAAACATACCTTCCTACACAAACAGCTCCAGCCTATTTCAGTTAAACAATGAACTGATTAACAATGTAAGAATATGTGAAAAATAATGGTTTGATGGTTGGGGAGCAATGTAACTAATGGGGATGTGAACTGCCACATGTGCTTCCAAAACCATACAGGCAGCTGAGGAGACAGAACAAACTGCAGCCTAAAAACAATTAGGTTTAATGTCCATAGGATGGAGGAGGTCAAGGAAAATAGCTGATTTAAAAATGAAGTAACCAGAAGGCACTACAGAGATATTAATTGAGATATGAATTGCAATGTGTGTGTATCTAGGTCACAATTTAGCTGCCAATAATTCAGCATTTCACAAGAAGATATTAGAAATGGTTATACAATAGTTAGAGGACACTAATGACTTTTATTTTAGCTTACATATATGGTCAAGTTCCAGAAAGGAATAAACAAGGTAAACTACAAAGAACTGTTCGGCAGGAGAAGTGGATCAAAAACAACGGAACATGAGTGGAAGCTGCTGGTGAGGGGACTCCAGAGGGATGTGAGTAAATGTTACTTTACAGAGGAAGTGGTTGAGCCATGGAACAGCCTACCAGCTGAGGTGGTGAGAAGAAAAGCCATTAATGGGTTCTGGCATGTCTGGGACATAGTAAAGGGCTCATAGTTACTCAAGGTGGTAGTAGTAATAGTAATATCAATGCAAAGGTGATGGCCTGCATCCATCTGGGAGAGGATCCACAATGTTCAGTGTACTGTTTAAATGTTACTATGATGAACATTTCAACTAGCTGAAATGGATGGTGGGAAGACAAATGGAGGCATAAACAGCCCCAAAACAGATTGAAGCAGTAGAAAAGGATTGCATGAGGTGAGAATAATCCCCCAGGGAGCAGGATAATGGGAACAGCAGTGAGGCAGAGTACAAGGGAGAGGGGAACAAAAGTTGCAAAAGGGGGGGGCAGAGCACAATGGGGAGGAAGGGGTATTGCATGCAGTTTGGGAGCAATGTGTGGAGGGCCATGTGTACAAAAGCAAGTAGATTTAGAAATAAAATTCCAGACATAGAAGCAATCCTGACAGGAGCATACCTGGATTTGTGGCCATTACTGAGTCAGGGTGCACAGGCAGCTATTAATGGGACATGGCCGTACCAGGCTATACTCAGTTCAGGAAGGATGGAGTGGAGGGAGGAAGGGTTGTGTGTATGAAAGGCAGGGTATGAAGATGTCAGAAATGCAAAGGAACCAGGGGAGAAGGAGGGATTGGAGATACTGTGGGTCACCCAGGAGACAGGCGTCACAGCCATCTTTCACACTGGGATGATATACAGACCTCCAACACAGGGGGAGAAACTGGTGAAGGCACTGGGGGAAGCCATCAGCACAATGGTAGAAAAATGGGAAGGTGCTGCTGGTATGGGACTTCAATCTGCTGGATATAAATTGTAGCCTCCCAACTGTGGCCTCAGCTAGAAACAGGAAGATCCTAGGCCCCCTATGGGGAGTATTTCTCAGAAAACTAGTCAGGGAGCCCACTTGTGTTCACAAACAGGAATACTATTGCAGATGTCAAGGTGGGCGGCCACCTGGTGACCAGTGATCACTGTACAATATGGCTCAACATAAGGATGGCAGTAGAAGCAGACCACACAAGTATAATGATCCTGGACTTCAGGAGGGCAAATAGAAAAAAAATGGTAAATGTCTCAGAGACAATCAATGGGGGGAGGGTCTGGGTTGAGTGAAGGGACAGTGGGCCAACTTAAGGGGTGACACAATGAAGGCAACAAACCTCGATGCAAAAAAAGTGAGCAAAAAACAGGAGAAACAAGCATTTGTCAATGCTGAATATTGATTGCTTATATGTGCTGTTTAGGTATTTGGAAGTGAAAGTACCATGGCTAAGAACTGTCATGTGCCCCCCAAGACATCCACTGTGTCTTTCTGTTCAGTATTGACAGAAGAGTAGGAGGGGCAAGGGCCACAGCAGTACAGCAGCAGCAGCTGCAAAGGCATGAAGAGATGTACAATAGTCCATTCACAGGCAGAAGAATCCTGCAGAAGGTGAGTAAATTGAAGGTGGACAAAGCGATGGGACCAGATGGCATAAACTCAAGGATATTAAAAGAACTGTGAAGGGAAAT
This sequence comes from Neoceratodus forsteri, assembly GCA_016271365.2. Taxonomy (NCBI): domain Eukaryota; kingdom Metazoa; phylum Chordata; order Ceratodontiformes; family Ceratodontidae; genus Neoceratodus; species Neoceratodus forsteri. The sequence continues at coordinate 251,178,328 of CM057450.1, read as the reverse complement.
AGCAGTACCTCTGGCAGCCATATTGGCTGAGTCATTCAACACGGGGGTGGTACCAGAGAATTGGAGGAGGGCACAAGTGGTCCCTCTATACAAATCCAGCAGTAGGGAGGAGGTGGGGAACTATAGGCCAGTCAGCCTCACTTCAGTAGTGGGGAAGATCATGGAGACATTGGTTAAAGAAAGGAGAGTGGGGCATCTAGAAGCCATCAGAGGCTAGGACCATAGGCAACATGAATTCACAGTGGGAAGAACATGTCAAACAAATCTGGTTGATCTCTTTGACTGAGTGACAAAGGCAGTAAATCAAGGTGGGGCAGTGGACAACGCTTACCTTGAGTTAGCAAAGCCTTTGACACCATCTCACACAAGAGGCTGATAAAGTAGCTGAGTAGGCTGGGCATGGAGGAAAGGGTGGTAAACTGGGTTAGAAACTGGCTAACAGACAGGAGGCAGAGAGTGGTGGTAAATGGGGTGCAGTCTGGGGAGAGGGGGTGACCAGTGGGGTGCCGCAAGGATTGGTCCTAGGACCAGTTCTGTTCAATGTCTTCATTAGTGACATTGCAGAATGGCTGAAGGGAAAGGTCTGCCTGTTTGCAGATGACACCAAGATGTATAACAAAATGGATACTCCAGAGGGGGTGGAGAAAATGAGGAGGGACCTGGGGAAGCTTGAAAAACGGTCTGAGGACTGGCAACTGAAGTTCAATTCAAAAAAGTGCAAAATTATGCACCTGGGACACAGAAACCCGAAGTTGCTGACAGTCACAAAGAAGGAAAGGGACCTGGGGTTCCTATCTCAGATAACCTGAAAATGTCAAAGTGGTAAGGCAGCTGGGAGGGCCAGTGACATGCTGGGGTGCATAGGCAGGGGTATCACTAGCATAAGAAGGGAGGTAGTGATTCCATTATATAAAAACATGGAGTACTGTGTACAGTTCTGGAGGTTGCACCTTTGTAAGCATATTGACAGGCTAGAGATGGTCCAGAGAAGGGTGAATGAGATGGTGCAGAGCTTGCAACACAAGACTTATGAGGAGAAATTAAGGGACCTCAATATATACTCACTGGAAGAGAGGAGGGAAAGAGAAGATATGATAAAAACATTCAAGTACCTCAAGGTATAAATATACAGTAACTACTGAGAAGCAGGAGACTGCTGCTATAGGCATATGTGCCAGCTTCTGTGTGATATTCTTTGTTCTTATAAATCTGTAATCTCCAGTATTTCAGTAACCACATGACCACACTGCCTTTTTTAGGCAATTTTATGTTGGTTGATGCCTGGTGTCAGATGACAGACAGAGGGCTCACCAGATTGTGTTGACATTTGAAAAATTTCATATTGTTTTACTGGAAAGCATTTTGGAAAGGCGGTGAAGGTCTCGCAATTTTTATTATGATTTTATCTCCTTATGCCTGTCCCCTTTGATCCCCCCATCCCCACACCCCAACAGTCATCAGTGGCCACAGTTGCAGCCTTCTTCTAGGCAAGATGGTGGGTGAGAAACAGAAACATAGAAACATTGAATTTGACGGCAGATAAGGATCGCTTGGCCCACCTAGTCTGCCCATTTCCCTACCTGATGGATAAGCGGCAGACTCTAGTTAATCAACAGCTTACTTCCTCCTACCCCCCAGTAGAATTGCCCATGAGCAACTGCCTTCACAGTCTGTGAAGTCTGACGTCTTTCAGTGACACATATTGGTCATCTTCCAACACAGGCAAGGTGCAGCCAGCCCAAAACTAACTAAGGACAAGCAGGTTTCAAAGTGGGAAGAAATGGAGTGAGCAAAAATCAAGTACTCATTCAGATGCGCCATCGAATTTAAGATGAGCATACTGGTGTGGACACTGCAAATAGAACCCCAGCTCTTTAAGCAGCCTTATGAAGAGTAAAGGCTTCTCGAAGCACTGGGGTTCTGTTTATTGTACTGTAAGTGGGCTGCATTTAATTTGGTAATTTACTGTACCTTACATCTGGATGTATGGTAGGGCCAACTTTAAATAAACACTGCACCTGAATTAACACACGATGTCATAGAAACATAGAATTTCTCAGCAGAAAAGGACTGCTCAGCCCACCCAGTCTGCCCAAGTGTTCTCTACCTACTTGTAACTTCTGCCTGTATATGTTACTGCATGTCTTACTCTGCCTGCGTCCATCAGGACCTCCTTGTGAATGAGCTGCTTAATGGATTTTTCCTGCAATGAACTTGAACCTACTCCACTTCCATAGCCCTATTGATCTCCATTGACCCGCTACTTCCCCTTTTTCTAATATACCCTTACATTTATCCCATGCATGCTTCATGCCCCCTACCATTTTAGCTTCCACCACTTCTCCTGGCAGTCTGTTCAAGGAGTCTACCACCCTTTCAGTAAAGAAATATTTATTCACATCTATCCTGAATGCCCCCTTCCCCCAGCTTCATTGTATTTCACTTGGTTTGGGTGTTCATCTTCATTTGAAAGAAACTCCCCAACTGTGCCCTCTTTACTCCTGTGAGGTACTTTGTAGGTCTTGATCATGTCACCTCTCGCCCTCTTCTCTTCCAGAGTGTACATGTTGAGATTCTTCAGCCTTTCCTTGTAGGGATTCCTGCAAAAATTCTGAACCATTTTAATTGCCTTCCTCTGGAAAACCTCCACCTTATGTCCTTTCTGAAGTGTGGACTCTAAAACTGGACACAGTACTCCAGCTGGGGGTATAGCAGGGAGTGATACAATGGCAGCATAACATCCCTCCTCCTCCTACTGGACATGCCACTCCTTATGCACCCCAGAATCCAATTTGCCCTGCCCATACCCTTGTCACGCTGTACTGCCATCTTGAGGTCCTCTGATATAATAACCTCAAGGACCCTTTCACGTCTAGTATCAGTTCCTCTCCCCATCCTATACCCAGTATTGGGGTTCCTATGCCCTAGGTACAAGATTTTATATTTGATGGCATTGAACCCCAAGTAAGTAAGAAAATGGAATTGATCTGAATGAATTGCAGGCTTTTAAACATCTTTTCAGGAAGTGTGTATGTGTGTGAGTGTGTGGGGGGGCTCTGATACTATAACTATTTGCTTTTGATTTGGTATAATTGTGAACAGACTAATCCTGCTCCCCAGTCCGTGTGCTATATCGGAAATAAAGAGCCCAAATAGCATTGAGCAAAGCATTGAGCCCTGTGGCAACTCGCTTGTTACTGCTCTGGGTGTCGAGAGCTACCCCAACACCACCACCCTCTGCACTCTCCCCTGTAACCAGTTCTCTATCCATTTAGTCAGACTACCTTCCACCTGTACCCCTCCTTCTCCTCACTCTTCTCCTCCTTGGCCTGTGTCCCTCCTCCCGGTAGTCCACACCATTTCTCCTTCTTATTCTTACTGGGTGGTGGCACCTTCTATATTACATTCAGACCACTCTGGCTGCCACCTTTCAGGGTTACTATGCCTCTGCCTTTACCTATATCTAGGCTGGTGACCTCATCAGGCTCCCCCTGTCCAGACCTTTCTATCAACCTCAGTCTTTTGCCCCCCCCATTTGTTTAGATCCACCTTACTAGAAATATACCCCTTTAATCCTTTTTTTTTTTTTACAGGTGCTACAGTCGACTTGGTCATCCTGACCAACCCCTGTAGCCCTGCCCCGACATCAGGCAGAGCTGCTCACCTCCACGGATTACCCCCATGGTGGGGTGGTGAGGAGCTTCCCAGGTCGACCCACCGGAGCAAGATCTGGTTGACTAGGCTCCATTCAGGGTGGGCAAGGGGGGCTGGAAGTTCATGCTGCCTGACCATAGCCCATTTTCCACTTTTCTCCCCCTTTGCAGAGTGCAGGCATGCAATGACACTTAGGCACAGCATGCCAACGTCCACCACATTCTGCCATCTTTTACTACACCGCTGTAGTAGCACCCGCGGTCATCACCAGGGGCTGCTACAGAGCAGTGGGTGCCTGGATCCCACCCCGGGATAGGAAAGCAATCCTCCAGACTCTCCATCCTATCCCTCCCTCACCAACCCCTAGTGGCCCAGGCTTGCATCCGAACCTAGGTTGCCGGTGTGGTGTGAGGTGTGGTGTCCAGCGCCTCAACCCTCAGTGCCTGTGGCCTGGCAGCAATGCTGCCTTTAATACTCCCCTCCCCTTCCTGCTCCAGTGTACCCTGTCCCCCTTGTACAAGTCACTATCCTCCCAGACCCTACCCCAGTTAATCAGTAACCCATAATGTTTCATGTGGCACCAATTCCTCAGCCACTCAAACTCCCCAAGCCTACCCTTCCTCGCCATGCTTGCATATGGTACCGGCAGTACCTCCAAGAATGCCACCGACTTCACCACCCCCTCACACTGCCTACCCAAGTACTCAAACCTCCCCCTCACTACTTCCACAGTTTCTCCCGCACAGGCATTCATACCCACATGCAACAATAAATGAGGTTTCTTCCTCCCCTCACTGCGCGCTTGAGTAGTGCCTGCCCTGCCCCTCCTGCAGTCAACCTGGGGACAGCTTCAACCCAAATATGGCTGTGCCTTCTCCCTCACACCAATTTCAGCATAGAATCCCCAAGGATGAGTACTCCCACCCTTACCCCCTTTTCCTTCTAATGCCCCTTCCACCACCCCAGTATTCATTCTTCCCTGTCTATTACCCCGCCAGCTGCACCTTCTGTGACTTCTGCATCTGTACCCCCTACTTCCACCTCACCCCTTTTCTCTGCCTTATTCCTCCCATCCCCCTTGAATCCCTTCCCAGCCTGACTACTTCCTACTGGGCTTCCCATGTCAACCTCCCCTCCTCCCCTGCTGACTTCCAACCACTTTCTTATCCCTGCTGTTGTTGATTTAGAGCCCCGTTCCCTTCTACCCCAACAGTGATGCCCCTCCCATCCTTCCCCCTTCCCATAGCCTTCTCTCCTTCATTCACCACCCCCTCCTTCCTTACTAGCCTCCTTCTACACTTTGGTCCTTGCTATCTCTTCCCCTACCTGTTGCCATCCCTCTCATGCCCCGCTTGTCCTCCCCCTTCAGTATGTTCCTGCTCCCCCTCTCTGTCCCATAGCAGGGGTTCAAATCTATTCATAGTCAATACCTGTCCTGCATCTCTTCCCCCTATCAGTTCCCCCCTCCTACTTGTTCCCCTCTGTGGCACCCCTGGTCCCTCCCTACCCACAGCCATCTGCTCTCTCTCCCCTGGTACTCCTCATGGTCTCTTCCTCCCCATCAGGAGCCCCCCACCCTCACCTCAGGCACCTCCTCCCTTCTTCTTTTTGCTACTGCCTCTGATACTGGGGTCGGTTTCAGTCCCTAGTTATTCTTTCTCCTTCCCCTTTTGCCATCCCCTATTCCCCCCATCAGGATGCGTACCATACTCATCTGCCCTGCCACTTACACTCCTCCCTAACCTCCACAGTTCCTTTCTTAAACTAGCCAGTCATCTACAGACCATACACTCCCCCAATCCTCCAAGCCCAGTCCAGGATCATGGCAGACCCACACCCTGTACACCCCTCCACCCTTCCAAAGATGCCTGCCCTATTGACAGGTGGCACCTGCCCCATTTTGGCCCTCATCTTATGTTACGGGCTCTTACTCCCAGGTTCTGTACCCTACTACAACTGTTAGGCCCCTATTTACTCAAATTCCCCCAACCCACACCACACTAGTCCCTCTACTGACCCCTTGCCGGCCAGGGAAATTCAGTCTCAAATCTCATCCGATAGATACTGTATTACTGTAGCAATCCTAAAGCCTCCTTGTCTGTTTTTCACCCCTCAGCTACCATACTTTTTGTTCTCAGCTCTCATATAGTTTCACTTAGCCCAGTTAGAAATCCTATTGCACTCCAAGTATTACTCAGCTCAGTTACAGAAACAAACAGAACAAATAAATATGTATTATTACAGCAATCACAACAGTATAGCTTAGTACTTAGCTTAGTTGGAGAAAGAAACAGAATAAAATCTGTATTATTACGGCAATCCTAAAGTATCCAATCATTGCTTTGTCTCCACTCCAGAGACCCTGCTGTAATATAGGACCACAGAGGACACTGGGTGGGAGGTGGCATCTTTAAAGTCCCAGCAGAGCTCCATTGAGCTCTCTCACTGCCCCTCTCTCGCTCGCTCGTTCTGTTTCTCCCGACGCTGCAGGCTATCCTTTTGTACTGGGCTCCTGCTTGGATTGGCGCCTTTTTCTGCCCACAAAGAAATCTGCAGCAGCCCAGACAGAGCTCAGTTGAGCTCAGTGACTGCCCCTCTCTCACTTGCTCGATCCTAATCTGTCCCAAATACTGATTTCCCAAAGCGACTGTGCTATTCTGTGTCAGAAGTGCAAAATCACATTTTGGCCAGAATGTGAAAAATGACAGCTGTACTGTTCGTAAGGAGGTGTAAAAAATGGCAGTGTTGAAAATCTGGTGGGAAAATATAACTAATTTGCGAAGTTACAAGGGTGTGTGTGAAACTTCACATTGCACACTTGTAACACAGTCATTTTATGGATTTTCATCACAAAATTTTCAACATAGGCATTTTAGGACCTCTGCTCATGAACAGTGTCACTGTGGTTTTCTTAATGTGTTCTGAACACTGATTTCCCACAACGACTGCGCTATTCTGTGCCGGAAGTGTGAAAACGTATTTCAGCCAGGATGTGAAAAATGACAGCTATACTGTTCATAAGGAGGTGTTGGAAAATGCCAATGTTGAAAATCTGGAGTGAAAATATTACAAATTCACAAAGTTACGAGCGATCGTAGCCACTGTGCAATGCACACTCGTAAAACAGTCATTTTTAGGATTTTGTTCTACCAAATTTATTACTCAGCTCAGTTAGAGAAATAAGCAGAACAAATAAATATGTATTATTACAGCAATCATAACAGTATAGCTCACTACTTAGGTCAGTTAGAGAATTAAACAGAACAACTTAATCTGTATTATTACAGCAATCCTAAAAGTATCCAATCATTGCTTTGTCTTCACTCCAGAGACCCTGCGGTAATATAGGACCACAGAGGACACTGGGTGGGAGGTGAGACATCTGTGAAGTCCCGGCAGAGCTCCATTGAGTCCTCCTCCCCTCCCTCTCACTCACTCATTCTGTTTCTTCCAGCGCAGCAGGCTGCCCTTTTGTACTGGGCTCCTGCTTGCGTTTGTGTCTTTTTCTGCCCACAAAGAAATCTGCAGCAGTCCCGACGCAGCTTCTTTGAGCTTGCTCACTCCCACTCTCTCACTCGCTTGTTCTGTTTCTCCCAGCACTGCAGGCTGCCCTTTTGTACTGGTCTCCTGCTTGTGTTGACACCTTTTTCTGCCCACAAAGATGTTCATAGCTGTCCCAATAGAGCTCAATTGAGGTCGCTCACTCCCCCTCTCTCATTCACTCGTTCTCTTTCTCCCTCCACTGCAGGCTGCCCTTTTGTACTGGGCCCTTGCCTGCATTGATGCCTTTTTCTGCCCACAAAGAAATCCACAGCAGTCCCAACAGAGCTCCGTTGAGCTTGCTCACTCCCCATCCCTCACTCGCTCATTCTATTTCTCCCAGCACTGCAGGCTGCCCTTTTGTACTGGGCTCCTGTCTGTGTTGGTGCCTTTTTCTGCCCACAAAGAAATTTTCAGCAGTCCCGACAGAGCTCAGTTGAGCTTGGTCTCTCCCCCCCCCCACTCGCTCGATCTTAATCTGTTCCACACACTGATTTCCCACAGCGAACGTGCTATTCTGTGCCAGAAGTGCAAAAATATATTTTGGCCAGGATGTGAAAAATGACAGCTGTACTGTTCATAAGGAGGTGTGAAAAAGGCCAGTGTTAAAAATGTGGTGTGAAAATATTACACATTTGCAAAGTTACAAGGGTGCATGGAAACAGTTCAGTGCACGCTTGTAACACAGTCATTTTATGAACTCTCGTCACCAAATTTTCAACATAGGCATTTTAGGATCTCTGCTCATGAATAGTGTTACTGTCATTTTCTTAAGCTGTCCCGAACATTGATTTCCTACAGCAACTGTGCTATTCTGCGCCGGAAGTGCGAAAACACATTTTGGTCAGGATGTGAAAAATGGCAGCTATACTGTTCCTAAGGAGGTGTGAAAAAATGCCAGTGTTGAACATCTGGCATTACAATATTACAAATCTGTGAAGTAACAAGGATGCGTAGAAACTGCGCAAAGCACACTTGTAACACAGTCATCTGATGGACTATCGTCACCAAATTTTCAACATAGGCATTTTAGAACCTCTGCTCATGAACAGTGTCACTGTCATTTTCATAATGTGTCCCAAACACTGATTTCCCACAGGGACTGCACTATTCTGCGTCGCAAGTGCGAAAACACATTTTGGCCAGGATGTGAAAAACGATAGCTGTACTGTTCGTAATGAGGTGCAGAAAAATGCCAATGCTGAAAATCTGGAGTGAAAATATTGCATATTCGTGAAGTTACGAGCGTGCGTAGCAACTGCACAATGCATGCTCATAAAACAGCCATGTTTTGGATTTTTTCTACCATATTTGCCTCATAGGCTTCTTGAGAACCCACCTCATGAACACTGGCACTGTCGTTTTGTTAATTGGTCCCAAAAGGTGATTCCATGCAGTGACCGTGAAATTACCTTTCCGGACGGAATAACACAATGACAGTGTCTGAATTCATGAGGAGGGGTCCCACTAACCCCATGATTTAAATCTGGTGCCAAAATTCCCAAAAATGCCTGAGATATGCACCAAAGATGAAAAAACCCTATTTATGCCATTATACAGCTTACTGGCATTTTCTCAGTTCGCGGTTGGCTTTGAAGAGTGCAGACGTGTTCCCGGTCTATCAAAGATCATCACACTGGGCTCCGGAGGTAAGTATGGGGTGAGGGGGTGTGGGGAGGTGGGGCACACAGAGAGTGGATGCCAGTTGGGGAGAGGGCAGGGAGACTATGACGAACCATTTTCTTTTTTCACAGGTTAAAAAAAAAAAAAACATTGTTTTTCTTTATCAGGAGCATTTGGCACACTGGGGTGGGCTCCCAGCATGCCACCTGAGTGTTTGGGGGATCTGTGGCGGCGGGGTATTGGTCACCCCATGGCTATATGGAAGGGGGCACAAGAGCTGAGGGGGATTGGGTACCCCCCTCAGCACAGAATGAAATCGGGGGGGACTTATGCCGATGGGGATTGGGTGCCCTGTTGGCAAGTCCTGCAATGAGGGGTCACTCCCTCATTGCAGCGGATGACGCGGCAATGACGAGATGGTCCCTGATTGCAGCAGCTAAAATGTTTCAAGGTGGTGGCACACTGGCTGAACTAGTGTTAGCCATAGCATGCCACCCCATTGGGGAATGTGGGCCATGCCTCCAAAGGCAGTGGGGGCATTGGCCACAACAGTGCCGCTCTTCCACAGCCTGCTGCAACATGTTTCTTGCACATGCGTGCAATCAACATAAAAAAAAGACAACTATGTTCTCAAGGGAAGTGGCAGCAAGGGTTGAATTTAAAAGTGTAGCATTCAGGAGGTACAAAGAGACACAGAGGGAAGAGGATAGGGAGGTATACCAGCAAAAGCAGAGGGAACGAGGGAAGGTAGGGAGGGGTGCAAAGGTGGAAACTGAGGAAAAGATAACTAAAGGAGTAGCTAAGGAGGACAAGCCTTTTTTTAGGTAGTGAAAAGAGGAAGACAATGTGAGGGGCTGTGAGGTTAAGAAAGACAGTGGGACACTGTGTAGAAGAGGATCAGGACAAAGCAGATATCCTGAACAGATACATCTTTTCAGTCTTTACAGTGGAAGGGGAAAGGAATGGACCAAATAAAAACAGCAGGAACACTAGGGAGAGGGAGATGGACACAAGTCCATTCCCAAAGAAAAGAATCCTGAAAGGACTTCCAAATCAGAAAGTGGATAAAGCTCTGGGGCTGGACAGGGTACACCCAAGGATGCTGAGGGAGCTCATGCAGGCACTGACTGCACTTCTGACAGCACTATTCAGCAACTCTCTTGAAAAAGGAGTGGTTTCAGAGGACTGTAAGAGGTCAAATGTTTCATAAAAGCAGAAACAAGGAGCAGGCTGGCAACCATAGGCCTGTCAGTCTGATGTCAGTGGTGGGGAAGTTAATGGAGATGCTTTTAAAAGAGTGTACGGTGAAGTATCTTGAATGTAGCAAGTTACAACACCCAAGGCAGCACAGATTCTTGGAGGAGGGGGTTGTCAGATGAACCTGATCTACTTCTTTAATTGTGTGACCAAGGAAATAGACCAGTGTGTGGCAGTAGACATGATCTATTTAGGCTTGAGCAAGGCCTACAACACTTTACAATATAGGAGACTCATAAAGAAACTGGGCAGTTTGAGGGTGGGTGGTAATCAGACTAAAAAATTGTTTGATGGATAGGCAACAGAGGGTGGTGGTAAATGACACTCCCTTGATGGAGGGGAGAGTGACCAGCAGGGTACCTCAGGGCTCAGTAGTAGGATCAGTCCTCATAAATGTCTTTATAAGTGACATTGCAGAAGAGGTGGAAAGGAACGCATGCCTCTTTGCAGATGACATCAAAATCTACAATAGGGTACACTCTCCAAAGGGGGAGGAGAAAATGTGTAGAGCCCCGAGAAAACTCAAGAAGTGGTCAAGGGTATGGCAGCTGGGTTTAAATGTGAAAGAGTGCAAAATCATGCACCTAGGGCACAAATGTCCAGAGACAGACTATAAAATGGGGAAGAGATATTGAGGTCATTAAACAGTAAAGGGACCATGGAGTAATTGGGTCTATGTAATAACAGTGAATGCCTAAAGGCGATCACTATTATCTCTCAGTCAGAGTGACAAACACTTTTTTGGCACTCTGACAACCGCAGTGCACCAGCACAATGGCACCAGGACATATATTTACTGCTTTCTGTGAGGGTGGCTGTGCCCTTCCACACCCTCCCTCATGGGAGGCTTTTTCCCCCGCACACCTCTACTTAAGGATTCTCAACTCCATTGGAGTGCTTGTCGGGAGGGGGTGGTGAAAGCAGTAAAAATAAAAAGGTTCGGGCTGAGGCAATAAAAATCGCCATTTTGGTAGCTCGGACACAGTGCTGGTACCTCAGCCCTCCCAGCCACTAGCCAATCCCCCATACCATGATGCAGCTCAGCCAGCAACTGCAGCACCACCCCTACAGTCTCTCCACCCCCTCCCAGCCCACACTCACCGTGCTTGTTCCCATCCCCCTGCACGCATACGTATAGCGACATCCTGTTGCATAGTTCACCCACCCTCTCTTCCAGTCACCCTACCGTTCCGTTGCCATGAATGGATTGCACCAGGAAGGTGTCACTGTAACGGATGGCACCCTTCCTCATGCGCCCACTTAATGATGTTACCAGAGTAATCATATTGGATGTAAAAACAAAAACGAGGCGCTGCGTCAGCATATGATCTAAAAGCAAAGCAAAATGGTTATATTAAATGCATGCTGAAAATAGAAAATACAGTTAAAAAGCAGAACATTGCCTCTAGGAGCAGGGCGGCTTTGGCCAGTCTGTGCTTCAAGGCTTCCTGTTTTAGGACTATAGCCTCCAGTCACCCACACTGTCCCTCTGTCACTACTGTTTGGGACTTGTTCCATAGATGTGGCCTGATGCAGGCAATATCCTTGATGAAGATAGTACTCGATTTTCTATTTTCAGCGTGCATTCAATATAACCATATTGGATAACCTGAAGGTGGTGAGACAATGCAACAAGGCAGTAGGTGAGGCTGGCAGGATGCTGGGGTCAATAGGGAAGGGGTATCACCAGCAGAAGGAGAGAGGCAGTGTTTCCACTGTGTTGTTTGTGAGACCCCACTTACAGTGCCGCACCCAGTTCGCAGTTGTTGAGACCACATCTCAGGAAGGACATAGGCAGGGTAGAGGCTATCCAGGAGAGGGTAACTAAAATGGTGTAGGGGCTGCAACAGAAACCCTATGAGAAGAGATTGATGGATCTCAGTATGTATGCCATGGAAGAGAAGAGGGAGGTGGGCATGATAGAAACCTTTAAACACCTCATAGGGGTGAATAAGATAAAGGAGAGGAGTATTCTTCAGAGGAGAAGGTGCACAAGACAAAAAAAATGCATCCAGTGAAGCTAGAAAGGGGTAAATTTAGAAGAAATGTGATAAAGTACTTCTTCACTGAAAGAGTGGTGGACACTTGAAACAGTCTTCCAGTGGAGATGGTGGGGGTGAAAACAGTGGTTGGCTTCAAGCAGGCATTGGATAGGCACAAAGGAATCTTGATAGACAAAGCAGGTTTGGGAGCTAGCTGGAGATCAGGGTAGAGTCTATGGTGACAGTATAGGCAGGGAAAAATGCATTAATTGGGTGAGCCAAGTGGACCTTATCTACCAACAAATTCCATGTTTCTAGTAAGGCAAGGGCAAAATCCCTGTCTAGACAATAGGTATCGGGTAAGGATATGGTAAAACAGGACAGACTGGATGATCTTTTTCTGCTGACAGTGTCCATGCTAGACTATGCTAGTCTATGCTAGCATGTTAGAACCCAGGCAAAATTCTCCTTGAAGTTTGCAGAAGTCTGTAAATGTGGAGGTATTCCCTGTGGGCTACCCAGTCAAACTACCTTTGACCATGATTGCAATAATTTATAAGTGTTTAACTATAATGATTTCCTTTTGTTACAAATACACACATGACAAAAGCTCCAATTCTGTTACATTTGATGAAGTTGTACCTCTGTATTACTTGCGGAAGTACCATACAAATTTGAATTTGGTGGTAACTATAGTTCATTAGAAAATGGGTTGAGGAAATCTTTGAATCTGATCGGCTGACAGCATTCGAAATGACATACATTTATATTCCAACACTGCCCTACATAGATACATAGATACATAGACAGTGTCGGCAGATAAGGGCCTATGGCTCACCCAGTCTGCCCATTTGAGCTTGTAAGTTCAGTTTATGTTTTCCTAGAAGTCTGTTGCCCCTTACCCCTGACCTCCAGAATTCCTTTATGTTTATCCCATGCATTCTTAAATCCCGTGATTGTTTCAGCCCCCACCACTTCATCTGGCAGGGTGTTCCACTTGTCCACCACCTGTTCTGTGAAGAAATTCTTCCTCACATTTCCTCTGAATCGTCCTCCCTCCAACTTCATCCCATGCCCTCTAGTCCTAGAACATCTTTTTCGCTTAAAATAGTGTATTCCTGCACCTGTTCCTCCCTGTAAGATACTTGTATGTCTCTATCATATCCCTCTCCTCCTCTCCTCCAGGAGTACATGTTCAGTTCCTTCAACCTGTCTTCATAGGACTTGTGATGCAATCCATGCACCATCTTTGTTGCCCTCCTCTGAACCTCCTCTACCCTGTCTATGTCCTTCCGTAGGTATGGTCTCCAGAACTGCACACTGTACTCCAGGTGGGGCCTCACTAGTGTCTTGTATAGTGGAATTATGACCTCCTTTTTCCTGCTGGTGATGCCCCTGCCTATGCATCCCAGCATCCTATTTGCTTTACCTGCTGCCTTGTCACACTGTTTCCCTACCTTGAGGTCATCAGAGATGATAACCCCAAGATCCCTTTCCTGCTTGGTGCATGCTATATCCTCACCCCACAACTGATATATTGTGCCAGGGTTTTGTGCCCCATATGCATTATCTTGCACTTCTTTGCATTAATTTCAACTGCCCAAACCCTGACCATTCTTCAAGTTTCTGCAGGTCCCTTCTCGTTCTGTCTACACCCTCTGGTGTGTCTACTCTGTTACAGAGCTTTGTGTCATCAGCGAACAGTGAAATTCTGCCTTCAAGGCCCTGCGCAATGTCACCGATGAAGATGTTGAATAGTACCGGTCCCAGCACTGATCCCTGTGGTACTCCACTGGTCACTCTTCCCTCTGTGGAGTGACAGCCATTTACCACCACCCTCTGTGTCCTGCCACCCAGCCAGTTACCTACCCACCACACTACTGTCCTGCCCACACCCATATTCCCCAGTTTGTGTAATAGTCTTCTATGGCACAGTGTCAAAGGCCTTGCTGAGTCCAGATAGGCCATGTCCACTGCCCTCCCTGATCCACCTCCCTAGTCACCCAGTCAAAAGATTCAATGAGTTTGGTCTGACATGACCTCCCTGGTGAAACCATGCTGCCTTGGGTCCTGTAGTCCATTGACAACCAGATGTTCCACCAATCTCTCCTTCAGTAGTGCTTCCATGATCTTCCCCACTACCGAGGTGAGGCTGACTGGTCTGTAGTTCCCTGTGTCCTCTTTGTTCCCACTTTTGTATAAGGGGACTACATCTGCTGTCCTCCAGTCTTTGGGTACCTCCCCTGTTTCCAGTGATCGGCTAAACAGGATAGCCAGAGGTTCAGCCACCACCTTTCTTAGTTCTTTAAGGACCCTGGGGTGCACCCATCTGGCCCCATTAGCTTTATCAACTCTTATTACTTCCAGTTCCTTCAGGACTTTTCGTGTAAAGGGACTTGTGTCCATTTCTGCACCATTCTCACCCCTTGTACTCCCTTCAGACCCATTATCCTCCTCTTCATCAGTAAAGACTGGGCAGAAATACCTGTTCAATATGTCAGCATTACTGCTGTCATCCTCCACGTGGCCCCCATCCTCCTCCTCCTCCTTCAGTCTCACTATCCCTCCCTTTGCCTTTCTTTTTTCACTTATGTACCTGTAAAAGGTTTTGTCCCCTTTAACCACTGATTTTGCAATGTGTTCTTCTGTCTGAGCTTTGGCTTCCCTTACTGACCTGCCTGCCTTTGCTTCTCCTGGTACTTCTCCTATCCCTTCTGCCTGTGTCTTTTTGTATTGCCTGAATGCAATCTTTTTGGCTTCACTTTCTTTGCTACCTCTTTGGAAACCATAATTGTCTCCTCTTCCTTTTCCTCTTGCTAACCTGCAATGCATATTCTGTTGTTCTTGTAATCCCCATTTTAAATACTGCCCACTGTTCCTCAACCCTGATTCCTGTCCCATTCCCTTAATGCCTCTTTCAAGTATCTCCCATTTTCCCAAAGTCTGCCCCCCTAAAATCCAGGATACGTGTTTTTGTGTGGTTTGGTTCTGCTCTTTCTGTGATTTCAAACCACAATGACCGGTGGTCACTGTTCCCCAGGTGCTCCCCCACTGTTACCCCATCACACTGTCCCTCCAAATAAAGACCCAATAACTCCCTGCTCTTTCACCAACCATATCTATGTGCTCTGTACATTTTTTAATTTTAAATTAGCTGTAATTTTTTCTGATTGACCCCTTGCCACTCGCACCCACCTGCTTGTTCACTACTTTCCACTTGCTTTCAATCTCCCAGACTAACTCGCACCTCACTGCTGAAAGAAGTTTTGCATGACAAAAAACAGCTTCTGTAGTTTTACATACTACAATATTAATGTTATTTGTACCACCTGCCTTGCTGCTCCCTCAAGTGTTCTCTCAACTTGGAATGTCCCCCAAGCCCACTACCGCAGTCCCACTGTACATTTCTGTTTGTAAAAAAAAAAAAAAACAGTTTGTTTAACTTTGCCGTTGTCTTACTCTGTCTGCATGTTCCTAACTGTTGTCACTCACACTGTCTCTTATTGAATCTCATGCTACCTTTACCAACAGCAAACATTGAGCTGGCATGACAATCTGAGTACACACACACACACACACACACACACACACACACATATGCACGCACACACACACACACACAACTCAGCTTCAGTGCTTCCTAATAGCATCTTGTAAAATTGCCACCAACTGACCTATGCTAATGACTGTTTTACAAAATAATCTGATTGAAGTTTTTCTTTAAAGTGTTTTTCTGATTATTAAAGCTTCTCTTTAAAGTGTTTTATTAAATTTTTTGCATATCATTTCCAATTTCCATTTTTTTATTTCCATTCTCTCAAAATAACTGCCTATATTTTCCAATTTCCATTTTTATAATTTGCATTTTCTAAATGAAGTAAGACATTCAAGGGTGTATGGTTGTGGGGAGTATCCACATTTCTAGGGGTTGTAAGTCTCTCCATCTGTGGCACTTGGGTTCATTTACCATTTCTCTAGGTGTACAGACATCCTACAACACAATACAACATGTCATACCTTATTGTTTAAATAAAAGTTCCACTACGAAGTTTTGCTGCATTGTTCAACTTCAAGATACTACCACCAGCCGAGTCTCCGGCCAGCACTACTAAGAACTAGTTGTGAGCAGAATGACCTGAAACACCTTAAATGTTATCCAAATAAAACTGGCAATGCTGGGCACAGCAGGGAAATGGGTTGACAAGGTATTATAATGACCTGCCCTACTCCCCTGAAAAAGGTACATATATTGTATTGTTGTTGAAATAACTGGAACAGTGACATGGGAGCCACAGCTGCCAGAGTGACAGTAATTATGTTTCTTTAGAAAAGATCAATGACCCAATGTCATACCCAAACATAACATAAATTGTAGGGTATTCAAAGGTAAAAACTGTGCATATATGAATTATAGAAAATAGAAATAGCTGTAAACCCAAGCATTCGTATCACTGTCTAAAGCTGAATGGTATTCCTGTCAGACACACAGATCTCTGATAGGTCTTTTGGAACAGGGATATTTGAGTCAGGACACTTGCAACTAAAGTGTTCTTATCACTTAGTGCAAGACATGTGCTCAGATTTCCAGGTGCTCCAGCTCTGGACAGCCAATCCAAGTTGGGGTGTTTCACAGATTATGATCAATTTGATTATTTTATGGTTTCTTTATTAATAGCAGTTATAAATATCAACTGTGTGCATATGTAGCAGAGACTCTGAAGTAAGCAGTCTTGAAAGCTTGGGCTGTATTATCACACATTTTGCTGTACTACTTTAAATTAGAAAGGGCTGTTCAAATGGTGTGCTGGTATTAAAAATTCATCATGTATTTTTATATGGAAGCATATTCTGTTGCTGAACGGGAAGGCATGCACATGCATTCCTAATTGATAAGGTCTCAACATGGCTCAGTTGGTAGCACATCCACCTCTGAGCCAATAAATTGTGGGTTCTAGTCCTGCAGTGAGATTGGGTCATACCATAAATATTGGCACTTGAGTTCAGTACTAAATATATGCTGTATTATCTAGGTGTATCACCCTTTAAAATGAAACATTCAACCAAGGTCCAGTCTGTCTGTTTTGTGGTTGTTCAAGTGGATGTTAACGATCCAATGGCACTTCTCGAAAACAGTAGGGGAATTTTACTGGTGTCCTGGTCAATTTTACCCCATTGATTAAATGAATATTTCCAACAAATTTTAGTTGATTTGCATTGGTATCCCCACCCGCAACAAGGCTGAAAATAGGCAGTATTGTCTAACCCCCTTTCACGATTTACAAATACTGAATAAATAAAAATAAATGAAGTAACAGGGCAGCTTGAAGTGTATGTTGCACCCTGCTGTTGTTTTTTTTATAACGTTGTTTATGTCACCTTCCTCCACAGACTGAGACTGCATTCTGCCAACACCAGCACTCCTTAAATCCTACAGAGGCCCCTACCTGGAACACTGGGCTCCAGGTCCACCTGTGACTAATCAACGAGCCATTGGCCCTCAACTTGCAGCTCTGTGGCAGCTCTCTTTTCCATCTGGTTGACACAGGCCAAGGGAAATCCAGGCCCAGGCAGGAAATGCCCTTTGGCAGATGTGGGGAGCATGGTACAGCATCACCCTCCTAGTTAGTGGCCTTTTTCACTTGTTCCTGTACACATGAGGAGGGGACATGCTATGATGTCAGTGACTTCACTGTGCATGCTTTACCACACAGTGCATCAATGTGTGCTGCTTCTCCACCCCTAGTTTGGTGGTGCTGTGAAACATCACCCCCAGTCACTACAAAGGGTCAGGAAAATACTGATCTCTGCAGCCACACCTCCTCCTCTGAGGAGGAGGAGGTGAAAAGCTGTTGTTTGGAAGCTCAGTCCTCCATCCCCAGCCAGTCCTGCAATGCTACAAGCTTGTTCCCAGACCCCGATTTTCACATCACAAACAGCAGTGTTACCACTCTGCCAGTGAGCCAGCACTTCTTTATACATTCTATTTTTCCCTACATTTTCCCAGTCCAGTTCCACAATCCTCATTCCATCTGTCCAAGCCTGTTATCTAGCTTGAGTAGCCTCAAGGTTTCTGAGCCCCTATGCAGTCTTTGTTACACTCCCCTGATCTTTGCTCCACATTTAACCGTGGCTTGTCCCCCATGGTTGGAAGTCTGGAGACAACCAACTCCCCAGAGACAACTTTGAATAGGTAGTGAAACCACCCATGGAATAGGCGATGACTCAGCAGGGGGGTGAGATGGGTCATTTAATTTTTGCTGGTGCTGCCTGCTGGTGTTTTTTCCATTATCCCCTACCTTGGTCCTTCCCAGAAGGGGCAATGCATGTAAGAAAATATTGCAAGATGCCAACTGTAGACATCTGAAAGAAGGTTAAGGCCACCATCCTTCATCACTCCCTGCTCTGGGAGCATAATGTCTCAATGCCATGCCTTAGGTGAGCAGTATGTGCTGACAAAAGGCACTGCTGAGTGCCACATAATATTCCTTGCATGGCATTCCACCCTCTAGGCTATCAGGGGGAAAAAATGTAACAAATAAGCTGCCCTTCCTCTCTTCCCAGGAGAAGCCTGAAATGGGGCCCAACTCTGTCTCAAGACCTCAGTCCCTGATGTCCTCATCCTATGGCATGAGTGTCTGAGCCACCATCTTGCCAAGCAATTATGCAACCTCTGCACCACAGTAGCAGCCTGTGAAAAGTTAGAACGTATCCAGATATATCTTAACATACCATGATACAGTACATAACAAAAATCCTACTGTTTTCAAGGGGATTTCCTGTGATATATAATCATATTTATTTTTTATTTCATTTATTTCACCAGGAAGGTACATTGGATCAAATAATCCATTTTAAGCCACACCTGGTGAAAAAAGGTTACAGTAGGAAAACACCATCTAACAATACATATCACACAAAAGTAAAACCAGATATTAAAATACATGAAAATAAATTTACATATGTGCATTAAGTATGGTGAGATAAAGTATATAGAGATATAGTTGAATATACTGCAGCTTGTTTCTGACTGCAACTGTACCAAGCCATCTGTTCAGACTTTGTTTTTGACTCACTAGATGACTATACTGAACTGAGGTTTCTTATAAATACCTAATTTAGTTGCTTCTAAGGACTAAATAAAGATCTACCTCATTTTAAAGCACAAAAAGATTTGTCATTGTGTTTTTCTTTATTTAAAGGGATTATTTCTGTTTATTTGCATATAAGTAGCAGTGTAACCATCTGCACATGCATTGGGTGGGATGTAATTTTCGACTGTGGTATTCAGCTAGACTACAAACTTAGCAGGTTTAATAGAAAAATGTTGAGCCCAAATTTGCTATAGAATCCAAAGAATGCCTTAAATAGCCTGGCCTGGGACTCTTCTATTATAGTGTGATAGTAGAAACAGAAATGAAAGAATATGGGAAGTGTGCTTGATCTTTTTTTTCAAACTTTTAACTGATTTTGTGATGTCATACTGACTGCGTCCATTAATAATCTATTTAAATCACTAGCTTCCTGAAGAATGACAATCACACAGTTAACACAGTGTACAGTACATGCTTTGCAAGTGAATGTGGACAAATTCCTATCAGATTTTAAGATAGAGGTACGTGAGATGTGAGGAATATGGGATACACAGATCAACATCTTCAGGGTCACATTAAAATGAAATAGTAGGAGTGAGAAGAACTGCATGCTTTTTCTCTTAATTCCCAGAGCCTTTTTTTCTCTTTTCTCCTCAGAACCAGGATTGGACCCATTACAGAGAGTAGAATTACATCATTTTGTGCACAGCCTAAACACATGAACCAACTTTAGGAAGTGACAATTACAATTTGAGGATGGGGCACACTAGATGGCCACTTGATCTGATTACGCCCTATGACATTTAAGTTCCTGTAACTAAAGTTATGTTACTTCAAGAGCTAAAAATGCACTCAACCCAGTAAAGCATGAATGGCTCTGTATATGTGAGTGTGTATATAAATATATATATATATATATGTGTGTGTGTGTGTGTGTGTGTGTGTAGGAATGCATTTCTCAGTGTGTTCCTACGTACATTTAGTATGTGTGCCTGCAACTACAAAATATGGCACATGCACAGGTACTGTATATATCATTTGTATATTTATGTTTGCATATGGATAATGAAAACCAATGAGGTGCACATAATAGTATAATGATGACAATGGGCTCTAATTTAATTGTAAGTAAAAGGTTAAGTTGCCCTGTATTGTAACAGGACAGCTTTACAACAAAGCCTTATAGAGAGGGCACATTATACTAGTTTTAAACCTTATTTGATGTCCTCATGACACAGGATAATCCCTTCACGCAAAGCCTATTCAGATGCAGCATCAGAAGAAGCATTGCCTCATTCAGGTCTTCAAATTCCTAATCTCATAGTATATAGAAAAACCCAGACTCCCCACCCCATCCAATTCCAGGCACTGGTAATTTGTGTGTGAAAGGAAACTGGGTTTATTTTTAATTCATTGTACCATACTGATCACACAATGTTCACAAGTACAGTGATATATATGCCTCATATCTAAACAGTGGGGTAGCATTTTTCAAGGTATGAAAGATACACTTTCCAGTTCGAAAGCCCCTGACCATGTCTGTTAGAATGCCATGCTGTTGGATAAGATCAACGATAAGAAAGAGTCACTGTTCATGCTTTGGAATACAAGACATGCAGCCCATCAAACCACAGGACATCAGAGTTTTGCTCAGTAGTGGCAATGCCATGCTTGCTTAGTAGCACTGCAACTGCTATGCTAGATTAGATCACAATTGTTGTAGCTCCCAGTTCATAGCTCAGTTAAAAGCCCCAATAAAATTGCACTTGATTATGACCATATACTGGCAGATTTTGTAAAACTCAATTCCTCCCTGTTATTAAAGGAAAGCCCAAGACAGTAGGTCAGCCAAAATCAAGATTACAGTGATGTCTTTCAAGAAAAGATCATGTACTCGATGCTCTGAAACTTGCTGAAAGGGCTGCACATCCATGCCTTTTATTGTTGAAATATTGGGCACTGCTGTACAACATTTAACACCATGTGGGATCCTGGTGGCCCTCTGAATGAAGCACACAACATCAAGCATGGAGATACAGGACAATCTGTGAACATGAACAATGTGGAAACTTATACTTTTGGATGTGTACAAATTAATCTTTATGTTGAATTTTAGATCTCTCTGAACTCCTGCTTTAAAGTCTGAGTTTACAATGTCAGGCAATGCCTTCTCTATGCAGCAGCACCTTTTTCATGTGGCTTAGAGAAATTCAGTGTTGTAGTGAGGATTTCCTTTTGCAGTGTAGCAAAGGGTCAGATGGCATTCTTGAACCTGACTCTGCAGTCATATTGGATCGTGACTTACACTGTATAATAGCTGTCACACTGACTCAGATAACACTTTGATAAAACCAAAACTAAATCTTGTGCCCATCACCTGGTTTTATGAGTACCAGTCATCCTGCTGCAAGCCAGACAGATTCTAACAGTCTGAACCTGCTCAGAGAATGAGGATTCTAATGGCATCCTAGTGAAAGTGCAGAAAGTGCAGCCTATGAGGCAAGACCCTAGCTCGAACTCACCACCAGCAACAAAAACTAGTCTGGATCTGGCAGCAGGAAACTAAAGTTTGACAATTATAAAGGATGTGACTCTCAACAAAAGTCAGTGGTGCTTAGAGATGCAGCGAATTTAAATTCCGCCTGGCGAAGTGAACGCAAAGTGGGCTCTTTGCACTTGCTTCACCTTGTCATTACCACTTCGCGTTAAGGTGGAATGGCAATGCAAAGTAAGGCGAATTCATTGTTTTTAATGGACTTCGCGTTCCCCATTATGATTCTACGTGATCCACTTGGTGTTTCAGATTTGTCAGCCCCCCCCACACACACATCACATGGCTTGCAGTATTGTAAGTCACATGCTCTTTAGCTAGGTAGGAAGTAAATGAATCATACAGACACATTTACTTTTTCCTGTGCAGATGGAGAGAGAGAGGTGTGTGTTTTGTGACTGCTGACACTTTGAGATTAGAACGAGGAGATTTAAACTTTGATTTAGACCCAACAGCTTTTTTAAAAGCTACATTTTTTTGTCTTTTCTGTCTGTACTCTTTTTTACTTAATTTGTTCTTTCTCTAAATTTTATTTTTCTTACATAGAGGGACATCAGTTGCAAATTATGTCCATGCTGGAACTGCTGCTGGATCACCATGGGATCCCACGTTAGGTTTTTTCCTCACACCATGTGCCCCCTGCACCTTCCTTGCTGTGTTATAAAATGTATTCCTCCACCATCCCAACCCTTGTATTTAATTATGCCCTTTTTTTGTTGTCTTCCATATGTGTTCTGAGCAGTGGAAGTATACTATGCTAAACTGCATGGGTGCAGTTTTCTTTCTAGTCTGTGTATGTACTGCAGACACTGCCCAACTCCCTGACTGAAAAACACTTATTAATGAGTACAATGGTGGGGCAGTGAAGCCTGGAGAGATACTACAAAACAGGCTTACAATACATCCAAGTAACTAGTAAAAAAAATTACTGTTGTGATTCATGACGTGATCGTAAATCGTAATTTGTGACTGCATTTGTGACCGTGATGATGAAGAATGTGATTTATATCACAAGTGACTCCTGATGATGGTCCTGACTTAAAAACACATATTAATGAGTACAAAGTTCATGCTGAATTATGCACCACACCTGTCCAGTACTCTGAAGGGGAAGTCAAAGAAACGACTGTGACTTAAGTTAGAGATGGAAATTGGGCCCGAAAGAGATGCAAATGTACAGACAGATTAAGATTGTGCTGTGCACTGAAGAGATGCAGATGCAAAGGCATAACACCTAACCAGTGCTCACCATCAGAAATTCAAATCTGGAAAAGAATATGTTTTCCAGTTGGGGCAGGTTGTGGGGGGAGGGGCAGTGTACTGCACTGCTGCAGTAAGAGTCACTAGTACGAGTACCAGTAAAGATACCACAAAGAAGTACAAAAAATTACACAGCTGCAGTGGATAGCAGGTTCCCATTGCTGAAATTATGTGGGACAATAAAAAGGTATCTGATTTGATGACATGCATCACACACATACTCACACACGCACTAAGTAATGGATATCAAATTGAAAACTTCAGTAATATAACCATATATTTTAAACAAACTAAAATTATGCACTGCTGCACCAAAACAATCAGCAAAAAAATTACAAGAATTATTGAAAATATTACTGTGTGTACATTAACACAGTTATACAAGAAAAATATCACCAAAACAGAAAGCACTGTCTTTTTCTCCAAGTTAATCTACCTACACCACAGATACGCCCCTCCCCCAAAGCACACTTCCACTGTCTCTCAGTACACAGACAGAATGTTGTACATTAATATTCAAAATACACACAAAAACAATAAATGCTTGATGATATGAGCACAGGAGGGTTTCCTATAATCGATGAACTAAAGTTTCAGCAAAAAAAATGACTCAAAAAGGCTTTTTTAACAGCTTTTAGAAGGTTTGAATCACAGAGAGCTCTCAGAGCAGATTGTCTCCTACAGCTTCCTACACACACTACCCCAAACTGAGGCTGTGCAGAACAATCTAGAGCCCATGTGACCTGAAATTCCATGAATCATTGCAAAATTAACCTTTGGAGCTTAAAAACAAGGCGAAGTAAGGCAAAGTACTTCGCCGTAAGGATTAGTGGAGTAGTGGTTTGGGAAGGCGGAGTAACATGAAGTCATTGCTTTCAATGGACTTTGCATTACCCATTAATAATGCAAAGTACTCTGCTTAAATGTTGTGGAGCACTCAGCAATTCACTTTCCTCCAGCGTTCTTAGGGTAATTACTGAACCATAGCCCATCTCTAGTGGTGCTTAATAAACCAAACTACAAACCCACCCTGAATGGATTCTGTCTGAACAGCAGTGTTGGACTTATTAAAATCTGTTAATCAGGGAATAATACAGTTTAAAGGAAACATATACCTGGCTGATTACAGTTTGTAAAAAAAAAACTAAATAAACAAAAACTAAATAAATAACATTTTTAATCCAGGCATGTGGGAAATTGGTTAACACCTTGGATTTATCATGTGTGGTGTGTTTGTTTTGTAAAAGTCCCTTTTTTTCTTATTTTGAGTCCCTTGAAAATTCTGCTATTTGTCCTGTCCAGTATTTATTTATTTCCTGGCAAGGGTTGCATGTGCCAATAAAGACCAGAAAATGACAAGTCCCTGTGCCAATCTGCCCTGTCAAACCAGATATTAATGTGCCCCCCCCCCCCAAATTTCACATTCTGCTGGGCTGTCATATCTGTTTTCTCACCTAGTGAGATTTAAGTTTGGACTCACACACACAGAATCCGCAATCACCTCTTGCCATTTGAAAAAGAAAAAAGTAACAAGCTGCACACTTTTAAAACTTCTGATTCAGGGCTCTAATTCTATATTATTTTTCATAGAAACCACTCCCTAATATATCTCCAGATTGCCATCACTCTACAATTTCACATTTTGCTGGGCTGCCATATCTGTTCACTCATCTAGCAAAATTTAAGTTGGGCTCACACACAGAGAACCCCCAGTCACCTCTTGGCATTTGAATAAGAAAAAAGTAACCAGCTGCACACTTTTAAAACTTCTAATTCAGGGCTCTAATGCTATTTTATTTGTCATAGAAACCACTCCCTATCTTCAGATTGCCATCACTCTACAGTTCTGACCATCCTCAGTTGTAAGTCTCCTGCTCATAACTTTTAAACAGTAACCAATTAAATTTAAAGTAAGAAAAAGTCATCTTAGTGCTAGAGCTATTAAACCATTAACTTTGTGGGTCCCTCTCTCTCTCTTTCTCTCTCTCTCTCTCCATGGTCACTAACCACTCAGGTGCTTCCTGATACTACCAGCTGTTTACCGACTTTCTCTGCTCCTACAAGCCACCAGTGCATCTCCATCTGCTGGAACAGAAATCATAAAAGTACCACTGGTCTAATTCACCAATACTTCACGGTCACCAACAGGAGCATACTGCAGGGGAAAGAGAATGGAGTAGAGAGAGAGTAAAATGGGACAACACATTCCACAGTTGAAGAATGGCATATCCCAGAACACAACAGCAAATTCTACTGCCAATGCCAGCAGTACAAGGACTACTTTACAAGAAAGAGTTTCAATCACATAAATTAACTAATATATTTAATTTTTTTTTCTAAAATGCAGCCCCAAACCCTTTTCCTAAGTGCAATAGTACCCTCTAGGCTGGGCAATATACCAGACCTTCCAGGGGCATTAATGCCCCTGGGGCAGTCTGGTACAGCCCAATACTGCCCGTCCTCTCAGGTATTATTGCTAACTTAATTTACTTGTGAATCCAATAGGGCAAGGCACACAAGGAGAGATAGGAGGACTTCAACATGTACTCACTGAACCTAGAAGGGGGTTATGATAAACAAGCATAAGTAAACTTGGGGGCATAATAGAGTGTATTATGTAGAACTGCTATGGTGAAACAGCAGCTCAACAAGCAGGGGTCACAATCTCAGGGTGTCGAGGGCAGCATAGGAAAGACATCAGCAAATGTTTTGTCATAGAGAAAGTGTGGGTAAATGGAACATCCTGCCCTGTCATGGTAATGCAGGAATCATAAATGTTTCAAAACACAGTGGGACAGTTTTAAGGGGCTCATGGGGGAGTAAACACTGGAGGGAATGTATGGGAGGGAGTAGCAACACTGGGGACTCATGTAAGGTAAGGCCCCAGGGCAGACTCAATGGATGTAACATTTTCTTCTGTCCTTAATGTCTTTGTTTCTATATGTCCGTGAGTTCTGGAACCCCCTGACATATGTTGAACTGAAGCCTACAATGAAGCTTTCCATGCAGGGCTTCTGCTCAGCTGATGTCACTGGGTTCTGAAACAGCTAAGTAATTAAGAAAATGAATATCGGGTGGGGAAAAAAGACTGCATTAAAAAGAGACCCTAAGTAAGGAAAAATAAGACTGTTTTAAAACAAACAAGCAATACAATTCACTGTGCTTATTAAACAGACCAGTAGCTCTCTTTTCAACATGATCCCATAAAATGACTGAGTTCTCCTGTGATGGTTTAATTATTGTGGGCCCCCTCTGCATAAAGTGATCCTTCTTGGGGGTTGGAATGATATGGTTCATATCTACCTGATTTTTCCTAAGTCAACACACTGAGGAGCTCGGTTCACTGGCATTGAGCAGTTCAATAGTAGAGTATATTCTAAAAGACTAAATCAAGATTGATATTCTACTGCATCCTTGCCAATGGGCACTTAAAGAAGGGATAACAGCAAACCATATACGTTCTTGATTGCGTTTACATCTTTTCTGTTACAGGCATTATAAAAGAAAATTAGTTTCCTTGTGCAAGATTTAAAGAAAAAAAGAGAGAAAGAGTCCCTAATTAAGTGAAATGCAAAAGCACACTGTCGCTGCCTCCTTCTTCTGTATAGCTAATAAGTACATAGGCAGACGGACAGACTGCCCCACACACTGGCTCTCACACACACTATGCATGCACATATATTTCTCGTAAAGAAGTGTAAATGAAGAAACTGATTAATCAAGCATGAAATGGTCAGTGCAGTTAAAAAGATAGTTAAGGGTTAGAGACTATTGTTTTATTCTGTCGTTCACTGTTCTAAAGCTGGGGAAGAGGAAAGAGATCACACTGATGATAATGTAAATATATTCCATGGGATTGTCAACAGAATGCCCTATCCCCACTCTCCCCCCCCCACACACACACACACACACACACACACACACACACACAAACGCTCACACAACCAGATCTCCTGGTACATTCTCTTCACAGATCAGCTCGGATCATTGAACTCACTGCCCCCCAAAAGTCTCTCCATTCTGTATAGGCAAAACCACAGTTGCAGAACGGAGTGCGCTTGTAATGTGCAGAAGGATCTGTTTGCCTACAGAAATAAGCTCTACTCCCATTGCAGGCTCGAGCCCTGGACAAGAGAGAGAGAGAGAGAGATGGCAGCAGTTTAAAAAGAAAGCGGATTAATGTGTTCTGCAAACAAGCAGCATCCATTCACTAGCTTTGCCCCGCCAAGGATGCAACAGCAAGATCTGACGTTTTCCTTTTACTTGTCTTCAATGAAACCTAGACAGGAATGAAGACTCCCTGTAGGCTGTTATCTTAACACCAACAATATAGAAAATAATCTACAATGACATTATATGTACATTACATGAAAGGCACACGTTTAACCCTAAGCAGCGGTTTACGTACCTTTTCCAAAAAGGACCTGATGGTTTGCCTTCCTCCCAAGAGTAGCAAGTCATTCTGATGGCAGTAGTCTAGAATGGTTTATCAAAAACACACGAGCCATCCATCCATGCCCGTGCAGGCAGCCCAGTTCACAGAAATGCCTGCTCAGAATGCAAGAGTTTGCGTACCTCTCCCCACATCGTGAAATGCTAATGTCTATTGCTGCTGCACAGATTACACAAACGCGAATCAGGGAAGCAGCCCGTGCAATAAGATTTCAAATGTATTGACTGGCCAACAGGCGAACAAACAGATCCGCCTTCAACAAGGTAATATATTTTTTCTACCGATTCCACCCCCCTTTTCCTCGAAAAGAAAAAAAAATCGTTAACAGAAACTGCAGAAGACAGGATAAGAAGTTAAGCTGAGAGATGCGCCTTAGATATTAGAGCGATGGAAGAAAACAAGCCATAGAATAATGCACCTACCTTACACCGACCCCTCTCCAGTCATCAGGGACATTTCATGAAGCCTTGAGGGTGCTTTTACAGCTCTGAGCCAGCAGCAGTTTGGAAATACATCATCCGGTGTGCAGTTGCACGTATCCAGTTTTTTTAAAAATCCGATGGGTGACAAAGCTACAAGAAGGAAAAAAAAAACATATGTCGTGCACTCACTCCAGACAGCATCTCCATACCACAGGCTGGGATTCCTGGACCGCCTTAAGTTGAACCCATTCGCCAGAGTATGCGTCTGTTCCAGAAGTAAGCATTTGAGAGGGATACATACTGTAGTAGCAAACAGATGCACCTCTTAGTTAACCTTCAACAGGCTTGTGTTAAACATCATTTTATTGTGAGGGGAAATCTCTGAGGCACTCCAAACATTTTTCAATAAGCCTGTCTTTTAAGCATACACAGTAGTACATTGCTTATATGACTAAAAGGGAAAAGAAAAAAACAGACAGAGCAACAGTATGAAATCAAAGCATTACCTTCTGCTTGCTGGGGTGAGTAGTCTAACTGAAGGAGGGGATGCTTTTCTCAGCAGAGCTTGCTTTAATTTTTGGAAGAAAAAATTCCCTTATTTCTAGGCAGATGAAATACAAAAGAAAATCAGCTTTTGTTTCTGTTGGTGTTGCCTGTGCTGTGTTATTACTGGTCAAGAGGTTCACAGAGCTAGTAGTCTAGGAAGACAGAGGTTCATTACTCTCTCTCTCTCTCTTTTCTCTCTCTCTCTCTCTGTCACACACACACACACACACACACACACACACACAATCATAGAGCCAGCATCTGTGCCGGCAACAAAAGAGGGATCTTTTTTATTGGCATTTAAAAGAAAGTGATTAATACTGGAAGTGTGCTGATTGAAAGGGCATTAGCAGCTGCTACACGACACCACTTCAAGATGGACTGCTTTTGACACTATAGGCAGCTGTCAAATACACACTGTCTCACCAGTACAGTTGCCTGTGTCCAGTTCTGACAGCCAGGCTTGTTGGGGACTCAGAGCACAACCCAAGCAGAGTTCAGATGTACCTTAAACATTATACATTATACATTCATCACACATCCTCTCATTCAATAGTCGAGATTGGGCAGCGTTCCCATGGAGGCAAAGCAGGTTTTGTTCATTCTATATCATGTTATACACGTGTGACATCTACAGGTTTGCATAACTTGTTAGCTTTTGGACTCAGCATTTATCTGACTTTGACATAGCTCCTGGTATGTGAAGAAATATACAGCCTCTGTTATCAAGTTGATAATTGTGACTACTAGGTTTGCTCAGGTTTCTTGTGAGCTAGATTACATGGGCAGAACAAAATGATCATGGTAGGTATAATATGCTGCCTGCACCACCACCCCTTGTTTTTCTTACTTACAGAATTTGCCATCAGCATGCAAATAATTCCTGTCTCAGCAAGGGAGTGCTCAGGTTTCTACCCCACTGAATGAAACCAATGGCTGCCTACATTATGGGATATCAGACTATTTACAAAATGAACTCCTTTTCTACATGAGCACATATTTAGCCTTCACGGATGCAGACTGTTTTCTAGGACTTCATCCACTTTGGTGAGACATTCAATGGACCATTTGGATCCAATGTACTGTATGCATGCTTAGGGAACATTGAAGAGGAGTAGTAGGGTTTTGAAGGATTGGATTGGTAGGAGGCACTCATTAGGAAGAGGTACTATGGTTGTTTGGTAGGAGTATGTACTAAGAATGTTAAACAAGATTGTAATTTAGGCTTTTTCTCTTCCCTGCTAGAGGGGCTACCGCCTTTTTTTGGGCACCATATAGAGATTGCAAGCTTCTTGAGGAGGTACCACCCCTTCAGGTGTCACTAGGATGAGGTTCCCAATGACCAAAGGTACTTAGAGTTGAAGCCTCAAGCCCAAGGAAACAGAGGTGCCACCAGATGAGGGTAGGGTGGTGTCAACAACAAAACTGGGCATCCAAAGTATGCATAGGCATGTGCAGTTTAAGTACAGCTTGGTGGGTCATGTCAAGGTTGCCACTACCCCCACTGAACATCAAGCAATCGATGAGCCATAGAATGCCTAAGAAGGAATGCTAAAAAAATGTTGGTGAAGTAACTGACTTCCTGATGATTCATGTCACATACATGTAGTGACTGGGGGGGACACCCCCAAAGCATCAGTGCAACCCAAAACATTCTTGTGTCGGTCCATCCATCTGTTGAGATTTTGTCTGCACTTCATGATGCATGTTCAAGATTTTTATTTATTCAGTGGTCCATTGAGCAACTACTTATACAGAGCTTTATAAGTATGGAGTGCTTGTGCATGTAAGGAAAGCTTGGAGCTGTGGATTAGTTGTGGTAGGATGCTTAAATAATTTTTGATATGCTACAGTAAATGCTGTTGGTACTCATACTACTGCTGGAAGTTTGAGCATGAACTGTAACTAGTGTGTATGCTTATGTAACCTACCTGTAGCCATTCATGTTTTCTGTCCCATTTAGTGACTACCACCATTTTGGAGTATCATAAAGGCAATGGAAACCTCTTGATGAAGGTTCTACCCATTGTGGTGCTGCAGGAATGGAGCTCCCTTAGGCTAAGGGTACCTTAGGGAAGATACTACAAGAAGTGGGATGCACCACCATAGAAGAATAGGGAGGCTAGTTGGGAGAAGACCAACAAACATTCAAAGGGATGCTTTGACATGCACTCTAAATTGGTTCTCAGTGGGGGGAAGGGCATGTTGAGTGTCACTAGCTACCCCTTTGAATGATAGGGAAGCCAAACATATCACTGGTCCAATGTGCAACAACTAGTGGAGATCATGGGTTAAATTTTTAGTCAGCCCTTAGATCTCCACAATTTGTGCTGATCTATGGCTGTAGCAAACTCTGGGGGTGTCAGGGACCCTGCATCCTATTTTATAAAAGTAGGGGTCCCTGCACCAAAGTCCCAAGAGTTGCTGCAGCCTAATTGGTGCGCCAAACATGTGGCACACCTGAGGGGTTTGACAGAGGGTCTCATCAACCCCCCTCACCTGGCACAAGCCTAGACAAACCACAGAGGTTGGTGGGTTACTATGCCTGGAAGGTGGGGGCTGGGGGGCCAATGGACCAGTGGGAGTGACGTGGGGGGCAATGGGAGCATGGTGGCAGTGACAGGGATCTGAAGGGGCACCCAGCAGAGGTACCATGTGAAGTGGCACAAAGCTGGAAGCCCAAGTGGGGGTGGTGGAACAGCCAGACCATCATAACTCAGATGCTGGGTTGCAACAGCCCTGGCACCTGCCCCACAGGGCCCACTTTCCCAAGCTGTGTAGTTAGGCATCCGCCTTGGCTGACACATGGAGGGCTGTGTAGCACTGGAATGATGCTGTCCCCAGGACACATATCCATCCACCCAATGCACCCCAACCCTTCACCCACTGCCCACAACATGCAGTGGAATGTGGGTCCTGTGGGGTAGGTGCCAGGGCAGTTGCCACCTGGGGTCTGGGTCATGATGGTGTGACCGTGACAACCCCCCTACCAAGTCTGATCAGCTCTGTTCCACTTGGCATGGCACCCCCACTGGGTGCCTTCTCATATCCCTCTCACAGCTGCCATGCCCCCATCACCCCCATGGCACCCCCACTGCACCATCGGCCCCCCAATTGCTGCCCTGCCAAGCACAGGTGCAGGGCCCTCAAAACAGATCTTGGCTGGTCTAACCTGAGCCCCCTCTTGCGGCCATGGTGGGGCTTCTTGAACTCCAAATGAGGGGATGATGTAGGGTGGCTTTGGCGCACAGCATCCCAATTTTGATGCAGCCTACATTCAAAAATCAAGATTGCTGCAAACTTTGAGGTAAGGTGCCACTTGCATCACAGCTGTTTGGTTCAGGCACCTTGCACCAAAGTTTTCCTTTTGAAAACTGCACCCCTTGAATATGTACTGAGTGCTTGTAGAAAAGTGAGGAAAGTTGACTACATTTTTCAGGCTTTATTAGATAGTTTGTGATATGATGTCAAGTGCTGTTGGTAGTCTAGTATTGCTGGAAGTTTGAGCTTCATTTATAGGCAATTTATATGATTATGTGTCATACCTATTTACTGTTGCATACAGAAGCTACCACCCCTTTTTGTGTAACATTAAAACGCCAGAACCCTCTTGAGGAGGTTTCCAGCCCAATAGGTGCCGCAGAACTGCAAGATCCTTAGGCTAAAGGTATAGAAGATGCCCAAAAGCCAGAGCCAAAGGCATTAAATATTTATATATGTATTGATTGATCCATCTGTCTGTCTGTTTGTTTGTTTGTCAACTGGATGGGTGTACTGATCCAAGTGACTGTTTTCAGGCATGACTCACGCCATGAATATGGCACAGTAACATGGTGCAAAGGGAACAGGTACAATACATTAAGTGATTGCAAGTAGCTGCAGATACAGGTACAGTAGGTAATGTGATTTTAGATAGTTACAGAAACAGGTGACACAGTTAAGTAATACTATACAGTTTTATACAAAATTGAGCAGATAGTGAATACAGTACAATAAGTAAGGTGCATTGATGAAACATTTAAGTAAAGTAATACAGCTTTGTGGAAATACTGAGCATAAAGTGTATACCGTACAAGCATGTGAATATGTAAGCAATGAGACACAATGGTGTGTGCATTAGGTAAGCAATAATACCCAACAGGGTGGGCAGTATTGGGAAATACTGGACCACCTGGGGGCGTAATGAGGCACGATGCCACAGGTGGAGGGTCATTTAGGCCCTGGAAGGTCTGATCTTTCTCTATACCTCCCACCCTGGAGGGTATTATTGCACTTAGAAAATGGGCACTGTAAAGGAAAAAGTTTTAATAAAAAATAGAAGTTACAAATTTTTTAAAATAAGTTTTGTAGTAATTTTGCAATAAATTAGTTCCTCTGCCAGTATGGATTTTGTCCTACTGGGGACTCCATAGTGGGGGATGTGGGACAGACTGTGGTGGTGTGCAGTCTGTGACTTTAGCTGCCACTCTATAATGCACTGAGAGGTGAAGTAGGTGGAGAACATGGTTGAAACTGCCCTTTAGATATTGGAAGGCCGCCACAAAAAGAAAAGAGTTGTTACTGTGTGACTTTTTTTATTTGCACTTTCAAAAACATGGTCGGGATACTGGGTGTCACTGCAGTGAAGAGAGTGTTTTTCTTGTGTGGAATAAGTGGGGAGGAAGGTAGCAAGAGGGCGAGGTGGGAGGAAAAGAATAGCCTGCTGCATAGAGGTAAATCTGTGTTTTTTATTATGTATAATCAGCCAGCCGTGCAATAGTGGTAGGTGGGCCAGCTGCCAGCCATACTGTACAGAGACACGGAGACTGGAGGACAGAGTGAGAGAGAGATTGCAAGATCTGTGTTCTGGAAAATGAAGAAACTACAGGTGCTTTAAGTAGGTCTAGCACTCTCTGTGTCGCTCAGCTCATCATGGGATTGTGCAGGAATTGTCAGTTTCCAAGAAGTGTGAATTTTTCTACTTCCAGTGGGAATGGGGGAGATCAGCTGCTTAGCGATAGAAAAAAATGGGTGAGGAGTTTGAAAATTCGGGGTGCCCAAAGATACTTTCAGTGACACAACACCCTGAATTGGCACTTATTCTAAATGGGCTTTGTTGAAAAATACCCGCCTATTTAGGTTGGCATCCTAGCCAGTTAGAATGTTAGATTTTACTTGCCCATTTTCTAAACATGTCTAATGCACAACCAGGGGCGTTGTGAGGCATGAGGCCATAAGCCGTGTGGATGCAGCCCCTGGCTGTGCATTAGACATGTCTAATGCACACATCCGGAGTGTCTTATTGCACTTACAAAATGGGACTCTAATTAATATGTAAGTAAAAATTAAAATTGTTATGATTAGATAACAACAATGTTGATTCTTTGTCTAAATTTGATGTAAAATAGTTCCTCCTCCTACTACACAAACTGGATGCATTTTTTTTTAATTAAGGACATTTTTCCTGCTATGGCTTCTGTAATTGTAACGTTTGGGTGTTTAGGCTGTGAATAACTAGCCCCCCCCACCCCAACACACACGTAGAGACACAAACAGAAAAGACTGCTTTTTAGTATTTAACTAGCAATATTAGCTGGTAGCTGGCTTTTAACATTATTTAATGTGTTGTTCAATAACAGGGCTGTCACAGAGAATTGATGACTGCTGGGCCATTTGAGAGAGCCTGAGCTCTGCCTTGAGCAAAAGTTGTTACAACTGTTATAAAAAAAACATGATTACTGGCAAATGGTTTATTTAGTTCAGGTTCAAATGTAGAACATTTATTTTTTATTAAAGTTTTTTGGGGTTGCAAGTGGCGATTGTACTCTGAGCGAGTACATGATGATGCAAGCTTCAAATGTTGCCATGGGGATAAGCGCCACCATTTGGGTTTCAGCAGTTATGGCCATAAAAGAGAGATCGAGCAGTGGAGCATCTGACGGCATGTGGGAGAAACCATTTAAAGCAGAGCACAGCAGTTGAGAGAAGTGATGGGTCTGGAGTGCCGAGGGCTCTTTTTTGTCAGGTACAATTTCTGGGGGAAGGAGCGAGTTACTGACAGACTGTTTGCTATTACTTGGCAAGTGGACTAGTTGTCCATCAGTGGGGGGACGAGAGAAACAAAGTGACATAAAAGACAAACACATGAAAAAGGAAAGGAGTTATTATTTAGATGTTATTTTAGAACTGCCTAGTTTAGAATGTGGCAGAAATAGGAAAGTGTGATGTGGGGAAAAGTCTCAGGGGGGAAGATGGAGGACATCAACATTCTTAATGCACATTTACAACCCCACACAAACAAAACCAAAGTCATGCTATTTGGCTCCACTCACAAACTCAGATCATGTCCTTCGACTATCTCTGTTCCTGACATTGATGGGAACCCACTAGAACCTGTCACTTCTCCGTTACCTGGGCATCCACCTCAACCAAACCTTGGACCTAAAACACACATCAGGATACTTGCAAGTCAGTCAATTGCAAGTTGGGCTCTTACAGAACCAACTACCTCCTTACCCTGCTGCTAAACTGGCAGTAGCTAGAGGTATACTGTTGCCAACCCTTACATATGGTTGTCCCATTCTGTCTTTGGCCAATAAATCTGCACTGCATCTTGGACACTACTTTCAATAATGTATGCAGGTATGCAACCAAAGCACCTCGACTGCAGCATCACTGCCAACTATATCAAGACCTTGGCTGGCTCTCCCTCCTCTACCAGACAATACTACCTGTACAATCTATCAGATACCATCATAAGGACATCCAAACCTGCTATCCTATCAGAACTCCTTAGACCAGCTATTCCCACACGAACCTTAGATCTGCAGATCAAACCTTATTATCCATCCCCTCTGTCGGACAAAAAGGGCATGGGCTCCTTCCATTATGCTGCTCCTCACCTGTGGAACCCTGCCTCAGGAACTAAGGATGTCCTATCATGCAACTTTTAAGGGCAAACTCAGGACTTTTCTTACTGCTTTGGAAAATGTGTTTGCTTTGATCCTACCTGATCCCTTGCTCTTAACCTGTTTTCCCACTTCCTTATTGCTAGCACTTGTGCCTTTCCCAATGGTTGTTTTATGTGGTGTTTTACTATAATTGCTGCTTGAATCTGTTTGACTGTATGCCAAATATTAGCTTTTGCCATTTACAGTTGTTGTTTACTTCCGCCACCACTTGGCTTCCCTTGATCCCTGTTCTCTTCTCCCTCACCTCTCCCTTCCTTCACTCAACTCCCTGCTCCTCTCTTCCCCCGACCACATCTCCTGCACTCTCCTTTTCCCCCTCCCCCTCTGCCTCCCCTTCCTTTCTCTGCTTGCTTGCCTCGCCTTTACCTCCTCCTGAGTCACCCCTGCCCGTTCGCTCAGTCCCACCCTCCCAGCTGAGCATTGTTCCCTATTACCTCCACTTGCCATAAACTTACCTCCTCCTACCGACCTCTTCTTCCCTGCCCTGCCGTCTCTCAGTTCCACTGGCTCGGCTTGGCGTTGTTACCTTTTCCGCTACTGCCGTAACTCTTTCGCTTCTCTCCTCCTCTTACCGGCATCATCACCCTTGCACTGCCGTCTATCGGTTCCACCAGCCCAGCCGCATTCTGCTATCTTTTGCCGCTGTTGCCGTCTTTTGCCGTAACCACCTGTCACCCTTTCTCCGCTTGCCGTCTTTCGGCTCCAACGACTCGGCCGCAGGTTGGAACCTTGTATCGCCGCTGCCGTATCTGCTGGCTTTCTTTTAACCCTCACTCCCCTACCTCCCCTCTCCCGGCCATCCCTCCTCTACTCCCTCCTACCTCCCTATTCCTGCCAACGCCTCTCTGTCCTTATATTCTTAGCCATTTCTTTAGCCCCCCCTCGTTTTGGCCCCTTGCCCTCTATCCTTCCCTCTATCCTTTCACCTCCTCACCTTCCCCTTTTGTCATTTTCCATCTTGTTTCTGGCTTACCCCTACACCTATCCTCTCCCTTTCCTAGGTCCTTCAATGCACTTTATGTATGCGCTCAATGGAAA
This sequence comes from Neoceratodus forsteri, assembly GCA_016271365.2. Lineage (NCBI taxonomy): Eukaryota > Metazoa > Chordata > Ceratodontiformes > Ceratodontidae > Neoceratodus > Neoceratodus forsteri. The sequence continues at coordinate 251,141,961 of CM057450.1, read as the reverse complement.
ATGTCCTTGAAATGTATTTTGCCTTGTATTTTCCTTTGTCATGCATTGTATCCTGCCATATGTATCTTCCTGTATTTCTGTGCATCATGTATTTTCGTTATCCTTACTGTATCATTATGTTCTGTAATTTTACCTCCCGGGTCGTGCCTGAAAACAGTCACTTGCTGGCTAGTGCACTTACCCGGTTAACAAAAACTAAATAAATAAATAAATAAATTTATATGTTTTTATTTTAGCTGCCTCCAGATTGTCTACACTTGTTTTTACCTGTGCATCAGACAAATCTAATGCACAGGCAGCAGCCAATCAGGATGCAGGATTTTCCTTTCCCAGTTTATAAAGTAAGGTAAGTAAAGTGCACAGCAGTATGGTGGCAGTTCAGGGCCCACATAGAAGAGTCCAGCAGCAGCAGATCCAGCATTAATGAAGATCTTGCAGCTGCAGGACCATTCTTAGACATTGGCATGGAACAGAACCAAACATAATATAAAATATTTTCAACACAACAAAAATTAATTACACCATGGCCCAATACCAGTAGTTACCATGTTTAGTACAAGATAATAAAAACAGAAGTCTTCTGACTGCTTGCTGACAGCCCATCCCAATTTAGCCTGTCCCCATTCATTATTGCTGCAGGACCCTTGTTAAACTCCTGGATCTGACATTACAGTCCAGTACCAGCTACTTATGGATACAATTCAGCAATTCTGGGGTCAAAAATTGGACAGTCCAGCTACTCTTGGGCAGGGTGTGGCAATCAACTAGGGGGACAGGAACAGGTGATCATCACCATAAGGTGGGACTTACAGTGGAAGTTAAATAGGGAGTGACAGCCTAGAGTCTATAGGGGAGCAGGATGGCTGTTCCATAGGTTTGGGGTTACTGAAGAGAAGTCCCTCTGGCCAATACATGTGGAGACCTATGGGAACTCAAACATGAGGCTAGAAGACTTCTGTAAGCCACAATAGCAAAGCTTTGGCTTGAGTAGGGGGGTGAGGTGGGACACATCTTTTTCCCCCAGTAGATTTATGTACAGTGTAGCCTAGGAGGTATTCATGGCAGACCTATGGGAGGAGCCATCCAAGTGCATGACAGAGGAAGCAGTTATGAGGACAGTAGAGCAAGGGGCCATCTTTGCTATTCTACAAATATTATTGTAGGTTGAATTTAGTCTGGAAAGCCCAGTGGCTGTGGTTTGTGTGTCGATAGGAGAACAGTAGTCCAGTAAGTTAGGTGACCTGGGCAATGGTGATTCTGGCCTCAGGGGTCAGGTAATCTTTAAGCTTATTTAGGTATTTGAAAGAGGTCACAGTCTCCAGGAGTGAGCCATCAAGAGATAGTGAGAGAGAAAGTGTCCCCAGCTACTCTGGTTAGCCTGGATTTTGATTCAAAGAGCATGTTCTTAGTCTTCTTTGCATTGACCAAGACCCTGTTGGTTAGAAACCATTGATGGGTGACACCATCATTGCATCATCATGTACTTGCTCAGAGTATAATCGCCACTGGCAATGCAAAAGATCAAGGGGGATAAGGGGGAGTGTGTGGAGGAGGACAAAGGAAAGAATCTATCCTAAATAGATACTTCTGCTCAGTATTTATTGAGAAGAAGGTAGGACAGGGCCCACAGCTCAGCACCATACACACGGGGGGGGGAAGGAGGTGTGCACTAGTCCCTTCACAAAAGAAAGGGTACTACAAGAGCCCACTAAGCTCAGGGAGGACAAAGCAATAGGACCCAATGGCATACATCCCAGGGTACTAAAGGAGCTATGGTAGAACTAGCAGAGCCATTATCAGAACTGTTTAGTGAGTCTCTGAGCACAGGAGAGGTCCCAGAATACTGGAGAAGGGCTCACGTGATCCCGCTCCACAAGATTGGTAACAGGCAGGAGGCAGGGAACTACAGACCAGTCAGTCTTACCTCAGTTGTGGGCAAGATTGTGGAGGCACTCCTTAAGAAAAGGGTAGTGCAACACCTGGAATCCATAGGAGCACAGGATCCAAGACAGCATGGGTTTACAACAGGAAGGTCCTGTCAAACTAATTTCATAGATTTCTTTGACTGAGTAACCAGAGTGGTGGACCAAGGGGGTGCAGTTGATGTCACCTACCTTGACTTCAGCAAAGCTTTCGATACTGTTCCACACAGAAGAATGATTAATTAGCCGGGTAGGATCAGGGTGGGTCAGAAGTAGGTCAACTGGGTGGCAAACTGGTTGGTGAGCAGAAAACAGAGAGTAGTGTTAAATGGTATGCAGTCAGAAGAGATGCAAGTCACAAGTAGGGTACCTCAGGGATCAGTTCTGGGTCCTGTCCTCTTTAATATCTTCATAAGTGACATTGAAGATGGACTGGCAGATAAGGTTTGTCTGTTTGTAGATGGCACCAAGATCTGCAACAGAGTAGATGATCCAGATGGGGTGGGCAGAATGAGAAGAGAGCCGGATAAACTGGCAAAATGGTCTGAAGAGTGGCAGCTGGGGTTTAACGCAAAGAAGTGCAAGATCATGCACACAGGGAGTTGGGAGGGGAGTTGCTGGTAATCACAAGGGAAGAAAGAGACTTGGACATCATCATCACAGATGACCTGAAATCATCCAAGCAGACCACTAAAGCAGTAGGTAAGGCTTGAGGGATGCTGGGGTGTATTAGTAGGGGTATCACAAGTTGTAAGAGGGAGGTAATAATCCCTCTTTACAAGACACTGGTTAGGCCCCATCTGGAGTACTGAGTGCAGTACTGGAGGCCACATCTGCAAAAGGACATTAACACAACGAAGGCAGTCCAGAGAAGTGCAACCAAAATGGTGCAGAGACTGCATCAGAAAACATATGAGGACAGATTAACTGAGCTCAATATGTATACCCTCGAGCAAAGGAAGGAGAGAGGTGATATGATTGATACATTCAAACATCTTAAGGGCATTAACAAGGTGAAAGAGTCTAACATGTTTCAATATAAGAAAAATAGCAGGACAAGAGGACACAGCATGAGATGAGAGGGAGGCCGATTAAGGGTTAATGTAAGAAAGTTATGTTTCACAGAAAGGGTGGTCGATGCATGGAATGGCCTACCTCAGGAAGTGGTGGGTATGAATACATTGTAGGGCTTCAAACAGGCATGGGATAGACATAAGACAGCAATACAGATAAGTATGAATAGATAGGCCATTGACGGAGTACAGGCCTATGGCACATTCATAAAGTAGAAAAAATGGGCAGATTGGATGGGCCTTGCAGTCCTTATCTGCTGTCAACTTCTGTATTTCTATGTTTCTATGATTTAAACATGTGGATGACATGTTGGCTTGCTTCCACATTGGGGATGCTGTTGATGTCGTAAGGAAAAATTAAAGACTGTAGTCAAAGGTTTGGCAATGGCTTGGGCCACTAGTTTTAGGAAATTGGGGGAGAGGCCATTATTACCAGCACTCTCCTGGTTTGGGAGGCTTATAAGGAGCTTGTGGGTTTCTTGATGGGAGAAGGCTTTGAAGTAAAAGGGAGGGATACCTGAGTTTTCCCCGAGCAGGCCAGAAGGCAGTTGGCCAAGGCTGTATGGTGGAAGTTTAACAAGATGGTCAGACAGGTCCATAAATTTGGCATTGAGGGCAGCTGCAACCTTGGAAGGATCAGTTAGGAATTCTTTATCTGTTGGCAGTTGCATGGCAATCTCTGATCCCAGGTGCTGTTGGAGTGTTTACTGTTGGCCAGAGGTTTGTAAGGTTGCCAGGGTTACAGGATCAGAGGTTACAAAGGTACCCTGCCTTGTACGATTTTACTAATTTTTTGTAGAGGTGTCAAAAGCATCTGTAGTCATTCCAGAGGGAGGGGGAGGGGTAGGCTTTGTGTACTTTCCATTTGGCATCTCTCTCTCCTTCATCATCTTACATTTGAAGAAATGTCTCTTTAATCAGTTGAAATGTGAATGTTTCTAATGCTATTGAAATTACTTGTATTGTCATGTTTTTGTATTTTATGTGTTTTTGTTTATATTTATGTCTGTTTTGTTTGTCTTGTAATGTTATTATTGGATTTGATGTACCAGCAAGGCTGTTGTTTATGGTCCTGGGTCATGCATGAAAAAGGGCCTTGGATCATAGCATGTACCCGGTTAAAAAAAGTTTAAATAAAAATAAATAAAAATTAAGCAGGTCCTTGGACAACCATCTCGAGTTGCCTCCATGTACTTTCTGGGTAGTTAGGGGGAAGAGAAGCACAGGGTCGAATTGATATCCATCGTTGTGCACAGGACCAGACACTTAACTGCTGTAATGTCCAAGAACAGGCAGTGGGCATCATACTTCGAGAAGTATCTACAATTCAGATATTTGGGGGAAAGGTAGGGGGTTTGCAGAACCAGATACAGAAAATAGGAGTATGGTCACTGATGGAGTCAGGTAGGACTCTGGCATACAGGGCCCTGTCATCATAATTGGTCAGTATCCAGTCCGGTAGAGAGTGGTTCAAGGTACGGTTATGTGGGAGAGATGAGGGAGGTATTGAGCTGGGTGAGATTTTGTTGTTTTAACAGGTTGCAGCCCTCCGTTTGGGAGTAGTTGGTCCAGTTCAGGTTGAAACCACCCAGTATGATGAGCTCCCTAAAGGGAGGAGGTGGCCAATGCCATTCAGTAGGTGGGTTAGGCCAATTATGTTACTCTTGGGGGGATTGTAGAAACAACCAATGTAAATCTTTTTTGAAGATCCTAGAGGCATTTCAATAATGAGTCATTCACTATTAGAGTTATCAGGTGAGCTGCAGGAGGCTAGGATGGTGTTAAGAGAATCCTTGAAATATAGGAGCACTACTCCTCCCTTCTTGGTTCCTGGTTGGTCTTTTCTTAGCAGGGTGTAACCATTCTGACAGCAACTAATATCTGGAGTTGCAGGCTTCATCCAGGTTTTGGTGATGCTGAGGATGTCTGGGTTGTATAGAAAGACCCACACCTCTAGTTCAGTGTACTTAGAAAAGAGGCTGCAAACATTGAGGTGTACAATACTTAGCCCTTGCTTGTTGAGCCATATGGGGTAATTATGCGTAAGGGGGGGGTTGACTGGGCCTGGGTTGCTCTCAACATCCCCTGCTAATAGTAGTAATAGGATGGAAATGAGATGCTTGGGACTGCATGAGGCAGGAAGAGGGAGCCCAGAGTGGATCAGTGAGGACATGAAGGTACCCAGGAGGTGACACTTTCTGTTGTTAAGGAGAGCTAGAAGAAGTGGGGGGCTTAGAGCGGGGCACACAGCACTCAATAAGAGGCAGGAGGGAGGACTGGTGTTTTGTGGGTAAGAATTGAAAGAGAGTGACTTGGTCTATGGCCAGTATGTGGCCACTGAGCTCAGATACCAAGAAGAGTCCTGTTGTAAGGGAGCTCATAGCAGGTTAACTACTAAGGGTTTCATTTTGTCTGGTGGGTGGGCCAGGGTAGGAAGCAGTGGAGACTCTATGGCTAGTGGAGTGATGTGAGGAGTAAACTAGGAGGCTGTGACCCTTTAGTAGGGCAGAAGTCATTAATACTGCTAAGTAAATCCATGGGGTTGGAGTAGTAAGTCCTAAGGGGGATTTCCAACTGGAATCAGAGTTAAGGGACTTCTAATGATAAGAAAGTAAACCAACTAGAAAGTAGGTGATAGTGGTCATGAAATGGATAGTATTAGGGACATAATACACACTTTGTTGCAGGGTATATTCAATTAAATTTTAGTAACCCTATGACCAACAGATACACAGCGGTAGCAAGTAACCAGGCAACAGCAACAAGGGCTAGGAACTGTGAAGCTAGGGATTAATTATACATCTTTGTTCCAGGGTATATTCAGTTAAATTAAAGCAGCTCTGCAGCCAAATAGATACCCAGAGGGAGCATATAATCGGCTATTGGTAATAGAAACCATGAAAAGCAACTTAAAGCAGTGCAATAATTTGGTTTGCAGAGCCTTCAAGTACAGTAGCTCCAGCACTAGGTAATTTCAGTAATGTAGGGCATTCTGCCACTGTTTGATCAAGATCTAAATAAAAGATAGCCTTGTTTGTATTAGTATGTAACTACTCATAACTAGGCTTTAAGACACAGGTTCACACTTAGGGGGACTACTATTAACAGTCATTAGCCTCTGCATACCAGCATAGCTCAGTACTCACACTGGGCTTGTGTAGGCAACCTGCAGCATATCCTGCTGTTATTCCATCTATTTTATCTGACTCTGGCAGACTCCTGATGTCCTTTGTGTGGGTCCTTCGCATGAGTGCTGCAAGCAGGAGGGCCATTTGGCCAGGAGGCCTTATGTAAGAGAGGCTGCAGAGATCTGGAGTCATGGCTTTCTGAAAATGCCATCCACTGATTGGCTGAAGTTCACTGGGGGGCAGCGGCAGCTGAAACTCAGCTTGAGGGTACAGAGCTGGCAATCCTGGAGGCGATCAGTGGGAGGTGAGGCAGCAGAGCAAGGCAGTCCCATGGTTCCTCATGTTCGCTTAGGTGTCCAAGCAAATGGCAACTGATAGGAAGCCAGGAAGAGTCAGGGCCTTTGTTCCCAGCAGCTCCTCTGTTGAACTAGAGAGGGCCACAAATGGATTGGTGCAGCAGGACTCTGGAGGCACAGCTTTCTGAAAATGCCATCCTCTGATTGGCTGAAGTTCATTGTGGGGGAGGGCAGCCAAAATGTGGCTCATAGGAACAGAGCTGGCAGTCCTGGAGGTGATCGATGGAGTGAGAGGCAGTACAGCAAGGCAGTCCCACACTTTTCCATGTCCCCATAGGTGTTCTGATCTGAACATGCAGTTTCCCATAAGAAAAGAGAAAGAGGTTAGTGGAGCTGAATGGACAAGCAATTTAGGGCATATAGTACCACCCACCAGAATGAAGCAGTGTTATCACAGTTGCTAGTCATATCTTGTAGGATACTACAGGAACACAATGTAATCTAATTACAATTACACCAATTTGTCATGCAGGAAAGCATTACATCTTTATACATGTGAACCAACACCCAGCTGCTGACAATTTGACAAAACAGAATAGGATATATAGGGTATAAAACATGGGCTGATTTAAGATATTGTTTTTTTCTTCATGACAAGGTATTATTCTGTTGTTATCACAGGAGTTGCGTAGTCACAAGTGAGAATAGAAATAGGCTAATACCCCGAAATGAACATAAGAATGTTATCTTATGTCAGGCCTTGTCATATTCAACTTTTACAGAAGATGTATAGGTAGTTTTGTGATAGAAATGGTAACAATGTACAGAAAGGACAAAAATACAAAATGTGAGCTTGGGCTACCAATGTGGTAGCAAAATAAAAATGATATCTCACATTTAAGAATAAATATCTGAGCATGCTCAATGTGGCCAAAATGAGTAAAATAAATTTCTGAGCATGCTCAGTAACCAACTTTATTTTTGTTTTGCTCATATAGCTAAAAATAACATGTTTATGTTGGCAAATTTATTTTAGCATAATATACAGTATGTTGTATAACTATATTATGCAGGCATATTATGCAGACATGGTAACACCTGTATATTAGGCTTCAGGAGTAAGCAACTCTATGTTAAATCCTGATTTTAGCACCTTAATAACTCTGCCCCGTTCAACTTATTTGCTTAATATTTGGTACAGACAGAGGTGGTATCAGGATCACTGGAGCCTGAAAATTTCATGGCAATTAGTGTAGAGGGGGCAAAGTTACAGAGCTGCAAATACCTTAAATTGGCCTAAATTAAGAACTTCTTTTTCCTACCAATAACTAAAATCTAAGTTGATTTTAAACCTGACACTTGAAGGTTTAATAGAGTTTGGACCATGCTGTGTACTTTTGCATTGTTTATTTTCCTAATTTGCTGAGATTGTTTTAATTATTAACTAAAAACAGTACAGTTTTTCATGACTACTCTGTAAAAAATTAGCATTCTAAAGATAACTGATTTTCCACAACCACATTTACAAATTTGTTTATTTGAATTTTGATGACTGGGTATGCCCACTGAAACAAGACAGTCCCTTTTTCAGGGGTGACCCAGAATTAGATGCAAACAATAGGTGAATAAGATATACAACATTTACAGACCACACATCACATAATATACATACATGGTGCAATGGTATTCGTTACATATATTACGTGATTAAGTTGCACAGTACTTACAGAGATTATAAAGCAGCAAGAAATATTACATATATGATATGCCAATGAGCAAAATGTAATTGATTGCAGCTTGATTAGGTTGCATAATGTTTACAGAGAGGTAGACTGATAAAGCAGCAAGTAATAATACATATAAGGTACACCAAAGGAGCGATAGGTCATCAATTACAGTTGCAGGAAGCTACCACCAAGGAGAATAATTTGAGCCTCTTTTTGAACTGTATAATGCTGGGGCAGATACAAATCTCATGTAGTAGAGTGTTCCTCATAGTGGGAGCTATGAAGGAGAAGGATCTCTTAATGGTTGTGCATTGTACCCTGGGGATGTCCAACAATGGGCTGGCTGCAGATCTCAGAGGCCTTGCATGCTGTTTACACTGTATTATTCCAGAAAGACTCGGGGGAGTAGTGAGTTTTAGTAGCTTAAAAGTTAGTACAGGGGATAACACAGCCTAGCCTCAAAATAGGGCCATCCCAGTATTGCAAACACTCCACAGTTGTGTCTCTGGGGTGGGCACCAGCTGCAAAATGACCAATTCTGTGGTAAAGAGTTTTTAGTCTGGATAGTACAGATTCATAAACAAACTATCTCACTGGGGCTGCATAGAAGAGGACAGGTAGGAGGGTGCTGCTAGCAATTGCTAGTTGAGCAGCTTTAGAGATGTAGGGGGTAAACCTGTAAAGGAGGCAGACCTTCTGATGTAGTGCTTTGACCAAGGAATCTGGATGAGGTTCAAAGGCCATGGTTAGGTCCAACACAGCCCCTAGATATCTGAATGATTGCACCACTTCAAGACTGACACCATTGACAGTGGATAGCTTGTTATAGTCATTTGGTGAACATGCATGTGTGTCTGTGGAGGCAGGGCTAGCCTGACACTGTAAACAGCATATATTTCAGTTTAAACAACATTCGTTCAGCAGGTGGTTGGCTATGCGTCAGTGCAGCAAATGGAGGGTTTTAGAGGCAGGACCATCTATGGTAGAAGGCAACAAGTAGAGAGGGGACCTACAAGGCAATGATCAGCACATGGAGGAAAAAATTGTGGGTTGGGGGAATTAGGCCTTTATGGCAGAAGCATCAAATAGAGGTTATGGGAAAAGGGATATCGGAGTTGATAGGCAGCAAACTAAGAGAAAGAAGGGAGAAGAAAGGAGAGCGAGGAGGAACAGGTGGAAGGACAGACACCACTAAAATTGGAAGAGTGACTCGAAGTGAGGGATGGTGATGGAGAGCACAGGATTGGCACCCATGGAGGTAAAAAGAATAATGGTGACACCAGCAGATGGAGTAACATGAGTACACCACAAAAGTCACAAGAGGTCAGTACAAGATGGGGGAGGAAGCAATATTTTACAGCCCAGAGAAGCCATAAGTCTGACTGCATTGGAATACACAGGGAGTGCAAACAGACAGGAGCAAACCTGGAAGTAGGCCCAGAACACAACAGTAGTTGGGAGGGGCATAGAGGAGTCATACACTGAAGCAGGATGTGGTGGCAGAGCAGTGCAACATCAGAGTTGTGACCCTAAGAGGAGCAGAGTGGAACAAAGTTTTTGGTAGGTGACCTCAGGTTCAGGAATGTCTGGCTAAGAGGACAGCAACATGGAAGAATTGTCTGAACCTGGAAGTGCAGCTGAGGCAGAGGGGCTGAACATACTGTAACTGAACATCAAAGCAAACCCTCTGCAGGGCCAGCCAAGGAGATACATGTACAGAGCAGAAAAAGGTGCTGGGCGCTGGCAGCAGCATAGCTCCAGGAAGTATCATGGACCAAAGAAAGAGGAAGAATCAGTGGTTAGATAGCTGTAGGGCAAAGCAGCAGAGCAGCAATCAGTGGAACAACCACAGCAGATCTACAAGAAGGACTCAAGACCAAAGTAAAGTGCTGGTAGATGTTGACAGCTAGGAACCAGCAAGTGGAGCCAGCATATGGTACAGCAGGAGGCAGAGTGGCACCAACAGCTGCAGCAAAGAAATGAAAGTCCAAAGGATGCAGGCATATGCACTCCTATGCAGCACTCAGCGGGGGCCGGGGGTAAGGCGAGTGTCACTTATTGTCCCAACAAACCTCAGGCAAGCCTAACAACACATTTTAAAATGTTTTACACATTACTGCTCAGTGTGTGCCATCTAACTTTTTTCTCTGGCCAAAAAAACATAAGTATTGTACAGAGTATATTATAAAATATGTCTGAAATTTATTGCTTCCTTATAGGCTAAACTGCTTCTGAGACCCAGGTCTTAAGTCTCCACAACTAACAGGTTTGAACAAGTTCAGGCAGGATGATATAGAATTTGTGCAACTGACACACATAATTCATGAGCCATTTCACATATTCCTGAATGTCATCACAAACATGACTGCATAGCCACAAGCCCTTTACTCATATAAGAATATTCAACAAGACCCTAAAATTAAAATCCTTTAAACAGAATAAATACTGTAATTAACTGAATGTTCATTCCACTCATAAGCTCCTCTTTACACACACAAACAAATTTAAAGGCCCTTTTAATAATTTATTTACTGACCATGGATAAATCCCCCTCTTATCTGTATCACTTTGACAGAGAACTTCCTGTTCCATATCCTGCAAAAGAAAAAAATTGAGATACTAGTTGGTACTGTGAGTGTCTGTGTGTATGCCATTGGAATTCTGTGGAATTTTGAATTGATTTATACCATGTTAACATTCCATGTGTGTGGAGGGGAGCATTCTAATATTGGAATGCTGCAGGGTTTTGAATTCTTGTATTCCATGGTAAGCAAATTCACCAAGTAATGAATGTGGTGAAAGACAAATAACTGAGGTGAAAATCATCTACGGAGGGACTTTTTTAAACATTTTTAGCAATATTTTATTATATTTTTGTGGGTTTCAAAACCTGCAGTGTTCATTTTTTTAAAAGTTGCCTATAACTTCTTATAAGTGCAATAAGTCACTTTGGGGCATATGATTGTGCTGGGTTTACCACAAATGCAAAAGGAAAAACTGTTACAAGCAATGAATTACACCATTAATAAAAAACATGTAAGGTTGGAGCTACCCCAGATGCTGAAATGGCTACACAAAAAAAGGGAGAGAGATACTCTCAAAAAGAATTTCTCTGAAATCTTACTTTTCTCAATGTTTTTATCATTCACCCCAAAGTTTCACCCTTATTTATTTGACTTCTTCAGAGGACTGCTTTAGTTGGTTTTTGCCTTAAAAATAAAACTATATGCTACTAATATGTTAATGATAATTCATCAACAAATTTTGGTAATTTCATATTCACAAAAGGGTAATACGGTATTGCACCTTATACTCCTATGTGTATATATATATATATATATATATGTAACAGTGGCATGGTAGTGCCACTATAGTTAGGGTTGCACTGCCACTTCTATGTTAAACCTCAAAATTTGCACTTTAATAACGTTGGAACTGTTTGTCCAATTAGCCTGAAATTTTGAAATGCAGACCTGCCTACCATAGATCTCTGGATCTTGAAATTTTCATTTTGGTCGGATGTATGGTTACGGAACTGTAGCATGCTCAAAAAGTGAAATTTCATGCTTGTTGCGAATTTTTTGGTAAGTCATAATGGACTGAAGAATGTGTTTGAGTGACTTCAAATTTGTTGGTCTACATGTGGCCTGTGTTGAACTGGTGCCTTTTGAAGATTTGGTGAAAAAATATTGCTCCAATCAAAGGTTATTCAATATTTTCATGTCCCATTATAGCCTATGGGAAAATTTATATGTGCACTGCGAAATCGTTCACAATCACATTTTTGTTGTCGAACTCCCCGGAATTGTTATTGTGCTGCTGCCATCTTGTTTTCAGTTAGCTAGAAAGAAAAAAACACTGTAATTCAACAAATAGTGCACTTTAGCAAACACCAAAAGTTGTGTTTACCTAATCGGGCCCTGAGAAACGTGCCCCTGGCATCAGTTTTTCAGTAGGTGGCCCGGAAATATGTTTTTTAAACTTTTGTCAGTTTTTGATCATGACAACATTTTTTGTTGCCAAACAAACGATCGCACTCAGCGGATAAAGTAACCATGGCAACATTTTTGTGTGCGCAATAATATTCCAATCATAGACATAGGAGTGTTGTGATAACATTAACGTGATCATGGTAACACTGCATGAACACATTTTGCTATGTGTTGTTTTCTTTGTCACTTCATTGTGGCAAGGTAGATTGTGCCATTGGCCTAAAATTTTTAGGGTGGCAAGCCCTTGTCCACACATGTGCCTTTTGGTGGTTTGGTAAGAAAACATTGAGCAGGCCCATAGTTATAGCATTCCAAAGTTCAGACATTTTCCCATAGGATAACATTGTGGCAACTGTTTTATTTGTCACTCCATCATGGCAAGGTGGATTGTGCTATTGGCCTGAAATTTTCAGGGTGACAAGCTCTAGTCCCACAGATGCACCTTTTTCATGGTTTTTCATAGTTACAGCATTCTGAAGTTCAGAAATTTTCCAGAGGATAACATTACAGTGCCCGTGACGCCTTTCGGTGCCCGTATCTCGAAAATGGTTAGAGATATGGAGTTTTCATCACAAAAATTCTTAGTCCACCTGGGGGACTAAGTGCAGAAGTAGGTTGGAAAGCCATGAATACTATGACATTTGAATTTTTTTCTACCTTGTGCAGTTATTGAGATATTTGGGAATTAGTATTCCAATTGCTCATTTTCATGCCCGTGGGCCACTATTACACCCACAGAGTGAGCATTCACAGCTCTTTTTGGTGTCTGTATCTCATAAACATTGCAAGATATGGATTCGGCCAACTTTATGTCATGTGCAGTACTCGCTGTCATGATTACAATGACATTTTAATATTTTTCCTACCTGCTACAGTTCCTGAGATATTGGCAAATTTGTATTACAAGGCTTCCTTGCCCTATTGGCCTCCTGTATGGCTTCATAGTTATATGTAAGTGGGAGTGCAGGGCCCGGAGGGCCCGTGCTCCCACAGACACATATCATTATGCAGAAATGGGCAGCTTGGTGAGAGTGCAGGCCCCACCAACACATACCATTTACTATTTATATTACACTTTTTCAAAAAGGAAGGAAATTCTTTGCAAAACACTCCATTAATGCATCAGTTAGAGTTCCGACAAAAGTGTGGAAATTCAACATTAGGGTTACCAACCCACCACCCCACGCCCCATCCTCAAAACCCTTACCCACATTTCCCCAACCCACATTACCCCCCCACACAAACACACACACACACACACACACACATATGCAAGAAACATACAAGATTGTAAGACACTATGTGAGTCAGTCACATCTGTAAGAACAATAATCTCTATACTATACTCATTTCACATAACACTATGTAATGAAAAACAAATTCAGTATGATAGACTTTATACTGCCAGCACAGTATGATGACACATTATAGCTGGCATATCTTTTTCATATAGTGAAACTTAGTCTATACACATTTTTAAAATATTGATTTTTATGTGTCATAATTCAACAATTGGATTGCTGCAGGTATCGCTGCTACCACATAGGTATGTGGTAGCAGGAAAGATAGAGCTGACACATACATAGTACTTTTCTGATAATGCTCAGGTATGACACTAGCACCATTACATGTTGTCATACTGCTGCATTACTTGTAAATACTCATACTTCCACTACAGCAATTGTTTGTCACCCCCTCTCAGCCTACATTACCCACTGGACCTCCACCCAGTGGGGCCGGAACTACAAGGGGGGTGCCAACCCACCCTCAGGAGAGGAGAGCTGCCCTTTGACATGCTCAATCTTGCTCCATTCTCCTCTCATGCTGGCACCGCAATAACCCTAGGTAATTCCTGAACCCAGGTCGCCGGTGTAGTGTGAGGTGTGGCATCCAGTGCCTAAACTCTCAGAGCCACCGGGCTAGCTAGTGATGTGTCATTGTTGAAGGAAGAGGGATCAATGGGTAAGTGTGATGTTTGAGACAGTATCATATTTGACTTGATCTGATAGCAGAAAGGAGTTGGGGGTATGGTTGGTCTGCAAAACGATAGGAGAAAAGTCTATGATGTAGGTGAAATGTCTGGCAGCCCAGGAGGTAGTAAGGAGGTTTCTCTCACAAAGAGAGTACTTCTGTTCCACTGGGGATAGAACCTGGAAAGTGTAAGCAATAGGCTCAAGGGTCCCATTCACCTTTTGTGCTAAATCTGCTGACATTGCAGTGTCAGAGGTGGCAGTTTCCAAGTAGAATAGCAACTCTGGGTTAGGACTGACCAAAGCTAGGGCTGAGGCCATGGCCTGTTTCAGGGAAGTTAACAGCAACTGTATATTCTGGTCCCCATGACCAGTGGACATCCTTTTTCAGTAACTCATACAGGGGTGTGGCCTTTTGTGCAAAATCACAGATACGATCTCGAGAGTAATTGACCATGCTCAGAAAATGCCTGAGAGTGGAAACACTGGTAGGCAAGAGTGCTGGGGATCATCTTGATGCAGTACTGAGACAGTAGCATCTGTGTCCAGAAGTAGTTCAAGCTGGTGGCCCCCAACCAGCACCTCTACACATGGGCATCCAGAATCATCTGTAACAAGAGAAGCGAGAATTCAAACCAGGAACTAATACCATCAGTCTGATCTGTTTTATTCATGTGAGATGTTGCAGAGTATGGAATCCACCTCCCAGAACATCTGTACTGCTTTGGAATACAGGGATTCTGACTGCCTGCTCCCATCAGAGTCTTCTTCCATAGGGGGGAATGGAAGGAATGGCTGCTATGACTTTCATGGAGAATTGGAACATAAGTGATTGGACTTTGGTCTTGTACTTCCGAAGTCACTCAACTTCTTCTGCCAAATCCTCATACAAAGGCCTGGATTGTTGTTTCAGTCCATAATTTCCCTTAACATTCTACTTGTTCACTTTGGTCGATACTTCTGTTTATTGTTTTATCCTCCCCAGATTTGGTACGAGGATTTATCTTGTTGGGGGTCTTTTAATTTCCTTCCACCATGTACTGAGTGGAGGAATCAGTGCCGCTTAGCACTGCAGCTACCTTGGACTTAGAGTCTGAATTAAGGTCATTAGCGTGGACCTGGTACACATGCTCCACCCGCTCCATGATCTAACGGAGGCATTCCATCTAGGGAATATGGTGATTTCCACCTTTTCATGGATGGGCGGCTGTAGGTTTTTCAAGAACAAACATTTGCACTCAGTTGAGTCCTTGTTCGGATGCTCACCATCCAAACCTTTGCCAGCATTGTAAGCAAGCCACAAGCGATTCTCATATTGGGCTGGGGTTTCTCTGACACAGTGCTTCAACTGGGTTGCTAGATTACGCTGACCATGTTTGGATCATGTGACGCCAAGAGGTGTCAAATGGGGCTTTGACATCATTATGTATGTCTTCCGGAAACTTCGCCCACAATGTGGGGTCCACGGTTTGTTCCAAAACCTGTACTTGCTACTCAGCCATGAGGCTGAGCATTTGGCAAAGGTTCTGCACTTTCTTCAAGTGGCAGCCAAGGTTGTCGCCAGGGCCATATGGCCTATTTTGTTTGCAATGTTCTTGATTGCTTGCACAGACTGCAGGGCACTTGGGGCCGGTCTCTGTCCAACAATGGTCTTGGTGACTGCCTCGGCATGGGCCACGCACTGAAGGAGGGTCTGTTTCTTCACCTCCTTCTACAACGTATTGCTGACTGCTTGTTTCAGTGCTTTGGCCTGAGTATCGGAGATCCCAGCTTTTGAAATTGCCTTTTGAATCAGGGCTTCCACCACTTCCTTATCCTTTTTATTCAATGTGGGTGAGGTCTCAACCCTACAGAGTCCCAAGGAATGCCATCTTGGACACCATCATCATCGCTGTCCTCATCCTCCAATGACGACAACATGATAGGTGGGGCACATGGCATAGCTTTCACATGACCTCTTAGTATTGTTAACTGCTGATGTAACTTTGTCATCTTAATTCTGCACATCGAGTGATCCACCCTGCCTTTGAATTGTCCCTTACTAACATGATCCTGCAAAAATCTGTACGCGGTGCTCACTTCATGATTTTCCCTAAGCTCCTTTTCCAGTGCATCCTGACATTTCTCAAACTTGTGCTCCAACTCCTCTTGATCACTTCTCAATAAATCATTCATAATTGTAAGCAAGTCATTCAACTGTAACACATGCCTCTTATCCTACTGCAACCTTTCATTGTCATTCTTCAACCTAACAATTTCTGTCTTTTTCCTGTACCACAGTCTCAAGTTCATTCTGAGTCTCATTCCTAAACTTTTCAATTTCTCGTTCCAAATATTTTTCTTTCTCACCCACTTCCCTGGAGCTGGAGCCTTACTCTTTTTTTTTTTAGATCCAGGACCTCTGATTCCATTGCTTGGAATAAAGCATATAGGGCAGCAACCATAACACCTTTTTTGGCCATGTTTTCTTTGCTGCAGACTTTACCTCCATGTACAGCTTGCCGACATACTGTACCAGATTAGCCTGCGATTTTGCTTCCAGTGTAGTCACTCCAACCTCCATAGGAGGTCAGAAAGTTTAAGACGTCTAATTTGAGCTCAATATTAATGGTCATTGTTGGAGGTTACCCTTTACTGCACTAACTGGCAGTCTGAGGTGTACCGGTTAACATCAACTTCGACAGCTAGACAGCCACATGTTCTGGAGCAGAGGTCCTAATGGTCTGATGCTGCAAGTTGAACGGAGGGGTCATAGGTTCAAACACCTTCGTGATTCCTTATCCCACTCAGCTGCATACCTTATGGTGTACTGGTTTGGTTCTGTCCAAACAAGTCCTGCCACAGTCGCCAATTTGTTAGCTAGCAGGATTCTAGACCTGTTGACAAAGCACAACATAGAAACCCAGATATCACAGAGGAAAGCTTATTCCAAAACATGTAGGAAAAAAGTGTACCTGCTGGGAGTTCAGAAACCTCCAACATTGCGATGTCATCATGCAAACTCAGTGAGAAACAGTCTTACAGACATTCTTATACTATAGATAAGAAAGTATATTGCTAGGTAGTGGAGTCTTACAAAAAGACAGAAGAGCAAAATACAGCAATTCTATTGGTGGACATCAGTGGGTGGCTAAAACCTAAGACAGATCATTGCTTGTTCTGCACATACACATTGATAAGAGAAAGCTGACTAATGCTACTTTTGTGTAACAGTACAGCGATTCATAAAATTTGATGATCAGTTCCATTATGGCAAAAAGCTGTAGGTGGCACACAAGCACTATCAAAATAATCATGCTGGATAATGGTTCCTAAGCACATAATAGCAAGTATAAATATGTACAAATGTACCTTATGCTGCAGTAGTGTATGTAATAGCATGCATGAGGGTCTGTAGGGTGTCCAGGTCTAAATCATGGTGTACTCCTTACCAAATGACATGGCTGGCACAAGATGAATACTGTTAGGTACTCTGCAGCCAGGCATGATACTCTGTAGCAGATGCAGTGTCCGTGGCTACACTAGTAAAAAGCAAGAATATCAACACCTGTACACAAATTGGAAATCACAATAAAATAGCACAATACATGTGAAACAGTAGGAGTTATATATGTCCTACAATGTCCCTGTGACAATATGTATGAAGGAAAACCTTTATAGTGTATAGTATAACGTTATTGTGTATGGCAATCCATACACATGATAAAGTCATTATGCTACACTGGTGACATGCCTACTATTGCAGAATGACTTTTATTCTGTGTTAGTAGGCATGTCACAATGCAACCCCCCCCCAACAGTGCTGTTGATAGGACAAGGGGACAGTTGACTCCTAGTGGATACGCACTGGCCAGTAAGCAGAACTGCTGGAAGAGCAGAACTCCGGCGGCAGATATTTCAAAATGTAAGTGTCATTTTTATTTTGGGGCACTTACACTATAAAGAATATTGTATGGAAGCCCCCATACACAACCACAGTATTGTCTATACCGCGTGGTTTCCATGATGAATGGGAACCTCTCGAGCTTCGCTCTCGAGGTCCTCATCATCATGGAAACCAATCGTTATGAGAATACCGTGGTTGTGTATTGGCTCCCATACACTATCCTGTATATGGCCACTAAAAACATGGATCCAGGAACACAACAGTACATTAAGACTCAAAGATCAGGACTCTCCAGTAGCAGAACACTTCAATACGTATGGGCACAATGTGGCATCCTTGAGATTTGGGGGTCTTGAAAAGATAAAGAGACCAGAGAGAGGGGGAAATTATAATCAGATAGTTGGGAGAGAAGAAATGAAGTGTGTTCATTGAATGAATTCCCTTAATCCAGAAATAGGGAAAACCATATAGCAAACTAGAATGTGTGTTGGTAAGGGAAGCAGTCCTGGAAACACATGGCTGTGTAAAGGATGTGCACCAAGTGCTCCTTCCTGTTTAATAGATTTGTAGTGCTTCAGTATTACCTGCTTGTTGCCATAACAGATTCCGTAAGTAAATGATCTAATATGAAATTTTATTCACATATTGTAAAAAAATAGTTGCAGATGTTATGTAAATATTGGGATTATTTGTGGTGAAAAAGGAATGTTGTTATGCTGACAGTTATTTGGTTTGTGGAATAATCAAATGAATACAAACTAGCATTTAAATGGGTGAAGCTATGTACTAAGAATATACAGTACTATGTGAGCAGACATCAAATATGATGAAGTAATTGTGTTTGCTAAAACTGATGAGGTATTAATGTTTCTGGTTTGAAAATGATGGTAAACTTAGGAATACATTTAGAAAGGTACATATTAAGTTTACATTGTTTGTGATTAGGTGCCGTAACTCCCATGAGTTGTAACGTGCCAAATACTACTGTGAACTAGAGCCCAGGATGAAGGCCAGCAAGCTTTTCTACACTTGCAGTGTGTTGCTGTTCAACTCAGTGTGCATCAACATGCACATATGTCATGATGACGTTCTGATGTCAGAGTGTTAGGCCACTCTTGTGCTCAAGAGGAAGTCATAAATGGCCATTCGCTCCTTGTCAGAATGAAAGGAAGGGGCCTAAGAAGCTTGGTGAGGAGCCCTTTGTACCTATGCAACTGTGTATGCAAATGTGTCAGTGGATAAGCAGGTAGCACACTCACCTCTGAGGCAGGGAGATTAGAAGACTCTGGGTTTTATCCCCACACAAGGCACAGGGTTAAATCCCAATACTTTATTTATTTAGTTTTTGTTAACCAGGTAAGTGCAGTAGACAAATCCTGCCTATTTTCAGGTACGACCCCAGGGGAGGGGGATACAGATGAATGCCAACTGACCCTGAACCAGATTAAGTTGTTGGTGGTATTTTTAGTGAATGAGAGAAATTTGGCCAGGACACCGGGTACATTCCCCTACTCTCCAGGAGGGGGAATCTTTGACCGACTGATGGAAGATGGCCACTTTTGCTCAACCTTCTGGGGAGATGGATGTGGATGGGACAGGGGAGCGGGCCTCCTCCTCTGCTCCTATAGTACTAGAGGCTGCCGATCTGAATCCTGAGTTTACTGATACTGCACTACCTGAGGAGTTTTTCGATTCACCTGTGGAGGCTGTTCCTAGTGAGGATTTACCTACAAACGCTGCTGTTTCTGTTTCTATGGAAGGTACTGTACTTGATCTTGAAGCTAAGGAATGGTTGTTGGCTACCATAGTGTCTGAGGAGGAGCGCTGTATGCGTTGGAAGTCTCAATTGCTTACCGAAATAGCTGCATTGCGCTCTGCTCCTCTCCTTTCTTCCCCTTCTGCTACCTGTACTTGTTTGTCACTTTCTGGTGACGCGCCTGTGGATTTCCTGAAGTGTGAGTCTGTGCTTACTGAACCTTCTGGGGTAGCTGGCAGTACTGAACATCTCGCTGACAAGTGCCAAAAGCCATTTCCCTCTGTAACTGCTCTTGATACCGGCTCTGCTGTTTCTGCGGTTCCTTCCAAACACTTGGGAATGCACGGTAACGTATTGAAAAGGGGTTCTGTGTCTTCAGAGGCAAGTCTTACAACTACAGTCACGGACAAATGGGTGGGCGGTACACAACCTGTCTCACTGAAGGATTCTAGTGACTCTCTGGCTCTGCAAGGTTCCCTTTCACCCTCTCTCCCCAACTTAGTAAGGGATGTCCCCTGACAGAGCGATAGCGGGGGCTGGGTGGTTGAAACATTGAAATGGAAGCTGGATCCCTGATCCTGATGATGAGGTTGTGAAACATTATCATTCCTCTCCCCCTAGTCCTTCTGCTTTGCATCCCTTGTCTACTGTTTCCTCTGTACCTCCTGAGACTGAACGTCATTTACGGGATTGTAACATTATTGGGGCTACTACGATTCTTTACATACACCTGGTTTGCACTTGGCACCTGATAAGGTTGCCCCTGTACCTCAGCAGTCTGCTGGGGCTACTCCACAGTTTAAACTGTCGGATTTATTTGCTAACAAGGGTGAACCTGCCCCCCAAAAGAATGCAGTTCATTTGATATATAAACGTGGATTAGAAGACCAGCCTTATAGACTGTATATAGCTAAAAATCTACTCAAAGGCTCTATGAAGTTTGTCTCATCAGACATTTATGCTCTTAATCATATTGGTAGCTCTAACTATGATGTGAGCTTTAAAACTGTTTCTAGTTTGGAGCAATTTTGGGCTTTGTATCACACTGTTAAGAATTCCCCTCTTTGGGTCCCTTTTTTGGCAGTTCCCTTGACGAAGCCCACTGTTAAATTACCGTCATGTTTCATAATGAAGGGGTGCATATAGAGGATATTCTTTTTGGTTACGTAAAAGGTGTGATGTTTTGGATAGGCCAGATCCTATCCTTGATAGTGAGAATATTTGGAATGGTGGTTGGAAATTGCGTGTAAAACTTTTCTCTACAAACTGTGGGCCTCAACATCTTCCCAATAGTTTTTTTCTGGGGAAAGACAGAGGCAGTTTGTTTTACTATGGTCAGCCCAAGTCCTGTTTTAAGTGTGGCTCATGGACACATCTTAATACAGCTTGTGATACCCCTCGATGTTCACATTGTTTTGAATTTGGTCATCAGGCTGCTACTTGCCTTAATTTGTTTAAATGCAATTTGTGTGAACAAACTGGGCATGGCTATGCAAAATGTCCATGGGCATCCCACAGTAGGGATGATTGTCCTTCTCATGAAGGCCTGATTGTGGTGGCTCAGCATATGGATACTTTGAAGGTGGTGGCTACTGATAGTACTGTTGAGAAAACTGTGTCTCCAACTGCTGTAACTCCTCCTTTAGTGCTTACGGATGCTGAACTTGTTGAAGCTGTTTCGGTAAGTGAGCAGGAACAGAATGCTCCCCCCTCTGCTACTGTTGCTTCCTTTGCTCCTTCTCTGCCTTCTACCTCTGCCCTTCCTTTACTGGATATATCTGAGGAATCTGGTATGCCCCCCCTCCCCGATTTTGCCTTTTAAAACTGTTACAGCAAAGAAACATCATAGATCTGGTAAAACTATTCTTTCTCTCCCTTCCCCTTTGGTCTTACCAGCAGTGGATCCTCTGATTCCTGGAAAATGGGTAATCAATTTGCAGCATTAGTTACTGGGGATGAGTCTGAGGGTGAAGATTCTGACCGCTCCTCCAGGGCTTCTACTGTCACTGATGTTTTTTCGGAAGGTGAAGAAGGGGAAGTTAGACTGGTAGAAGTTAACCTTAGAAGGTCCCAGCATAGAAGGGCTGCTAAAGCCCCTTAACATTCGTTTTTTTATTTTACTGTGTCCTTTTCTTTTTTTCCTTCCCATTTATGGCTTCCTTAACTATTTCAACCATTAATGTTAATAGTATAAAGAGTCATAAGAAAATGGTTACCACCTTGACTTGTTTGCAAAAACACCACAGTGATATTGATTGTCTTCAGGATACTAGATTGAAAATTACTGTTGAAGTTCAACTTGCTCGTAACCTATGGTCGAAGGGTGCCTCCTTTTGGTCCAATGGGGAATCTCTTTGTGAGGGTGTTAGGGTATTGTTTACTAATCTGGCTTTGAAAGTTTCCAAGTTAGTTGATATTTGCCCAGGCAGGGCTTTATTATTAGATATTAATTTTCAGAGTGAAAGATTTAGACTGATTAACATTTATGCCCCACAGACCAAGGCTCAGCGTGTTGCACTATTTTTGGACATTCAGCCTTATCTTCATACTTCATGTTTAGTTTTTTAGGCTGATGATTTTAATTGTGTTCTGAGTACCTCTGACAGGTGGTTGAGAACCTCAAAGTTATTTTGTGATTCCAATAAGCTTCTACAAATTCTTGATATAGCTCAGCTTAAAGATGCCTGTTGTTGTGTGTATCCTTCTGGCGGTAATACTTTTTTTAAGTCATCTCTGTCCACTAGGATTGATTTTATTTTTCTTTCTGCTATATTGCAAGTCACCTCGGTTGTTTTAAGTGTTTGGGAATTTTCTGATCATAGGTCTCTTACGGTCTGCCTAACCTGGGCAGGGGTGCCTAGATGTAAAAAGAATCTATGGCACTTAAACACTTCCCTATTGGTTGATAAGACTATTCTGAAGGCTTGGAAAATGGAATGGATTGCCTGACTTTCTGTTATTGATTTATATGAGGATTTGGCATCTTGGTGGGAGGATACCAGGAAGGATTGGAAGTCATTTTTTCAAGCCCGCTTTCGTGCCAAGGTTACCTCACATTATTTAGAATATTTGCATCTTAGGACTCAATTACAGAGGTTGATTTCCTTGGCAGATACTGAGAAGCTTGATTATGGGGAACAAATTAGAAATGTTAAGACACGGATGTTTGTCTATCAGTATGATAGGGCTAAGTCCTTAAAATATGAACATAGATTTGGTTTAAAATTCCATACGGGTGCTTTGGACCCTTTTCAGGATTGTAAAGATTGTGTGAGCCATCAGTTAGTTACACAGTTAACTTCCATGGCTGATGCTTTGGTTACTTCACCAGACAATTTAGTTGATGTTGTAGGCCACTATTTGGGATCTTTATATCAAAAAGATGTTGATCTTGAATATGACTCGTTTAATTTTGACTCTTTACATTTACCACAGTTGTCTACTGTTAATTGTCAGAATTTGTTAAATACTATTTCTGAACCTGAAGTACGTCAGGCTATTTTTTTCCTTGAACCCTGATTCTGCACCTGGCACGGACGGTCTGGGAGCAGCATTTTACCAGACATTCCAGGCTGATCTTGTCCCTGTTTTGGCCCAGGTTTTCAATCAGATGTTGTCTACTTCATCCTTAGCATCCTCTATGAATCTGGCTTTGGTTATTCTACTGTATAAAAAGGGCCCTAAGGAAGATTTAAGAAATTGGAGGATGTTAAGTTTATTGAACACTGATTTGAAAATTTTAAGTAAAATTTTACTACTTCGGTTATCACAGGTTGTTGATGATCTGATTTGTCCACACCAAACGTGTACTGTACCAGGTAGGACTCAGTATGATAATTTATTAATCTTAAGGGAATTATTTACTGTTGCCCAGTCTGGTCATTTGAATGGGTATATTTTGAGCCTAGAACAGGTAAAGGCCTTTGACCAGGTCTCATAAGATTTTTTGTTTTCTGTCTTACATGCTTATGGTTTACCTGCTGGATTTATTGCCTGGATTCATATTATGTACAGTTCTGCTTTGCTTCTCCCTAATGTTAATGGATGGCTTGGTAGACCGATTACAGTACAGCATGGAGTACGTCAAGGTCGTCCCCTGAGCCTTATTTTATATGTCTTTTTTATTGATATTTTACTTTGTTTAATTATCACTCGTACAAGTCTAGCTGGGTTGAGTATTGGTGTTGGTGTTCCTCCAGTAAAAATTTTGGCATATGCTGATGACTTGGTTCTTTGTATTTCTGATGTCATGGAAGGGCCTATTGTAAGTGACATTTTGACCTTTTTTTCCAGATGTTCTGGTTCCAAGATTAATTATACTAAGACCAGGGGTTTTCCTTTAGGTAGTTCACCTATTCCCACATCTGGTCAACTTTCTGGTATCTCGATTTCTAGGGACCCTGTGACTATTTTGGGTTTTGAATTTGGTGCTAGTAATATGGCTTCCACAAATTGGTCTCACAAACTTGATACGGCTCGGTCACTTGTTTTCAGATGGAAGGGGAAACAAATTGTTAAACGTAAGAGGGTTCTGCTAATTAAAACTTTGGTGGTTCCTATTTTTTTGTATATTAGTTATGTGTTCCCGCCTCCTGTGATGTTATTTACTTTCTTATTTAGTGTTTTTGTCCAAGCCTTTTGGGGGAGTAGGTTGAACCCCATCAAACGTGGATATACATATAGAAGTATTAGACAAGGGGGAGTAGCTATGGTCCATCCATTGGCATTTTTTGTAAGTATTTTTGTTTCATATACCTTAAGTCCTCTTCTTAGACCTGGTAGGAAGTCTTGGTATCCTTATGGTTTTCCAAAGGATTGCCATTTTGGAAGTTGGGAAAACCTGCTTCATTTGCGAAGATTCCTTTTTTTCCCAAGTGTGGTCTGGAAACCTTTAAGCATTTATTGAAATGGGGTGTCACCATTCCTCAACTGGAAACCATGAATAGAAAGAAATTGTATGATTCTATTGTTTCCTCAGAATTTACTGATGCTCTGATTTTTCCTGATTGTCCTTCTGATTCCTTGGAAAAAGTTATTTTGTTACTCTCCAATAGGAGGTTGCCTGATTTCATCTGGGATAGTGTTTGGTTGAGTTCCTATGGTAGATTACCAGTTGGTAATTCCCATAAGCACAAGCAAATTAGTGATAGGTATTGTAATCGTAATTCTTGTGTGTCCCTTTTGGAAATTCAGGAACATCTTTTTTTGAAATGTCCATATGTTCAAGCTTTTTGGGTTTTTTTAGCTAACAAATGGAATGAGCCTTTATTTTTATCTATTTCATATTGTACACTGATGTATGGAGTACATAAGGGTGAATGGTCCAAGTATCCTGTTGACACATTGTTATTACTTTTTTCTATTCTTCGCTTTTATATTTGGCAATCCAGGTGTTTATGGGTTTCACAACAATGCCTGATATTGTTTGATGAACTCCTTTCTAATGTGGCTCTTACTTTATGAAAAATTTATGATGCTGATTTTTGTTTACAAGGTCGGGTTAAAGGCAATTTTTTATGGGTTAATTGTGCTAATTGGGTGTCTTGAGGTTGATTTTTATCTTGGTTATTGATGTTCTGTTATTTATCAGTTCTTGTTTGTATTGTATACCTTTGCTTTCTTTTGTTTTGGAGTCCTCTTTTTCAATAAAAGTTCCCCTACTCTTTTCGATAAGTGCTATGGGATCTTTAACATCTACCTGAACTACCACTAATCCAGGCGGATGGGACCTCAGTTTAACATCTCATCCGAAAGATAGCACCTCAGAAGTGCAGCACCCCTCTCATGCTGCACTACAGTGTCAGTACTGGGATATTAACCCAAGTGTCAGATGTGGGAACTGAACCCACAGCCCTCTGATCTCCTGGCCTCAGAGGCGAGTGTGCTACCTACTGAGCCACTGACACTGATACTGACACTGTAGTGAAGCAAAAGGGGGTGCTACACTCCTGAGGTGCCATCTTTTAGATGAGATGTTAAACCGAGGTCCCATCTGCCTGTTCAGGTGGATGCTAAATTCCCCATGGCACTTCTGGAAAAGAGTAGGGGAATTTCTCCAGTGCCCTTCCCAAATTTCCCCCATTAGCTAAAAATACCACCAACAGTATAATCTGGTTCAAAGTCAGTTGGCATTCATCTGTATCCCCCTTCCCTCGGTCATGCCTGAAAATAGGCAGATTTTGTCTAGTGCACTTACTCGTTCAACAAAAAATAAATAAATAAACTCTGAAATGTGAATTGAGTACATGTTTGCAACTTGAAGTTGGAGACAGTAGAAAATAAAAAGTTAACTTTTTCCCTTGAACATTTGAGAGTACTGTATAACTTCATCCTGGCAGGCACATAGATGGCTGTTTATTGCAGCAGTTGAATCAAGATAAGCTGGAGTGTGTTGCTCTTGCAAAAGACACTATCTCTCACAAGAAGAGCATGTAAAATTCCAAACCCAGGGCTGCCTGATAGTGGTAAATCACATCTCAGGCTGATGGAGGGGCATGGTGATTTTGATTTCCCTTGTGGTCCCCTTTATTCTGCATGACCAAATCTTAGACCTGGAGGGCTGTTATGTTATTGCCTGGTTACCTTAGCAAGTGTATATTTCCCTCCTGTTTCAGACAAAATGGTTGCTCAGTGATTTTTTTTTGTTTTAATAAACTATTACCTGTACTTGATGGTCAGCTGATAATAGCGGGGTGGGGAGGATTTAAATACTATTTTGTCACTTACCTTAGACACCATGGGTCCTGCCCCTTATAGAGCATCATGTATGCAGAAATATCTCTGCACCACTCTAGCACATCTGGGCTTTATTGATCTGTGATGCCACATTTTCCAAACCACCCCAGCATTCACTTTCACACACCCAGAATGGGTTCTTCTGCCCATTTAGGCTGTATTTTTATCACATCAGAGCAGTTGGATACAGTACAAAATATTAGTCATAGTACAATCCTGTTTTGGCCAAGTTCACCCTTGGAAAGCCTCACACCCAGGCCCCATGGAGACTCAATTTAGCCTTGCTTAAGGTTCCTGAGTTTATAAAACTCACACAGAAGAAGCTTCCACAAAAATCATGAGTGACAATTCAGACCCAGATATCTCACCCTCAGTGTTATGGGACCTAGTAAGAACCATGCTGTGCAGGGAGCTCACTGTATATTCATTCCTTAAAAAAAAAAAAAGAGTGTGAAAGTCGCATCACTGAGCTCCCATAAAAACGTCACACCTTACAATCTTTTCTCCACCAAGGAAATACATTATTCACTCCATAACTCTGACAGGTAAAACAGCAAATACAGAAATGACTTGATATTAAGATAGAGCAAAAACACTTTACATCTTAAACAGTATCATTATTGGGGAGCGCTGGAATTTGACAAAAGAACTTTATGTCCACAAAGCGCTGCTTAGATGTATGATTCAGATGCTGACTTCCTGTGTCAAGATTATGCACAGTTGGACACAGAATCACAAACTTCATTGCTAAGTACTCAGTAGCAAGCCACAATGTCTTCATCTTGGTCTCATTCCAGACTGCAGAACATCAGTCAAGAACCACGTGTACCTAGAAGTGTGCTGCTTGTTATGTATACATGCACACAGCAGTTCACATGATTTGCATGTAGACACATGCTAATTTCACAGGTGATGCAGTTATCTCCCCCCCAGTCATACCCCCTGATGCACTTTGGTCCACCATCAAAACTGAAAGGCCTACAACATGGCTCATGTTGTTACCATCACATCACATCACATCACATCACATCACATCACATCACATCACAAAAGAAGACATTTGACATGCTAATGGTACAATTCCAGTGTCTGGATAAATCATGAGATACGCTGTAGTATTCATATGAAACTGCCTGCAACATAATCACAGTATATGCTATAATTCACAATGTGGCAATGTCTAGATGACTTTGACATGATATCAGAGCCTGACTCCCTCAAACTCTGTAATGGATGGCATGATTCTACCAGATGCAGCACTGGGGTGGAGTGTTAGACATGTCGTAGAGAGTTTTTTTTATACAGTAAATGGACACAATGGTACACAATTTTCATTGTGATTGGTTGACCATCCATGGCACTCCAGACATTACATCATGGGTTTTAGCACACCTGATAGGCTAGTGATGCACGTGATCCTAGGATCAGAATTCTTGTATATCCAGGTCCCAGAAACCCTCGTTCTCCAGTTCAGATCATGCATCTGATCAGGCTACTAGCACACCAGGATCCCTGTTGTTCTACTCCAGAAAGGTAGGCCTCTCAATTATAACCCTTAACTTGTTTATACTGTAAATCACCTTAGAGACTCATTATGACCATATCTGCTGCCGTTTTTTGTGTGGGCACCCAAAGGGGAAGTGAATCCTGCAACATTGTATAATTTTGGCTATAAATGATTGAGGCCAGTGTTGTTGTTTTGCTATTGATATATATTTCTCACTTGTTTGGCCTATAAGTTAAAGCAGCAAGGTTGTTTTATGGGTTTCCCGATCTGTTGTTTAGAAGTCATTTATGCTTTGGCCTATCTGGCCTATTTGCAAGTTGTTGTTTTCCACTTTGGCTTACTTCAAGCCAAGTGAAGTTATTCTGCACCTCAGTAAAAATAAAAAAGGGGAATTTTTCATTGGTGTTATTGCGTGTTTCAGCATCACGATTTGGTAAAGGGAAAAGGTTTTTATCCCCACATTTGTTCATAAGTCCTGGCATCTGCCTGCACCTCTTACCTTGTGCGGGTAGTGCAGCGCACAGACAGGCCACCCCCAAAGCCCTCCACTCACTTGGTAGCCTCACGAGCTGGTGTAAAAGCAATCGCCTGTTCCAGCACGGAAAAAAAGGGGAACTCTACCAATGCAAGCTCATCTTGCTTGCCTTACAAGACCAGGGGAGCAGTTATCTGTTCAAGGCCTCTGGCCTACTGCTGAGCTCCGCATGGCTCTCCTCCCCCTTCCCGTCCCCCTGGTGCATGGTCTCTGTGTCTTATGGGCCCTACTAGTTCACTGTTAGGGGCAAGCAACAGGGAGAGCATTCCTGTGAGAACCAGCTCTTCCTGAAACAGAATCCCCAGTTCAAGGGATTTTCATCTCAGGAAGGGGTTTGCTCGTCAGCGCCATGCTCCTTTTCGGCCTCATGGTTCCTGCTGCCTATTTCTGGCCATCACACCATCAAGATCATTTCTGTGACCGTACCAGCTCCTCCTGAAACTAAATCCCCAGTTTAAGGGATCTCTCTACAGGAGGGGATTTTGCTCGCCATCCTCATGCTATTTTCGGCTGCAAGGTTCGCTCTGCCTACTTCCGACCATTGCTGCTTTCTGGGCCTAGCGTTGGGGTGTTAGACACCCTCCTTTCTGGAGCACAGTCACATTCTACTCATTTTTCTCTCAGAGGTCCCCCTCTACAAGCGGAGATAAGTACAGAATCCTCTAGAGGAATCCTGGGAGTGAGGTGCAATAGATTGTTTCTGGGCAAATGAACAAGGTGCTGGCATGCTGCGCCAGAGTGGGGGCTATAAAACAAAACCTAAAAGGAAGCTGCAAACAAGACCTCTGGTTTAAAATAACACTCCTTGCAGCCCTACGAAGCCTCCTGGCTCATTTTTTCTCCCCCCCCAGCACCTCCTCTACCTCCATATGGGGTCCCTCCCTATAGCGACCCTATATTATCTCCAAAATAACCTAGTGGATCCTCCCTCTAGCTCATATGGGGTCCCTCTCCATAGCAACCCTATATGCATTACAAAGAACCTGGTGGTCCCTTCCCATAGCAACCTCCACAGTGGCCTTCTCCATGTGGGGTCCCTCACTATAGCAACCCTCCATGCTGAACCCCACCAGTAGTTCTTTATACACCCTCCACTAACAGTTTCAATGACAGGTGTCCCGATAAGGGTTATCAGCAGAGCCCTAGGGCATTTTCTCTCCTAGGATATTCTGTACTTCTAAGACTGTATTAAACAGATATGGGCACCCACTGAGTTGGAGGACCATTGTCACCCTGTCCTAACAATACACCTCCTTTCTTCCTCTCTCCACCAGATGATCAAAGCCAAGAAATGCACTTCTTGCAGTGCTACCCTTCTGCCCCATGCTCTGGGCCCCCTATGCCCCACCTATCTCCATGACGACAACGACTTATCTCTGGGCCAAACTTCTGTCATGGACTCCAGTAATCCACGGCCCAGTGGCTCTACTTGGATAGATCCTGGAGCTATCCTACTTCAGAACCAGCAGGTCATGGTAGCGATGATGGAGAGCCAACAGAATGTTATGCTGAAGATAATAGAAAAGTTAGAATCCCTTACCCAGCATAGTGCCACCACCACACCACCTCCAGAGCCAGATAATGTTGGGGGGGCAATGAAGAGCATCCAGGTACTGTAGAACCAGTACCAGACAACCATAAGCTGGACTCTGGAGAAGACAAGGAGATGCCAGATGAGGAGGAGGGGGCAGAGACTGATGATGAGGACATGGAACCACAATCCATGCCATCTCTCACATCTAAACTTTGCTCTTTTGACATGGTTCTGGGCCTTATGAAAATAGTCAAGGCCACTATGGGGTTTGACGTCGAAGAGGGCAAACCAGAGTCAAAATTAGACCCCATGATTCAGCAAAAGTCGACTATCAAGGAGATGTTGCCAGTATGCCTAGTGATCAAGGACATTTTCAACAAGGAGTAACAATCCACAGAGCCTAGCAGAATGACAAACAAGAGAAACTTGGATCGCATGTATCCTGTTCAGGAGGACAAGGCCAGCAACTGGTGCACAGCCCCACCATTGATCCTCAGGTGGCGGCACTCAGTAAGAAAACCATTCTGTCATGCGGAACCATATCATTAAAGGACCCTACAGACAAGATAGTGGAAGACATGTTAAAAAAGGCCTTCAAAATCGAGGGAATGGCCGCTAAAGCCTCTGCTATGGCCATTTACATGGCACGTGCCCAGATCTGCTGGCTTGAGGAGCTCCTTGAGCAGACAAACCCCAAAACTAGAGAGGCAGAACTGTTAGAATGTACTCTCAATGTGGCTAAATACCTGGTGGACATGGCAGTGGACACTCTCAGACTGAATGCAAGGGCTACAGCCATCACTAACCATGCCAGAAGAGCGTGGCGGCTAAAATTCTGGGAAGCTGACAACGAATCCAAAACACTACGCAAAACCTATCTATGAAGGGAAAACACGTTTTTGGGGAGGGCCTGCAGGAATTCCTAAAACAGAAAGAGGAGGGTAAAGACCTACTCAAAAATAAGAACAGGCACATCTACCTCCCTTCCGCTAGGCGTAGGTTTTGGGGGGAAAGAAGTCTCATCAAGCATGCAGAGACACCCATTACCAGAACAATACATTTTGAGGCAGAGGAACATCCAGTGGATACCACAGTTCCTTCACTCATTCCTTCCAACCTTCCTCCTTCAGAACCTGTGGGTCCAAGTTTGGAGGAAGAGGTAGAGGAAATAGGGAAAGCAACAATGACTACATGGCCAGTACTCCACACAGGCAGGAACTGTGCCCCCTTGTGGGACAAAGATTGTTGCTTTTCAAACACCCAGTGGTTCTGCACAATCTCGGACAGGTGGGTCCAAGAGGTGGTGTCGAGAATATACTCCATAGAGCTATCCCAATCCCCCATCACACACAGGTTCATAAGTTATCCCATTGCCAAAAAGAAGGCAACAGCTCATCAGGTCCAACAAATCCTCTTGGATTTGATGCAAAACAGAGCAATACAGGCTGTTCCCCCTCATGAACAGAAACTAGGAGTGTACTCCATTTTCTTTCTCGTGCCCAAGAAATCAAGGGAACTACGCCCCATTCTGGACCTGAAACTTCTCAACCAGCATGTAGTTTCTCAAAGGTTCAAAATGGAGACCCTAAGGTTGACTTGTGGTGATTTGCATATGCATCCCATGATGCTTTGCATTGTGTGGGCATGTGTGATTTTGTGATTTCTTGAAACTTGGCTTCCCAGCCAAATGCCCTTTGGGGTAACCATTGCCTCAGTGTTTGCACACAGAGGTTCTTTGTCTTTTAAATAGTTTTTTATTTTAATGGGTTCACCACAATATAACCCAGACAGACCGTCTTAGGGTAGCTGGTTCATTCCACTGGGGTGTCAAACAGACGAGGCATACTGATGAGTCCTGGTAGGACGAAACATGTGTCTATGTCATCTGTTAGCACCCTTTGCAAATTGTGTGAGAGGCCTTTTGACACCATGCAATTCTGCTTAAAGTTGAACCAGCATAACATTCTGTGGTGATTTGCATATGCAGCCCATGATGCTTTGCATTGTGTGGGCATGTGTGATTTTGTGTTTTCTTGAAACTTGGCTTCCCAGCCAAATGTCCTTTGGGGTAACCATTGCCTCACTGTTTGCACACAGAGGTTCTTTGTCTTTTAAATAGTTTTTTATTTTAATGGGTTCACCACAATATAACACAGACAGACCGTCTTAGGGTAGCTGGTTCATTCCACTGGGGTGTCAAACAGACGAGGCATACTGATGAGTCCTGGTAGGATGAAACATGTGTCTATGTCATCTGTTAGCACCCTTTGCAAATTGTGTGAGAGGCCTTTCAGCACCATGCAATTCTGCTTAAAGTTGAACCAGCATAACATTCTGTGGTGATTTGCATATGCAGCCCATGATGCTTTGCATTGTGTGCGCATGTGTGATTTTGTGTTTTCTACGCAGCATTTGGGTAGGCGACTACCTCACATCCATAGATTTGAAGGACGCATACCTTCACATACCTATCAGACCAAAAAACAGACAATACCTCAGATTCCACATCCTAGGCCAGCATTACCAATATCAGGCCTTACCGTTCAGTCTTACCTCAGCACCAAGAGTGTTTACCAAGGTGTCAATAGTACTAGTAGCCAGAGTCCAAGAACAAGGTCTGGATATCATCCCCTACTTGGACGACTGGCTGATTCGGGCATGCTCCAAGGAGCGTTCGCATCAAGACACCATGATTGCTCTAAGAGCACTCGAGGAGCACGGCTGGGTAGTGAACCAAGCCAAGAGCCATCTGTTGCCCACTCAACAGATAGATCACTTAGGGGCACAAATCAACACATCACAAGGATGGGTGAAACCATCCCAAATGAGGGTGCACAACCTAATAAGATTGTCTCACCACCTGAGGGCTTGTCATCAGCCAACCATGGGATGGATAGCCCAGTTAGTAGGTTGCATGGCATCTTGCATCGACCTGATTCCCTGGGCCAGGTAGCACATGCAACCCCAACAGACTTACATACTCACTCGGGGATCACCAAATGAATACAACTTGCATCTCATAGTATCACTACCACCATCAGTGAGACAGTCACTAACATTATGGACAGTGAGTTCCAATCTCACATGAGGGGTTCCACTAGAGGCATCTTACAATGCCACTGTAGAAATGGACACAAGCCTATTGGGCTGGGGAGCATGCTTGGGTGACCTGACGGCACAGGGCCAATGGACAACATCAGAGGCTAAGTTGTCCATCAACGTCCTAGAAATGGGGGCAGTATACCATGCTTTTGAAGCTTTCAGTTCCTCCATTTCCAGTCAGTCAGTGCTGATACATTCCGACAACCAGGTTACAGTGGCATACATCGCCAAGCAAAGGGGCACCAGGAGCAGAGCTATGCTGAGGGAGGAGGCGACGGTCCTCAACTGGGCACAGTTCAACCTCACGCATCTTGGCGCAGTACATCTTGCAGGCAAACTCAACGTGCAAGCAGATTGGCTCAGCCGACAACAAGTCCACCCAGGGGAGTGGTGTCTCCACCCCAGTCTTTTCCAAATGATTCAGGAGACTTGGAGACCTGTATCCATGGATCTCATGGCCACAATGGAAATTGTGCATGTCCAAAATTTCTATTCAAGATACAGGGAAAAATGGTCCCAAGGGACCGATGCCCTGTTGCAACCTTGGTCCCGGGATCATGCGTACATTTCCCTTCCCCATTCCATTGCTACCCCAAGTACTAGCCAAGGTCCAATCGTCACGATGAACCATCATTCTAGTGGCACCCTACTGGCCATGGAGAACCTAGTTTGCCACAGTACTGGCTATGACAATGGACAGTCACAGGTTACCCTACTGGCCGGATATGCTGACCCATGGATCAGTACTACACCCGGCTCCATGGACCCTAAAATTCACAGCCTGGCTCCTGAGAGGAAGAGACTGATGAGAGCAGGTTATCATGAATCAGTCATCTCCATGATCCTACAGTCCAGACGATCCTCGACCACCTCTACCTATGGTAGACAATGGTCAGTGCTCGTGAAGTGGTGCTGAGAACAGGGTAAGGATCCTGAGCTAGCAGACATGTCCACCATCCTCTTATTCCTTCAACGGGGAGTAGACAAGCGGTTGAGCCACTCATCACTCAGGGTATAGCTCTCAGCCATTGAAGCAGCCATTGGTCCCATTGGAGGATACAGCCTGGGGGCACACTGGGATGCCTTGCATTTCCTAAGAGTGGTGGAAGTACTACAACCCAGAGTCAGACCATCCATCACCCCCTGGGATCTCCCTTTGGTATTAGATTCCCTTAGTACAGCTCCCTTCGAACTACTACATGAGGTAGACCTCTTCTGGGTGGGTCTGAAGACCTGCTTCCTCGTTGCTATCTGCTAAGCTTGAAGGATTTGGGAACTAGGGGCACTATCATACAAAGAACCTTACACCGTGTTTACCCCTCAGGGATTATGCCTACGCACAGTTCTAGCCTTCCAACCAAAGGTCTCCTCCACATTTCACAGGGAACAACCCATTGAGTTGCCTACCTTTACTGGAGACACTCAACTTGGCATTAAGCCTGTCCCACACCATCTAGATGTCGGGATCACACTGTCCATTTACATATCTAGAACTCTGCCCCTACGCAAGACAGAGAGGTTATTCATTGTCACAAGGGGACAAAGACAAGGCAGGAGAGCCTCTAAGACTACCATTGCTGGCTGGCTCAGGAGAACCATCCAGGAAGCCTACATGGCTGAGCAACTGATGCCCCCAGAGGGTATCAAAGCCCATTCCATGAGAGCAGTAGCCACCTCTTGGGCAGAAAGGACTAACGTGTCTTCAGAAGACATCTGCAAGGTGGCAATATGGACTTCCATCCATACGTTTGCCAGACACTATAGACTGGAGCACCTGTACAAGCTACAGCTTACTTTCGCCATTCAGGTCCTCTTAACCGCCATTTCCTCCTCTCACTCCTAGACCACTCTGCCTCCCTCCCTCCCTCCCTAGGGTACAGTACTGCTACTTATCTACCCATGATGTAATGTCTGGAGTGCCATGAATAGTCAACCAATCACAATGGGTGTTTACTCACCTGGTAAAGGTGATTGTGTTGGTTGACATCCATGGCACTCCATGACCCTCCCAACAGAGTGCTCAGAGTGACCAGGATTAGACTAAACAGACAAATTACTTTGAGGGGAATTAAGCTATATTTCGGTATGGACATCCAAGATGTCGACCGTCAACCTCTTATGGGTCAAGTTTAGATTGTATTAATAGGTAAATAAAACTAGGGCCGCTGGCCCACATGTACTTATTACTTCAGTTTGCATTATTGTATAGAATGGTTAGTGTTCTTTTCTCCTGGTTGCTGTATACTAACCTTGATTTCAGCTATGGAAGATATGAACTGGAGAACAGGGGTTTCTGGGACCTGGATATACAAGAAATCTGATCTTAGAGTCATGTGCATCACTAGCCTATCAGGTGGTCTACAACCCATGATGCAATGTCTGGAGTGCCATGGATGTCAACCAACACAATCACCTTTACTAGGTGAGTAAACACCCATTAGTGCTGATTCAGACATTTATGCAGTACTTATAAAATGGGCTAACAAATCCCAAGACACTGATTGGCTACAACATCATCTGAGCCGTGTCCTTATCAGATGATATTGTAGCCAACCGGTACTACTGCCCACCAACAAGGCAAATGACCAAAAAAATTAATGAGCTCTGCCAAGCATTAACAGAAGCGTTAACTAGCGAGAGCTCACTGAACGCTCAACAAGAACATCACTGTGGACAGCACTGCACATTAAATACGACATAGTACTCCATCTGAAGCAAAAAACTGGTACCTCACATGGAGTGTCTTTCTCTTATCTGCCCCTGCCACCATTACCACCTTTTTGAAAGCGACCGCCCGACAAGCGGTGAAAAAGCGAAGCAGTATTTTTTTTTAAACCGCGGCAAATCCCCGAAGCGTAAAGCCACCTACCCGACGCACTATCTCCAACCAGCAAAGAAGAAAATCTAAGCAGTGTTCTTCACACACTGAGCAGCCACTCGCTTTAATATTTTAAAATAAATAACGATCCAAATATCGAAACCAGGAAACCGAAAAAAATACTTTCACTGTTTTCTACGGTGTCTGCTGAGGGACACGCTCACTCCCAGTAAACAGACACGGTCCTCTGTTAACACCTCAATTCCCGAAGTAAACACAGGCAAACATAGAAATAAAAAAAAAAAAAAAACAATAAAAAAAAGACATACTGTTAATGTATGAGTAACTTTTTCTGTGCGGGGGACACAATAAATACATTGCACAGAAACTATATACAAGGGACTATTTTTCACTGTTTTCAGAATTTTAAACCTATTCTATATTTCTCTATTTTTTTTTTACATTAAAAAAAAATTACTTACAAAGGCCCATTTTATAAGCATAATAACACACTCCGAGGTGTGGGTTACGTGCTGATAAGGAACACGCCTAGGGGCATAAGGCACTCCAGCGCAGGCGCCTCATGCCTTAGTACCCCAGGCGTGTCTTATCAGCACGTGAACCCACACCTCATGTGTTATTGCTTACATAATACATATGGTGTACTACACAGGGGTCATGCAAGGGGGGTATACATATAATAGGTAGACCTGGGAATAGTGGATCTAATGTATCTCACAGTTGCTCAAGGAAATGTGGACCATGATCAATGTCCTAATAGTAGACATCAGAAACACCTGCGGCACACCCTTTGTGACTGGAGCATTGCATACTACTGGTTGGTGTGCCGTCCTTACTCACATCTTGTTCTGGGGCAACTGCATGGTGGCACTAACAAGGCTATTTTCTGGTATACCATTTTATTCATGGTCCCCTATGGAACAATCAGACACCTCTTGCATCTCACAGTCTGTAGGTGCACTCTTGGCCCTTTGTACCATGAACTTTTTGAGTGTCTCACACGGAGGCCGCTAGGCTGTTCAGCAAGGATGAAACAGCAAGTTCATGTTTGTTCATGGACTGGAGCTTGCAATACATGTCCTGAAATGTGCAGCTGCATGTTTTCTGATCACCCAACACAATGTCCATTTTGTGTGCCACTTTCTGGGTGTTCAGTATGTGGAGGGAGTTATCTGCATCTTCTCTAACTACTCCTCCTCCTCTACCTCCTCATACATGCCCTGTACATTACCCTCACTGCTGTTGATTTCAGTATCCTATTCATCACCCTCTCTCTCTCCCTGTTTTAGCATGTGTGGGTTCAGTAAGAGTCAATATGAAACATGACTTTTACAATGCACACCTGTCAAATATAAGCCTTCAAGAAGTGTACATGTACATTGTGGTTTCTGCTATAATGTGGTCTTTTCCTTCAAGTAAAATGCAACAAAAATGGTGCAGCCCAAAAGGGGCAAAACTGACATGAATCTTTTAAGTGTTCAGGTGCATTCTGCACTTTGGACTTGAGCACCTACGAAGAAGATTCAAAGCAGTTTTATAGCTTTTGAATAGATTGTTCCTGTTGTGTTCTATATAATATGTACAGATATCTCCCATTTAGTGGCACTGGGTTAATAGCATGCTGTTTATACCCCCTGTGTTTAGGTACAGATGTTGCAAAGTTTTAATTCACCGGCGAAGTTCCAGTGAAGTTGCTCAATTTGCCTCCATGGAGCAATCTGCAAAGTTTTCCTATTATGTAAACATTCACCTAGCTGTGAAGTGTAGAATTTTGCCCACAAACAGCAGACTTTTGCCATGAATTGCAAAATTTCTCCTGCAAATGGTGGTATTTTGCTTATGAATGGCAAAATTCCACCATTCACAGGCAAAATTCCAAAATTTGTGGATGAAATTTCTACATTTGTGGTCAAATTCCACACTTCGTGAGTGGAACTTTGCACTTTGCGAAGCTCTCCAAACTTAGTGAATTTCAAGAAATTCACAGATTATTTCATGGAGCAAATTTTCCTGACTTTGTCCATCTCTATGTTTAGGTCTTCTGCTTTATTCTGGTAACTGCCTTCTTCTGTGAAGTTATTACCAATGAGAAAGGGCAGTAATCTAAGGGATCAGGTACCTGCAGTGCATGCATGGGGGGGCAGGATATTCAAAACTGTTATGTAACCCCCCTAATCAGGGGCTTACCTGTTACCCCTTGAGACTGCCTGGTCTCCAGATCCCCCCTTCCCTGTCTGGTACCACTACTGGCCTGAGTCCCCTTTGTGTCCCTAAGCCTCCATCCAGCCCTGCATCATTTTTTCATCCAAACGGGGCCAGAGGAGACAAACTGCAGGGCCAATGACCTGTTCCTGCACTTCAGTGTGGTCGGGGAGCCCACACATGCCACTGGCACATAGTTGTCTTTCAGCCATTGCTACAGCCACTCGGATGTCTCTCCAGTAGTCCCAGCCCCTTCCTTCAGCTAATTGGGGACCAGAGACCTGGAGAAGGAGGAGGAATAGAAGAAGCCCCTGAGTGATTTTGTTTATGAGCGCCAATTGCGCTACAGAATCGGGGGCTGCCTCATTAATATTCATGAGGTGGTGTGCATATGACTGAGTAAGCCTGCCTAGCACCTGGGGCATTGCATTTTGGCACCAGTGACAGGTAGGGGGTTGCTTAAACTGATTAATCTGTTTATGGGTGTGATAAAGGAAAGGGGTGGCTACACAACTGAGGAGTATTTAATAAATAAAAGTGTTCATATTGGCTGCATGGAATTCTAGAAGAGGGATATTATATGAACTGCAGTGAGGACACTAAGTTTCAGGGGGAGTGACAGGAAGAGGACTGGATAAAAATGTTACATTGTACAATCACTTTACAGGGCCAAGGACTGCTCTTGGACAGTGGGGCATTAATAAATAAATGAATTTATCCTGGCTGCACCAGGGCATGAAAGTGGGGGCATTGGGTTCACTGCATTTGAAATTGTATTCAGCAACCAAGTTGCAGGCTTAGACCCCAGTTTTAGCCAACTGGAGGGCCAGTATTGCTGCTAAGGACTGTAGAATTTGTTCAGAGAACTTATGGGGGAAAATACTGGGGACATACTTGACATCTTTTTACCCAGACATTCAGGCACTGGAGGAGCCTGTTGCATATTAATTGTTTGTCAAGAACAGTGATTTCAGCCAATGGGGAGCTGCCAGAGAGCTCCCAAAACCCAGAGACTTTTGGTTCTAGTCTCACTTCAGTGGAAACCCCTCCAGAGGGAGGGGGGCTCCAGCCCCTTGGAAGAAATGGGTCTGCAAAGCTTGGGAAAGGCCTGCCTGGGGGTTGCCAGCCACTTGTCCCCCAAGGTCTATGGTTTGCCTTTCCCCATTTAGGAGGAATTTTGGACAAGGAATCCAGTTTCCAGCTTCAACGGTTTGAGTCTCCCTGACACGTGGAAGCTCGCTAGTGTGTCTGAGGTTGGTCTTCAAGGAAGAAGTGCATCGGTAAGCTGTGGAGGAAGTACATCACAGTGGTAAAAGGTTTTGCCCAAAGGTTCGGAAGGAAAAGTTTGTCTGAGTTTGAAAGGGCAGTGAGAAATTCTACATCTGAAAAGTGAGAAGCAAGGATAAATGGTTTAAGGAAGGAAAAATATTCTTTCTGTACCCTGGTTGGACATAATGTCAAAAGAATAGAGGAAGGACATTGGCCAAAGGTATGGAAAGAAATGGTTCTGGTTTATGAAGAAAAGGTTTATGGAAAAGGTTTACGGAAACTTGGTATGGGAGACTCCCTGACACTTTGAGGTTTGGCCAGAAAAAACAAGTAATCTTTAGAAGGAAAAGAGAGAGTATCTTTTGGGTCTTCAGCACCTGCACGGTGAGGAAAAGTGATTTCCAGTGTCAAGGGACTGGTCAAGGAAAGACAATCCAGAGCTATGTAGGGAAACAGACAACCCCTGTCTAGTGGGGCTGACTGGGTCATGGGGAGCCAGGGGTGCATGCCTGGGTGCTAGGGTACTCTGGAATCACTGAGCAAGCTGGATTGTGGAGTCACTACTGGGTCTGGGATCACTTGTGGCCTGGAAAGCCTTACATTTGTGCTCTGCATCTGGCCTGCGTGTGGGCTGAAGGGGACAAGCTGCTAGACTTTCAAACAAGTCAGAAGATCTGAGTTTCAAGGTGTTTACCTTATGTCTCTACACCTCCAGCTTCTCTGATCCCAAGTTCTGCTGTTCCAGCTTCCCAGGTCTATAGTCCCAGTTCCGCTAAAACTGTCTGCAGAACCATGAGTAACTATAGGAATTGTCCTGCACCTGGGGATGTAAATAGTTGTTCAAAGTTTATGCCCAATGGTGTAGTAAAAGTCTTAAGAGAAAAGTAAAAGTTAATTTTATTTTCACCAAGTGCACCAATGTTGGCCAACCAGCTGCATCAAAGGCCTGCAATGTAGGTAGTACTGGGTACCCAGGGGCAGAACAGTTGGTGTTTGTCTGGACTGGTTACTGGTACTTGTTGGGGTTGTGAAATGATTAAAATCCAAGCAGCAGCTGGCCCGGTGGCAGTGAGGGTGGAGGCGCTGGTCGTAGCACCTCACACCATGCCAGAGACCCAGGTTTGGGAGTGAGCCAGGGGCACTGGGGGCTGGCAGGGGAGGAGAGGATTTAAGCATCCAGAGGACTGCCTTCCCTCTCTGGGGAGGGGGGTCCACGATGGTTGGTGCTCGACTGCCCCCTGGCAGAGGCTGGGAGGCAGCAGATGCACTCCATACTTAGGGGAAGAGTCGGGGGCAGATGTCTGGATGGGGGTGTGTGTGGATGCATGCACGATCATGACCGCTGGTGTCATTGCATGCCCTCTGACTCAGGGAATCTCTGAACAGGGGAAAAGTGGCACCTCCTAAGGCTGGATGGCCATTTGTGAGTGATCGTCGGGGCACTGGCACCCTAGCTGGATCCATCTGGGTGGGGAGTTAGGGGGGCTCCCTGCCACCCCACTGTGGGGGTAAACCACAGGGTCTATAGGGGTGCCAGCGGTCCCGGTCGTGATGGACGGCGGCCGGATCCCAGCTGATGGGATGCAAGAAGAACAGCTGAGGTATAGAGGCGGCCACAGGAGAATAAATAAGCATGTAAAAAAAAATCCAAGCAGCTAGCTAGATAGAGAGCTACATATAAAGGTTGTGGGTGGATTACATGGACAGGGTGCTAAAACTTAAAAATGCAAAATGATTGCTTGCTGATCAAATTGCTAATGCCCAGTTGCAAAATGTAATTGTTGATTAACCTCCGCTCCATTTCACCCATTCCTAACCTTCCCCTTGTAAATAAAAGGTGTTTATCTGTTTTTGGAAAACTTCGAATTGTGAGCATATTTTTAGTTGAGCATATTATTAACTTACATCAAAAAATGCAAAGTGTTGCATTTAGGGGTTTGGGTATATGTTAATACATGTGTTGGGGTGACTGTGTGGGGAAGTGGGTTGGTATAGCATCCAGGGGATTGTACTACTAAATATCAGACCCACTTAAAATGTACTCTAGGTGGAGGCACCACACTGTTATTATTATCTTGTAAAATAACCCCCTGTAACAGCAAAATGGGAACCCAGGCCCCTCAACCTGGTCAGTGACCACCATGGCAGGGGTAGTAGCCCTCTAAGATACAGTGCCAGGGCTGCAGCTAGATCACTGCAAGCCCTGGTGTGCCGACAATATGGCTCATGGGGCTTCCAGTGATCTAATAGGAATTTCCATCCGGTGCGGCAATTGCCATGATACACCACCTTTTTCTGGTCTAATTAGCAGTAAATCTGGGGGTCATTTGTATAGAGCTTGCACCAGATATTTGGTGCAGGCTGCCATATATGATGGAAATTGTTGTAACTGTGCCCAAGATCCTAAAAACAAGTGGCAGGTGTGGTGAAGGATTTGGCACACAGCCAGAGCCTAAGTGTGGTGGCGCAAGGCTGAACTCAAGCCCTGTGCCACATTTGGAAAATCCTGCCCATATTATCTACAGGCTACAGAACATGACTAATATGTTAATCATAGCTTATGAGCTATCACTGTTAGCTCAGCTACCATCTATGCCAGGCACTGTGACTCTGGCGGCATTCTGTATCTGGGTGTTACTGGCCATGTGTCAGAACATAACACATGTCATGGCAGGTGTCCACTGCTACATACCTGCTCATGCAGGATCCACAGTATTGCTAGTGCCTTTCAGGCCGTGCACTAAAACAGGGTCCAGCAGGAATAGGCTTTGCTCCTCCACTGACGTCAATGAGGACTGCTGTGCAGCACCACCCCTCTGTTTTCCATCTTGATGTGAGCAGTCCATCTGTTTTGTGCCTTACACTGTACTTCAGGTCATTTCTCCTGTTTTCTATGTCAGTTTCATTGCAAGGACATTGCAAACGTGTAAAAAATAAACACATTGGCACAGGCCAGATTGCAACACATTTGCACAGGCCAAAATGCAAGTGAAGGCAACATTTAATATCATAAAGACATTGCTGATCTCATACAGGAGGAGTCTGCAGTGAACACAGAGGCTGGCACACCTATGTCATGAATTAGCATGCAGATATATAGTGAGCAAAGCCATTGTATTTTAAGAAAGTGGGATTCTGACAAATAATTCATTGTTAATGACAAACTGGGATCTGCAAATTACCTGCTTGAGCCAGCCCAGTCATCAAGATGAAGATGACTGGGCTGACTCAGGCAGCTCCCTCAGCCTAGCAGCCACAAATACATATTAAGTGCAGCCTGCTTTGCACTGCAGTGAGGACTTTTTAGAAAAGAAAAAATAAAATATCAGTGTCAGGCAAAACTGGAATGAAGGAAACATTGTGTAATGATCAATCATTCAACATCATCATCTAGGGCCCTTCACTCTTTTTGGTCCTCACTCCCTGGCTTGTTTCTTTCCCTCTGGTTCCTCTGATTAGTCTACTCCAGTGCTGTTCTTGTCTCCTGGCTCTCACTCTCCCCTTCTCCTCCCATCATGGAGCTCCTGCCTTACACTGCCTTGGCTTGAAAAGTTAACGTGGCACCATACTTCCTTCCTCCATGCTGAGTGGGCCTCCCTGCTTCAAATTTCAGTTGTGGCCTGCAGGTCCAAGCTGCTAGGGGTCTGCTTTCTCTCTTTATTTCTCTCTCATTCCCCCTCTCTCCACTTAGCCACATTTCTCACTCCTGGCAGGACTCCCATGTTCACTTTTCTGTCTGCTGCCTGCAGCCCTCCCTGTGTGGCCTGGCCTTCTATCTACTACCAGCTAAGGCTGACTCTCTGTGTGGGCCCAGCCTGACCTACTGTCTAAGGATGACTGGCTCCTGGCCACTGCACCACCAGGCCTGCTGTTCCTGCTGCCACTGCACCTCATGGTGGGACTGTCTCTCAGTTCACCAGACACTTAATGGCATGGCACAGTGGGGACACTCTCACAACTCTGCAGGAGCACTGATTATCAAGAGATAGGGATGGGGATAAGACAACACACACGGGGGGCGAGGCTTAATGCACATCTTCAAAGTCTGGTAATTATGTCCATAAGCTGGCTAAT
Source organism: Neoceratodus forsteri (assembly GCA_016271365.2). NCBI lineage: Eukaryota > Metazoa > Chordata > Ceratodontiformes > Ceratodontidae > Neoceratodus > Neoceratodus forsteri. Next base: position 251,098,414 of record CM057450.1, on the reverse strand, counting down.
GCACAAAAAATTAATGAGAGACATGTGACTACATCCTTTAAACTACAAAGGCCCAGATATTCAGACTGCGCCATGCAGTGCCACAAGCCTGGGCACAGTGCAACTGGGATGCTGTATTAGACAGTCCCAAATATGTGAATGAAGTCATTCACATGTTTGGGACTGTGTAGTACAGTATGCCCTGCAAGTCCATTGGTCCACATTAGGGATCAATGGGCTTACAGCCCATGCTGTACCTGTCATTTGGCGGGCGGCAGGCGGTATGCAGGTTGGATGCTGCTGCCTGCAGATGACAGAAGTGGAGTGGGCAAGGGTTCTGTGTGGGTGGGAGGGTGGGGGTGCCACTGGATCACCAGAGAATGTAATTATGGAGGTTTACTGTGATCACGGCAATGGGTGGGAGGTTCCACTAGACCACCAGGGATGGTCAGATTGATGAATATCAGGAATTGGAGACTCGGTGGGTGGGGGACCACTAGACCACCAGAGATGGTCATGTCTTATATCTATCGGGGACTCGGGGGCAGTAGACTACCAGGAATATATCGTTCAACATACACTGCACGATCACTAGCTACAGGTGGGGTTCCACTTTTCACCAGGGTTCAGTGTGTGCTTGCAGGCAGTGTTCTGGGTGGGTGGGTAGCCACCCATGGCTGGGTTGCTGTGTTGCACCCTGCAATACTACAGCCAGTCTATGGGTGGCTGGGAGTTTTTCCTACTCTGCTCGGACTCAAATTTGAGCCCCCCTATGCGGCGCAGTGCAGGGATGCACCAGCATATGTGCCGCACATCCCGGGCTGAATATCAGGATGTGCCACATATGCATGGGCACGCCCCCTGCATCTGTGCCACATAGGATTACATTGCGCCCTGGCGCATCGGGATTTGCGCTGCACTGGGCAGTCCTTTCAATATCCAACCATGCTCAACCCCTTTGAATATCTGGGACAAAATGTTAATTCCATCAGCCAGCTCAACACTTTTATCATCAGATTTCTAAGCATTGGCTTTTGAATAGCAAGCCTACTACATTTTCACATCCATTGGATTGTTCAGCGCATACCTCCACAGCCCCCTTTCCTGCCTGAGCACCACCAAATGTCCATTTACACATGCACACACACAATCATAAAACGGGCCTGCAATCTACAGTATGTCTTCTTTTAAGCCTATGGGGGTCACAGCATGAAGTCTCAAAATCCTTTCAGTTTCCTTCTGCAGAAGGATTTTGATGTCTTAACAATTTCTGTAGTTGATAATGAGATTGAACATTTGTTAAACTCTCAGAACCAATACATTGCCACAATATATCCACTTAAGAAGATGCAGCTATGAAAGAATTATGGCTGATGCAACACATCATAATGAAACCATCTGCTATGGATGGTAATGTGGTAGGGCTGGACAGTAAATAATATTTTGAGGAAGTATTGAGACAACTTTCTGGTTTGATATGCTATCAGAGATCACATTTCTTTTTTAAATTATTTCTTTTCAAATTGCATACAGGAAAACAACACACAACACTAAACAATTGACAGGTGTTGTCTTCTTACTAACAATCTAACATAAAGACAAGCAATGTTTCACATTGACGAATTACATGTTTAAGCTATCACAATGACTTACAGCTTAATGGCAACTAATCAACACTGGAGGTGCCAGCAGGGAGAAGAGAGGAGAGTGTAAAAGAATGAGAAGGAAGGAAGGAATGAGAAAAAGGAGTACAGGTCAGGGAATATGACAGAGAGATACAATACACAAAATTCACAGGAGCCATTTCTAATACTAAAACTGCTCTTTCTTTGGTCTTTCAGAATCTGTGTTTATTTTTCCAATAAATGTACATGGTTTGTTAAAACATGCCATTCTTATAACTGAGTAGTTTTTGTTTAAAGTCAATGTTCAGTTATGACCTTATGCACTGCTGACATTAATATTAAAACCAGATACCTAGTGTGTTTTTCAGACAAGGAGTCATAGAAATTCTGACTTTGAAAAGTGGAATGAATGTATGAATTATGGATTAATGCATTGAACTGCAGAAAGAAATTCTGCAGAACTGATCATTGTGTGTGTTCAGTTCTGTGGAATTGCTTTCTACTGTGTATTATATTAATCAACAATTTATTCATCCAACAGTTCAGTGAGTCATGGAAGAGTGGAATGAATGCATGAATTGTGGATTAATGTATTAAACTGCATAAAGAAATGCCACAGAATTCATTACTAAACTGTGTGATAATTTCATATATTGTGGATAAATGTATTAAACTATGGAATGGAATTCCTCAGAATTGTCATTCCACAGTTCATGTATATTATTCCACAATTCAGCCCAAAAATTCTGCTGAACAGGGCAATCATTTGCCAAACACATTCAGAAGATTTTGATTTTGCCAAAGGTGGAAGTGTGGAAAATATTGTGAAATTTACACAATTTTGCAAAAGTTCCACAGCAGCTCTAACAATGAGTGGGGTGGCAGTAAAAATATGCAATATTTACAGGTGAGCGAGTCCTGTACTGCAAAAGCATTCTGACAGGCTCCTAGTATCTCTACCCTAGAATGGGGAAATCTCAAAAGATGTGAGCATGGTTTAAGAGGGATAACCACATAACCTCCAACAACTCACTGTATGACTAACTACATAAGAAGACAGCGCTGCACTCCAATGTTATTAGCAAAGTTTGAGAGTAAAAAATGCCAGAAATTCTGATATTCTTGGCTTGATAATTTAGTGCCTAAACAGGAAAAACCTCCCAGGTAACTGGCCCTGGTTTGAAAGTATTTAGTATTCACTGTTTAGGCAATAAATTGTCAAGCCAAGAATATCAGAGTTTCCAGGAAATGTTTACTCTCAAACTTTAATAATATTCGAGTGAAGCACCATCTTCTTTTGTGCTTTGTGGGGATTAGTCATCCCCAGTCCAATACCTCCCTGAATCTACTTCAGCATGGATGTTTTTCCTGACAGTGTTCTCAGAGCCCTACAGCATGAATGTAGCAGGTACAGCCACACCTGTCAGTGATTGTGTTATGGTGTCAGCCAGCATGCCATATGTGAGAGTGGACTGAAACTGCAGACATTTAAAATTCTCTCAGTGGAGTTTAAAAGCTAACTCTGCCAGCCACAGTCTCTCCCTTTTGTCAAATAAGTGACAATTTTTGAAGTGCATTAGGAGCAAGTAATGAGTTTGGAGGGCATCAACTCTTCTGGCAATGGTAAAAGCAGTTTCAGTTTGGAGACATTGATACCATTTCAGATGCGGAGGCTACAGGCATGCACAAAGCTGCAAGGTAATTCCAGAATAGAATCGGATGTTGGAGCCACAGCTAACAACACTGAAGTTGATTTGACACTGCTTTATTTATAAATTAGAAAAACTGTTAATACATTCATTTAATTTAACATAGAATGTTATAACACTTAGGATCTATTTAGAAAGGGGTCATGTACCAAGGGGTCTATGTGTCCTTAAAGCACCCTCCTATGGACTTGAGCATTTTAAAAATAGAGAAAGTTGGATAAAACTAGTTGAGGATTGTTCAAGGGGCTTCACTAAGATAATCATAAAAAAGACAATGAGAAATTTGAAAACCTAACATCAGAAAGTCAGGCTGTTAAAGAACAAATTAGTAAATTACAAAACTTGCCTGATTGTGAAGCATTAGCTCAAACTTTAAAACATAAAATAAATACAAATGAAAAGAGTTAATTGATAGAAAACAATAAACAATGCTAAGGGATCAGGCAAATTATGAAAGTGGTGATGTTTTCTGTTGGAACCCTGAAATGAAGGAAAGAAAGAGGTTACTGAGCAGGAACAGGGGCAGGTCAAGAAATAGACAGAATCAGAACAAGCCAAGTGAGAAAGAGAATATTGCAACACAAGTAACTGCCAATTTGGAGGAGTTAGATGTAAGCCCAGTATCAAAAAACTCCAGTCGGGCTGTCCAATGCCAAGGGCAGAGCAAGCAACAAAAAAAGGTAGAATAAAAACAAGGGGAGGAAAGTGAGGAGGGTGTAGGAACAACTGCAAAGGAATCTCAGTGGTAAGAAATTACAGAATTGCAAGTCCTAAATCTTTCAAGTACTCAATTAAGAAAACAAGAAGAGACAGTTTTGTTCAAAGGACTTATTTTGTACCCACACCCCCATTACAGTGACTTTCAAATACATGTGGATCTTTACAGATTTTTTAAGGAAATCAAGTTAAAATATTATTTAGGGATCTCATCTGCAACAAATGAAGGAAATGGAGTACACAGAGAATATAGAGAAAAATGGCAATTTAATTACTGCTATAATCTAGACTTGTTCAGTGAACTAAGGAGTGAAAATGCCTCACACAATTGGATGGCAGGTGAAACCTTAATCAAATTGAAGGAGACAAGAAGGAACATGTTCAGAGTCAAATTGGACTTTTGTCCTATTGTGAATAGCAACATGATCAGTGCACTTGAGTAAAGCTGGGCAAAAGTTGTGAATTCTGCTTTTGCAGAACTTTCGTAAGATTTTGGAAATGTTGTGAAATTATCAAAACTTCCGCCATTAGCAAGATCAGAATCTTCCAAATGTGTTTGGAAGTTTTTTGCTCTGTTTCATGGAATGTTTGGGCTGAACTGTGGAATAATACACATGAACTGTAGAATAACAGTTCTGAGGAATTTTATTCTATAGTTTACTGTATTATTCCACAATACATGCAATTATTCCACAGTTCAAAGATCAGTTCTGCTGATTTTTTCCCCCACAGTTTAATACATTAATCCACAATTCATACATTCATTCTGCTGTTCAGTGACTCACTGAACTGCAGAATAAATGTATGAATTATGGATTATCGTATTAAACTGCAGAAAAAAAGTCTGCAGAACTGCCCACTGACAGTGATCAGTTCTGTGGATTTTTTCCCCGCAGTTTAACACAATAATCTGCAATTCATACATTTATTTCCTGTTCTAAGTCAAAATTTCTGTGAAAGTTGTTAATTTGATTTCCAAACTTTTGCAGAAGCGAATGTCTGACTTTCATGGAAATTCCACTGGTGGAATTTTTTTTTGCACAGCTCTACATTTGAGACAACTGTCTCAACTCAGGTCAAGTAGCTTTTGTTACATACTAGTGGTCCTCTCTGGCACATCCATACCCCCCCTTGAGAAACAGGCTTAGAAAATTTGTCATAAAAAGAGGAAATTGTTATTAAACCAGCGGACAAGTGTGGTAACATACTGTAGTTATGCTAGATTGGGACCACTAGAAATGTATTGTGCTTGATTTACTGTCTGATGAATATAATTACAAAAAGTTGGTGGGAATCTGACCAACACATTTAAGAAGGTGCTCTCAGCACTCCTGCATGATAGGGTGCTTGATGGGTCAATTAAAAATGAGGAATTAAAATTGTTGTGGAGTGAAAATCCAATTTACCAATGTTTTACAGTCTCCTAAAGGTACAAAAAGACATGGTGAACTCTCCAGGGAGACCAGCCGTATCAGGTATAGGGTCCCTTGCAGAAAATCTTTGTGCCTTTATTGACTGTTTTCTTCAAAAATGTATTTCCTAACTTCCATTCTACTTAAAAGATACAGGAGATGTCTTAAACAAACTTACAAAACATGAATGGCAGGAAATTTTCATTTGGCTTAGTATTGATGTTGAGGCACTTTTTACCTCAGTTAAGCATACTGATGGGATAAAGGTCTGCAGATATTTTTTTTTTAAGTTAATTGAATAAAGCTACACCTGTTAATTTCATTACTAAAGTCTCAGAGTTTGTTTTGACTTGTAACATTTTTGAATTTGACCAGGAAATTTTCTTGCAAGTTTGAGGAACAGCTATGGGTGCCTCTATAGCACCCGTCATGCCGATCTATTCTTAGGCCTATGGGAAGAGGATGCTATATAAAATCCAGAAAACCAACCCATTCTTGCAGAATACGGTGCATTCCGCTTGAGTGCACAATCTTGGGACCAGCCAAAATTGTGCATATAACCAAAAATGCACTAAACCGAAAATGCAAGAAAAATGCCCACAGTTAATCGTGGTTGTGGTAAAAATCATTTTATTACATTTTATTACACAGCTCCCAAGGAAAAGTAGTGTAGCAAAGTTTAAAAAGCACTAAACAGTAGCAAACATTGATAAATACTGTGCTGTAACTGAAACTAACTTAGACATGTTGGTAAATCAGTTAATCTAATTTCTGAATCTTAAACAGTCTATTGAATATGAACATTTCTTTCCTTACTTGTTCCCATTCACTGCTGCTTTCTAAGGTCTCGGTTGTTTGGGGATCACTATAATGGGCTGTGGATCACTGCACTAGTGGCAGAATAAGGACCAGCAGGTTGGTGGAACAAGGAGGAACACCGCATTGGTGACTAGTAGTGGGATCACCGCATCAGTGTCAGTGAGGAGAGCCATACAAGAACAGGAGGCATCAAGGACTGTTGCAGCTGGGCTTTAATAACAGCGCCCAGCCACAGGACTGAAGAGCTCAGAGAAAAGAGCTGTTCTTGCTTTGAATTCTTGCTTGGAGGGCTGACGCAGGAGGCCGCCAGGCAATCATACACCAGGGTGCCAATTTTTGAACTGTGGCAGGGCTTATAGAGCCTGGAAGCCCAACCACTGGGTTTTGTTATTTCAGGACAGTTTAGGGGGAAGGAGCGTTAAAGAAAATCAGCCATCGATCACCTCATTTTATACCTTGCAGCTGCATTTAATCCCACTGATTAATGCTAAATGTGTGCACACAACTGAAACTGTGTGTGCACACAACTGATTCATTTAACACTGAGCACTATAGGGAATGAATCGGGACCTGGTGATTTTGTGCACACAACCATCATGCATACATGTGGAATGCACTGTATAATGTCCTGGAACAGATATATTGATGTCTGTATCTGCATATGGGAAGGAACTGAAGATTCAGTTAGGGAATTTGTGAGCAGGTTAAACAATAACAATTTAAATCTATGATTTACATCCACTTTTGATATAACCAGCATTCATTTTCTTGATGTCACTTTAATGGGGGATCCCATTACTCACAAAATTGCAACAAAGGGCTTCTGGAAAAAAAAAATAGATACTAATTCCCTGTTATGACAGGACAGTGCACAGCCTGAGTCCCTAAAAAATTACTCCCATATAGTCAATTCTTGCATATCCACTGTAATTGTACGAATAATACCAATTTTGAAATTCAGGCTTTGGAACTGAAAAAATGGTTTCTGAAAAGGGGATATGAGGTGGGTCTCTTGAATAAAGCAGCGGCAGAAGTTAGGATAAAAAATTAGCTCCTTCAAAATGAATATGATCAGGACTAGAGTTGGGCAAAGTTGGCTAAATTCACTCTGCAAATTAATGTGCAATTTTAATGCAATTTGTGACATGTGGATTAATCTACAAAGTGTAGAATTTCACTACAAATGGTGGAATTCTTTATTCAAGAGTTGCACCATGAAGGCAAAACTGCTCATTTCCAGATGCATCCTGGGGGCAAGAGGAGGGGGAGTAGTACATAGTACAAGTACATGATCACATGTATACAATGAGAGTAAGCGCTAGGTCACAGTGGTACAATGGAAGACAATCCATTCCATCACAAATACATCCAGTTTACACAATATTACAGCATATATACAATGGTCGAATTCATACAAGGTAGTCATAATATACACAGATAACTGAGCAAGCAACTAGATAGAACAACAATTTAGAGGCAGATGACTGGGGCTAGTTGGAGTGGCCCAGTTAAGGTCCAGACCAGGGGAACCTGAGTGTCTGAAGCAATACATTAGGTGGCAGCCCAACCAAGACCTATGTCCTGGAGAAGCCAAGATCTGGGCTAGGGGATCAGGAGTGGAGTGCTGGGGCTAGTGTAAGGTGAGAGGATGGCAGGTTTTGAGAGGAAGAGGTAGGGGTTATGTATTCTTGTGAGAGGAAAGAGAGAGATTCGTGGGAGGTGGCATTACAGATGGTAGAGGGGAGAGCATTCCCCAGTTTGGGACAGCAGAAGGAGAAGGCAGATTGGCCAGTGGTGGTAGGTCGGTGGGGGATTGTAAAATATTATAGGTCAGTGTTGCAGAGGGAGTAACTGTTGGGAGGAAGCACAGATGGAGGAAAAAAGATAGGAGGGGAAGATTACCACACCAGAATTTGGCCATGAAAGTGGCAGTATGGGACAGGTATCTGGACTCCAGGGATGGGAGTGATAGTGCCTTATATAGGTCACAGTGATGAGTGTGAGGTGAGCAGGAGGGAACAAATGGTGAAAGGAATTGAAGGGGTTGTCCAGTCTGGCCAGAGTGGTTTTGGGAGCAACACTGTAGACTGTGTCAGCATAATCAGATATGCGAAAGATAATTTTCAGCACAATTACATGGTGTGCAGTTTGTGGAATGTAATCCTTTTTTGTATATAAGACACCAAGCTTGGGGAATAGGTTCTTCTGGACTGCATTCACGTGTACTGAAAAGTCCAGTTGGTGGTCTAACCAGACCCCAAGGTATCTAAAGGTAGTGACATTTTCAGTAGGTATGCCATCCAGGGAATGGAAGGCAGGGAGGGATTGGAGTGGAATTATGCCTGCAAAATGAGTAAATGAGGAATTTCACTCACAAATAGCAGAATATTGCCTGTGAATGGTGGAATTTTGCTGTTCGTGGGTAGCATTCCACTGTTCGCATGGAAATTTTCATGAATTTGGGTGAAGTCGAAGTTGCTGAGGGTAGCGAAAACTTTGTGAAACTCCTCAGATGCGAAATTCGGCTATTTCGTAGCAACTTTGCTGGCAAATTAAAACTTCAGCACATCTCTAATCAAGACACACAAAATAAAAATCATGAAAAAAATGGCATTTGTAATGGACCACAATCATGTAGCAGGCAAGATTGGGAATTTTAGGTAGAAAAACCGGCCTATGCTTCTGAGTGACTTCACTTTAAAAGAAACCTTGGGTGTTGAACCCAGAGTCACATTCAGAAGAGGTAAGAACATTAAGAACAAGTTGGTACATAAACAGTTTTCAAACATGAAACCATACCACTTACTGGGATACCTAGTAAACCAAGAAGGTGCTACAAAAGTTTCAGGTGTAATATTTGCAGCTACATGGTACTGAGAAAAACATCTGAACAACTATGAAACACATTTCAATTCAAATCAGAGTTTTTATCTCTGGTAGAACCATGTTTGTTGTATATGTTTTATAGTGTACTTGTGGATTGTGTTATATAGGGAGAACAGTGAGAATTTTTAAGGAACACATTCAGGAGCATGTTTGTACAATTTTGAATAAAAAAAAAACCAGACACTCCAGTTGGAAGGCACTTCACAGAACACCATAATTTTTACTCCAAATGCCTGAAGGTTAGAATGCTGTTGAAGAAAGACCGTTTTTGGATTTTCAAATTAATACACATAGACCCTATGGATTAAACAAAATGTGGAAGTTGAAGCCCTTTTTAATGTAATGTGGAGCACTATTCCTCAGAACTTATTTCCAGCTTCCTTACCTCTGTCATTCTTGCTGAACCACCACTGACCTCAGGGCTCAGCTCCAGAAGACCTGGATCCAAATATATGAGCTCTGGTGCCAAACACAAAAGAACTGGCCATCTCAAACTCTGCCTCCAGCCCACCATTTGTCAACCCCTACCACAGACAGGACACAAGGCAAGAGGGTTGGCAGGTGGTTGAGGGGAGAGGCAATGCAAAGTGGTTAGGATAAACAAGAAAAACTACAAACATAACACCTTCATCCCAACTAAAACCAGATACTTGTCATTGGAAGTAGATCCTGAACCAGAAAAATCTGTTACAAACCAGTGTCGCACTACAACTGATAAAAATATCAACTCAAAAGATAAAAATGTTACAAAGAAAAGTAAACTACTCATAATTGGGGATTCTATGATCTGCAGCATAGAACCCCACCTAAATTCTAATGTTGAAACAAGGTAGTGGTAAATCGTCTCCCAGAAGCTTCTGCAGAGAGGGACACAAACTGCATAGAAAGACTCATATGTAAGGAAGATGAGAATATGCATGTTGTAATCCACCTTGGGACAAACGATCTGGCCAGTCAAACAATGGAAGAGGCCAAACAGCATATTGAGGAGCTAGCAATCAGACTGAATTGTCTTTCATCCACTTTAAGCTTTTCAAAAGTTCTCCCAGTATGGAAAAGAGACAGTAGCACAAAGCGAGTCAGAGAAGAAGAAATAAACAGACTCAACTCATGACTGTGTGAATTGTGCCAAGTTAAGGGCCACCACTTCACAGGAAACTGACAGAGCTTCTGGGAGAGAGGAATTTTTCTATATGATGGCCTGCACCTCACTAAAAAAGGAGTGAGGGCACTCAGTCAAAAGTTAGATGTATACGCCAGTCATTTGAACTAAGAAAAGGGAAGATGGAGACAGCACACAACACAGGGACCAGTGTGTAGGTCACCACTCCCCATAAGACTGGAGCAACTAAAAATAAATTGCAACATATACCAGGAGAGATCAGCAAAGCAGAGTGACAAGAGAAGAAAAAACACCACCATACAAAAAGGGGGAAACAACTATGGAAGGCAATGGTTGCAAATGCAAGGAGCCTAACAAAACAAGCTTCCCGACCTCATAGCCACCGTTGCAGAGGGGGAACTAGACTGGGTAGCTGTGACAGAAACCTGGTTTACAGATAACCACAATTGGGACAAGACAATCTCAAGGTACAACCTTTGCAGAAAGGACAGGAAAGAAAAGTAGGATGTAGGGGTGGCAATAAATGTACGGGCAGATATAAACACCACAGAGATACAGGGGTCTCCCAGTGGAATAGAGGCACTGTGGCTGGCAGCTGACATGTGTAACTGGGCAACCATCACAATAGGAGTTGTATATAGGCCCCCATCGAAGGGAGAAAATGAGGACAGGAACTACTTGAAACAATATATAAAATGGCAGACAAGGGCGAGGTGATACTGGTTGGGGATTTTAACCTACATGAGATACATTGAAAAACAGAATCAACTGCATCAACAGGAAGCAGGGAATTTTTAATGGCCTTTCAAGGGGGCAGATCTGAGGCAGCTTGTAGATTCTACAACAAGAGGCAAAGCTATACAAGACCTCATTCTCACAAATGGTGAGAGGGTAAAGGAGACTGCAGTAGGGTGCCATCTAGGCAACACCAACTATTGTATGGTCAGTTTCAACATTATCACAGCAGAGGAAACCAGTCACTCCAACATTATGGTCCTAGATTTTAGGAGAGCAGACTTTCAGAAAATGAGACAGGGCCTAGCTGAAATCTTAAAAGAAGGAGAGGGGGGATGGGTTGAGGAAATCTGGAAAAACATTAATAGTGCTATCAAGAAGGTCACAGACCAGTACACCAGAAAAATAAGTAAGGCAAAAAAGAAAAGAAATCTACTATGGTAGTTCAACGAGGTAACAACTATAGTGGAAGAAAAAAGATTGCCTACAGGAAATTCAAAGCAATAAATAAAGAAGAAGAAAGGGAATCATACAAAGAGGAACTAAAGGTGGCCGGTAAATTAATAAAGAAGGCTAAAGCCCAAACTGAGTTTAAGATAGCAGGAGGTGTAAAAAGAGGGTCAAGATCGTTTTTAGGTACATAAAGGAAAAAAGGAAGACCAAGGGGAAAATAGTAGGACTACAGGCAGAAGGGTGGAACCTAGAAAGGGAGATAGGGAGAAGGCAGAAGTCCTAAACAGGTACTTCTGCTCTGTATTAATAGAAGAAAGGAAGGTAAATGGACCAGCACAAAGAAGGAACAGCACCTCTGGACTAGGGGTTGATACAAGCGCCTTCACAGCAAACTACGTCTTGAAGGCACTTAACAACTTAAAAGTGGACAAGGCCATGGGACCAGATGACAAGCACCCCAGAGTCCTGAAGAAACTGGGGAAGGAACTTGCAGTACCCCTAGCAGAACTCTTCTCCAAATCACTGCTGAGAGGGAGGTTTCTGATGACTGGAATAGGGCAACTGTGGTCCCACTTCATTAATCTGGTAGTAGAGAGGAAGCAGGAAATTACTGCTCCGTGAGCTTCACTTCTGTGGTGGGAAAATTGATTGAATCATTACTCAAACAGAAGATAATCACATTCCTTGAAGCTAGTGGGCAACAGGATAATAAAAAACATGAGTTCACAGCAGGGAAGTCTTGCCAAACTAACCTAATCAAATTATTTGACTGGGTGACCAAGACAGTGGATTATGGTGGGGAGGGAGTGGATGTCGTCTACCTGGACTTTAGCAAAGCCTTCGACTTTGTCCCACACAGAAGGCTGGTAAAGAAGCTGGACTACATGCGAGTGGGACAGGAGGTGGTGGTGAGAGTGAAAAATTAGCTGCATGATAGAACACAAAGGATGCAGGTAAACAGCACATTATCAGCAGAAAAGAAGATAACCAGTGGGGTCCCCAGGGTTCTGTGCTGGAGCCTCTAGTATTCAATGTATTCACAGCCGATATTGCAAATGGGCTCGTGGGGAAGGTGTATCTGTTCACAGATGACACCAAGATATGCAACAGAGTGGACTCTCCAGCAGGACAAATGAAAATGGAATCAGACCTAAAGAAACTTGAGGAGTGGCCTAGAGCATGGCAGCTGAATTTCAACACCAAAAAGTGTAAGGTCATTCATATAGGAAGAGGGAACCCAAAAAGAGGATACTACTTGGGAGGAGAAAGTCTAGCAACGACCAGCCAAGAGTGTGATCTGAGGGTTTTAATATCAGATGACTTGAAAGTGAGCAGACAGTGCGAGAAGGCAGCACTTAAGGCCAGTTGCATGCTGGGATGCACTGGGATGGGGAAATCATGAGCCAGAGGAGAGAAGTGGTACTGCCAGTGCATAGAGCACTTGTCCATCCCCACCTGGAATACTGTGTCTAGTTTTGGAGACCACACCTCAGAAAGGACATTGACAGAATAGAAACAGTAAAAAGGAAGGAAACAAAAATGGTACAGGGAGTATATCAAATGTCATATGAGGACAGGTTGAAGGAATCAAACATGTACTCCCTGGAACATTGGAAGGGATCCTATGGCTAACTCATACTCCTTTTTGAGAAAAGACAGACACGGTAAAAAGGGGGTGGTTGCCTCCTGTGGATTGCCAATCACCTCTCAGTCACTAAACTTGAAACACCAGCTGCCAACTCTTACCTTAAATCCCTGTTCATGAATCTCCTCCTGGGCAAAAACAAAATTATAACCATCAGCATTACCTATCTTCCCCTCAGCACCCCCTCCAATGAACTGGATGTTTTTTCTCAACATTAAGAACTCATTTCCCCTGGGTAGAGAACAGATAATCCTTGGAGATTTTAATCTTAAATGGCAATCACCACAGTCAAATCATGCCAAAGAATCCATTATCAGCCACGGTCTACCCAGCTTATCACCACCCCCACACGTACGAACAATAGAACCGGGTATGAATCTGTTCTGGATTGGATCCTTGTCTCCAACCCTTCCCACATCACCTCCTCAGGAGTCCTGCCTAATTCTGTAAGTGACCACTAAGTGATATACTGCTGCTGGTCAGCCAAAACATCTGGCAGAGTCCACAAATACATCCATACCAGACAGCTCAAGAAACTCAACCCTGCTAAATTCACTAACATAGTCCTAGCCACTGGGGGTCCTTCATCAAATCCATAACTGACATTGACTATGCCCTTGAAATGTTCAGTAGAAACTTCCTTGCCATATGTGACTCCCTCATCCCCTGAAAAAAAGTCAGGGTCAAAGGTCACAACCATGAATGGATCTCTTATGATCTCTTCAACCTCAGGAGGAAAAGAGACTGGGCCTGGTCAAAGTACAGGAGACTCAAGCTTCCTAGCCTCCTATAACAGTGCAAAACCCTATGCAACGGCTGTAAATCAGCAGTCCACTCTGCAAAAATCAGCTTCCTCACTGAAAGACAGCATAGCTCAGGAGGCAACCCTAGGCACACCTGTAACTTCCTAAATGACCTCACTAATAAAGAACAAAGCGATGAACAAATCAGCCTCTCCTCCAGGGGACAACTATTCTCTGATCCCCTAGAAATTGCCTCACGTTTTAATTGCTGTTTTGGTGACCTAGACATGGATAAGCTAAACCCTTCCCGTGTCCCTGGACTGTCCTCACACCCTCCCCCTAACCACCATCCCAGCTTTTGCTTCCATTACATTTCCCCCCAAGAGGTTGTAAAACTTATTAAAACAGATGATCCTAGGCCTTATATTGGCAAGATAACATTGACTACCAGATCCTCAAACAGGTCTGTGAATCCATAGCCATTGCACTTACTAACATCCTTAATTACTCCCTCTGCACTGGGTCCTTCCCTCTAAAATGGAAATGCACTACCATCAAACCCCTCCATAAATCTGGCCCCAAAGATGATGTTACCAACTAGAGACACATCTCCCTCTTGGCACCCATTTCCAAAATTATAGAAAAAAATCCATAAACAAACCATTGAATTTCTTGAGAAACACAACTTGCAGACAGAAGCACAACATGGATTTAGGACAGTACACAGTACTGAAACTGCCCTGATGAAATTCACTACCTACATTATTAGAGCCAATGATGAATGCCTGTACACTGGCTCAGTGTTTATTGACCTCACAAAGCCTTTGACCACGAGGTCCTTCTCTCTACCGTCTCCTGTCTACATTTCTCCTCCGATGTCCTAACCTGGTTTTGCAACTACCTAAACCACAGGTCCCACCAAATTGTAATCAATGGCATACTTTCTAACTCCTGCTGAATAAAATAAGGAGTGCCCCAGGGGTCCATTCTGGGTCCCCTTCTCTTCTCCCTGTTGGTAAACTCCCTTCCCGAAATTTGCACCCACACCGAGCTCATACTTTATGCTGATGATGCAGCCCTTTTCTGTGAGGATAAGGACCCCTCTACTCTTCTCAACAAACTTCAGCATGACTTCCACAGACTCCACTCTTGGTTCTTGGCTACAGAGCTGGTACTGAACATGAAACCCCTTGCTTTTGATTTCTCACTCTTGGACAATGACGGCAACCCCATTGAAAGGGTTTCTAAATTCAAATACCTATGCCTGCTCCTTGACTGCCATCTTCATTTTGAATCCCACTCTAATCAGATGATTAAGAAAGCCCACCAACAGATTCACCTGTTATACTGAGTAATACCTTTCCTCACCCCTGAATCCAAGTCTCTCCTAGCTACAGTACCAGTTTCCTGCTCCCATTTTTTAACTATGGTGCTCTCATTTTCTACCCCTTCCTCTCCCAGAGGAATCTCAACAGGCTTCAGAGCACCTAGCGCAATGTTATTTGTTTTGTATCTGGCCTCCCTAGAGTCACTCACCAATGCAATCTGTACAGACTAACAAACTGTTCCCCCTTAAGGACAGGCTTTATAGCAAAATCCTTACCTTTTTCCACAGACTTACTCTTGGACACCTTCCCAACACCATCTCATCCCTCCTCCCTAAGTCAGCCCCCTCCCAGACCACCAGACAGTCCTCCACCCTCTTCTTCACCCTCCCTTTGTGCTGGATCTCCCAAGGCCAAAACTCCTTCTTGCAAGGGCACAAAACATTTCAACAATCTTGCTCCCTCTTTAATACAGTGTACCTCTGCCACTTCTTTTAAGCACAACCTTAAGAAACACCTTTCTCAATCGTTCACTTGTCATTGCCCTCAGTCCTAGCTCTCTCTATCCTGCTGCTCAACCTGTTGCCATATTAAAGCTTCGTCATGCTGCTTCCCTTTTTCATCTTTCCCATTTCTCTTTGGTTACCCTTAGACTCTTGTCTGACACAGGATATATGCCTCAGTTCTTATTTGGCACTTTATTTTAGTCTCAAGCACTTTTGGTTGCTAGTCTTGTTTGAAATTATTGTTTTCGTTATTGTTCTCCTGTATAGTATTTCCTTTGTATTTTGTATTACTACCTGTTTTGTTAGTCTGAAACTGGACATGTGTGAAAATGGGCAACTTTTTCTCACATGCCATTCCGGTATAATAAATACAATGGAAACTTAAACTGGAGAGGGGAGACATGATTGAGACCTTCAAGTACATTAAAGCCTAGATATTCAAAGGAGTTGTGCAATGCGCAACTGACTTATGCTGGCATAAACACAGAAATGTGCCCCGGCACCGTATTCAAGCAGCAGTAATAACGCAGCACAAAATCAAATGTGCTGCTGTGCAACAGTAATATACGTGGCACAAGTACAGGGGGGTGTGCCCATGAATAAGCTGTACAATGGCATATTCAGCCGAAATACATGGCGCAACTGTGGAGCAACCCACAGAATGTGTCACACAGAGCTGAGCACATATAAAGGAGGCTTAACCACACACACAGCAGAGGCGCAATCCAGGGAAGCATAAGCCATGGACTCAGGACCATTCATAATGGAACAGGTGATGAGGGGGTGAGGAGGAGGGAGGAACAGCAATGTGGCAGAGGAAGGGCCAGGTGGCAGTATGCCCAACACAGACAGTACTGTGCCTAGCCCACATTTGAAGACTATGGGGACACAGAGATAGTGATCTGGTACCTTCTGAATAGGGCACTTCTGAGGCAGCTATGTAAGTTGTGCCATGATGAGCTGCAGGCACTCACCAGAAGGAGTCATGTCATGATGGTGGAGACCAAGGTGACAGTGGTAATGTGTCTGCTCACCACAGGCACCTTCCAGACACCAGTGGGTGCAACTGCTGGTATCTCACAGTTGGCCATGTCTCGCCTCCTCACCCAGTTCCTCAATGATCTGCTACCACAGGCTTCAGAGTACATAAGATTCCCAAGCACACAGGCAGAGCATACAGCAAACATGCAGGAATTCCACAGGGTGGCATGCATGTCTGGCATGATAGGGGCCATTGACTGCACACACACACACACACACACATTGGCCATATGTGCACCACCTGGCCTGGAAGGGGCTGTATACATGAACAGAAAGGGATACCCCTTCATCAAATGCCAGATGGTGTGAAACACCACTGGATGCATCATCAATGTGTGTGCCACACACCCTGGGAGTACACGACACATTAATATGGCACCAGTCAATGCTGTGCCAGCAGTTTGAGAGTGGGGCGATCCCCACGGTGCACCTAGTCAGTGAGCAGGACCTGGGAAGATGTAAAGGACAGGCTGTGCAGGGTACCACACAGCCACAGCATGGGGTGGTGGGGGATATGGACAGTGAAAAGAGGGGTACAGAACAGGGAAGGTGAATGGGAATAGTGCAGGGGGGCATGGACGATGGTGCCTGGGCATGACAGACACAGATGGCATGTCGGGAATGGTTCCATGGCAGCCATGGAGGGGTGACCTTGGCCAAGGCACACCGGGTTTTGGGAGGTTGCAGTGTGAAGCAGAGGGGGTGGACATGGTAACAGGCTATAGCAGGTGTTAACCATCATATGAGTCCTCCCCACAGGTGACAGTGCATATCCCCTCTGGCCCTGGCTGCACACCCCAATCCAGCAGCCATCCAATGCCACAGAGGAGCAGTACAACGAGGCACACATCGCCACATGCAATATCATTAAGCGAGTCCTTGGCATGCTCAAGATGTGATTCTGTTGCCTAGACAGATCCAGTGGTGCCCAACAGTGCAGCCCTGCAAAAGCCTGTGGCATATTCGTGGCCTGCTGCATTCTGCACAACATGACCATCGACTGTGGGATAGCTGCCCAGGTGAATGAGGGCAACAGCAGTGATGATGATGGGGAGGATGAGCCAGATGGGGTATGCAGTCACCCATGGAGAGGAGGGACCCCAGGCTGGCGGCCCATGCCAGGAGGCACAGAGACACTATCATGGAAGAGCACTACAGGAACTGCAGGTAAGGACCACACAGGGCAGCTGCACATGTATGGCACACCACACACATAGACACACATGCACACACACACAGATGTATGCAGGGACACAGGCACACACGTAACACACAGAGGGGAACACACAAGCACACTACACATGCCCAAACAACATTTGGCCAGCACAGGCAGATGCACCCACCCAAGTGCCATGTGTCAGACACACATGTGGCTGAACACTGGCTGGCACATGCAGCAATACTGCCACAGGGTGCACAGCAGGGCACAGGAGGCCAGGTAGGGCACACAAACAGGTGTGGCAGGCGAGGTGTCAACACACACAGCAGTACAGCAGGATGTGGCATGAATCAGAAGTTATGCACTGGCACGCAGGCAATGCCAGCACAGTGCCGAACTCATCACGCCCTCGCCACATGGTCCAGCAGAACTGCCTGCATACGTGCCAGACATGACTCCGGCCAAATGTATGCGACACCGCATGCACAGGGTCACACCCAGTCATGTGTGCAGCAGGCTACAGCAGTGGGTAACTGGACTGAGCAGCACACCCAGCAGGCCTACCATGCGGTGCGACAGCCGTCATGGCCACATGGGCATCCATGCCCAGACTGTGTGGAAGGCACTGGCTGCTCAACAGCCACAGGCAGTGTCACCAACACATTAATAGGGGTAGAGGCCTGAGAATGCTACCAGGTCCTCACGGGTGTGTACAGACCTGCAAACAGGTTACTGCCATGTGTGGCATGTCCAATGTCCCTACACTCAGCCAGTTGATGCACCTCCACCCACAGTGCACGTATTTCTGCCCAGAGCATTGCCTGGTTGTCCATGGATGCACACAGAAGCCTGGTGTGCTCATCCAGTCTGTCAGTGCCTGGCGGACCTTGGTGCTGTCACTGACATACTGGGGGGTGTGGCTGTATGCTGTGCAACATCCGTCATTTGGGAACGCAGCACAGGTGAAGACACAGGTGGTGGGAAATGAGTCAGTGCACTGACAGTGACTCCTGGGGGGCTGCACAGAGGTCCCCGCAGCCCCCTGCTGTATGCCAGCAGCCTGTAGGACCTGCCACATGGCACCAGCACCCACACTACCACCCTGACCATGGCCAGCACCAGCAGCAGTGCCACACACCACTGCACGGCCATGGGTTGGAGGGACCTGCGTGGGTGCTGTACCACCCATGCTGGCTTCCAACGCCTGTGTTAACAACTGCCCCCGGGACACTGTGACAAGTTGGGTGGTGTCCAGGATCAGGGTTAGGTCATTGCTACTGCTGCATGCACCCCCCTCCTGTCTCGCAGGTGTGAGCACAGGTAGTTTATTCAGGAGCAGGAGGTCAGCCAGTGGATCATTGTCCCCCAGCCCTAGGATCTCCACAAGCCCAATACCATCATGGTGCCCCTGGTCTGTGGCCAGAATGCCGAATGACGTTGATAGCACTTCATCATCATGTCCCACATCATGGGTCTTGTGCTGCTCTGCACCTCTGAGGTGTGATGGAGCTGGAAGACAGAATGAGCTGTATCACTGTTGATGCTGATGCAGTGCATGCTGTGCTGTGTACTGTGCAATGTATGCATGTGTGACACAAGCATGCCAGACCACACCGGCATCTGTCTGTGCAGCACTGCATGACAGGGCATCAATGCAACAGGTGTGGCACAGGACATGTTGACCTTGTTGTGTAGCCACACAATGCTGTGTTGCATGTGAACGTGGCCGGCAGGGACCCCCCACACTATGGCCCCCCAGGCCACACCCCCTGTGGTGTGGTGCACCGTAGACTGTGACTGCTGTAGCCCTGCATGTGCTGGCACATACTGCAGTGCCCACACAGCCATAGGCAATGTAGGGTGCCATGCACACCTTGCACCCCACCCCACCCTTCCAGCACATGCCCCAGCCAGCAGGCACACTTCCCACAGAGGCCAGGGACATGCATGCTGTGTCCATGCTCTGCGTGCACCACACCATTCTACAACATCCATGGATAAACAGCACACCTGCAGTGCACCAGGCATGCCAGTGGCATGCACATGCCCCCACCCCACATCACCCACTGTTATGCTTACAGTGCTGTGACGGGCTGACACCTGTCTGGAATCCCCCTCCCGGGACACCCCAGGCCACCACCCATCTTAGTGCTGGATGCCCTGATGGCAGAAATCTTCTCCTTTATGATCCTCCTGTCAGTGCCCATCTTCTTTTTGCACTCCTGTGCACTGCAGTTGTAGCGGCCTTGGGCATTGACATATGTCACCACCTCCTCCCACCCAGCAGCAATCTCCTGCATGGTCCCAGTGGCCCCACTCAGTAGGTCCTCCCTCACCAGGTAGGTCTCAAACAGTGCCTGCTGTTCATCCTTTGTGAAGTTTGGCCTGTGCTTCCTGGCAGACACCTGCTCCACAGCTTCTTCAGACTCCGAGATGTTGCGACCTGTGAACAGTAAGGGAGATGGTGCAAAGATGAGAAGCATGGTAGCATTCCATGCCACAGTGCAGCATTGACTCCCAGCATAGCAGTAACACCAACCAACACACTGTGCAGTCTTACCTTACTGGCTGCAATACCTGTCAGTGACCAGTGCTATGTTGTGGTGCTGATATGGCTCTACTCATGCAAATGAGGCTGTGCTCAACTGGTAATGAGATGCTAATGTGAGCAATTCTGTCTGGAATAGGCTCATGAGGCTATTTACATATGATGGCTGGGCTGAATAGTGCAAAATTGCTCCTTGCACAATGGACTATGCAATGTACAACATGATTGCACTGCAGCAATTCACAGCCACACTTCTGGTGCATGCACGATACACAGTCACTGCGCCATTGACATGCGGCATGTGTGGTGCTGCTTGCCCTTCATAGCATGGCTGCTCTGATGGCCTAGACATATGAGGGGCGCTGACATGACCCCAATTACCCGCCTGCACTTTTGGCATTGTGCATGTGCCCTATTGCACAATAGGCCACGATAGTGCATGTCAATCACGCATCTCCATGCTGTGCGATTGTGGGCTGTGTGTTCCTGTCACACATGTGGAGCAGCATTGCTACATGTGTTTCCAGTGCATGTCACATTGCTCTGAGGTACCAGTGCTTAGCACAGATACTGTAGTATGGTGCAGTCAGCAGGACAAAGAAGACTGGCCGGGAACTGCTCTGAGGTTGAGATGGCCAACCTAGTGGCTCTGGTGGAACCCCTGGTGGACCAGCTTTTTGGGGCAGGGGAGCTGCAGGAGGCCAGGTCCCAGGATGTGGGCCCATGTGGCAGAGGGCCTTGAGAGGCGAACGGGTGTTGCATGGATGGGGGAGTAGTGTCACCACTGGTATGGGGACCTGCGGTGCCATGACCATGAGCAGCTGAGGAGGCTGCAGGAACATACCCAATGAGGTTCGGTCCCACAACCAGGTAGGTGTCTCTGTGAATTGTGCATGCTGCCACTGTCCATTATTTTGCATAGTGGGTGTGCTGTTGCATCTGCACCTGCACACAGGGGTCCCTGCACTGGTGAGGGGGTGTCTAGTGGTGTGGCACCATGTGCCTGTGTGTTGCACAGAGCCAGGGGCACCAACACCATACCCTGCATGCGGGACAGGGACACTGCACAGGCTGCGGCAACACCATGCGCTATGTATGATCTATGGGTTGGGGCTGTCCATGACATGCCACTCATGTTCCTTTCCGTCTATGTTTCATCCACAGGGCCAGAGGCATACATGAGGGCCAGGGAGGATGCTGCTCACATGGACCAGGGCCATGAAGCTATTGCTGCGGCAGGGCCAGTGCAACAAGTGGCAGGTGAGTGTGTGCAGCCTGGGGCAGTTGACTTTGCAGTGCCTGGGATGGGTGGGGCTGGTACATCTCCAGAAAACTGCCAACATGCAGGGCTATGGCATGTTTTGGCGCACTGGTACTGCTGCCTGTGTTGGTCATCTCTGGGTGATGGCATCCTGTTGCTCTCACTGATGATGTGTGAGTGTGTGTGTGTCCCATGGTGCATGCATTTGGCTGCTTGGTGGTTCTTGTCCTGCCCATGGGGATATTGGTCCAATGCTGTGGGCCTCCTGTGCACAAGGGTGGGTGCATGGTGCTCACTGGCATGCCACCCAGTATGTCTGTAGGATGCAGACTAGGTCTGCTCTGGCTGTCTGCTGTGCACATGCTGTTGTTGGCATCATCCATGGGAGGGTACTGCAGCTGTCCTCTGCACACACAGCCCTCGGTGGGGGAGAGATTCTGCTGTGTGGGCCCTGTCACTTAAGTGGCTGTTCTGTGTTCCCCTTTCATAGGTTGTCCTGGGCCAGGTGGGGGACAGCGGTGTGTTGGTGTCCTCAGTGGAGGTCTTCTACAGCTACAGCGCCTGATACTGGTGGTCATCACCTGCATGGCTGTGCACATCCTGCTCAACTAGTGACAGCTGGCAGCCACAAGGGAGCTGGTCACAGAAGTGTACAGGATGTGCCTGGCATTGAGAAGGCTATGGTAATATCCAGTGGACATTGTACAGACTACCCTTTCCTCCATCCCCTTCCCTCCACTCACCTGGACTGCTGTTTGTGTTCCCCTGTACACCCTGCAATGTCCCCTGCCCATTCCACTTGGTACCCCTCATTCTGTTTCATTGTGTGTTGTCCCATTACCTGCTGCTGTGTTTGCCCTGTTGGCACCCCTGTTTATTATTCTGCTTGTATGTTCTGCATTTTCTAGTAAAGAGTGTTCTACCTTATACCAATGTGTTCTGTGTCTCCTTCACTTGCATGCTGCTGCACTGTGCTGCTGTTGTTCATTGCTGTGGATGGGAAGATCCCTGTCTGTGCACATGCTGTTCCCACTGTGCGGTTCTGTTGGGTGCGCAGTGGACTGTGTACCACATCCCTCTGTGTCACTGAACCTTGGGTGTGGGCTGTGCACCTCCCCTGTGCTTGTTATGGTGCCATGTGTCCCTGTCTGCCTGTGCTGGCCTGTTCACCCCCAGCCACAGTGCCCATCCTAGTGCCAGTGTGATGTGCGGTGCTGTGCCCTGTTTCCATGTGTGTCTGCATGGCGTGTGTGTCATGCAGCCTGGTGCCTGTGTGGCAGTGAGGCAGTGTGGCTGTGGAACACTGTACATGCATGGTGCCTTCACACAGTGGCTGTGGCTTCTTCCCATCCCATGTTGGCTGTCAGGACTGTGGTCATGGAGTAATCAGTCCTTCCAGCAATCTGTTCCATGCTCTGTCATATAGTTCACCTGGGTCTGTGTGGTGCACCGGGCATTGTCCATGGCAGTTGGGCCCTCTGCCTGTCCTGTGCCTCATGTCCGTTGTCTGCTTGTTGTTCTCCCCTACAACCCCTGCCATGCTACTGTGCCCTTGTGCAGCCTTGCCTGTGTTCCCTTGTGCATGGTGGACCTTCATCCACCTGCTATTTTCAGCATGCACACTTGCTCCTGCATAGTCCAGGTTGCTCCAGTGCATGTCTGGTTGCACAATGGTGCATTTGTGCTATTTTCTGTGTGTTTTGTGCAGGTGTATTTCTGTGGTGCATCCGCTGCATATAGCATCATTTTTCTATGGAGCACCTGTGTTGTGCTGTGCATCCCATTGCACATGTTCAGGGTGCATTTTTGAATATCTAGGTCTAAGGGTTTAAATAAGGTACAGGTGAAGGAACTTTCTGATTCCAAGGAGGGTAGCAGAATGAGGGGTCATGATCTTAGATTGAAAGGGAAACAGTTCAGGACCAATGTTAGAAAGTTCTTCACGGAGAGGGTGGTAGATGCTTGGAACAGATTACCCTCAGAGGCTATGGGGGCCAAAACAGTTGTGTAGGTTCAAAAACACTTGGGATAAGCAAAAAGGAATCATTCAAACTAAGGGATAATAGGGTGGGTGGGGGTAGTAATCTATAAGCCATGGGCAGACTAAATGGTCCTTGAGGTCCCCTTCTGCCATCACCTTCAATGTTTCTATGTTTCTGTTAACTATTTATTAGTACAGTGTTTGAAATTTATCAACTCCTTGCCCTGTTGTTTGTTTCAGGTTTAATAGGATTTGGCCTCACCGTTTCTATCGTTTCTCAAACCACAACCCTTTCTTTGGATAAAAAACATAAAGTGAATCCCCAGGACTCTCTGTTCTCTAAAAAAGGTTTTTGATATTGGGTGATCGCTTTTTTTATCCATCAAGGATCTCTATTCTCTGCATGTCATTTGTGTTTTGCCTTTCTTCTATTATAGTTAGATCATGTAGATGAAATGTGCGATTTAAGAAAATAGTTTTTGCTGCATTGTGCCTCGTTTAGATAAGACTCAGCTTATAACTTCATTAACGACCCAAAGAGACATGCACTGATATGTATACATATAATGATTTGTTACAAAACAATTACCAACATATTTGTTACAAATACTCAAAGGCAAAAATATATCAAAACACTCCCTTCGTTCATCTAAAAGATTGTCTTGTCATGTGCCAGTTTACAGAACTAAGATGGGAGATTTTGCCTTAGCTGTGTCTGTCCCTTAAGCATGGGAGTATCTGCAAAGAAAACTTCAGATAATTACCCTCCCTTCCTTTACTTGATTTAGAGCTTCATTAAATAGTTTGTGACTGTGATTGTTTGGGGTGATAGGTACATGATTTGAGGACAAATGCTTTATGTTAAAATGTGATTTTACTGTCTATATGTAACTAATATGCATAGTGTTGACTATGTATGTTTGCATATATCTTTGTATATTATGCATTTTTTGTTTGCTTTCATTAAACGCAATTATAAACGAGAGAGCTCTCTCAATTTGCTTTAAATAAATGATGATGATCATGTTATTTCTTTTATAGCAGAAGTGTTTTTGTGAAATACATTTTGAATTATGATGTCACTGGTGATGTCACAAATTGAACACTATTTAAATATATCGTAGTCTTTGAAACCCCATTCCCTGACAAAGCATTGACTGTCAAAGTGCTAGGGGGCTTTTCCTATCCAGTGACTGCCCTGTATTTGAGAGTGTTTAGTTTTCACTGTTTAGACAATAAATTGTCAAGCCAAGAATATTAGAATTGCTGACATTTGTTTACTCTCAAGCTTTGTTAATGACATTGGAGTACAGCACCATCTTCTTTTGTACTTTGTGGGGATTAGCCATCTCTGGTCCTGCACCCCACTGAATCTACTTAAGTATGGATGTGTTTCTTGGTCCTGTGAGTAACTACATAGCTGGACAATCTAGAATGGGTCAGAAAGCTATGAGTAAATAATTTCCCTGAGTATACCCAGCATAAATATGATAGAAAGAGGAAGTGAGCAGAGCAGTCAGCACACCCTGCAGTCAGTGATATTTTAAGCCCAAGGCCTATGTCCCATGTCTGACAGTTATATAAGCAATTACCCACTCCAGAGTGTGCAGTTCTTGGGGATTACTCAACTCCCTGGTTGCATTGTGAGGCACAAGGCTGCAGGCCGAGAGTCCTCACAGGACCAGGGGTTTTGATTAATCCCCAATAACCGCACACCATGGAATTGGTTATTGTGCTCATAACATGGGGCATGTTGAAATAACAAAAAAAAAATCCAGAAAGACTTTTTTTGCTGTTTAAACAAGAAAAAAGGTGGTGTGTCCTGCCACATTATAAAATAATCTCTATTAAAGAAGGCATCCTGGATTGCAGATATGTACTCAGAAATGTCACATATACACTACTGAGAGGATTTGTGACATTTCTGGTGCAAGGCACTGGCGGGTACATTCCATGGCATGTCTGCAAAACCTCTCTCCCCAGCCAAGAAAGAAACATCACTGTCAGATCCACATACTGCATGGTCTGCTGGATGACTGAGACTCACAAGGGAAACTTTTTGCCACAACACTCTCTGCTGTGTCATACTTGCTGTAACACTTCTGCTGCTGTTTCCCAGTACCTTTAACAATGGGCAAGCACCCCGACCTGGCATCCAGCATCAGCCACTTGTGCTTTGTAACTGTCTCTGGACAGGACATAGCTCTCTCCCGGTACTGTACTGTGCCACTGTTTGTGCTGCTTAATTCACTGTGGCACAGCACTGGAGAGGGCAGTCCAATGTCTCTCTGGCTATCTATCTGCCCCACAAAACAAAGGCAGAGACACACAGAAAGGATTACATATGGAAGACAGGGGACAGATAGGAGCTTACCACATGTTTCCCTGGCATGTCCCGGCCCCACTGTCACACTCCTGACGCTCACTGTCTCTCTCTGTCCCCCTTGCTAGTATTACCACACTTAGTGTACAGAACAGCACCCAGGCTGCTCACTGACTTTCTTTCTCTCAATCTTGTTGCTGCTGTTGCTGCATACAGACACATGGAGAGAGAGAGAAAGACACACACTGGACATCGCACGTCAGACCGCTGACTATCTCTCTCTCTCTCTCTCTGAGGCACACAGCTTATCTATGAACCACTGTGATTCTGTGACACTACAAAGGACAGGGAGCACATATCATCGGGGGGGGGGACAGCAAGGAGGACAGCCTGTGCACAGATCCTGCTGGCAGCTCTCACTGTGTGGAAAGAGGTGGCCCCTCTCAAAAGTACTGTAATTATTCAGGAGTGCTGATTGTCACTTGGTTCCCAGACGTCTCTGCTTACTGGTGCAACTTGCACTCACCTGTTATGTTTCACACAAGATGCAATCGCCTATCAGAGTCCCTGCACACTGTCCCTCTTCTCTTGCTGCATACATAAATGAATGCCTACTACACAGACTGACAGTGGAGGCCCCAGTGATCATTCACTGCATGGTGATCCATGGGGTGGGTGGTTGGCCACAAAGGAGCAAGGAGATAATGTTGATTGGTAACTTTACCCACAAAATGGCACCGGGCAGACACCGAAACAGTCTGTGTTCACCGGTGCAATTTGTGATCACCTAGTATGTTTACCACAAGTTCTGATTGCTTCTCATAGCCTCTGCACACTGTTCCTCTTCTCTTGCTGCACACATAAATGACTACCCAATACACAGACTGACAGTGGGGGCTGCAGTGATCACTTGGTGCACAGTGGTCAATTGGGTGGGTGGCAGTTCACACAGGTGTGAGGACACAATGTTGAGTGTTAATGACTGTTTTCACATCACAGCCACAGAGCAGGATGATGTGAGAGGGCAACAGAGATTACAGGTGGTAGCTTTACCACAAAACGGCACTGGGCAGACACCAAAACACTCTCTACTCACTGGTGCAGCTTGTGATCACCTAGTATGTTTACTGCAAGTTGCAATCGCCTCTCATGGCCCCTGCACACTGTCCCTCTTCTCTTGCTGAACACATAAATGAATGCCCACTACACAGACTGACACTGCGGTATGCAGGGATCACTTGGTACATGTTGGTCCATGGGGCGGGTGGGTGGAAGGTCATACAAGATCAATGGCACACTTTTGAGTGCTAATGAATGTTTTCACATCACAGCCACAGATAAGGACAACCTGAGAAACAGTGGAGGTTACAGGTACTGTTTCCACAGTACAGCCATACATGAGGAGGAGCTGAGAGTGGAACGGATATGAGAGAGGTTTACAACATGAGCTAAGGGAATACTTTCGCTCGCATAATGAGTCTTTTAATGGCTGTCACTGAGACTGATTTGCCAGGAGGAGAATGAGTTCAGCAGTGCTCACTCATTTCTCCTGATAGCCTGCTTACTACTTACTATGCATATATGGGGAATTAATGAATGGTCAGCTGATGACTCTCTTCCAATCAGGTAGTGTTATTCTCTTAGCCCATGTTATAAACTCAGATAATACACGATATATAGTGGCACTTGCATGATAAATCACTCATATAACAGTAAAATAAAAAAAAAAATGTATATGTATATATATATATATTAAGCAGGAAGGGAGCTAGACAAGTGGGGAGTGATGCAATGCATTGGCTGTGGTGCAGCAGTTTTCCAGTAGACAATCTGGAGGCTACTTTGCTGCCCTATTTGCAGGCAACCATCTGCTCTGAAGGAGAAGGTTGCCCGTCTCCAGGCCGAAATGGCAAGAAGTAGAGAAGCCTCCCCCACCCAAGGAATAGCAGTGCCACCACTGCTGCCTCAGAGGTTGCTAAGAAAGAGGGATGGTTGGACCACAGTGAGCTTAGGAAGGGTGGTGGATCAGAGGTGCATCCCTCCAGTTCTACCTCTCCACAATTAATATGCCATTCTGGTGGAGTGTGATTCCTCTATGGAAGTACTCACAGTGGAGATCAAGGAGGATGCTGGGAACCTCATCATAGGTATCATCATCATAGGTAGATTCAAGCAAAAATGGACAAGTCCATGGTGCTTGCCAGTGTTTTAACCAAAACAAAATTTATCATCAACATAAACTGCTTGATCTAAGCTTATTTTGAAAGAATCAATGTCTGAACAGTTTATAACAGTAAGTGGGAGATTGTTCCACATTTGGACAACTCTATTGCTAAACCATTTTTTCCTTCATAGTGTATTCCATTTAGTCATAAGTAATTGTTTGTTATGTTTTCTAGTACTCATTCCGAATTCACTTGGCATAATCCCCATATCATCCCTGAGGGTAGTATCATTCATAACTTTAAAAAGGAGGCACATATCCCTTCTAAGTCTCCTGTACTGGAGGGTGTACATATTTAATGATAACAGTCTGTCCTTATAGGACTTATTATTTATCCCAGCTATAGCCTTAGTGGCCCTACGTTGTACCCCCTCAATCCATATAATATCTTCTTTTATGTAAGGTGTTCAGACCTGGACGCAGTACTCCAGGTGGGGTCTGACCAGGGCAGTATATAATGGCAAAATCACCTCCCGATTTCTGGTAGAAATGTGTCTAAAGATGCAATTTAGCATTTGGTTGGCTTTTTTTATTTGGGTACTACAAAGGGATCTGAATTTCAAATCTGGTGTAACAATTATTCCCAAGTCTTTTTCTTGGTCAGTTACCACAAGATCATTATTCTCTAACTTATATAGATAATGATTGTTATGCTTACCTAAATGCATCGCTTTACATTTGGTAGTATTTAAGAATAGTTTACTACAGTCTGTCCAGTTAAGAATTTTATCAAGGGCTAGTTGATGAGCGGCATTATGTTCTGGGCTATTAACCACCGTACCTAACTGACAATCATCTGCAAACTTCAAGATCCATATATTAGGTATATCTATTTTAAGTGAAGAAATATAAATATTAAAGAGACAAGGGCCCAAAACAGATCCCTTGGGGACCCCACTAGTGACCAAGGCCTAATCAGATAAAATACCATTTATGGATACCCTCTGTTTTCTTCCCTTAAGCCAACCAGATATCCAATTTATGATATTACTACTTACTTAGTAAGATGCAAGAGCTTCAACAAGCTCAGAATGTGGGAGCCTGTCAAAAGCCTTGGCAAAATCCAAGAACACTACATCAACAGAATTACCCTGGTCAGTATCCCTACTTACATTATCATAGAAAGCTAGCAAATTAGTTAGACAGGATCTAGCTTTGATAAAACCATGTTGTGTGGAATCAGGCCAGATTCTTCAATATATTTTAACATGCCATCTTTAATAATACTTTCTAAGATCTTGCATAGAAGTGACATTAAACTTATTGGCCTGAAATTTTCAGGGTTCGATTTTGATCCCTTTTTCAGTATAGGTATAACTGTAGCAATGTTCTACTCATGGGGGGATTCTCTGGTATCAATAGAGTGTTGGAATATATTAGTTAGGGGAAGAAAAATGAACTCATCTACCTCTTTTAGAATCCTAGGATGGATTTCATCAGGCATCCCAGCAGATGCACCCGACCCCCAAACTGGCTTCTCAGGCTGGGGGGAGGGGGGCACACAGGCACATCCAGGTGCAACACAGCAGAAGCATGCTGCAGAATCTGATATATAGGCAGATCCCGACCCTGACCCATCAGAAAGCCAGGATGATTACAGGGATCTTGGGGGGAAATGCCTGGCCTTAAAAAAAAAAAAAAAATTACTTTCAGATGAGGAGGTCATCCCCTCTGAGGAGGAGGGAGAGTGGATGGAGCTCAAGATCAGGATGCCAATTCCACCCCTCTTTGAGGATAAATCCTTGTCCTTTTTGACAGCTGAGGCATGCAGAGCTTTACAGCTCAAGGAGGAGCAGTCTATGGGGGCATTGTATGTTAATCCAATTCTGTCAGCATCCTCCTCTGCTCCAAAATGTTTCCAAGGTTTTCTTTGACCAAATTATTTAATAGGAATTGGCAGGTGTGGAGGAGAGAAGTAATCTCCCAGAGCCATGATCTAGGAATTATTTTTTTTTTTTTTAATTATTTTTGGGGAAGGTATAGCAAGTGGGGAAACCTTCCCTGTGGCAAACAAGGCTGTTTATAATTCTAGAACGCACACCACCATTCCAGTGGAGGGGACTCTGGAGCTATCATATTCACATGACAAGCCGCTTCAGGCGCAAACATTTGTACTTCCTAAACTTCATTTATTGTTGCCAGAGCCTTAAACCTCTGGGTCACTACACTGACCGACTGCATCCCTCCTGATTCAGAAAGTACGAGTATTTTTCAGTTAGTGGCCATGGCATCCTCCTTCCTTGGGGATTCCACTGTGGACAATTTACACTTGTCAGCCCGCTGGGACTACCATTCTGCAGCTGCCATGAGGGCCGTGTGGCTCAGACATTGGTCTGCTGATCAGTCTTAAAGATGACTGTTTAGCCTTCCTTTTGAAGGAAATTTATTGTTTGGTTCTGGTCTGGATTCTTTCTTGCAGGACATGCAGGATGAGAAGGGCCACCTCCCAGTGTTCAATCAGCAATGCAAAGCCACAGTTACTCAATGAGGACAGGGCAGTGGTCGGCGTAGATGGTCCCGGGGAGGGTATCATCCCTTTCAGAACTTCGGTACCCAAAGAAACAGAGGTACCTCTTCAGGCAATAGAGGGTAAGGCAATAGAGGATCCTTTCTCAGGTGCCATAGAGGAGGACTAACACAAAGGACTGGTACCTCACAATAAAGGTACGCAGGCCCATCCGTGCCCCCTTCCCCTTGGTGGAAGACTACAGGAATTTCTTGCAAGATGGCTCACACAATGTCAGACACCTGGGTTCTGGAAATTCTTCACCTGGGCTACGCCATAGAATTCTTAATGGTTCCCACAAGGGAACATCTTCTGCTGTTCCCAGTTTCACAGCAAGTGACAAAACACCAGGTGGTGTCAGACACTCTGACCCATCTCATTCAAATTGGGACTATCATTTGGTTCCCCCAGATGAACAGGGTCAAGGGTTCTACTCCCTCTACTTCATAGTTCCCAAGAAGTTCTCGGGGTTTAGACCCATTTTGGACCTGAAGCATCTGAACAAGTTTGTACACCATAACCAAGACGTTTAAGATGGAGTCTCTGAGGTCGATAATCTGGGTTGTTCAACCGGGGGACTTCTTGGCCTCAATAAGTCTGATGGATGCTTACCTTCATATCCCCATCTGACAGTCCCACCAAAAGTACCTTAGGTTCTCCATACTGGGCCGACATTTCCAGTACAGGGACTCCCGTTTTTCCTTGCAACAGCCGTTCATCCTTGCAACAGCCCCTTACATTTTCTCTGAGGTATTGATGGGGCCTGATGGAATTCACCCCAGAATTCTAGAAGAACTAAGGGAAGAACTAGTAACACCACTGACTACCCTTTTTAATAAATGATGGGAGGATGGTGTAGTACCTGAGGACTGGAGAAGGGTGGATGTGATTCCCTTCACAAAAGTGGGAGCAAGACAGAGGCAGGAAATGACAGACCTGTCAGTTTGACCTCAGTGGTAGGGAAAATTATGGAATCACTTCTGAAGGAAAGAATTGTTGAGTACGTAGAGGCCAGTGGGGCACAGAACCCTAGGCAGCATGGATTCACAGTGGGAAGGTCATGTCAGACAAATCTAATTGACTTCTTTGACTGGGTGACCAAAGTAGTAGACCAGGGAGGGGCTGTGGGCATTGCCTACCTAGACTTTAGCAAGGCATTTGACACAGTCCCGCACAAACGATTACTAAACAAATTAGCCAGCCTGGGAGTGGGTCCTAGGGTGGTAGCCTGGGTAAAACACTGGCAGGACAACAAGACACAGTTGGTAATTGTAAATGGAGTCTGCAGTGAAGAAAGGGGGGTTACTAGTGGGTACCGCAGGGTTCAGTACTGGGGCTGGTCCATTTTAATGTGTTTTATAAATGACATTGCAGAGGGACTGGAAGGGAAAGTATATCTCTTTGCAGATGAGACAAAGATCTGCAACAGGGGTGATACGCAAGGTGGGGTGGAAAGGATGAAAAGGGACTTGGCAAGGTTGGAGGAATTGTCAAATGTATGGCAGCTTAGATTCAACACAAAGAAGTGCAAAGTAATGCACCTGGGAAACAAAATCCCAGGGGAAGAGTACACAATGGTGGGTGAGATACTGACAACAACAAAAATGGAAAGGGACCTGGGGGTAGTCATATCAGACGACCTAAAGATGGGCCAGCAATGTGAGAAGGCAGTAAGGAGGGCTGGGGGAATACTGGGATGCATAGGGAGTGGCATCATCAGTAGAAAACAGGAGGTTATTGGCCCTCTGTACAGACAGTTGGTAAGACCACATCTGGAGTACTGTGTACAGTTTTGGAGACCCCCATCTCCACAAAGACATAGACGGGGTAGAGGCTGTCCATAGGAGGGCAACCAATATGGTGCAGGATCTGCACCAGAAGACATGAAGAAAGACTAAAGGAGCTTAAGATGTATAGCCTTGAGGAAAGGAGGGAGGGGACATGATAGAAACTTTCAAGTGCCTCAAGGGAATTGACAAAGTCCTAGAGGGTAGCATCTTTCAGAAAAAGAGATGTGCCAAAACAAGGAGGCACAATTTGAAGATAGAGGGGTGACTGCTTAGAGGTAATGTGAGGAAGTATTTCTTCAGAGAGGGTTGTAGATGCATGGAACGGCCTTCCTCAGGAGGTCGTAGAGTCAAAAACAGTGGGGGAATTCAAGAATGCATTGGACAGACATAAGGCAGTTCTAGTGGGGGTGGGGTAGAAGGAAATAGGCTGTTGGTCAGCTAGGATCTGCAGCTTATCCGTTAGGTAGAGAAATGGGCAGACTAGGTGGGCCAAGTGGTCCTTATCTGCCATCAAAGTCTATGTTTCTATGTTTCTTTTTCCATGTGAATCCCTCACCTAGCCTGTCTTCTGTTGAACACCCCTCCATCCGTACCCTGTCCTTAGTACTGCCTGGGGCTGCATATGAGCTTGCGGTCTCATGAAGAGAATTATCACACCTCAGATTGTAATCTTATACCTCAGAGAGTTGTGTACACCTATACTGCTATGCATCATCAGCTGGCACTATTAAAAAAATGCCTCCCTAATCACTCTCCAGTCCACATTCTCAATGTTTGACTTCTGCTCCCACAGTAAATATTAAGTAGATCACCACCCTTCTGCAACAGTTAAGATAGTATGTACAGTTCACTGTTGTGTTTTTTTCCCTCCTCATTACCAACAACTAGGTCTTCCTGGAGGACCAAGCGATAAGCATCATGACCCACCAGAAAAACTGCTGTTCATGCCCTCATGAAGGCTGCACTTAAAATGGATAACAATATTATTAGCAGGAGAGGCATACTAGTACCTTGAGCGAATCCACCTAACTTCCAGTATCAGTCTACTCCTTTACCTGTGATCTGCAGAACCCCGCAGGACAGTTCCCAGCAATTCTTCTCCAGTACTTTTCTGTGCTCTACTCCACAATGAGAGTTGGATGGCTACCACCCTTCCAAATCTTGAATGAGCTATACAAACTCCCTCAATACTGTCCTAACAAACGTCAACACCCCCCCCACCTGAGGGTAATCTCCCTACACTGAATTCAAGTAACAGTTTATGTGCAGCCCTGCCACTCTGAGTATTTGTCATCACTGGCTACTCTCATCCACAGTCAGGCAGCGATCATGATGCTGGAGCTCCACATTTCGGATCTCACAGTGATCTGCTCAACGTCCTCCTTCATGTCTTCAACGAACCTGAATATAGCTTTACCCTGCTGGAGTGGCCTCTTCAGTCCCTCTCTGACGTTCTTTCTTTTCACCTACTCCCCACACCGGAAACTGGTGAGTTCACTACCCTTCCGCATCATGAAGGTATTTAGTACAGTCTCCCGTGTTACATTTGCATATTAATAATAAACATGATCTTCTGGTGAGCCAGGCTGGTAGCAGCATGACACAGGTGGAGGGATGGGCTTTCCTACCCGTATAAGATCTGGGCCACCTGTGATTGGGCACTATTAAATGACGTGCATAATGATGTGCACACCCATCATTTAGTAGTGCCTAATCAAGGGTGGCCTGGATCTCTTGGGGATGGGAAAGCCCATTGTTCCCCTTGGTTCCTGCTGCTGTGGGCCTGACTTACTGGAAAGATATGTTTATATTTGATATGTCAAAATAAATCGAGGACTGTACTACTTGCATTCATGATGCGGAGGAGTGATGAGCTCACCAGTTTTTGGTGTGAGGAGGAATAGTGGAGAGTGAATACCAGGGGGGGTCTGAGGGGGCCACTCTTGCAGGATGCTGCCATATCGGGAAGAGGAAGGAGAGAAATATGACAGATTACTGTGGAGAAATGAGATGTGGTGCTGTCAGCACCTTGATCACTACCGACCCCGGTTGTCCTGGCTAACATTCCCTTCCCATAAAACCAGTTCATGCAATTGTCCAAGGCTATGTGTGGATATTAATGTAGGAAATGGCTGCCACTACACATTCAGTCGCTTCACTACCAGTCTAGTGTTACTTGTAAAGCACTTTGGGATACACTGTGTATGAAAACCACTATATAAATGCTGATTCTTATTATTATTTCCCTTGGAAAAAGAAGACAAGACAAGCATATATTAAAGTAT
This sequence comes from Neoceratodus forsteri, assembly GCA_016271365.2. Taxonomy (NCBI): domain Eukaryota; kingdom Metazoa; phylum Chordata; order Ceratodontiformes; family Ceratodontidae; genus Neoceratodus; species Neoceratodus forsteri. The sequence goes on along the minus strand of CM057450.1, from coordinate 251,063,619 downwards.
GAACTCTAACACTGGACTGCACAAGAACTTTGCTACAAAAAAGTGGTGTATCTAGGGGTGGTGAAGCCCACCACATAGTAACGTACTTGTTTGCTGCTGCTGCTGCATTTCACCTTGCTGAAGAAATCTGATTTATTGATTCTACAAATGTTTATATTCAAACTATGGATTACATTGTAGGTACTGTCAGAAACGTACTAAAAAAGAATAATAGCAGAAAGTATAAAGGTTTAATAAAAATTTTAAAAAGTGCATATTAAGCATGCACACCACCCCAGTACCTCATTGTAGCATCCTGGATCCACCATAGCCACTAAACCACCAGGTTATTCAAGATTTGTACTGCACTGTGGTTTGCCACAGAGAAAGTCGGTTGGATTAAAACTAATTTTCAGCATGTTAAAGTAAACAAAATGAACAGAACCATAGCCTAACATGTGCATTATACAAAATAATGCACATGGTTTTGACCATTTGGTGAAACAATTCTATATAAAGGGAAAAAAGAACTAGTTAACACTATAGAGAGCCATATATATCTCTCTGACTTTGGCTCCATTGATGTCATCACATAACACATTTGGCAGCCATTTTAGGAAGCAGGTAAGACAATTTCTTTGAAATTGGAAGGCTGATTTTACAATTTTCAAATGCTCCAGAACCATATTTAGGTAAATTATGTAAATGTAGTTTTAGCATTAATGAATACAGCAGCCTTTCCTTTAGTCACTTACGGAGTCAGATTTCTGAATACTTTGTTGTCAAAATGTTATTTAGGTATCCTTTAAAGTACATCATGATTATTATTTTTGGTTTGTTTGAATTAGATTTAAATATTTTAATGTTAGTGTGTGTTAATATGTGGTAGGGTTAGAGATGGGGTTCAGGGGACTTTCCATCCTGTGTACACAGCTTAGCTGACACATCGAGTGATTACAAGGACACCTCTGACAATGGCTATTTTGGAACAGGTGGCCTTTTCTGGTAAAACTCTTTCAATAAATAAACTACACCAGTAATAGTGGACGAGCTGTAATTACAAATATCTGCCATTTTAAGATGTGCTACTGTCCTTCCCATTGCTCCTACTCTAAAGCTATTTGTAATGTCACAGAAGTTTTTAAAAGTGGTAGGAACTATTCTATGCTGTTAAATACCCTACTGTATTTCCATATCAGTCATACATACCAGATAACATGATATGTGATACGTAGCGTGGAGGCAGTATAGCGCAGTGGTTTGAGGCTCTGAGCTGCAATTCTGGAGACCAGGGTTTGAATCCCACAGCCTAGACTTGCATACTGTGTGACCCTGCACAAATCATTTCACTCCCTTGTGCTCCCAGGTTGCACCTGTAAACAAGCTTCAGCTTAGTGTGTCTCTTCTGGTAAAAAAAAAAATAAAATAATGTTTGATAAATTACCTAAATTTGCAGTGCCATCAAATCTAGATTGTATTCCTTTCTCCTCACCAGCTACTGCTCTCTCTCTCTCTCTCTTCCTTTTCTCATTTCTGGGGCTTAGCATGACATTAGTCACACCATTATGTGCTGTTCATCTGAGATGCCTGGAATGGCCTTCCTGGAATATCCAGGTAGTATGAAAATTGACAGCAATAACTACTGAGGAGAGAGAGAGGTGTAGCACTGCTAGAAATGAAATAAAATATTAGATTATTAATTTAACAACAAATGGGGTAACAAATATTAAAATATAGGACAGATCCTAAAAGGAAAAATGGTGAGCATTTAAAGGTATAAAAGCATTCCTTATCACAGCAGTCAAAGACCATACTCACAATGCAGCCTAGAAAGGATTAGGTTGATTTGCTGCTAATGGTCTTAATAGCCCTACTTCACACCTCTCAGATTTACTGGTATACAAACAAAGGTTTACAAGACATCAGAATTTGTTTGTAATATGAACATGCAAGTAAAATGGTGAAGGATTTAACAGAATATTTGCAGATGACACACAGATCTGCAACAGGGTTGATACACAAGGAGGCGTGGAAAGGATGAGAAGGGACTTAGCAAGGTTGGAGGAATGGTCAGAAGTATGGCAGCTAGGATTTAATGCAAAGAAGTGCAAAATGCACCTGGGAAATAAGAACCCAGGGGAAGAATACACAATGGGGGGGGGGTAGTAATAACAACAAAACAGGAAAGGGACCTGGGGGTAATCATATCAGATGACCTTAAGGTTAGCAAGCAATGTGAGAAAGGCAGTAGGGAGGCTGGGGTATACTGGGATGCATAGGGAGAGGCATCAGCAGCAGCAAACAGGAAGTTGTTATCCCTCTGTACAGACAGTTGGTGAGACCCCATCTGAGTACTGCATCCAGTTCTGGAGACCCCATCTCTGCAGGACATAGACAGGATGAGGCAGTCCAGAGGAGGGCAACTAAAATGGTGCAGGGTCTGCAAGAGAAGCCGTATGAGGAGAGACTAAAGGAGCTTAATATTTATACCCTTGAGGAAAGAAGGGAGAGGGGGGACATGATAGAAACTGAAGTACCTCAGTGGAATCAACAAAGTCCAAGAGGGAAGCATCTTTCAGAAAAAGAGACGTGCAAGAACAAGGGGACACAATTTAAAGATGGGGGAGCGGTTCAGGGGCAATGTAAGGAAGTATTATTTCACAGAGAGGGTAGTGGATGCATGGAACAGCCTTCCTGAGGAGGTTGTGGGGTCTAAAACTGGGAGAATTCAAGAATGCATGGGACAGACATAAGGCAATTCTTCTGGGGGGTAGGAAGAAATAGGCTGTTGGTTAACTAGGATCTGCGGCCTATCCTGTAGGTAGGGAAATGGGCAGACTAGATGGGCCAAGCGGTCCTTATCTGCCGTCAAAGTCTATGTTTCTATGTTTCTATGTTGTGTGGGACTCAGTTGTTGGGGGGTGGAACTGGGGGAGGGTGGTGAGAGGGAGGTAAGGTGCCTGCCTGGCACCATGACTTGGAGTGGCAGGAAGCAAATCCTCAGGATTGTGGGAGCAGCATCATGGAAGAGGGAGCTAGACATTATTGTCTACCTTGGGACAAATGACCTAGCTGGATATGGAATCAAAGAAGTGTAGGAGGAGCTTGTGGAGTTGGAGAGGGGCCTTAGGAAGCACGCATGGTAACCTTTTCGAAGGTGCTGCCTGCCTATGGTATGGGAGAGGCTAGGGTACTCCATACCATGCAGTTCAATGATTGGTTGAAAGACTGGTGTAGAGCACAGGGTTTTTGCATTAATGAGGACTGGGGGTCCACCTGTCAGGATGCAGGCCTAAACTGGTGCGATGGTCTGCATCAGTCCAGGAGGGGAACCATGCTCCTAGGTGATAGCTTTAAATACTTCAATGGAAATCTTTTAAACTAGACAAGGGGGGAGGTGCTGATATGAAGCAGGAAATTACAAGCCCCCTTCCCACAAAACAAGGTAGTTAGAGATGTAAACACCAAGGTACAGAGGTCGATAGGGAGCAGGATGGGGTAAATGGAGAAAGAGGCAAAGGCAGTAATGGTAGGGATGGGGCAAAAAAGAGTAAGGCCATCATAAAATGGAGGGCAATGAGTACCAATGCCCTTAATCTAGGTAACAGGCTTCCTGAGCTAGTGACCCTAATGGAAAAGGGACAGCTGGATATTGTGGTACACTGAGAACCATGACTGGGATATCAACATACCAGGGTACACAATCTACAGGAGGGACAGGGAGGGTAAAAGGAGAGGAGGAGTAGCTCTCTACATCAGGGAAAGGATCAAAACAATTGAACTAAAGAATACACAAAGAGGAGAGGAGGCACTGTAGGTCACATTGGAGGCAGGTAGTGGCACCATAATCTGCACAGGGGTTGTATACAGACTCCCATCTCAGGGGAGGAAATGGACAAGGAAATGATATAAGACATCCTCAGAATGGCAGAAAAGGGGGAGATATTGTTATGGTGGACCTGAATATGCCAGATGTTAACTGGAGCACATTTACTGCAGCCACATCCAAGAGTGGGGTCATTCTCAATGCCCTACAGGGGGCATGCCTCAGACAGCTAGTGCTGGAACCAACTTGGGAGGAAGTAATCTTAGACCTGGTACTCTCAAATATGGATGGAGAGAGGATCACAGTTTTAGAAGTGGGTAGTCATCTAGGAGCAAGTGACCACCACACAGTGTGGTTCATGATAAACACAGCTGTGGAGTCAAGCCATACACAAGCAAGGGTACTTGACTTTAGAAGGGCTGACTTTAGCAAAATGGGGGTGTAGCTAAGGAATGCTCTAGCAAATAGGCAAGAAGAAGTGTGGAAGAACAATGGGAAAAAATCAAAACTGTCATTACAGAGGCAACAAGCATTTGTGTGCAGCGAATAAAGAAAACAAAACAAAGTGAAAAAACACCTTGGTTCTCAAAAGAGGTGGTAAGGAAGGTTATGGAGAAAAAGATAGCATTCAGGAAGTATAAGGAATCAAAGAAGGAGCAAGACAGAGAACTGTATCAGTTAAAGCAGAGTGAAGTGGGGAAGGCAGTCAGGATAGCAAAGACCGAAACTCAGGAAAAGACAGCCAGCTCAGTTAAGAAGCAAGATAAAACCTTTTATAGATACATTAGGGAGTGAAGAAAGACCAGGGGAGGGATAGTGAGGCTTAGCAAGGGGAAGGGAGGTGGCCAAAGAGCAACCGTGAAAAGGCTGAGATACTGAATGAATACTTTTGCTCAATATTCACAAAAGAAGAAGAGGGAGAGGTACCTAAACCAAACAATAGAAGCACTCTGGCAGGGGAGTCGATACCAATCCATTCACAGAAGAAAGGGTCCTGAAAGAACTCTTAAAACTCAAGGTGGACAAAGCAATGTGACCTGACAGGATTCACCCCAGAATTCTAAAAGAACTAAGGGGAGACCTAGTGACACCACTGACTACCCTTTTTAACAAATCATAGAAGGATGGTGTGGTACTTGAGGACTGGAGGAAGGCAGATGTCATCCTCCTTCACAAGAGTGGGAGCAAGACAGAGGCAGGAAACTACAGACCTGTTAGTTTGACCTCAGTGGTAGGAAAATGATGGAATCACTTCTGAAAGAAAGAATTGTTGAGAACCTGGAGGCCAGCGGGGCAGCATGGACCCAGGGCAACATGGATTCACAGCAGGAAGGTCATGTCAGACAAATCTAATAGATTTCTTTGACTGGGTGACCAAAGTAGTAGACCAGTGAGGGGCTGCAGATATGGCCTACTTATACTTTAGAAAGGCATTTGACACAGTACCACACAAAACATTAATAAGCAAGTTAGCCATCCTGGGCGTGGGTCCCAGGGTGGTAGCCTGGGTAACAAATTGACTGGACAACAGGACGCAGCGGTAATAGTAAACAGAGCACACTCTGGAGAAAGGGGAGTTACTAGTGGGGTACCACAGGGTTCAGTACTGGGACCAGTACTGTTTAATGTCTTTATAGGTGACATTGCAGAGGGTCTGGAAGGAAAAGTATGCCTCTTTGCAGATGACACAAAGATCTGCAACAGGGTTGATACACAAGGAGGGGTGGAAATGATGAAAAGGGACTTGGCAAGGTTGGAGCAATTATTATTTTTTATTTATTATTTTTTTTAACCAGGAGAGACACACTAAGCTAAAGCTTGTTTACTGGTGTGACCTGGGAGCACAAGGAAGTTAAGTGACTTGCTCAGGGTCATTTAGTAGCAAGTGGGGAATGTGGAATTCAAACCCAGGTCTCCAGGTTTGCAGCTCAGAGCCTTAAACCACTGTGTGATACTGCCTCCTTAATGGTATCTAGAGTGCCAGTGGGGCACAGGACCCAAGGCAGCATGGATTGACAGCAAGATTATGTCAGTGGTTAAGAGTATGGCAGCTTAGTTTCAATGTAAAGAAGTGCAAAGTAACGCACGTGGGAGACAAAAACCCAGGGGAAGAGTACACAGTGGGAGGAGGTACTAACAACAAAAATGGAAAGGGACCTGGAGGTACTCATATCAGATGACCTTAAGGTAGGCAAGCAATGTGAGAAGGCAGTAAGAAGTTTGGGGGGGGGATTCTGGGATGCATAGGGAGAGGCATCACCAGTAGAAAGCAAGAAGTTGTTATCGCTCTGCACAGACAATTGGTGAGATCCCATCTGGGGTACTGCGAACAGTTCTGGAGACCCCATCTCTGCAAGGACATAGACAGGATGGAGGCAGTCCAGAGAAGGGCAACCAAAATGTTGCAGGGTCTGCACCAGAAGACATACAAAGAGAGACTAAAAGAGCTTATTATGTATACCCTTGAGGAAAGTAGGGAGGGGGGGACATGATAGAAACCTTCAAGTTCCTCAAGGGAATCAATAAAGTCCAAGAAGGTAGCATATTTCAGAAAAAGAGATGCACAAGAACAAGGGGGCACAATTTGAAGATAGAGGGGGCATGTCTGGGGCAATGTGAGGAAGTATTTTTTCATGGCAAGGTTGGTGGATGCATGGAACAGCATTCCTGAGGATGTCGTGGGGTCAAAAACAGTGGGGGAATTAAAGAATGCATGGGATCAACATAAGGCAATTCTAGTGGGGGATAGGAAGGGGATAAGGAGGAAGTAGGCTGATGGTTGACTAGGATCTGCAGCTTATCCAATTGGTAGGGAAATGGGCAGTGTAAGTGGGCCAAGCGGTCCTCATCTGCTGCCAAAGTCTATGTTTCTATGTTTTAATGTTTCTGTGTTTTGCTGGGATATTTTGCAGGATTCTGCAAGAACTCAGTGTAATCCAGTTACAGTTATTTCATTTTTGTCATGCACTATACTGTGCAATCTCACAGTTCACTAAGGTTTTCAAAGCTTTAAAATTAGATGATTAAATGTTTTTCCCTCTAATAACTGCTTATGCCACACAAGAACGGTAGGTTCTGGAAGAACAGTACTAAGGGTGTCAAGTAAAGTGTGAATATCTTTCCTAGCCTGAACACGTGGAAACAATAAGACTGGGAAGATAATAGGTCTCCTGTAAATCTGCAATCAGAAACAATTCCCTATGCAAGTTAAATTGGTATATACATCAAAGTCTTTTAACATCTAATGCAAAATGATGGACATATTCTACCAGGTGTTAAATGAGAATCATAGGTTATTCTCTTGAAATATGCAAAGTGGGGTTAAATTCCTGGATGGGTTAAGAACCTATCCCAAATCTGCAGAGGTAAATAATGACTGCCTTGCACTTCATAAGAAGATACTGTAGTTGGGAGCAACTGGAATGATGGAGGGTATATTAGTTAAAACAGGGTTATTCAGACCCCTCCATCCTTCAGAGTAATCCAATACACAATATATTCTTGAATAACTCATCACATTACTGATCATAGTTGTAATGCATTTCACTATCTTCTCCTTGTGCATGCTAATGGATCTATTTTTTATTGTTTCCATTCACAGATGAGACCAACCCATGGCTAACCCAGTCATTTTGTGAGTCCATATATCCTGGATTCTAAATGTTGGAAGTACATTGGGATGTTCCCGATATCCCTTAAATCTTTATTTCTTATCCTGTGGACCATCTCGTTCGTAGAAAAAAATTCCTGCCTTTGCCCATCAAGAAATTGCTTAGGTGCACCAGAATTGTTTATTTGTATCACATACTTGGTTGCATCTGCTATCTATGTGGAATTGAATAATCTTTACAACTTTTGTCCCTAATCCACCCTTGAACCTGGGTACACAAAACCAATTTTATTAATATGTTTTAATTACTTTTGTGTAGGTATTTATTTCATATCATGTTTATTCACATTTTTATGTTACTGATGTAATCTACCTTTAAGTGAATTCTAGTATAAAGGACAGTGTTTTTTTTTTTACCACGTTAGCCTTTGACAAAACTTACTTCATGTGAAACGCATCAAGTGACACGATGCCTGTTTGTGAGTGGAGGGGGACTGGGAAGAGAAATACCTTGGATTTCATGAGATGCCATTTAAGTTTGTTTGTTTGACACAGTGTTTTAACATGGAATAAATTGAAGCACTTTTGGTGAAAATCCTTAGGTATGCTTTCTTTCTTTCTCATGTAGCAGAAAAGGTCAGAGCCAAAAGGCTGGCCTTCAGGAAATATAAGGGAACGCAGCAGGATGAAGATCGGGAGGCATGCCAAACTTCCTTACGGGAAGCAGAGAAGGCAGTAAGGCAGGCAAAGGCCCAAACCGAGGAAGCACTAGAACAAATAGTAAAAGAAGGTGACAAGACTTTCTATAGATACAATAGAGAAAGGAGAAAGTCCAGAGGGGGTATTGCTAAGATTAAAGGGGATAAGGAGCATGTGAGAAGAAGGACCATGTAAAAGCATCTATCCTAAATAGATACTTTTATTCAGTATTTACTGAAGAGAAGGTAGGGCAGGGTCCGCTGCGCTGCACCATGGACACAGGGGGGAAGGAGGTGAGTACTAGTCCCTTCACAAAAGAAGGGGTTCTACCAAAGCTCGATAAGCTCAGGGTGGACAAGGCAATGGGACCTGATGGCATACATCCCAGGGTACTAAAGGAGCTAAGGGTGGAACTAGCAGAGCCATTATCAGAACTGTTTAGTGAGTCTCTGAGCACAGGAGAGGTCCCAGAAAATGGGAAAAGGGCTCATGTGATCCCACTCCTCAAGCAGGGAGGAGGCAGGGAACTACAGACCAGTCAGTCTTACCTCAGTAGTAGGTAAGATTATGGAGACACTCCTTCAGGAAAGGATAGTGCAACACCTAGAATCCATAGGAGCACAGGATCCAAGACAGCATGTGTTTACTAAAGGAAGGTCCTGTCAAACTAATCTCATAGATTTCTTTGACTGGTAACCAGAGTGGTGGACCAAGGGGGAGCATTTGATGTTGCCTACCTTGACTTCAGCAAAGCTTTCAATTCTGTTCCACATAGAAGATTGATTAATAAGCTGGGTAGGCTGGGGAGGTCAGACATTGGTCAACTGGGTAGCAAACTGGTTGACAGGCAGAAAACAGAGAGTGGAGGTAAATGGTATACAGTCAGAAGAGATGCAAGTCACAAGTGGGGTACCTCAGGGATCAGTCCTGGGGCCAGTACTCTTCAATATCTTCATCAGTGACATTGCAGATGGCCTGGAGGGTAAGGTTTGTCTGTTTTTTTATTTATTTTTATTCAGAGATTGGAAAGTACCTTTGAGTCAGAGACTCATTTACAAAGGTTCCATGTCACACGTATTGAACAATACAAAGTTAAGGTAACATACAGAGCAGTGAACATAAACACACTTGATACATGGAAATTGTAAGAAATAAGGCTCACAGTAATGACCTAACAGACTTATGGAGGCACAGATAAGCATCTAGTAAGAAAGAAAGAAAAAGAAAGGAAAATGGGAAGCGGGGCAAGCCAGCCAGAGGCCACTGTCATTGCAGGGGGAGGAACTTATGACAGGGTCAGTAGCAGTCATAGCAGTTTGAGGACTGGAGGTGACCCTTAAGGTGGGTTTTGAAGAGGCTGATAGAGTTTTGGGTTGTGATGAAACTGGTTTGAAGATGACACCAAGATCTGCAACAGAGTAGATGATCCAGATGGGATGGGCAGAATGAGAAGAGATCTGGATAAACTAGCAAAATGGTCAGAAGAGTGGCAACTGGGGTTTAATGCAAAGAAGTGCAAGATCATGAACATAGGGAAGAGAAACCCTGAAGCCACCTATAGGCTGGGAGGGGTGTTGCTGGCAGTCACAAGGGAAGTAAGAGACTTGGGTGCCACCATCACCGATGACCTGAAATCATCCAAGCAGACCTCTAAAGCTGTAAGTAAGGCTAGAGTGATGTGCTGTATTAGTAGGGGTATCACAAGTCAGAAAAAAGAAGGAGGTAATAAACCCTCTTTACAAGACACTGGTTAGGCCACATCTGGAGTACTGCATGCAGTACTGTAGGTCACACCTTCACCAGGACATTAATCAAACTGAGGCAGTCCAGAGAAGGGCAACCAAAATAGTGCAGGGACTGCATCAGAAAACATATGAGGACAGATTAACGGAGTTCAATATGTATACCCTGGAGCAAAGGAAGGAGAGAGGTGATATGATTGATACATTCAAACACCTTAAGGGCATTAACAAGTTGAAAGAGTCTAACATGTTTCAATATAAGAAAAATAGCAGGACAAGAAGACACAGTATGAGATGAGTGGGAGGCTGATTAAGGGGTAATGTAAGAAAGTTATGTTTCACAGAAAGGGTGGTGGATGCATGGAATGGCCTACCTCAGGAAGTGGTGGATATGAATACAGTGCAGGGCTTCAAACAGGCATGGGATAGACATAAGGGATAATACAGATGAGTATGAATAGATAGACCATTGACAGAGCAAAGGCCTATGGCACATTCATAAGATAGAAAAAGAAAAGGGCAGACTGGATGGGCCTTGTGGTCCTTATCTGCCCTCAACTTCTATGTTTCTATGAAGCAGTTGTTGTCAAGTGTTTATATCTTGTATTCCATTCACTGAAGACCTGTTCTAAGAGTCCATGCTTGTTAATTGCAGAAAAGATTAGTAAATGAAAGACCCCCATCCCTTTTAAAGAGTTGTAAAGTAGAAAATCAAACACAAGACTTAGTACTTACCCTAACCTCCTTCCCTTGGTTGATAAGGCCCCCTACCTACTTCAAAGAAATATTTCTAGTGAACTGGAATGTCTTTTCCCCCTCTAAAACAAACCAGAGTAAGAGTCAACCACTTACCTTGGATAACCTCTGAACTTCTGGCCTGTCTCAGGGCTAGAGATCAAGCCTGGAAGCATCATAAAGCCACCCAACATCCTAGTGACCTCTCAAACTACCGCATGCTCTGAAAAGCTTGCACCAGGGCTACCAGGTTAGCCAAGATCGAATATATCAAATCTGCCTTCATCACCAACATAAACTCCCCTTCTAAGTTCTGGAAGGTGGTCAATGCCCTATTTACCCCATCATCCCACCCACCCACCCCAGTGCTTAAAGTAAATAGCTCTCTAGTGTCTGACCCACCAGCAGTAGCAGCGGTATTTAACTCCTACTATACCTCCTGTACCACTGAGCTACTGAAATCCCTCTCTTCCTACCCATCACCCTTCCTACCTCTACTGGTGTGCCCGCCCTCCACCACCATTCCATCTCCCCGTCTCTTTCACTTCTGTAGCCACAAATGATGCTCTAAGTGCCCTCCTCACCATCAACCCCTCTAAAGGTAACTCCCCTGATGGCCACAACCCAAAAGTCCTCTCCCTCTCTGCTCCAGCCATTGCCTACTCCCCTTTCATTAATCCTAAATCTCTCATTCTCTACTGCCTCAGTCCCTTCTTCATGGAAACATGCAGTGGTCCTCCCTGTACCCAAAGGCGGTAACCCCTCATCACCTTGCAACTATCACCCCATTTCTCTCCTCCCTACCCTTGCCAAGCTTAAAGAACACATTGTCCTCTCCCAACTCACATATTTTGTATCTAACACCTCCTTTTTCACCACTTTCCAGTCTGGTTTCAGGAAAAAACATTCAACCACCACCTCTCTCCTGAGGCTCACAGACTCTTTCCTAACTAAGATGGACAATGGCCAAATTACCTCTGCCATTTTTGTTGACCTTGCCAAGGCCTTTGACACCATTTCTCACTCCCTTCTCCTCAACTCACTCCCAGCAGCTGGACTCTCTACCTCTGTCACAAACTGGTTCAAAGCCTACCTTATTGGCAGAACCCAATCAGTTAAGATCTTGGATGTCACTTCACCTCCCCTCCCAATTAGCACTGGTGCCCCCCAGGGCTCTGTATTTAGGTCCCTTCTATTCTCCATCTTCTTAAATGACCTTCCCTCTGATTTCTCCCCCTCCACCACTATACATATGTATGCCAATGATACAGTCCTGTATGCATCTGGCTCCTGTCTCACTGAGGTTGCAACCAACTTACAGCAAGATTTTGACAAGATTCTTCTCTGGTTTGCTAACCATCAAGTTTTTCTCAGTGCCAAGAAGACTGTCTCCATGATCTTTGGCACAAGGCAGAGACTCTCTAGGCTTCCCTCCCTATCAACTTTCTACATACTTGATGGGACTTTCTTGAGGGCACATCTTCCTTCAGGTACTTAGGTGTTTGGTTGGACCAACACTTAAACTTTTCTGGACATATTGATGCCATCCAGAAAAAACTGTGCCTCAAGCTTGGCACCCTTTTCAGGAACTGTAGTTGCATCCCTCCTACGGCTAGGCATGAGTTTGTTCAGAATATGATACCGCCAATTTTTGACTACTGTGATGTAGTCTATGGTGCTGCCCCTAAGTCCTCCCTGGCCAGACTGGACATCCACTTCAATTTCTTCTGCTGCTTTGCCCTGGATGCCCTCCCTTGCATCCATCACTGTGATCTTTATCATGCCCTATCCTTCACCTCTCTTACAAATAGACGACTCTCCCACTGTGCTAAATTCACCTCTAAGCACTGGTTATGTGAGCTCCCTTACTACCTAACCTCCTCCTTTATAAACAACCCCCCTCATCCTCCCATTCCCTTAGATCAACCTACTCCCGAACCCTGGTAGTCCCCCACAAATCCACCCTAATCGGCCAATCCACTTACCCTCACCACCTCCCAAAAATTTTAATTCGCCCCCCCAAATCCTGCACACGTCCTCTGTCTACTCCATCAGCTCTGCCCTTAAGAATTACCTTGCACCTAGCTGTTCCTGCCATGTCACTCCCTAATTCCCTCCTATAAGCCCTGGATAAAACTACCCCCCCACCATCACCTAACTAATTTCTAGCTCTCCTCCCCTTTCTCCAAACTAATTCCCCTTACTGATCTCACTTGATCTCTCAGACTGTAAGGGATGTCAAATGCTCTCTATGGGTTGCTCTCCTATCCCCCCAGAAGCTTGTATCCCTCATCTACTCCCCTCCCCTATATCCCTCCACCTCACCCCTCCCTCTCCTTTCATACTTTTCTTACATGTAAGTACTTGTTACTTATTAACGTGGCACTTATTATTGATTCACTTTTTCTACATATTATGCACAACTCTGTTTTAACACTGTTTGTAACACCTGCTGTGCAAATGTATGTTAATGTTGATCTTGTAACTTGAGTGTAACTTGAGTGTGACTCTTTCCCATCCCCTGCTTTTCCGTCCGCTTTTCTTTACGTTTACGTAAGCACTTGTTTACTTATTAACCCAGCACTTATTATTGATCACTCTTTCTACCTATTGTCTGCAACACTGTTGTACCACTGCTTGTAACACCTGCCTCAAAACTGTATGTTAATGTTGATTTTGGAACTTTCAGTCCTATTGTACCCCTTCCCCCCAGGTCGCACAGAGAGACGAGTGACTTGTCGCTCAGTGTGCCTTCCTGGTGAAACATTTCAATAAATAAATAAATACTGTGCTGGAAGAAAAATGAGATCACTCTATTCCATTTGTGAAAATCAAGGGGTGGACTAGAACATGTTAGGGCTTCAGAAAGAGATTTAGAAACCTAGGTGACTAGATGTTCCTGTGTATCATATCAATGTGGGATTACAATGTTAAGGGAATGAGATCCCATTTTGCCAAATCCAATGTTATTTGAGATTCTACTGGGGGATTATGGAGATGATACAAATAAGCAAGGTCACAGGGAATATGTACTCCCAGGTATTTAAGTGAGACAGAGTCCCATTGAAAGGGTAGTGACAGGTGTAGTTCCTATTTTGGTGTCTACCCTAAAACAGACACTTCATATTTATCTGTGTTTAGTTTATATCACATCAAATAGTAAACATGCATTTGTCAATGCCGAATATTTGCTTGCTGGTATTAGCATTGGAAATGCAAGAGTTAGACAGATGCAGAATAGGAATGGCAGTAAAGTATTGAACCCCACGCCAACCCCACCTCCATGCTGTAGAGACAGACAGAAATTGGGGTAAGTGTTTGGGTCGTCACCCATGACGGTCATGCCATGTCACCTCACCCTATTCTGCAGACACTGACACATGATGAGGTGTGCCTTAGGGTGTTTGGCTTTACAGTCACCCCATTCCATAAGGACATATGCTGAAATGGGTGCAGCATAGGAGAATGGGGTGAAGTCTCGGGCTGAAGAGTCCAAGGTACACCTTGATGCCTGTCAGTGGCTGGGGGTGAGGGTGGGATGGCATGAGCAGTACAGTCAGCAATCCAAAGGCACACCCCGATGTCTATCAGTCTGTACAGGGCAGGATGTTATGGTTAGAAACCCTAACACCTAGGGTGTTTGTTGGTATTTGCACTACAAATTTTCAACATGGCCTTTTTGTGACCCCACCTCAGGAAAGCATTTAGGATCTCTTCTCATGAAGACTGATAGTGTGATTTTGTCAATGTGTCCCGAATGTTGAGTTGCAACAGCAACCATGCCATTCTGTGCCACACATATGAAAACACAGATTAGGCAGGATGTGAAGAATGACAGCTGTACCATCCATAGGGAGGTGTGAAGAGATGGCAATGTTGAAAATCTGTAGTGGGAATATTAAAAATGCTCGCACTTCTGAGCATATGTGAAAACTGCACAGCGCATGCTTGTAACACAGTCATTTTATGGACATTTGTCACCAAATTTTCAACATAGGCATTTTAGGATCTCTGCTCATGAACAGTGTCATTGTGATTTTCTTAATGTGTCCCAAACACTGATTTCGCACAGCAACCAAGCTATTCTGCGTTGGAAGTGCAGAAACACATTTCGGCCAGGATATGAAAAATGACAGCTGTACTGTTCATAAGGAGGTGCAGAAAAATGACAATGTTGAAAATCTGGAGTGAAAATATTACAAATGTGCGAAGTTACGAGCGTGCGTGGAAACTGAGCAACACACATTTGTAACACAGTCATTTTATGGACTTTCATCCCCAAATTTTCAACATAGGCATTTTAGGACCTCTGCTAATGAACAGTGTCACAGTGATTTTCTTAATGTGCCCTGAACACTGATTTCCCACAGCAACCAAGCTATTCTACACTGGAAGTGCGAAAACACATTTTGGGCAGGATGCGCAAAATGACAGCTGTACTGAACAGGTACCTAAGGAGGTGTGGAAAAATGGCAATGTTAAAAATCTGGAGTGAAAATATTACAAATGTGTGAAGTTACAAGCATGCATGGACACTGCACAATGCACACTTGTAACTGTAATTTTATGGACTTTCATCACAAAATTTTCAAGATAGGCATTTTAGGACCTCTGCTAATGAACAGTGTCACTGTGATTTTCTTAACGTGTCCCAAACACTGATTTCCCATAGAGACCACGTTATTCTGTGCTGGAAGTGCAAAAACCCATTTCAGCCAGGATGTGAAAAATGACAGCTGTACTGTTCACAAGGAGGTGCAGAAAAATGACAATGTTGAAAATCTGGAGTGAAAATATTGTGAATTTGCGAAGTTATGAGCGTGCGTAACAGCTGTGGAACACATGCTCATAAAACAGTCATTTCTTGGATTTGTTCCACCAAATTTGCAACACAGACTTTTTGAGAGGCCACCTCCTGAACACTGGCACTGTCATTTTGTTAATTAGTCCTGAAAGGTGATTCCACGCAATGACCGAAAAATCACCTTTCAGGATGGAATAACACAATGACAGTGGCCGAACTCATGAGGAGGGGTCCCAATAACCTCATGTTAAACATTTGGTGCCAAAATTCCCCAAAATGCCTTAGATATGCACCAAACTTGAAAAAACCCTATTTATGCCATTATACAGCTTACCAGCATTTCTTCAGTTTGCGGTCGACTTTGAAGAGTGCAGACGTGTTCCCGGTCCACCGAAGATCGTGTCGCTGGGCTCCAGAGGAAAGTATGGGGTGAGGGGGGTTTGGGGAGGCAGGGTGCACAGAGGGTGGGTGCGGGTTGGGGGCAGGGCCAGCAGACTCAACGAGGGACCGTTTTCTGATTTACAGGAAAGAAAAGAAAAAAGAAAAAACATTGCGGGACTTTTTTACTAGGGACATTTGGCACACTGGGGTGGGCTTCCAGTGTGCCACCTGAGTGTTTTTTGGGGGGTCTGTAGACAATGGGGGATTGGGAACCCCCTGTCAGCACATACAGGGGTGCAAGAGCCGAGGGGGATTGGGCACCCATTTTGGAGGGGACATCATGCTGACGGGGATTGGGCCCCCTGTCGGCAAACAAAAACTGTTTTGGGGTGGCACATGATGCTGAGGGGATTGGGCACCCCCTAGGCACTGGGAGGTGTCTGATATTGTTTGTGAACATGGAAGTGGCTTGCTGCCATGTTCACAAACAATATTACAGTAGGCAACGTTCCACTCTGCAATGACGGGTTGCTCCCTCATTGCAGCAGAATGGCTGATGCTGCAATGATGAGGCAGTCCCTGATTGCTGCAGTGAAAACGTTACAAGTTGGTGACATTTTTGGAATCCAGTGTTATTGGCACACAGTACTGCCATTGGTCCACCAGTGCCAAGCTCCGAAATGCAATGCCCCCGTCGGCTGCCACACTGCCGCGCCTCCACTTCTCTCCTAAGCTGCCACATAATGTTTCTTGTGCATGCACGCAAGCAAACATAAAATGAGTACAAATGTTCAGTATTGACATAATTGACTCTCCAGTGTCTGCAATACATATTAAAATACTGTTGACATAAATGGTGATCTTATGTGTGTTTACACCACTCTGTGGAAAGAAAACTAATCTTTTGAACTAACGGTTCTGTTTAGACAACACATAGAGAAAAAGGACCCTGTCAAATCCCACTATAATGTAGGCATGACAGTGAAATTTAGCCATTAATCTTAGCATAGGCTTGAGGGGAGTTATAAAGGGAACAGGGAAAGGAAGAATGAAACTAAAAAAAAAAGAGAGAGCTTCTGGATTAAAAATGGTCAAAAAATGTATTCAAACACCTTTTCCATATGAACTCTGAGAATGCAGTTAGGAAGATCTATAGCAGAGATAAAGAGTCTATTTTTTTTGTGTTGATTGCGCGCATGCGCAAGAAACATGTTGCGGCAGCTTGCTGCAGAAGCAGGATGTGGAGGCACGACACTGTTGTGGCCAATGCTGCCACTGCCTTTGGAGGCTTGGCCCGCATTCTCCAATGGGATGACACACTGCGTCTGACACTAGTTAAGTCAGCGTGCCACCACCTTAAAACATTTTAGCCACTGCAATCAGGGACCGCCTCGTCATTGCAGCGTCATCCCGCTGCAATGAGGGAGCAACCCCTCATTGCAGGGCTTGCCGATGGGGCACTCAATCCCCATCAGCTTCAGTTCCCCTTCCCCTTGCCAACAGGGGAGTCACTCCCCATCAGCATAAGTCCCCCCTGATTTTGTTCTGTGTTGAGGGTGGTGTCCAATCCCCCTCAGCTCTTGTGCCCCCTTCCATATGTGCTGATGAGGGTGCTCAATACACTGTTGGCTATAGATTCCCACCCCAAACACTCAGGTGGCATTCTGGGAGCTCACCCCAGTGTGCCAAATGCCCCTGAAAAAGGAAAAAAACTGTCCTACAATTTTTTTTTTCCTTTTTAAACCTGTGAAAAAAGAAAATGGTCCCTCGGGGTCTCCCTGCCCTCTTCTCAACCCGTGCCCACCTTCTGCATGCCCTGCCTTCTCACACACCCCCTCACTCCATACTTACCTCTGGAGCCCGGCGCAATGATCTTCGGTGGACTGGGAACACTTCTGCACTCTTCAAAGCATACTGCGAACTGGGGAAATGCCGGTAAACTGTATAATGGCATAAATAGGTTTTTTTTCAACTTTGGTGCATATCTCAGGCATTTTGGGGAATTGTGGCACCAAATTTTCAACATGGGGTTATTAGGACTCCTCCTCATGAATTCAGTCACTGTCATTGCGTTATTCTGTCCCAAAAGGTGATTTTGCGGTCACTGCATGGAATCACCTTTCGGAACTGATTAACAAAATGACAGTGCCAGTGTTCATGAGGTGGGATCTCAAGAAACCTATGTTGCAGATTTGGTGGAAAAAATCCAAAACATGGCTGTTTTATGAGCGTGCATTGCACAATTGCTACACACACTCATAACTTCGCTAATTTGCAATATTTTCTCTCCAGATTTTCAACATTGGCATTTTTCCACACCTTCTTATGAATAGTGCAGCTGTCATTTTTCACATCCTGGTTGAAATGTGGTTTCACATTTGTGGCAAAGAATAGAGCGGTCGCTGTGGGAAATCAGTGTTCAGGACACATTAAGAAAAGTATAGTGACACTGTTCATGAGCAGAGGTCCTAAAATGCCCATGTTGACAATTTGGTGATGATAGTCCATCAAATGACTGTGTTACAAGTGTGCATTGCACAGTTTCCATGCACCCTTGCAACTTTGCAGATCTGTAATATTGTCATGCCAGATTTTCAACACTGACATTTTTTCACACCTCCTTATGAACAGTACAGCTGCCATTTTTCACATCCTGACCAAAATGTGTTTTCGCACTTCCAGCGCAAAATAGCACAGTCGCTGTGGGAAATCAGTTTTCAGGACATATTAAGAAAATGACAGTGACACTGTTCATGAGCAGAGGTCCTAAAATCCATGTGTTGAAAATTTGGTGATGAAAGTCCATAAAATGACTGTGTTACAAGCGTGCACTGAACTGTTTCCATGCACCATTGTAACTTCTCAAATTTGTAATATTTTCACACCACATTTTCAACACTGGCATTTTTTCACACCTCCTTATGAACAGTACAGCTGTCATTTTTCACATCCTGTCCAAAATATGTTTTTGCACTTCTGGCACAGAATAGCATGGTCGCTGTGGGAAATCAGTGTTTGGGACAGATTAAGAGTGAGCGAATGAGAGGTGGCAGTTACCGAGTGCAACTGAGCTCTGCTGGGACTGCTGCTGATTTCTTCGTAGGCAGAAAAAGGTGCCAATGCAGGCAGAAACCCAGTACAAATGCGCAGCCTGCAGTTCAAGGAGAAACAGAACGAGTGAGTGAGGGACGGTGAGTAAGCAAGTTCAACAGAGCTCTGTCAGGACTGCTGCAGATTTCTTTGTGGGCAGAAAAAGGCATCAATGCAGGCAGGGGCCCAGTACAAAAGGGCAGCCTGCAGCGATGGGAGAAACAGAATGAGTGAGTGAGAGAGGGGGAGTGAGTGAGCTCAACAGAGCTGTGTCAGGACTGTTGCAGATTTCTTTGTGGGCAGTAAACAGTGCCAACACAAGCAGGAGCCCAGTACAAAAGGGCAGCCTGCAGCATCGGGAGAAATAGAATGAGCGAGAGAGAAAGGGGGAGTGAGCGAGCTCAATGGAGCTCTGCTGGGACTTTACAGTTGCCCACCCTCCTGCCCAGGGTACTCTGTGTTCCTTTATTACAGCGGGGTCTCTGGAGTGGAGACAAAGCAATGATTGGATATTTTAGGATTGCTGCAATAATACAGATTTAGTTGTTCTGTTTTTTTCTCTTACTGAGCTAAGTACTGAGCTATACTGTTATGATTGGTTTAAT
The DNA here is from genome assembly GCA_016271365.2 of Neoceratodus forsteri. NCBI lineage: Eukaryota > Metazoa > Chordata > Ceratodontiformes > Ceratodontidae > Neoceratodus > Neoceratodus forsteri. The sequence goes on along the minus strand of CM057450.1, from coordinate 251,044,148 downwards.
AATACATATTTATTTGTTCTGTTTAGTTCTCTAACTGAGCTGAGTAATACTTGGAGTGCAATAAGATTTCTAACTGGGCTAAGTGAAGCTATATAAGATCTGAGAACAAAATGTATGGTAATTGAGGGGTGAAAAATGGACAAGGAGGCTTTAGGATTGCTACAGTAATACAGTATCTAATGGATGAGATTTGAGACTGAATTTCCCTGGTCAGCAAGGGGTCAGTAGGGGGACTAGTGCTGGGGGGAGGAAGTTGAGTAAATAAGGGCCTAACAGTTGTAGTAGGGTACAGAACCTGGGAGTAAGAGCCCATAACATAAGATGGGGGCCAAAATGGGGCAGGTGCCACATGTCAATATGGCAGGCATCTTTGGAAGGGTGGAGGAGTGTTCAGGATGTGGGTCTGCCATGATCCTGGACTGGGACTGGAGGATTGGAGGGGGTATATTGTCTGCAGATGACTGGCTAGTTTGAGGGAGGAACTGTGGAGGTTAGGGTGGAGTGTAAGTGGCAGGGCAGATGAGTATAATACACATCCTGGGGGGCTAGGGTATGGCAAAAGGGAACAGAGGAAAAATAACTAGGGACCGAAACTGACCCCAGTATCAGAGGCAGTAACAGAAAAGAGAGAAGAAGGGAGGTGGTGTCCGAGGTGAGGACAGGGGGGCCTCCTGATGGGGAAGGTAGAGACAATGAGGAGTACCAGGGGATGATCAGATGGCTGCGGGTAGGGAGTGTAAGAGGTCTGAACCTCACCTTCAGGTTCTTGGCAATATTGGGAATGCAAATAATCACAAATAGGTTGCATTCGAGTAATAAACAAGTTTATTACTACAAAAGGGATAAATCACAGTTGCCCTAAGCAGTTCTTACCATTACAAACCGGGAGCCAGTGCTAAGCGTTCCCTACACCTCGAGGTTTCTCTGTAGTCTCTTGGGATCTCTCGGGTCTCTGAGGTGTAAAGCCTGTGCATAACATTATATACCTGTGATAATTACTATGGTTACTAAAATATAGAAACAGTTCTAGTTACAGAGATGAGCCCTATTGGCTAAATTAGAGGTGGCTCCACGGTCCAAGATAACATTATATAATTCTGCAAAGTCATCAGTTTTAGAACAAAGACGTTCTTATACAGAGTCTTGCTTAACAGGGTGAAGTGGTGCACATCACAAAAGGATGGCAATGTTGCCTTACATATTACAATTACTTCAAGGACAGGTGTCTTGGCATCTGACAAGTAAGAAAAAGACAAGAAAATATATGATATAATGTGTGTGCATTAGCAAGCAAAGTGGGTTACAATAATATGCATTCATATCCTGACATCTACTCTTGTACGGTAGATGCTCTTAGCCCTATGTATTAGTATAGCCTATGCCTAAACATTAGCTGTCTACGGTGTACCCCTGAGGGTATCAATTAGGGTGCAGTGACCTTGTGTAACAATTCCCCCCCTTGTTGCCTCCAAGGGCAACACAGGCAAATCCAAGGAATGTACAGGAGCAGTGGCCGTTTACAATCCCGACACGCGAGCCTTGTAAAGGAACTCAAGCTGCTCACAGTGTTGGCGCACTGTACGTTGTAGGCAGCAAAGCATAATAATCAAAGTAAATATTAAAAATGCTTGTATTATAACAAAACCTTTAAAAGTGATTTCTAACCAGGTGTTAGTCAATGCGTTATTCATATCTCCATCGTTGATCAGGTCAAGAACAGCTTTGTTGGCTTTGGTTATATTATTGCTGATGTGGATGAGGTGTGTGTCCTTTCTATCTAAAAGGGATTTCAGTGTAAGTGTAAGTGGATCTATGTGTGAGTAAATAATCTGGGTTACCATCAATAATATCTGCATCTATAAGGGGAATGGGGGTTATGACGGTATGTCCAATAACAGTTTTCTGATGGGGAACAAAACAAAAGTTGGGGTAATCAATTGAACAAGTAACAGAACCATATGTATAAGACTTAACATTGGTTACTATACAGTAGTCTCCGTCAGAGTTGTACTGTGAACGTACAGTAGGTAATCTCCATTTTTGCTACTGGACAGGGCATGTGTAGGTCGTCTTCGAGATCTGTGTTGACAGGCGATGAGCTTCCTCACGATAGGACTGGTAGAGCTGATCTGGTAACGGCGTTGATTCAAAAGAGTTGGTGCCATTCTCAGTGATGTCATCATCCATGGTGAAAGTCCAATCAATGCTGTCTGGAGAGTAGCCACAAACAGGGCATATAACATCAAACACATCACATCGGCACAAGTAGATATATTGCTTTTTCGCACAGCGGTCCATGTGCGGTGCCACCCAGGCATCCAGGAAGGAGTGGTAGACCAGTAGAGGTGGGAGATCCAGGCGTTCTCTGTAGATGTCATCATCCAAATGCCCTATCGAATGTGCAAGTGCAAGTTTGTCGAATAAAGCTGTAGTGGGATCAAAACGTGGTAAGGAGACAGTAAAGGAGACAAACATGGTATCTGTTATGGAACATTTCTTAGTAGAAAAACAAGGACCAGTGTTTGGGTGTCTGGTCACAAACCCCAAATTTCTTGCTGTGGAGAGAGGAATAGACAAAGTCTGTTGCATACATAAGGAACCACAAGTTGAAAGTTTACATTTAGGACAATACCATTTAGAGATGCGTCTGTCATGTATTATGTCAGGGATTCTTCCAGTTTCTAAATCACGGAAGAGGTTGTTGATGGTAGTGAGGATGTATGAGCCATATGCAGAACAAAGTATTTCTCTACCAATGTATTGTTTTTCAGCTTCTCTATTGTTCTGTTGTAAGAGTGCGTTAATCTTATCTTTCGAATCAGTGAATGCTTTAGCAATGTCGTGCATGTTATATACAGTGTATCTTTCTTCCTGACTAAGGCCATCCACACCATGCAATAATGGAGGTAAGACATTATTAACCAAACCAGTGGAGAACTTGGCAGAATGACTCTTAATAGCAGCAATGTCTGCTTTGTTCCAAATGGACATAGCAGTACCAAAAAAGACCTGTGACAGTACCTGTAGCACCTGTAACATCAGAACTGTCAACTTCACGTTTACTATGTTTATGATTAAGAGTACCAGGAGGGGTTTTCCTCCTAAAATTACCTCTATGTTCAGTAGAATAAACCCCAGTAAAGGGATCCTTAGTATGAATCTGAAATGCAGCTAAACTGTCAAGCAATAATCTACTATAGAATGCAGATGTGTTGGTATTGTGACACATACCAAATCCTTTCATATTCCAGTAAGTAAGGTTAAACAAAACAGGTATATGCATAAACTGTAAATTATTAATCAAAGAACCTGGGAGGGCAGTGGCTGTGAGACCACTACGGGGACCAGGGTTATGTTTTGGACATTCCAAAAGCTGTTTTTTGGTAGGAGGCAACACAGAAAGATACATGGCTGCAGAGGCCATGTGGTGTACAGCACAGAATCAGTGGGCAGAATCCTGGGAGAGAGAGAGTTACAATAGGAAGGATCAATCAGAGCAGTAATGTTGTACAAACCAGAGTGTCTTAATGCAGTTTGTAACAAGGACAGTGAACCATTTGGGGATAATTTAGCATTGAGCCAACCCTGAAAAGTTCCCTTGGAGAGTTTGGCCACAGGGAGAATTTGTCCTTGTTATGTGGTTTGCCACTCAATTTGAAGGGTAGATTTGTGAGGAGCAATGACCGAGGCAGTGAGGTATGCATCGGAACCTTCCTGGACAGTAATCATAGTATCTGGTATTTTGATGGAAACTCCCTCTGTAGGAGGTGCTGGAGGATCCAGGTGTTGAAGGAGGTCTGGTACCTTGCCTTGGGCAAAAGGGATCACTCCTGCAAGGAGGAGAGATAGGAACAAGATAGCCATCTTGTCAATGTATCTGAAAAGGAAGATCAAAGATTAGTACATTAGTACAATTCCGCCCAGTGGGGTTAGGAAAAGTAAGTTTAAGTTCCTTTGTACAGTTTCAACTGGTTTGCATGTAACCATTTGTCAGTCAATTTATTGTTGTGGAGGAGTCTAACTTGATAGACTGTCGGACTGAGCCTGTTGACAATGGGGTAAGGGACTTCCCACTTATTGGAGAAGAAGTGGGTGGGATGTGCAAATCGAAGTACCATTACCTGATCTCCAACCTGCCAATCCACTTCTTGTGCGTGTTTGTCAAATTGTATCTTGGACTGTTGTTGGGCCTTGCCCATGCAGTTTGCAGCATACAAGTGTGTGTGTATGAGGTCTTTCCTTAGCTTTTCCACATACTGGTCCACAGACACATGGTCTGCAGTGGGGGTGTGTAGGTCAAACAGCAGGTGTTCAGGCAATCTTATTTGTCTTCCAGTCATTACCTCAAAGGGTGTGAGCTGGGTAGTGGCTGAGGGTGTACCCCTAATTGCCATAAGGAGTAAAGGCAATAGGGAATCCCAGGGTTTGGGATTATCCTCAATGAATTTGAAAAGCATTTGTTTAATCCGCCTGTTGGCTCTTTCTACTTGACCTGAGGATTGAGGGTGATAGGGTATGTGGAACTTTTGCTGAACCCCAAGGAGTTCAAAGGACTCTTTCATCAACTCACCTGTAAAACTGGTTCCTTTGTCGGAGTCCACCTTGAGAGGTAGGCCCCACCTGGAGAAAATCTGTTCTGCCAGGATTTTGGCAGTTGTCTTTGCGGTGCATGTCTTAGTGGGGAAAGCCTCAACCCACTTAGAGAATAAGTCGGTTACCACAAGTTCATACTTGTTGTTTCTGCTGTTATTGGTTAAAGGACCAATGAAATCAATTTGAATGGCATGCCAAGGGCCAGTGTGTCTTTGTGGTAAAAGTTTGGCATTTCATTTTATAGGTATGGGATTGTTTTGTGCACAAACAAGGCAATTTTCAATGTATTGTTTAACTTCTTTGGTAATACCAGGCCACCAGGCGGTGGTCTTAAGTCGTTGGAGGGTATTTTCTGCCCCCTGGTGTCCACCAGTAGGATCGTCATGTACCTGGTGCAAAAATTCAGATCTCAAATGTCTGGGGACTACCCACAATTTGGTGGTAGTGTCCTCTGGTTGGAACCAAATGAGTTTATCGTCAGGGGATAAGTGTAACTTACCTTCATGCCTGTGATATGGGTTATGTGTAGGGAGTCTTTCTTCAGTACCTTTGTCAAGGAATCTGAACACTTCTTTGAGTTCAGTGCCCAAATGCTGGGCTGCTGAGAGGTCCAGGGGGGGAAAAGATTCAGATTTCTTTTTGAGAGCTGCAACATGTACAGCTGCATTGGCTTCTGGATGATCCATCATCCAGATGTCCCCCCCATCAGGCCCCTTCCTTAGCAAGGGTATCTGCTGTGTCATTGAATGCATGATAGGGATCATGTAGGGAGTGGGCTTTAACCTTGTGCACATAAAGTTTGTGTGGGTGTTTCTGTGCCAATGCGTGTATGTAGATTACCAATTCTTTGTATTTCACTGGACTTCCATCAGAGAAGAGAAAGGAGTTCTTCTGCCAGAAAGGGAGAAATTCTGTGAGTGAACAACAAACCCCATTAGAGTCTGTGAAAATGATGGTATTCTGAGTTTCATGTTGGATAAACTCAAGTGCACAGGCCACCGCTGCCATCTCTGCATACTGCGATGAAGCTACACTACAGCGTTTAGATATCCTGACAGTGTTCCCATAAGGATACACCACCAAAATACCCATCCCTGCAATCTGTTCTCCCTGATAGTACGATGCTGAACCATCAGTGAAAACACAGCACAAAGAGGCACTTTCCAGTATTTCAGGGGTGGCAGGGAGGAATGGACCCAGAACTGGGAGGTCAGGTGACTGCAGCGTACAGTCATGGGATTCCCCTGAAAAAGGAGACCATGAGCTGGCAGAGATAGAACTTTGGTCTGATGGACCTGGATATCCCTATCCTGTAGGAGAAGTGACCAATGTGTCAGCCTGGTGTTGGAGACTGACCCATCCTTCACTCTGTCTGAGAGCAGAAAGGTAGTGGGCATATGATTAGTGTTAAGAATCAGTGGTGAGTACCCAATGATATACATGAAGTGCTTGACAGCCCAGTAGGTGGCCAGAAGGTACCTTTCACAAAGGCCGTACTTCTGTTCCACTGAGGTCAAGAGCTGCGATGCATATGCAATAGGTATCAAGGTGCCATGCACCTTCTGGGCCAGCACTGCTGACATGGCGATGTCAGAGGTGGCACACTCCAGATGGAATGGTAGTGCTGGATTGGGGTTAACCAGTGCTGGGGCAGAGGCCAAAGCCTGCTTCAGTGACATCACAGCCTGGGTATGGACAGGGCCCCAATTCCAAGGAACGTCCTTTTGGAGTAGATCATACAGAGGAGCGGCTTTCTGAGCAAAATCACGAATAAAATCTCTGGAATAGTTTACCATACCTAGAAACCTTCGGAAGAGTTGCCACACTGGTGGGTAATGGCAAGTCTTATAACCCCTGAATCTTTTTCCAAGTAGGGCTCCGGCCTTGGTCAGTTATTTTCAAACCTAGAAAGAGTACTTCTTTCTGACATAATTGTGCTTTTGCTGGGTTGCACTTCAGACCTGCTCTCTGAATGAGAGTCAGTAGTTTGTCCAAGAGATCCAGATGTTGTTCCTGTGTGGCCATGGCCAACAACAGGTCATCTATGTACTGTAAGAGACATTGGGGGGCTGAGAAACTTTGTAGGGCATCCATCATGTGGAGATGGAAGAGGGATGGGCTATTATGGAATCCCTGTGGCAAGCAAGTCCACGTGTACTTTCGTCCTTCAAAGGTGAAGGCAAACTTATATTGACTATTGAGGGCCAATGGTAATGACCAAAAACCATTGGAGATATCCAGGGCACTGAACCATTTCTGATCTGGTGTTAAAAGTCGAAGCACATCTGGTGCCGACGACACAGTTGGGGAACAACTGGGAGTAACCTGATTCAGTTTCCTGTAGTCAATAGTAGGTCTCCAGGTGCCTGTAAGTTTCTTCACAGGCCAGACAGGAGAATTGGCAGTGGAGACACTGGTTCTGATTACTTCTTGCTTAAGGAGTGACTTGATAGTTTCCGGAGAGAAGGTTAGGCTTCAGTGGGAAATGGGTATTGCCTTTGTCTCTTGTGTGCCAGGCCTGGCACCTCAATAATAGTATGCATTCTGCCACAATCGTGCTTGTTAACTGCAAACGCTTCCAAATGTCATTGCAGAATAGGTAGGAGTTTTGGGAAAAGTTCATGGTTCTTGAACAAATCTATGACATCATACTCTTTGTTGTTGATAGATATTGTCGCCACAGCATGTGAGTCAGGAATTATGACAGTATGGTATTAACCCTGAATCTGTATTAACAGCATGTTAGCTAGATCCACCACACAGCTGTGCAGTGCAAGAAAGTCAATCCCGATGATACTAGGGTGATCATGCAGTACCATTAGTTGGAAAGCATGTGAGGCCTTCAAATGGCCAAGTTCTACCGGTAAAGGTAGAGAGCGGTATGCAGGTAGCCTAGTACCATCAACTCCTGACATATTGGTCTTCCATCTGGTAGACCAAGGAGACGTATCCGGGTGTTTGTCATGTAACACAGATACAGCTGCACCTGTATCTAACAAGACAATTAGTTGGCAGCCCCCGACCTCGGCCTCGGTGCAGGGCCTTCCGTTTATATCCAAGACCAGCTTGTTTACAATGCGGACTGGGGCCTGTAATTGTCAATCCGTATTGCTGGAGGCATGCAGAGGTTGGGCTTGACTTGCATGGATGACTTCACAGTGTTGCACTGATGCAATATAGGGAGAAGCTTCCGGGTTCAGGCTTGTGTGGGCCTGAGAGCTCGTACTTCCGGTGTCTCCATGACCAGTAGTGGCATGGGTCGCTGGTTGTACTGCTGATAGGGTCTGTGCGGGAACAGCATCCGCTACGGAGCGCACTTGCCCCAGGAGCTCCTGAAATTTTCGATTTTCTTCAGCTATCTCCTTGTATGAGGGACCCGATCTTTGTAATGGTTTCCCCTTTGCCCTTGTGCCTTCTGTTTTTAGGCCAATTCCGGTTCCCACCCCACTGTTGTTGTTGTTGGCCCTGTTGGGGGTTTTGATGGGTGCTAGCTGGAGGGGCTGATGGATGTTTAGGCTGCTGTTGCTGGGCCTGCCCCTCCACAGTGTAATGTGTCGTGGTGCTGGAGGCGGGCTCCACGGCAGCAACCTTCTTGGAACCGGAACCCAAATCACAGATGTACAGCTGATACACCCTCTCAGTTTTTCGAAGAATATTGGCAAACCTATCCATATTTGGGTATGTGGTTGGCTCTACCTTTTCTCTTACAGCTGGGATCATGTTCCTAAGGAACAAGGTCTTAAATTCAATAAGATCTACATCTGCAGCTTCCTGTGCCAGATGCTTCCCTGCTCGGTAGGCTATCCAGAGTCTCTGGTGGTAGGTCGCTGGGCTTTCTTTCGTATTTTGCTTTATGGGGTATGCCAGCATTACTCCTACCACACCAGGGCTGTGAGCGGAGATGAGCTCAGCTGCAACTTCGTCAAAGGTAGCGTTCCCATCCTGGCAAACTGCTTCGGGAGGGTTTGGCCCATAAACCAGGATCGATGGTCTGGCTTAGTATTTGGACCTGATATTCTGCGGTGAGGCTAAGCATCTCGCATTTGGAGTGCACCTTTTCCAAATGGCAGCTGAGATTGTCGGACGGGCTCATCCGACCAATGCTGTCAGCAATTTGCTGAACAGAGTAGGCTATTTGTAGGGGATTAGTCGGCGGTCGATCAGGCAAAGGTAATGCGTCTCACACACCGTCCAAGGCTGCGTGAGCTGCAGCTTCAGCCTCAGTACGAACAACACCTTCCTGAGTGCCAGCTTCTTGGAAAATTTGTCGGATCTGACTTTTAATAAGGGGAACATTACCTAATGCTCTATCAATCATGGTTTCAATCTCTTGCCTGTCTTCCACACTAATAATGGCTACCGGAGGCACCGTCGGGACCAGGCTTGGGCCTGCTCCCCCCCATCATGGGTGCCGCCATGATGGCATTTCCCATGATGAGCATCACGACATCATCGACGTGTGACCTGGGGGGTAGTGGGTGGGGACCCGCCATACTGTGGATGGCTGGGTGGGGAATCTGGGCCATAGTAGGTGTGTGACTGGGCGTTGTACTGTGAGACGTCATCAGATAGCTCCCCTTCTGATGACGAGTGAAAGGCAGGGGCTCCGCCTCCCATTGCCTTAATGTGGCCAGCCAAAACCTCTCACTGATTGCACAGTTTATCCATCTTAGCTTTACATTCATCATGATTCACACTTGCAACATCCATATCAACCTGATCCTGTTTCTGCTTCTGCAAAACACAGTACATGGCGCTCAATTCGCGATTGTCCCTATGGGCTATTTCTAAATCGTTACGTACCTGGTTGATCTCGTCCTGAAGTTCACCCATTTCATCACTCAACTGTGCATTCTCAGCACTCAACAAATCATTCATTTGTACCACCTGACTCTTATCCTGTCTCAAACTTTCACACTCCTGTTTCAGAGTACACATTTCTTGTTCACCAGCCTGTGCTGAATGATGCAATAGTGAATCTTTTCATTGCATGAGATTGGAGTTCTGACTCCAGGTTCTGCTGTATTTGAACACATTCTGTTTCCTGTAAACCCATATCTTGCTTAAGAGATGCGATCTGCAGGTCAAGGGTATGAAACCTCGCTTCGGAGGCTTCCAAAGCAGCATAGAGAGCGGCGACCATCAACCCTTTAGCGCAACGCTTATTGGTTGACTGTTGCATCTCTGCATACTGGGTTGAAATCCCCAGTACAGGGTTTTCGGATTGACTTGCGTCCCGCGCGAAGTGAACCCATCCTCCATGGGAGGTAAGGAAGTTAGAGACATCGAGTCTCAGTTCTGCGCAGATATCTGATACTGTGGCCATTATGTGGGAGGGAATGAAAATTCAAACTGTGAAAAAGACCGCGTGTTGCGTATCGATCCACAACACGAGTACTTTAAACACAGCCGGGCTACTATATAAGTTGTAGGCTTACAATTCAAAGCTGCTATGAAGTGGGTTGAGACGACATCGACCACACCCAAAAAGTCAGCCAGACTTTGCAAGTATCTACAAACTGGTATAAAAGATGGGAGAGGTGTTATGGGAGTGTACACCTGCAGTCCCCGTGGGGAAAAGGAAAATGTACAGCAACAAGTGAAAACTTGCAAACACCAAATATCGCCTGCACATGGTCGCCAATTTGTAAGAGGTCTGAACCTCACCTTCAGGTTCTTGGCAATATTGGGAATGCAAATAATCACAAATAGGTTGCATTCGAGTAATAAACAAGTTTATTACTACAAAAGGGATAAATTACAGTTGCCCTAAGCAGTTCTTACCAATACGAACCGGGAGCCAGTGCTAAGCGTTCCCTACACCTCGAGGTTTCTCTGTAGTCTCTTGGGATCTCTCGGGTCTCTGAGGTGTAAAACCTGTGCATAACATTATATACCTATGATAATTACTATGGTTACTAAAAGAAAGAAACAATTCTACTTATGGAGATGAGCCCTATTGGCTAAATTAGAGGTGGCTCCACGGTCCAAGATAACATTATATAATTCCGTAAAGTCATCAGTTTTAGAACAAAGACATTCTTATACAGAATCTTACATAACAGGGTGAAGTGGTGCACATCCCCAAAGGATGGCAATGTTGCCTTACATATTACAATTACTTCAAGGACAGGTGTCTTGGCATCTGACAAGTAAGAAAAAGACAAGAAAATATATGATATAATGTGTGTGCATTAGCAAGCAAAGTGGGTTACAATAATATGCATTCATATCCTGACATCTACTCTTGTATGGTAGATGCTCTTAGCCCTATGTATTAGTATAGCCTATGCCTAAACATTAGCTGTCTACGGTGTACCCCTGAGGGTATCAATTAGGGTTCAGGGACCTCATGTAACAGGAGGGACCAGGGGTGTCATGGAGGGGAACAAGTAGGAGGGGGGAACCGATAGGGGGAAGAGATGTAGGACAGCTATTGACTATGAATAGATTCAAACTCTGCTATGGAACAGAGAGGAGGAGCAGAAACATATCGAGGGGGAGGACAAGCGGCGCATGAGAGGGATGGCAACATGTAGGGAAGAGATAGAGAGGACAAAAGTGTAGAAGGGGCTAGTAAGGAAAGAGGGGGTGGTGACTGAAGCAGAGAAGGCTACATGAAGTGGGAAGGATGGGAGGGGCATCGCTATTGGGGTAGAAAGGAATGGGGGCTCTAATTTGGCAACAGCGGGGATAGGAGAGGGGTTGGAAATCAGCAGGGGAAGAGGGGAGGTCGACACTGGAAGCCCAGTAGGAAGTAGTCAGGCTGGGAGGGGATTCAAGGGAGATGGAAGAAATAAGGCAACGAAAAGGGGTGCGGCGGAAGTAGGGGGTACAGATACAGAAGTCACAGAGGGTGCAGTTGGCGGGGGTAAGGGACAGGGAAGAATGAATACTGGGGTGGTGGAAAGGGCATTAGAAAAGAAAGGGGGTACAGGATGGGGGGTACTCGTCCTGGGGGATTCTATGCTGAAATGGGTAAAATGGGATGGAAAGGAGGAAAGGCACAGCCATATTTGGGTTGAAGCTGTCCCCTGGTTAACTGGAGGAGGGGCAGGGCAGGCACTGTTCAAGCTTGCAGCAAGGGGAGGAAGAAACCTCATTTACTGTTGCATGTGGATACAAATGACTTGGTAGGGGACACTGTGGAAGTAGTGAGGGGGAGGTTTGAGTACTTGGGCAGGCAGTGTGAGGGGGTTGGGAAGTCGGTGTCATTCTTGGAGGTACTACTGATACCATGTGCAAGCATGGTGAGGAAGGGTAGGCTTGAGGAGTTCGAGTGGCTGAGGGATTGGTGCCACATGAAACATTATGGGTTAGTGACTAACTGGGGTAGGGTCTGGGAGGAATAGTGACTTGTACATTGGGGACAGGGTACACTGGAGCAGGAAGGGGAAGGGAGTATTAAAGGCAGCATTGCTGCCGGGCCACTGATGCTGAGGGTTACACACTGGACGCCACACCTTGCATCACGCTGGCAACCTTGGTTTGGACTCAAGCCCGGGCCACCAGGGGTTGGCAAGGGTGGGATAGGATTGAGCATCCAGAGGACTGCTCTCTTATCCCAGGGTGGGATACAGGGACCCACTGCTCTGTAGCGGCCCCTGTGATGACCGCGGGAGCTACTACAGTGGTGTAGTAAAGGGTGGCAGAGAATGGCAGAGTGTGGCGGACATTGGCACGCTGTGCATAAGCATCATTGCACACCCGCACTCCGTAAAGGGGAAAAAAGTGGAAAATGGGCTATGGTCAGGCAGCATGAGCTTACGACCCCCCCCAACCAAACCGAATGCACCTCCTCAACCGGATCCTGCTCCGGTGGGTCAACCTGGGAAGCTCCTCACCACCCCACCATTGGGGTAATCTGTGGAGGTGAGCAGCTTGGCCTGAAGTCGAGGGCAGAGCTATGAGGGTTGGTCAGGATGACCAAGCCGAACGAAACCCAATGAGAAAATATATATAAAAAAAAAAGGCATGATTAGAGGGGTATATCTCTACTAAGGTGGATTTAAACAAATGGGGGGTGGCCAAAAGACTGAGTTTGGTAGAAAGGTCCAGACAGTGGAGCCTGATGAGGTCACCACCCTAGATATAGGTAAGGGCAGAGGCATAGTAACCCTGGAAGGGGGCAGGCAGAGTGGTCTGAGTGTAATACAGAAGGTACCACCACCTGGTAAGAATAAGGAGGAGAAAGGGTGCAGACTACCGAGAGGAGGGACACAGGCCAAGGAGGAGAAGAGTGAGGAGAAGGAGGGGTACGGATGGAAGGTGGTCTGACTAAATGGATAGAGAATTGGCTACAGGAGAGGGTGCAGAGGGCGGTGGTGGTGTAGCTCTCGGCACCCAGAGCAGTGACAAGCAGGGTGCTGCAGGGCTCAGTGATTGGCCCAATGCCATTTGGGCTCTTTTTCTCTGATATAGCACATGGAGTGGGGAGCAGGGTTAATCTGTTCACACATTATACCAAATCAAAAGCAAATAGTTATAGTAGCAGAGCCCCCCCCACTCACACACATACACACTCCCTGAAAAGCTGCTTAAAAGCCTGCAATTCATTCAAATCAATTCCATTTTCTTATTTACTTGGTGTTCAATGCCAACAAGTGTAAAATCATGTACCTAGGACATAGGAACCCCGATGCTGGGTATAGGATGGGGAGAGGTACTGATACTCACTAGACATGAAAGAGTCCTTGAGGTTATTATATTAGAGGACCTCAAGATGGCAGTACAGTGTGACAAGGCAATGGGCAGGGCAAATTGGATTCTGGGGTGCGTAGGGAGTGGCATCTCCAGTAGGAGAAGGTGGGATGTTGTGCTGTCATTATATCACTCCCTGGTATACCCCCAGCTGGAGTACTGTGTCCAGTTTTAGAGTCCACACTTCAGAAAGGACATAAGGTGGAGGTTTTCCAGAGGAGGGCAATTAAAATGGTTCAGAATTTTTGCAGGAATCCCTACAAGGAAAGGCTGAAGAATCTCAACATGTACACTCTGGAAGACAGGAGGGCGAGAGGTGATATGATCAATACCTACAAAGTACCTCACGGGGTAAAGAAGTCACAATTGGGTAGTTTCCTTCAAATGAGGATGAGCACCCAAAGCAAGGGAAATACAATAAAGCTGGGGGGGCATTTAGGAAAGATGTGAAGAAATATTTCTTTACTGAAAGGGCGGTAGATGCCTTGAACAAACTGCCAGGAGAAGTGGTGGAAGCTAAAATGGTAGAGGGCATGAAGCATGAATGTGATAAATATAGGGGTATATTAGAAAAAGGGGAAGGAGGGAGGTCACGTGATGCGCCGTACGGGCTAGACGCAGGTTTTGGTCTCCGCTCCTCCGAAGTTTTTAAAAAGTTATTTTAGCTCACAAAGACCCCGAATCGAGCGGGCGTGAAAAAGGAAGGTCTCCAGAGGCAGGCTGCTCAAAACACCAGTAAAACCTGAATTGTCATGGAAAGCTCCGATCAAGAATCAGAGGCAAAACGCCCATGGAGCGAATCCCCAATGACGCCACAGGACGAAATCCATCCAAGCAAGATATATGAGGATTTAACAACTATAAAAGAAGCCTTGTTTAAATTGGTTGACGATGTGGCTGAGTTTAAGCCTGCACTTACCCAACTAGCAAGGAGAGTAACAGATGTGGAAGCCAGAGTTTCTTCAGTGGAAAGGAAACAAGAGAAAATGGGCCTAGCTGTTACAGAAACCAAAAGAGCAATTACAAAACTTGAAGATCATCTGGATGACCTTGAAGGAAGGAGCAGACGAAATAACTTAGTGCTCCTAGGGCTGCAGAGGTGAGGAGAGGCTCCAATGCTATCGTGTTTATGCAGAAGCTATTAAATAAATCGGTGGGTCCCTCCCCAATGGCCCTAATTATATAATAGAGAGGGCTCATCGTGCATTGAGGGCTAAACCCCTACCATCTCAGCCTCGCCAAATGATTTTAAGTTGTTGAATTATCTGGATCATGAATTTATCCTCTGAGAATCTCAGAACTTGCCTTGTTCCAGTGGGAAGGTAAAATTGTGGCTAGCCCCAGACCTGACATGGAAGATGCGGCAGGCCAGAATGAGCTTCCGACCAATTACCTCAAAGCTGTGGGCCGAGGGTATCCGCCATCGGATGTTGTATCCTGCCAAATTAGAAGTTTCTCTAAAGGAGGGGACTAAGAGATATGAATCTACGGAAGAAGCGCTGCAGTCTCTGTCTGCCTCTTTGCCAGATTTGTTTAAAAAGGGGTGATAGCATCTGATCTCCAGTAATGTTCTACAAGGGAGCTGACAAACCAGTGGGCAACTACCTTCTTCATTTATTTGGCACGCATCGAATGGGAAGAGATATTTAGACTGCTGGCTTGGTTCCATAAAACAAATGGGCCTGTTTCCTTTACGATCTTGGTGAACTGAACTTACTGACTGAGACAATAAGGGAGTTAATTTTTCTTAACCAAGTATTTTCATTTAAGGAATGGGCTTGAGGGTCGGTTGAGAGGTCCTGTAAGCATTGTTTACCTCTTATGTCTTGGCCCAAGAAGTTTGGCCTACAAAAATACTTTTATTTCACAGAACCTCCGGCTATTTTCTTTTCTCTTTAGGAAGCCATAATACTATTTTCAATTGGAGGACTTTTATCAGCTGATATTGTTCTCAGTGCTATGAGTAATTCTATAGTAGGAGGGTCCTACAAAAGTTAAGAGGGAATTTAACCAACATTTTACATGCTCTGTGTTTAATGTTTTCTACTTTCCTTTTCGACAATCTTTCAGAACCACAACAGTTGTTATTGCACAATATTTAATAGAAATAGATCTAATTCTGGGGATCTAGAAATGTCTGTATGTTTTGTGGGGTAATGTTTTTGCTAGGGTAGACTCGGGGGCCCAGCTCTATGGCGTACTATGGTCCCTAGTTGGAGGAGTGGGCTTAAGGCCAGGGGCTTACTCAGTCGGTGAGCCATTGGTTTCTTTATCTTTTGTTAAAGGGAGGGAGGAGGCTATATCTTGTGGGAGTTCTTGGAGGGGATATCAGCTGCCTGCATCGTGTACTAGGATTTGGATTTTCAAGTTGGCTAGTCTATTAAATATTCTTTCATGGAATGTGAAGGGGAGGAGGTACCGGAAGAGAAATGTAATTTGTTCCATCTAGCTAATCTGGATCCAGCCATAGTTTTCCTACAGAGAACTCATGTGATCTCAGACCACCTTCATTACTTTAAAGAAAGTGGGTCAGCCAAGTTTTTGGCGCAGGGCTGTTCAACGGGTGTCGAGGGGTAGTAGTTTTAATAGCTAAGGAGTTCCATTCATTTCATCTGACGTTATTTCTGATCCGGAGGGAGGTTTGT
The DNA here is from genome assembly GCA_016271365.2 of Neoceratodus forsteri. Lineage (NCBI taxonomy): Eukaryota > Metazoa > Chordata > Ceratodontiformes > Ceratodontidae > Neoceratodus > Neoceratodus forsteri. The sequence goes on along the minus strand of CM057450.1, from coordinate 251,028,210 downwards.
GTTTGTGATAGGTAAATTGGGGGGATAGATATAGTTTAGGCTCGATATATGGCCCTAATACTGAAACGGCTTCTTTCTTTACACAACTATACGCTATACTAAGCACCCTATAGAGACCTTTTATCATCTTGGGGGAGATTGGAATTTAGTCCAATCCACTAAATTAGACCAGCTCAAGTGGTAGGTCCTTGAGACCTTCTCCAGCGCAACGGGCCCTGTTAGAATTTAAGGGGCTATGGGTCTAGAGGATCCTTGGAGAATCCATGCAATCCAGCCGCAAGGAGTTCACTTTTTTCTCCAATTCACAGATCCTTTCCAGGATAGACTATCTTTTAATTAGTAAGAGCCACTTGGCTGAGGTGGATGGGATGGATGTTTTTCCCGAGGTGATCTCAGACCATTCTTTAATTAAAATAGGACTTGCTCCTCTCTCTATTCCAGCCAGATCTTACTCGTGGTCCCTAAACAACAATTTGTTGAGAGACCCCCAAACTTTAGCCCATTTCCAAATTTTTTGGGGAATTCAATAAAAGAGAATTGGGGATCCTTGGATACAGTAGATGTGGTATGGGCTGCTTTAAAAGCAACATGGAGAGAGAACTACTAAGAATGGCTTGGTAAAAGAACTAAAACAAGACATTTATTTAATAAATGTTTTAAAAAATAAGCGCAGCTGGAGGTGATGAATCAATTAGGATGCAGGAACAAGAGCTTGAATTAGTAAATTTGAGAAGCTGGTATGAAAATACCCTGCAGGATAAAGCAAACAAGTTAGTTTCTAAATCAAAGGCAGCTTATATAGGTAGAGGTAGTAAGTCAGGTAATTTGTTGGCGTGGCAACTAAAGAAAAGGTCAGAACAAAAGTGGGTAGTGGCTTTAAAACACCCCGTCTCGAGTACCTTAATCATGGATCCTAAGGGTATTTTAGGGGTTTTTTACGAATACTACAAGGACCTATATTCGAGTCAGCCACAGTCGGCTCTCAGCGAAGTCAAAATGAGTGCTTTTTTAGATAAAATAACCTTTCCACAGGTACCCATAGAGGCAAAACAACTTCTAGCAACACCTTTTACATACGAGGAAATTGCTGCTGCAATTGACTCATTGAAATTAAATAAAGCCCCGGGACCGGACGGCTTTACCCCCCTATTTTATAAGTCGTTTAAGGGTAAATTGATTCCCCTCCTATCTCAACTTTATACTTATTGGCATGGTCATGGTGTAGTGGGAATTCTTTATTTGAGGCAAGGATCATACTGTTACCTAAACCGGGTAAAAACTCCAGACTCAGCAAGCAACTACAGATCTATTTCCTTGTTAAATGTGGATATTAAGATATATGCAAAGATTTTGGCTAATCAGTTAAAAGATATGTGGAATATTCTGCTGAGTCCGGAACAAGCCGGTTTTGTTGCAGGCCGATCCTTGGCAGATCATTTAGAAAACTGTTCTATTTGATTTCAGCGGCGAAGACCCTGATGTTGAAGCCTCTTTGTCATTAGACGCTGAGAAGGGCCTTTGATAGGTCGAGTGGAGCTTTATGTTTACAACCTTGTCTAAATTCGCTTCCTAAAGAATTTATTCAGTATGTAAGTATACTCTATAAGGTTCCATCCTAAGGATTCAGTGTAACAACTTAATCTCAAATGTGTTTCCTTTATTGAGAGGTACTCGACAGGGTTGCCCTTATCGCCATATTTATTTAATCTATATTTAGAGCCTCTGATTAGAGCCATTCATGATGACCCAGTAGTTCAGGGAATGCGCTTCGGTAACTTTCGGAGTTCAAAATTTCCGCCTTTGCTGATGACCTGTTGCTACATATTAGCAATAGTACTACCTCACTTCCCGACTATTGTCAATAATCTCAGATTTCAGTGAATTTGCAGGTTATAAACTCAACAAAAATAAAACAGTAGTTTGTCCACTTTCACCGCATTTACACAAGGGGTGGTGTACTGCATTAGGACTGCAATGGCAGTCTGGCCCTTTAACCTATCTGGGTATCCAGATATCTAAGGATCTAGAGAGTTTATTTAGCTTAAACTTTAGGCCTTTAATAGATGAGATCAGGGCTGACCTCCAGAGGTGGAAGAATCTTCCCTGACCTTTTCAGGTAGAGTTAATACAATCAAGATGATGGTTTTACCAAATTTTTTATCCATTAAGGAACCTTAATATATATATACCTAAAGCTTTCTTTGACCAGCTTCATAAGTCTTGTTCTGAGTTTTATGGAGGTAAACCTCCTCGGGCGTACACAAAGTTAACGTTGCCTCGTAGTAGGGGTGGGCTACAGATCCCAGATTTTTATTTCTATTATCTTGCCGTTCACACAGCCAGTTTTGCTCTGGTCTGGACAAAGCGACTTCTCCTCACCTGGACTAGATCTAGACCGCAAAGCCACGGATCGGGCGTACATAGATTTGGAGTCTTGTTTGTATTTGTCGTGGTCTAGAATACCTAAATGCCTAAAGAATACTCCCTTGGGCTGGAATGCTAGGGCAATGCACCAATTATTCTCAAAGTTGCAAATTTCGCATGTGTATGACCTGTCTCAGCCTATTTTAAGGAACCCTAATTTATTAGTAGATACCAGGCTCATAACTAGGTTTATACAGAACTTCCCTGGTAAGCCCCATATCGTGGCCTTTTTTTCGGGTGCCCATCTCTCCTCTTTACCTGAATTGGTTGGCAAATTTAAAGTCCAACCGTCTGACCTTCTGCGATGTTTCCAGGTTTATAAAAGCATAAGCACCTTTTTGGGCAAAGGGACTGGGTCGGATTCTGCCGGTCATTTAATTAGGACTTGTGTGGAAAGCAGGGCTTGATAAGCCAGTTTCTAGAATATATAGGTACATAATTTCAGAGTTGGGTCCCAAAAGATCATCTATTCCTGCATATTGGGAAACCAACCTGGGCCTGGGTTGGCCCGAGGAAACCTGGGAGGGAATATGGAGGGATTTATATTCTTGCGTTAAGCAAGAAAGGCTCCGTGAGATTCAGTTTAAATTACTGCACAACTTATATTTGTCACCGGCAAAATTGTATAGGTTAAAAAAATATGACTCTCCGTATTGCCTTGACTGTGGTGGTCAATTAGCTACTATTTTACACAAGTTTTGGGAGTGTCCTAAGATAACTAAATTTTGGCAGGAAGTTGAAAGGTGGATATTACCATAGTGTGATCTGTCTTCCCTTTTTGGCATGGAAATTTGTATACTTGGAAAATACCCCCGCACCCTGCCAGGATCTCAAAAACGCCAGATTGCTTTGGTGTCGTCAGTGACAAAACTATTGATTTTACGTCATTGGCAAGGCAATTGGACTCCCTCCCACAAAGAGTGGTGGGAGGAGTTTTTGAGTGCATTAAATGCAGAAAAATCGGTTGCAATAAGTTTCAATGTTTATACTAAGTTTATACAATGTTGGGACAGCCTGATTGGCAAATTGAGACTGAAATATGGGTACTAGCCTCTTACCATTAGACATGTAAATCCTCAACTTCAGACCTACATAAATATATAAATATATATGCTAAGTCCTTAATTCCTCTTTCGATCTTTTCCTCAACCTATCTTTACATCAACTATAGGCGTAATATTACACCCCCCCATAGAGGTTGATTTGACTGAAGATAACAACCCTACTTAGGTTTCCAACGGTTATGTTAAGGTGCGGGCAGCTGATGGGTGATGGGACAAGGGATGGGGGGGTTGAGGGGATTGTTTCTGGAGGGAGGGGTAGGGGGTTTTCCATCTTTCTTATTCATTTCTATGTATTTTGTTTGATTGGCTTAGTAGCGATTATTTGGATGTCCTTATTTTTGTGTGTGAAACTTAATAAAATAATGTGATTTGCAAAGAAAAAGGGGAAGGAGGGGGGCAACGAAGATCAATAGGGCTATGGAAGTGGAGTAGGTTCAAGTTCATTGCAGGAAAGTTCCATTAAGCAAACTCATTCACAAGGAAGTCCTGATGGACAAAGGCAGAGTAAGACATGCAGTAACATATACAAGCAGGAGTCACAAGTAGGTAGAGAACGCTTGGGCAGACTGGGTGGGCTGAGTGGTCCTTTTCTGCTGACAAATTCTATGTTTCTATGGCACCATGTGTTAATTCAGGTGCAGAGTTTATTTAAAGTTGGGCCTACCATACATCCAGATGTAAGGTACAGTAAATTACCTAGTTAGATGCAGCCCACTTACAGTACAATAACAGAACCCCAGTGCTTGTAAAAGCCTCTACTCTTCATAAATCTGCTTAAAGAGCTGGGATTCTTTTTGCAGTGTCCACACCAGTATGCTCATCTTAAAATCAACACAGCATCTGAATGAGTACTTGATTCTTGCTCACTCCATTTCTTCCACACTTTGAAACCTGCTTGTCCTCAGTTAGGTTTGGGCTGGCAGCACCTCACCTGTGTTGGAAGATGACCAGTAAGTGGCACTGAAAGACGGCAGACTTCACAGACTGTGAAGGCAGTTGTTCATGGACAGACATAAAGCACTTCTACTGGGGGGTAGGAGGAAGTAAGCTGTTGATTAACTAGAATCGGCATGCAACCCCCCTACAAATGGGAGTTCTCAAAACATCTTCCTTGAGCTTGCCTACATGCTCACTGCCAGGTTGGTGTCCTGCATTTTAGCAGTTTAAATGTGATTTCCAGAGAGTGCATGTATAGCCTGTGTGTACTGTCTCTTTAAAAGCTGCCTGGATTGCAGTCATAAGTAATCTGAGAAGGAGCTCTGTTGAAAAGATGTAACTATTTGCTGAAAATCATTTAGAGTGATAATGATACTGTAGTTTGTCTAACCTGCCTTCTTTACAGCAAGGACTGGTTTGTTTATCCCCACTGTCTTGGTCCTGGACTGCCGAATTGGACCAATTAGTACTGGTGGGACCTAAAATGGAGCCAGACTACAGGAGCTGTCTGGAGTCAAAATCTGTAGGAATTGTAGTTTTGTGCTTTTGGCACCTTTTTGCACCTGAAGGGGGAGCGTTTGTTGTGACTGACAGATGAATCAGCCAACCAAACCTTTTGGATCTTGGGGAAATTCCCAGGCTTGCTGGCAGTTGAGTCATATCTAAGTTGGAAGCTGAAGAAGCAACAGCTTGAGACAGTCAAACAGCCATCTGAGTAGTTTTGTGCGGGAGAACTGTGGAAAGTCCTGAGTTGTGGCCTGGATGTCTGCCTGTTGCCTCTGAGAGGGAGAGAAGAGAATTATTTCGGACTAAATCCAAGTTTGTGAGAATGAAGTAAGCCACTGATTTTTTACCAGGCTCATACCTGAAGAAGACCGAAGATTTTGCTGAACGCGATCAGCCTGTCAGGATTTCCAGCTGCTTTTGAATCCCCAGTTTGTGCAGAGACTCTGCGATCATGACCAGAGAGCAGTTTGCCTGGTACAGTAGAATTTCCTTAAATGTAATTGTGCTGTGAGTTGTTAGTGGGTCATGATTTGGTTCCAGATTACAAATAGTGTGTGTTGTGCATGTTGTTTTCTTCCATCACAGAGCCCCAACCAGCTGCAATGTTCCTGGCTAGCCCATCATTCTCCATCTGGGTACCCAGAGTGTATGACTGTTTATGGACCTTGAAGTGCATGCATAACTGTTTGATTGTTGCAGCCTTTAAGCAAATTAACCTGATTATGCCCCCCCCTTGTTCAAGTCCCTTAAATAAATCAGATCTAACTCTTTTGCATTTACCCTGTATGTGGTTCCAGTTTGTGCAAGAGTACCATACTGCTGTTATTTGCTGTGTATAACCTTGTTTTACAGTGGGTCCCCAGGGCCGAACCAGTGGAAAGCCCCAGTGGTAAGTGAAAACAGTGTGGGGACTTGTGTGGTGTATCAAGGGTATTGTGAAAGTGATTATTGTGTATTGTTCTGGCCACTAATAAGGAAAGAGGGGGTTACAGTGTCCCGGAGGGCTGTGCCCAGGTTAACTTGACCACTACCAACCCTGACCTCCGGGTGGAGGCATCCATTACAGAACCTAGGCCCCTTAACCTGCTACTAGCCAAGCAGGCAGGGGTAGTAGCCCTTAGGATAGTGCTGCCTTGGAATTACACCTTGGAGGCTCACCACTGGCATTTTGTGCCTTCTAGTGGCCAAAAATTATGAATTATTGTTAAAGATTAATGGCTACCCCAGCAGAAATGGCTGTACATAAGTTGGTGAGGTGGTGAACTAGGCAGGAGATCAACCCCAAATGCTCTGCTTATGCTGGATATTCCCCTGGGTACCAGTAGGACACTGTAGAGGGAGCACTCTCCAAAGTTGAATGTTTAAAAAACCCTCTGGTGGTGGGTCGACAGGCTGATTTGATCTCCCAAAGTTCCATAGCCTTGGTAGAGTGTAGTGACCTCATGGACAGCTCTAAAGTGCCACAGACTATTGCCCCAGAAGGGGTTCCAGCTGCCTGGAGAGTGATAACAAAAGACAGTAAAGACCCAAGGGAGGATAAGCGCCCACCATTATCTGAGACTTTCGAGGAGAAATTTGCTAAGTTGTTGCTGGAGGAAGGAAAACCATAGAGGACTTTAAGAAACTATTCCTGACATCTGGGGGTGTTCCATCCCCAACACCCCCTTCTACTCCAGGACCTGTTACTGCCCCTCCTTCTGTGCCCATGCCAATACTGGCCCCCTATATCTGTACCTGCCATTAGTCACGACTCCTGCCAAAGGCTGAGAATCTTCTCAGGTACCCTCCCCAGCCCCCAGGGGAAAGATGACTGGGAGACCTGGATAGACTATGTTGCCCCTCTAGTACTTGAATGGCAATGCTCAGAAGCAGAGAAACAAAAGAGGTTGAGTGACAGCCTCCAAGGTCCTGCCCTGGCTACAATCCATGCCAAGTGGGGCAATAACCCCGAAGCAACTGCACAGGACTATCTTGATGCATTGGAAAATGTGTATGGGAGCCTGGATTCAGATGAGGATCTGTGGTGGAGAATAAGAAATGCACAGCAGTACCCAGTTGAGCCATTGTCTGTGTATGCACCTCGGCTTTTAAAGCTGATACAAGAGTGCCTCAGAAAGGGTAGTTTGCCATCAAATGAATTAGATCAAACTAGGCTGGACCAGATCCTTACATCTGCTCCATTTTTAGAGTTTAGAATATCTGCTACTGCTGTGCAAGTGACCGAGAGTGATCCGTCAAGTGAGGCACTGGGGAAAAAGTCAACACTTAATGAGCACTCTGAGAATGCAAAGGACTTCCCACCCTGGGCCCAGCATTGGAAAGATGAGCTACTAAAGGAAGTCTGAGAGTTGAAGATGGGTGCCTCGGCAAGGGTTCCCCCATGGAACAAGATTCTGGTCCCTTTCAGAAAGTTACAATGTAAATATTGTTTAGTGGGTAATGGTTCTCTTCTAGGTTCTTCGGCCCCCAGTCTAGGCTTTCACATTCAAGAAAAAATATAGGAAATGTTGGGGGGCCCTTTGAAGTAAACACTCTTCGCTCAAGTTATTGTTCATCAATCTTTCTTTTTATTTCTCTTCCCCCTACGTTTCGCTTGACTTGGAGCTTGTTCAAACCAAGAAATATGGGTAACAAGCCTTACAGGCAGTAGTTAAATCTTGTTCCAAGTTGTTAGCAGCGCTGTGTTCACTAACATACTGTGTATGTCTTTTTAGGATGCAACTACGGATCTAAACAAGTACAAATAAATTAACCCTGTGAAAAATTAAGAACATATACAAGGGTGCACAAGCAATAATCTTTATTGAATGGTATGTGTATACACCAAAGAATTAAAAATGTAACAATATCATATTAAAAAAATGCTGATCAATGACATAAAATAAATGTATTTACAGATGTGTAACAAAGAATAAACCCCATGAACAAGCTCCAAGTCAGAAACGTAGGGGGAAAAGAAATAAAAAGAAAGATTGAAGAACAATAACTTGAGCTAAGAGTGTTTACTTCAAAGGGCCCCCCAACATTTCCTATATTTTTTCCCTTTCAGGAAGTGACTGACATGGGGGTGGGGGTGCACCCTCAGTCATCCACTACCGAGGGTGGATCTAAGGCTGAGATCTCCAGATTGACTGCCACCCTCAAGGAGCTGTTAAGACACGTGGCACAGCTATCACCACTGCAAGCACATACTAGACCCCAATCACTTCCTACTGCTTCAGTTCCTCATATGATGTTCTCTCCCAGGATGACTCAAGAGTCTATCATTTGTCACAATTGTGGAAAAGATGGCCATATGAAAAGAGAATGCCAGTCTCAGAAGGACTTAGAAAGAGCAGTAAACAGACACCAAGGGGAGCTCTGAAAAGCAAATCAATGGCCAAGAAGTGCCTGAGATGACCACAGTGAGGGTTTGAGAAACCCTAACTCAAATTTCTTTGTGGCTAAATCGTCTGTACAGGCCTCTGCTACTGCCTGTGCAGACTGGTCCAAAATAGTGCGCCCTTCAATGGAGACTATGGTAACTGTGAATGGTATTCATACTCGGGCTGTGCTTGACAGTGGGTCACAAGTGACCACTGTATTCCAGGACTGGCATGACAAACACTTATCTGATATGCCTTTGCAATCCCTGGAAGGCCTACATGTGTGGGGCCTGAGCGACAAGTCTTATCCCTACCTAGGGTATGTCCGCCTCTGGTTGTCTTTTCCTGCAACTGTAACTGGTGTAGATGAGCAAGTAGAAACATTGGCCCTAGTGTGACCCACCCACCAGACTGTATGATGGGGTCTCCCTGTTAACTGGGACAAACGCCCATATGTTTGGGAGGCTGGCACAACTCTGTCACAAGAAACAAGGGCAATGGCTGACAGGGCCCTGAGAATTCTGGCTGTGATCAAGAGGGCCTATTATTTGCAACAGAAACCTGAGGAAGTAGACCAGGATGAACTGGTGGGGATCGTGTGGAAGAATTATCCCGAATCAATGGTACTGGCCCCTATCGCCTAGTGTACCATTCATGGGGAGGTCCGTCCCTGGAAAGATGTCAAGAACAAAATACTGATGTTAAATGCACCAGGCAATGGAAAATTGCCAGAAGGATCATTGGTCAAGCCCAGCACCTTGCCTGCTCGTGCTTATGCCTATGCATGACTAGTGATGGTCCAGATTAACAATGCGTCAGATCAGGAGATCCAGGTGATCAGAGGATGCACCCTAGCTATGGTACACTGCACAGACACTGCAGTATTGCCCAGCAACAAGCACCCTGGTGAGAAGGAGAGATTGACCCCAGACTTGTTTGACTTTGGTGACTCCCCATTGTCAGCTGAATGGAAGGCAAGAATTAGCAAGAGACTTGCTCTGAGAGACCAAGTATTTTCATTGAAGGAATGGGATGTGGGATGTGTCCAGGGTGTGGACCATCACATATGCCTGCACGATGAATGACCATTTCAAGAGATGTGCCGACACCTAGCCCCAGCAGACATAGATGATGAGAGAAGACACCTGCAGGAAATGCTCAAGGCTGGCATGATACAAGGATCCAGGAGCCCATACACCTCTCCTTTTGTGGTTGTGTGTAAGAAGAATGGGTCTGTGAGGTGATCACATGATGCAGGAGTGTGAGTAGAAACAATCTAGTTGTCTCCTGGTCGTTCGGTGACTAAATTTGTCTTAAATTCATTTTTTCAGGTTGTAATCAGCAGCAAAAGCAAATTATAAGAGGCAAGAATCATTTTACTATGTCTGCAGTATTCCACTATATTATGGAAGCAGACATGAGGCAAGCCTTGCCAAGACACATGCCTCCCCATACGCTGGAAAAGATCAGCAAGAAAAACAGGCCGCAACCTGCCTCGGCTGAATGTGCAGCTCAGACCCAGGAATCTAATATCCTTACGGTGGACCGATACCTGCAAGAACTCAATCCTTTCTGGGAAGAGTTGCAATCGCTAACTTCGGAGTTTAAATCTATGGCCACGGATCTCGATACAATTACTACAAGAATCAGAGACAATGAAACACGTATCATTTCAGTGGAAAAGCATTTGGGCAGAATTGAGCAGGAGCTGGGCTAAATAGACAAAAGATGGCTCTATTAGAAGCTAAAATTGAGGATTTGGAGGGGCGCAGCAGGTACAACAATGTGGTAATCATAGGCCCGCCAGAGATGGAAGAGGGCTCGGAAACTGTTCTTTTTGTGCAAAAGCTGGTGTCCAAGTTGGTAGGTCCTTCCCCATATGGTGCCAATTATTCGACTGAGAGGGCCCATAGGTCTTTACGCCCCATGCCTGCAATGGGTGCTCTCCCCATGACCATTGATAATGCGCTTTCTTAATTATTTAGAGTGGCAGCATTTTCTGTCTAACATCCATAGCCTGCAGGAGATCAAATGGGGAGAGGCTCAGCTGAGGCTCACACAGGATCTACCCATTTCTGTTCGTCAGCGAAGAGCCCAATTCCATCCTTTAGTGAGCAAGCTAATCCCAGCAGGAATCAAGTTTAAGATGTATCCAGTGAGACTGCAGGTGCAAATTGAAGGAACGTGTGCCAGTTTCGAGGATACCAAGTCTGCGGAGGCTGATTTAAGAGCTGCTTTGCTAAACTTGCTCAAGGATCGATGAGGGCACAAAGGAATAATGCTTAAGGTTCATACACATCAAGGCATTTTTTAATGCCGTTGAACTGGCTTGGGGACACAATAACTTTTATGACCTCAGCTATTTCAGTCTGCTCATTTTAAAACCAAGAGATGGATGGGGGTGGTTTTGTTTCTGAAATGGTGAGCTTTAAAGTGTGAGGGTGTGCCTTTTCTTTCCAAAATTGACATGTGCGTATGAACAGTTTCAGACTACCAGAGCCTTGGGTTTGAAGTCCAGTAATTTTGATAATTATCTGGGTCTTACTTTATGTTTGAGCACTCTATTAAGGGGTTGGGCAGGACTGGCTAGGCCCTGAATAGATGATCTGCAAAGTGCAAGACGCACCTTTTCTTTTCGGCACCTCGTACGTCCATGCAGGAACCCTCAGTATGCTGAGACATTCTGGTTATAGCCCTGGGAAAGTGTGGCAGTATAAGTTTATAAGTTTAAAAGGATGAGTGTGAATTTGGTCTGATGTTCATCATGATGTTAGCTGAAATGGCTCTTCATTCATTGCAGGGTACAAAGTATACACTAGTTGTTAAAATGTTAAACTTTAATGGCTGATATACAAAGTGCTGTAGATTAACACTTCATTTTACTGGAGTCAAGTATTTGTAAGACGGAGCAGGTCACAGTGAAATATACTATTTAATGTGTTTGTAGACCCTCTATTTTTTCTTTAGTATGTTTTATAATGATTATTACATTACTAATGTTTTCCATACATTTGTAAGGGATAGGAATAGATCTGTTGTGTCTGTAAATAGGGGATGTTGGTGCGGACGAGCAGGAGGGTGAGGCATTGAGTTTTCTACCTGGTCATCACGTACCAAATAAAAACTAAGTTAATGGGAAGGGGGGAGTTTGTTTTCACTCTGCAAACTATGTACAATGTGTACTGGCAATTGTATGAGTTTATGGGAGTTGTTTGTTTCTTGTTTCAAGGGTACGGGATATTATGGGGGGAGGGGGAGAACGCAGCTGGATACAATTACTACTTTGGGTCCAAATGTTCTTTAGGAATGTATTGATGGTGCCTGGGATTTTATTATGGCAAACAACATAAAAATGCTTACCTGGAATATTAGGGGAGCCACGAAAAAAATTAAAAGATATCAGATCTTGAAACATGTACAACAGCTTAAGGGTACAGTCATTTTTCTGCAAGAAACTCATTTATTGGTATCAGAAAGGTCCTTGTTTAGAAGGCAATTTGTAGGCCAAATATTTAATGCTGGGTGCAGTACCCAAAGCAGGGGAGTGGCTATATTATTGACAAGAAATGTACAGTTTATTTGTGAGAAATGTATCCGAGACCCAAATGGTAGATATTTAATTCTGAAGGGCTTGCTTGATCGTACTGAGCTAGTAATATGCTGCATCTATGGACCTAACTCAGACTCTCTGGCTTTTGTTTCCAACCTATTAGTAACCTTGCTCCCCTATGCCTCCCTTCCTCTGATATTGGGGGGAGATTGGAATGTAGCTTTTACTCCTGACCTTGATAGAGCAGGGGTGGGCAGATCTGGCCTCTTGCCTGCACAAAGGGCACTTAGAGACTTGGTTGATCAACTCGGCCTGGTGGATCCCTGGAAAACCCTATTTCTCTTATTGAGGGAATACACATTTCACTCAAGTGTCTATGGGACATCTACGAGAATTAATTATTTTTTAATCAGTCACATTTTTTTGTCCAGAATCTCAGACAGTGCTATAGCGCCAGGTACCCTTTCTGATCATGCAGTAGTATGCTGCTCCCTAAATCTTTCCCCAACTGTACCACGGGAGTCACAGTAGAAACTGAACAATCAGTTATTAAAGGAAGAGGCGGTAATAGAAGATATCTCAGAGGCTATAAAACAATACACGGCTACTAATCTAGACTCTACTGGTGGATAGACCTGGAGTGGTGTGCAATGAAATGTGTGCTGAGGCAGACCTTGATCAGAACAGCATATTATAAAAAGAAAATGAGAGAGCACAAAGGTTCTACCTTGCTTAGGGATATACGTTTAATAGAAAAAAACTTATCACCAGCTACACCAGAGAGTGTTAGAACCAAGTTAATGGGTTTAAGAGAGCAGTACAACTCTATCCTTTATGAAAGAGCTGAATATGCTATAATGAGAACAAAAGTTACATATCTAGGACAAGGTGATAAGGCGGGCAAACTCCTGGCTCTCCGACTAAAATCACTTGAAGCTTCTAGAATAATAAAAGGCATTAGATCCAATCATGATAACTCCATACAAGTGAATCCTAACACGATTGTTCAGGAGTTTGCCAACTACTACCACAATTTATATAGTCCAATGTCCAATCCCCCGGCAGATGAAAGATTGAGCAGTATTTAGAACCTCTTTCATTGCCATCACTATCGGAAACCCAGCAGTTAGAGTTGCTTGCTCTGGTTACAGATTCCAAAATACCTGACATAATTAATTCCCTTCCTCTGGACAAAGCTCCTGGACCTGATGCTTTCACCGCCAATATTTATAAAATATTTCAAAAACAGTTATTGTCATGGTTAGGTAGATTATATAACTGGTTACTGGAGGCTGACAAGTTAGACTACGCTATGTTGGAAGTCTTAATTATCGTGTTGCATAAACCCGTGAGAAATCCAGAAGAAATTTCCAGCTATAGACCCATCTCACTACTGAATTATGACATATAAATTTTAGCTAAAATGTAATCCCCCTGCTACCAGGGGTTACAAGAATCCCAGTTAAATCTAGCGGCAGACAGGGACAGACAGCAAGTGAAACTCCAGTTTAATGGATTTCACTATGTCTTGCTCTGTTTTCAGTCTCTGCTGAACTGGAGCTATGACATCATTTATAACTGTTGCAGCTGCATAAGCCACACTGGAATGTTGCAGCTAGGGAAGTTAGAATAGAATGTTGGGGAATTTTAAGTCACTTCAGTAGTAGTCTGTAGTAGAGTGTTGAAGAGGGAAGTGGTGTGCTGAGAAATAGAGCATAGAATAGATGCATAGAGAAATGGCCGGGTATGAATTATGGGGGTGAGAGGTGGGAAACCCCCCCAATCAGTAGTATCCAAATTCTCCTCTACAGGTTTTCTCTGGGACTCCTGTTGCTTTCTCTCAGGTACTTGGCCAGTGCCTGAGGAAAGTACCCAGTTATGGGATTGATGAAGAAGATTCCCTGTTGGAGCCAGAAATGCTCAGAGGTGGTTTAGGGAGCCACCGATAAATGTTCCATGCTACATGGAAAGTATCCAAAGGGCTGGCATGAGAGCCGAGCCATGGAAGGAAGGTAGTCCAGAGGGCTGGCAAGGGAGCTGAGCCAGGGAAACTGAAAAAGAGTTGAATTAGGGCCGAATGCTCAGAGTGTTTCAAAACCTGAGGGTTTCAGTGTAAAGAGGATGTGTTCTGATCTCCACAAATCTGCATTACCAGGAGTGTAGCCACATGGGGGTCCATCTATGCTTTGTTATTCTGTTGGATGTGATTAAAAGCCACATTTTAGAATCCCAGCTTCTGGTATTGGGCATTACAGTTATTGCTTCCTGTGTCCGGAGTTATTTGGGGGCCCCTGTGCAGAGTACCCAAACCTAGTCAACATGCCGAGTGACACCTTTCTCTCCAAGTTTCAACTTATAAAAATGGAGGTACCGCGTCATAGGACCCAGACCCCTCAACCTGTTCACTAGCTACACAGGCAGGGGTAGTAGCCCTTTCAGTTTTATGCACACTGGGAGTTATATTAAATTGTTGGCCAATAGAATGCCTAGGGTCTTGCCTTCTATAATCCATCCAGATCAAGTGGAGTTTATGAAGGGCAGAGCCTCTTCAGACCATCTGTGGAAACTCTCACACATTTTCTCTGCATCCATTGACTCTGATATACCAGAGGGGTTGCTGTCCCTGGATGCAGAGAAAGATTTTGACAGGGTTGACTAGGAATTTTTATTTGGCATGATGGGGCAGTTTGGGTTTCATTAGAAGTTTATTGGATTGGTTTCTAAATTTTACAAGGACCCAACAGAATGTTTGTATTGTAATTGGGTCTTTTCAGAAAGATTCCCTCTTCATTCAGGGACTCGTCAAGGTTGCCCACTATCTCCACTTCTTTTTAATATTTATTTGGAACCACTGCTCCACAAACTCAGAGGTACTCCCCAGGTATCTGGCATATCCATTCAAGGGCTAAACTTCAAACTTTCGGCATATGCGGATGATGTCCTGCTTCACTCTGTTAATCCAGCAGCGGCTTTTGGGGCAGCTTTGTAGGTTATCTCTGAGTTTGGCTCATATTCAAATTATAAAATTAATACAGACAAGAGTGTGGCTTTTCTCCTTAATTACTGAGTACTAAAGGCTGATATGACCCAACTGGGACTCAAATGGTCTCCTAAAAGTCTAAAGTATTTGGGTATTTTTCTTGCAAAGTCGGTTCCTTTGATGCAGAAGTTAAATTTTAAAGGATACCCTCCAAAGTATTTAGCAGAATCTGAACAGGTGGTCAGCCCTTCCTATTTCACTTTGGGGCAGCATTAACATTGTAGAAATTAATGCATTACCCAGATTATTTTATCCTTTGCATATGCTTAACATATGGTTACCCATTAAATGGTTTAGAAAAGTACAGTCTATCATTTCATCTTTCATTTGTGTGGGTAAGCCACCTAGAAGGGCCTACTTGAAGTTAATAGATCCAAAGAATAGATGGGATTTGAGGCTTCCACATATTAGGGGTTACCATTAACTGGTGAAGAAATTTTATGTCCCGAATGTCTTATGTTCCATCATGGCCAACTTTAGAGAAAAAGACGATAGAGGCAGTGAAATTACCTATTTCTACATTACTTTATTTCAAATTGGGCAGTCTCCCTTCTAATCTTATTCATTCTCCCATAGGGATCTCTATTAGATGCCATATATAATTGTGTGCTTTTCCCAAATACAATTATATATGTGACTGGTACCAACAGTTGGTAGAAAATAACAATTTTAAGGTAGGTGGGAAAAAGATACCCAAAAATTTGGATTCCCCAGTGTCAAGATGTTAACATAAGGGAGTTTTTTAACAAAGCAGGGGAATGTCTCCCCAAGACAGTCCTAGTTAACACATTTTCCCTAAAACAAGGGCAAATATTCCAGCTTTATCAGGTAGTTCATCTTCTACGTGGTCTCAAGAAACAGGTAGTTAAAGAGGATAAGTTCACTGACTTTTTTAGTTTAATGGAGACTATTGTTTACCTCCCTCATGCGGTATCTCAAATATACAGTTCCCTTTTAGACCTAAGTTCCTCTATGCATTATAGTTAGACCTAAGTATTAGGCAACTCAATTTCAGAACCACAACATTATTTGGTGCAAAATTTGGGAAGCAACCTACAGGTAGATGCCTCAAGACAGGCTTAGACTCACATAATTTCAGATTTTACAGGACATGTTCTGGTCCCCTCTTAAACTTTACAAAGTTGATAAAGCTACATCCATTGGAGAAGGTAACCTTAAACATATTTTTCTGGGATTGTCCTTCCATACAAAATCTCTGGATGGAGATCCGTGATAAGGCTGACCTGATCCTAGGTCTTGATGAGCTGTTCAATCCGAAGGTTTGTCTTATTGGGGATTATTCCAAGATAAGGGTTGGTGTGTGAAGATATCATATGGCAATGATAGCTCTGTCACTTAAAAAAGTTATATTAAGGCACTGCATTGATGCTCAGAAGGTCAATTATAGTGAATGGCTTCAAGAACTGTTGAGCAACTTGAGGGTGGAGCAATACAAGCATGGTTGGGGGAATACCTCACTCAATATCAGAAAATTTGGGCAGGTATGCACACAATTTATATGCTCCAGGCCGGAGACTGGGAGGGTAATTAATTGACTAACTTAGTGATGTCCGGACTATATTGCATGTCTGGCCTCTCTCCCCTTCTTTGACCTCAATCTAATGCTTTCTTTTGCATAGTATTTTGTTCTTAAAGAATATGACACTTATGTTCCTTGTTAGCCGCAGTTCGGGGGTTGGGGGTAGGATAACAAATAAAGGGTGTAATAGGAGAATTGGGATAGGGATAGGTGGGGATATTAAGTGGGCGGACATGCTTCTGTGATAAGTGTTTCTGTTACTTGTGTATGTCATTGCTGCTTCTGATACTCTTGTAACAGTGTCATGTCATTTATGGTTGTAACTGTGAAAATAATAAAAAAAAAAAAAGAACGGGTCTGTGAGGATGTGTGTTGATTATCGAACCCTGAACCGGCAGACCATCCCAGACCAACACACTGTGCCTCATATACAAGATGCCCTGGACTACTTGAATGGTAGCAAATGTTTCTCAGTGTTGGATCTTCCGCAGCGGATACTTCCCGATCCTGATGGCCCTGGAAGACCATGAGAAAACAGCTTTCATCTGTCCATTGGGGTTCTATGAGTTTCTGAGGATGCTACAGGGGGATATTGGGCACCCTGGCCACCTTTCAGTGACTGATGGAACATGCAGTGGGAGATATGAATTTGCTGGAATGCCTGGTGTACTTGGACGATGTCATTGTGTTTAGGAGCACCTTAGAGGAGCATGAGAACCGACTGTTTAAAATCCTAGACTGACTGGAAGACTTCAGCATCAAGCAGTCCACTGACAATGCCAGTTTTTCTAAACCTCTTTGAAGTATGTGGGGCACATATAATCTACAAAAGGGATAGAGACTGATCCCTGTAAGGTTGAAGCACTGACTACTTGACCCCATCCCCATAGTTTGAAAGAACTACATTGTTTCCTGAGGTTCTGTGGCTACTATCGTAGGTTAATAAAAGACTATTCCAAGGTGATTTGCCCACTCTTGAACCTTGCCCAGGGTTACCCTCCTACCAATTGTAAATACAAAAATGAGGCCATTAAAGAACCAGAAAAAGTATACTTTCACCCAGTTGAACTCTTTAGGCCCTGCTGGATGCCCAACTGTAAAGCAACCTTCTATGAAATCATATACCAGCTCACCCATGCCCCCATCCTCACCTATACTGATGCCAAAAAAAAACATGTGCTACAAACAGGTGCTAGTCTGCAGGGTCTAGGAGCGGTGCTGTATCAAGACCATGAGGATGGCCTGATACCAGTAGCTTTCACCAGTAGGAGCTTGACACCATCCAAACAAAACTACCCTGTGCATAAGTTGGAGTTCCTTGCACTAAAATGGACCATCGTTGACCAGTTTCATGAATACCTCTATGGGGCCAAGATATTGGTGAAGACTGACAATGACCCATTGACCTATGTACAAACTTCAGCTAAGTTAGATGCCACTGGGCACTGGTGGCTTTCTGCATTATCAACCTATGATTGTGCTGTCAAATACAGACTGGGCCTGAACCATCTTGGTGCTGACACCCTATCATGAAGGCCCACTTCTAAGAGTGATTGGGTCAGGCTGTCTGAAACTGACATTCAAGCACTGTGCTGAAAGTTTGATAGAGATGAACAGATGTCTGCGGACACAGTGGAATATTTAGTAGATTGCTTGGGCCCTTCTGACACCTGCATACCAGCTGCTTATTGTCACTTCTCTAGATATTAGTGCATTACCTCAATTTGACAATAACAGCATTCAGTGGGCTCAATCCCAAGATCCTATGATTCAGCCAGCACTTGATGCCCTGCGTGTGGGGAAAGTTGTGTCTAAGTTATGTTCCACTGACTTGCAAACTGCTTTATTGTTTAAAGAAGGCCCAGATTGAAGTTGCTCATTCAGTTGTTGTATAGAGAGACAGTAGATTGTAGTGGCAAAGTAGACAAGCAACAATTGGTCCTGCCCATGGCCTTTAAAGATTTGGTACTGAGGTCCCTCCACAATCACATGGTGCACCTCAGTATTGACAGAACCCTTGACCTGGTATGATCTTGCTTCTACTGGCCTAAAATGGGGGCCGATGTTGAGCACCATGTAAAGACTTGTAGTCGTTGCCTGCAAAGAAAAGCCCTGCCTCAGAGGGCTGCCTCCTTTGTTAATATTACTACCAGTGCCCCCATGGAACTAGTCTGCCTAGACTTCTTGTATTTAGAACCTGATCAGTGGAACATTGGCAATGTGTTAATGGTTATGAATCATTTCACATGGTATGCACAAGCTTTTCCCACCAAAGATCAAAAGGCATCTACCATGGCCAAGGTGCTAGTGGAAAATTTCTTCATCCGCTATAGTACCCCCAGAGGATCAACTCTAACCTGGAAAGAGACTTTGAGAGTCAACTTATCAAAGAAATGCTCTCTCTATGGGGGGTACGAAAGTGAAGAACCACCCCCATCACCTGCAGGGAGACCCTCAACCAGAACATTTTAGCTGCATCCTTCTAGACATGCTGGGCACCCTCCACCCAAAAGATAAGCATAAATGGAACCAGCAGATTAGCACCTTGGTACCATGCATACTATTGCATGAAAACTGATGCTACTGGGTTCTCCCCCTACTGCCTCATGTTCGGGATAGAGGCCCAGCTGCCAGTTAATGTCTGTTTTGAGTTCTCTCTAGATGGGGTCCAAGCTGAAAACTACTTGCAATATGTACAAAAACTGAAACCTTAATTGAACCATGCCTATCAACTGACCCAGACAATGGCCACCAAGAGAAATCTAGCCAACAAAGAGAGGCATGATAAAAAAGTAAAGGCTCAAGAGCTTCAACCTGGAGACTGTGTTGTTACACAATTTGGGACTGCATAATAAACACAAAATTGCTAATTGGTGGCACCATCTTCCCCATGTAGTAGTTGGAAAGTTGGATGATTTATATGTGTACAAGGTGTGACCAGAGAACAACTCCAAAGCTGTCAAGACCATACACCATAACAACTTACTACCAATTGGCTAAGTCATAATTGAGGCTGAACCCCCATAGATTGCTCTCCCTGGACTGGTGACTCATGCTGCTGCAAGAAAGAGACCCCAGTGGCCACTGATTTAAGGTTTTCTCTGTAGCAGGTCCAGAATGATAGTGACTGTCAGTCCACTTCTCATGAAAGTGAATACGACCCTGCCTATTACCTCTCTTATGAGCTGAGTCAGCTGCTTCAAGGTAACCCTATGACTAATTGTGGGGATGAAGCTGTGCCTTTTGGACTGCTATACCCCCCAGCTTCGTCCTTGGAGCCAATGCTCCCAGAAAGTGAAGTGCAAAGTATCACATCTGAAGATGTTGAACCTCTGTGTATTGTGGACCTGTCTGATTTGCCTGAAGAAGGAGCTGAGAGTTTGAGTCTTTCTGGTGACATACCAGAACTTGAAGAACACTATGAAGGTGCTGACCACCCCCCTTCAGTACCTCAAAGCTTGATTGGGCCTGAGCCTTCACAAAATGAGTCAAGTGTTGTAGAAACAGAGCCTGCAGAGCAAGGAGCTGACAGTGTTCCAAGTCTGGGTGTTCCCCGTCAGGCAGAGGCACCCCTCACAAGTGGCAAAAGTTCCCAGACCAGTGCTGAGGTAACAGAGACTGTAGTTGTCCCCCTCAGAAAGACTGGCCGAGCTGTCAATCCAGTAGTACACCTCAGTTATGATTCTCCCCGGAGGCCAGTGGATTTGCCTCGCAATGTGGTGTGCAAAGGTGTTTATGTCTCACCAAGCTCACTGCCCAGATTGAGTTTGACAGCAAATTCCAGGTTATTTGTCTTTCCCTCTTCCCATGGTGTCCCTACCCCCTCAAGCCCAAGTTAGCTGATAGAAAATGGTCCCCTCCTGCATTGTTTAAGGTTCAAGAAGTTATTACCTGATTCAGTATAGTAATGTTCAATTTACCTGTGTGAAATATGCAAAATGAGTTGTCAGAATGGATATAGTATTGTGAAGTCCAGAGAACATGTATAGTAAAGGTATACGTTTATGTTGACTGATGCATCAGATGTAACTTGCATAACATGCTAATGATATAAATGTCTTGTATAGTTTGCATTTGCAATATTGTGATGAGACAAACTTGACATGGATGCCAAGTTTTCTCCAGGCAGGGAAGGATGTAACCCCCCCCCTACAAATGGGGGTTCCCCAAAAGTCTTCCTTGAGCTTGCCTAAATGCTCACTGCCAGGTTGGTGTCCTGCATTTTAGCAGTTTAAATGTGATTGCCAGAGACTGCCTGTAAAGCCTCTGGGCTGGATATTCAAACTGCGCTATTCTGTGGCGCAAGCCCTTGCGCTGCACAAAATAGTTGCTCAGTGGTGTGACCGGGTGATATTCAATGGAGTTGAGCTATTGAGCAACTCCTTTGAATATCACCCCCCATCCACAGCCACTGGGCATGGCACAGTGGAACTTGCACCACCGCAAGTGGTCAGAGTGGAGCATTCAATTTGCGGTGGCATGAGTACCATTGCGCCATGCGCAAATTTCCCATATTCAAAAGGTGACATGCAGCTGGGACCATAATTCATGCAAGGTGCAGGGGGGGACCATTTACATCTATTTATGGCCCCATTTGCATGTCATTAGCATGCAGGTGCACCGATCCCCGAGGACTTGCGCCTGGCACCCTGCCAGGCAGCAGCCGTCAGGGACTGATGCCCCCCTGCAGCCCAATTGGGGGCATAAGTGTAAAAATCCCCCCTTCCCCTGACTGGCCCGATTACGGGCATAAGTTTACATAACCCCCACCAGCTCGATCGCAGGCAAAAGTGGCGTAAACCCCCACCAGCCCGATCGCGGGCAAAAGTGTAAAGTAAACCCCCACCAGCCCAATCATGGCAAAAGTGTAAAGTAAACCCCCACCAGCCCGATCGCGGGCTGCAAATATTCAAACCCCCATGAACATATCCCTGGTGGTCCAGTGGACCTTGAAGCCTATCGCGGGCTGCAAACTGTTCAAACACCCCCAAGTACCACCTACCCTGGTGTCTGGTGGCCCCATTAAGCCCCACCAATCTGCCCCCCATCAGCCAGCGGGTGGCAGCATTCCCACCGCCTTCCGCCCGCCCGCCAACTGACTGCCCAGTAGGGCTGCATGCCGGTTGTTGCAGAGCAAGAGCCAATGGGCGTGCAGCCCATACCATACAAGGCAGTCCAGATATATGAATGATTCATTCCCGCAACTGACTGCCTTGTACAGTATGGGCTGCATGTCCATTGGTCTTGCTCTGCACCAATGAGCTGCAACCCTACCAGGCAGTCAGTCGGCAGGCGGCTGGGTGGCAGGTGGGTGATGCTGTCACCAGCCAGCTGATGGGTGAGTGGGGTGGTGGGGCTTCATGGCAGGGTGGAGGACCACCAGATTACCAGGGTAGGTGGTCCTTGGGGGTGTTTGAACAGTTTGCAGCCCGTGATCGGGCTTCGAGGTCCACTGGACCACCAGGGATATGTTCTGAGGGGTTTGAACACTTTGCAGCACGCGATCGGGCTGGTGGGGGTTACTTTACACTTTGCCTGCAATCGGCTGGTGGGGGTTTATTTTACACCTTTGCCCGCGATCGGGCAGGTGGGGGTTTACTTTATACTTTGCCCGCGATCGGGCTGATGGGGTTACTTTACACTTTGCCTGCAATTGGGCTAGTGGGGGCTTTATGTAAACTTATGCCTGCAATCGGGCCAGTCAGTGGGAGGAGGGATTTTACACTTTTGCCCTCGATCGGGTCACTCAGGGGGAGGGGGGTTGCTATATGCCCGTGATTGGGCTGCAGGGGGGGAACAGGGAGTACGTTGAGGGCCACCCACAGGTGGCAGCTGCTGTGTTGTGCCCTGAAATGCAGCAGCTCACCTGTAGGTGGCCCTAGACTTACTCTGTTTTTTTTTGCTCAAAGTTGTGCAGGCTCAGGTAGGGGGTTGCACCTGCACAACTCTGCACAGCCTGCTGAATATTGGGCTGTGCAGTTTATGCATGGTTCCTCCCCCTCCAGTTCAGCATGCCTTCATTAGCATTGCGCTGTTGCTCAGCTTGACTTGGGGGGGCGCAACTGCCTCCTGCTGAATATGGCAGAATGGCGCAATTTCAGACTTGCACAGGCGCAACCCTATTGCGCATGGCGCAACCCTTTTGAATATCCAGCCCTCTGTGTACTGTCTCTTTAAGAGCTGCCTGGATTGCAGTCATAAGTAATCTGAGAGGGAGCTCTGTTGAAAGATTTAACTAGTTGCTGAAAATCATTTAGAGTGATAATGATAATGTAGTTTGTCTAACCTGCCTTCTTTGCAGCAAGGACTGTTTTGTTTATCTCCACTATCTTGGTCCTGGACTGCCAAATTGGACCAATTAGTACTGGTGGAACCTAAAATGGAGCCAGACTACAGTAGCTGTCTGGAGTCAAAATCTGTAGGAATTGTAGTTTTGGGCTTTTGGCACCTTTTTGCTCCTGAAGGGGGAGCCTTTGTCGTGACTGAGAGACAGATCAGCCAACAGAACCATTTGGATTCTGGGGAAAGTCCCAGGCTTGCTGGCAGTTGAGTCAGTTCTAAGTTGGGAGCTGAAGAAGCAACAGCTTGAAACAGTCAAGCAGCCATCTGAATAGTTTTGCATGGGAGAACTGTGGAAAGACCCGAATTGTGGCTTGCACGTCTGCCTGCTGCCCCTGAGAGGGAGAGAAGAGAATTATTCTAACTCCAAGTTTGAGAATGAAGTAAGCCACTGATTTTTTGCCAGGCTCACACCTGAAGAAGACTGAAGATTTTGCTGAATGTGATCAGCCTGTCAGGATTTCCAGCTGCATTTGAATCCCCGGTTTGTGCAGAGACTCTGTGATCATGACCGAAGGGCGGTTTCCCTGGTACAGTAGAATTTCCTTACATGTAAATGTGCTGTGAGTTGTTAGTGGGCAGTGATTTGGTTCCCCACAGTGTGAAATGTGTTCTGCTTGCTGGAAGCTGTATCTAGCCCAAAACAGATTGTATCTGAATTTGTCTCCATTTGGCCCTTGCCTTGCCACACTGGCCCAGCCAGACTACCCAATGCACAGAGCAGACCTGCTTGGGGATCAGCCCTCTGCTCCATGCTTGAACAGGACTGACACCTTGGTGATTCTTGTGGGACCTGCTTCCCTTGGCACTCCAGATTAACCACCTGCTGTCTCAATTTTCGTCCAGCCTGTGTCCAGTCTTGGGTATGATGAGTAATCATCAGAGTAGGTGCCTGCAGCAACAGCCTAATCTAAAAGTGTGTCATCTGATTGTCTTGTTGCTTTCTTTTCATGAACTGAGTCCTCCGGCTCCAAATTACAAATAGTGTGTGTTGTGCATGTTTTTTTTTCTTCCATCACAGGGCCCCAACCAGCTGCAATATTCATGGCTAGCCCACCATTCTCCTTCTGGGTACCCAGAGTGTGTGACTGTTTATGGACCCCAAAGTACATGCACAATTGTTTGATTGTTACAGCCTTTAAACAAATGAACCTGATTACAGTGTCAGTGGCTCAGTAGGTAACACAGTTGCTTCTGAGGCCTGGAGATCAGAGGGCTGTGGGTTCAGTTCCCGCATCTGGCACTTGGGTTAATATCCCAGTACTGACACTGTAGTGCAGCATGAGAGGGGTGCTGCACTTCTGAGGTGCCATCTTTTGGATGAGATGTTAAACCGAGGTCCCATCTACCTGGATTGGTGGTAGTTCAGGTGGATGTTAAAGATCCTATGGCACTTCTCGAAAAGAGTAGGGGTGATTTTATTACAATAAAGCATCATGCATACATTATAGAATATAAAATGAGCATCATACATACATTATAGAATATGAAAGGAGAGAAAAAAATATGCAAACTCAAAAAAGAAAAGAAAAAACACTGTTACATTAACCACCATACTCGAAAGGGAAAAAACAAAGAAAAACTAAATCCAAATTACATAAATACACAGTTCCTAAACAAAAAAAAAACCTGATATTGTCCTTATTTATACTTAATTATATGTGAAAACTCTTTTCACCATATCTGTACTTTATGTGCATTATACAGTTGCATATCCTTAAGGTATACTTTTTGTAATTCATTTGATACATATAAACAAAACCCTTCCAAATAAGTTTTCTTTTGATATAAAACCCACTGGCATCTTACTTGCCATAAACAAAATTGCAAACATGCTAACAATACCCACAGAGTACTTTTTTCATATATTTTTAGCCTTGGGGGGAAGATACCAATTATTAATATATCATATGTCAGGTTAGCCAACCAGACCATTGACCATTTCTTTGCCAAATAGGCCCATACTTTTTTTGAATAAGAACAAAACAGAAAAAATGTTCCATGGTTTCTTCCTGGTTAATGCATTCCATGTATGGTCAATTCCACTCCACCTTGGCCTTATATTTCGCAGTCCCTCTGATATTCAAACGCCCATACATAATGAGCCATTGAACCTCCTACATATGTGGAGGTAATCTGGAATTATTTAATTGTTCCAGAATGTTATGATTTAAAGTTGCTGGGCAGGTCTTAAAACAAGGAATACTGGGATAAATTTGGGAAATATCCAATTTATAAAGATTTTTAGATGTGTTCATACAAATCTGACTTTTGGTCACTTGCCACTTATATAGTTTCTGAATGGCGGGCCTAAAATAGCCCGGTAAAGGGATATGAGGGTTCAGTTTATGTGCAAAATGTAGCCAAGCTGATAAATATCACCCTAATGTTTCTCTAAACCAAAATCCCTCCTGGCAAACTGGAATTAACAAACTTAATTTTAAGGAATAAGAAAGAAACAGGGCAAAACAAAACACAACCGGGTCTATCATTCCATAATCTCCCTTATTTTTCCTCAAATATGTAAAACATCTCTTTACGGGGTTTAGTCTACTACCCCACAACATCTGAAAACAAACACTGTAGAGTCTAGTTTCAAATTGGGATGGCAGAGGAAAAATTAAAGCTAAATACTGCAGACAGGGCATAATAAATTGTTTAAGAATAAGAATTATTTTTTACTTTGAAATAGAAACTGTTTCCATCTAGTTATTTTTAATTCTACCTTTTTTAAAACGTTTTCCCAATTTTCAACAGGGAGATTTTGAGACCCCAAAACTATCCCTAAAATAATGAGAGGTTCTATTGATATTTTAATAGTATTGTATTGACGGGGGGCCTTTAAAATACCTCCTATCAATAAACCTCTTGATTTAGAATAATTTAATTTCGCATTAGAAAGAACAGCTTGCTGCTGTAATTCTTTAAAAAATTCTCCAATTTGCTCAGGGTTTCTAAAAAAATAAACAGACTTCATCTGCATAAGCTTGAACAGTGAGAAAATGATCCGTCTGTGGCACTCTGAAACCTTCCCATTTGGGATATATAATTAAGGCTCTAATCAGAGGTTCTAAGGAAAAAATATATAATAACGGACTTAAAGGGCAACCTTGTTGCACCCCCGTTTTAATGACAGACCCTTTCCCTATTTTTCCTTGAATTACCAGATAGACTTTATAGGATTCATATAATGATTTTATAAGTTTAAATATTTCCTCAGGAATCCCAAAATATTCTAAAGATAGGAACAAAAAGAAATGATTAGCCCAATCGAAAGCTTTCCCAAATCTAAAGAAAGCAGACAGCCAGTTCTACCATTTACAGCCCAAAACCTCAATTAAATCTCTTATAGTTGCTAATGCTGACTGAATTCACCTATTAGGCAACCCGCAATACTGAACTGGTGAAATTACTATTTTTGCCAGCCTTTTAATTCTATTATTTATAAGGGTAGCAAAAATTTTATAATCTGAGTTCAGTAGTGTAATAGATCCCCAGTTCCTTATGTCCCCTCTATCCCCTGACTTAAAAATATAGATCTGAAGCCCTTCCAAAAAATAAACAGGGGTATAATCTCCAGCCATAAAATTGTTAAAAAACAAATATAAGCAGGTCACCAGTTTTGCTCTAAAGGTTTTGAAAAAAAGGTAGGTCAGACCATCTAGACCAGGAGAAATGTTGTCCTTTAAACCAATAATTACTGATTCAGTTTCCTGTAGGGTAAAAGATTCCTTCATATTAGCTATCATTACATGATCTGAGTGTGGAGGGGGGCTAAATAGTTTTTGATATCCAGTGGCAAGGGGTCAAACTCAGGTTGTACAGCCTGAAAATGCAATTTAATCATAGCACTAATAGATTCCACTTCCTCAACTCTACTGTTATTATATTCAAAAAAATTTATAAATGTAGAATCTCTAATTGTTTTACATAAAACATAGGGGTCTCCTAATACTGATTTCTTCAAATGGTTATTAATGAGTGCTTGAAGTGTTCTAGCTCTATCATATTGTAATTTCCTCATTTAAAGTTTAATATTATTAATTTGCAAAGAAAAATCTTGTGTAGAACAATTGGCTACTGTTATTAAATGTTGCAGTTGTGATCGTAATTTTAAGTAAGAAAAAAAATTAGAGTTCCTCTGACATGTCCCATAATGTTTGAACCAATTTATACAATCATTTTTTGTTTCCCACCACCAAACCCCGATATCAGGATATAAAAATGCCACTGATGGTCTGGCTTTTAAGATTAGAGTAATAGAGTTTATTACTATTTTATTTTGCAAAATGGAAGTATTCAATTTCCATCTTTTCCCTTGATAACTCTGTTTAGCAGTGTCCCCCACTTCCACTTGAATCAGTAAATGATCTGAAAACTCTACGGGGACCCTAGTAAAGGATTTAACAGGGAGGTCTTTAGATGTAAATAAGTAATCTATAATAGATCCATTTTTCCCCTTAAAAAAGGTACACCCAGAACCATTTTTATCTAACAGATTACATGTCCTTAAATCTGCATTTTTAATAATTGTCTTTAAACAGTTGGTATCACAATAAATTTTTTTAGCAGAGGCACCTTTTGAATCTAAACTACAATTAAAATCTCCTTCCCAGAGAATGCGTAAAGAGGTGACCAAATAAGGCTGTATTTCCTTTATGCAATCAATTCTTGCTGCCTTTGTCTGGGAATTATAGATATTAATAAGTCTAAAATTATTATATTGCCATTTTCCATCAATAATTAACACCCTACCTGGGATTAAATCAATTAGCTTGTATAGGACAAACTGGAATGAATTAAAAAGAATCCCAATGCCATCAGCTTTCTCTCTACCAAAGGACCAATATGAAGGGCACCATGGCCAATCTTTTTTAAACGAAGAAATGTGTTCCCTTGAAAACAGCCACGTTTCTTGTAAGAAACATATTGAAATATTCATATCATCCACAAGTTGAAAAACTGCTAGTCTTTTATCACTATTTAGAATACTGTGGGTGTTTAAAGATCCCCAAAGAATTCCTGACATAAATACAGATTAAGAAAAGGGAACACTCATTTCTTCCTTCTTTTCTTTTTCTTTTCTTTATAATCCTCTATCAGGATTCCTAGAGTATCCTGAAATGATTTTTGAGAATCAGAGTCACCCACCTCCACCTCAGAATCTCCCCAAGTGGTAAAAAGAGCAGCATAAGAATTTTGAGATTAAATTGGCTCAATTACTGGTATTGGGACTGATTTTAGATATCTACTGGACCTTCTTGGAGGTAAGGGAGACTGTTGGGCCGAAACTACTGCTAATTTGTCTACTGGGTCCACATAGCAAACCGGTTCTAACAGCTCAGAATTTTGCACTTCTTTGTCTACTATAATCGGTAAAGGTTTTGACTCGGAGGGGCAGAAGGAATTGTTGTGATAACCTCAGATTTACTGCCTACAGTTCTGGGGGGTTAGGGGATGATTCCCTCTTCAGTATTACAGTATTACCAGTGTTTTTCGCCACTGCCTCCTGAGCCTGCTGGATTATCAGGTCAGTGCTTCCACAAGAGGCCTTGTGTTTAGCAGCACATGGGCAATCCCTAAAAGAGTGGCCATACTCTTCACAGAGGTCACATCTTGTGTGATTAGCACACTGCATGGTTATGTGCCCCACGTCCCCACAATTATCACACCTAGGCTGATCACAAGTGCTTGAGAGATGTGTTTTAGAACCACATTTATAACATGCTTAGGGCTGGCCACTATAAAAATAAACCCCTCTATCCCATCCTAGCAAAAAAGAATTAGGGATATGCTCAATTCCTTTGTCAGACTGTCATAATTTAACCTTAAACTTCCGCCCTCTCGTCCAGAATTGTTCCGAATCTAGAATGAGATAACCAGTAAGTAATATCCTCAACATGGACCCCCTCATTCCTAAACATAACAGTGATGTTTTTAATCAAATGTTTAGTTAAGGGAATAACTAAAAAGGGGGTCCATGTTGGGGAGAATTTTAATTGACCATATCTTTCCCAAAACAAAGCCAGTAAATAGGCAGAGCGAAAACTAGTGTCATAATTGTCTTCTCCAGAGATGTTGATAAAGGTAAACACATCTCTGGGGGGGAAAAATGCAATGATTCTTTTATGAGGAATTTCCCCACATAATATCTGTCTGGTCTCTCTGCCAGACCACCTTTGTACCTTATGCATACAGCGTTGCGTCTGGGCGCAGCCTCCCATTTAGCTTGGGCAAACAATGCTGACATTAGAGGTTTAACAGCAGTTTGTTTTCCCCTCCAATTTGTTTACCACAGAATCATGTATAATATCAGAAATAAGGCACTCATTAGAATCAAGTCCCAATGGTCCTCTCATAAAAAGAGGATTTTCCCTTTTGTTCCATCTATTGGAACCCCTTGTGCTCCCGACGGCTTCCATTTTGGTGAGTCACTTTGGAAGGTGGGTGAGGGATACCACGCCAGATCAGGAGTCCACACCCCTTTAGCCATTTTCTCCCAGCCAGCTGCTAAAAGGGTGCTCTGGGGAGACCAGTTCTCATTGTGTACTTGAGAGACAGACCTGTGTACCTGGAGAACATTGGATACTTCATCATGCTGTTTTAAAATTAACTCCCCAGCTTTAGAAGTGGTTTTCAGTTGTAAAATATCCATTTGAGGGGCTTTTGGTTTACAGAAGCTAAATTCTATCACCCCTTCCTGTTTATTTGCTGCAGCCTGGTATTTGATAGGGGCCTTAGCAATATTGTTAATCCCCACTGGTTTAAAAACAAATCCAGCTTCTTTAGTTAAATGCACAGGTGTTGACTGATTCATAGGTTGGGTTTTACTCACAGGTATCGGTGAAAAAGATACTGGGGGTGAGGTTTTTAAACTGACTAGCTGGACCGAAGCATTCAGTGAAACTGTAGATTTTAGGCACTCTCCAACTCCTGAGAAATCACTGCCAGCCAAACTTGCAACACTCAGTTCAGTACAAGTCGCAGAGTCAGGCTTTAACTCACCCATACTCTGAAGCGGAGTTTTAGGACGAACTTCTGCATTCCCGCTGTCAATCTGAACACTCTGCTTGACAGGAGTGTTCACCGCCAGCTGTGTTGCTTCAGCGCGAGTCGCTACCTCATGAAAACTCACAGGATTCTCCACTATCAAAGCTGTAAAGGAACTCCCTTTGTTCATCTCCACCATAGCCACGATTCGAGGAATGGCAAAAGATTAACTAGTAGCTAACGCCTCATGAAAAATCTCGTCTCCATCCATGTCTAGGAAAGCTTTTATCTGAGAATCTGACTCAGTGAGCAGTGCAGCCTCCCCACCTGCAATACCCACGTCCTTCTCCTCCACGCGATCTCCTTCAGTGGCCATCTTGCAGCAAAACTGCCTGTCACCCTACTGGCCAAACAGTAAGGGAATTTCCCGAGCGTCCTTGCCAAATTTCCCTCATTCACTAAAAATACCACCAACAGCTTAATCTGGTTCAAGGTCAGTTGGCATTCATCTGTATCCCCCTTCCCCGGGTCGTACCTGAAAATAGGTAGGATTTGTCTAGTGCACTTACCCAGTCAACAAAAAACAGATACATAAATTATGCCCCTCCCTTGTCCAAG
The DNA here is from genome assembly GCA_016271365.2 of Neoceratodus forsteri. NCBI lineage: Eukaryota > Metazoa > Chordata > Ceratodontiformes > Ceratodontidae > Neoceratodus > Neoceratodus forsteri. The sequence continues at coordinate 250,997,837 of CM057450.1, read as the reverse complement.
TCCCTTAAATAAATCAGATCCAACTCTTTTTTGCAAATACCCTGACTGTGGTTCCAGTTTGTGCAAGAGTACTGTACTGCTGTTATTTGCTGTGCATAACCTTCTTTTACAGGGGGTCCCCAGTGCTGTGCCAAAGAAAAGCCCTGGTGGTAAGTGCAAACAGTGTGGGTACTTGTGTGGTGTCTAGGGGTATTGTAAAAGTGATTATTGTGTATTGTTCCAGCCACTAGTAAGGAAAGAGGGGGAGTTACAGTGTCCCAGAGGGCTGTGCCCAGGTTAACTTGACCACTACAAACCCTGACCTCTAGGTGGAGGCAGCCGTTACAGAACTTAGGCCCTTTAACCTGCTACTAGACAAGCAGGCAGGGGTAATAGCCCTTAGGATAGTGCCACCTAGGGGTTACATGCAGCTTATGCATCAGGTAGGGAAATAGGCAGACTAGGTGGGCCAAGCGGTCCTTATCTGCCATCAAATTCTATGTTTCTATGTTTCTCACCCACCATTTTGCCAACAAGAAGGCTGCAGCTGTGGCCACTGATGACTGTTGGGATATGGGGATGGGGGGACCAAAGGGGACAGACATAAGGAGATAAAATCATCATCAAAATTGTGAGACTTTCACCAGCTTTCCATAATGCTTTCCAGTAAAAGAACATCTTATGAAGTTTTTCAAATGGCAAAACAATCTGGTGAGCCCTCTGTATGCCATCTGACACCAGGCATCAACCAGCAAAAAATTGCCTAAAGAAGGCAGTGTGGTCATGTGGTTACTGAAATACTGGAGATTACAGATTTATAAGAACAAAAGAATATCACACAGAAACTGGCACATATGCATATAGCAGCTGTCTCCTGCTTCTCAGTAGTTATATTTATACCCTTGAGGTACTTGAATGTTTCTCTCATATCCCTTCTTTCCCTCCTCTCTTCCAGTAAGTACATATTGAGGTCCCTTAATTTCTCCTCATAAGTCTTGTGTTACAAGCTCTGTATCATCTCATTCACCCTTCTCTGGACCATCTCCAGCCTGTTATTAGCCTTACGAAGGTGCAGAACTGCACACAGTACTCCATGTGAAGCCTGACCATGGTTTTATATAATAGCATCACTACCTTCCTCTTTATGCTGATGATACCCCTGCCTATGCACCCCAGCATGTCACTGGCCCTCCTAGCTGCCTTACCACTTTGACATTTTTCAGATCATCTGAAATAAGAACACCCAGGTCCCTTTCCTTCTTTGTGACTGCCAGCAACTCCCTCCATCCTGTACCTCTCCCCAGGGTTTCTGCATTCCAGGTGCATAATTTTGCACTTTTTTGAATTGAACTTCAGTTGCCAGTCCTCAGACCATTTCTCAAGCTACCTCAGGTCCCTCCTCATTTTCTCCAACCCCTCTGGGGTATCCACTGTGTTACACATCTTGGTGTCATCTGCAAACAGGCAGACCTTTCCCTTCCACCCTTCTGCAATGTCACTAATAAAGACATTGAACAGGACTGGCACCAGGACCACTCCCTGTGGGCACCCCACTGGTCACCCCCCTTTTCCACAGACTGCACCCCATTTACCACCAGTCTCTGCCTCCTGTCAGTTACCCAGTTTCTAACCCAGTTTACCACCCCTTTCCTCCATGCCCAGCCTACTCAGCTACTTTGTCAGCCTTCTATGTGGGACGATGTCAAAGGCTTTGCTTACATCAAGGTAAGCATCATGCACTACCCCAACCTGACTTACTTCCTTTGTCACCTAGTGAAAGAGATCAACCAGCTTTGTCTGACACAACCTCCACACTTTGAATCCATGTTGCCTATGGTCCTGGCCTCCAATGGCTTCTAGATACCCCACTATCCTTTCTTTAACCAATGTCTCCATGATCTTCCCCACTACTGAAGTGAGCTTGACCAGCCTATAGTTCCTCACCTCCTCCCTACTCCTGGATTTGTATAGAGAAACCACATGTGCCCTTCATCAATTCTCTGGTACCACCCCTGTATTGATTTCCCTTCACAGTTCTTTTACTATCCTTGGGTATATGCCATCTGGTCCCATCACTTTGTCCACCTTCAATTTACTCACCTTCTGCAGGATTCTTCTGCCTGTGAATGGACTACTTTCCACCTCTTCATGCCATTGCAACTGCTGTACTGCTGTGACCCTTGCCTCTCCCCCTCTTCTGTGAATACTGAACAGAAAGACACAGTGGATGTCTTGGGGGGGACATGACAGTTCTTAGGCATGGTACTTTCACTTCCAAATACCTAAACAGCACATACTGTATAAGCAATCAACATTCAGCATTGACAAATGCTTGCTTTATATTGTTCTTAGTCTGCTGAGATCTGGCAAACTTATTTTATCAAAATGTATAAGGGAAGAGGGAAGTTTATCAAGATGGTGGTGGAAGCAGGAGAAAAAAGTTTATAATCTATATTAAGAACAGAAATGGATCAATAAAATTTACAGAAGTGAGTGTCTTTACCAGGCTTAAGGATCACTGTGATATTAGCAAATTGCAAAGAAGTATGAAATATCTGGGTTTGCTGTATAGTGAGAAAAGCAAAAAACAAAAAAACAAAAACAAAAAATCAGTCACATTAGGAATGGGTGCCCAGCTTAGCTGAAATAATCCTGTGCAAAACAGGACATTTAGTATTCATCACTCTGTATGCTGCGATTTTTAGTTGTTCACCATGGAAATTTACTATGGTGTAAAATGTATCCTTCTGGTATTGTGTTGCATAGCTTTAACAACAGCATTTAAAATGATGGCACACTCTGGTGTCAGAATCATTGACAAAGCACAGGGGACATTAAGTAATACCTGGCTTGGAGCCTGCTCACATGTTTGCACCATTGTATTTATTTTGCACATATGTTTACGCAAATAAAGCATTTTCATAGCATCCTGGTGACTTTCCTGGTGTGATGTTAAACAGAGTACTGAAACTGCTGTTGAGTATCATAGTGAACCTCTATGATGAATGCATCAACTGAGCATAGTAGCATATGGAGTGGTGAGTACCAGATTTTTAGTTTTGTCCAGCATAGTGAGAAAAGCAGCTAGCAAAAGGGAAAAAAAGAGATCATTAAACATTTTGAACAATTCTGCCAAAAACTCCAACCCAGTGGAACTATTTGACTTACAGTTGTAGCCATAGCTGTTTCCAGATATTTTCTGCTGGATCTAAATAGATTTTCTCTGGTGGTGCACAGTGGTATTACAGGCAGGCAGGGAATTTCTCTAGCGATAACACAAAAATGTCCAGAAATATATAGCCATGTCTTTGGCTACAACTGTAAGGCATTGCAAAGCTTGAGACAGTTCCAAGACAGAGACGGGAGATTCTATCCTTCCTGTCTCTCTCTCACACACACATAAGATCATAGAGGGTTGAGAAAGAGACAAGTAACATGAGTCATAGTCTTGAACTGACACTATGTACACTGATGATAGAAGAATAATACCTCATGAAAGCCTAGCAGATATTCTGACAGGAAGTAAAATATGTGCCTGAAGCCTTATTTTTCAGGTGAAGAACTGTTACTGTCAAGCAAAGCCTCCATAGGTGATGCACCAACAAGTTAGACACTGTAACCCCCCATACTAACAATAATTAAGATAACACAAAGCTAGTTCTGTCTGCAAGGAATATAATTCTTGAAGTTGTCACAGGGCCTGTTCTATACAAACATTTGAACTTAGATGCTGCATTTTGGTGTAAAGTCTATAACCTTACTAATTGCTTTTGCATGTCTATATTTCATGAGTTGCTTCCTTTTCAAACAGGTAGCAAAAAAGGTTATTGCCTCACCGATAACCATCTTCAAGTTGCCTGCAGTACAGAAGATTATGGAGATCCCATCCTAATGTCCACACTAACCTTTGGAATGTCTTCCTGGACTTGGTGAAAAAATTCTGAACATATCATGAGAAGGTAGTTAAACTGCCATTGAGGAGCTTTCCATTGAATTCTCAACATACAACAGTAATGGCGCATGATCTGAGAGTACTATAGGGTCAGTGAATAAAGAGAGAACATGGCAATATTTCTTCTTCCTTGCGAACAAAGCATGACAACTAGAATATATTTGCTGTGAATGACTCTAGAACATGTAGTCTTGGGTCGGGGGGGATGATGCATGTGCTACACATAAATCCAACCTAACTCCTTCACAAACCACATACAAATTTATGCTTTATTGATTTTTAAATAGAGATAGATTTGTGATGAAGTCCAAGCTCAGATTCATAAGACACTTGAAATCACTGTCTAATAGGAGAAAGAGAAAGGAGTGGTTTTATGGGAAACCCAGGTGGGGCAACCAAAGTTAATGGAAGATTACTGAATAAGCTGGAGGACCAGGGCATGACTAGGGACATAGATGGGCAGATAACTGTTTTAAAGAGCGACAGTAGAGGGCGGTGGTAAAAAGTGTCATATTGGAAAAGAGGGAGGTCACAAGTGCTGTGCCACAGGGATCTGTCCTGGGTCCTGTCCTCTTCAATATGTTCTTCAGTGAAATTGCAGAGGGCATACAGGGCAGGTTGTTTCTCTTCACAGAAGACATGAAGCTCTGCAGTAGAGTAGATAGTGATGAAGAGAAATACAGAGAGATCTACTAAGACTAGAGAGGTGGTCTAAGGTTTGACATTTGAAATTAAATGCCAAAAATGTAAGATTATGCACCTAGGAAAGACAATAATGTAGAGTACTGGATGGGAGGGGTTAAACTGAGCATTATGGCAGAGGAAAGGGACCTGAGAGTCAGCATTATTGACTACCTCAGACAATTAAACCAGTGTAACAGTGCCTATAGTAATGCTAATATAATGCTTGGGTGTATCAGAAGGGGTATTGGCAGCAGGAAAAATGAGGTACTACTACATCTGTTTAAGACTTTGGTGAGACTGCACCTGGAATGCTGTGCTCAGTTCTGGAGTCCTTATATATGGAAGGACCGGGACAGTCTGGAGATGGTGGGAGCAGACTGAGCAAGTTGATTCAGTGCCAGCAGGGTAGATCTTATGAAGATGACACTGAACATGTACACACTGAAGACCAGGCAAGGGGGGGGGGTATAATAGAGACCTTTAAATTCCTGAAGGGAATAAACAAGGCAAACTATGGGGGAACTACAGTATTTGGCAGGAGAATAGAATGTGAAACCCAAGGCCAACAAGCATTTGTCAATGCCGAATGTTTGCTTGCTGGCATTGGCATTGGTAGTGTAGAAGTTACAGAGCTGCTTAATAGGAATGGCAGCAAAGTATTGAACTGAAGCCAACCCCACCACCACCCTGCAGACAGTGACAGGCATTGGGGTGTGCTTCTGGGTCATCAGGCATAACGACCATGCCATTTCACTACACCCTACCCTGGAGACACTGACAAGTGTCACGATGTGTATACAGGGTCTGGCCCTTATGCACACCCCATTCTATCAGGAAATATGGTGAGATGGGTGCGGTATAGGAGAATGGGGTGAGGTTTTGGCCGGAAAAGTCCAAGGCACACCTTCATGCCTCTCACTGGTGCAGGGTGTGGGTGGGGGTGGAATGGTATGAGCATCACAGGCAAGAATCCCAAGTCTCACCCCTGATGCCTGTCATTCTCTACAGGGTGGGGCTTTATGGTCGGAAACCCTAACGCCTCAGGCATTCGTTGGTATTTTCACTCCAAATTTTCAACATGTTTTTTTTTCCCCACCTCATGAACAGTGGCAATATCAGTTTGTTAGCTGAAAACTGCTTTTGCACAGTGACTATGGCATTTGGCACCACAGGTGCAAAAACACATTCCGAACAGGATGTGAAAAATGACAGCGATACTGTTCATGGGAGGTGTAAAAAATGGCAATGTTGAAAATCTGCTGTGAAAATCTTTAAAAAAATGGTGAAGTCATGAGCGTGCATAGAAACTGTATAACGCACACCCGTAATGTAACTAGTTTGGGGATTTTTTTACAGCAGATTGTTAACACAGTCATTTTGGGACCTCCGATCATGAACAGTGTCAGTGTGTTTTTCTTTATCTGTCCCAAACAATGATTTCCCACAGCGACCATGCATTTCTGTGCTGAAAGTGTGAAAACACATTTCAGCCATGTTGTGGAAAATGACAGCTGTACTGTTCATAAGGAGGTGTGGAAAAATGCCACTGGTGAAAATCTGGACTGAAAATATTACAAATTCGTGAACTTATGAGGGTGCGTGGAAACTGTGCAATGCCCACTCGTAACACAGTCATTTTATGTTTTGTCACCAAATTTTCAACATAGCCATTTTAAGACCTCTGCTCATGACCAGTGTCACTGTGATTTTCTTAATCTGTTCCAAACATTGTTTTCGCACACCGACTGTACCATTGTGCGCTACATGTGCGGAAACACATTTTGGGCAAGATGTGAAAAATGGTAGCTGTACTGCTCATAAGGAAGTGCGGTAAAATGGCACTGTTGAAAATCTGGTGTGCAAATATTACAAATTGAAACTTGCTAGCGTCGTGAGGAACTGCATAGCGTGCCTCTAAAACAGTCATTTTAGAATGTTTTCACCAAATTTTCAACATAGCCATTTTAACACCTCTACTCATGACCAGTGTCACTGTGATTTTCTTAATATGTCCCATACATTGATTTTCCACACCGACTAGCCATTGTGCCACATGAGCAGAAACACGTTCAGTAGGCGAGATATGTGAAAAATGACAACTGTACTGCTCATAAGGAGGTGTGGTAAAATGGCAATGTTGAAAAATCTGAGTGAAAATATTGAAATTTGGTTTAACTTTACGAGTGTGCGAGAACTCTGCAACGCATCGTCAGAAAACAGCTCACTTTAGGAATTTTTCACCAAATTTTCAACATAGCCATTTAACACCTCTACTCATGACCAGTGTCACTGTGATTTTCTTAATGTGTCCCATACATTGATTTCGCACACCGACTGCGCCATTGTGCACTACATGGGTGGAAACATGTTTTGGGTGAGATGTGAAAAAATGACAGCTATACTGCTCATAAGTAGGTGTGGTAAAATGGCAATGTTGAAAATCTGGAGAGAAAATATTGAAATTTCTCAAACTTACAAGCGTGCGTAGGAACTGCGCAATGCACGCTCGTAAAACAGTCATTTTTAGGAATTTTTCCAGCAAATTTTCAAAATAGGCTTTTTGAGAGCCCACCTTTATGAACACTGGCAGTGTAGTTTCATTAATCATTCCAGAAAGGTGATTTCGTGCAGTGGCTATGAAATCACCCTTCGGGCCCGAGTAACGCCATGGCAGTGATAGCATTCATGAGAAGGGGTCCCAAAAACCCCATGTTGAAAATCTGGTGCAAAAATTACAAAAAATGCCTGAGATATGCAATAAAGTTGAAAAAACCCTATCTATCCCATTATACAGCTTACCGGCATTTCCTCAGTTCGCGGTCGGCTTTGAAGAGTGCAGACATGTTCCCGGTCTGCTGAAGATCATCGCGCTGAGCTCCGGAGGTAAGTATGGGGTGAGGGTGGGGTGTGGGGAGGCAGGATGCACAGTGGGTGGGGGCAGACACAGCGAGGGACCGTTTTCGATTTTCAGGTGTTTTTTTTTTTATTACGATGACGCGGGACATTTGCCATGCTGGGGTGGGCTCCCAACATGGCAGAAGGATGGCTGGGGGGCGTGGAGCCGACAGGGGATTCAGCACCCCCCGTCAGCCATGGCATCTGTTGCCACACTGGGGTGGGCTCCCAGCGTGGCACCCTGTACTGGCGGGGGACTCAGTGGAGCTGATGGAGGATTGGGCACCCCCATCAGCTATAGGATGGGTAGCCACACTGGGGTGGGCACCCAGCGTGGCACATGAAACTGTGTTTCAGGGGGGCCCAGCACAGCCGATGGGGGATTGGGCACCCCCATTGGCTATAAAGTCTGTGCATTGGGGGGGCAGTATGCAGCATATATGTGTATGTGTGTAGGGGGAGCGCGCATGAGCAGGCGATATCTGATCGCTGCTCACTGAAGTGTAGCTTCCCCTTTCAACTGTATGCCACTGCATTTTGGAGCTGTCATAGACAGCTCCAGCAGGCATGGAGAACTGCGACCACACCTGCAAACACACTGACTGAATTTGGAAGAGGGCTGACACACCTCCGAAAACTCCAATGATGGCACTATGTTTCTTGCACATGCATGCAAGCAAACATAAAAATGAAAACTGGCAGGGGGAAGGATTAAGAGGGATGTGAAAAAGTTCTACTTTACAGAAAGGTTGATGGAACTGTGAGACAGTTTGACAGTGGAGGCAATGAAGGCCAAGACCATAAATAGTTTCACGCATGGCTGAGACAGTGTGAAAGGTTTGGTGGCTGCGCAGGTGATTAGCAGTAGGGAGGTGAGCAGGTGTTTGAACTGGGAGGCATAACATGCATGGCTTTCTCAGTTAGTGTGGCTATTTTGCCAGCTGGAGTGACTGTGGTGCGTATGACATCATGACGTGGTTGTACATTTGATGTAATTGCACTCATGTGGGGGCTCTAGTCCTATGGTGTCTAAGTATAAATATGATGCTGGCAGCGTTTTCCTCTCCTTTGCCTCATGAAGAGCCTGGATTTGTGTTACTGAGGATCTATGATAACTGCCATGAATTTCAGCTGGGATCTTTATACATATAAGATTACAACAGGCTGATTATAATGTAGAACTATTTTTTTTCCACCCTTATGGCATGACTTTGAAAGTGTACCTACAGAGTGGGAAGCTCTGTAATTTATCATTTTACAGGGGTGTGGGATGATTTGAAGAAGTTTATTTTGAAAAAATAATATACAAAATCAGGCAGGTATCAATTCAAGTCCCGCTTCTTAGCACTACATAAACCGTAGAATGATATTACATATAGAAAGAGAGAATAGAGTTAACACAAATGGTGGCTATTTTAAACTTTAAATCTTGTTGTTAAAAGAATAATAGTGGTTCTTTACAATTAGCAATAAGCAGAAACAATACTTTTATTACAAAACTGAAAAATGCTAATTATGTGGGACCGAGAACTTTTTACCGATACATTACGAGTTAAATTGGTGTTTACATCTATCAGTAGGTGAACACAGAAAAAACTAATACACAATGTAAGCAACAGGGGTGGGCTGCCTTGATACTCAAAAAGAGGTGAGTGTATATTTCATTAAAATAGCATATAGGTAATTAAGATGTGACATAATTAAGTAATAAACATATATTCTGTAGTTCCCTCAGGTCCCTGCGGTTTAGTGAGACAAAGGACATAAATGAAAAGGAAATATAAACAAAAGGTATTATTCAGCTTAATATATTCTTTTGCTTTATAAGTGTGTGAATATATACAATACAAAGAACTATAAGAATTCATTACCGTTAATTATAGCAGTCTCCCGTTGATACATATTTAGGGTCATCCTTGGCAATTCAGTGTGAGATAACTAGAGAACCAATTTCATGAATTATTTTGTATTCAATAATATTTGGGTTATAAATGAAGTTGAAAAATTGAATAATATGATTTACATATTATCATGCCATGCATGTTTGCAGTGTACAGTTTACCCTGATGACGTGCACTAGCACAAAATGTTGGTATTACATTTACTGACTGAAAAAAAAGAATAATTTGGAAAGTCTGGATATGTGGTGAGTGAGCCTCATTTCCAACTTTTTGATAACCTATGTTTCATTGTAAGCCAGCCTGTGCCTGAACAAAAAGGGAAGCTGAATGGTTTCGAAAGTAAGGAGTCAGGAGAACACAGATGCTATATCTACCAAAACCTGTGCCACTAACTTGGAGAAATACATTAATGGTGGGGGAAATCTTGATTATTATATCTTGTCTTAATGGGAGCAACATGATAGGCCTTGGCCTCTTTTGTTCATTCTTAACACAGTGAACAATAGTGAACACCTAACATATGACTGCCCAAAACATAGCAAAAGGGGCAAGTGCAGGTGGTGGGGGTAACTCTGGAACCTCCCAGCTACTGGTGACCTGTACCCAAAGTGTAGTTTCTACTTACCAGTCTTAGTTAATGGAATGGTAACCAAGGGATTGAGAGACACTGGGGCCTCCATTTTAATAGTATAACAGGATTTAATTCACTAGGAACAGATCCTGCTGGGACAGTTTTCCAGAACTAGAGGAGTGACAGGTCCTGCCCTCTCAGTGCAAATGGCTCAGATCTTTCAAAGCAGGGAAGGTTGCCAGGGCATCCAGGAGGTACATGTTGTACTGGGACTTTCTGTTAATGTAATTATGTGTAATGACTTTGACAGTCAGGCCAAGATACTGTGTGCCACTACACATAGTAAGCTTCATAAACAAGCACCTGAGGACAAAAAGAAGGCTGTGCAGCTGGAAATAGCCCCTTCCTCAGCAACAAATGAAGCTGTGACTGAAGAACTACCTGGGACCAGCAGTTCTGAGCCCTAACTACTGACTGAGGAGAGCCCAGTTGTGGGTTGCTCTCCTACAGGAGAGTGTGTTTTAGGAAAGGTCAGGCACATGGAGCTGGGAAGAACTAAGTAAAGCTGATCCACCCCTACAGAAGTTAAGAGAGTTGGCCACCAGGGTGGAAGATGACTCATGAGTCAAAAAAAAGGGAGGTTTACTGGGAGAAGGGACTCCAGTATAGAGAGTGGGATTCAAAGAGAGGACCAGAAGAAGGAATACTCTGGCAGATAGTAAATACTAAGAAGTACAGAAAGCAGCTTCTGGGCTTAGTCCACAGTGTACCCTTTTCTGTACACTTAGGAGTCAGCCATACAAAATGTGGGCTAACAATGTTTTCTAGCCTAGTATTTTCAAGAATGTAACCAGACTTGTCCACTGTGTGAGGCTTGAAGAGGTTGGGGAGAAGTCTAAGGCAACTTTTATTCCCATGCTATAACTGAAGAGCTAGTTTGGTGAGTTGTGTGGATATTGTGGGGCCACTCTTCACCCCACATTGCACAGGCAAGAGGTATATTTTTGTGGTCATGGACTGTGACACAATGTACCCAAAGACTGTGGCTTTGTCCTCCACTGAGGCTGAAAAAGGGGACAATAAACTACTGGGTGTCTTCAACTGGGTGGGATTTCCCCAGGAGGTTCTGTTGGCTCAAAGCACCAATTTTATGCCTGCCTTAATTAGTCTATGGGAGCAGTCTAGAGTGTAACAGCTCAGGACACCCCCATACCAAACTCAGATAAATGGTCTGGTTGAGTACTTTAATGTGTCATTTATATCCATGTTAACAGCAACCAGCATGTGTGAGATAGCGAGGTTGGCAGTATTTGTTTATCTATTTATTTGGTTATTTATTTAAAAGAGATTTACCAGGAAAGACATATTGAGCCATAACGCTCATTTTCAGATGTGTCCTGGGGAAGGTGGGAGGGGATAAGTACATAATAACACGTAGAAAGCGCAATAATATGATAATGCAATCAAGCACAGAAATGTACAGGAATACACAGTATTACAATATCGTATTGGCATATTTAATAACAATACAAATTGATAACATCAGGAGTGAGAAGTACCAGGCACTCGCAGGCTATAATGTCAGGAACAGAACAGGGTAAGAAGAGGTCATTAAAACAGGAGAGGGGCCACAGTAAAGAGACAGGTGAAGGGATCGGGGGGGGAGATTGTTTAGGATTGGGAATACCAAGTATACAGGTATGGAGGGGGGACAAAGTGATGGAGAAAGGATAAGAAGAGGGGAGGAGAGGAGAGGAGAGTGCAGAAGGTAGCATGGGAGGAGGAAGTGGATGCAGGAAGAGTGGGAATGGGGTTCAGGTAGTAGTGGAGTGGAAAGAGGAGAGGAAAGAGATAACAAGGGAGAGTGTTGAAGGGAGGGAGGGAGGGATGGTAGGTGTTGGGGTAGAGTATGGGAGGGGTTGAGATGGGGAGGATGAGTGTAGAGGTTGGAATACATTAGAAGTGGGATATGGGAGGTGCAAAGAGGTGTAGGAGCCTGGGGACAGGTACAATGTAGGAAATGAGATAAGTGGGGAGGAAAGACATTGAGCTATTGGCATTTGCAGCAGGGAGCAGTGTGAGCTTGGAGTAATGAAGGAAGAGAGTGTTTGGAGGAGGCAGAGTGAATTGTTAGGAGAAGAGAGTTCCAGATACTAGGAAAGCAGAAAAAGAAAGCATTCTGTCCAGCAAGGGATTTATGAGAAAGGAGCAGTAGGGAGTGATAGCCTGAGTTATGGAGAGAGTAAGAGGAGGGAGACATGGGGAGAGAAGTGAGCTGAGATAAGGTATGAGTGAAGCCAGCCAGAATTTAGAAATGAAGGAGGCATAGTGGGTTAGGCAATGATCTATCATGGGGAGGAGGGAAAGAGCATAGTATAGAGAACAGTGGTGAGTACGAGGAGGGCAAGCCAAGGCAAAATAACAAAAGGAATGGAAGAGGGGGTATAGTCTGGCCAAGGTGGACTTAGGAGCAGCACAGTAGACAATGTCGCTATAATCAAAGTTGGGGAGGATTATCTTAGATATGATATCTCAGCGAGCAGTTATAGGGATGCAGCTTTTGTTCCTATAAAAGGCACCTAGCATGGGGTGGAGTTTTTTGTGAATGGCGCTTATGTACTGAGAGAAGCCAAGGTACCTGTGAAGCCAGGCACCAAGGTATTTAAATGAGGGTACATTGTCAATTGTACCCTCATCTACAGTGTGGAAGGTGGGGTGGGAGGGGAGCCTAGAAAGCCTCTGCCTAGTGCCAAAGTACATGGAGACTATTTTCTTAGCATTTAGGGATCATAGATTTAAACTGTACCATTTCTGAACAATGTCAACATCAAGAAAAAGCTGGATGTTAACTCTGAAGGAGAAAACCCAGATGCAAACAGGACCATGTCATCTGCATACATGTGGATGGAAGCAGGGGAGCAGGCTGAGGGGATGTCAGTGATGAATTTGGAGATTGAGCATGGGTCAAGGATGGAGCCTTGGGGTACAATGGCGAGGATGGGGTAGGGGACAGAGAATCTCCATTTCTCACAGATTGAGTTCTTCCTTCCAGATAGGAGCTGAGCCAGTAGGTTGTTGAGTCTTTGAGACCCACTGACTTGAGTTTTCCAAGTAGAAGAGGGTTGGAGATAGTGCTGAAAGCTTTCACTAGATCAACAAAGATAGCTGCAGTGAGGTGGCCTTGGTCCATGCCAGTATGGATGGAGTCAGTGAGCATGAGGAGAAAGGAGGTGGTGGAGTGGTGTTTGAGAAAGCTGAAAGCCAGACTGGAAGGGGGTGAAGAAAGAGAAGGATTCTAGGAAGGGGGAGATTTGAGACAGAACTATCTGTTCTTGTAGCTTGGATAAGGTTGGAAGGAGAGATATTTGGTGGAAGCTGCCGGGAGAGGAGGAATCACCATGTTTAGGGAGTGGAATGACTACTGCATGCTTCCTGGAGTCTGGGACTGAGGCAAGAGTGAATTATAGGTTGAGAAGGGAGGAGATAGGAATGGCAATGGCAGGTGCAGAGAAGTGCAGGAGCTTGGGGTCAAGCCCATCAGGGCTCCCATCTTTCTGAGGGTTGAGAGCTCGGAGAGCATTTTGAGAGGAAGATGGGGTAACTGGCAGGAAAGAGAAGGGAAGAAAGTGGGGTCAAGTGGATGTAAGGAGTTGGGAGGTGGCAGGGAAGTCAGACAGGAGTGAGGAAGCACAGGTGGTGAGGTAGGACTTGAAAGCAGAGGCAACAGAAGTGGGGGTTGGAAATGGTGGAGTCACAAACATTGAGGACTGGAGAGGGGGACTGGGTAGAGTGGGAGAAGAGGGCATTGATGACTTTCCAGAACTTAGAGAGTTGATTTAGATTGTTCTGGAATGAGGAGGAAAAGAACTCAGACTTGGTTAGTCTGGTAGCCCTAGTACAAGTATTCCTCAAGGAACTTGTTACGATTTGCCAGAGTGCCAGAGGACTTGTATGATGTCCAAGCCAGGTCACGTGCACAAAGGCAGGTCAGAGGTTCAACTGGGATCCAGCAGAGGTGTGAACTTCTGACCCTGTTTTTATGGAGGGGGGCATGCTGATTCCAGATTAGTAGGAAGTTAGGGAGGTGGAAGACATGTTGGTATTACTGGCCATGGAGATAGGGGACCAGTTGGTGGAAAGCAGATCAGCATATAACGAGGATAGGCCAATTGATCTGAAGGACCTGATTTGAATATTTTTTGGGGGGGATTTCTGGGGTGGGGTATTTTTTTACACACAGTAAACCATGTGGTGGTCACTGAGCATATCAGGGAGGGTACCAGCATCAATGATGCAGTATGGGTGAGTAGTGAGTTCCCAGTCAAGCAGTGAATGGTTTTGGGATCATGAATTATGATGGGTAGGGACAGAGATGAGTTGCATTAGGTGCAGGGACTTAATGTTTTGACAGAGATTTGAGTTAGAGTGGGAAAGCCAGTTCATGTTAAAATCCCCCAGAATGAGGAGCTCTCATCAGGAGGCATAAGAAGAGACAGTGGTTAGGAGTTTGGTGAGAGAAGCAGGAAATATCCCTGGCCAGCAGTAGACACCTGCCACAAAGACAGGAAGGGAGAAATGGAAAGAGAGTTTAAGTATGAGGAGCTTGTCAGCAGCAGTAGAGGTGATTGAGAGCACTGGGGATGCTTGAGGGGAGGAGGAAAGGTATATGGCGATGCCACTACCATTCTTAACATGGTCTTGATGGGAGAGGGAGTAGCCAGAAATGGTGATGGCAGAGTCAGGCATCTTAGGAGAAAGCCAAGATTACAAGACTACTAGGACATCAGGGAGGAGGGAGACCATGAGGGGTTGGAGCAGGTCAGTTTTGGGCAAGAGACTTCTAATATTATTATGAGCCACATGTAGATCTTTGGGGAGGTCAGTAGGGAGGAAGTGAGGTGGTCTGGGGTTAAACTTTTCCAAGATGGCGGCCATGCTGGGCTAGCCATTCTGTTCTGTTCCTTGTATATGTCTTGCCTTTTGCTGTTTTATTTCTCATTTACTTTCTGCTGCTTTTTGTAATTTTGTATGGGTTTTATGCTTTTCGTTTTGTTGCCACCGTTTACCCACCTTCGTTTTGCGCTAGCGTGTTTGGTGTGCTTGCGTCTCCATTCTCCATTCTCGGCTCGGTCTGTATCTGCTTTATGGGCTGGGACCTAGTGTGCTGAAAGAACACCGGGGAGAATTGTGAAGAGCTGCGGCGTTCTAACATGGAGACTTGGAGATATTTCAGTGAAGCCTTGCCTTTTACAGTCTTTGTCTACCTGACCTCTGTGTTCGGATCGAGTTTTGTATTTGGACTGAGTTTTTGACATTACCACTGCTTTCCGCTCGTTCTTATTTGTATAGGGAGTGGACCAGTTGGATTTTATGGCCTTTAGTTGAACCTAAACAAGCCTATGGTTTGGAAATTGTTATCCTGTGTGTGGATTCGAACTGTCAGCTGCATTTTTTGGAGTGCCCCTGGATTATATTTGTGTGTGGCCAGTGGATCGTGGGGAGCGGTGATCTGGTGGAGTCATCTGGACGAGCCTCTAAGATAAGCAGGACATGAAGTCTTAGTGACATTTCTGATGGATTGAATGCTTTTCCTTGAGATTGGAAATTCTGGACTTTAATAGCTGGGCTTGCAGGGTTCCTGAGGGACCTCAGGGTCAGTGTCACACACAGAGGGGGGTAGTGGGGTAGGCTGGAGGGCTTGTCCTTTATTCCCCTTCCTCTAGACTCCTGGGGTAGCCAGCTGGGGGGCTGACTCCTTCTGGAGATGAAGTAGTGGGCCACTGACTTTCTGGGGTAATTTTTCCCCTTGGAAGGCTGATTGGAACCTGCGGCCTGCTAGTGGCCTTTCTGTGATTCGAATTGGAGATGGAATTTGAAGTCTGAGATTTAGAAGACTGACTTATATTGTTTGCTGCTTTTACTGACATTAGGGCGGGTTTTCTGATATTTGTATCCTGTGTTTACGCAGTAGCTGTATTTGGAAATATCAACAGCTAGACGGGACCTCTACTGATTGCAAATATTTTTTTTTCCTTTTTTGTTTGTTTAGCAGAAATAATATCAGCAGTGAGAGTGCCTTATAACATCTTTGATTCCACCTGTTTTCCGGTATTGTGAGAGATTCCCGGAGGGTGGCTTCTAATTTATTTCCTTTGTTTATTATTTTATTATTATTATGTAATTATTATTATTTTGTTGTTTGCTTGTTTTTTGTGAGAGTGTTTAATTTGTTCTTTAGGTTCCAGGTAGTGAGAGGACCTGGGAGTAATTTAAAATTGTTTTTGGTTAATTTTTGGTTGACCCCCAGGCTGTGAGAGGACCTGTGGGTTTAATCAATAAACTAGATTTTGTGTTAGGGAGTTGGTTTAGTTTAATTTTAATTTTAGTTGTTTCTTATAATTTGAAGTTGTATAATTTTAGTTGTAGGAATTTCAAGAGTAGCTTAGGATCAGTGGTGTTTTTGTAATTTTATTATAGTTATTGTTTTATAAATTGAGCAGCTAGATGTGCCTGCTTGCCCCTCCTGTCATGTGCTATTCGACCTCTGCTCTCCGTGCCCTCTGCCCCTTCTCTTCAACCCCCCCTGCCTGTTTATGTTTATCATCATTGTCGGGTGCTGGGGATTGCTCGAATGGGGGAAGTCAGGGGTGGGTGGAGTGTTGCGGACAGCAGAGTGAGCAGGGCCTTCCCATAGGGGTGGTTAGCCCCAGAAGATGCCCTGGAGTGAAATGGTATCTAGAACATGGTGATTCTGTTCTGGTTCCCATACCCAAGGGCATCTCCAGTTTGGGAGGGCAAGTGGTAGGGACAACTCGCCAACCTGGTCCAACTCGGGCATTGTTATGCAATGCCAGATCTGCCTGCAACAAGACTGACCTTATTGCAGATTTTGTTGCGAGGGCAGATCTGGCTTGCATTACTGAGACCTGGTTGGATGGGAATGCAGCCCCTTTTTTTAGAGGCCGCTGTTCCCACCGGGTACACGGTTATACATCGCCCGAGATTGGATCGTAGGGGGGTGGCGGTCTGTTTCAAGACCGAATTGGGCCTAATTGGTGTACCAGTTGTGGAGGCCAAGTCATTCGAGTGTACTGTGGTAGCTGGTGTAGGGTGCAGGATTGCCCTCATCTATCATCCACCGAGTGATGAGAAACTTTTTCTGCAGGAAATAGCAGATTTTGCCGCCGATATGGCCTTGGAGTCGCCCAGACTGATGGTTCTGGGTGACTTCAGTGCTTGGGTCAACAACGAATCTTCACTTTTTGGTCAACATTTCCTCCAGGAGATGACATCTCTGGGCTTTACACAGGTTGTTTCCTCAGCTACACACAAGAGAGGTCACTCTCTTGACCTGGTCTTCCTCCTGGGGATCAAAGCCTCTGATTTGGTGGTGGAACCAGTCAGTTGGTCTGATCACTACTCAGTTGGGTTCAATTTTGAGGCCCCCCTTGGTAGGTCGGCCCCTGTGGAGTTGGTCAGGTACCGACCATTGCTGGACGTGGTCCCTGAAGACCTGATGGCAGTTATTGACCTCTCTTTGTTGGACGAGTTTTGCACTGATCCTGAGCAGCTGGTAGTGGCCTATAATAGGGCCATATCAGTAGCATTCGATCAGATTGTGCCAGTCTGTGTTCGGCCCCTTCCATGTCATCCCGGGGCTCCATAGTTTGATGGTGCTCTGAGAGGGTTGCGGAGGACAGGGTATAGGTTAGAGCGTTGTTGGAGGAAGACGACCACTGATGCCGACCACCTTATTTTGCTAGAGCATTATAAACTCTACCAAACAAAAATTTCTCATAAGAAGGCAGAATTCCTGCCCAGGGAAATTTCTGTTGCATGAAATCGACCAGCTCAGCTCTTCAGAACTGTTGACAGACTGTGCAACCCAGCCTGTCAGCAGATCCGTTTAGTTTTTACTCAAGTTGATTGTGAGGAGATCGCTCGATTCTTTGCGAATAAGGTTGAAGACATCAGGAGGGAGTGCCTCCAACTTCTTTCTAAGGGTGTTGCAGTTGATCGGTGCCCTGTCGCAGAGCCTGGAGTTTCCTGGAGTGCCTTTGACCTGCCCAATCTCGTAGATACTATGAGGATTGTCCAGGAGATGCATCCTATGTGTTGTAGTTTAGACCCTGGCCCTACCTCCCTGATTTTGGGTTGTAGTGAGATCATCGGCCTGGTCTTAGCTCAGATGATCCGGTGTTCTTTAGATATGGGAGTGTTTCCCAGCTCCCTGAAGGAGGGGGTGGTGATCCCCCTTCTGAAGAAAGCTTCTTTAGACCCGGATGACCTAGCAAACTACAGGCCAATCTCTAACCTCCCTTTTTTGGGGAAGGCTTTTGAGAAAGTTGTGACTGCTCAATTGGATAACCACTTGACCATCCAGTTTATACGAACCTCTCCAGTCTGGTTTTCGTAAGAGGTATAGTACTGAGACTGCTCTGGTTCGGGTGCTCAATGATCTCCTGATGGTGAGAGATCAGAGACACCATTCTATCTTGGTTCTCCTTGATCTATCATCAGCTTTTGATACTGTGGATCATGGGGTTCTGCTCGAATGCCTGATTTCCATTTGTGAGCTGTCGGGTACAGTCCTCAGATGGTTTTCATATTTCCTCGCAGGGAGAATGCAGAGAGTGGTCTCGGTTTGTTTTCATCCAGGGCCTTCTCTCTGCCATGCGGGGTGCCTCAGGGCTCGGTGCTGTCCCCCATGTTATTCGCAGTATATATGCTACCCCTCAGAGACATTGTAAGATGGTACGAGCTGAGATTTCACTGCTATGCTGATGATACCCAGCTCTACCTGTCTTTCGCACCTGACCAGGTTGGTGTTATCTCAGTACTGAACAACTGCCTCGCAGACATTCAAGACTGGATAAATTCCAGCGGTTTAAGGTTGAACCCAGGAAAGACTGAGGTTATGGTTGTCAACCCGGGTCATAGGGTAGAGGGATTGAGGACTGGTCTTCCCTCCGGTTTAGTCCTGGGGGACGATCAGATCCTCACCTCTGAATGGGTGCGTAACCTGGGAATGGAGCTTGACGTTGGTCTGACTCTTCGGCTTCAGGTGTCTGCAGTCATCAAGCTGGCCTTTTTTCATCTTAGGAACATTGCCAGGATTAGGCACCTTGTTCCACCCCGTGACCTGCTGGTCTTGGTCCATGCCTTTGTGACATCGCACCTTGATTACTGTAACTCTTTACCAAGGGCTTCCTGGGGTTGATATCCACCGCTTGCAGCTAGTGCAGAACGCTGCAGCACGTTTGTTGACTGGGGCTTCTAGAAGATCACACATTACCCCTGTGTTGCGCGCTCTGCACTGGCTGCCAATACAGTGACAGATCACCTTAAAACTGGGTCTTTTGACCTACAAAGCCCTACATGGTCTGGGTCCGGATAACTTGAAAGAGCTCCTGGTGCCTTACACCCCCCTGCAACAGCTCCTCTCGGCTGACGAGGGGTTGCTGGAAATTGTGAGGGTAAATTTGAAGTCATCTGGTGCTCGTGCATTTGAATTTGCTGCACCTTCCCTCTGGAATTCTCTGCCCCATCAGCTCCAGGATTGCAGGACGGTGGGGAGTTTTAAGTAGGCACTAAAGACTTTTTTATGGGAAAAGGCGTTTCCTACTTTATTCTGATTTTATATTGTATGTATTTGAATATGTGTTTGTATTTGATTTTATATTGAATGTATCTGAATATGTTTTTATGTTTGTATTTGCTGTGCAGCACCTTGAGATTTTGAAAGGCACTCAATTAAATAAATTTTATTATTATTATTATAAATTCAATGTCATCTGCTTTGAAGAGCAGTAGGAGTAGGATAAGCTTGGCAGGGACTGAGGTGCACTTGCGATGTGATGGAGAGAATGGGGGGGAGGGAGGATGGGAGGGTGGAAGGAGAGAGAAATTTTAATGGACACCTAATGGAGCCAGGAAGATGCGAAGGGAAGGAGGGAGGAGTTTGGAAGTCAGGTGTAGTCTAGAGGAGGAGGAGAAGGGGGGAGAGGAGGAGGTAAGAGTAGAGGCAGAGTAATAGAGGTGGAGGGAAGGGTAGGAAAGTATAGCCTAGAGGTTAGAGTAATGAACTGTGAATGAGACTGATACAGCCATCAGATCTGGGTTTGATTCCCACAACCTCCACTTGCATACTGTGTGACTTTAAGCTAGTCATTTCACCTACACAGTGCTCCAGGGTCACCCCTGAAAACAAGCAGTTGTGCCCAATGAGTATTACCTATAAGAACATTTGAAGAAGCCAGCAGAAAAAGGCCATTTGGTCTATCAAGTCTGCTCATATTGCAGGGTTCACAGCTTGAGCTACTGTCCCTGCCCTCCCTCCCCACTCTTCCCATTTTCCATACCCGTGATCCTTACTTTCCCCCTATGGCTATCCTGGCCTCTCTTAAAGCTGCCCACTGTCTTCAATGAGATGACCTTTTCAGGCAGCACATTTCAAGTGTCCACCACCATCTCTGTGAAGAAGTGCTTCCTGACCTCCCTCTTAAACCTTCCACCCTCCAGCTTAAGACTGTGTCCCCTCATTTTATGGTTGCCACTCAGCTTAAAGAAGCTCTCCTTATCAACCTTATTTATCCCTTTTAAGTACTTGAGGGTCCCAATCATTTCTCCTCTCTCTCTCCTGTCTTTCAGGGAGTACATGATTAGTGCCCTCAACCTCTCCTCATATGCCTTACCCTGCTGACCTGCTATCATCTTTGTAGTCCTTCTCTGGACCTTCTCCAGCAGATTAATGTCCTTTTTGAGGTGTGGGCACCAGTACTAAACTCCATACTCTAGATGTGGCCTTACCAGTGACTTGTACAAGGACAGTATAACCTCCTCTCTCCTACTACTGATCCCCCTAGATATGCATCCCCGCATCTTGTCTGCCTTTGCTGCTGCTTTTTTGCACTGTGTGAAGTGCTTCAAGTCACTAGAAATCATCACTCCCAGGTTCTTCTCCTCCTCTGATGAAGATACTTGGACTCCACCCAGATAGTACTCTGTCCTGGGATTCTTAGCTCCAATGTGAATAACTTTGCATTTCTTGGCATTGAAGCCAAGCTGCCAGATCCTGGACCACCTCCCCAGCTTTTCCAGAACCTCTTGTAGGTCCTTTATCCTGTACCTGGTTACAAAAGAAAAAAAATACTTAGCCCATTTCATGAGGGGGTCCCTTAGATCTGGTAAGGGATGAATGAGATGGTGAACATACTCCCCAAGGGGGACTAATTTTAAAGTACATCCTGAATTTCAGGACATGACCTGAGGAGCTCATGGGGTTCATCAAGGAGCACATAACCACTGCACAATAGAAATGAAAGAAGTGGTATGACCATGGGGACAGAGCCTGGGAGTATGAAGCTGAGCAATGGGTGATGGTACTCATATCCATCTGACAGAATAAATTGCAGTTGAATTGGAAGGGGCCCTTACTTAGTGGTCAGGAGGTAAAATAATATTAATTATGTGCTGAAGCTGCCTGACAGTAGGTACAAGCAGTGAGTCAACCACTTTAATATGATGAAACCCTACCATGACCAGGAACTGATGGTCCTGGCTGAGTGCAGCTATCCAGAGGAGGAGGCAGAAGTAGACATGCTGCTGGACCTTCTTGAAGAGGTTAAGGGAGTATCCTCATTGGACACTGTCACCCTCTCAGTGTGGCTCACAATATTCCAAGCTGCTGAAATGCATGGGCGCTTCTGACATTTGGTGAAATGTTCACAGGGAAACAAGGACTTGCAGAGCACCACATAGATACAGCATCCCAGGCCCTGTCAAGGTGTTCATCCTACACTCCCTAAACAGTTCCTGAATGAGTGGAACATGCTACTGAGGGGAAGATCAAGGAAATGCAGGTTCATAGGGTAATTCAGGAGTCCAGTAGTCCCTGGGGCTCAATAGTAGTACAGATACTCAAGAAGGATGGGCCCTCAAGGTATCCCGTGATGATGGTGACCACAATTGGGTGCCTGCCAGAAGGGCGACTCAATCACAGTGTCTGTGGATGGGGAGATTGGGGGAAGCTGGGCCACCAGATGGTGGGGGTGGGTGAAATAGTGACTGGATGTCGCTATATGTCTACACATGGGGAGGAGGGGAGCGAGCATGCTGAGCGTGGGCTGGGAGGGGACAGAGGAGCTGTAGGGGGTGGCGCTGTGATGAGCTGCCAAGCTGCATCGTGGCATCGGGGGTTGGTCCGTGGCTACGGCGGGTACAGTGCCGGCTTTGGGTCTGGGTGTGGGTGACTTTTGTTGCGCCTGGCCTGAGTTTTTTTTTACCCTGAGTTGCACCCCCCTGGAGTTGAGAATCTTTAAGTAGGGGGGTGGGGGGCACAGCCCCCCACATGAACAATAAAAATCCAAGTCCCCAGCACCGTGTTGCTGTGCGCCGGGGAGTCCATCGCAGAAAAAGACTTTCGCCGATGTGACTTTGCCATTATCACATAAAACCGGCCCTCAAGGTTCTGTATTTTCTACTGCAGGCTCAACAGCTGTACTGAGTCAGACACATACCCAGTGCCCAGGACAGATAAGGTCCTTTAGAGGTTAGGGAGAGGTATTTACCAGACCACCACAGACCTGACAAAGGGTTATTGTCAGGTACCCCTGACCCCCCCTTCATTACTCCTTGTTTGCCTATTCAAGTTTCAAGTAATGGCATTCAGGATGAAGAGTGTGGCAGCAACCTTTGAACGACTTGTGGACTGCATCCTGTCTGGACAAGGAGAACTTACACTGGTGGACATGAATGAAATCACCATCTACAGCCAGACATGGGAGGATCATGTCAGCCATGTGACAGATGTGTTCCACTGACTGAAGGCTACAGAGATGACAGTCATGGCAGAGATATACCAAATAGGGATGGCAGAGGTCTCATACCTTGAACACAGGGTAGGGAGTTGGCACTTCTGGCCTGGGCCAGTACAGATTGAGGCAATACAGGAATAAGCCCCACCCACCACAAGGAGGAAAGTATGGATCTTCCTAGGGATATCAGAGTACTACTGAAAGTTTGTGCCAAATGATATTGGTATGGCAAACCCCTTTCTGGTCTCACTAAGAAGAAACTGCCAGAAAACATTGAGTGGACGGATCACTGTGAGACAACATTCTGCCAGCTGAAGGAAGCATTGTGTCGGGCATCTGCACTCATAAGCCCTGACTATTCTCCGACATTCATAGTGCACATGGATGCATCTGATCATGGGCTAGAAACAGGTCTGAGTCAGGTCATGCACATGTGGGAGAAAAACTCAGTAACATACCTGGGCAGGAAGCTGCTGCCCAGAGAAGAGGTCAGTGTCACACTTGAGAAAGTACCTCTGGGTATAGTCTGGGCTCTGGAGAAGCTTCAGCCATATTTCTGTAGGAGGGTGTTCACACTGATCACTGACTACAACCTTTTCACATGGCTCAACAGGGACCAGTGAACAAAATAACAATAAATAATAACTAACAATAGACTTCACTCCTTTGTATACAAGTATTGACCTTGCTTTGGGAATTGGGGAAGTCAGGATATCACTACTGGGATCTCATCTGGTAACTACAGCACCTTATGAGTTCATTCTCTCACGTTTGCTACATTTTGTGGTACACCATAACTATTTTTTGTTCATTGAAAACTCTTATAATCAAAAATGAGAAACTACAACAGGGCCATGCAAGCACCTTCTTTTGCAAATATATTCCTCGGATGGTTGGAGAACTTAGTGTTCACAGATAAGAACCCCCATTACAGACACATTAGAAGATGATACAGATTCAGTGATGGTATAATATGTGCCTGGAATGGGGATTGTGAATCAGCAAACCTATTTGTGCAGTGACTAAATGACAATGAGATACATGTGTAGTTAAAAGGGTAACTCAACTAGAATTGAACTTGGATCTGGGCCAAAGTGGGTAACACAAAATGAGGCATATAGAAAACCCATGGCTACCAGCTAACTATAAGCTGACAGCCTTCTTCCCAGCACCTGATCAACAGCACTCCTGTAGTCACGCTCCATGAATTGCAGTACATTTCATAACAGAAAAGGCTTATGTAAAAGAAGCATTGGAGCTGTTGACCAGGTTTAATATAAATGTTTTTATTCAGCATTGTGGCAAATGCTGCCTGCAGAAAGGTATCACGGGTTAAGAGGACACATTTACTTACCTCAAAGAAATCTAAAACATTACACCCGTGTAAGGTTACATTTGTAAATGACTGCAATAATTGAGCACTGAGAGGAAACAAAATATAGTCAGAGACCACTGGAAAACACTCACACTGGACAAAAGTATTGACCCCTTTATAGGAGAAGCACAGAGAGTGTTATTCAGGAGAGGGAAACATCACTGGGTCTACTTGGAAAATAGCCATTACATGGAAACAAAATTATAAAGCCAATTGGCCAGATATTCAAAAGGTTTGCTCCGGGCACTAATCATTAGCACTTGTGCTGCACTCATTTAGCACTCATCTCCCATAGTCAAAGAACTGGGCTTTGCCTGTTAGTAGTCTTAGCAGCTGAGTGCAGTGTTAAATACTGCAGCATCCAAAGAGGAGGGTAGTGACATGCATATCATGTGCAGTGTGCTATTCAAAGATATAGTGATGCCCTAACGGAACAGTGTAGCAGCATAGCACATAAAAAGCAAGTCTTAACCTGAGGCAAACCCCCGAGGTGGGGAAGAGCATAGCAGAACACACACACACACACACTCACTCACACACTGATGTAAGTACATGTGTATACTCACACACAGCAGAAAACAAAATGGCCCGCATTGTGTACCTGATGCAACTGGTCATGTAAGATGAGGAGAGGGCCAATGCCTCCCCTGGCCCAGGTGTAGGCCCTGGAGGCACTATGCTGCAAACAGAGAGTACCGTCCTTGAGTCACATTCAAAGTCCTCAATGAGGAACAAATTGTGGGCTGGCACAGGCACAACAAGCCTATGATCATGCGACTGTGTGAACTGCTGCATGGCCAGCTATGGACAGACACCCAGCACAGCCACGCAATAGAAACATACATAGAAACACAGAATTTGACGATGGATAAGGAATGTTTGGCCCATGTGGTCTATCCATTTTTCCTACCTACTGTAACACCACAGACCCTACTTGATCTTCAATCAATCAATCAATCAATCAATCAAGCAATCATTATTTTACCAGGCGAAACACCATTGAGTGAACTAATTTTCAAGGTGGACCTGGGAAGTAAAGATAAGTATAAGGTACAATGAAAAAACAGTATACATAATGCAGAATATGGGTACACAGGATGAATACATAACAATGTGAGACTTATACAATAGAGAAATCTGGAGAACAGTAGTCTGAGGAGGCAAAAAAGTCTATAAACAATATGTACAAGTAACTTGTAGTTTACAATATGTACACATGCCTGCAAGCAGTGCTATAAGAGTATCCTCGAGGCAACTTATAAATAAATACTAGGATACCCATTGAGTGCCTTACATATGGGGAGGGAAGAAGAAGTGAAGACATTATGCATAGTAGGAGACCACCAGATTCTGACAGACTGCCACCTCATGCCTGTTGGACCAGTCATAAATGTCATGCTGGCCCATGCTCAGGAGTTCATTATATCCCCCACCATATAAGTAGAGTGTACAGCCGTCATGCACCAATTCTGTCAAGTTGTACACCTAACAGCCATACATGGTGCCATTAACTGCATCCATGTTGTGATCCAGGCACCCACTGGTGATGGAATGGAGATCTATGTGAATAGGAAGGAGTACCATTTTGTCACCTGCCTGATGGTATGTAATGCAACAGGCCTCACCAGCATTATCCTGGCACAATTTCCCAGCAGTGCCCATGACACCTCTATCTGGCACAAATCTGTTCTGTGCCAGATGTTTGGAGGTGAGAACATCCCTAGAGGACACCTTGTTGGTGAGAATGCCCCAAATACCCCTCCCCCAATGTTGCTGATGATGTCACTAACCCATGCCCTTTACCTAAACAGGAAAGCATGCATATCCCCAACATCCCTGGATTCAGACATCTGTCCTATGACCCCCATCTGGTGTTGCACAACTGTAGCTATGCCAACAGCAGTGGCCTGGTGAGGCATGGCAATGACTGTGTGAGGAAGAGGGCTGGGCTCTATGTGTAGGGGGTAGGAAGGGGGTGCAAATCCTCCTGGTCCAAGCCGGACCCCTCTGTCTTCCACCCCTCAAAATAAGTGTCCTCTTCATTGGAATACTCCCGCTCTCCCAGTCTCTTCCTGCCCCATCATGGGTGTCCCTCAGTGGCAGCAAACAGCAGGATTGTCCTAGGACATCCTCCAGCACTGCACCCTCCACCTTAGACTGGACTAAAGAGAGAACAGAAGAGAGCGATATTGCACAGTAATGTACTTACCTGTCTTCCGACTATGGCAGCATGCATGCCCAGTGCACTGTGTCTTGCAGCCCATGCTGCCCATGTTGTACAGTGGCCATACTCACCCAATACTCTATGACCCACACACATCACATTACCAGTGATCACAAAGGAGATAAGACACATGTGGTATGGTAGGTGAGTACACAACAGACTATCACACCATAGGATAAATGGATTACACAGTATAGACTACATCCCCTGTGCAACACATCCAACTGTCAGGGTCTGGCTAGGGCTCTGGTGGCACAACTATAGTGTTGATAAGGCTGACATCAATGGCAATATATAGGGAAGGTAACCTGGTGAGGCATGCATGTGAATATGATAGATAGATGTGATGCATTAGTTCAGTGTGTGCCTCCTAAATATACCTGCATTGCCACAAATACCCTATTTCATTAGAAAAATTATGGGAGGTGCAATGAACTGTAGTGGGTAAAATGTGACCATGAACCCAACATAGGGTGTGTAGACATGGCAATATCAAGGCATACTGGTATGCTGGTCAAACACTACACAAAAGTGCACCATTACAGCAGTGATGGCCCATGTGTGTGGTGTACCATATACCATACAGGATGCATGCATAGGGCTGCTATAGGATGTGTATGCAGAACAGAGATCTGTGTAGTTCTTCTGTGCCTGCACGCTTTGTTTGTCCAGCCACAGTCCACATCACCAGCCCCCACCCCACCCCATAGACATGCAAAGTACAACAACACTGTTACATGTGTACACACAAGCGCAATGTGATGGTGCTGACACAATCACTCACACAGCTCTGATGGTCAAACTTGGCTCTCATAGCCGCCTCCTGGTATGCCAGTCACCTGGGTAGGATGCACTGTCGAGGCCATTAATTCTTATGTAGGGGCTAGAAGTTGAGATGTTGCAAAGTTTTAATTCACAAAGCGAATTTCATGCAAAGTTACAAATTTGTCAGCATGGATTAGTTTGCAGATTTTTGCCATATACTGGGAAATGCATCATTATAGGCTTCATCCAGCAACATTGCCTGTGATTTCACCTTTAGGGTGCATTTGGACGAAGAATGTGGCCACTGGTAATTAAACAGAATCTGGCCAGAGCCAATAGGGCTGCAGAAGAGGACTCTGGGTTTAAAATATTGACAATTATTTTTTTTAAATATTTTACACCAAATTTTCAACACAGCCCTGTAATGAACCTGCCTCATAAAGAAGGGCAGAGAAAATGTTTAACTCCTGGTGTAAAGGTGATGTTGTGCAGGGACTGCAAAATCAGATTTTGGGCTGCAAACACATATTGGGCAGGAGTTGAAAAATGACAGCTGCTGCATTCATGAGTCGCTGTTTCAAAATGGCTATGTTGAAATGTTGTGGTAAAAATATTGAATATTACAAAAGTTATGAGCCCACATTTGCAAAATTCAATGTAGCCTCATAAATTAATAGGTGAACATACTAGAATCATAGAAGACAAGAATGCACAAAGTATAATACCACCCCATATTACATTTATTCAAAGCCATGGAATGCATTGCTAGTCTTTTTTTTTGGCATTGAGAAAGTTTAGCTTGGTCCATGGGGAGGAACTCTGGAAACAGCTTGACTTAATCAAGCCTTAAATATCATGATATCAGGGCAGACAATGGGTCAGGGTGCATTCAGATGAAAATGAGGATAAGGTAAAGACAATTTATTGTGGTACTCTACTCTACAAAGACCTTGCTGAAAGAATGCAGCATGGAGCTTGGCAGAGATGTTAAATTATTTGGCGCAGTCTTATAGTGCAGCAAGTTGGTGTCAGTAGTCTTTTTTGAGTGCGGGATTGTGAAAAATGTCAGATAGTTGTCAGTTCCAACCCACCTTTTTTCTTCTTTGATGACAAAATCACTACATTAAGAAAATGGGCTATGTAGATCATTATGATCAATCATATTTTCAATAACCTCAACTTTTTACACCCTGTGGGTCACTGTCCCATACAGGAAAACTGATCTTCTCACTCCTCTCTGAGTGCAAACCAAGCCCCCTTTTTGTGTTGACAAATCCCCCCTCCCCACCACCACCACCATCTGCCACTTGCTTAGTGGCAGTAAATTTATGTAGCATTTTTTTTTAGTTTTACATATTTATGCAGTCCCATACAGTAAAATGCCAACTGACACCCTTTGTAAGCTTCCCGCTATCACTTTCTTCATATTTCCTCCAGTGTTTACAGTCACTGCAGCAGAAAAGAGAATGTGTTCAGTACTAAAAAGAAAAGGAAATTTACTGGTGGGCTTTCTGTTTGGATACATTTGTTAAGGGGAAGCTGCATTTTGAAAACAGGAATACCTGGAAGGGTCTAACAGATAATATCCACATTTATGTTTACCAGTAGTTATTACTGTCTTCTCCATGTGGAACAAAGCAAAAATGGATCTGGAGTGGCAGAACAAGTAATGTCGTGCTCAGCTTTGAAAAAACTGAAACAAGTAAAAGGATGAGGAGTCCCCACATATGCAGAAAGCACTAGGATCACAAAAATATTCAGAGTTCTTCATTTAAGTAAAGTGCATAGTGCACCCACACATAGTGAGCATAAAAAAGTGACGACTAAGCCACTCTGAAAGTAGTGCTTCTCCTGGTACCTGCCAGGCATCATCAGAGTGAATCACTCTGATGACACCTTGCCGGAGTCAGGAGAAATGATAGTTGCAGAAAGGCTCAGCCACCACTTTTTTATGCTCACTGTGTGGGTGTACAATGCACTTTAGTTAAATAAAGGACTTTGACTAATATTTTTGTGATCCTGGTGCTTTCTACACATGTAGGTGCTCCTCATCCTTTTGCTTGTCCCTGTGGAACAGCAAACTGTGATGGGACATGAGCTCAGCCTTCCCAATCTCAGGGATATTGACAGGACTGAACATATGGATATGTTCTCCAGCAGGACACAGGGACATGCTCTGAAGATAACAGATGGCATGCTTAGGAGTACCATTAGGAAGTGTATTTTGTTCCAGAAGGTGGTGGCCTTCTAAAATGACCTGCCATTAGAGCCACTGGACATGAAGACAGTTGAGTGGTCTCCAGTGTTACCCATTCATTAGCCTTTGCCAGCATTGAGTCAATACAGCTGTGGAGAGCTTTTAGGAGTGGCAAGAGTGTTAGAAAGAATATGCCATGCTCTTGCCACACCAGAGTCAGATATAACTGATACTGCTGTGATTACAGAACTGCACATGATTGATACTCATACATGTGCAGTTTGCTCCAGAGTCAGCCATATCATGGCAGCACTGACATGACTACATGTGGGCAATACTTACATATGCATAGTTTAAGTCAGCACTGCCATGTTGCACACAGTGGCCATTAGTATCTCAGTAAATCTGTCCTGTGTCAGTACATTTACATGCAGATGTAAACATGAGTAAAAGTAAGACCCCACTGAAAATGAGATACTTCATCTCAGCCAGGCTAAGCTGTATCAGTACATTGTAAACATGGGTAAAATTAGGACCCCCTGAAAATGAGATACTGCATCTCAACAAACCTGACCTGTGTCAGTACTATGCCAGAATGGATGAAAGTATGAGGCCACTGAATATGACATACTGCATCTCAGCCAGGCTATCTTATGTCAGTACATTGCAACAGGGCTAAAGAGCACATAACACAGCCTTAATGTTTGTTATAGCAATTTTGCTGACAGACATAATGAAGTTATTTGCATGCATGTATTGATTTGAGCATATAGGAAAATGTACAGGTGTTTTGTCCCAGTTTTACATGGAAAACACAAGAAAAGTGAGGCTGCCCTACAGGGAAATGTTTTGTTCAGTATGGGAACACTGCAGTTGACACCCCTTGATTTTTTTGTAATCCCCTATGACATCCCTTGCAACCTCTGAAACCCACTAAAACATTAGCTGCCTAGCATTTACCTTTCCTACAAATATAAAACCATACGAGTTCCAGTGCCATTAATTCAATAGGTCCCTGAAAGGGTTAACATCAATCAACTCTTCAGAGAAAATACTGTAAATCATTGCTACACACATTGGGAGAGATGGTCAAGGATGTAATTTGGAACTGCTCTACAGTTAGATGTTGTATTCTTTGTTGGAACTCAAGCACGGGTAAAAGTAAGACCCCACTGAAAATGAGATACTGCATCTTGGCCAGGCTAACCTGTATCAGTACACTGTAGAAATGGGTAAAACTAGGACCCCTCTGAAAATGAAAGCCTGCATCTCATCAGTGCTATCCTGTGACAGTACATTGCCAAAATGGATAAAAGCATGACCCCACTGAATATGACATACTGCATCTCAGCCAGGCTGTCTAGGAAGGCAGTATAGTGCAGTGGTTTAAGGCTCTGAGCTGCAAATCTGGTGACATCCAGCAGACCAGACCTGGGTTTGAATCTCACAGCTTCCACTTGCATACTGTGTGACCTTGAGCAAGTCACCTAACTTCCCTGTGCTCCCCGGTCGCTCCTGTAAAAAAGCTTTCAGCTTAGTGTGCTACTCCTGGTTAAACAACTAAATAATAATAATAAATAATAGTATCTGGACTGTGCCAGTATATTGCAACAATGCTATAATACCATCTAAGAGATTCTGGATCTATAAGAACATTGGGAGCAAAGCTTGAGAGATTCCAACAGTTTTACAGGGAAAAGGAGGCTGCCTTATAGGGAAATGCTTTGTTCAATCTTGGAGCACTGCAGTTGACTCTTTATAATTCTGTGATTCTTTGTAATTCCCTAGGATGCCCATTGCAACCTCAGAAAACACCTAAAACATTAGCTGCCTAGCATTTATTTACCCTTCCTACAAGTATAAAACCATGAGAATTCCAATGTCATTAATTATATAGGTCCTGAAAAAGTTAATATAAATCAACTCTTCAATTCCTTTGGGTAAATATTGCAAAGATTGGTGTGAATGATGATGTATTAGGACTCATGTACATACTGTATATCTCATCCCCACTAGTTACCTTTGCCAGGGATGGGGGGGCTGTAGGATTTTATTCCTATGAGTTTTTATTTAGATTCCTTAGATTGGTTCTATACATGTTTGTTATACATTGACACTGTATTGAAATCTGTACATATCAGGTTCATGGTCTCATTTTCTTGGTGGTCCTTGACAAGTAGTTCTGTTTTTTTGGTTTTTTACTCAGCACTTATACTTACAATTGATATTATCATGTATTAAATGCTGTTACAACACTGAAGGCTTTAAAATGTATGTAGTACATTAACTGGTTGAGAGTATAGTTGAGAAAATGTCTCAAGCCAAGTTCTGTATTATATTTTGTGTGAAACATTTGCTCACTTTGAGTAAACTTCACTTTAAACCCTCTGTATGCCATATATGTATGTGTGTGTATATGTTTGTGTGTGTATGTATGTATGTATGTATGTATATATGTATATATTACAAGGGTGCTGGAAGATAATAAAAGCTGAGGGGGCTGAGAATCAAAAGGGCACTTATAAGGGTACAAAGGGCACTTTTTCTATACTAGTTTTGCCACTGAAATAAAAGTGGAGTGGCTACCACCTTTACCCCCCCCAGTTCCGGCACCTAAATGTATATATTACATATGTGTATATATATATATGAAATGGTGAGAAAAAATCTAGAAATCTCATTGGCCAAGAGACATCAGCTGACTGTACAATAAATCTCTATATACGCACAGTCATCCTGGTCCTAAACCACATCACACAATGAGCAAATCAGTCCTCCTACAACCAGAACTATCTTCTATGAGTCCCCCTGCAACCAGAACTGATCTTCCATCACAAACATAGCTGCTACCTTTACACTGTAAAACCTTCAACTGGGCCCTAAAAATAAATCTACCTTAAATAAAAAATAAAACAAATTAATTAAATGTTGTTTACCTGATCATCACACTTTCCTTACACACATAAACAAATTAGAAGCATTAAGTATTGTTTATAGTTTTCGTTACAACTGTTTCTTTACTGACAGTGAAAAATCCCTCTTCTACCTTTACCCGCTCATCAGGGAAATCTCTTCTGCTTGCCTTGACAGTTTGATAACTGAGTCTCTGGCTCTAAAACAGGCCTTGTTGTCCGTGTGTACATTATGTTAAAAGATGAACATTCTACCAGTGGAACTGAGCAGAATTTTGAATCCCAGTATTCCATGGTAAACATTTCATGATAAACATTCTATGTCTTGAATGTGGGGAAAAACAGAACAACAAAAACAAAAAAAACAGGATGAAGAAAGTAGACAATATAATAATACGTTATAAGCAAAGAGAAAAGGTGGGAAAACACAGTTACATAGGCAGAGGCAGATCCAAACTGCTCAACTACATTACTGATGTTCATAAAAGCATGTACATTTTAATCATATATAGGTGTTTTCAAATGAAATCTACCCCCCCCCACCAGCAAAAAAGGTAACTTGGTAGGTTTAAAGTTTTTTTTCTTATTAACCTTTCACCTCAATCCTATAGCAGTTTTCCTTTTATGTACTAGACCACAACACATAAGTATAAAACAAAAACAAAGAGAAGGTTGCCTTCAATGAATGTATATAACTACAGCATAATGAAAATTAAGTTTTAAACACTAGTTATGTTTTACAAATTTACACATGTTACAGTGCATTTAT
Source organism: Neoceratodus forsteri (assembly GCA_016271365.2). NCBI lineage: Eukaryota > Metazoa > Chordata > Ceratodontiformes > Ceratodontidae > Neoceratodus > Neoceratodus forsteri. The sequence continues at coordinate 250,964,798 of CM057450.1, read as the reverse complement.
ATGATAATTTACGTTACAGAGAAATGTTCTTTTTCAACCAACTCTACTAATAAATACTTTCACTGCAAAGTACTGTACTAGTTATCCTGTTGCTGAGATGAGCTATTTTATTCATTAATAGGGGCTACTTTTTTCAGATGTTAGATGTTGTAGAGGTAATGTATTGTATGCTCTTTTGAAAATAGTAAATATTGTTTAATCCCTATCAGAGTAAATCAAACTAATTATTTTGTGATAGTGGTCCATTCTATAAGCATGATAAGCCTCTCCAGGGTGTGCATTAAAGGATTTTAATGCACTTCCCAGGGGCGTAAGGACACTTGGCCTTTGGCCTCGTGCCTTAGCACGACCCTGGGGCATGCATTAAAATCCTTTAATGCACATCCTGTCATGGCTTATTACTTACTTATATATAAGTATATGTATGTAAATATATATATATATTTTTATAGTGGCGCGGTTGCGCCACTATAGTTAGGGTTCAGTGGTCACTTACATACTAAAGTTAAAGTTTGGGCATTAATAACTTTGGATCCATTCAATGGATTTGCCTGAAATGTGGAATGTGCAGTGAGGCATGGCAGAGCTCTTGATCTGCCAAATTGTGTTTTGGTTGGACTTACGATCTTTGCGTACGAAAATGCTGAAAAATGCAAAATTAGCTGTTTTTAGAGGCAGCTTTTGGGATTTTGGACATGGCCCTGCACAGCCATTGTGTGGTGTATCACTCTGTGAGATGGCTCATTAGAAAGAGCATTGGTGGCCAAATATGCCACTTTTTGATTGGTGAAAAAATATTAAGGCATTCAAAAGTTATGCCACTTTTAAGTTCCCATTATAAGTCAATGGGAAAATTTATATGTATGTTTTGTGAAGAAAGAATGGGATTCTGGCCATCTGGGCCCACCTGGCGATCAAAGAATTTGCAGCCTCGCAGTTCAAGAATCTTTGTCCTCGAGGATTTTTAAAATTCTTTGATCGTGAGGTCTGCCATCTTGTTTTTGATTTTCCGATTGGAAAAACACAAATATCTCGGCTCAGGGGTCATTTATGAAGTAAAACTTGGATGAGTTTTACTCAGAAGACCTCAATCTATCGAGCTATGCCTTTGCTTTTATCCAAATCAGTCAAAAATAGAGTTCTGAGCTTTTAAAATCTTTATTCACGGCTCGCTAATGATCTTTGATCACAAGCCTGCAAATTCTTTGATTGCGAGGTTCTTTGATCGCGATCGTTCATCATGAGCGAGGGACGAGATGGCCAGATTTTAAAATAGATTGTTTCAGTCCAAGGGTGCCCTAGAAAGTTATATGAGGGCAGGTATTGCTCAGGGGGCTTTGTTCTGCCCCATCTGAATAAAAAAAAGTTTTCAATATCCCTGGCAGTCTGCGCCCCGATCATGATAACATAGATAGCAGATCTCATTATCCCTGGTAGTCTAGTGGCCCCACATGTGTTTTATTAATATTGCTTTTTTATCCCTAGTATTCTAGTGGCCCCCCCAATGTGTATTTCATTTATATTTTTTGTTTACATCCCTGGTAGTCTAGTGGCCCCCGATCTGTATTTAATTATTATTATTCCTCATATCCCTGGTAGTCTAGCGGCCCCCCACACATCATAATAAAATAGATAAGCATTTGCCATTTCTTGGTAGTCTAGTGGCCCCCACCCAGCCGTGCCAGCCCACCTAGCACACCCCACCCTTCCCCAGTCACACCGGCACAGCTCACCTTCACTTCACGGCCAGCCATCGACCGCGTGTTATGAATGCCAATAGTGAGTGCTCAGAATACCCTCAGAGTGCCTTCATTAGCGCCTGACGTCACACACAGCTGGTGGCTGGCCAATGAGGTGAGATGTAGGCTGCTGCCAATGTCGGCTGAGAAGGTGGGGGGGTGAGTAGGTGGGCTGGGTATGGTTGGGTGAGGGGTGGAGGGCCACTAGACTATCAGAAATGGCAATGCTTATCTATTTTATTATGATGGGGCACTATGCTACCAGGATATGAACAATAATAAAATACAGATCAAGGGTGCCACTAGACTACCAAGGATATAAACAAGAAATATAAATGAAATACATGGGGGAACTAGACTACCAGGGATAAAAAAAGCAATATTAATAAAATACACATTGGGGGCCACTAGACTACCAGGGATACAGAGATCGTTATCTATGTTTTCATGATCGGGGGGCCTTGACTACCAGCGATATTGAAAACTTATGTTTTTATTCAGATGGGTAGTTGAAGTTCCTGAGGAAAACCCACCTCATATAACTTTTTATAGCACTCTGGCTGAAAGAAATCATTTTAAAATCTGGCCATCTCGCCCTCACTCTTGTTCATGAGCGAGCAATTTCTTTGATCGCGAGCCTGCAGATTCTTTGATCGCGAGATTATCGCAATCGTGCATCACGAGCGAGGGACGAGATGGCCAGATTAAAAAATAAATTTTCTCAGCCCAGGGGTGTCTTAGGAAGACAAATGAGGTGGGTTTTACTCAGGGGGCTTCGTTCTGACGAACCATGATGGTGGTTTACCGCAGTTCTTTGAATTTTTTAAATTACAACAGTTTTTATTCTTTGTTCATGAGCCTGCAAATTCTTTGATCGTGAGCCTGCAAATTCTTTGATCATGAGATTCTTTGATAGCCATCTTTGATTGCGAGGGGAGGACAAGATGGCCAGATTTTTTATAATGATAGGAAAATTTTACCAATCTTTAAGATTGAATATCTCAGAAACAGTTTGGTCATTTTACTTGAAATTTGGAGGGTGTTTATGGCATGCCCTGCAGATGTGAATCATGGTGATTACGTGTCAGAGAAAATTTGTTTTGGGGGAGATATTGCATGATGCACTTTCCATGCCGTGGACAGTGTTTTGGATTCTGCTGGTGGCTTGAAATTGATAGGGTGCCTAGCCTTAGTGTCATGGATGTAATTTTCAGTTGTTGTGTATGTTAAATGTCAACAAGTACTGAACTGTGCCACTCTGATGAATGAAAATTTCTAATTTTGACATGTTATATCTCAGACACGGCTTGGTATTTTTACTTGAAATTTGGAGGGTGTTGACGGCATGTCCTGTAGATGTCAATAGCAGTGTTTATGTGTGGGACAATATATTTTTTTGTCGCGATATTGTGTGGTGCAGTTTACATTTTGTAGACAGCATTTTCTATTGCGCTACTAGATTAACATTTGTTTGGTGGGTGGTCTTGCTGTTGTCAATGTGGCCCGACACTTACAAGTTTGTGGGAGCGTGGGGCCTGAAGGGTCCTGCACTCCTACCAATGTGTGCAATGTTCTATGTTTCTATTCTTTCTTAAAAAGTAAGGAAATTCTATGCAAAAAACATTGTTAATTCATCAGTTAGGGTTCTTCTACAGTGAAAAAAGTGAAGAAATTCAATTTTAGGGTTCCCACCCTTTGTACTCCACCCCCAGCCCTACCCTATCAACAGGCATCGGGGTGTGCGTTGGGGTCATCTGCCCTAACTCTCACCCCATTCTCCTACACTGCACCACCTCAGCTTGTTTACACATGGGATGGGGTGAGAGTTAGGGCCGATGACCCCCAATGTACACTTGATGTATGTTGGTGGGGCAGGCTGGAGATGGGGTGCAAGGGGTGGGAACCTGAAAATCGTATTTCCTCACTTTTTTTGCTGTAGAAGAACCCTAACTGATGCATTAATTATGTTTTTGCATAGAATATATGTGTGTATATATAAATATATATATATATATATATATATATATATATATGTATATATATATGGTAGTGCTACCATATTTAGGGTTGAGTAACACGTTTAAGGTTAAAGGGTCAAATTATGCACCTTAATAACTTTGCAATCATTCAACAGATTTGCCTGAAATTTGGTACACATGATTGGGCATGGAAGATTTGGGGATCTGCCAAGTTTCGTACCAGTCGTTTATACGGCTGTGGAGTTACTAAGCGGCAGCCAATTGCATAATTCCGCTTTTTTGCAATTTCTTTACACTCACCTACAGGCTGCACAGTTTGTGTGACCAGTCTGAAAACATCAGAGAACATGCAGCCAGGGTCCCCAATGTGCCTTTTGAAGATTTCGTGAAAAAATATTAAACTGTTAGAAAGTTATTCAAAAAACAAGTTCCCTTATAAGTCAACGGAAAAAATTAACAAAAAGTTCAACACTTTCGTAAATGCAGTTTTTACTTTCTCAAATGACCCTTTTACTTTCACAAATCCACCATTTTGTTTTCAGTTGGTGATCAGAAAAATGCTTGGCATTTAAATTTGGGACCCTCTAGCAACACCGTTATTTTTGTGTTTACCTAGTCGGACCCTGAGGATGCTAGGCATGTCTTTATTTTGAGGTTAAACACCCTAGAAATATGTTTTTCAAGTTTCTGGAAAAAGCACTTTTGCAAAGTAGTGTCGCACTTACGAAAGTGTCACAAATTTTTGTGAAAGCTTTCACAAATTGCAACACTACTTTTCTAGGTTATGCAAAATGACAGCAATTCTTTGCCACCCTGCTGCAAAAGAACAGTTTAGTCTTTTGGGCTGTAATTTGGAGGAAACGCAGCCAACATCTCACAGATATGCCTTTCAGTGTTTTAATGAATAAATATTACAGGGCAGCAAAGTTACGATACTCCAAAGTTTACACTTTTTCCCATAGGATAACATTACGGCATCCGCCGCATTACAGGAATCCTTTGCTGCCTTGCTGCAAAATAACGGTTTGGTCTTTTGGGCTGAAATTTGGAGGGAAGAAAGCCAACATCCCACTGATGTGCCTTTTCATGGTTTGGTGAAAAAATATTACAGGCAGCACAGTGATGGTACTCTGAAGTTAACACTTTTTCCCATTGGATAACATTACAGCTCCCGTCACGCATTTCAGGGCCCGTATCTCGGAAACGGTGCGAGATATGGACTTTTTGTCACAAAAATGCTTAAAACTAGCCAGAAAAGTCATAATTCATATGAAATTTACATTTTTTTCTATGTCATACGGTTCCTGAGATATAAGCAATTTAATATTCCATGTCCTCATTTTCTACTCCGAGGCCCATTGTTATGTATACATTCTTTGTTTTCACTGTGTTTTCCAATGCATTTTTTGGGGAAAAGAAGGGTGTGCCCTTTCGTTACTGTGCCAGTTAGCATTTCCAGTTGTGTTTCTGTTACTGTTTGTGGCATCATTACCGTCTACGACACCGTGTGCATTACAGTTTGCGTTTTTGCTTGTGTTTACGTTTCTGTATCATTTGGCATTATTGTTGCTGTTACCATTACCAGTTTCATTTGCAATTGCAGCACTGTCCATGTGCTTTACGGTTTACATTTTCATACGCGCTTGCCTTTCTGTTTCATTTCTGTTTCCTTTGGCGTTATTTTTGCTGTTACTCTTACCATTTGCGGTTGCAATTGCAGTACCATGACCATGCGCATAACAGTTTGCATTTCTGTACTCGCTTGCATTTGCATTTCGCTTTCCTTTGTCGTTATGGTTGCTGTTACCATTACCATTTGCATTAACAATTGTGGTTCCGTGACCATGCACATTACGGTTTGCGTTTCCGTATGCGCCTCTGTTCCCATTTCTGTGTCTTTTTCCTTTGGCATTATTCTTCATGTTACCTTTACCATTTGTGTTTACTATTGCAGTACCGTGGCTGTGCGTGTTATGATTTGAGTTTACATGTGCGCTTGCATTCGCGTTTCCATTTCTGTTCCCTTTCACGTTCTTTTTGCCGTGACACTTAACATGTCCATTTAAAATACCACTGCCATCACTGTTTGCGTTACCAGTTGTGTTTTCGTATGTGCTTCAATGTCCGTTTGCGTCACTGTTCACTTTGGCGTCACTTTGAGCTTGCGTTTCTATTAACGTTTCCTTTACCATTTACTTTTCCATTACCATGTGCACCACTTTTGGCACTTCTGTTTGTGTTGCTGTTCCTGTTACTATGTCACAAGACATCACGTGTTGGGCCCTGTGCTCCCACCGCTGCATTACTTTCACTATTTGTCATCATCATTCTCAAAAAGAAGGGAAATTAGAGGCAAACAATTCCTTTTAATGCATCAGTTAGGGTTGTTCCACTGCGACAACAGTAAGGAAATTCGGTGTTAGGGTTGAAAACCCCCCCTTGGACCCCCCCAGCCCACCCCCCCAACTGGCACTGGGGTGCATGTTGGGGTCATCGGTCCTAACTCTCACCCCATTCTCCTATACCTCTGCTTCTTTACACATGTGTTGGGGTGAGAGTTAGGTCTGATGACCCAAACACGCACCTGGCTGTCAGGTTGGGGTGGGCTAAGAGGTCCAAAGGGGTTTTCAAACCTCAATACCAAATTTCTCACTTTGTCGCCAGGAACAACCCTAACTGATGCATTAAAAGGAGTTTTTTGCCTCTGTTTATATATATATATATATATATATATATATATATTATGGTAGCACGATAGTGCTACCATAGTTAGGGTTGAGGAGCCATTTACATGCTAAACCTAAGATTTTACACCTTAATAACTTTGCAACCATTCAATGGATTTGCCTGAAATTTGGAATACATGATCAAGAACCAAACATCTTGGGATCTGCCAACTTTTGCACTGTTCAGATCTACAACTGTGGAGTTATTAAGCATGATCTGTGTGCACGTTTACGCTTTTTTGAATTATTTGCTTGTCCCTACAGGTTGCACGGTTTGTGCGACCGGTCCGAAAACTTCAGGGAACATGCAGCCACGGTCCCCGATGTGTCTTTTGAAGATTTTGTGAAAAAATATTAAACCGTTTAAAAGTAATTCAAAAAACAATTTACCATTATAAGTCAATGGGAAAAGTTAACAAAATGTTCGACACTTTCGCAAATACACTTTTTAGTGTCGCAAATGGCACTAGTAGTGTCACAAATCCGCCATTTTGTTTTCAGTTAGTGATCAGAAAAATGCTTGACATTTAAAATTGGGACCCTCTAGGGACACAGTTCTTTCTGGGTTCACCTAGTCGAACCCTGGGGATGCTAGCCATGTCTTTATTTTGTAGTTAAACACCCCAGAAATATGTTTTTAACATTTTTGGAAACAGTAGTGTCGCAAAATAGTGTCACACTCACGATACTTTTGCAAATCTGTGCGAAAGCTTTCGCAAATCATGACAGTACTTTGTGACACTATGCCCAAAATAACAGGAATTCTTTGCTACCCTGCTGCAAATGAACGGTTTGGTCTTTTGGGCTGAAATTTGAAGGAAGGCAGCCAACATCTCACAGATGTGCCTTTTTGTGGTTTGATGACAAAATATTGCATGGATGCAAAGTTACAGTACTATGAAGTTGACACTTTTTCCCATAGACTAACATTGTGGCGTCCGCTGCATGACAGGAATTCTTTGCCACCCTGCTGCAAAATAACAGTTTGGTCTTTTACACTGAAATTTGGAAGGAGGAAAGCCAACATCCCACAGATGTGCCTTTTGGTGGTTTGGTGAAAAAATATTACAGGGTGGCAAAGTTATGGCACTCCAAACTTCTCTTTTTTTCCCATAGGATAACATTACAGCATTCGCCACTCTTTTCAGGGCCCGTATCTCGGAAACGGTGTGAGAGACAGACTTTTTGTCAGAAAATGTTTCGTGCAAAACTAGCCAGGAAAGTCATAAATCATATGATTTTTATTTTTTTTTCTTTGTCATACAGTTCCTGAGATATAAGCAATTTAGTATTCCAACTCCTCATTTTCTGCTCCAAGACCCATTATTATGCATACATTCTTTGTACTCACTGTCTTTCTCTATGCAGCTTTTGGAGAAAACCAGTCTGTGTGCTTACATTACTGTTGCCCTTACCACTTCCGCTTGCGATTCATGCCCGTTTCACTTACAGTTCCTGTCTACGCCACCATGTGCGTTACCCTTTGCATTTTCATTTGAGCTTACATTTGCATTATTTTTACCATTTGTGTCTACGGTACTGTTTCTCTTTCTGTTTCGCTTTGCATCACCATGTGCATTACCATTTGCGTTTGCGGGCACCGTGTTACTGTGTGACAAGACATCATGAGGTGGGAGCACGGGGCCCAGAGGGCCCCGCATTGCATTCACTATTTCTCATTATCATTCTCAAAAAGAAGGGAAATTAGAGGAAAAAAACTCTGTTTAATACATCAGTTAGGGTTGTTCCACAGTGACAAAAGTGAGGAAATTCGATGTTAGGGTTGAAACCTTGCACCCTCCAGCCCACCCCCCCAACCAGCATCAAGGTGCGCATTGGGGTTGTCGGCCCTAACTCTCACCCCATCACATGTGGAAAGAAGCTGAGGAATAGGAGAATGGGGTGAGAGTTAGGACTGATGACCTCAACGTGCACCCCGATGCCGGTTGGGGGTGGGCTGGAGGGGTGCAAGGGGGCTTTCAATTCTAACGTCTAATTTCCTCACTTTTGTCACTGAGGTACAACCCTAACTGATGCATTAAACAGAGTTTTTTGTCTCTAATATATGTATCTATATATTAGAGTCAAAACTCCATTTAATCAATAGTTAGGTTCATAGTGACAAAAGTGAGGAAATTGCGTTAGGGATTGAGCCCCTGCACCCTACCAACCCACCCCCCACCGCATCGGTGCGACTGGAGTTGTCGGCCCCAACTCTCACCCCATCACATGTGTAAAGAAGCAGAGGTATAGGAGAATGGGGTGAGACTTAGGACCGATGATCCCAATGCACACCCCGATGCCAGTTGGGGGGTTGGTTGGGGGTTTCAAGGGGGGCTTCCAACCCTAACACTGAATTTCCTCCCTTTTGTCACTGTGGAACAACCCTAACTGATGCATTAAACAGAGTTTTTGACTCTAATTTCCCTTCTTTTTGAAAATAATAACGAGAAATAGTTAATGTAATGCAGTGGCAGGGGGCCCCGTGCTCCCGCCACATGATGTCTTGTCACATAGTAACATGGTGTCCGCAAACTCAAATGGTAATGTGCATGGTGACGCAAAGTGAAACAGAAAGAGAAACAGTACTGTAGACACAAATGGTAAAAAGTAATGCAAACACAAGCTCAAATGAACATGCAAAGGGTACCACACATGGTGGCGTAGACGGGAATGGTAAGTGAAATGGGTACGGAACTGCAAGTGGAAGCGGTAAGAATAACAGTAATGTAAGTGCACAGGCTGGTTTTCCCCAAAAGCTGCATAGAGAAAGACAGTGAGTACAAAGAATGTATGCATAATAATGGGTCTTGGAGCAGAAAATGAGGAGTTGGAATACTAAATTGCTTATATGTCAGGAACCAGACGACATAGTAAAAAAATTTAAAAGTCATATGATTTATGACTTTCCTGGCTAGTTTTGCACTTAGCCCCAATTAGGGGGCTAAGCATTTTTCTGATTAAAAGTCTGTTTCTCGCACTGTTTCTGAGATATGGGCCCTGAAAGGCGTGGCGAATGCCGTAATGTTATCCATATGTACTTGAGTTTCCTTTTGCATTTATGTTTCCTTTGGTGTTATTGTTGCTGTTACCATTAACATTTGTGTTTACAATTGTGGTAACATGACCATGCGCATTACGGTTTGCATTTATGTACATGTTTACATTTCTGTTTCCTTTGGCATTATTGTTCATGTTAACTTTACCTTTTGCATTTACAATTGTGGTACCATGCGCGTTACAGTTTGCGTTTACGTGTGCGATTCCGTTCGCATTTTTGTTTCTGTTACATTTGCTGTTCTTGTTGCTGTAACACTTAACATTTGCATTTACAGTACAGGTGCCATCACTGTGCGCATTACCAGTTGTGTTTTCGTACATGCTTGTGTGTCCATTTACATCACTGTTTGCTTCAGTGTCACTTTACACTTGCATTTCTATTAACGTTTGCTTTACCATTTACGTTTGCTTTATCATGTGTGTAACCATTGCTGCTTGTGTTTGCTTTGTAGCTCCTGTTACTATGTAACAGGACATTATATGGTAGGAGCACGGGGCCTGCCACTGCATTCCATTCACTATTTATCATCCTCATTCTCAAAAAGAAGGGAAATTAGAGGCAAAAAACTCCATTTGATGCATCAGTTAGGGTTGTTCCACAGTGACAAAAGTGAGGAAATTCAGTGTTAGGGTTTAAAGCCCCCATTGGACCCCCTCAACCGGCATCGGGGTGCGTGTTGGGGTTGTCGGTCCTAACTCTCACCCAATTCTCCTATACCTCTGCTTATTTACACATGTGATAGGGTGATAGGGCCAATGACCCCAATATATATATAGATATGTATTATAGTAGTGCATCATAGTGATACAGTATTGCCAACATAATCTGTCAAAGCTTTCTTCACACAGGGCCATATGGGCCCTGCATGAAGACATCACATTTGACCTTGTCTGATCCAGGGCAGGGGTAGTGCCATGGTGGGGGTGGGGGTGAGGCCTTTCAGCACCATGCATTTCTGCTTAAAGTTGAACCAGCATAATATTCTGTGGTGATTTGCATATGCAGCCCATGATGCTTTGCATTGTGGGGGCATGTGTATTTTGTATTTCTTTGAAATTTGGCTTCCCGGCCAAATGCCCTTTGGGGTAACCATTGTCTCAGTGCTTGCGCACAGAGGTTCTTTGTCTTTTAAATTGTTTTTTGTTTTAATTGGGTTCACCACAACATAACCCAGATAGACCATCTTAGGGTAGCTGGTTCATTCCACTGGGGTGTCAAACAGATGAAGCACACTGATGAGTCCTGGTAGGTGAAACACGTGTCTATGTCTTCTGCTGGCACCCTTTACAAACTGTGTGAGAGGACTTTTGGCACCATGCATTTCTGCTTAAAGCTGAACCAGCATAATATTCTGTGGTGATTGGCATATGCAGCCCATGATGCTTTGCATTGTGGGGTATGTGTGATTTTGTATTTCTTTGAAACTTGGCTTCCTGGCCAAATGCCATTTGGGGTAACCATTGCCTCAGTGCTTGCTTACAGAGGTTGTCTCTTATATATTATAGTGGCACTGTGGTGCCATTATAAGTAGGGTTGAGTACCCCATTTAAGGTTAAAGTGTGAAATTTTGCACCATAATAACTTTACCACCGTATGATGGATTTGCCTGAAATTTGGCAGGTGCGGAGTGGGAGCATAGATCTTGTGATCTGCCAAGTTTTGTACTGGGCAGTTATATGTTTGTGGAGTTATTAAGTGACATTCTGTAGTACATTTACACTTTTTTGCACATTCTTTGCTCGTACCTACAGTTCGCACAGTTTGCGCAACCGGTCCAAAAACTTCAGGGAACGTGTGGCCAGGGTCCCCAATGTGCCTTTCATGAAAAAATATTGAATGGTTCAAAAGTTATTCAAAAAACAAGCTTCCTGTTATAGTCAATGGGAAAAGTTAACAAAATATTCGACAGTGTTGAAAATGCAGTTTTTAGTGTCACAAATGACAGCCATTTTTTTTTCAGTTACTGGTCACAGAACATTTGGGACCCTCTAGGGACACAATTATTTTTGTGTTTACCTAGTCAAGCCCTGAGGATGCTAGCCATGTCTTTTTTAGTGGGTTAAACACCCCTGAAATATGTTTTTGACATTTTTGGGAAAAGTAGTGTTGCAAAGTAGTGTCGAACTTGCAACACTTTCATGATTTTCTTTTGCGAAAGTGTTGTGTTTTGCAACACTACTTTGCAACACTATGGCCAAAATAACAGGAATTCTTCGCCATGCTGCTGCAAAACACTGGTATGGTCTTTTGGGCAGACATTTGGAGGGAAGAAAGTCAACATCCGACAGATGTTCCTTTTCGTGGTTTGGTGACAAAATATTGCAGGGATGCAAAGTTATGGTGCTCTGAAGTTGACACTTTTTCCCATAGACTAACATTGCAGTGTTCACCGCACTTTTCAGGGCCCGTATCTTGGAAACGCTTTGAGATACGGACTTTTTGTCACAAAAATGCTGCACAAAATTATCCAGGACAGTCATAAATAATATGAAATTTACATTTTTTTTCCTACATCCTACAGTTCCTGAGATATAAGCAATTTGGTATTCCAAGTGGTCATTTTCTGCTCTGAGGCCCCATTATTATGCATACATTCTTTGTACTTACTGTGTTTCTGAATGCAGCTGTTGGGGAAAAACAGGGTGTGTGCTTCCGTTACTGTTACAGTCAGCATTTCCACTTACGTTTCTGTACCCGTTTGCATTAGCATTCCTGTGTACGCCACTGTCTGCGTTACCCTTTGCGTTTTCATTTGCGCCTGCATTTGCGTTACTGTTACCATTTGCATTTCCACTACTGTTTCTTTTTGCATTCCGATTTGCATCACCTTTGTGCATTTCCATTTGCATTTGCCACCACTCTTCCATTTGCATTTGCATTTCTCTTTTGTTTGGCATTATCGTTGCTGTTACCATTACCATTTGCGTTTCCAATTGCATTACCGTCACCGTACTCATTACGGTTTGCGTTTCTGTACGCACTTGCATTTGTGTTTCTGTTTCCTTTGGCATTATTGACCATGACCGTGCATGTTTCCACTTGCATTTCCGTCTCTGTTTGCATTACTGTTCGCTTTGGCATCAGTTTGCACTTGTGTTTCTCTTGCCATTTGTGTTACCATTTATGTATGCATCACCATGTGCGTTACCATTTGCACTTGTGTTTGCATTGCAGTAACCATTACAATATGACAAAAAATCATGTGGTGGGAGCATGCACTCCCTCCAATAAATATTATAGTCAGTAGTTGTACTGAAATGAATGCCCCCCACATACCAGGTACTAGATCCTGAGTGGACAGCCACAGGCCAATTAAAGCCATGAACATAAACAGAATACCTCCTTCATACCACCTGCACAGAAGTTAGAACAATGAGGAGTTACATGGCCTAAGCCTGGCAATTCCTTCCGAAGTCCCCCAACCAGGTAGTGGTTCCTGAGTGCAGAGCCACAGGTCAACCAAGGCCATGGACATCAATTGTATACCTCCATGATACCAACTGCACACTAGTTATGACACTCATGAGTTGCACAGCCTCAGCCAGGCAATGCACCCACCCCTCCAGACCAGGTACTAGATCCTGAGTGCAGAGCCACAGCCCAAATAAAGCCATGGACATAACTGTTATGCCTCCCTCATACCATCTGCACACAAGTTAGAAGACTGAGGAGTTGCATGGCCTCAGTGAGGCAATATCCCCCAAACAGATACTGGATCCTAAGTGCAGAACCACAGCCCAACTAAGGCCATGGACATGTAATGCCTAAGTTGTGCTATCCCAAGGGCTACAACCTCTGCCTGATTGGCTAGTTGCAGGTTAAGGGTCCTAGGTTCTGATACGGGTGCCTCCACCTGGAGGTCAGGGTTGGTAGTGGTCAAGCTGACCTGGGAACAGCCCTCTGTGACACTGTACCCCCCTTTTCTCCTTCTAGTGGCCTGAGTAGTACACAATAATCACTTTCACAATAACCCCTATTCATCAGGCAATTACCCACATTGTTTGCACTTACCACCAGGGCTGATTCCTCTAGCTTGACCCTGGGGACCCCCTGTAAAACAAGGTTAAGCACAGCAAATCACAACAGTACAATGCTCTTGGCACAACCTGAAACCACAGTCAGGTTAAATGTAAACAAAGTTAAATCTGGTTTATTCAGGGGACTTGAACAAGGGAGGGGTGTAATCAGGTTGATTTGCTTAAAATCTATATTAATCAGACAGTTAGGCATGCAGTTCAGAGTCCCTACATAGTCACACACTCTGGGTACCCAGGTAGGAAAACAGTGGGCTAGCCAGAAATGTTGCAGCTGGTTGGGGCCCTGTGATGGAAGAAAGCAACATGCACAACACACACTATTTGTAATCCGGAGCTGGAGGGCTCACTTCATGAAAGAAAAGGCAACAAGACAATCAGATGACAGCACTTTTAGATTTAGCTGTTGTTGCAGGAACCTACTCTGATGTTTACTCATGATACCCAATACTGGACGCAGGCAGGACAAAATTGAGACTGCAGGCTGTTGAGCTGGAGTACCCGGAGAAGCAGGGCTCACACGAATCACTGAGGCATCATTCCTGTTCAAGGCATTGAGCAGGGGACTGATCCCCAGGCTGGTCTCTCGTTGATGACTTTCTCTGCACAGCAGGTATTCTGGCTGAGCCAGTGTAGCAGGGCCCAGGCAAATGGAAATGGATATGGATTCAGTCCGTGGAGCTGGATACAGCCTCCAGCAAGCAAAACACAGTTCAGACACACAGTGGGGGACCAAATCACGACCCACTATAAGCACACAGCACATTCACATGTAAGGAAATTCCAGAGTAGCAGGCAAATGGCTCTCCGGTCACAATTACAGAGTCTCTGCACAATCTGAGAGTTCAGAGGTAGCTGGAAGTCCTGACAGGCTGATCACATTCAGCAAATCTTCGGTCTTCTTCAGGTTAAAGCCTGGTCACAATTTAATGGCTTAATTTACTCTCCAAATTTAGATTCAGTCCAAAAAAAGCACAAGTTTCATCTCAGGAACAACAGGCAGGCATGCAGGCCAAACTCAGGCTTTTCCACAGTTCTCCCATGCAAATCCACTATGGATTGCTGCTCAAACTATCTCGAGCTGTTACTTCTTCACTTCCCAACTCAGATCTAACTGAAACTGCAAGCAGTGTGGGACTTTCCCCAAGATCCAAAAGGTTTGGTTAGCTGATCTGTCTGTCAGTCACAACAAGGGATCCCCCTCCAGCTTATTTTAGGTGACAAAAGCCCCAAACTACAATTCCTACAAGTTTTGGCCCCACCAAGCCCCTGTAGGCAGGCTCTATTTTAGAGTCCCAAATGTACTGATTGGCTCATTCTGCAGTCCAGGACCAAGATGATGGAAACAAACAGAACTGTCCATGCTGCAAAGATGGTAGGTTAGAACAAACTGCAGTATTATTACTACTCTAACAAATGATCAGCAACAAGTACATCTTCTACCAGAGCTCCCTCTCTGATTAATTATGACTGCAATTCAGGCAGCTCTTAAAGAGACAGTATACAGAGGCTATACAGGCACTCTCTGGTAATCACATTTA
This sequence comes from Neoceratodus forsteri, assembly GCA_016271365.2. Taxonomy (NCBI): domain Eukaryota; kingdom Metazoa; phylum Chordata; order Ceratodontiformes; family Ceratodontidae; genus Neoceratodus; species Neoceratodus forsteri. The sequence goes on along the minus strand of CM057450.1, from coordinate 250,949,718 downwards.
AACTGTTAAAACGCAGGACACCAGTCTGGCAGTGAGCATTTAGGTAAGCTCAAGGAAGACTTTTCAGGAACCCCCATTTGTAGGGATGTTACAGACATCAATGTTATACCTCTGTGATACCAACTGCAGACTAGTTATGACACTCATGAGTTGCACGGACTCAGTGAGGCAATGCCTCCACACCCCCAGACCAGGAATTGGATGTTGAGTGCAGATTGACAGCCCAACTAAAGCCATGGACACAAATGGTATACCTCCCTCATACCAGCGGCACACAATTTAGAACACTGAGGAGTTGCATTGCCTCAGCCAGGCAATGCCCCCCTGAACAGGTGCTGGATCTTAAATGCAGAACCACAGCCCAACTAAGGCCATGGACATCAATGGTATACCTCTGTGATACCAACTGCAGACTAGTTATGACACTCATGAGTTGCATGGCCTCAGCCAGGCAATGCCTCCACCCTCCCAGACCAGAAATTGGATGCTGAGTGCAGAGCCACAGCCCAAGTAAAGCCATGAACATAAACAGTATACCTCCTTCATTCCAGCTGTGCACAAGTTAGAACAGTGAGGAGTTGCATGGCCTCAGCCAGGCAATGCCCCCCCGCCATGAAGAGATACTGAATGCTGAGTGCAGAGCCACAGCCCAACTAAGCCCATGAACATCAAAGGTATACCTCTGTGATACCAACTGTAGACTAGTTACAACACTCATGAGTTACATGGCATCAGCCAGGCAATGCCGCCCCCCTCCCCAGACCAGGAATTGGATCCAGAGTGCAGCTCCACAGCCCAAATAAAGCCATGGACATAAATGGTATACCTCCCTCACACCAGCTGCACACAAATTAGAACACTGAGGAGCTGCACAGCCTTAGCCAGGCAATGCCCCCCCTTCCCCTGAAGAGATAGTGGATGCTGAGTGCAGAGCCACAGCTCAGCTAAGGCCATGCACATCAATGGTATGTCTCTGTGATACCAGCTGTAGACTAGTTATTACACTCTGAGTTGCATGGCCTCAGCCAGGCAATGCCCCCTCCCTGAACAGGTACTGGCTCATGAGTGCAAAGCCACAGTCGAACTAAGGCCATGAACATCAATGGTATAGCTCTCTGATGCCAGCTGCACACCTGTTAGGACACTGATGAGTTACATGGCATGAGCCAGGCAATGCCCCACCCCCCAGAAACCAGGTACTGAATCTTGAGGGCAGAGCCACAGCTGAAGTAATAGCATGGACTGCAATGGTATACCTCGCTGACAGCAGTTGCAGACATGTTAAGACAGTGAGGAGTTGTGTGGCATCAGCCAGGCAATGAACCGACCCACTCAGACTAGATAATGGATCCTGAGTGCAGAGCCACAGCATGACTAAAACCATGAACATCAATAGTATACCTCCCTGGTACCAGCTGCACAGATGTTATGACACTGAGGAGTTGCATGGCCTGAGCCAAGCAAAGCCACCACCCCACCCCACCCCACTCCGAGATCAGACACTAGATACTGACTGCAGAGCGATATCCTGAGGAAAACCATGTACATAAATGATATAGTCTGTGATGCCAGCTGCCCACCTGTTAGGACACTGAGGAGTCACATGTTGTGAGCCAGGCAATGCCCCACCTCCCAAAACCAGGTATTGAATCTTGAGTGCAGAACCACAGCTGAAGTAAAGCTGTGGACATCAACGGTATACTTTGCTGATACCAGCTGCACACATGCTAGGACACTGAGGAGTTGCCTGGCGTCAGGTCAGGCAATGCCTCATACCTGTCCAGACCAGCTATTGTATTTTGAGTGCACAGTTAGAGTCCAACTAAAGGAGTGGACATCTACGGGATACCTTACTGATACCAGTTGCACATGTTGGGACACTGAGGAGTTGAACGGGCTGAGCTAGGCAATGCCCCCAACCCCCCAGATCAGGTACTGGATCATAGGTGCAGAGAGAGTGAGAGTCCAACTGAAGTTAAATACATCAGTGGTATAGAAAGTGGTAAGTGGTAAGACACCACTATGGTTCTCAAAGGAAGTGGCAGTGAAGGTTTAAGAGAAAAAGAAAGCTTTCAGGAAGTACAAGGAATCACAGAAGGAGCAAGACAGAGAACTGTATCAGTTAAAGCAAAAGAAAGCTGGGAAGGCAGTCAGAACAGCAAAGGCCCAAACCGAGGAAAAGATAGCCAACTCAGTTAAGAAGGGGCATAAAACATTTTATAGGTACATCAGGGAGCGAAGGAAGACCAAGGGAGGGATAGTGAGGCTTAATAAAGGTGGGAGGGTGGGCAGAGGAGACTGTGAAAAGGCAGAGATACTAAACAAATATTTTTGGTCAGTATTTACAAAGGAAGAGGGGGAGGTACCTAAAACAAACAGTAGAAACACTCTGGATATAGAAGTTGATACCAGCCTATTTACAGAAGAAAGGGTTCTGAAAAAACTATTAAAACTGAAGGTGGACAAAGCAATGGGGCCTGATGGGATTCATCCCAGAATTCTAAAAGAACTAAGGGTAGAATTAGTGACACCACTGACTACCCTGTTTAACAAATCATGGGAGGATGGGGTGGTACCCGAGGACTGGAGGAGGGCAGATGTGATTCCCCTTCACAAAAGTGGGAGCAAGGCAGAAGCAGGAAACTACAGACCTGTTAGTTTAACCTCAGTGGCAGGGAAAATGATGAAATCACTTCTGAAGGAAAGAATTGTCGAGTATCTAGAGGCCAGAGGGGCACAGGACCCAAGGCAGCATGGATTCACAGCAGGAAGGTCATGCCAGACAAATCTGATAGATTTCTTCGCCTGGGTGACCAAAGTAGTAGATCAGGGAGGGGCTGTGGACATGGCCTACCTAGACTTTAGAAAGGCATTTGACACAGTCCCACAGAAAAGATTAATATACAAGTTAGGTAGCCTGGGAGTGGGTCCCAAGATGACAGTCTGGGTAAAAAATTGGCTGGAGAATAGGACACAGAGAGTAATAGTAAATGGAGTCCACTCTGTTGAAAGGGGGGTTACTAGTGGGGTACCGCAAGGTTCAGTATTAGGACCTGTCCTCTTCAATGTCTTTATAAGTGACATTGCAGAGGGACTGGAAGGAAAAGTATGTCTCTTTGCAGATGACACAAAGATCTGCAACAGAGTTGATGCACAAGGTGGGGTGGAAAGGATGAAAAGGGACTTGGCAAGGTTAGAGGAATGGTCAAATGTATGGCAGCTTAGATTCGATGCTAAGAAGTGCAAGGTAATGCACCTGGGAAACAAAAACCCAAGGGAAGAGTACACAATTGGGGGTGAGATACTAACAACAAAAATGGAAAGGGACCTGGGGGTAGTCATATCAGATGACCTAAAGATGGGCAAGCAATGTGAGAGGGCAGCAAGGAGGGCTGGGGGAATACTGGGATGCATAGGGAGAGGCATCACCAGTAGATAACAGGAAGTTATTATCCCTCTGTACAGACAGCTGGTCAGACCCATCTGGAGTACTGTGTGCAGTTCTAGAGACCCAGTCTTTGCAAAGACATAGACAGGATGGAAGCTGTCCAGAGGAGGGCACTAAAATGGTGCAGGGTCTGCACCGGAAGATATGAAGAGAGACTTAAGGAGCTTAATATGTATAGCCTCGAGGAAAGGAGGAGAGGGGGACATGATAGAAACTTTCAAGTACCTCAAGGAATCAACAAAGTCCAAGAGGTAGCATCTTTCAAAAAAGAGGTGCGTAAGAACAAGGGGGCACAATTTGAAGATAGAGGGGCGGCTCAGAGGTAATTTAAGGAAGTATTTTTTCACAGAGAGGGTTGTGGATGCATGGAATGGCCTTCCGGAGGAGGTCATGGAGTCAAAAACAGTGGTGGAATTCAAGCATGCATGGGACAGTCATAAGGCAATTCTAGGGGGGGGGTAGGAAGAAGTAGGCTGCTGGTTAACTAGGATCTGCAGCTTATCCAGTAGGCAGGGAAATGGGCAGACTGGGTGGGCCAAGCGGTCCTTATCTCCCGTCAAATTCTATGTTTCTATGTTTCTATGTATACCTCCCTGATAGCAGTTGCACACATGTATTTTAAAGAAAGAGCCAAATACGTCATTGTCAAATAAAAATGTTTTAATTGTACACATATAAGTTTTTTATAAAAATATATTTTTAAATACTTCTTTTTGGAAAATATGAAAAAAAATAAGTGTTTTCTTCACACAGGAAAGGGATAATAAATAAAATATAAATAAAATAAAAGCAGTAAAATAAATAAAAGTGTTGCTTCACACAAGGGAGGGGGGATATAAGTCATACCAAAAAAAAACAATTTCTGGGGAAAAGTATAACAAAGAATGGGCAGGGGTGACAGGGAAGTGCCGGCCATTCAGACTGTTGTGCCTTGGGGAGAGGCGGAAGAAGAGGAAGACTGCTCAGGAGCAGGTGGGACTTGGTGCCTCTCATCTGTAGGTGACGGTGGTGGTGTTGTGGGAGGGGCACCTTTGAGGGGCTCTTGCTGCTGAGGAGCTGTGGAGTGTGGGTCATCTTGGAGGTGCTGCAGGTCCTGGTGGAGGAGATGGTGGATAGCCTCCGTAGCATCCAGTTCTGGTTCGCAGCCAGCCACACCATGAGACCGTGGGTGGTCTCGAGTGAAGCACAGAGGCCTCCTCCATTTCCCTTAGTGATTATATGGTTTGGGTGAGGCCCCTGTTGCTCTGCTCAAGGCCACGGGTGGCAATTAAGGCTGCATGCCCTACATGCCCATGTCACTGCAGAAAATCTATAATTTCTGAGTTTTGATTAATAGTACAGTCAAGTTTTCCTGCAGCGACATGGGCATGCTGTTGCCACCCTCCGTGGTCTCAAGCAGCTGGCTGAGAGTGTTGCTGCTCATACAGAGAACAGCCAGAGACTCTGTGGAAAGAAAAATGACAACGAGAGGCATATCAGTAAACTGAGCTGTTCTGCACTCTCATGTTAATATACTGTAGTGAAATATATTTTTAAATTAATGTTAGAGGCACTGTATTTACATCTATGGTAGATTAGTATAGCTGTCTTGATTTCATATTACTGTAATTAAACTGCATTGCTGATAGATTTTATCTCTCCTCTCCCCAGCCCCCGTAACCTGCCGCTCCGTGCTGTGCTATCTGGCAGTGTGAACCCCTTCCCAGCTCCCAGTAAATGCCGCTCCTTGTGGTGCTTTCTAGCAGTATGACCCCCCACCCACCAGTTCCTGGTAAATGTCACTCCTTGCAGCAGTATCCATGGTGCCTGCAAACAAAAACTCCCTGCCTGAAGCCCCCATGAATGCCAACCTCTCCGGCACTCAGATGATGATGAAAGACCCACGCCCCACCCAGGCACCCCTAGCCCACCCCTCTCCCCCTACCCCAGGATGGTCCCACAAACTCAAGAGATCAATAATGTTTAACACAAGTCAAGTGGAAAAGTCTAGCTACATAAACTACATATGCATGGTGTACTTGTGGGATAGCAAAGTCATTTGTCCAGTAGTCTGTGATGTCTTTGCTAGTCATGAGGTTTCTCAAGATGAGAAACTATTGTTCAAATAAGTTGGTTGTGACACAGGTGCAGCACACATATCCCTTGTATATATGCACAAAAGACTGCTTCAACATTGAATTTTTCATTGAACAATATGAACAGTAGTATTGTACAATGGTGTTATCTACAGAAATTACTAAGTGTTATACCTGTGAACAAAAACTTAAGCAAAATAGAACAAATTCAGTAGCTGTTGTTAGATTTGTAGTCTACAATGGTGCATGCAAATACTGTAAACTCATTGGTCAAAACACATGACACGACCTTGATAAATCCGCCAGTATACCCACTGTAAAACTTTAATATGACAATTAAAACAAAACAAAGACTTGAAAATTGTATAATAGCAATATACCATGACCAAAACTGGGTATATGGGTGGATTTACCACTTCTGGTGTGTTTAAGTCAGTCAGCTGCACCTTGTGTATGAAGCACATCAGGCGTGGTAAGTCCACCAATATACGCATTCTCTGTCATAGTATGTTGCTTAAACAAACCACACTTAAGCAGTATTTGCTGGTGAGAAATACTGTGATGGTGTTTTAAGATTGAATCATATACTCCAGTGTCTTCTATATTATCAGACATGGTGTGATTTACGACAGCTGTAGTGGTTTGCATACAAGGTGCAGCTGAGTGGGTAAATCTTTGCCAGGCATAGTAATTCTCCTGAGAAATATTCAGCACAGGATGTGTGGTGCATATGCTGGTGCAATCCTGCATTGCGGTGCATGGGGGGCTCAATGTTGAGCCCTTGCAGAGTAGGAACGACACCTGACCACCCAAAGGTGGGCTGCAGTATTGCAGGGCTCAACACAGCAGCCCAGCCGTGAGTGGCCACCTGCCCACCCAGAAGACTGTCCAGAAGAACACACTGAACCTGGAACCCCTCCCACCTGTAGCCACGATCGCTTGGTATATATTTTAATAATTAGCAAAAAAGAACAGAAATTGACATTTTTTTTCACTTTTTTGTCAGACGTATGCAAAAAAAGATAAACAATCAAAAGCAAATGTCCCTGCACTGATAGACAGCATCCCTATTGCATTTATGAAATATACAATGGTGAGCTGTCAGATAAATAATTTATCTACACTCGTGCTGTTTGACCTCGGACATCTCAGTTGTGGGTTACGCCACTAGTGAGGTTATCCGAGGTCAAACAGCACTTGTGTAGGTAAATCATTTCTCTGACAGCTGAACATTGTATATCTCTTATTTATTGTATTAATTTCTATGCTGTAGATGCAATAGATGCCATTGTCATGTATAGTGATTGGTTATCAGAGGATTTAGAATAGTGGGAAACCAGCAGTTTCATTTTTTGATTGACTATTCAATTATGTCTGTGGTATGATTGAAGTTACTTACATTCCTCAGCTGTAGGCCCAGGCAGACCTGCAGCATGTGTTGGATGACCTGCTGCTGTAGCAGATGGTGTTTCTTCCACAGAGGGTTGATGTTTACAATTTTGACCTCCTCTGTGGGGTCTTCTGCTCCAGCAGCACCTTCCATTGATGGTTCGTCCTCTGTAAAAAACATAGAGAACGGAAAAACATTATTTGTCTGTGGATCTTGATATGTTTATGTCTACCTTTGTAGTACCATTTTTACTGAATTATAAATTCTGAGGAGTGAAATGGGATCAGGCAGGGAATTCCCATCCCCCCTCCCATATCAAAACAGGTACTGGATCCTGAGTCGACAGCCACAGGCTAACTAGAGATGTGGACATCAATGGTATCCCTGCCTGATACTAGCTGCACAGAAGGTCGGATGGTGAGGAGTTTGAGGGCCTCATGCAGACAATGTATTGCCCCTTCCTCCTATTGGATCAGATAGTTTCAAGGGGTCAACTACAGAATACTCCCACCCTTCCTCCACAGCATTCCTCAGATTAGGTACTGGATCCTCAGTGCAGAGATACAGAAATAGTAAAGCCGTGGACATCAACAGTATACTTTCCTGATTGCATCTACTCAGAAATTACGACACTGAGGACTTGCATGGCCTCAGGGAGGCAATGCTCCCAGCTATGGACACCAGGTAGCACATGCTGAGTACAGAGTGACACACTAAGTAAAGGTGTGGATATGGATGTTATACCTCCCTGATACCAGCTGCACACATACTAGTACAGTGAGGAGTTGCAGTGCCTGAGGCAGGGAACACACCCACCTCCTCTAGAACAAGTACTGGATCTTGAGTGGACAGCCACGGGCTAACTAAAGATGTGAACATTAATGGTATACCTATGTGATACCAGATGCAGACAAGGTGGGACAGTCAGTGTTTTTTAAGTTCTCATCCAGACAATGTCCCTTTCCCTCAGATCAGAGACGGGGTCATTAGTGCACAGTTACAGGCTAAGTAAAGGTGTGGACATCAGTGGTGAAGGTTACTGATAACAGGTACACACAAGTTAAGACCCTGAAGAGTTGGATTGCCTTAATGAGGCAATGCTCCCACCTGCAAACAACAGACACTGGATGCTGAGTGCAGAGCCACAGAGTTACTACAGGCCAAGTACAACTGTGGACGGCAATGGTATATCTTACTGATACTAGCTCCAGACAAGTTAGGACACTGAGAAGTTGCATTTCTTCAGCCAAGCAATGGACCCACCTTTCCACACCAGGGAGTGGATGCTGAGGGCAGAGTCAAACACTAAGTAAAGCTGTGGATATGGATGGTATGCCTCCCTGATATGATGCACACAGATATTAGGACAGTGAGGACCTGCACTGACTCAGGCAGGCAATGCTGACCCCCGCCCCAGAACAGGTACTAGATCCTGAGTGCACAGCCACAGGTTAACTAAAGCTCTGTACATCAATGGTATATGTCACTGATAACAGCTGCACACAAGGTAGGACAGTCAGTAGTTTGAAGGGCTCAGGCAGACTAGACTGCCCCCTTCCCGCCCTCTGGTTAAGGTAGCGGATCCTTTGTGCAGACGTACAGGCCAAATAAAGTCATGAACATAAATTATATAGGTTACTGAGCAGCTCAACACAAGTCAGGACACTGAGCAATTGCATGTACTCACTTAGGAAATGCTTCTACCTCCTCACACAAGGCACTGGATGCTGAGTGTACAGTCACACACTAAGTAAGGGGGTGTATATATGGACAGTATGCCTCCCTGATACGGAGTGCAGATATGTTAGGATAGTGAGGAGTTGAACTGACTCAGGCAGGCAATGCTGGCTCCCCCAACAGGTACTAGATGCTGACTGCACAGCTACAGGCTAACTAAAGATTTGTGCGTGAATGGCATGTCTCACTCATAAGAGGTGCACAAAAGGTAGGAGACTCAGTAGTTTGGAGAGCTCAGATAGATAATACCCCTTCCCCTCTCCTTTGGATCAGGTAGTGGATCCTCAGTGCACAGGTAGAGGCCAACTAAAGTTGTAAACATGAACGGTATAGGTTCCTGATAGCAGCTACACACAAGTTAGGAGACTGAGCAGTTGCTAGGCAATCATCCCATCTTCTCACTTTAGGTACTGGATCCTAAGTGCAGAGTCACAGACTAAATAAAGCTGTGAATATTGACAGTACACCTCTGTGATATCAGGTGCACACGTGTTAGGACTGTAAGAAGTTGAACTGCGTCAGGCTGGCAATGCCTGAAACCACCCACCTCCCTCTCCCCAGAACAGGTACTATATGCTGAGTGCACAGCCACAGGCTAACTAAAGATGTGGACATCAATGGTATACATCCATGATAGGAGCTGCAGACAAGGTAGGGCTCTGAGGAGCTTCAAGGCCAGACTGAGACAATGCCCCCCCCCAGATGAGGTAGTGGATTGTTAGTGCAGAGGTACAGGCCAACTAAAGCCATGGACATTAATGGCATAGCTTCTGAGACGTTGCATGTGTCAGACCAGGTAATGCTGCAATCTCTGCACTCCAGGTACTGGATGTTCAGTGCAGAGTCAGACAGTAAGTAGAGCTATGGATATCGATGGTATAGCTCCATGATACGAGCTGCGCACATGTGAGGACAGTGAGAAGTTGCACTGCTTCAGGCAGGCAATGCCCCCCCTCACAACAGGTACTGGATCCTGAGTGCACAGCCACAGGCTAACTAAAGATGTGTAGATCAATGGTATGTCTCTCTGATATCAGGTGTGCACAAGGTAGACACTGAGTAGTTTCTAGTGGTCAGCCAGACAATAGCCCCGCTTCCCCCGCGGATCAGGTAATGGATGCTCAGTGCAGGGCTACAGGCCAATGGGAGCCATGGACATCAGTGGTATACCTTCCTCATAGCAGGTCCACACAAGCTACAACACTGAGGAGTTGCATGCTGTCAACCAGGTAATGGTGTCACGTCCCTACAACAGGTACTAGATGCTGAGTGCGGAGTCACAGACTAAGTAAAGCTGTGAATATTGATGGTATACCTATGTAGTATCAGCTGCAGACATATTAGGACAGTCTGGAGTTTTACTGCCTCAGGCAGGCAATGCCCCTCACTCCCCTCTCCTCCCCAGAACAGGTACTTGATGTTGAGCACACACCTATAGGCTAAGTAAAGATGTGGACATCAACAGTATACCTGTGTCATACCAGTTGTACATGAGATAGCACACTAGGGAGTTTCAAGGGCTCTGCTAGAGAATACATCCCCCCCATTGAGTCAGGTAGTGCCTCGTCAGTCCAGAACTGTAAGCCAAGTAAGCCGTGGACATCAATGGTATACCTTCCTGATGATACCTCTACACAACTTAGGCCACTGAGAAGTGGAATGGCCTGAGACAGATGATGGTGCCACCTGGACACACCAGGTACTAGATGGTGAGTGCAGAGTGACAGAGTTAGTAAAGCATGCACACGTCAGTACAGTGAAGAGTTGCATAGTCTGAGCCAGGCAATGCCTCCCTCAAGACCATGTACTGGATCATTTGTGCACAGCTACAGCTCAATTAAAACTGTGGATGGGCTCAGTGCACAGTGGCCCCTAGACCCTCAAGATCAGGCATGACATCTTGAGTACAGAGCCACATCTGAAATAAAGCTGTAATCATCAAGGTAATATTTCTCTAATATGAGGTGCCACAAGCTACAACATTGACTAGCTGCACTGTCTGTGCCAGGCAATGATAGCAGCACAGAAGAGCACATAGTGGACCTTCAGTTAAAATACAGATGCCAGTATATCATTGTGACTCACCAGCAGAGTCGAGAACTGCTCAACTGGAGACACTCGGTCCTCACCTTCCAGGAGTGGTACAAGGTGCAGTCTTTGGGACGAAGCAGGGATGGTTGCAGTAGTGGCTAAGGGAGAAAGAAACAAATATTTAATATTTTTTATATGTGTGTATAGTATACAGTTTCTGTTTAGTAGTACTTGAAGGTGAGCTGCACTATGTTACCATGTATTACATGTTGATGTAACACTCTGACAACTAAGACACAGGTTTTCATATTGTACAATAAATTATTGCTTGGATTTAGTCTGTTAGTAATAGTCTAGGAAGATGATGTTTTATGAGACCTGTGATGTTACCTTAGTCAGACAGTTAGAAATAACATAAATAGGAAAAGGCAGGTACATTGGGTAAAGATCAGATATATAATGACTGACATAATGCAGTTCAGATGATAAGTCATGGTGGAATAACACTCTGTGAGGTATCGTGGATTCACGTACAACACATGTAAGATGTTTTATTTTACCATGACACATGTACTATCATGTCTTATTGGTTTTATACAATCATATATTTAATAATGCAATAGACAAGACAAAATCTGGCTCCTGATTTGTTACTGAACAGGATAAACAAAGTGTTAATCCTGCTAGCAACCAATGTGTAAATCTTCCAGGTGTAGTCTCTTGCGCTACTCCCTGTCAAAATCCCTCTGATATGGAACATCAAAGCTATCTGCTACTATCTTGTATACTGCCGGTATTGACTACAGTAAGTTTAAAAAAGAAAACACATGGAATTCTCTTTTAAACTGATAGATCAGACTGAGGTTGATGAATGTTTTGTACCACTCTGGAAATCTATGAAAAAGTATATCTCACAATTCTGGTTATCAGTTACCTCACACCACAGTTTCACCATTCAATGAGCCAGGCTCTGCAAGTGTTTCAGAGGTTGCACCAATAGCTGCAGTTCTATGGCACACTATTTTTTTTTTACTTCACGGTAATAAATCAGTATATAAATCACTTTCTGCTAACAATTAATAAGACATGCAATATGCCACTTGACGGTGTTGGTGATACTAGGATTTAGCCATGCTTGCTGTGTTGGTGGTACCTCGGGAGGATGTTGGGACTGAACAACACATCAGGCATGGGTAAATCTTGAGATCGGCCAGAGCCTCTTGAGGTATACTGGTTGTATTACAGTTTGGGCAATTCAACAGCATTAACAAGTTGTTTTGACATTGTTTAAAAAATTGAGAAAAAATGTGTGTGTATGGTACTGAGAGATTGGCAGAGTAAATAAGAGTAGCGTTATGCTGAAATGTTATAATATTAGTATCTTGTTAGGCAACAATCTTAATTCTTTTTTTTTATGGAATACTGAATTCACTACAATTACAACCTACTAATCCTGTTATGTGTGATATATTACATTAGCTAATAAGATTGTGACACAAACTTACTGAGATACTGAGGTTTTCAATGGATTCATTTGACTACTCGGACAGATTTGTTGAAGATATAACATTTATAACACTGAAGACTGTTAATAAGATATACTTACTATCATGATGTCATTTGCCAAATTCTGGCTTCCCTGCTTCCTCCCACATAGCAAAGGCCATGTTTAACCACTCCCAGATGCTCATGCGCATCTCACCCGCTGCTGCCTTCACCTTGTAAAAGGTCTGGTGGGTGAGTTTCCACTTCCTCCGGCTCTCATCTGCAGATCTTGTAATTTCATCTCTCCCCAAGGCACAGCTAACCTATATAAAACATAGAAAAGACAGAAGCAGTAAATAATTTAGTAATGGTTTTCTATGTAGATTGAGTAATTTTACTAAAAGACTAGTTTATTATGCAGCATAATATAATGGGCCTGACAATTAGACATTTGAACATATGAACATACAAGATTTGCCTGCAGGTAAAGTTGCAGAAGTCTATCAACTCTACTCGTATGTGCAGCTAAGAGTCTTATTCTGCAGTTACACATCACTTCTATGCTTGCATTCCACTGACCCTGCCTGTTGCCCTGTATTATCGCATTTTGAAGCACTTACTAGTCCTAGTGGATAGCACTTCTGTAGCTAATGTATTCCATTCAGCTAGTGCCATCTTTGCAAAGTAAAATTATGCTTATGTGTATGTTCAATCTTACTATAGGCAGTGTCATACCATGGGCCTAGTGTCCCTTTACTTCATCAGTTTGAAGACCCCATCTGTAGATGTATTGTTTAATGCCATCAACAGAAAAACTGCCAGACAGTCACTCTTGTAAAATCAAATATGCAGTGAACATCAGTGATTAGAAATTTTCATGATCAATAGCTACTAAGTGGGTGCAAATCTTTTGCATTCTAATTACATAGTTGTTGCAGTTTTCAGCACTCTTACCAGGAGCAGCCTTCACTGGATAAAGTGAAACATGTGGCTGTGGCTTCTTATGACTCTTGAAAACACCTATTTTTTTTGTATCATACATGAGTGAAACATTTCACTGCTGTATAACTCCTTGTGGCTGCACATGGTTACATTATTAGATCTATAACCAGTGTACTATTTCGTAGTAATCTGTTCTGCTATGCTATTGCTCCACAGATATTATTATTCTACGATACGTAATGTAACCCCTAGGGGGCGCCACCCTTAAGGCTACTACCCCTGCCTGCCTCCACTGAGACAGGGTGAGGGGCCCAGATCCGTTGATGGGTGCCTCCACCCAGAGGTTGGGGTTAATACGGTTGAGACCGCCTCGGTTACAGCCCTCCGGGTTACTGCAACCCCCTTTTTGTCCCACTAGTGGCTTACACTGGATACCAACAATTCTTTTCACCAGTACACTTACCCCAGGGTAGTATCTCTCAGCTCACTCCGGGGACCCCCTGTAAAGTAAGGTACAGTTATATCACAGTCACTATGCAGCAGTTCACCAGGGATGCATAAACCAGCCAGGATGTAGTTGCAACACGATAATCTGATTTATTAAAGGGTTGGATAACAAGGAAACAAGGGGGGGAATCAAGTTAATTAGCCTATACTATAATGATCGACCTAGGGCTCTGTGCACAGGCCTAACCCTAAGATTTACTGTCCCTGGGTACCCAAGCCCTAACGGCTAGTCCAGACATGGCAGCTGGTTGGGGCCCTCAACACAGATAAACATTACAGTCCTGAGCAGGTCAGAATAGAAGGAAAGTTTAATTAGGCAGTCAGCAGTATAATAATGGACTGAAAACCACTGTGTACACACTCTGCAGGGAGCTACCCTGAATCAGTACTCACAACCCCAGCAAATAATGATTCCTTCAATGCTGCTAGGATGGAGCCTGAACTTCACCAGCCTTCTCACACATTTATATGGCAACAACAGAGGGGTACCATACCAGGCAGCTGCTTTCAAACCTTCACAAACTTGCAGAAGAACTCAGACAGCAAACGGCAGCTTCAACATTACAGGCAGACCGAGTGCGACTCAGCAATCCTCTCCAGTCCTCTCAGGTTGAGCCTGGTAGGTAGCTGGGCTGGCACCAGCCTCCTCCGACCGCACGCTGGCGGATTTAGTCCGAATTGCTTGAAAGGGCAAAAACGGCTGCCTAGGCCTTCACGCACTTCCCACGCGAACACTCACACAGTGCAGAAGCACAAAGCTCCTCTCTTCTCCTCAGCCACAACGCATCTGGCCCCAGCAGCAAGGGGCTCTTCCTTCAGATCAGGTGCTACCCGCTCCCATTGGCTGATGGCACTTGCCAGTCAGCTTCTCCTGCTCTCAGCGGTGTGAAAAAGTGCCATAGTCCATAATGCCTTTCCCCAAATTACAAGCGGTTCCCCCATTGGTTGGTCAGCCCTATAAGGTCCCAAGGCACTGATTGGTCCCATTCAGCAGTTCTGGACCAACATGGGAGAGACAGTCGACACAGTCTTTGCTGCAAAAGAAGGCAGGTTAGAACAGCTGCATTATCATTATTATTTTACGTTATGTTCAGCAAACAATTACAGCTTCCAGCAGAACTCCCTCTGCACCACTAGCGATGGCAGAAAGGAGTCATTTTTTCAGTGTCCCGGGCGGAACGCGGGCATACAACCCCGCAGCTCCCCTCCATTTTAATTACTTACAGCTGCAACAGGCAGCCCTTAAAGAGACAGCTTAGGAGGTTTTTTTAAAATGCTCACAGGCTACCCGTTCAAACAGCTTTATGCCGATCACCATCCAGGCATGGAGCATGGAAACGAGCTCCAAAAAAGCTTGTCGGGAACCCCCATTTGCAAGGGGGTTACACCCTCCCTGGCCTGGAAAAACTTGGCGTCCGTGTCAAGTAGTTACCCTTGAATTACTTTAAGGCAAATATCTTAGTTAACACTATATCACACTTTGCATTACATACATGAATATTAGATTTATAGTGTACTATGGTTTATACAACATTATAAACACAAACTCTTGTTCCCCTTTTTAAATCAGGTCATTAGTTCCTGCTCATGACACCGGGACTAGGGGGACCCCTCCCTTTTAGTTACTGGTGGGTTACCTAAAGCAGGGGCACCACACTCAAAAGGTAATACTAACAACCTGGAGTTATCCCCCAAGCCTAACTTAGGCAAGGAACTCGGGGACACATACACCCCTTTGTGGACCACATTTAAGGGTAGGTCCACCGGCCGACCCAGAGACTCATAACTCAACTTTATTACCAGCCTTATTTCTCGGCCGGATCGCCTAGGGGTGTCAAAAGGCCTTGAAACAGGTTCGGATTCCACTTCAGTCTCCTTAACATTAGCAACGGGAATCTCTATGGAGGAAACAGGTTCAGCACTCATAGGACTATTGGGGGCCTGCCCTTCTTTCCCCAGACCCACCCCACTGGGCCCAGCTGGGGGCTGTCTAGGTACAGGTGAGGAACCATCAGGGCATTCAAAATATTCTTCCCGGTCTGGCATATCACTTGCTTGTTCCCCCATCTCACTCTCTCCTTCTGAGAGGTCAGGTAATGCAGCCAGGCCAGGCAGTTCAGCCATGCTCAAGGATCCCTCCCCCTCGGTGTTGCTGCTACCCAATTCAAGCTCTGAAGACATGGGTTCCAGAGACAAAACTGGGGGATCAGACAGTCCAAAAGGCCCAGCCTCATCTCCAGAGTTAACAAGGGGATTGCCCCGAAATAACTGACTTAGTTCATAAGAGGGATAGTACTCACTATCATCTTCGTCGTCTTCTGACACTAATGGTTGATCATTTCCTTCTGCAGACAGTGGGCGAGGCCCTTTGGGTGGGCCTGTTGAAGAATCAACGGGTCCGGTGCTTTTCCTGGCAGCAGATCTTGTGATTGGCCTGGAGGGGGGGCATTGGGAGATTCAGCTTCAATCAGAATTTTCCCAATTGGCAGCAGATGGTTTCTATGTATAGTTTTTACATCTTTGGAATTGTTTTCAGGCCGCACTTTATATACAGGTAAATCTATCAATTTTCCTACAACAATGTGGGGGAGGTGATGCCATCTATCAGCAATTTTATGTTTCCCATGCAGTCCTAGATTTCTCAGTAACACTCTACCCCCTTCTTTTAGTTCCATTGCTTTCACTTTCTTATCATATCTTTCTTTGTTGGCCAGGTTCCTTTTAGCAACCATGGTCTGGGCCAGTTGATAGGCATGGTGCAATTGGGCCTTCAATTTTTGCACATACTGCAAATGGTTCTCGGCTTGCACCCCATCAGGGGAAACCCCAAAACACACATCCACTGGCAGTCTAGCCTCTCTCCCAAACATCAGTCAGTATGGGGAAAATCCTGTGGCATCACTTTTCGTACAATTGAAAGCGTGAACTAGAGTGCTAATCTCTTGGCTCCATCTCGGTTTGTCTTTTGGTTGTAAGGTGCCCAACATGTCAAGCAAGGTACGGTTGAACCTTTCAGGCTGAGGATCTCCCTGAAGATGGTAGGGGGTGGTTCTTGACTTTCGCACCCCCACAAAGACAGCATCTCTTTAATCAAACGGCTCTCAAAATCCCTTCCCTGGTTGGAATGGATCCGCTGCAGGGCCCCGTAGTGGATGAAAAAGTTTTCAACAAGTATCTTAGCCACCGTGGTTGCTCTCTGATCCTTAGTCGGGAAGGCCTGTGCATACCGGGTAAAATGATCAGTGACCACCAATATGTTGCTGACACTTTTCAAATCGGGTTCCAGACTCAAGAAATCAATACAGACCAGTTCCATAGGGGCACTAGTGGTAATGTTGACATGGGGGGAAGCTCTCTGGGGTAGAGCTTTTCTTTGTAAACAGCGGCTACATGTCTTGACATATTGCTCTACATCTGTACTCATTTTCGGCCAGTAAAATCGAGCCCGTACTAGATCAAGTGTTCGGTCTATGCCGAGATGCCCCATTGATTATGCAGGGACCTTAAGACCAGTTCTCTAAGAGCTGAGGGCAGCACCAGTTGTTGTTTGTCTACCCGGCCTTCCTTATTCACAGTCTTTCTGTATAGCAGTTGGTTAATCAGCTTCAATTTGGGCCCTTCTTTATACAACAAGACAGTCCTTAGATCAGTGGAACGTAACTTGGACATGTCCCTCCCGGCCTGCAAAGCCTTCACAGCCATTTTTATCATAAGATCACAGGATTGAGCCTGTCGGAGACTAGTATTGTTGAATTGGGGCAATGAGCTAGTGTCTAATGCAACGAAATGACAGTAGGCAGCAGGTATGCAATTGTCAGATGGTCCAAACATTCCACCATACAGTCCACCCCGTCAGGAGACACCTGTTCCTCTTTGTCAAATTTCTGGTAGAGGGCTCTTATGTCAGGTTTGGACAACCTGACCCAATCAGTTTGTGGCATAGGCCTCCAAGAGAGAGCATCCACATCTATATGGTTTAGGCCTGCCCTGTACTCAACAGCATAGTCGTAGGTGGCCAAGGTGGAG
Source organism: Neoceratodus forsteri (assembly GCA_016271365.2). NCBI lineage: Eukaryota > Metazoa > Chordata > Ceratodontiformes > Ceratodontidae > Neoceratodus > Neoceratodus forsteri. Next base: position 250,932,077 of record CM057450.1, on the reverse strand, counting down.
AGCCACCTATGGCCAGTGGCATCCAACTTGGCAGAGGTCTGTGCATACATCAGAGGATTATCAGTCCTTACCAATATCTTTGCACCATACAAATAGTCATGAAACTGATCAACAATGGCTGACTTCAGAGCCAGGAACTCTAGTTTGTGCAGTGGATAATTTTTTTCTGAAGGAGTCAGGCTTCTGCTGGCAAATGCTACAGGTCTCAGACCATTCGGGTGCTCCTGGTATAACACAGCCCCCAACGCTTGTAGACTGGCATCAGTATGAAGAATGTACGACTTGGCTGGATCAGCATAGGCCAACAATGGGGCATGAGTAAGTTGATATATGATGTCATAAAAGGCTTCCTCACACTCAGCAGTCCAACGATCTCCAAACACATCATTCGTCCGGAAATACTTCTTTTCTATCTCCAAGTGCACAACCTTCTTATACTTTTTGTGCGTAGGCGGATACCCCTGAGTGAGGTTGAGGAGGGGGAGAATCACTCGAGAATAGTCCTTAACAAACCACCTATAGTATCCACAAACCCCAGGAATTGTTGCAGCTCTTTCAAATTCCTGGGCTGGGGCCAAGTGGTCAGAGCCTCCACTTTGCTAGGGTCAGTCTCTATGCCCTCAGTGGACACTATGTGGCCCACATATTTTACAGAAGTCTGGAAGAATTGACACTTGTCGATAGACAGCTTGAGGCCAAAATCCTCCAACCGATCCAAGACCTTGAACAATCGTTGCTTGTGTTCTTCCAACGATCGGCCAAACACTATGACATCATCTAAATAGACCAGACATTCAAGTAGATTCATGTCCCCCACAGCCCATTCCATCAAGCGCTGAAAAGTGGCTGGGGCACCCGAGATCCCTTGAGGCATCCGGACAAACTCATAGAAGCCCAGGGGGCAAATGAATGCAGTCTTCTCCCGGTCATCTGGGACCATCGGGATCTGGTAGTATCCACTGCGAAGCTCTAACACAGAGAACCACTTGCTACCATTTAAGCAATCCAATGCATCCTGTATGCGTGGCATGGTATACTGGTCCGGAATGGTCCGCCGATTCAAAGTGCGATAGTCTACACACATCCGAACTGTGCCTTTCTTTTTCCTTACTACTACTACTATGGGGGGCATAGGGGCTCCTGGACTCTTGTATTACCCCAGCAGCCAACATTTCTTGCAGATGCCACCTTACATCATCTATATCAGCGGGGTCCAGGCACCGGGATCTCTCTCGGAAAGGCCTTTCATCATGCAGCCGAATGCGATGCTCAGCCCCTTGTACACATCCACATTCCACTCTTTCAGGGAGAAAATCTGGTCTGTCTTGGCAAGCCTCTCACTGACCCTTTGTTTCCACTCAACTGGCAGCGGGGAGTCACCAAAGTCAAACAAATCAGGAGTAACTCTATCATCTATCCTGGAACCCTTTCGGTTTGGCAGTACTGCAGTATCCGCACAATGTATGCTTGCCAAGGTGCACCCTCTTCTTATGTGAACCTCTCTGTCAGACACATTATACACTTGAACCATCACCCTCTTAACATAAGCATGAGCTCTAACTGGCAAGATGCTGGGTTTGACCAACAGTCCCTCAGGTAATCTTCCCTCCACAGGCACATCCAACATCAACAACTTATTCTTAACATCGGTTTTCAGTCGTACTTCTCCATGCAAGACACATTGGGCATTCGGGGCAAGTATCGCCAGGGCCGGATACTTTTTCCACATCACACCCACCGGGTCTTCAGGTTCCTCTGGACTAACCTGCTTCTGAGTGGCACTTGCCTGTTGAATCACAGCAGGTATGCTTAAAGCTCGCCCGGTTTGGAATGCTTGTTTTTCTGAACACAATTGGGCCAATCGTCCGAACATATGTGCATTTGTCCCAATCAACAAAGGCACCCCATCATACAGTCCAGTGGGTGGACAAACTAAAACTAGGGTTTCCACCTGCTCATCCATTCCAGTCACAGTTGCAGGAAAAGTTAACCAGACTCGGATGTACATCAAATACGGATAGGCCTTGTCGCTCAACCCCCACACATGTAGACCATTCAAAGGTTGCAGGGGCACCTCAGGTAAGTGTGCCTGGTACCAGTCCTGAAACATGATGATTACCTGAGAGCCACTGTCTAATACAGCTTGAGTGGGAATTCCATTTACCCGCACCGGGGTCTCCATTGAAGTCCCGACCACATCAGACCAATTGGGGGCCACAGCATTGCTAGTCACCTGGGCATGGGCCTGAGTCACAAAATTTTTCCTGGGAGCCTGAGACTGGGCCTGGTGATGTCGGGCAATCAGTCTGTTGTTAACTTTCCTTAAATTCTTGGACCACTGGCACTCGGGTTGGAAATGCCCATCTTCCCCGCAACGGTAACAGAACTTGGGATCCTGGGGGTCAATATTCTGCGAGGGGCACCTTATCTGTGGGGGTCTCTGAGAGGGGTGAGAGGGCTCTCTTTGGCTGGGGCTCGGGTTTCTGCAAGACTCAGGGGCCCCGGGCCTAATAGGGTACATAGTAGACTGCTTCAAGTCCCTCACCAGTTCTCATAAATTCCTGACCTCAGCCCTTAACTCACTCTCTACGTGGGGGTCGGAGGAAACAACTCACATTCCCACAGTACCTTGAAACTCTCAGGATCCCTCGGACCCTCTGGACAGGCCAGTCTCCTCAGGGGTGTTGGACTCAGGGGTCCCACTAGGGTTTACCACCCCCACACAGGGTTCCCACCCCTCTTCATCAGACTCCACCTCCCTAATTTCCCTCATTAATTGACTATATTCAGGCGGGGTGGCCCGACGATCATGTAACTTAAGTTTCAGCAGTATTACACTAGAAAATCTGGCAGATTTTAAAACATGTTCTAACTGAACCTGATTCAGGGCTGCAGCAGTGATTCCCCCTCTTCTATAGGCCTTCTGCAAGGCCCACTCCACTCTAGTAACAAAAGCGGACAGTTTTTCATTTCTCCACTGCTTAGTAGACCTGAATTTCCATAATAAGTCTTCACCAGTCTCTATATTCCCGAAAACCCCTTCTAAAGCAGAGAGATACTCTGCAGCGGTGGCTTCCAGACTGGTGGCCCGGAAGAATCTAATGGCTTCTAAAGTAGGACCCCGCAAGCTCTCCATCAGCCTCTTCCTTTTCTCCCCCTCAGAGCACTGCCATTCCTGAACTAAAGGGGTGGCATAGTCCATCCAAACCTCCAAGTCATCCTCCCCTGGAGGCACTGGCACCATACCAGAGAAAAGTTTTAACTTACGGTAGGAATCGAGCTGTATGGGTAGGACTACCAGAGGCAGGGAAGCCAGCACAGAACTCTTGGGCGGGCAAGGGGAGGTGCCAGGGGAGCCCTGAGGGGTAGCATCACTGGATAAATCTAAGGCTTGTAACAGCTCCTGGGTAGTTCTCCCCTCCACAGCCAACAACTTATGCAGTTTGTCCTTAAAACTGTTCATTTTAGGAGACCCCCAAGGAGTGACTGACCCACTTCGAATATGGATCAGCCTCCATCCCCGTGAAGCGCCCGCTGGATAAATCACAGGAGGTACTTCTTCAGGTCGAGCGGCCACACTGCATAGAAGCAATACCTGCAGCGCCTGGTAAAGCAAATCAGCCATACGCCCTTTTACTTCCACTTTACCCAAACATTTTACTCACTCTGCAGCAGAAATTATGTCAACAGTTGGGGTTCCCAAAGGCACATCTAACAATAATACAATCTTCTGAGAGTCTAGTTCTTCGGCATCACCCCAACCCATCAGTCTGTGTACCATGGTCTTGATGGGTCCCAGTTTAATTTTTCCCAACATATCCCCTTCCATTTTTTCCATCTCTTATGTGCTTTCCCACTTGGCCACTAGGGGACACTGATCCCAGTGGTGCCTCCAATTTGTAACCCCTAGGGGGTGCTACCATTAAGCCTACTACCCCTGCCTGCCTCCACTGAGACAGGGTGAGGGGCCCAGATCCATTGACAGGTTCCTCCACCCAGAGGTTGGGGTTAATATGGTCAAGACTGCCTCGGTTACAGCCCTCCGGGTTACTGCAACCCCCTTTTTGTCCGACTAGTGGCTTACACTGGATACCAACAATTCTTTTCACCAGTACACTTACCCCAGGGTAGTATCTCTCAGCTCACTCCGGGGACCCCCTGTAAAGTAAGGTACAGTTATATCACAGTCACTATGCAGCAGTTCACCAGGGATGCATAAACCAGCCAGGATGTAGTTGCAACACGATAATCTGATTTATTAAAGGGGGGGGATAGCAAGGAAACAAGGGGGGGAATCAAGTAAATTAGCTTATACTATAATGATCTACCTAGGGCTCTGTGCACAGGCCTAACCCTAACATTTACTGTCCCTGGGTACCCAAGCCCTAATGGCTAGTCCAAACATGGCAGCTGGTTGGGGCCCTCAACACAGATAAACATTACAGTCCTGAGCAGGTCAGAAAAGAAGGAAAGTTTAATTAGGCAGTCAGCAGTATAATAATGCACTGGAAACCACTGTATACACACTTTGCAGGGAGCTACCCTGAATCAGTACTCACAATCCCAGCAAATAACGATTCCTTTAACACTGCCAGGACGGAGTCTGAAGTTCACCAGCCTTCTCACACATTTATATGGCAACAACAGAGGGGTACCATACCAGGCAGCTGCTTTCAAACCTTCACAAACTTGCAGAGGAACTCAGACAGCAAACGGCAGCTTCAACATTACAGGTGGACAGAGCGTGACTCAGCAATCCTCTCCAGTCCTCTCAGGTTGAGCCTGGTAGGTAGCTGGGCTGGCACCAGCCTCCTCCGACTGCACACCGGCGGATTTAGTCTGAATTGCTTGAAAGGGGAAAAATGGCCACCTAGGCCTTCCCACGCTTCCCGTGCAAACCCTCACACAGCGCAGAAGCACAAATCTCCTCTCTTCTCCTCAGCCACAACGCATCTGGCCCCAGCAGCAAGGGGCTCTTCCTTCAGATCAGGTGCTACCTGCTCCCATTGGCTGGAGGCACTTGCCAGTCAGCTTCTCCTGCTCTCAGTGGTGTGAAAAAGCACCACAGTCCATAATGCCTTTCCCCAAATTACAAGCAGTTCCCCCATTGGTCAGTCAGCCCTGTAAGGTCCCAAGGCACTGATTGGTCCCATTCAGCAGTTCTGGACCAACATGGGAGAGACAGTCGACACAGTCTTTGCTGCAAAAGAAGGCAGGTTAGAACAGCTGCATTATCATTATTATTTTACGTTAAGTTCAGCAAACAATTACAGCTTCCAGCAGAACTCCCTCTGCACCACTAGTGATGGCAGAAAGGAGTCATTTTTTCAGTGTCCCGGGCGGAACTCGGGCATACAACCCCGCAGCTCCCCTCCATTTTAATTACTTACAGCTGCAACAGGCAGCCTTTAAAGAGACAGCTTACAGAGGTTTTTTTAAAACGCTCACAGGCTACCCATTCAAACGGCTTTATGCCGATCACCATCCAGGCATGGAGCATGGAAACGAGCTCCAAGAAAGCTTTTCAGGAACCCCCATTTGCAAGGGGGTTACACTAATATGCAAGGAAAAAAATATCTGTATACTGTTAATTTAAACCGTGACTTACCTTACCCCAGGTATGTGAGAGGCTAAGGTTTGTGTCTCTCATCACAAACCTGGGGTTAGCATTTCACCTCACAACCTGAACGAGGGCCAGCACCTCCCTATCACTCTAGGATTTCGGCATCTTCAAATTCTGTAACAAAGACATTTGTTTGTTTAGAAACATGGAACATAAGATTTATTGTGCTTTGAGTATTTGTGCATGACTCATTAAGGACACGTATGCAGCGGATGTGAGATGCACTGGCACATTTGTGGGATGTGTGTAAAGCAGTTTAGGTAGAATGTGGCAGTGCAAAGTTGATGTGCCAGTGCATTGTGTAAGCAATAAGACATGGCTGGGTGTTGATAGTACTGAGATACATGCACACACAGATGCGTAGGTAGGCACAAGACTACAGGTTGGGTGTCTTTAGCCTCTGTGTGTGTGGGTATCTCAGTACTACCAACACCCAGACATGTGTTATTGCTTATATTCAATTTGCCCATTGGCAACTTTGAAAAAAAAAATTGTAAAAGTTTTCAAAGTCACAAAAAAAAATATGCCAAAACGTTGCTAGATAATGTCAAATAGTGCTTCCACAGATGTTTTGTACCTGTCAGCGATCTGTCTTTCTTTACACTCAATGCATTGTTTAATTACAATACCCGCTGCTGTACCTGTCATTAAGAGATTCTGTGCTGCTCTCAAAACACTATTGACGTAGCCCTCTGTGCCCAACTACCCCTCACCCCACCCTCTCCCCCATGGCCTCCCTCTCCACTGCCAGTACCTGTTGGTACTAACCTGTCAAGTCTGATTTTTTTTTTAATTACTCTTTGTGTTTAAGCAACTACATAAAACTATGTTATTCTGTATGATTGTATTCTGTACATATATTGACTCTGTATGTCCTCGCTGTGATGAGGTACCTTTGTAAACGAGCCTCTGGCTCAAAGGTTGTAAATCCAATTATACAATAAATAAATATATAGAATAGTGGATGGGTGACCATCCACAACAAGGCTGTGTTTCCCTCGAGGGAGTTGATGACATTGGAGACCTCCGGGCGAAGCTTGAGAGGTCTCACTGATGTCATCCACTCCCGAGAGGAAAACACAGCCTTAGCTGTGGATGGTCACCCATCCACTGTTTATATAGTATATGGTTAGAGATTATTTCTTTTTTTACATTGCTGGTTACCTCATGTATTTTTTTTATTTGGTGTTCCTGCTCCTGCTCTACATCTTGCTGCTGCCTGCCACTGGTTTCTGCTTCATTGCGCTCCCACTGGCTGGGGCTTCTCTCTACTCCCACTCACTCTTTCTGACAGTGGCACCATTTAATTTTAAAAAATAAACAAAGAAAATAGTTTCATGACACAAAGCCGTCTAAGGCTATTTGTGTCAGAAGTAGAAGGATCCATGGTTCTGCTGCTCCGCGCCCACGTAATCGTGCCGTCATGTTTTTACTTTTTTTTTCTCTGAAGCAGCCAGTCGAGTCAGCCAATCAGGAGGTAGGACAAGGCTGAAAAGTTGTTGTACTATTGATGTGAAGTCAAAACGATAGTACATCAACTTTTCTGACCTTTGAACTGTCCTGCAACAAGATTTAAAAAACCACTGATTTCAATGTGCAATAAGCCCTAACCATATACTATAAAATAATTGTTTATAATAGAATAAAAGAAGTCAAAGCTCTGCATTATTCAAGCAGTGGAATGCTTACCCCCCCCCAGACACAGAATGGTAACATGGAATACATGAATTCAACATTCTTCCAAGCTCAATTGGCACACAAACTATGACTGTTGCTAGGTAAGGAGAAGGGAGTTGTCTGAGAAAGTGGTACAGACACGAGGGTGATTTTTCATGGTCATCAAAGAAACACAAGCAATGAAACTCTTTTTAGTGCTAGATTTTTTAAAATGTGTATATGTGTGTGAGGGCATCCCGTGAGTGTAAGTAATATTAAATTATTTACTTACTTTATTTAATTTAATGGACTTTTATTTTAAGGGCCTAATTGAAGTTTGTTATATATGAGTAAAGGCTGTATCCATGTTTGTGATGGAGACTAGGGAATAGGTGGCCTATGCATTCTGTGAGTTGCCCTGGCTGGCAGGGACTAGGTTTAGGCAGTGGTGGCACTTCCTAAATGCAATGTCTACAGCCAAGTCTCAGCCTATCAGGACACAGATATTTCTTTGCCCATGTTATATAGATGTACCACTCAATGCCACTAGTGATGTGTGGTTCATCTGTAGTGGTAGTGAAGAGGTTGTGTGCATGCATATCTGGTGCACTCCCATTTTACAGGCTAGTCAAAGGTCTATCACCAGGATAGTCTGGGTATGTGCTTCCAAAAGATAAGTGTACTGCCACTCGATTTATCTAGTTGGTCACCCACAGCCAGGCAGCCATACTGTAGACAGTAGGATGACAGCGTGCATAGTCTTCAAGTCCATGGAACACCGCCAGTCAGGCAACGGCACTATACTTAGGGATGTAAGTTTGTCATGATTCCATGACATTTGATCTTTATTCAGGACTTCCATAACTTTCACTACTGTCATCAGAATGTAGCAATGATGACAGTGCCACAGCATTTACTACTGTTTACTAATGATTTCATGAAAAAACAATGAGTCATTAAAACCTCATCCATGACAAACTTAAATCCCTAACTATACTACATGCCACTCAGTGTGGCATTGGGTGTTTTTGTGGTTTTGCTTTGTTCATATCTGCCTTGACCACAAGAGAAGGTAGAAGAAAGTCATGGTGCAATAGTGGTTCTCTCTGTTGTCTGTTGCAACTACAGCTGCAAAAATATTTAACACATTAGTGTTTGAATAGAATTGCTTTACTCGCCCCCACCCTCGTGTCCGCTGTGACAGCATTGACTGGAAAAATTAGGATGATAAATACACAATTGTAATGCTCCTGAAATTGTTATTGTATGTAGCATCATTGTGTACTGAGCTGTAGACTATTAAAGCAAGAATGAAAAGTTGATGACTTACTTTTGGGTTGTTTGGAAGAAAATTAAGATGTTTCTTTTTTTTTCTTTTTTTTTTCTTTTGCTTCTTTATGCCTCACCCTACGTCCACCTTCTGCTCCGGTCACGGACCCTGGAGCCCCGACCACCGGACATCGCCGAATCCCCTTGGTCATCCCTGGCTTACCCCCCAGAGAGCGGGGCCGCAATTTCGACCTCTCCCCTTAATCGGCCGCGAACTGCACTGGTTAGGGAACGTGCCCGTGGCCAATCAGGGCAATCTCGGGCGGAGCGCCATTTAGACGCTAGGCAAGGGATTTTATCCTGTATTTCCCTCCTCGAGGAGGTGGGGACGTGCAATGACGCCAGTGTCCGCCCGCCTACCTCGCCTCCTCCTCGCCCAGGCCGGTAGCGAGGTCTCCCAGCCTCTGCTAGAGTCCTCACCGCTTGGCTGCTGTCGGGACCTCCCCAGAGAAGGAGAGCTGTCCCATGGCACTCAACTTTTCTCCTTCCGGCTGGCCCTCCGACCACCTGGGTCCGTCCTGAACCCGGTCACAGCCGCAAGCGGAAATCCACCGCCGCCGCGGCACGCCAAATTAAGAAGTTTCTATTCTTTGGTAATCTGTTGAAACAACAGAGATTAACTATTAGAAAAAGAGCAAGAGCCAACTAAAGCCATCAACATCTATGGTATACCTCACTAATATCAACTGCATACATGTTAGGACACTGAAGCGTTACGCAACCTCAGCCAGGTAATTCCCTCCCCCCCAAAGATCAGGTACTGGATTTTGAGTTCAGAGCCACAGCCCAACTAAAGCTGTGGACATCAACGGGGTGCCTCCATGATGCCAACTGCACACATGTTAGGACACTGAGGAGTTGCATGACATCAGCCAGGCAATACCTCCTTCCCCCAGATGAGATACTAGATCCTGACTGTAGATCCACAGCTCAAGTAAAGTCATGGACATCAATAGTATACCTCCCTCATACCAGCTGCACACAAGTTAGAACACTGAGGAGTTGCATGGATTCAAGAAGGCAATACCCCCACCCCCCAGACTAGGTGCTGGAAGCTGAGTGCAGAGCCACAGCCCGAGTAAGGCCATGGACATCAATGGTATACCTCCCTGATAGCAGCTGCACACATACTATGACACTGAGGAGTTGCACGGTATCATTCAGGTAATGCCCCCCCCAAAAAAAACACGTACTAGATCCTGACTGCAGAGCCACAGCTCAAGTAAAGTCATGGACATAAACAGTATACCTCCCTCATACCAGCTGCACACAAGTTAGAACACAGAGGAGTTGCATGGATTCAAGAAGGCAATACCCCCACCCCCCCAGACCAGGTACTGGATGCTGAGTGCAGAGCCACAGCCCGAGGAAGGCCATGGACATCAATGGTATACCTCCCTGATAGCAGCTGCACACATACTATGACACTGAGGAGTTGCATGGTATCATCCAGGTAATGCCCCCCCAAAACAACACATACTAGATCCTGACTGCAGTGCCAGAGGCCAACTAAAGCCATGAACATTAATGGTATATCTCCCTCATAGCAGCCGCACACAAATTAGAAGTGTGAGGAGTTGCACAGCCTCAGCCAAGCAATGGCCCCCCCACCCAACAGGTATGGATCCTGAGTGGAGAACCACAGCCCAACTAAGGCCATGAACATCAATGGTATACCTCTCTAATACCAGTTGGACACATGTTAGAACACTGAGGAGTTGCACAGCCTCTGCTAGGCAATACCCCAACCTCTGCAGAGCAGGTACTAGATTCTGAGTGCAGAGCCACAGCCCAAATAAAGCCATGGACAACAATGGTATGCCACTCTGATACCAGCTATACATCAGTTAGGACACTGAGGAGTCACAGAGCCTCACCTAGGCAATGCACCCACCCCCGAGACCAGATACTGGATGCTGAGTTCACAGCTACAGCCCGACTAAATCCGTGGATATCAATGGTATAGTTCCCTGATAACAGCTGCACACATCTTAGGACACTGAGGAGTTTCACGCCATCAGCCAGGCAATACCCTCCTCAGACCAAGTACTAGATCCTGAGTGCACAGCCACAGCCAAACTAAAGCCATGGACATAAATGGTATACCTTCCTCATACCAGCTGCACACAAGTTACAACACTAAGGAGTTGCACAGCTTCAGCCAACCAATGCCCCCCCCAAAGAGGTACTGGATCCTGAGTGCAGAGCCACAGCCCAAGTAAACCCATGAACATCAACAGTACACCTCTCTGATACCAAGTGGACACATGTTAGAACACTGATGAGTCGCACAACCTCAGACAGGTAATGCCACCACCCACCCCAGACCATGTACTGGACCCTGACTGCTGAGTCACAGCCCAACTAAGTCCATGGATATCAATGGTATATCTCCCTGATACCTGCAAACACGCACCACCTTTCTCTAGACAAGCATGAGACACAAACACTTGCAGAGTGAACAAAACAATTCAGTCACTCATGCTCTCGCAGCTCTGGGTGTCCTCTCTGTTCCAGCGTTCTTCATGACAGCATATACTCGCCTTCTAAAAAAAAAAACTTTCAGGAATAGTGACAGAACAACAAACTGCTTCAACAATGGAAACCAGGTTTCAAATTGTAGATACCGCTGTAAGAGAAGCATTCACAATAGAGAAGGACAATAAAAATACTAAAAGAAAAACAGACAGTGACCTCCGCCTCTTCCACATATTCCTCACAGAAGCGTCACTAGAAAATGACTTTACCACCTTCAGTGCTGAAGACCTAGATACACACATAGCTAACTTCATTTACTGCTTAAAACATCACGATGGTTCTGAATATGAACCGAGAACAATCCATGGCATCATCGCCAGCATAGACAGGCACCTAGCAGCCCATAAGTATGCCCACAGCATATTTAAAGGGCTAGCAAACAATTTCATTCAAACCAGAAAAACACTTGCTACAAAACAAAAACAGCTAAAGCGTCTAGGCAAAGGAAACAGGCCATTAAAAGCTTTGCCTCTCACAGAGGAAGATATCGAATTACTTTACAACTCAGGCACGTTATCACTTCACAACCCAACTGGTCTCCTCAATTTCTTATTTTTCAAAATCGGTCTACAATCCGCACTTAGAACAAAGGAACAGTACAACCTCACCTGGGGTGACATTACTGAGGGAACAGACACAGAAGGCAACAGCTTTCTGGAATACAATGAAAGACAAACCAAAACTAGATCTGGGGAAAACCCTAGAAACATAAGACCGCTGAAGCCCCGAACATATCAAAATAAACAAAACCCAGAAAGAGACACCATAGCAGCTTCCCATCTCTAAAAAAGTAACAGACCACCCGAAATGCAGAGCAAAGACTCTCCATTCTACCTAGCCCCAAACATAAATAAAAAAGAAAGCTCCCTCTGGCTCCGAAACATGACTGTAGGACTCAACAAACTAAGAGCCATGATGACAACAATGAAACTTCAGTCTGGAATTCCAGACGGCAAACATATTACTAATCACTCTATCCGAAAAATGTCTATTCAGAGACTAATAACCACCTCCCCATACATTATTCTCTATATTATGTCTGTGGCACTACTAAGTTTATAACAGTCTGTGACTGCAGCCACACAATCAGTACTTTGGGACTGATTGTCAAGTTTTTACTTAACAAGCTTTGCATAGTAAGCAGAAAATGTAAGTGCTGCTTTACAATGCATACAGAATGAAACATGTAGGTTAAATAAAATTTGTTCTGGTACTTTCACATTACTATTAATCTAGTGGAACAATGGGTAGCAGATACATTATGCACTAGATCTGGTGTTTGTGCAAGAAGGCCAAAATCTTGAATCTGTTGCATTTATGGAAAATTCTTGAAAACTATGTTTATTTGTGAGCTATTATGTGTCTGGTGTGATGATTATTTGTGGTGGGACACTGTGTTTATAACTAACAGAAACTGCCACACAGATTGACTATAAAACTTAGAATACAACTTCCTTTTTGTAAGATAGGAAGATATTGTCAAAATGGTGCATTAATTATGTTAGAGTGCATAAAATCTGATTTTAGTAGTTAATAATTTTTATTAAGTTTGAAAAATAATATCAGACATAGCCAGGTACGTAAAGAAGATACAGCATGGCACATGTGCATACACATTGACTGCAGAGTCATTATATAATTGACAAAGTCTAGCCCATAGAAAGGACATTGCTAAATAATGGTACAGTAAGAAGTTATACAGTGAGTTGTATTGTGGTATGGTACCCCCCTCCAAAAGAAATCTGAGAAATTGCATGATTACCACCACATCTAGATTAGTTAAGACGACTAATATGGGCATAATACATAAGTGTCGCCTGATACCTGAAAAAGCCTGAAAAGCACAGACATAATAACAAAATACTAGCAACGTTAAGGTCCAGATCTGAATTCTTATCCTACAAGGAGAAAAGATAACAGTCCTTGCAGGGAAGGGGTGGGTTTTGGGGTTCCAAACCATTTCCTACTGGTGTATCTACTATGTTGGTCCAGATCATTCCACAAGGGAAGTCAGCCAATCCCTGCACGTGGGGAGAGATAAGCTAAGTAAGGGGCCCAGGTAAGATAATATTGTGAGAGAGTGTTGGTAACTAAGTGGGACTGATGATCCAGTACTGCTACATTAGAGAGGGTGTTACATAATTCAGAAATGGTGGGTACCTCTGTGGTTCTCCACCTACGGAGGATAAGCCTCTTAGCTTGGAGGCTAAGCAGTGTCAGCCATCTGTGCTGTTGACGAATGAACGCTATCAGCACAGGAGGAAGGCCCAAAATCCAAACTAGGGGATCTAGAATCAGAGCAGAGTCTGAGGCCTGTTGAGCCAGATCCAAGACAGCTGTCCAGAATGGAATGAGAAGTGAGCAAAGCCAAAGTATGTGCAAAAGGTCTCACTCTCCCGAAAGACATCGCCAGCAATGACTGTTGTCCATGAGATGCATTCTGTACAAGACAACAGGAGTGCGATACAAATGCAACAGTATCTTGTTTTGCATAAGATTACTTCTCATATCTGGATACATAGAGTGAGCATATTTCCAGCATAGCTTCCATTGGGCATCCGAAATAGATTGTTGAAGAGCTTGCTCCCATTTACCTTTAACCTGAGCTGATTGTGCAGGGAGATGATTCCTAAGATCAGCATATATAAGACTGGCTTTACCCCTTTTATAGGAAAGCCATTTAATTAACAAATGGGACCTTGCTATATCTGTTGTGTGGTGTTGTTTAATGTAAGCTAAAACCGAGCTTCTGAGCTGTAAGTACTGCCAAAAGGCCTGCTTACCTAAGTAGAACTCCTGATCTAATGTTTGAAATGTTTTGATAGTGAGACTGTCATCTGTCATCAAGTCCTTTAGGGTAAAAATTCCTTTACTCTGCCATAGGGGCCAGTGCAAAGGTTTGCCATCCACTTTTATGAGCATGTTCTCCCACATAGGGGAGGCAAGAAGGGGGCATAAATATGTATCCAATTTCTTTTCCACTAAATGCCATGTCAGTATTGAGCCTGTTATTGTTTGGCAGGAAGACAAATGTTTGGGATGGGGATAAAATCAGATTTTTAGGCATATTAATTGTTTTAACCATACTTATTAGCTAATTATCATATTTTAAGATAATAGATTGCTCATTACTTACAGTAATGTCCTGGAGTCACTGCAGCTTGTGTGAGAGTTAAAAAAAATGGCCACTGAAGTATTATTATTTGATTCTATTGGTACACAGAAGTCACATGGTGAAGTCTGCCATTTCTTTGTTTGCGAAGATGCAAAATCTTTGATCACCACTCGCATTGTTCGTGAGGATCGTTCGCGAGCGTGCAAATTCTTTGAATGTGAGAATAACATGAGATTTGGATTGTGGAAGCTGTGTAGTTTTAAAAATCACATTATTTTCACAGTGTTCAATGAAGTGTGCAGCCATATGTATTTCTATTGCTTATGAGATGTGGATGTAACAGTAATAATTATTTTTTTTAACATTTTGTTACATTTTATCATATTTTGCATCTTTGATAATGAGCATGGAAATTTATTGATCATGACTCACTTTGATTGTGAAGATTGTTCGCGAGCTTGCAAATTCTTTGATCGTGAGAATAACATGAGATTTGGATTATGGAAGATGTTCAAGTTCAAGTTCAAGTTTATTGAAGGAAAGACTCCGTTGAGCAAGCTCATTCACAAGGAGGTCCTGAGGCACATACACATACAGTTCACAATTACATAGACAGGAGATATAAAATGTAGAACAAAGAAAAAAATATGCCTGCCTGGTGCCATGGCTTGGAGGAACAGGGAGCTAATCCTCAGGATTGCCGGAGCAGCTGCACAGGGAAGGGAGCTGGATGTCATTGTCCACCTAGGGACAAATGACCTGGCTAAGAAAGAGATTACAGAAGTGCAGGAAGAGTTTGTGGAATTGGGGAGGGGCCTTAGACAAGTAGCATGCACGGTAACCTTCTCGGAGGTGCTGCCCATCTATGGCATAGGAGAGGCTAGGATGTTCTGCGCCATGGGATTCAATCAGTGGTTAAAAAACTGGTGTGGAGCTCAGGGATTTGGCTTCATTGGGGACTGGGGGTCCACCTAGAGTGATGCGAGCCTATACTCACATGATGGGCTGCATCTGTCCAGGAGGGGAACCAGGATCCTAGGTGATAGGTTTAAATGCTTCATTGGCAAGCATTTAAACTAGCCAAGGGGGGAGGCACTGGAAAGGAGCAGGGAAATCCTAGCCCCCCCAAAAAATCAAGGTAGTAGGTGCAGCAAACAACAACATAGAGGTGTCGATAGAGAGAAAGGCAGGGGTAAATGGAGAAAGTGACAAAGGCAAGAAGGACAGGGATGGGGCAAAAAGGAGTAAGGCCATCAGGAAATGGAGGGTAATGAGTACCAATGCCCATAGTCTGGGCAACAAGCTCCCTGAGCTGGTGGCCTTGATAGAAGAGGGATGCCTGGATATTGTAGCAGTCACAGAAACATGGTACACAGAGAACCATGACTGGGATGTTAACATACCAGGGTACATAACCTACAGGAGAGACAGGCAGGGGAGAAGAGGGGGATGAGTAGCTCTCTATGTAGAGGAAGGGATAAAAGCAACTGAACAAAAGGTTAAACAGGGAGAGAGAGGCACTGTGGGTCACCTTGGAGACTGGAAAGGCACCACAATCCGCACAGGGGTTGTGTACAGACCCCCATGTCAGGGGAGGAATGGACAAGAATATGATAGAAGGCATTCTTAGAATGGCAGAGAAAGGGGAGATACTGTTGATGGGAGACCTGAATATGCCAGATGTTAACTGGAGCACATTTGCTGCAGCCACATCCAAGAGCAGGGCCATTCTTGATGCCCTACAGGTGGCAGGCCTCAGACAGCTAGTTTCGGAACCCACTCATGAGGGAGCAATCTTAGACCTCGTACTCTCAAATGGGGACAGTGAGAGAATCTCAGATCTAGAAGTGGGTTGCCATCTGGGAACAAGTGACCATCAAACAGTGTGGTTCATGTTAAACTCAGCTACAGAGTCAAGCCATTCAAAAGTGAGGGTACTGGACTTTAGGAGTGCTGACTTCGGCAAGATGGGAGAGAGCCTCAGAAAAGCACTAGCAAACAGGCTAGAAGGAGGTGTGGCACAACAATGGGGAATCATCAAAACTGCCATCACAGAGGCAACAAGCCTTTGTGTGAAGCAAATAAACAAATCAAAATGAAATAAAAAGCCACTATGGTTCTCAAAAGAGGTGGCTGTGAAAGTCAGGAAGAAAAAGATAGCATTCCGGAAGTATAAGGAAACACAGAAGGAGCAGGACAGAAAGCTGTACCAGTTAAGCAGAAGGAAGCAGGGAGGGAAGTCAGAATAGCAAAAGGCCCAAACTGAGGAAAAGATAGCCAACTCAGTTAAGGAGGGGGATAAAACCTTTTATAGGTACATCAGCGAGCATAAAAAGACAAAGGGAGGGATAGTGAGGCTGAACAGAATGAACGGTGGGTGGGCAGAGGAGGACAGTGAAAAAGCAGGGATACTGAATGAATATTTCTGCTCAGTATTCACAAAAGAGGAGGGGGAAGTGCCTAATCCAATTAACAGAAGCACTCTTGATAGGGGGGTCGATCCCAGTCCTTTCACAGAAGATAGGGTTCTGCAAGAACTCCTAAAACTGAAGGTGGACAAAGCAATGGGGCCTGATGGAATTCACCCCAGAATTCTAAAAGAATTAAGGAGGAACTAGTGAAACCACTCGCTACTCTTTTAATAAATCATGAGAGGATGGTGTGGTACCCGAGGACTGGAGGAAGGCGGATGTGATTCCCCTTCACAAAAGTGGGGCCAAGACAGAGGCAGGAAACTACAGACCTGTCAGTCTGACCTCTGTGGTAGGGAAAGTGATGGAGTCACTTCTGAAGGAAAGAATAGTTGAGTACCTAGAGGCCAGTGGGGCACAGGACCCAAGGCAGCATGGGTTCAGAGCAGGAAGGTCATGTCAGACAAATCTAATAGATTTCTTTGACTGGGTGACCAAAGTAGTAGACCAGGGAGGGGCTGTTGACATGGTCTACCTAGACTTTAGCAAGGCATTTGACACAGTCCCACACAAAAGATTAATAGTCAAATTAACCATTCTGGGAGTGGGTCCCATGGTGGTAGCATGGGTAAAACATTGGCTGCACAACAGGACACAGAAGGTAATTGTAAATGGAGTCCACTCTGAAGAAAGAGGGGTTACTAGTGGGGTGCCACAGGGCTCAGTATTGGGTCCAGTCCTTTTTAATGTCTTCATCAGTGACATTGCAGAGGGACTGGAAGGAAAAGTATGCCTTTTTGCAGATGACGCAAAGATCTGCAACAGGCTTGATACACAAGGAGGCATGGAAAGGATGAGAAGGGACTTGGCAAGGTTAGAGGAATGGTCAGAAGTATGGCAGCTAGGATTCAATGCAAAGAAGTGCAAAGTAATGCACCTGGGAAACAAGAACCCAGGGGAAGAATACACAACGGGGGGGAAAGTAACAACAACAAAAAAGGAAAGGGACCTGGGGGTAATCATATCAGATGACCTTAAGGTTTTCAAGCAATGTGAAAAGGCAGTAGGGAGGGTGGGGGTATACTGGGATGCATAGGGAGAGGCATCAGCAGCAGAAAACAGGAAGTTGTTATCCCTCTGTACAGACAGTTGGTGAGACCCCATCTGGAGTACTGCATCCAGTTCTGGAGACCCCATCTTCGCAAGGACATAGACAGGATAGAGACAGTCCAGAGGAGGGCAACTAAAATGGTGCAGGGTCTGCAAGAGAAACCATATGAGGAGAGACTAAAGGAGCTTAATATGTATACCCTTGAGGAAAGAAGGAGAGGGGGGACATGATAGAAACTTTAAGTACCCCAGTGGAATCAACAAAGTCCAAGAGGGTAGCATCTTTCAGAAAAGAGATGCAAGAACAAGGGACACAATTTAAAGATAGAAGGAGGGTGGTTCAGGGCAATGTGAGGAAGTATTATTTCACAGAGAGGGTAGTGGATGCATGGAACAGCCTTCCTGAGGAGGTTGTGGGTCTAAAACTGTGGGAGAATTCAAAATGCATGGGACAGACATAAGGCAGTTCTTGTGGGGGGTAGGAAGAAATAGGCTGTTGGTTAACTAGGATCTGCGGCCTATCCTGTAGGTAAGGAAATGGGCAGACTAGATGGGCCAGGCGGTCCTTATCTGCTGTCAAAGTCTATGTTTCTATGTTTCTATGTTGTATAATACAAGAGGTATACACAATAGAAGTCCTTATGCTATATATGCAGTACATTCCAGCTTTAACCTTGCCCTAAATTATGCAACACATTTCAGCTTAATAAGTAGAGGGCCAGTTGGTACCTAGGAAGTTGACTTGGTGTTGAGGGCCTAGTAGCACCTACATAAGTCTTTTAATTTAGAGATAGCTAGTGTTTTGAAGGAGTTAATTGATACAATGCTGGTTAGCTTCAGCATGGCTTGTAGTTGGTTCCAAATGTTTGGGAGGGCGTATGAGACAGCTCTTTGGCCAGCTGTGGTACGTGTCCTGGGAAAATCTAGTAGGAAAAGATCGGATTTCCTTAGGGAGTAGGCAATATGCGAGATGTGTATGAGAGACATTAAATAGACAGGCAGTTTGTGGAGTAGTAATTTGATGGTCCAATCACATTATTTTCATAGTTTTCAACAGAGTCTGCAGCCATATGTGTTTCTATTGCTTATGAGACATGGATTCCACAGGGGTAATGATTTTTTTTACGTTTTATTACATTTTATTGTATTTTTGTGATATTTGATTGTGAGCATACAAATATTTTGATCACGACTCGCTTTGATGGTGAGGATCGTTCATGAGCTTGCAAATACTTTGATCGCGAGAATAATGCGAGATTTGGCATTTGGATGTTGTGTAACTTTGGGAAACATGAGGTTTTTTTTTTGTTTAACATTTTTTGGCTAAATGTGTTTCTATGGGTATGAGATGTGGATTGGTGAAAAATATTGTCCATTGGATATCTTATTTAGTGTTTTCTAGTTTTTTTTGCGATCTTTGATCACAAGCCTGCAATTTCTTTGATCGTGACTTGCATTGATCTCAAGGATCATTCACGAGGCTGCAAATTCTTTGATCATGAGAATAACTTGAGATCTTGAATGTAGAACTTGTTAGCTTTTGAAAAAAACAGATGTTTGAGAGATTTTTCATGGCTTTGTGTCTAGATGCACTTTTATTTGCTATGGCAAGTGTATGGTGCATAGAAATATGATTTTATAGATGTTATTTTTGATGTTCTTTTTTTTTAATGTTTGATCATGGACTTGGAATTTTTATTGTTACTAACATTCATTGTGAGTCTCGTTTGCAATGTGAAAATTACCTGTTATGCGGGGGTGGGGCATTACTTGAGTGAGGCATTGTTGCCAATGTCTCTTTTATAAAGGTTTCATGTCTCTTTTATAAAGGTTTCATAATCTTGTTTACATGTACTGTGGTAAGAGACCCTCTCATTGTTATTTCTTTCTCAAAAAGTAAGGAAACTCTTTGCAAAAAACTGCATTAATGCAACAGTTAGGGTTTTTTACAGCCACAAAAGCGAGGAAATTTGACGTTAGAGTTTTCAACCCTAACTCCAACTCCCCCCCCACTGCCACACACATATATACACACACACACAGAACACGCAACTATGGGGGTGGTACAAGGCAAGACAACCAATCACAGACACACACCATAACGCAACAGAAATAACATACAACTTCTTAAACATACCACAACGGGCATCCATCATCATGTTTCACAAACTGCATCACTTCTGTTGCCATCCCAGTCTCTTGGATGCATGCACCCTTCTACATAACAGCATACTGTAGATGTAAAGAACATGTATTGGTGGCAGTGCAGAGTCCTTTGCCCCCCTCCCCCCACGGTTTCACCAGCTTGTCCATTTTTGCATAAAAGCATAGTCCTATGCTACTACCAACATGGGCATTTCTGCATGAGAGCATACCCCATACCTCCATTAAGTTGCTCGTTTGTGCATCACAGCATAGCCCCATGGTATCACCAAGTTGGCCATTTCTGCATAACACCATAATATGGTTAGTAAAATATATGTATTGGTAAGAGTATGGGACCCAGCTCCCACTAACTTGCCCATTTCTGCATAACAGTATAGCCCATGCTACCACAAATGTGCCCATTTCTGCATAACAGCATAGCACGTCCCCGCCACTAACTTGCCCGTTGCAGTGTAACAGCATAACATAACTACTAAAACACATGTGTTGGTGGGGCCATTGGACCAAACCACCAGCAACTTGCCCATTTCCGCATAACAGCATAGCCCGATGTTCCCACCAAATTCTTTGATTCTGCATCAGTCCATAATATAAGTAGAAAGCCACATGTGTTGGTGAGACCCCAGGAACCTTCGGGCCACTGTGCTTCCACCAACTTTCCCCAAATTACCCATTTTTGCATAACATCATAATATGTTATGCATATATTGTTGAGAGTGTGGGCCCCTTTGGTTGTTTCTTTGCTGCAGCAACTTCTCATTTCTGCATAACAGCATAGCCCCATGTTCCCACCAACTTGCCCGTTTCTGCATACCACCACAATATAAGTAACAAAAACATGTATTCCCACAAACTTCATAGTTCTCCCATAACAACATAGCTCCATGTTCCCACCAACTTTCCCATTTCTGTATAACAGCATCATATGAGTGATGAAACAGATGGATTGGTAGCTCCATCTCAGATGCTTCAACCAGATGTTGGTGTACACACCCAAGAGACTGGGATGGCAGCAGAAGTGATACAGTTGGTGAAACATGATGATGGATGCCTGTTGTGGTATGTTTAAGAAGTTGTATATTATTTCTGTTACGTTATGGTGTGTGTCTGTGATTGGTTGTCTTGCCTTGTACTGCCCCCATAGTTGTGTGTTCTGTGTGTGTGTGTGTGTGTCTGTCTGTATGGCAGTGGGGGGGGAGGAGTCAGAGTTTGGGTTGAAAACCCTAACATCGAATTTCCTCACTTTGTTGCTGTAAAAACCCTAACTGTTGCATTAACACAGTTTTTTGCAAAGAATATATATATATATATATATATATATATATATATATATGGTAGCAACGTAGTGCTACCATAGTTAGGTTGAGGAGCTATTTACATGTTAAACCCAAAATTTTGCACCTTAATAACTTTGCAACTGTTTGACAGATTTGCCTGAAATTTGGAGTACACGATCAAGACCCATACGCCTTGGGATCTACCAAGTTTTGTACCGGTCGGATACACAGCTGCAGAGTTATTAAGTGTGATCTGTGCATGCATTTACGCTTTTTCTGGAATTCTATGGTCACGCCTACAGGTCACACGGTTTGAGCAACCGGCCCAAAATCTTCAGGGAATGTGCGGCCAGGGTCCCCGATGTGCCTTTCAAAGATTTTGTGAAAAAATATTAAACGGTTCAAAAGTTATTCAGAAAACAATTTCCCATTATAAGTCAATGGGAAAAGTTAACAAAGTTTGACAGTGTCGCAAATGCATTTTTACTTCTAAATGGCCCTCTTACTTTGCAAATCTGCCATCTTGTTTTCAGTTAGTGATCAGAAAATGCTTGCCATTTAAATTTGGGACCCCTAGCAACCTAATTCTTTTGTATTCACCTAGTTGGAGACTGAGGATGCTAGCCATGTCTTTATTTTGGGGTAAAACACCCCAGAAATATGTTTTTCAAATTTCTGGAAAAAGTACTTTCACAAAGTACTTTCGTGCTAACGAAAGTGTCGCAAATTTTTGCGAAAGCTTTCACAAATTGCGACAGTACTTTTCTAGGCTGTGGGGAAATGACAGCAATTCTTTGGCACCCCGCTGCAAAAGAAAGGTTGGGAGTTTTGGGCTGAAATTTGGAGGGACGTCAGCCGACATGTCACAGATGTGCATTTCAGTGTTGTGTTGAAAAAATATTACATGGCGGCAAAGTTACAGCACTCCAAAGTTGACAGTTTTTCCCATAGGATAACATTATGGCACCCAACGCATTACAGGAATCCTTTGGCACCCTGCTGCAAAATAACGGTTAAGTCTTTTTTCCTGAAATTTGGAAGGAAGACAGCCAACAGCCCACAGATGTGACTTTCAGTAGTTTGGTGAAAAAATATTACAGGGAGGCAAAGTTATGGCACTCCGAACTTCTCATTTTTTCCCATAGGATAACATTACGGCGTTCGCCGCGCCTTTCAGAGCCAGTATCTCGGAAACGGTGCGAGATACAGACTTTTCGTCAGAAAAATGCTTAGCCCCCTTATGGGGCCTAAGTACAAAACTAGTCAGGAAAGTCATAAATCGTATGACTTTTAAATTTTTTTTCCACGTCATACGGTTCCTGAGATATAACCTATTTAGTATTCCAAGTCCTCATTTTCTGCTCCGATACCCATTATTATGCATACATTCTTTGTACTCACTGTCTTTCTCTATGCAGCTTTTGGGGTAAACCAGCCTGTGCGCTTACATTACTGTTACCGTTGCCCTTTCCACTTGCTGTTCCGCACCTGTTTCACTTACCGTTGACGTCTATGCCACCATGTATGTTATCCTTTGTGTTTTCATTTGCGCTTGCGTTTCTGTTATTTTTTGCCATTTGTGTCTATAGTACTGTTTCTCTTTCTATTTCACTTTGCGTCACCATGCCCATTGACATTTCCGTTTGCAGGCACCATGTTACTATGTGACAACACATCACATGGCAGACCGTTCCCGTCTACGCCACTGTGTGCGTTACCCCTTCTGTTCTCATTTGCGCTTGCTTTACCATGTGCGCCACTGTTAGCACTTCTGTTTGTGTTGCTGTTCCTGTTACTATGCCACAAGACATCACGTGGCGGGAGTGCGGGGTCTGGAGGGCCCCACACTCGCCGCTGCATTACATTCACTGTTTCTCATTATCATTCTCAAAAGAAGGGATTAGAGAAACTCTGTTTATCGATTAGTTAGTTGTTCTATTGGCGACAAAGTGAGGTAGTTAGGTTGAAAATCCCTGATTCCAGTCATCTCCAACCGCAGTATGTGCATTGTGTCTCGGTCCCAACTCTCACCCCATTCTCCTATACTTCTGTTTTCACATGTGATGGGGTGGGAGTTAGGCTGATGACCCCAATGCACACCCTAATGCCGGTTGGGAGGGTGGGCTGAAGTCCAAGTGGGTTTTCAACCCAACACTGAATTTCCTCACTTTGTCACTGTGGAACAACCCTAACTAATACATTAAACAGAGTTTTTTGCTCTTAATTATGGTAGCACGGTAGTGCTACCATAGTTAGGGTTGAGGAGCCATTTCTATGTTAAACCCCAAAATTTTGCACCTTAATAACTTTGCAACTGTTTGACAGATTTGGCTGAAATTTGGAATACATGATCAAGAACCATAGGCCTTGAGATCTGCCAAGTTTTTTAGTGGTCGGATATACGGCTGCGGAGTTATTAAGCGTGATCTGTGCGCGTGTTTACACTTTTTCTGGAATTCTACGGGCACGCCTACAGGTTGTATGGTTTGCACGACCAGTCTGAAATCTTCAGGGAACATGTGGCCAGGGCCCCAATGTGTCTTTTGAAGATTTCATGAAAAAATATTAAACGGTTCAAAAGTTATTCAGAAAACAGTTTCCCATTATAAGTCAATGGGAAAAGTTAACAAAAAGTTCAACACTTTCGCAAATGCAGTTTTACTTTCGCAAATTGGCCACTTTGTTTTCAGTTGGTGATCAGAAAAATGGTTGGCATTTAAATTTGGGATCCTTTAGCAACCTAATTCTTTTTGTATTCACCTAGTCGGACCCTGAGGATGCTTGCCATGTCTTTATTTTGTGGTTAAACGCCCCAGAAATATGTTTTTCAAATTTCTGGAAAAAGTACTTTCGCAAATTACTTTCGTGCTAACGAAAGTGTCGAACTTTTTTGTGAAAGCTTGCGCAAATTGCGACAGTAGTTTTCCATCTGTGGGACAGTAACAGCAATTCTTTGGCACTGCGCTGCAAAAGAACCGTTGGGAGTTTTGGGCTGAAATTTGGAGGGAACGGAGCCAACATCTCACAGATGTGCCTTTCAGTGTTGTATTGAAAAAATATTACACAGCAGCAAAGTTACAGCACTCCAAAGTTGACAGTTTTTCCCATAGGATAACATTACGGCGCCCGACGCATTACAGAAATCCTTTGGCACCCTGCTGCAAAATAACGGTTTTCGTCTTTTTTCCTGAAATTTGGAAGGAAGACAGCCAACAGCCCACAGATGTGCCTTTCAGTAGTTTGGTGAAAAAATATCACTCGGCGCAATGTTACATCACTCCAAAGTTGACGGTTTTTCCCATAGGATAACATTACGGCACCCAACGCATTACAGAAATCCTTTGGATCCCTGCTGCAAAATAACAGTTTGGTCTTTTTTCCTGAAATTTGGAGGGAAGACAGCCAACAGCCTACAGATGTGCCTTTCAGTGGTTTGATGAAAAAACATTACAGGGAGGCAAAGTTATGGCACTCTGAACTTTTCCTTTTTTCCCATAGGATAACATTATGGCGTTCGCCGCGCCTTTCAGGACCCGTATTTCGGAAACAGTGCGAGATACGGAATTTTCATCAGAAAACTTCTTAGCCCCCTCATGGGGCTAAGATTCAAATTAGCCAGGACAGTTGTAAATAATATAAATTTTAAATTTTTTTTCTACGTCATACGGTTCCTGAGATATAATGTATTTAGCATTCCAAGGTCTCATTTTCTGCGCCGATACTCATTATTATGCATACATTATTTGTGCTCACTGTCTTTCTCTATGCAGGTTTTGGGGAAAACCAGCCTGTGCGCTTACATTACTGTTACTGTTGCCCTTTCCGCTTCTGTTCCGTACTCGTTTCACTTACCGTTGACGTCCTGCCACCATGTGCATTATCCTTTTCGCTTTCATTTGCGCTATGCTTTCTCTGTTATTTTTGCCATTTGTGTACTGTATTGTTTCTCTTTCTGTTTCACTTTATGTCACCATGCCCATTGACATTTCCATTTACAGGCACCATGTTACTATGTGACAAGACATCACGCGGCACACCATTCCCGCTCACGCCCACGCAGGGCAAGTACTCCTTTCTGTTCTCATTCACGCTTGTGTTACCATGTGTGCCACTGTTAGCATTTCTGTTTGATGCTGTTGCTCCTGTTACTATGCCACAAGACATCATGTGTGTGGAGCGGGGGCCCAACACTGCATTACACCTACTATTTTTAATATCATTCTCAAAAAGAAGGGAAATTAGAGGCAAAAACTCTGTTTAATGCATTAGTTAGGGTTGTTCCACAGCGACAAAGTGAGGAATTCGCTGTTAGGGTTGAAAACCCTAACTCGAATTCACCCCCAGCACCACACACACACAGACACACACACACATTCAAGTATGGGAGGACCAAGTCAACACAACCAATGACAGACATCCAGCAGCAGGTGACAGAAATAACAAACAATTGTCTAAATGTACTACGAGACATCCCCACCCACCTGACCAGGTACTGCATGCTCAGTGGAGATCAACAGCAAAACTGAGGCCATGTACACCAAACGTACACATCCCTGATTGCAGCTGCACACAACGTACCACACTTAGTAGTTGCATGGCCTTACCTACCTTAACACTAGTGAGTATACATTAAGAGAAGCACATAAATTAACTACAAAACACTAACATGCTCAAGATAAAAGTAGTGATACATTTAGTAGGTGATTTACATAGTAGTATATTTACTGCAATGGTTTACTCAACATAGAGAGGCTGATGTAAACGCATGGAAAAGCATTGCCTGTTCAACGCTCTGAAATTCGTACTGCCAGTATCACATGCATTCTTACTGATGAAGGTGTACTGCTGATGTACATACATAGACCTTCGGTGTGTTTCAATACTAAAGATGCAGCAAGTATTCTTTGTAAGAAACATTGTAATTGCATGGATCAGGCCAAGCAACTTCTAAATATCATAGCACTACTGAGCCAACAACGATGTACCTGTATCGGAGATGTATATAGGATAGATTTTCCTGTAGGCACTTACTGAGTATGTTGTACCTGCTAAAGACAATCTCATTGCATCTGTGATGACTAACTTATTCAAACAGTAATACATTTACTATTGTTGCAATGAGTGATCTATGCCACTTATGGACACAGTGTGATTTTTTTAGCAGTTGTTTCATACTCAGGCTGTATGCCTACTGTTTGGGTTTGCCACACTTCTGTCACTGATGCTATCAAAGTGATAACTATGTTAATTGTGGTACAACAGGAATCAAGTAGGTATGGTGTACATATAAACAGAATAGGTAGGATATTCAAAAGGGTTGCGCCATGTGCAATAGGGTTGCGCCTGCGCAAGACCAAAAGTGCGCCATTCTGCGATATTCAGCAGGAGGCAGTTGCGCCACCGAAAACATGCTGAGCAACAGCGCAAAGCAAAGGAAGGCATGCGCAACTGACGGGGGTGGATCCATGCATAAAGAGCGCAATGCGATATTCAAAGACTTGCGCAGTGCGCAAGAGCGGAACTGCCGGAAATTGCGCACCAGAGGAAATGAGCCAAAATAAAAAGGCTCAAGGAAGCGGTGCAAGAGCACTACAAGGATGCCAAGTGGGGTAGAGATAGAGACAGACAGACAGACAGTGACAGGCTAGGGCAGGCAAGGCAAGCATTGTGGGCCATAGGCTGCAGAGGCCAGCGGGGTGCCGGTGCAGTGGAAATAGCAGTCAGGACAGCGGGGGTAACACAGCAACATCAGCCTGGGGGGTCGAAGCCAGGAGCTGGATAGTGCCAGCTTCCACATGGAAGCTGTAATGAGGGGGTGAGAATGCAGGGTGCGGAGAGGCCGTGGAAGGGTTCCATTGGCGGCACGCCCCAACAGGCAGTGATAGCGTGCTTGCATCAGCTATGAGCTGTATACAGATGTAGAGATCGCGGGCCAGTGCCGCCTGAACAGGGCAATACTGAGGCGCTCTGTGAGCTGTGCAGTGATGTGATGCAGGCACCCTCACGCACGGAGTCACGCCTGTCAGTGGAGACCAAGGTGACAGCCTGCATGTGCTCTGCTCACCATGGGCACCTCCAGAGGCCGACAGGGACACCACAGGCATCATTACAGTTGGCCACGCCACGCATCCTCACCCAATTCCTCAAGCACTGCTGCCACATGCTGTGGAGCACATCCATTTCCCCAGCACCGCAGCAGAGTGTACAGCAAACATGCTGGAGTTCCACAGGGTAGCACGTATGCCTGGCGTGCTAGGGGCCATAGACTGCATCCATGTGGCCATTTGCACGCCACCTGGCCCCGATGGGGCAGTGTATAGGAACCGAAAGGGCTACTCCAGTGTCAACTGCCAGGTGGTGTGTGATGCCACTGGGCGTATAATCAATGTCTGTGCCACACACCCTGGCAGAGCACATGATGCCTTCATATGGCATCAGTCCATACTGTGCCATCGATTTGAGAGTGGGGACATCCCCACAGGACATCTAGTGGGTGAGTAAGCATGTATGGAATGCAAACTTGGGGCAAGGGTGGGAATGCAACAGATGCCATGGTAGTGGCACACAGGGATATGGGCAAAATGGACCTGAACATGACACTGATCTCCACTATCTCCACACAGGTGACAGCGGGTACCCACTCCATCCCTGGCTGCTCACACCGTACCGGCGCCCCATGACCCCATCGCAGCAACGCTATAATGAGGCACATGCCACCACACGCAACATCATAGAGCGGTGTTTGGGATGCTCAAGGCACGCTCGATGCCTAGACACCTCCGCAGTGCCTCAGTACAGCCCCCCAAAGGTCTGTGGGATATTCCTGGCCTGTTGCATCCTGCACAACATGGCCAAAGACTGTGGGATAGCCCTACAGGTTGAAGAGGGGGACAGCGATGGGGACGCCAGTGGCGCCGGTGTTGATGGTGATGAGCAGCCCCCCCCTAGGATGGCGGGACCCCCGACTGATCCAGCAGGCCCAGCTGCATCGGGACACCATCACAGAGGAGCACTATGCACTACACAGGTAAGTCAAGGGGCCATGTGCAACCAACACTGTCCAGGCGCAAACCACAGGCACACAGGTAACTCACCAGGGTGCAAGACGGCCAGGGATTGGAAGGGTCCAGGCATACAAACACACCATCAGGAGGGTGAACACTCATATGGACACACACACACACCAGGTACAGAGCATACATGGGCAGATGCACAGCACAGCAGAACCGACATTGTTAACACACAGAACCACTGACCACTCCTCACCACCTGTACTGTCCAAGCACGCGGTGCAGATGCTGGGCACCCTTGCACCTTTGTGTGTACAGTACAATGCAGGCATCATCATGCACACGCACCTGTGGACAGTAGTTGGGAGGGGTGTGCAGGTGGTCCATGTGTTGGCATGTTGAGTAGAGCACCCAGCAGTGCACTGCACACCATGACACACATTGTACACAGGGCAGCACCAGACAGGCCCACACTGGGAGACAGGGTCAGTCATGTAGCACTGTCCCACCGCCACCGCCGGATGAAGGGCGGCCCCGCCAGACCCAACAGCACTGGCAGGCTGAGTAGGGGCCACATTGGGTGGCACTACAGTTGACCACCAGGGGTCCCACTGCGCTAACGCCGACCTGCCCGCACTGGGTCTGCAGCATGCCAACATACCTGCACCAGGGGTGCTCGGGATGCCCACAGCAGAACCCGGCATCGACAGGCCTGGTGTCACACGATGCTGGGAATGGGGAGTGGAGAGTGAACTGTGTGGGGTGTGCGGTACAGGGGCACCTGACTGTGTGCCCAATGCATCCACGACAAAGACCACTGCCTGGCTCAGCCTGTCAATGGTGGCGGTCACATCCATCCGCATGTGGACCATCTCTGCACGGTCCAGAGCACACTCCCTGCTGTTCCACTCCACAGCCACAGACAGTGCCTCCACGGACACTGCAACCCACCTCTGCTGCTGTACTGATTCTCCACAGCAGGCGGGTGTGCTCGTCCAATGGGTACTGTGCCACAACGGCATCCTGTCCTCAGGTGGAAGGTCCGATACACAACACCCTTGAGGGTGGTGCTGTTCACCAGGACCAGGAATGGGCATATCAAAGGGCGGGCATGTGCCACCGCTGGACACTGTACCCCAGGACCTGGTGGGTGACTGCTGCTGCTGCCCTCCAACCGCCTGTGCCCCAGGGTCCACTGCTCCACTGCTGTGGCCGCAACAGTGCCAGACACCTGCACAGCCACTGGTGCTGCCCCACCCGGTGCTGAAAGGCACAGCCTGGGACTGTGCCGACATGCTGGCACACAGTTGGAACCAGCAAGGCCCAGGGGGCGCGTGCTGGCCTGCTGTGTCCGTCATGGGACACACACATGTCACTGCCCATTGCAGTCCTTGTGATCATCAATGGTGCAGGTACGTTTACAATACAGTCACAGCATGCTGGCATGCTTGCATGCCAGACTGTTGAGACACAGGCTGTGCATCCCACACCCGAATCACCGACACCAGAGTTGGCACAGCTGCATGCTGGTGCAGTCATGCTGGCTGGTGACAGAGGTGGATGGATCCTCCTCCATGTCCAGCAGGTCATCCTCACTGCCTGGACCCACCACCACCGCCTCCTGAAGACGAACAGGATCTGTAACAGAAAGAGGACATGGAGTGCATGTGAACAACCTCCCCCAACACCACCACCATGTCATACTGCAGTGATGGGCTTCACCCATCTGGAATCCACCTCCTGGTACGCCCTCAATAGCACTGCGCTGCATAGTTGCAGCCAGTTGGTCCTCAGCCAGGGTCAGCTCCACCACTGCTGGCTGGCCCCCGCCAGTGCTAGCACATGCCGCCCTGAGGGCTGCCACCTTCTCCTTCACCCTCCTGCGGTATGTCCCAATCTTCTTTTTGCATTCCTGCACGGAGCGCTGGTGGCTTCTGTGCAGGTTCACTGCCCGGGCTACCCCCTCCCATGCAGCCACACAGGTCTGAGGGGTGCAACGGCTTCCACTCAGTAGTGCCTCATCCTCCAGGTAGGCCTGGAAGAGGGCCTCAGTCTCTGCCGTGGTGAAGTTGGGCCTCCTCCTCCTTCGCCCACCATCCTCACCCTCACCTTGCTCCCTGCTTGGTCATGGCGATCTGTATGGGTGGAAGTGACACTCGTCACTGTGCAGTCTACAGCATTATCCCATGCCCATTGTCCAGAACGTCCCACAGCATGCAACTCACCTCTCACCTGCAGTAACCGAATCTGTCCAGCGCAGCCCACTGTCACACTTTTATAGCGCAATGCATGAAAATTAGGAGGGGAGCAACTGTAATGAGATGCAAATCGTGCCACTGTGCCTTTGAATGGCTGATCAAATGATTTGCATGTGTCGGCTGAATATCATGCCATTGCGCTTTTCGCAAGACAGTTGAGCCGGCTGAGCCAATAGCGTAGATCTGTGACTGTGTGGTACACTGTATTGTGCATGCCCAGGTAGCTTACGCAGGCCTGCCACGCTGATGACGGTTGTGCCGATTGGCAAATTCAGACCATGGCCACCATTGTGCCAGTGGCGCCACAGCACTGGCACTGTATGGCGCTGTGGCACCTACCTTGCGGTGTCCACGTGTCATCTGTCACCGTGGTCGGCCGTCGCGATGAGGTGGACGCCAGATGGCGCCGGCGTGGCCTCGCGTCATAGACCCCGACCTGGTGTCCAACCTTTGCCCCTGGCACTGTCCGCCGCCATGTGTGGTGTTTCATTGCGCTGTGCGTCTGGTGACAGCGCTTATGTGGACTAACGGCACTGTACGTAACAGCGCTGATTGGAACCTATGGTGGTCTATTGCACAACATTTCCACGTACTAAGGCGCCTGGCGCCTATATTGCCTGCTGTAAACTTGAAGTATGGCACGCAGGAGTGGCAACGGGAGCCCGGTGGAGGTGGCCAACCCAGGTGGCTCCTGGTAGAGCCCTAATTATGGTCATTGTATTGCTGAGGAGCCCTCACCATGGCTAGGAACCCAGGTCTGGCTGCAAGTGGCCACTGACCTGTGGGGGTCACTGGGCAGCCGGTCTGCTGAGCAGTGCTGCACAGGTACAGTGACCCCCTCGCAGGAGGGAGCCTGACTCTGCATGAGTGGCTACGGTCACGTGCAGGAGGGCGGATGTTTAGGCCAGGTAGTGGTACCATCTATGCACCTGTATTCTCTGTAGGTGTGTGAGTGTTTTGGTGGCTGTGCATAGGGTGGGATGGCTCTGACATGGTTGGCTGTGTCAGTGTGTGCAGGTGTGAGATGCATGGGTCTGGCTGTGTGAGCAGGCACTCTCACTGGGGCAGGGGGCAGTCTGCTTTGGAGTCACACTGATGTTTTTCTCAACATTTGTCTCCCACAGGCCGTGCAGAGAGGATGCAGGCATGGGGTGAGGAGGGCCGTGGTAGGGCCCTGGTGCCGGTCGGTGATGCTGCGAGGGGTGGGCCACAGCAGCAGCAGCAGCAGACACAGCTGCTTGTGGAGTGTGAGTATCATTACATCATGGATGCTATTACATGCTTGAGGGTGGTGATGACCACCAGCGCAACACAACACAACCATGCATGACACAGGCGATATTCATCACTGTCCAGTGTCACTGCACATCTGTGTGTAGCGCTCACTGGTGGTCCATGCATGCACTGCGGGACACATGGCTGTGGAACTGGCATTGCACCACATTGCCACGCCACTTGACAGCCTTGTTTGTGCTGTGATGGACATGGGCAGTGTGTGTGTGTGCAGTGGTGCATAGCTGGTGCCGCCTGGTTGGGCTGGGCTATGTGCATGTTCACTGTGGGTGGTGTACCATCACAGGTGCGGACATTGGGCTATATGGCTTGCAGGTTGGGTGGTGTTCAGGGTTGTGGTCAGTCACAGCCATTGACTGTGTTCCCATTTTCCTAGGCCTCATTGTGCTCCGGAGGATAGAGCGGGCACTGCAGCAGCTCACCCAGGTGTCCTTGGACAACAGGACCATCCTCACCAGCATCCAGCACCATGGCCTACGGAGGAGGCATGGCCAGACACGACGGCACCAGGTGGAAGAGGACCAGCCTGCTAGGCCTTAGGCCGGATTCCCCTTCCCACTTCACCCATCACTCCCACCCTGCCTTCCCTCTCCAGTTGTTCATCCTTACCTCTTGCTCCACCCCTCACCTTGTACCCTACTCCCCTTGTAAATAGTTATGTTGTTGTTGATTTTGTAATTTACATTTTCTCTAATACATTTATATTTTGATATGAATACTGTGTTGGTCTCTCTGATTTGCAGCTGGCTACATGGTTGCTCAGCGGTGGTGGTGTGCATGCTCGCCTGGGTGGTATGGTCCTGGGTGTGTGTGTGTGTGTGTGTGTGTGTGTGTGCGGCGCGCTGCGGTGTGTGCATGGGGAGGTGTCCTGTGTGGCAGTGACTTTCTGTTGGTCTTGCCATCTGCCGCCACCCACTGCTGGGTGCACAGGGTGGGTCTGGACTTGTATGCTTCTCTGCTACACGGGTTGACGCAGCCGGGGAAAGATGGTGTTTCCTGTGAGTGCCAGCCACTGCACAATATGGGTGGTGTCTTGGGGTCACGGGTGCAGGGTGTGCTGTGCATATGGGGGGGGCTGATGTGCACTGTGGTTGTCAACCCTGTGTGTGGCAGTCCCAGCCTGCCAGTGGTTGTGCTGGCTGCATGTCTCTGTTGTGCTTTTGTTGGCTTGTCCCCATGGGCCAGTAGATCATCCATCCCCCCAGTGATGCTGTGCTTGGGGTGTGTAGGTGTCTTGTTGGTCTGCAGTGTGTTCCTGTGCCCGTGTGTGGCATGGTTGGCGTGGGCCCCAGCCTGCCTCCCTGGTTGTGCAGTTCCATTGCTCTGCTGGGGACGGGGGTTTTGCTTGCGCTTATGGCACCTCTTGACCGCTCAGCTGGGCTGCCCTTGTTAGCGCCATGGTGCAACCTTCGCTCAGCTCTTCTTGGTTGCACTATGCTTTCAGCGATATTCAGACGCTGATGCTGGCGCAATTTGTTCTGCTCCATGTTTGAATATCGCTGTTTTGTTGCGATGCATGTTGATTGATTTGTGCTCCTGCTGTTGTGCACATTTTGGGCGAGTTTGAATATCTGGGGCCAATGTCTTAGTATTGATTTAACCGCCAATGGGTAAGTGTACTAGGACAGCAGGGGTTATCCTCTATCACTGCCAGTTATAATCACATAGGTTTCGTCTGACTGTAATGATCTGTTATACACTGTTCATCTTCATGAGTTCATATTCACAGCCATTCTCCAGTAATCTAGACAGTGTATGGTGTAACTGGGTGGGACACTGTGTTGCAAAGCTGCTGCAGTGCTCAGTAGAGGGAGAGTATTCACTCATAAAGATCACTACAATAAGTGATGACCAACAGTTACTAGCAAATGGTCTCGTTAATCACCCCTGGGGGTTTAATGTTGAATGAGGTATAGCCGAAAGTGCCACATGTCGCTAGACAGTGATAAACTGACCAATAACATAATACCTGGGAGTGGCTTATTGCTATCATAATAAAACTGTTTTTAAAACAACATTAAACCATGTTCATCATGTGGTTAGGCCTCATATGTATGTTAATAAAAACTAAACATAATGCTGTTAGCAATGCTTACAGTCAATTAGAAAGCTGCATTTTCAAACCCTTGTTATAATCAGAGATATTATACTTGTACAACTCCTTGGTTTTGTTGAACTCCATTGCTCAGGTGGCCCACCACAAGGTGTGTGGTCTGGTGTGGGCATCGGTAGGTAAGGCCATGCAACTACTAAGTGTGGTATGCTGTGCAGCTGCAATCAGGATGTGTATGGTTTGGTGTACATGGCCTCAGTTTTGCATGTTGATCTCCACTGAGCATGCAGTACCTGGTCAGGGTGGGGATGTCTCGTGAGTACATTTAGACAATTGTTTATTATTTCTGTCACCTGCTGCTGATGTCTGTCATTGGTTGTGTTGACTTGGTCCTCCCTCATACTTGAATGTGTGTGTGTCTGTGTGTGTGTGGTGTTGGGGGTGACTGAGTTAGGGTTTTCAACCCCAGCCAGCTTAATTTCTCACTTTTAGTAACAAGTTGTGAACAACCCTAACTAATGCATTAAAAGGAGTTTTTTGCCTCTAATATATATATAGTTAGGGTTGAGGAGCCATTTACATGTTAAACCCAAACTTTTGCACCTTAATAACTTTGCAACCATTTGACGGATTTGCCTG
This sequence comes from Neoceratodus forsteri, assembly GCA_016271365.2. NCBI lineage: Eukaryota > Metazoa > Chordata > Ceratodontiformes > Ceratodontidae > Neoceratodus > Neoceratodus forsteri. The sequence continues at coordinate 250,897,599 of CM057450.1, read as the reverse complement.
ATATTTGGAATACGCAATCAAGGCCTATATGCCTTGGGATCTGTCAAGTTTTGTACCGCTCGCATATACAGCTGCGGAGTTTTTAGGCATGATCTGCACGTGCATTTACGCTTTTCTGTAATTTTACTGTCATCTCTAGAGGTCGTACAGTTTGCGCGACTGGTCCAAAATCTTCAGGGAACATGCGGCCAGGGTCCCCGATGTGCCTTTTGAAGATTTTGTGAAAAAATATTAAACGGTTCAAAAGCTATTCAAAAAACAAGTTCCCATTATAAGTCAAGGAGAAAAGTTAACAAAAGTTCTGACAGTGTCGCAAATGCAGTTTTACTTTCAAGAATGGCCTCTTTACTGCAAATCCGCCATTTTGTTTCTGTGTTAGCAATCAGAAAATGCTTGGCATTTAAAATTGGGACCCTTCTAGTAACCTAATTTTTTTGCATTCACCTAGTCGGAGCCTGAGGATGCTAGCTATGTCTTTATTTTAGGTAAAACTCTCAGAAATATGTTTTTCACATTTTTGAAAAGTACTTTTGCAAAGTACTGTCGATTTCAGACACTGTTGAATGAATTTTATGAAGCTTTCGAAACTTCAACAGTACTTTTCTAGGCTTTGGGAAAATGACAGCAATTTTTGGCACCCCAAGGGCAAAAGAATGGTTTGGTGTTTTGGCCTGAATTTGAGGAAGGCAGCAACATCTCACAGATGTGTCTTTCAGTGTTTTTTGAAAATATATTATATGGCGTGAAAGTTACAGCACTCCAAAGTTGACGCCTTTTCCCATAGGATAACATTACTGCCTCCGACACATTACAGGAATCCTTTGGTGCCCTGCTGCAAAATAATGATTTGGTCTTTTGGGCTGAAATTTGGAAGGAACACAGCCAACATCCCACAGATGTGCCTTTTTGTAGTTTGGTGAAAAAATATCACAGGGAGCCAAAGTTATGGCACTCTCAACTTCTCTTTTTTCCCCATAGGATAATATTACGGCGTTTGCCACGCCTTTCAGGGCCTGTATCTCGGAAACGGTGCTAGATACGGACTTTTTGTCAGAAAAATGCTTAGCCCCCTAATTGGGGCTAAGTACAAAACTAGTCAGGAAAGTCATAAATGTATGACTTTTAAATTTTTTTTCTACGTCATATGGTTCCTGAGATATAAGCAATTTATTATTCCAACTACTCATTTTCTGCTCCGAGAACCATTATTATGCATACATTCTTTGTACTCACTGTCTTTCTTTATGCAGCTTTTGGGGAAAACCATCCTGTGCGCTTACATTACTGTTACCATTACCATTTTCACTTGCGGTTCCATTCCCATTTCAGTTACCGTTCACATCTACACCACCATGTGCGTTACCCTTTGTGTTTTCATTTGCACTTGCTTTGGCATTGTTTTTAACATTTCTGTGTACACTATTGTTTCTCTTTCGGTTTTGCTTTGTGTCACCTTGCGCATTACTATTTGCATTTGCGGGCACAATGTTACTATGTGACAAGACATCATGTGGTGGGAGGCCGTCGCTGCATTACATTCACTATTTCTGTTATCATTCTCAAAAAAGAAGAAATTAGAGGCAAAAACTCATTTATGCATTAGTTAGGTTGATCCACCTACAAAGTGAGGAATTTCAGTAGTGCTAGCTGAAAGCCCTTGGACCCCCTGCTTTACTTACCCCAACCAGCATTGGGTGTGGATAGGGTTGTTGGTCCTAACTCTCACCCCACTCCTCTTACACCTCTGCTTCTTACACATGATGGGGTGAGAGTTATGGCCAACAACCATAAAGTGCACCCCAATGCTGGTTGGGGGTGTGGGTAGGGGGGGCCTTCAACCCTAACACGGAATTTCCTCACTTTTGTAGGTGTGGAACAACCCTAACCAATGCATTAAATGGATTTTTTTGCCATATATATATATATATATATATATATTCTATGCAAAAAACTTAGTTAATGCATCAGTTAGGGTTCCTCTACAGCAAAAATGTGAGGAAATTCAATTTTAGGGCTCCCAACCCTTGCACCACCTCCACCCTGCCCCCACCAACAGGCATCGGGTGTGCATTGGAGTCATCGGCCCTAACTCTCACCCCATTCTCCTACACTGCACCACCTCAGCTTGTTTACACATGGGATGGGGTGACAGTTAGGGCCGATGATCCCAATGCACACCCAGATGCCTGTTGGTGTAGGCGGGGTGGAGGTAGGGTGCAAGGGGTGGGAACCCTAAAATCAAATTTCTTTACTTTTTTGCTGTAGAAGAACCCTAACTGATGCATTAATGACATTTGTTGCATAGAATTTCTTTACTTTTTAAGAAAGAATAGAAAAGTTCAGTCCCCGCGCTCCCACCAACTTGTAATTGTCAGGCCACATTACACACCCAATGACTAAAAAGTACATTCACAACAGCAAGGCCAGCCACCAAACAAATGTTAATCTAGTAGAACAATAGAAAATGCTGTCCACAAAACATGAACTGTGCCACACAATATGTCCACAAAAAATATATTGTCTGACACGTAGAAACCTCTATTAACATCTACAGGACATGCTGTCAACACCCTCCAAATTTCAAGTAAAAAGTCCAAGATATGACATGTCAAAATTTGACATTTTCATTCGTCAGAGTGGCACAGTTATGCACCTGTTGACATTTAACATACACAATGACTGAAAACTACATCCATGACACTAACACAAGGTATCCTATCAATTTCAAGCCACCACCACAAGCAAAATGCTTTCCGCAGAACGTAAACTTCACCACGCCATATCTCCACCCAAAAAATATTTTCTGACATGGAAACACTGTAATTTTTATCCACATGACATGCTGTCAACACCCTCCAAATTTCAAGTGGAAAGACCAAACCGTGTCTGAGATATAACATTTTAACATATGAGATTTTCATTCGTCAGACTGGCACAATTCCACACCTGTTGACATTTAACTCACACAATGACTGAAAACTACATCCATGACACTAAGGCTAGGTATCCTATCAATTTGAAGCCACCACCACAAGCAAAACACTGTCCACAACACGTAAAGTGTGTCACGCAATATCTCCACAAAATAAATTTTCTCTGACATGTAAACACCATAATTCACATCTATAGGACATGCCGTAAACACCCTTCAAATTTCAAGTAAAATGACCAAACCATTTCTGAGATATTCAATGTTAAATATAGGTAAAATTTCCCTATCTATTACATTATAAAAAATCTGGCCATCTTGTCCTTCCCTCATGATCAAAAATGGCGATCAAAGAATCTCGCGATCAAAGAATTTGCAGGCTCACGAACAAAGAATTAAAAATCTTATTAATCAAAAAATTGATGGAACTGCAGTATACCACCATGATGGTTCAACAGAACAAAGCCCTCTGAGTAAAACCCACCCTCATTTGACTTCCTAGGACACCCTTGGGCTGAGAAAATTGATTTTTAAATTGGGCCGTCTCATCCCTCACTCATGATCCACGATCGTGATCAAAGAATCTCAAGATCAAAGAATTTGTAGGCTCATGATCAAAGAATTTGCAGGTTTGAGAACAAAGAATTAAAAATGGTGAAACGTGAATTTTTCACTGATTTGAACCGAACCAATGGCATGCTTCGATAGAATAGACACTCCTGAGCAAAACCCACCTTCATTTGTGTCCCTAGCCCACCCCTGAGCTGAGATATTAGTGTTTTTTGGTCGCAATGCAAGATCGCGATCAGAGAATCTCACGATCAAAGAATTTGCAGGCTCGCGATCAAAGATCATTAGCAAGCTGCGAATTAAGATTTTAAAAGCTTATAACTCTATTTTGTGACTGATTTGGATGAAACCAAAGGCATGGCTCAATAGATCGGAGCCCTCTGTGTAAAACCCATCCAAGTTTTACTTCAGAAGTGACCCCTGAGCCAAGATGTTTGTGTTTTTCCAATCAGAAAATAAAAAACCAATTGGCGAACCTCGCGATCAAAGAATTTTGAAAATCCTTGTGGACAAAGATTCTTGATCCATGAGGCTGCAAATTTTTTGATCACCAGGCGGGACCAGATGGCCAGAACCCCATTCTTTCTTCACAAGATATACATATAAATGTTCCCATTGACTTATAATGGGAACTTAAAAGTGCCATAACTTTTGAATGCCTTAATATTTTTTCACCAAATAAAAAGTGGCATGTTCGGCCACCAACTCTCTTTAAAACAAGCTATCTTGCAGAGTGAGCACATGACATGATGGCCATGCAGGACCACATTCAGAATCTCAAAAGGTGCCTCCAAAATGGATAATTTTGCATTTTTCAGCGCTTTTGTACACAAAGACCGTCACTCCAACTGAAACACAATTTGACAAATCAAGAGATCTACATGCCCCACCATGTGTACCAAATTTCAGGCAAATCCATTGAATGGGTCCAAAGTTATTAATGTCCAAATATTTGACTTTCGTGACTGTAACTACTATTTGCGACACTATCCACTACATATATATATATATATATATATATATATATATATATATATATATATATATATATATATATATATAATATTGTATGTATGTATGTATATATATATATATATATATATATATATATATATATATATGGGGTGGTGGTGGTGGTGGGGCATCGGTAGGTAAGGCCATGCAACTACTAAGTGTGGTATGTGTGCAGCTGCAATCAGGGATGTGTACATTTGGTGTACATGGCCTCAGTTTTGCTGTTGATCTCCACTGAGCATGCAGTACCTGGTCGGGTGGGTGGGGATGTCTCGTAGTACATTTAGACAATTGTTTGTTATTTCTGTCACCTGCTGCTGGATGTCTGTCATTGGTTGTGTTGACTTGGTCCTCCCCATACTTGAATGTGTGTGTATGTGTGTGTCTGTGTGTGTGTGGTGCTGGGGGGTGAGTTCGGAGTTAGGGTTTTCAACCCTAACAGCGAATTTCCTCACTTTTGTCGCTGTGGAACAACCCTAACTAATGCATTAAACTGAGTTTTTTGCCTCTAATATATATATATATATATATATGTATTATAACTGAATGGTAGTGCAGTTATAGTTAGGGTTGAGTACCTGATTTAAGTTTAAATGGTGAAATTTTGCACCTTAATAACATTTCCACCATTTGACAGATTTGCCTGAAATTTGGCAGCCTCAGAGCATTAGCATCGATCTTAGGATCTGCCAAGTTTTGTACTGTTCAGATATAAGAGTGAAGTGTTATTAGGTGACATTCCATAGCACATTTATGCTTTTTTGTGCATTCTTTGCTCATGCCTACAGGTTGCATAGTTTGTGTGACTGGTCTGAAAACTTCAGGGAATGTGCAGACAGGGTCCCCAATGTGCCTTTTGAAGATTTCATGAAAAAATATTGAACTGTTCAAAAGTTATTCAAAAAACTATTTTCCCATTATAGTCAATGGGAAAAGTTAACAAAAAGTTTGACAGTGTCGCAAATGCAGTTTTTAGTGTTGCAAATGACCCCTGTAGTGTCTTGAGTCAGCCATTTTTTTTTTCAGTTACTGATCACAGAAATGCTTGCCAGTTAAAACTGGGACCCTCTAGGGGCACAATTCTTTTTGTTTACCTAGTTGAGCCCTGAGGATGCTAGGCATGTCTTTATTTTGAGGGTTAAATACCCCAGAAATAGGTTTTTGAAATTTTTGGGAAGAGTAGTGTTGCAAAGTAGTGTCTCACCTACGACACTTTTGTGATTTTTTTTGGCGAAACTGTCATTATTTGCGACACTACTATTCGACACTAAGGGGAAAATAACAGGAATTCTTTGCCACCCTGCTGCAAAACACTGAATTGGTCTTTTGGGCTGAAATTTGGAGGGAAGAAAGTCAACATCCCACAGATACACTTTTCAGTGCTTTGGTGACAAAATATTGCACAGATGGAAAGTTATGGTGCTCTGAAATTTACACTTTTTCCCATAGACTAGCCAGGAAAGTTATAAATAATGTGAAATTTACATTTTCTTTCTACGTCGTACGGTTCCTGAGATATAGGCAATTTAGTATTCCAAGTGCTCATTTTCTGCTCTGAGGCCCATTATCATGCATACATTCTTTGTACTCACTGTGTTTCTCTGTGCAGCTGTTGGGCAAAAACAGGATGTGCGCTTCCATCACTGTTACAGTTAGCATTCCCACTTGCATTTCCGTTACCCGTTTGCGTTACCCTTACTGTGTATGCCACAATATGCGTTACCCTTTGTGTTTTTTTGAGCTTGCATTTGTGTTACTGTTAGCATTTGCATTTCCACTACTGTTTAAGTTTGCATTTCTGTTTGCATCACTGTGCACATTTTCATTTGTGTTTGTGACCACCCTTCCATTTTCATTTCCGTTTGCATTTCTCTTTTGTTTGGCATTATCGTTGCTGTTACCATAATTATTTGTATTTCCAATTGTGTTACCATGACCGTGCACGTTATGGTTTGCATTTGTGTACATGCTTCTGTTTGTGTTTCCTTTGGCATTATTGTTGCTGTTACCATTTGCATTTCCAATTGCGTTACCATGCTCGTGCGCATTATGGTTTGCAGTTCCATACATGCCTGTGTTTGCGTTTACATTTCTGTTTTCTTTGCCATTATTCTTGCTGTTACCATTGCCATTTGCATTTCCAATTGCATTACCGTGCCCGCGCACATTACGGTTTGTGTTTCTGTATGTGTTTCCATTTGCGTTTCTGTTTCCTTTGGAGTTATTGTTGCTGTTACCATTACCATTTGCATTTCCAATTGTGGAACTGTGACTGTGCATGTTACAGTTTGCATTTCCATACATGCTTGTGTTTGCGTTTCCATTTCTGTTTCCTTTGGCATTATTGTTGCTGTTACCATTACGATTTGTATTTCCAATTGCAGTACCGTGACCGTGCATGTTAACAGTTGCATTTCTGTATGCCCTTGTGTTTGTATCTTTTTTTCTTTTTTATTTAGTTGTTTAACCAGGTATAGCACACTAAGCTGAAAGCTTTTTTACAGGAGCGACCTGGGAGCACAAGGAGGTTAAGTGACTTGCTCAGGGTCACACAGTATGCAAGTGGAAGCTGTGGGATTCAAACCCAGGTCTGGTCTGCTGGATGTCACCTAATTTGCAGCTCAGAGCCTTAGACCACTGCGCTATACTGCCTCATCTCCATTTGCATTACTGTTCACTTTGGCATCACTTTGCCGCTTGCGTATCTTTTACAGTTTGCGTTACCATTTACATTTGTGTCATCATGTCCGTTACCATTTGTGCTTTCATTTGTGTTGCAGTTACCATTACTATGTCACAAAAAATCACGTGGTGGGAGCATGGGACCGAAGGGCCTGTTCTTCCACCACCAAATTCCATTCATTATTTATAGTCTTCATTCTCAAAAAGAAGGGAAATTCATGGCAAAAAACTCAGTTTAATGCATCAGTTAGGGTTGTTCCAAGGTGACAAAAGCTAGGAAGTTCCATGTTAGGGTTGAAAACTCGCCTTCCACACCCCCACACCCCAACCAGTATCGGGGTGTGCATTGGGGTCGTCGGTCCTCTCACCCCATTCTCCTATACTTCCACACCTCAACTTGTTAACACATAGGATGGGGTGAGAGTTAGGACTGATGACCTCAATGCACACCCCGATGCCGGTTGGGGGGGCAGGAAGGAGGTGGTGGAAAGTGGGGTTTTCAACCCTAACATCGAATTTCCCTGCTTTTGTTGCTGTAGAACAATCCTAACTGATGCATTAAACAGAGTTTTTTGCCATGAATATATGTGTATATATATTACACACACACACACACACACACACATAGATGTATGTATAATTTTATTTTAATTTCAACTTGCAATTAGGCCTCATTTTAGCATTTTGTCTTTCATTGACTGTGCTGTTTAAAACACAAGGACACTTGCAATAAAAGTTGTAAGCTCATCTTACTATACGTGTATTAGGGAGACTAGTATCCCAAGGTTTTTGTATCAGTAGAATGCTTTTTTGGAACTCACTGAGACACTTTAAAATTTATGTGAGAAGAGCTCTCTACTTGTTGATAATTCTTGATAAACTTTGCCCTTCAGGGGCTTCTCAGCTGAAAGTACACTGATGTTAATTAGCTTCTCTCAAGTCATCTTCTATTATGTTTCAGAAGTACTATAAATCATTGCTACACACACACTGGGAGAGATGACCAAGCAAGTACTTTGAGACTGCTCTGCAGTTAGGTGCTGTTATCTGTCTTGCAGTAGCTCGACAAATGCTGCTTACCAAGTTGGACTGAAAAGAAAAAGTGTTTCTTGTAGTCACTGAAGAACTACAAGGCTGCCAAAAGAACTAGAATTAAACTATTTGGCTGAGCTCTGCACAGATATTTAGTCTGCAGCACTGCAAGGGTTAAATTGAAGGGCTGCAAAGCAGTGGAAGGATCATTTGAAAACTCCAAAGGAAGTGTTCTTTGATCTGAATCCTGTAGCTCATTTTTAGAGCTGACGCAACAGGGCTGCAGGCTCCGCCTACCCGCAGCCCTAAAAAACAGTGCCTCAAGGTCACCATGAAGAGCTTCTGTAGGTCACATGGTACATCTCTATACACTGAAGTTGCTTCACTTTGGTTTAGCAGTGTAAGTTAGTCAGTGGAGGAGATAGGAGACTGATAAATTTCTGAGCTACACAATGAGATATCAATCCTCATTTTTCAGTATTTTAACAGTTTTTTTATTATTCATGTGTAATTCTCATTTAATTATGTGAAAATATTAGGAATACTTTATTTTTTGTTTCTGCAAGAGGCAGCAGGAAGGGTGATCCAGAAGCCCTCTCCACAGTGCTGCTTATTTCCCCTATTTCTACAGCAGAAGCCCCCCCCAGGCCACAGCATACTACTAGCAACAGTATGTAGTGGCAGTGGCAGTGGCACTACCACCTATTAACCTTGCTTCAGTACCTGCAACTCCTGTCCCTGTAACTCCCTATTGCTGTGAACCACCACCTGAACCCCAAGAGAGAGAGGAGACTCCCTCCAGACCATCTGTCTCCTTCCCTTGACAGCAGCACAAGTCCTTCTTCAGACAGCCTGTCATTAAAATGTGGGCATAACTTCTGCCATCAGTGTAATCAGAGTCACTGGAAGGAGAGAAGTGTGGGTTATAGTTTTTCTCAATGTCAAAAGTCTTTTATAACTATATGCTACTCTAAGAACCTTTTGGCCTCCAGTCTGGTGGAGAACATCAGATATAGAACTTTGGCATCCAGAAAAATCTACCCTGCTGGAGGATCTGTTTCAGTCTCTTCATAGGCCCCTTCCCACATTTCCAGCTCCACGTAATGACTAAATTATATCCACATTGGGAAGAAATTAGCAGGCCATTCAAGTGCTTCATGTGGAAAAAGATGGAGTCTGTTGCTTACTCGATCCCAACTAATCTCTACCTGGCTACACCCATGAACACAGCTCATGCCAAACTTCTTCTGACAGGGACTGACACTGTTGTGGAGGAGTCAGAAAATTACTTTCTTTCCATAACTATGATGAGCAGTTCACATGATTCCTAGAAATACTGATCATGGATTCATTCAGCACTGGGTGTCACTACTGGAAAGTTGATGTTGATGAAAAAGGTGTTAGTTATCTAGGTGTAACAACTCTGGAAAGTGAATGAAAAGGCTAAGCAGTGGTTAAATTGGGATGTTTAGGTGGAGAAATCTTAGATCTAGATTTCTAGGTGGTGGAACTCTCCAATAGTAATACTAATAGCATAGTGAGGAGAAGCTAGAATCGGACATAGATCTAATAAGTGCACACAGTTGGGGTTTTGTTTGACTATAAGCAGGGTAACTGTCTATGTTAACTTTTGTACTGCTCCTCTTGTCATCACCTCCCCCACGACCACCAGCATGGATGACACACAGATATGGCAGAGAAAAATTTGGCCACATAATGCCCCCACCACTAAAGCTAACTTCTCCTTTCCTGCTATAATCATACAAGCAGCAGCAGACAACACCTCCATTAAGGGATTAGCAGTGTAATCTGAAAAATAAAAAAATTAAAAAATAGTTTACTGAGTGGATAGTGGCTAGTAAACCCCTTTCCATTTTTTTTTTGGTTGTTACCAAGACAAGGATTAACATGCACTGGTAAACAACGTTTTGTGAGGTTACATTGAAGAGCTTCTGCAGGTCATATAGTACAAATTAAGACAGCTTCATTTTCAGTTTTACATGGTTATTGAGACAGTGGAGGAGAGCAGAAGCATGAGAGAGCTTTCCAAACTGAAACTTTATCTTTCACCATTTTCTCAGCATTTTTATTCTTTTCCATTGTAAATCAATTATTTGTTTCCATATTAGTAAACTAGTTGTATTTTCTGACTTTTCTTTGCTATTTTGTTAAGCTCCATCAATGTTTCAAGGCAAATGTATACTTCTTTAAATGATTAAGGAACATTATAATTCATTTTAATGTGACTGTGACCGTGAATGAAAGAGGAGACTCTGTCACTTCATATTGGAAGAGGTAGATGGGTTGGCGTTGATGCAAGTGAATGTATATTTCTTCAAATGATTATGGAAAATTATAATTTATTTTAATGTGACTGTAACTGTGACCAAGAGCAAGGATGTGAGTGCAAAGCATGTGTTCCATCAAGGCAAAGCTTCCTGAATCACCATCTGCCTCCATTACCTGCTAGAACAATGGATGGGTGGCAGTGGGTGTTCCTGAGGATGATATATGCACTGCAACAGTGGGTATGCTGATGCAAATAAATGTATATTTCTGTCAATTATTCTGTAAAATGTAATTTTTTTGAATGTGACCATGACTTTTAATGTGACTGTGACCATGAAGGAAGGTGAAGAGCCTCTGTCACTTCATTTTAGATGCAGTTGATGTGTTGGAGTTAATGCAAGTAAATGTATATTTTTTGTATAATTATAATTTATATTAATGTGACAGTGCATTTTAATGTGACCATAACTGTCACCATGTGTATGATATGAGCATGGACATGAGCACATAGCATGTGTTCCATTAAGGCACAGCTCCCTGTATCACCATCTGCCTCCATTACCTGCTGGGACAGTAGAGGGGTGGCAGTGGGTGTTTTGGGGGATGATTTATGCACTGCCACAGTGGGTGAGTCGACACAAGACAAGGTATATTTCTTTAAATGATTCCATGAAATTAAATTTATTTTAACATGATCATGACTTTTATGTTTTAACATGACTGTGACCATGAAGGAAGGTGGAGAGCCTCTGCCACCTTATTTTAAATGCAGTTGATGTATTGGAGTCAATGCAAGTAAATGTATTTTTTTTTTTATCATTATGCAAAATTATAATTTATTGTAATGTGACTATGACTTTTAACATGACCATAACTGTGATAATGTGTATAATATGAGCATGGACGTGAGCACAGAGCATGTATTCCATTAATGCACAGCTTCTTGTATCACCATCTCCTTCCATTACCTGCTGGCAGAGTACAATGGTGGCAATGGGTGTTTTGGCAATTGATTTATGTACTGTGGCAGTGGGTGAGTCAACACATGTAAATGTATATTTCTCTAAATGATTCCATAAAATTAGATTTATTTTAACGTGACCATGACTTTTAAGTTTTAACATGACTCTGACCATGAAGGGTGCATCTGCCACCTCTTTTTAGATGCAATTGATGTATTGGAGTTGACAACAGTAGGTATATAATTTTTAATTGATTATGGAAAATTATCACTTATTTTAATGTGACTGTGACTGTGACAATGTGTATGATGTGAGCATGTATGTGAACACAGAGCAAATGTTCCATTAAAGCACAGCTTATCGTGTCACCATATGTCTTCATTACCTACTGGGAGAGTAGAGGTGGCAATTGTTGTTTTGGGGGAATGAGTTGTGTACTTCAACAGTGGGTGAGTCGATGCAAGTAAATGTTTATTTCTATAAATTATTCTGTAAAAATTAAATTTACTTTAATATAACTATGACCTTTTAAGTTCTAACATGACTGCGACTGTGAAGGAAGGTAGGCAGCCTCTGCCCCCTCATTTTAGATGCAATAGATGTGTTTCAGTAGGTACAAGTAAATGCATATTTTTAAAATAATTATATAACACTGTATAATATTTTTATGAGTTCATGACCTTTATCCTGACCAAGACCATAAAGAAAGTAGGAGACTCCTAAATACCGTAAGTCAATAAAATGCATTCCAAATAAATATTAACTATATCTAAGTGTTCCCTACCCTAATTGAGAAAAATATTTTACTTAAGCACACAAACTGTGCTACTTAAATAAAATAACATATCACAGAGTGCAGACTTTTAGAAGGTGATCAAGTAAGGATTTACCCACTACAGAGTGTGGATTATTGTGGAATTACTCCAAGCTTGAGGGAGGGGGCTGTCACATAAGGCCATAGGCCAAGTGCTAACAACCACCCAGGCATGGATTAATTCTCCATGTAACCCATGCTCTGGAGTGGGTTAATTCACTTTTAAAATAGCCAGGAAAAATGGGGACTATGCAGTTACATATTATGTCTGTCTGTGAATAACATGGTGTGATTTGCTTTGGACCCATTTTCCCTTGCCATATTATAAGACTGCCTTAGTAACTGTAATCTTCTGCTTTTACCACCGGACTTCACAGAACTGCCACCCTTGATGATGTGCCAAAAAACCCTGGAATGTGCTGCTCTGAATTCAACTGAAATAAAACATTGTGGCTCATACATCCATTACCTACAGTGCCACAACACGTTTGACTGCAGAGTCCAGCAAAGACCTGTGAGGAGAAAGCACTACCAGGAGTCGGGGACAGAGACATGCAGCAGGGACCCTAAGAGCCTGGGACAACAGCACGATCTGCTGTGAAGCCCTGTAAGGAGGGAGTGGTAACAGGAGTTGGGGATAACAGTGCCATAACATATTTTGCTGCAGAGCAGCCTGATGAATACCTGTAAGGTGGGAGTGCTACCAGGAATCAGGGACACAGATGTGCAGCAGGGGACCTAACAGCCTGGGACAACAGTGTGATCTGCTGTGAAGACATGTAAGAAGGGACCACTAACAGGAGTTGGGGACAGGGACATGAAGTGGGGGACCTAACAGTGCAGAGAGAGAGAGGGCTAGCAAGAGTCAGGGGAGGGCTCAAAGCAAGAAGCGGAGGGCTCAAAGCACTCATGGATGACAGGAGGGAGGGCTTGCAGCACTCAACTAGAGCCGGGCCTGCTCACAAATGACATGAGACATAAAGTAGGAAGTAAAAGAATCAGCAGTACTGAGAGCAACATCCTACAAACTGGCCTCCTATACTTTACTCACAGAGTGACTGAACTATTCTTGTTGTTTCTTGGGTTCTGCTGGGCTGGCTGTGTTGTCTGAAGGTTGTCACCTTTGTTTGACTGTGTAGCAGTGTTATAAGGTCGCAGTGCAGATGTTTAATTTCCACAAGTACCATGGCATGCCACTATCCGAACCAGAAAGCCCCTAGCCCAGTGTGGTTTAAAAGCATGACATGAACAGTTTCAGCAAAATAAGTTAAATCAAACTGCATCTACACGGCTGCGCTGAAGGGGGCATTTAGCGACCTCAAGCACTAAGTCTCAGCTGTGTAGAGAGCAACCATGGATTAATTGAGAATTAATCCACGGTCAGTTGATACCTGGTGACGAATGGGAGTGGGCCATTTCCCCTGGCAATGTTATAAGAAGACATACAAGACTGAGGTACCAATAAAGAAGTTATTTTAAGTATTACAGTAAAACTGTAACCTCAATAACCAAACAAAATTACTACAATCAACATTCAATTTAATTCAATTTTTATTTTACCAGGAATAACACGGTTCCATATCAACTTGGTGAAACAATTTGGACGAGTGCAAAATAGGTGACACAATAACAGCTACCATCATCACAGTGAGTCCACATAACAGCATGGCACATAAGAGCTACATTTCACCATTCAGTTGCAACGGCTCAGGACATTCATCAGGCACACCCTTTCAGTACCTCCTGCACCCATAGCACTGGTATCACTTGCTGTTTGTGGGGGCTCCACCCTGCACCTCCACGAGGGGCTAGTGCCCCCACCCACCATTATTTCAATCATCCCCACCCATGGTGCATATTGATATGGGCATCCTAGCATACCCAAATTCACCAATACCCCTAACGTAATTTTGTGCCAGTCGCTGTTATGGGCATTGCTCTTATTGAGTCGTCCATATGTATTCACTATTATATACTCACTGTTTTCACGTGATACCAAATAACACCATTGAGCGGGCTCATTTACAAGGTGGTCCTGGAAGGACACAACAGAAAAAGGCAATACAAGTACATAGAATACCCTCCAAAATAAAGTCCCTAAATCTGGTTCAATTAATCACCTCCCCCACCCAGCTCAACAACGAGTCCCAAAAATACACCCTGATTGACTGGGCCTTCACTTCCCAGCCCAACAGAGTAGTAGCCGTTGGTATTCTCCCAGATTCCCTTAGTGACCATCATGTGATCTTCTGCATCCACAAAGTTCATCATCCCAAAGCCCCCCTAAACTTCTGTATTTACGCTCCTTCCACTCCCTACATTTAGGCACCCTGCTAAATTATCTTCTCCATGCTGACTGGACCACCATCACCTTGGTAACTTCTATCAACACCACCTTCAGCAATGTCCACTCCACATTTATGGAAATCTGGGATTGCCATGCACTCACTAAGTTAACTAGGGTCAGAGGATCCCACCATCCATGGATCTCCACCGAGCTTCTGGCATGCATACGAGCCAGGGACCAGGCTTGGAAGGCCTACACACAAACTAGGACTCCCATTATATTGCTCCATTACAAGCAACTCTGAAATGCCTACACAAAAGCTACTAGATATGCCAGGGCTCATTACTGCTTGGCTTCTTTCCATACCAGCATAAACCACCCTTCCAAGTTCTGGAAGGTAGTCAGATCACTTTTCTATTCTCCTTCAAGTCCCCCGATCCCAACCCTTGCCAGTGGTACTGCCGCTATCTCTGACCTTTCTTCTGTTGCAGCCACATTCAACTCCTTCTTCACATCCTGTGCCTCCTCCTTGCTCTCCTCCCTTCCTGTTTGCCTGTCACCTCCCTCCACCGTTATTCCCATCACTGCCACCACAAGCCAGTTTCCCTTCTCTCTTTTTACCCCATCTAAAGCCTTCAAGGTCCTCCTTTCCTTTAACCCCTCAAAAGGCATGAGCCCAACTGGACTTGATCCCAAATTACTCCACCTCTCCACATCTGCCATTGCTGCTCCACTGGCCTCTCTCCTCAACCTTTCCTTTTTCCAATCCTGAGTTCTTGCTAACTGGAAACTCTCTACTGTCATCCCTCTCCCTACATGTGGCAACCCCACCTCCACTGGGAACTATCGCCCTGTCTCCCTACTACCTATACTAGCTAAAATTCAGGAAGGCATTGTCCTTACCCAGCTCACCCCCTACATTGACTCCATCTCTTTTATCACACTATTGCTGCCTGGATTCCACAAGTCCCACTCCACCACCACCTCCCTACTACATCTCACAGATTCCATATTCTCCAATATGGATCTGGGTCATGTAACCTATGCCATATTCGTCGACCTGCCAAAAGTCTTTAACACTATTTCTCACTCTCTTCTTTTCCAAACTCTCGCTGGTGCTGGGCTGAACCCCACCACCACGGCTTGGTTTCACTCTTACATGATAGGCAGAACCCAATCCATCAAGACTGCTTCCTCCTTCTCCTCACCTTCTTATCACCACTGGTGTCCCAAAAGGCTCAGTTCTTGGTATTATATTATTTTCTATCTTCCTTAATGACCTTCCTTCTGCCTGCTCGACTGCACATATCCATAAATATGCAGACAACATCATTGTCTACACATCTAGGATGTCACATGTTGATGCCCAGACTAGACTACAGCTGGATTTCACTAAGATTCAGAAATGGCTTCAGTCAAATCAACTGTTTCTGAATGCAAAAATACAGTCTCCACGTCTTTTGGCACCAGACAGAGACTGTTTTCTTTGCCTCTCGCCCAGTGTTCCACACACTGGATGGTAATCTGATTGAGAGCATCCCCTCTTTAAGACGCCTTGGGGTCTGGTTAGACCACCATATGAACTTCTAAGCACATGTGAATACAATCCATAAAATCTCCACCACAAGCATGGTGCATTTTATAGAAATAAGGATTGTGTCCCTCAATCAGCCTGTCATGCTATTGACTATGCAGACATAGTCTACAGTGCCATCTCCAAAACCACTCTGGCCAGACTGGACACCCTTTTCAACTCCTTCTGCTGCTTCATACCTTCCTGCTTCCCTCTAACTCACCACTGTAACCTTTACACAGCCGAGTCCCTTCCTTCACTGGAGTCTAGGCGCATAGCCCACTGTGCCACTTTCATGGCCTCATTCTGGAATGTGTCCCTCCCCTGTTACCTTTCCTCTCTCATCTCTGCCTCACCACAGAGCTCATACTCACTTCGGGGTCTGACTCTTACTCCATTGCCATCTCTCTCCACTCTGCCAACACTGTCCAATATGCCTTCTCCTATCACCGCCCTAAGCTATCGAATGCTTTTCCATTAAATATCCAACATGCATCACTCCTGTAACTGGTTCTACCCTTCTGTGTACCTATATAGCCCACTCCTGCTCCTGCCAGACCAATTGACCTCCTCGGGCTCTGCCTCCCAATTTGCCTATGATCCATTCCCTCTCCCTTCACTGCATAGTTGTGGGCTGCCTACACTGGTCTATGGTTACCTCTAAAATGACACATTTTGCTCTTCCTCATACAGACATACAACTATGTAGTTATATATATATATATATACACTGTGTGCTTGGTTCCAACTATGCCCTGTCTTTTAGCATCTTTCTGTTTTGCCTGGCTTATGTATTTTTACATCAAGAATCATTTCCTTGTACACAACTGATATTGGTTATAGTGAGCCTTTGCATTTATATGTACTTAATGGTGGTAGCGCTTATTGTATACATTGTATCTGCAAACTGTTTATTTGCTCTTGTCACCCTAAATTGCTTAATTTGTGCACTGTTCCTTATCTGTAATTTGTTGTTTTGTTGATTGCTCTAAAGTGCTCAGCTCTTCTTGCACCTCAACTTCCCCTTCCCTCCAGGACATACCTGGAAATGAGCAGTCCTCCTAAGTGTACCTTCCCGGTGAAACATTTTAAATAAATAGATAAAAAAATAGAGTATCAATACAAAACAATGGACATTATGTTTATGCAAGTGGAATTGTCAAATACAAATACATTTGTTGATTCTTCCTAACAATGTAGATCTAGGTATGCAACAAAACAGCACTACAGTAATAAAGTAACACTAGCCTGACAAAAAATAATAATTCACTAAAACACACAATACTGTTCTAGAGAAATAAAATAAATCATAGAAAATGGGAAAAATAAGATGAAATCTTGGGGAAAACAACACTAGTGCTCACAGACAGGGCTGCCTTGCTTGCAGCTAGCTAAACCAGCCCCCTCCCCCACACAGCACTGCTTTACTGCACAATACAAAACCACTACTTTAAAGTGAATAAATCTGAAAAAGTACTAAAACAAATTGCTAATCTAGCTATACAATGCACTCCAGATCCATCTAGAAGTGATTTTCTTTTCCAAAATGCTCCATGTTTAAAGTGTTTTAAAAGGTTTTTGGGCGCAGAACTTCAGGGACAAACTTAACTCCAACTCTTCAAAAGACTACACTGAATTCAGCCTACACATTTCATGCAGCTCATTTCAGTACCATGTGACCCCCCCATTTCCATGATACATTGCAAACTTCACCTGTGGGACCAGCTTCATTGGCAACATTAATAAATTCACCATTCAAGAAGTTAGCCCTATGCTGTGAATTGAAACTTTGCAGGACAGATTAACTTTGCAAATTCTTGTGAATTCACAAATTAATCCACAAAGCAAAGTTAATCAACTTCATACACTTCTAGCTAGAAGAACTGCAACACTGGGTGCACTGTCTGTGGCCTGTCAGTTTGACCTCACCTGGGTCATGATGTCCTTGGTCCTATTGGAGGTCCCAGACCCTCTTTTTAACCTCTTCCTTGGTCCGCTCTCTGACACTGACAGCATTCACAGCCTCTGTCCTTGTACCAGGCTTTGCTTATCTTTGACCTGGTCCCCCTCCATCAGTTGACCAGATCTTCATGCTCCAGATATGCACCTCTTCTCTGAAGAGCATAAATTTTTTCTGGCACCATGATTCATCATCTGTCTTGCTACCTGCTTGAAATATGAAGGACAGACAGCACTGAACATTGTAGATAGACTGCAGAGCAAATGTGCAGTGGTGCGCAGGCTCTAGAGCCCCCTGTCCAGGAGCCATACATATTCCTGCATATCCATGTCCAACACGCATCCAGCTGCCTGTCTATCACTGCATCTGACCATGTGCAGATACAGCAATAGTCTAGTCCTGATACAACATAAACACAGTGCTATGATCACCATGTCCTTACTGTAAGGCATGCCACAGGCACTTACCTCTACCATCTACAGTTATGTTGTGGAATCTGGGTGGAGCATTTTGCTTCTTTTATATGCTGCAGGCACAATTAGGCATGCTAATGAATGAATACATTCCAGTAATGACATGCGAATGTGTTTTTTGCCCATATAATGTTAAATGAATTCATTTGTATGCAATGTGTGAATATTGCAGTTTGGGCCCAAGCACAATCATACTTACCCATATCAGATCACTGACACCTGCCATCTAAGATGAGACCATTGAGAACAGTTACATGGTTTCCCTCCTGACATGCGGGTTCATGTCACACTATACTCCTGTCTGCAAACTCCTGTCTGCAGAATAACTACATATAGGAATTAATCTCCCTGCATCCTGGACTGTGAAGTAGAAGCACAGTGGAGGAAAAGGTGCTGGCAGTATAACCTAGAGATTAGAGTAGTGCATTGTGAATGAGCTTGGTACATCCAAAAGATCTGGGTTTGATTCCCACAACCTCCACTTGCATACTGTGTGACTCTAAGCAAGCCACTTAACCACCCCAGTGCTCCTGGGTTGTCCCTGAAAACAGGCACTTGTGCCTAGTGGGCCTTACCTGGTCACCAAGGAATAAAAAAATAAATAAATAAAAGATGGAAATTGTGACTGAGTTTTGGAATCAGTATGACACCAAGGAAACACACAGCTAAAGCTACTAAGCCAGTGAAACCAACCACACCAATTGTCAAGTCTATAAGGCAATTTGAAATATAGACTAAGGCTGAACACCAGAATTCAAAACAAACAGAAGCAGACAGAGAGACCCAGCCAAGTTTGAACAAAGTAATGTCCACTGCCCAAAATATGGAGCACTCACCAGGATTAGAATTACCTGGAGCAGTGCCATTCTCTTGTTTCCTCAATCTGGCACCAATATTTTTGAAGAAATCAGAATCCAAGGGATGGCAAAGTGGAGAGGGAGAAGCACAGAAGATGCCTCCTAGTGCGGGACCTTTGAGAGTTAGTTGTGGGCAAAAAGAAATTGGAAAATCTCCCCTGCTGGAACAAGGGGCTGAACAAGCCACAGAGCAACACCTGAGCAAGCAACATATTTCAAATGCCCGGCATTTCACACAACAGCAACTCCCCGAGCAAGACATGGCCCTGGACAAGGTTTGCCAACAAACTGCAACTATCTTGTTATCACATTCCATAGTACAAAAAGTACATGTTTTTGAAAGCTGTTTTTTCAAAGGCATTGGGCCTGCAAATGCAACTGGATAACATCAAAAAATGGGGACTTGAATGTTAACCGTACAAGCTCTCTATAAATAACTAAAACCAATAATGGGGGAAGAAATACAACTACTACAGGTTTAGAAGCAGACAAGGGGGAAAATTTATACCAGCCATCCCAAATGGTAAGAAGTAATTCAGTAGAGGTCTTACTAAATATTCTGCAACATTTAGAGTTTGAAAATAGAAGGGACATGACTGAGATCCTAAACATGAAGAAAAATCAGAAGCAAAACTTCAGAAGCCGTTTTTCAGAATCAGCAGAATGGAAGAATCAGAAAACCAAGATTGGGAAGGTGTCAGCCCCACCACCACCACCATAGGCAAAGATAATAATTGACCAAATAGGCAAACTGACTACTGAAATTGATAAAGGGAACAAAGTAATGGAACAGAAACTAGATTTTTTCCAAAACACTATTATACAGCTTTTACATAATCAAAAACTAAGGTTGGACCTGAAAGAAACATATAGAAGAATCTCAGACCTTGAGGAAGAGCAGATCCCTATGAGAAGGAAAATTTCTGATATAGAGCAAGTTAACAAGGGATTTAAAGACAAATTAACCAATTTCAAAGCCAAAGCAAGAAAAAAAATATATAAGAGTACTAGGTGTTCCAGACTCTTGGGACCATGACAAACCATTAAAATAAATCCTAAATCAAATAATGGCAGTACTCTTGGAAATGGAAACAGCAAACATTCAAACTGAAACAGACAGAAAATGATGAATATATAGGCCTGAATCTAAATCACAGGTCCCCTCAAGATCTATAATTGTAATTTTTTTTAAATTACAAGCCAAAGAAAATCTGATGGATGCTGTTTATAAAGAGAAGCTAGTGTCTTTAATGGGGACATCAATCTCTATCTATAATGACTTGCCACAGAACCTGATACAAGAAAGGAAAAAAAGTTTGATAATTTAAGGAATAAACTATAGTCAAAAGGGTTCAGAGCCACAATAGTCTACCTGGCCAAGATGAGAGTATTTTTGAATGGAATCAGATACACAAATGACACAACCAAGGAAGCTGAAAAATCCTTGAAAGAAAAAATCAGAGACTTTAATTTTTTTTAACTCTTTTTAACACCCCCTCTTGATCCACTAACCTTCTTTCTGGTGGGAGCACTCAACTACAGCTCTACCCACCCACCTGAAGCCCCTGGTTACATTTCCCCAGATGTCGGCATCCTCTCCTCCACAGCACCACTCTAACCCCCAGCTCTGAGTCCCTGGGAAGGACTGCCATTCTTCAGGTACTCTATCTAGAATTCTGGCATGCAACACTGCTTCTGGGGAGGCCAGGAGAGCTTTCATTAGGCCCAGCATTCGACATGGGGCCAATGTTGCTGGATCCCACCTTCACTTGTCAGTGGGAGTTTTTTTTCTTATGCATTGGTTTACACCCCCGCCTTCCCCCCACTCGGATGTGCAGTGATGACCCGCGTCCACTGAGCTCCACCCTTGGTGCCATATGGCTGCATTGCAAGCACCAGGCTACCTCTGACGGCTGCCAGAGGTCATGCTGGAGTGATGCAATGCACTACACCCTCCCTGGGAAGGGAGAGACATCCATCAGTTGCTCAATCCCTTCCCACCCCTGCCAATCCCCAATGGCCCCGGCTCGTTCCCAAGCCCAGGTCACCAGCATGGTGCGAGGTGAGGTGTCTAACGCCTTAACCCTCAGCGCCACTGAGCCAGTCATCAGAGACTTTTTATAAAGATGAGATAAAGGAAAATGAAGAAGTGAAGGGTTTTGGGCTAAGACTAACACCTCTAAAGGGGTAAGGGGAGAAATGGAAATAAAAAAATCTATTCATTTTTTGTTTTCTTCCATATTGCATTTTTCCTTAATTTTCCATTTTCTCCCCTTACACTCAGCTTCCCCTCACAGCATGAAAGTGCATGTGCACAGGCACATGCAAATCACGTTTCCATGCTTCTCTGTCTCCCAACCTCCAATGCTTCCCTTTGGCCTCTACTAGGGGGCAGCCAAGGAGCAGGATGACAACCCCCCCTCCCCAGCTGAGGAGAACAGTCCATCAGACACTTGATCCTCTCCCTTCCCTGCTGATCCCAACAACCTGAGGTTGCTCCCGGTACTGGGTTGTCGGCACGGCATGAGGTGTGGTGTCCAGTGCCTCAACCCTCAGTGCCACTGGGCTGGCTTCTAAAAAGTTTATTCTAATTAATATTAATGCTTTCTTTTATTAGACTATGGTATGCAAGAATGATCAACCATGGAAGAAAAAAAGGAATTTTTTGTTTGTTTTCTTGGGAATGCTGTTCCCTAACATATCTTGTAATTTGCTGAATTGACAACACTCTGAATATTACAGAATATTTTTTCAAAGTTACAAGACAAAAGAAACTCTTGAGAAGATCCTAAAAAAACATACTGGACTTGTTCTATTAGAAATTAAGTAATTTTTCCTAGAAGGCATAAGAGTTATATGGGGGAACTGTAGGAGGAGGGAAAATGCATGGCGGTACTAAATTAGGTACAAGGAGGGCCCTGAGTGAATTGGGCTAGCAGAGAGGGATTTGTTTTTGTGTAAGTGTTCTGGTATATTTTATTAGGGTTATGAGGGAATGGAAGGGAGCTAGAAGGAGCTATATCTTAATCCAAACAATTGCTTGTGCTATTGGGTATATGGTTTAGTGGGAGGGTCTACCATAGAGACAAAGGATGGAAAATCTCTTGATGGGAACACAGTATTTTTTAGCTTTTACAAATGTTTTTTATAACTACATACAATAATGAAATATTTAGGTGTGTCTCTCTGAATGTCAATGAGAGCAAGATTACTGAATTACCTAAAGAAAACAAGGGCAGACTGTATAGCATTGTAGGAAACCCATTTGAATAAATCCAAAATGTTTAAACTTCATCACATCATTGCAGTATAATAGCAAATTATTCTGACACAAAAGGAAAAATTGTAATTTTGAAAATGCAATGTTATGTGTCAAAAAATAACAGTTGCTTCCAAAGATGCTGCATTTATAGATTACACATCTTTTTGTAGCAGAAATAACATAAGGATTAATACAAATAGAAGCAAAAAACATAATACTTTTAGGGGACCTAAATGTTTTATTGGACCCAGCACTGGATAAAATATCTACAACTACATACTTTAATAAGGGACATACAAAACTAATATATATTTTTTATTTACAAATTCATGACATTGTGGATGCCTGGAGGATGTTAAACCCTAATTAAAATAATTTTCTCATCATGATACAAAGAAGAAAGGGTTTTTGAGGATTGATTATATATTTATTTCAAAATCTTTAGTTAATGAGATACAATATGTCAAACATCACTATATTATACATTCAGTCCATGCATAGTATAAATGGATGTAAGAATTAAGGACTTGAAGAGATTTTTTTCAGCAGGTTGGAGGTTTAATAATGTATTGCTAAAAGATCAAGAATACATTAAAAAAGTTCAGAAAACAATTAGCGAGTATTGGTACTTTAATTGTGATGGCAGTATACCAGTATATAAGTTATGGGACCCCTTAAAAGCAATAATTAGAGGGGTAACATTATCATATCAGGCCTATATTAATAGGGAAAATAAAAAGGATCACACTAGTAATAACAGATTACATTAATTACATAACCTTCTCATAGATAACTATGAGAAATATGGTAAAGAATGACATCAGTTAAAATTAAGGAAAACAGAAATGAATAACATAGAAGTCCAGAACAATATTTAAAAACTAAAAAAGATAACATGCATACAATGAGACAAATCAGGAAAAATACTGGTGACCCTATTAAAAAAAACAAAAAAGGAATATAATAACAAGATTAGAAGATGAGCAAAGTAACATTGAAATGTCGAAAATTGTCTGAAACCTACAAAAATATTTATCAGAGACAAAACTTTTCAGATAAAAAAAGTTTGACAATTATAAATGCTGAACTAAAACAGTTACACTGTAATGAGTCCCCTCATATGGCAAAAGAAGTTATTGAGATTAGAGGTGTGTGAAAAAGAACTTCTGCAGCTGGAATTCAAGTAAAAGTCTTACTTTCACTTCTGCAAAATTTGGGAAATTAATTTCCTAACTTTTGTGGAAAATTCCATCTGTGATTGCTGACCAAATGCCCAATAAAAGCCCTGTTGGCTAGCAGTCTCCTTCCACCACCTGCCTGATGTGTAATTAAAAAAGCCCTGGTGGCTAGCAGTCCCTCTGCCCACCCAATCACCTACCTGATCTGTAATTGAAAAAGCCTGGTGGCTATCAGTCCCTCCCTCCACTCAATCATCTATCCAAACTTTAGTAAAAAGATCCTTGGTGGTTAGTGGACCTTCCCCTACCCCATCACCTGCCTGACAAAAGCCCTTGTGGCTAGTGGTCCCTCCCCCCACCCAGTCACTTAGCTGACGTATCCAGTAGTCAATGTAAACAGCCATCCCTATCTCCCATAGAGTATTATAAATATTTTTTTTCCCCTGGTGGTTTAGTGAACCCCCAACCCTATCCCTGATCCTCAGTCTATGAACTAAAATGTTATTCCCTAGTGGTCTAGTGCACCCCCCTGCTCCCCCATCCAAGTAGGTCATGTCCTTCCATACAACTCCTCCCTTCCCAAACCCCAGCAGGCAACCAGCATAGCCATCCTCCCTCTGCCATGGTCCAGCTGCCCACTGAGCTGTCAATGAATGAGTGTCTGCTTGTACAAGCACAAGCTCGTTTAATGAAGCTTAGTGGGTGGCCAGCCTATGGTGGAAGGAAGAGGACTGTGCTGGTCACCTACTGGGGTTCATGATGGGGGAGAGTGGGGTGGTGAGACACTACCTGCTGGTATGGAGGTGCACTAGATCAGCAGAAAATAACATTCTAATTCACTGACTGGAGGTTGGGGATAGGAAGGGCTTTACTAGACCACCAGGGAAAAAATGTTTAAATTACTATATGGGAGATAGGGATGGCAGGTTACACTGACTACTGAACACATTGGGTGGGTGATCAGGTGGAAGGAGGAACCACAATCCAACAGAGATTTTTTAATTACTGGTCAGGTGGGTGCTCAGGTTGGGGGAGGGACCGCTAGGCACCAGGGCTTTTTTAATTTCAGGTCAGGTAGGTGATCGGGTGGGTGGAGTCACTAGCCACCAGGGAATTATTACTTTTATTTTGGGCAGAGCGGTGGGGGGGCACTGGACTCTAGGAATAATATATTTTTTTCCTTCCACCTATATCTGAGTGGAACAGGGCAAAATTTCACCCAAAACATTCAGAAGCTTTCCAATCTGCCAAAGGCAGAAGTTTGAAAACTTCCATGAAAGTTGTCAGATTTTGCGGACATACTGCTAAGTCAGAAATAACCACTTTTGCACACCTCTAACTGACGTACTTAAGGGAATGGCAAAAATAAAAGTCAAGGTATGGATACCTTTATAACAGAATTCTACTGCACCTTTAAGGATTTCTTAACTCCATGGCTTACATGGATGTTTGAGGAAATAAGCAATGAGGAACAAATACTAAAGTCAATGCAAGAAGCAAAACTATTTTAATACTAAAAGAAGGGAAAATTCCTAAAGAAATTACAGCTATAGGCCGATTGCCTTGCTAAATAAGGATTATAAAATTTTTACCAAACTAATAGTTAATAGAATGAAAGAGCCATTGCCAGAATGCATACATCCAGATCAGTTCGGGTTCATTGGAGGAAGAACCATGTTTCATACAACGAGAAGACTGAAGGCCCTGTTTTATTATGTTAAGAACTCAAAATCAGAATACCATGCTGTTGCGACTGATGCAACTAAAGCTTTCGATTTTTAGACAGGAAGTTCATGTTTCAGTGTTTGAGGCGATGGGGCATTCCTATATCACTTTCAACACCTGTCATGCAAATTTATCAAAAAAACAGAACCTTCTGAAATTCTGAATGGTGTTAGACAGGGCTGTCCCCTGTCCCCAGTATTGTTTCTTTCGTAACTAGAACCTTTTTTTTTTTTGATATTTTATGTTTATTCTTTTTTCAAGAAAAAACAAACATACATTTGCTATACTTTCTTTCAATTTTACATATATAAATCAGAATGAGGGCGCCACTCCTCTTAATACTAACTACTGGACCATTAAAAGAACTTATGATACGTCTTTGGGGGGTACCACCATTGTAATAAAATACAAAATACATAATAGATTGTCTGTATAGAGTCCAAGAGCTGCATGGTTAAATTTCTGTTAAAACTGTAGTAATGACTATCCAGTCTCTTTCCCTGAATTCGGGAATCAGGAAACCATGCTTGTCCACAATTAGTACACTGAAAGTGTATTAATAATAAAGGAACTTGTCAGGCCCTAAAAACAGCGTTTCTGTTAAATCTAAGTTATTTCAGGCGCTGAAGTATTCATATTCAAATATAAACATTTAATAACAACAGAGCTAGATATTGTCATAAAAAGCCTAAAAATAAACTGAACTAGGACATAGCGTAAAGTTAATAGAAATCAAACATTAAAGCCTTCTACATCCCATCCCCTTGTCTTTTATATAATCCACCTAGAAATTAGAAATTAAAGATAACGTGCTCATTGGGTGGGAGAAGGCATTATTCACTGAATTACTCTGCATTCACCCTCCCGAACCTTTACCAGTTCAAAGTAAGTGTCCGCATAGATAGATTAGATTTTCAGGTTCCCTCTTCTTCTGATGTTGGATCATCCTCTTCAGTATGTGTCCGAGAAGTCGGGAGGTTCCGTTGGGCCCATTTAAGAGCCTCTGCTGGGTCCGAAAAGATGTATATTTTATTCCGGTGGACGATCCTCATTCGGGCTAGGAAGATCAAACCATGAGGTACTCCTGCTTCGCGTAGAAGCGCCTTAACCCCGTTGAATCTTTTCCTCCGTTGTCTTGTGGCATAGGAAAGGTCCGGGAACATCCTTATTTGTTGGCCATCGTGCAATAAGATTTTTTTCCTCCTAGCTAACGCCAGAAGGTAATCTCTCGCTCCCACTCCGTTTAGCACCATCACAACAGTACGTGCGGCATCTGGATTATCCTGGCGGCCACGAAAAGCAACAGGATACGCCTTCTGCATATTTTGTACGGCCTGAGTCACCTCTTCTCCCAACTGGGTTATGATCCACTCTTGGAAAAATAACACCAGATGATCCCCCTCACAGCCTTCGGTGAGTCCAGGAATCCGTATGTTGCTGGCCCTGACCTAGTTCTCCAGCATCTCCAGCCAGGATCTCAAGTGTTTATTTTCTTTTATCACTGAGACCACAGCTCCCATTGCAGAGTCAGCCATTTTGGTGGCTGTAGACGATGCCGGAGTAACTGATTTGAGCGCTGACTCGACAGCTACAACACGAGTGGTTAGGGAGTCAAATTTTGTAGATAAGCTTGCCACTGATGCAATTAGCTGACTCAATTTATGTCCCAAAGTTTGCATTGTCTCCTCTCCCATTCCTACTTCAAAGTCTGGTTCTCGGCCTACTGTAGTCCTCGTGGAGGGTGCTCCCGATGTTGTCCTAGTTCTAGCTCTGTCACCCAGCTGTTTATCCTTGCGGGGATTGCCCATATCTCTTCAGTAAGGTTTCAGCTTCCAAAAATACTATAGATTTATCGTGTTGACCGAGAATTATCTAATAAATATTTATGATTGTTATCAGATAATAAGAGAGCCTTAAAGTTCAGCAGCCATATTGCTCAGGCTCCACAGTGCTCCCCCAACTAGAACCTTTTTTAAATTATTTAAGGAAAAAATCAGTAAATTCAAGGTATTCATTTTGAAGGGGAAATGGTAAACATAAATGCTTTTGCTGAAGATATCTTATTGCTTATGAATAATATAAATCTGTCAATGCCAGCCTTTCTGAGGGAAGTAGGAAGATGTTCTGCACTATCAGGATATACAGTAGGCTTAATAATCTGAAATCTATAGTTATGCCAATTACTAAACAAATGACACAGTTAGATCAGACTATTAGTGAGAACTTTACAGTACAAAGAACCTCTGTGTGCAAACACTGAGGCAAGGGTTACCCCAAGGGGCATTTGGCTGGGAAGCCAAGTTTCAAGAAAATACAACATCACACATGCCCCCACAATGCAAAGCATCATGGGCTGCATATGCAAATCACCACAGAATGTTATGCTGGTCCAACTTTAAGCAGAATTGCATGGCGCCGAAAGGCCTCTCACACAGTTTGCAAAGGGTACTAACAGAAGACATAAACATGTGTTTCGTCCTACCAGGACTCATCAGTATGCCTCGTCTGTTTGACACCCCAGTGGAATGGACCAGCTACCCTTAAGGCAGTGTGCCTTGGATATATTGTGGTGAACCCATTAAAATAAAAAAACATTTAAAAGACAAAGAACCTCTGTGTGCAAACACTGAGGCAAGGGTTACCCCAAGGGGCATTTGGCTGGGAAGCCAAGTTTCAAGAAAATACAACATCACACATGCCCCCACAATGCAAAGCATCATGGGCTGCATATGCAAATCACCACAGAATGTTATGCTGGTCCAACTTTAAGCAGAATTGCATGGTGCCGAAAGGCCTCTCACACAGTTTGCAAAGGGTACTAACAGAAGACATAGACATGTGTTTCATCCTACCAGGACTCATCAGTATGCCTCATCTGTTTGACACCCCAGTGGAATGGACCAGCTACCCTTAAGGCAGTGTGCCTTGGATATATTGTGGTGAACCCATTAAAATAAAAAAACATTTAAAAGACAAAGAACCTCTGTGTGCAAACACTGAGGCAAGGGTTACCCCAAGGGGCATTTGGCTGGGAAGCCAAGTTTCAAGAAAATACAACATCACACATGCCCCCACAATGCAAAGCATCATGGGCTGCATATGCAAATCACCACAGAATGTTATGCTGGTCCAACTTTAAGCAGAATTGCATGGTGCCGAAAGGCCTCTCACACAGTTTACAAAGGGTACTAACAGAAGACATAGACATGTGTTTCGTCCTACCAGGACTCATCAGTATGCCTTGTCTGTTTGACACCCCAGTGGAATGGACCAGCTACCCTTAAGGCAGTGTGCCTTGTATATATTGTGGTGAACCCATTAAAATAAAAAAACATTTAAAAGACAAAGAACCTCTGTGTGCAAACACTGAGGCAAGGGTTACCCCAAGGGGCATTTGGCTGGGAAGCCAAGTTTCAAGAAAATACAACATTACACATGCCCCCACAATGCAAAGCATCATGGGCTGCATATGCAAATCACCACAGAATGTTATGCTGGTCCAACTTTAAGCAGAATTGCATGGTGCCGAAAGGCCTCTCACACAGTTTGCAAAGGGTACTAACAGAAGACATAGACATGTGTTTCGTCCTACCAGGACTCATCAGTATGCCTCATCTGTTTGACACCCAGTAGCCACACATTTTAAGTATTTGGTTATTACCCTCTGTAGTAATTGAGAAGTAACTATAAAACAATTATGGGGCTGCTAGTAAGAAAATAAATGTATTATTGGATGACTGGGAGAAATTGCCTTTATCCCTCTGGGGAAAAATTGAAACTATTTAAATGATGGCACTGCCACATATGTTGTTAGTAATACAGGCAATAATTGATACCTCAGCCTTAACCTGGTATAATAACCTTAGAAGAACTTTAACATTTTTTTTTTTATGGAAGGGAGGCAAACCAAGAATTGTCTGGGAACAGATGGTTGTCCCCAAGAGGGCTGGTGGATATAGCTGCCCAGACTCATCATATTATGGGGTAACACATCAGGTGAAAATTTGGTGGGAGTGGGCTTTTCAGAGCAAAGATACAAATCATTGGGAGTTTTTGTTCTGGGACAATAATACAAAATATAAGAGCAAAAATATAATATGGGGTGTGGGAAATAATGTTCAGTTTTCTAGTCTACTTTGTGCATTAAAACAATCTTTAAAAAGAGCTACAAAAAAGCAATGGCTAGCAAATACTTTCCATGATTATATTTAAATATATGGAGCAGTTATTCTATCTGGAAAGGAAAGGGAAAGGATGTGAATTGAAAACTTAACAAAATACATGTTAAAGAATGGTATCAGTTGTTGAGTGAGGGGGAGTGTTGCTCCTTCCAGGATTTAAAAAAATATTTTTTCTAGGATAATTGGAGTAAACCTCCTCATTAATCTAACTGTGAAAAACAAATTTATGTTGTTATTGAAAACATTCAATTTAGACAATAAATTGCACCTAACAAAATAACTTAAGGAACAGAAAGTTATTATAGATTTGGGTTTGAACAAATTATTACAGAGAATTTACACAAAACTGATACAAAAAAGTATGATCCATAGAAAAAATATAAATCGAAGATGGTGTACGTAATTACAAATGGATTTTACTGTATAGCAATGGAAAAATTTGAGAATGAAATCAAATAAAGATTATTTGTTTGAGAAGAATAAAGCAATACAGAAGAAAATTATCCATAAAGTCTACTATATTCACCAAATAGTGGGTACATTTTCAAAGGTAATGAGGCAGGACTGTTGGCATTTATGTGTAGGCCTAGAGAATCTAGCACACTGCCTGTGGGAATGTCCTAAGATTAGGCCATGGTGGAAAAAAAACAATAGATTTATTATCAAAAATTTGGGGGAATCAGATTCCCAACCATTTTGCTTTGCTCATTTTCAACAACACAGAGCAGACGGGTTTAAATAAGTCACAACATAAGATTTTCTGTATAGGTATGATTATTGGTAAGAGATTGGTATTGGAACAATGTCAATCACCAACCTATTGAATATTTTCCTATTATTAGATGGTGGTATGGAATAAGAGATGCCATCCTATTTGAGAAATTAGCTGATGAAATAAATACTGACAATGAAATTGATGTTTCAGTATGGAAAGATAATGAAGCCATGTTGCCACCTTTGTTGTCTTGTAAGTGGTTAGGAAGGGTATGTCTCCATGTTAGGGGAAGGGGGGAATACAAAGTTTGCATTCCTGCTATGATTAATGTAATTGGTATATTATATGGATGGATGAAATCAATATGTCCTTATTTGCTTGGATTATTTATTCTCTTTTTTGTAATATTCATGGAGTGTTTAAAATCAATAAAAATATTTTGAGAAAGAAAATCATATATTTGCACTAGCGATAGCACTAGTGCTGATATTGCACTAACCCTTTGACCATATGTGGCACAGACATGATGTCACACATCACCGATGATGTCATAATACAGTGCAGGTTTGTGATCTATGATGCTGCACAATGCATTGTGCATGTGCAGAGCTTGTCTGAGCATGTGCACCAAGCACACATGCCACCCCCTGCCTGCTGTGAGCAAATGGGTCCAGCCCCCACAGAATCATGCATAGCGCTGCACTAATCAATGTTAGTGCAACATTAATGCTAAAATGCACTGCACATCTGGAAAGGACACACCCATACAACAACTAGCTTGGTGTGAGGGCTGAGACTTGACAAAACTGCAAAATGTCCACAAGTGAGGGTGGGAGGGTCCTCCAGGATGGAGCCCCAGGGAAGGGAGGCAGGGGACCTCAGAGGAGGGGGAAGCTTCTCCTAGTGAGGGACTCTATTGTCCAGGGAGTGGAGTTAGTGACACCTAGCGGGGGAGAGAGAGAGGGAGGTCAAGTGCCTCCCTGGAAGTGCTGAGTGGAGGGATGGGAAGCAGATCCATAGGATTACTATGGAAATAGCTAGGAAGGAAAAGCTGGATGTCATTGTCCTCCTGGGGACCAATGACCTGGCCAGGAGAAGGGTGGAGTTAGCCAGTGTGCAGGAGGATTTCAGGAAGCTTGGGGGAACCTGAAACAGATAGCTTACTCTGTCTCATTCTCAGAGGTGCTATCTGTGCAGGGCACAGGGGAAGCTAGAGTACTCCACATCCATGCCTTCAATTCATGGTTGAAGGATTGGTGTGGAAGGGAGGGTACTGGTTTCAACACGGATGCGGGCCTAACCTGGGCAGATGCGAGCTTATATAAAGAAGATGGCCTGCATTTGTCCGAGAAGGGGACCCTGGTCCTTTGTGAGAAGTTTAAATGCTTCAGCTGTGAGCATTTAAACTGGCCAAGGGGGCGGGGAGCCAGGAGGGTCTGGAGGCTTAGGAACACCCCTCAATGGGAACATGCAGGAACATAAGTTGAGTACTGGAACAGCTAAAGCAGGCCTGGAAGGGCAGGCAGGTGAAGAATGTATAATGAGTGATACAGAGGGGGCAAGAGCACATAGGAAAGAAAACCGGGGTGAGGGGAAGCGCTGAAGAGCAAGAACAAGAGCACAGGAAGGGCAGACTGTAAAACATGGAAGAACATGCTGTTGAATGCCTGTAGCCTAGGAAATAAGGTTCCAGACCTGAAGGCCTTGTTTGCAGATGCAGACCTTGAAATAGCAGCAATAACAGAGACGTGGTACTCTGCTAATCATGGCTGAGAAGTCAATGTACCAGGCTATACACTGTTCAGGAGGGACAGGAAGGGTAAAAAGGGTGAGAGAGTGGCCCTGTGCATCAGAGATGGTATAAAAGCTACAGAAGTTCAGGAAAGACAGGGGGAGGCTGAGGTAATGTGGATCACCCTGGAGCCAGGGAATGGAACAGCAATACTCATAGTGGTGATGTACAGACCTCTGTCACAGAAGAAGGAAGTAGACAGAAACTAGTGGAGAATATACATGACATGGCAGCTAAAGGTGAAATCCTGCTACTGGGGGATTTCAATATGCTGGACATAGATTGGGCCACCCTAGTGGCTGCTTCAGTCAGAAGCACAGCCATCCTGGAATCCTTGCAGGGAGTTGGACTCATACAGCTGGTGCATGTCAGATCTGGACCTGGTATGGACCAATGGGAACAGAGTCAAAGAAATACAGGTGGAAGAGCAGCTGGGGTCCAGTGACCACCACATGGTGTGGTTCAACATGGAGACATGGACTCAATTAAGCCGCAGAAGGGCAAGAGGATTAGAGTTCAAGAAGGTGGATTTCACTGAAATGGGTAGATTTATATAAGCAGTCCTGGGGAAAGAAGATGTAATAGATGGGGTGGAAGAACAATGGGAGAAACTGAAAGGAGCCATAGTGGAGATAACAAACCAGTGAGTTAGGATAGTGGCCAAAGGAAGAAGAAGAAGGAAACCACTATGGTTCTCCAAAGAGGTGGGGAACAAAGTCAGGGCTAAAAAGCTGAGTTTCAGAAAATATAAGGGGAACCAAAGGGAGGAGAACAGGGAGGTGTATTCTGAATTTCTAAGGGAATCAGGGAAGGCTGTTAGGAGGGTGAAGGCACAGACAGAAGAGGGCTTAGCTCAGTCTGTAAACAAAGGTAATAACGCATTTTATATGCACATCAGTTAAAAAAGGAAAACCACGGGGGGGATTGTGAGGCTCAAAGGGGAGAAGGGAGAGGGTAAGGAGGGGGATCTGGGCAAGGCAGAAATACTGAAAAAATACTTCTGCTCAGTATTCACTAAGGAGGGGGAGGATCAAGGACCACAGCTGGGTTGTAGAGGCAATGGGGGGGGGAGAAGTGGTACCAGTCCATTCACATTGAAGAGAGTTCTGGAAGAACTCACAAAGCTGAAGGTGGATAAGGCCATGAGGCCATATAGCATGCACTGGAGGATATTAAAGGAGCTGTGAAGAGAACTAGCAGCACCTCTGGTGGCCCTGTTCACAGAGTCACTCAACACGGGTGTTGTTTCAGAGGACTGGAGGATGGCACATGTAGTCCCACTCCACAGAAGTGGTAGTAGGGAGGAGGTGGGGAACTACAGACCAGTCAGCTTCAGATCATGGAGACACTGCTGAAAGAAAGGATAATGGCACATATGGAATCCAGCAGTGTTCAGGATCTGAAACAACCTGGATACACAGCAGGAAGACCATGTCAAATAAATCTAATAGATTTATTTTGATTGGGTGACTAGGGAAATAAATGCAGTGGTAAACATCACCTACCTAGATTTCAGCAAAGCCCTCAATGCCATCCCACATAGAGGGCTGGGAAACAAGGTGGTGAACTGGGTTAGGAACTGATTAACAGACAGGAGATAAAGGGTGGTGTTAAACGGGGTACAATCTGGGGAGAGGGGGGTGACCAGTGGGGTACCACAGGGATCAGTAACAGGACCAGTCCTGTTCAAATGCCTTCATTAGTGTCATTGCAGAGGGGCTGGAATGAAAGGTCTGCCTATTTTCAGATGACACCAAGATCTGCAGCAGAGTGGATACTCCAGAAGGGGTGCAGAAAATGAAGAGGGATCTGGAGAAGTCTGAAAGATGGTCGGAGAGGTGGCAACTGAGGTTCAATGCAAAGAAGTACAAAATAATGCACCTGGGTAGAGGGAACCCTGGGGAAAGTTACAGGTTGAGGGGGAGCTGACTGTCACCAAAGAGGAAAGGAACCTAGGGGGTTATCATCTCTGATGACCTTAAGGTATCAAAGCAGTGCACAAAGGTGGCAGGGAGGGCCAGTGGCATGCTGGGGTGCATAGGTAGGGGTAGGGGAAAGGAGGGAGGGGGGGGACATGATAGAAACATTCAAGTACCTCAAGGGAATCAACAAAGTCCAAGAGGGTAGCATCTTTCAAAAAAAGAGGTGTGCAAGAACAAGAGGGCACAATTTGAAGATGGGGGCGGCTCAGAGGTAATTTAAGGAAGTATTTTTTCACAGAGAGGGTTGTGGATGCATGGAACGGCCTTCCGGAGGAGGTTGTGAAGTCAAAAACAGTGGTGGAATTCAAGCATGCATGGGACAGTCATAAGGCAATTCTGGGGGGGGTAGGAAGAAGTAGGCTGCTGATTAACTAGGATCTGCAGCTTATCCAGTAGGTAGGGAAATGGGCAGACTGGGTGGGCCAAGCGGTCCTTATCTGCCATCAAATTCTATGTTTCTATGTTTCTATCACTAGAAAGAGGTGGGAGGTGGTGATGCCATTGTATAAAACATTAGTAAGGCCTCACCTGGAGTACTGCATGCAGTTCTGGAGGCCACACCTGTGCAAGAACATAGATAAGGTGGAGACTATCCAGAAAAGGGCAACAAAGATGGTGCAGGGCTTGCACCACAAAACATATGAGAAGAGACTAAGGGACCTCAATATGTACTCTGGAGGAGAAGAGGCAGTGGGGGACATGACTGAAACTTTCAAGTACCTCAAGGGCATAAACAAGGTGCAGAAGAGGGACCTTTTCCAATGTAGAAAAAGAACTAGAACAAGGGGCATGATATGAAATTGGAAGGGGAGAGATTAAGAGGCAATCTGAGGATGTTTTTCTACACAGAAAGGGTAGTCGATGCTTGGAATAGTCTGCCACAGGAGTTAGTGGGGGCAAGCACAGTGGAGGGGTTTAAGCATGCCTGGGAGAGGCACAGGGAAAGCTTGAGAGGGGTTGGAGTGGTGAAAAGCCATTGATCACATAGGGTCAGTGGCCACATACAATGTATAGGGTCTACGGGCAGACTGGATTAGGCCTAGTGGTCTTTGTCTGCCAACAATTTCTATGTTTCTAAGAAAGAGCAGGCCTGTGCTGTAGTGAGACCAAAGGTGGTCAGCAACTGAGTTAACTAAGTTGATTGATATGGTAATGGCCAGGGAGGAACAGTTGCTGAGGGGATGTTGTGGACTCACCGGTACTGTCATCTGCTGGTTCAAGTCATATTTCACAAATAGGAGGCAATGGGTAGTGATGGGGAATTCCTCCTCCTCCTCCTCCCCAGCTTCCTGTCATGTGGAGTACCTCAGGGTTCGGTCTTGTCACCAATGTTGTTTGCCATATATATGCTGCCCCAGGGAGAGCTCATTAGGAAGTACAGTTTGGGTTTTCATTTCTATGCGGATGATACCCAACTGCATCTTTCCTTTGCCCCAGGGACATCCAATGCAGTGGAAGTGCTAAATGAATGCCTTGCCAAGATCAATGACTAGATGGCCTCCAGCTGGTTGTGACTGAACCCTGATAAGACGGAGGTACTGGTTGTGGAGTCGAACAGAGGACATGATAGGATGGCCTCTGGCACAGAAACAGATTTGTTCCTGGGGTCTATGCCATTCAGGGCCTCCTCTGGGGTACACGATCTTGGTGTGACCTTTGACAGCAGACTGACATTTAAAGCTCAGGTGTCATCCATTGTCCTCACCAGCTTTTATCATCTTAGGAATATCACCAGGATAAAGCCCCTAGGTCCACCCCTGGACCTCCCCACCTTGGTGCATGCCTTCATGACATCAAGGCTTGACTACTGTAATGTGCTGTACCTCAGGGTCTCAGGAGGTACCTTCCACAGGCTGCAGCTAGTGCAGAACATGGCTTCCAGTCTGTTGATGGGACAGTAAAAATACTGCCACATTGCCCTGATGCTGCGTGAATTGCACCGGATGCCAGTCAGGTGAAGGGTCCTCTTCAAGGTGGGCTTGCTCACCTTTAAGGCCGTACATGGGCTGGGCCCTGGATACTTGTCTGACCTTCTTACACCCACTGCCTCGGGCCGATCCCTCTGCTCCTCCTGTAGGGGCCTCCTTGTGATTACCAGGATGACATTGAAAACTGCCGGAGATAGAGCATTCAGTGTTGCTGGCCCTGTCCTGTGGAATTCACTTCCACCATCTATACAGGAGGCTCCCTCAGTTGAGGTATTAAAGACCCACATCAAGAGCCACTTATTAAGTCAGGCCTTCCCAGACACTCTGTATTAGATCTTATTTTTGGGAAGGCACCTTCTAGCTATTTTTTTTAGTTTAGGTCTGTTTACTTATTTGTATGGTCTATATAATTTATTGCTGTAATTTCATTATTTTATTTTATGGATAGTTATGTTGATGTGTACAGTGCCCAGAGCCTCTGGGATTGGATGCCTAGAAAAATAAAATTTGCCTTGCCTTGCTGGGCAAGGAGGCTAAGGTAAATGGCCGAAGGTGTGAGTTGTGGGCATCAGTGGGGAGCTGCTCACCTGCAGAATATGTTTTGGTAATGTCTTGTGTGCAGTACTACTTCCATGATAATGTACCTCCTGGGTGTTTTCCCTGAGGGAATGTGCACTGTACCTGTGTGTCCCTGTTGTGTCCCCTCCATCCTGTGGGACCTGCTCCATTGTATAACCTGCTCTTACCAATGCAGGTGTGTAGGGCCACTGTCCCAATAGATGTCCAAGTTGACCTGTACATTACTGGACCTGCTGTGGATCTCTAAGGCATGCACCTGCCATGACAGCAATAATGTGTGCTAACACAGTGACATGGTTGTGGTGTCAGGGTGGATGACTATGTCATTTAACATGTAGTCTGCATGTAGCTATAATGGCAGGAGTGCATAGCAGCACTTTGCAGTGGCCACCATCTGTTCCATGTACACATCAGTGTTATACAGTGCAACTGGTCGTACACGTATGTCAGGTGATACATGGTGTACTATTACATTGCACATGGTTTGTCACTCTTGGCCTGACCACTGCGTTTGGCTACACCTACAGAACAATGCAGCACACTACGGCTGCACAGGTATACTTCCTGTACCACGTTGTACAAGACCTGGAGTGAAATACATCCTACTGTGTACTATGAGATGTACATGGCCTTTAACTGTCATGTATGGGTATGTTGGAAAGGGGCAGAAAGGATGGCTAGATAGGGTCACTAAACAGGCTGTCATACACTGTGCTAGGCCATAGCTATTGTACAACAGTGGGATGTAGCATCCTGGGTTCACGTGGGTCTAGGCACACCTGCTTGTGTAGGGTGCCATGTTTCTGCACAATGATAAGACATGGCCCTGCACGGTATTGTCCATCCACACAATGCACATGCGGCTGCTGGTGTACAGTACCACTCTACGGAAAATGCATACTGTGTGGGGTTTATGGTACTGTGCCATGTGTTCCATTGCATACTTTTGATCACATCTCCATTGTCCTCTTCCACAGACACCAAGGCCCAGCAGGACCAAGCCAGGGCAGTGGAGCATCAGTGGTGCTGACAGGACCAGGATCAGGTGACAGAGTAATTAAGTAAGTAATTGCAATTTTATTTATATAGTGCACCATTGCAGGGGCTCTGGGTGCTGTACAGGCAGGCAGAAGTGAAAATAGTGTTCATCAAATATAAAACATATGTCAGCAAACACAGCAACAAACAACAATAATACATAAATAATATCCTTATTTAAAATAAACGATTCAGCAGTAAACTATATTGAAAACTAATAAACATTCTGCAAATGATTTTCTAAAAAAGATGCACCTTCAGACGCCATTTAAACACCTCCAACAATGAGGCCTCCCTCAAAGATCTTGGAAGCGAGTTCCACAGGGCTGGGTCAGCCAACTCAAATGATTGATCTCCAGAGGTCTTCAGCTGGTTCCTAGGAACTGTCAGGAGGATTTTGGTTGAGGAACAGAGCAAGTGCACAGGGCAGGCAGGAGTCAGGAGTAGTGGTGGGCGAAGTGGGCCCAATCCGCTCCGCGAAGCGATTCACAGAGTCAAGGGGGATTCGCGGAGTGCTCCACAACGTGAAGTGGGAGTTCTTTGCATTATAATGAGGAATGCGAAGTCCATTAGGAGCAATGACTTTGCATTAGTCCACCTCCTCAGGCCACTACTCTGCCAATTTTAAGGCGAAGTGCATTGTGGGCAGTGCACTTCACCTCTCTTCGCCTTGTTTTTGAGCTCCAAAGGTGAATTTTGCAGTGATTCATGGGATTTCAGGTCACATGGGCTCTATATTGATCTGCACAGCCATAGTTCGGGGTAGTATGAGTAGGAAGGAGTAGGAGAAAATGTGCTCTGATAGCTGTCTGTGATAGGAATCTTGTAAAAGCTGTTCAAAAAGCATTTTTGCTTTTTTTTTTTTTGGCAGATCCAACTTTAGTTCATCGACTGTAGGAAACCCTCCTGTGTTCATATCATTGAGCATTTTTGTTTTCGTGTGGATTTTGAATGTTAATTTACAACATTGAGTATGTATGGTGAAAGTGTGCTTTGGGGGAGGGGCGTATCTGTGGTGTAGGTAGATTTAGGTTGGAGAAATAGTGATTTTTTTGTTGTTTGGTTATATTTTTGTTATATAACTGACTGTGTTAATGTACACACAGTAACATTGTCAGTAATAGTAGACATTTTCTTGCTGTTTGTTGTGTGGAAGTGGTGCAGCAGTTCATAAGTTTAGGTTGTTTACATTACAAATTTACTATACGTAATGTGGCATAGTACTGCACTTTTGCATTTGAGGCGCATTCTTCACTCAGCATTGCACACAAACTGTTCTGTGTGTGAGTGTGTGTGCAGTGTTGCGTGCATCAAATAATACACCTCTTATTGTGCCACAGACTAGTGTAATTGCAAGCGCAGCAGTGTGAACCTGCTATCCACTGCAGCTGCCTGATTTTGTACTGCGATCGTGGAATCTGTTCTTAGTTTTGCTGCTTGTAGTGCCGTAAAAACCAGCACTGTCTATTTTCAGTGCTCCCACTCCACCCCCACGTTCAAAAGGTATTTTTTACCAGATTGGATTGTTTTTGTAACCTCATCAGCACCACTGGCTACTGAAGTTGTTTTAATTCCGTGACAGTCTCAGAGTAGTCTTTTTATCTGTTGCTGAAGCCTCAGTTCTTTATTTGGCTTCACATCCTGCATCCCTCCAATCAGAGAGTGAACGTATCAAAATCTGAATTTGGTTATAATATCTGTGGTTGATCCTCCAAAATGCCTGCAAAGAGACGTGCAAGCAAAGTTGTTTCTCACCATGGCAATGTTGGCAGTAAGATGGTCTGTGGGCATGGTAGTAGTATGCAGATACAGAAGTGCATTGATGATGTGAGGAAAGGTATTTCTCCAGCAATGTTTTTTACAGACTAATCAGTAGCTTCACTTATTGCTGGAGGAGATGATGTTTTCCCAGCCAATGGTGTTAGTGTTACTGGTGTTACTGGTGTTAGTGGTGGTGGAGGCAGTATTAGTATTGTTGCGTCAAGTTCTAATTCCGACCAGTGTACAGTTTCCAAAAATGTTGAGTGTGAAGCAGTGCAAGTGAGTGGCAGCATAGATGATGTCATACTTCCCAGTAACATCCCAGTAACTGAACTTGAGGATTCTGATGATCATGTCAATGATAGCATACAATGTGATATTCCGTCCACCGTGGCACTTGACATCACGCATTTTCCATGCAGTGATTCACAGTGTGGTGAAACAATATCAGGTGATGGTGGTGTAGATGCTTATGATGAATGTGATGATGATGATGGTGATGTTGCTGTTGTTGCAACATGTAGTCCACATGCTAGCATCCAAGCAGAAGACATTGATGACTATAATGATGATGTAATTGACCCCAGTTGGGAACCAGAGAAAATGAAATTAAAAGTGGATGTGCCTGAGTCTATTTGCAGGACCCCCAGCAAAAACTTGTGATCTACTGGTTTTAGTTAATGATGATGATGACCCAGTACTCAATATGATAGGTAGTCATGGTGGTCAGTTGCAGTCCATGCATGCAATGGCCAAAACATCATGTGCCCCCCACTTCAGTGCTTAAAATAATGGACTTAAATAAGCCACATCATGGATATGCTAAAAGCAGAGCATCACAATCCCTTGTTTGTTTTTTTGTTCAAGATGCAAATGATGATTCAGTTGCAATCTTCCAGGTTTGCCATGTGCGTGTGAGCTGAGGTAAAAAGGGGAGCCATCTGGGCACAGGAGGACATATCTTAAGACTAGGCACTTGGCACTGTGGATCCAGCACAACTGTCAGCTAATACTACCGTGGGGCGTTCACCCACATCACCAGCAACTATAGCCAGCATGTTATCCCCTTCCATGACTGTTAAGCCCAGTAGGAAATTAAATGTGTGCAGTAGTGTGGTAATAAGAGCAGAGGATTACTACAGACATGATGAGGTGGAGGACCATAATGACTTTGAAATGTTGCCCAGTGCTGGTGAGAGTAGCAGTTTTTGTGGTGGTGGTGATGGTGGTGGTGAATGCAGTATGTCTAGTGCAAGTGGTACATCAACCCTGATTGGCAAATATGGCAAAATAACATAATTTCTGGGTTTGTCATCATCACCTGTGCAATTGTCTTCATCAAATGTCCACACTCCACGCCCTGCCAATGCCATTCATCACAGAGCACAACCATTTGTGATCAACACACCCCATGTAAAATGTTTAAGTCAGCCCATGTTACAAAGAGTTTTTGCGTATATAAGCTGAAGTACCCCCCGAATCATACAGTGTCACGTGAACTCAATGCTGCTGTAGCAGAAATGCTGGCAATTGATCTTTTGCCCTTCTCCTTTGTCGAGAATTCTGGGTTCCAGTGGTTTGCTGCATGTGCCTGTCCAAAATGGAAAGTCCCATCCAGGACATACTTTTCTACCCGTGCTGTCCCTGAGTTGTTCCGCACTGTGTCCGACTCAGTAAGACATGCCCTTCAACATTCCTCTTCTCCATTCATCCATTTAAGTATGGATATGTGTACAAGTGGCAAAACAGCTGGGAGTTCATATTTGTGTATAACTGCACACTGGGCACAGGTGCCAGGGGTGTTGTTTGTGATGTTGGTAGTGTGAATAATCGGTGCAGTAAGGTGGATTGTCACAGTAGCAATCTTCCTGGAATTTGACAGCATGTAACGATTGCTATGTGCAGTGTGACCTGTTCACACACTGGTGAGAACATGTTGGACATGGTACTGACTGAAATTGACAGATGGCTAAACCCTCTGTCCCTGAGAACTTGGTTAATAGCAAGTGACAGTGGGTCAAATGTGGTGAAATGCATCATGAATGGTGTTTTTTTTTTGTGATCCATCCATGGCCTACTGTTTAAGTCTTGTGGTTCAGGAGTTTCTGCAGCGCTCTGATATAAAGGAAATGCTGAACATTGCATGATGTACAGTATATGCTCTCACTTTTCAAGATCTGGAAAGGCCTGTGTCCAGCTGCGGCTGTTGCAGATACAAAACAGCCTGCCTTAGCACCGCTTGAAGCTGGAAGTTGTCATCCAATGGAACTCCACGTTATACATGGCAGAGAGGTTGTATGAACAATACAAAGCCATCTCAGAATATCTTGTTGTGCACACTAGCCATGACAGTTCCGGGGCCTCCATGTCAATGACAACTGAAAAGTGGTGCCTCATGGACTCTGTAAAAACAATGTTGTGGCCTTTTGAACATGCCATACAGGCAGTGAGTGGCAAGTCTACCTCCATTAGCCAATCAATTCCACTGCTGCTGGTGGTGCTGAGGCAGACATTGGTGAATGGACAGCATAGCCTTGATGTTGCCGGAGACAGTGGTAGCAGTATGTTGCTGCAACACATGCTGACAGTATTCAACTAGAATCGTCACATTGTGAGCATTCAACGTAGTGACAACTTTGCAATAGCAACAATGCTGGACCCATGATACAAACATGGAATTGCATTAGTACTGGAGGGAGGGCCCGAACAGGTAAAAAATATCAGTGGTCAACTGGTGCGCTTGGTTCATAGGGCACAGAAGTCACGTGCCAAGGTCAGCAAACCTCAGCAGCATCATACCTTAATTATAAATTATAAAGCAGCATTGCAACAATGTGCTGACAACTTTGACCTGTAGTTTTTTATGCTATTTTACATTGCTGGTGTTGCCAGCCACTAGTTACCTCATGACTTGTATTATACCCTTCTTTACACAATTTGTGTCTGCTTTACAACTTTTTCTCATGTCTGAAAATAAAAAAGGAGCATGCCATTTAATATTGTTCTCACCAGGTTCTTATCACTATTTGCAGCTGTGTTTGAACAACTATTGTTCTGTGAAGTCATAAAACGCTGCCTGCTGCATAATTGTTAATTTGACAACGGAAGTAATATATAACAACTGATGGAGAAAAACAGCGCCTAATACTGACGAAGACCTGGTCTGCACCATATTAAAAGGAGTGCTCCTTTTATTATCTTACACATGAACAAAAGTACTAAAGCAGACTCAAATACTGGAAAGAATAGTATCATACAAGTCAGGATGTAAGTAAAGTGGCAATGTAAAATAGCATAATAAAGTAAGGTCAAAATTTTCAACAGATTGTTGCACTGTTGCTTTAAAGAGATTCACCAAGTTATGTAGTTATGGATGGTATTGCACCCAATGTATTGGTGACTAACCTCCAGTGGAATCTTTGTTGCTCCACATGTCCTTAAATAGTGCAATATTTTTCTGTCAAAAACGTTCGTAATTTCAGTAAACCGGGTCCCGGAGGACTTCCCGTTCTGAAGAGCCGCCCAAGTTCTGCCTCCATGCTTAGCAACGTTGTGGTGAAATGTGGGCACGTTTCAACTAACAAGGGCATTGTTAATGAAAACGTGCCCACGTTTCACCACAAACTGGCCATTATAACATAAAGATACATTCAGAAAGCTGCCGGCCATTCACTGTAATAAAGTATGCCCCCATGCTCTCCCTGGCATCATGTCATAACATTGCTAAGCAGGGTGGCAGAACTTGGGCGGATCTTCAGAACAGGAAGTCCTCTGGGCCCCGGTTTACTAAAATTACAAGCATTTTTGCCAGAAAAGTATTGCACTATGGAATGTAAGGACATGTGGAGCAAGAAAGATTACCCTAGAGGTAAGGCACCCATATAAGGAGCATGTATGTATGACTGTATGTGCTTGTATATATTTAAAGGGAAGCAGTCAGCAGCAGGAACTCCAGGGTCCTGCCCAGTGCAAGGCTCACCCTCTGGATAAGCCTTTTAAGTATGTTACAACATTTTTCTCATGCCACAACATGCTTTATTTTAAGAAGGAAAGATCAGTGACCCAGAAGGATGGTGGACGCTATGGTGGCCCCATTATGTGTAAAGGAAAGGTGCGGCGGAGATGCACCATGTGCTTCAAATACTTTTGTATTGAAGTGCATGGTGTATCGACATTGCACCTTTCCACATAATGGAGCCCCCATAGCATCTTCCATACTTACCGGTCGCTGACGTTTCTTTAGTATAATAAAGTATGCTGCAGCATGAGAAAATGCTGCAACATACTTAAAAGGCTTAACTGGTGGGTAAGCCTTGCAGGGGACAGGATGCAGGTAATCCTGTTGCTGACTGTAAACTAATGCTGCGGCCTTCCCTCTGTCTGGTATTAAACAAACAAAACACAAAACAGTACAGCAGTGGGGGGGGAGGTGTGCAGAAAACAAAACCTAATACTCGATCCCATGATGTTCCATCAGCAGATGAAGTATCAACACAATTTGCAGCTGCTCTTGCTCGATCTGCTCCATCTGCTGCTGGACAACACCCATCCTCTGATTACTTTCCTCCATTGCAGCCCACAGCAGTGCTATTTCTGACTGCATTGCAGGCATCGTGGTGGGGTCCACTACTGCGGGAGGAACGGCAGGTAGTGGTGGTGAAGGTGGTGCTGGTGGCAGTGGTGGGGGTAGTGGTGGAGCTACAGCTGCTGCTGTGGACCTCCTCCTGCTCTGGGGATGCAAAGCAG
This sequence comes from Neoceratodus forsteri, assembly GCA_016271365.2. NCBI lineage: Eukaryota > Metazoa > Chordata > Ceratodontiformes > Ceratodontidae > Neoceratodus > Neoceratodus forsteri. The sequence continues at coordinate 250,853,270 of CM057450.1, read as the reverse complement.
CAACACCCACTGCCACTGCCACAGAAGGGCCAGCAGGTGGAGGCCTGGCCTGTTCTGTGGCAGCCTGCCACTCTACCTTGTGGTAGTTAATCATGTATATCCTCTGGCCCCCAGTCCCCAGATGTGTTCCCTGGGGCCACGTGGATCTGCACACCACAAAGCAGGCACACCACAATGCTCCTGTCCCTCCCAACACAGTTGAAGAACTGCCAGACTATCAAGCTGTGGGAGGGACCAGGCACAACAAAGGCAGATGTATTGTATTGCCGGCAGCACTGTCATCATGCACCTGGGGGGGGGCTCCACCTGCTGCTGTGGTGTGGGAGGTGGTGTTGCTGGATCTCCTGTAGCTGGTACAGATGGTGGTGGTGGTGGTGGAAGTGGCAGACTTGCTGGATGTGGTGGTGCCACTGGTGGTGCTGCTGCTTCTGGAGGGGGGCTGGACCAGATAATCTGAAGCAGTCCTGTGACACTCACCCACGCTGACCCCCATGTGTCTGCACTCCCCTCTGGCCAACACAGGCCACAGACTGTCCCTGGTCCATAACCCTCCTTCCCTCTCCTCTCCGATACGTCATGTGACGATGAGTGACTCACACACGTACACACTCACACACAGTCACACACAGAAACACGCAAGCTTACACAAAACAAAACTTACAAAACAAATAAATCAGTCACAAAAAAAGAACTCACAAAACAGTACAACAAAAACTAAAGAATTAGCTTTTTATGTTTGCTTGCACGCATGTGCAAGAAACATAGTGCCATGAACGGAGATTTCGGAGGTGTGTCACCTCCTCCTCCAATTCAGGCACTGTGCTGGCAGGTGTGGTTTCGTGGTTAATGCATTTTGGAGCTGCTCTATGACACGCCCAAAATGCAGTGGCATACAGTTGAAAGGGGAGCTCATGCTTGGAGGAGAAGCGATAAGGAGCTGCTCACGCCGCAGCTCCCCCAGCCGCAGGCGCGGCACGCCCGCATGCAGCTGAGCAGTCGACGGGTCGAACTATTTGTCCTCCTCCTGTCATTGCTGCCACTGGGAGCCCACCCAGCGTGGCAATCCGTATGCGTTGCCGATGGGGGTGCCGATCTCGTCGGGCTGAACACTGCTCCCTCCTAAACACAGTAGCCACACTGGGAGCCCACCCCAGCGTGGCAAATGGTCTTTTCTTTTTTTGTTTTGCCGACGGGGTGCCCAATCCCCATCGCTGAACGCCTGTTCATCTGTGCCACGCTGGGAGCCCACCCCATGCGGGCAAGCGGTCCCATGAACGCCTTTTTGTTTTTACCCTGTAAAAAAACTGTCCCACGCTGGCCTCCTGAGCCCTCCTTCCACATCCTGCACCTCACCCACTGCGCAACCAGCCTCCCCACACCCCGTCACCCATACTTACTTCTGACTCCAGCACGATCTTCGGTGGACCGGAACACGTCTGCACTCTTCAAAGCCGACCGCGAACTGAGGAAATGCGGTGAGCTGTATAATGGGCTAGATAGGAGGGTTCAACTTTGTTATATCTCGGGCGGTTTTGTGAATTTTGCACCAAATTTTCAACATGGGGTTTTGGGACTTCTTCATGAATGATTCACTGTCATGGCGTTATTCGGTTCGGCGGGTGATTTCGCCGCAGTGACTGCAAAATCACCCTCAGGACTGAATACCACCATGACAGTGGCATCATTCATCGAGGGGTACTAAACCTCATGTTGAAAATTTGTTAAAATTCAAAAATGACTGTTTAACGAAGGCATTCGCAGTTCCACTAGTAAGTTCGCGAAATTTCAATATTTTCACTCCAGATTTCAACATTGCCATTTCACCACACTGTCTTTATGAGTAGTACAGCTGTCATTTTCATACTACCTAAAATGTGTTTCCACCCTTGTAGTAGCATAATGGCACAGTCGGTTGTCTAAATCAATGTACAGGACAAATTAAGAAAATCGTAGTGACACTGTTCATGAGCAGAGGTCTTGAAATGGCTATGTTGAAATTTTGAATGAAAAAATTCCTAAAATGACTGTTTTACGGCGTGGGTGCGCGGACCTCTACGCTTGCGGCTCATAGGTTCACCGAATTTTCAATATTTCCCTCCAGGTTTTCAACATTGCCATTTTCCACACCTCCTTATGAGCAGTACAGCTGTCATTTTTCACATCCTGCCCAAAACGTAGCCCCTACATGTAGCGCAATAATGGCGCAGTCGGTGCAACCTCAATGTATGGGACACATTAACAAAACTACAGTGACACTGTTCATGAGCAGAGGTCTTAAAATGGCTATGTTGAAAACTTGGTGAAAAAATGCCTAAAAATGACTTTTTAGAGGCTGCTGTTACAGTTCCTATCCATGCTCGTTAGTTTGCAAATTTAATATTTTCACTCTAGATTTTCAACTTGTCCATTTTATTAAACTTCCTTATGAACAGTACAGCTGCAATTTTTCATATGTCACCCAAAAGTGTTATAGCACATGTAGCGCACAATGGTGCTGTTGGTGTGTGAAAGCAATGTTTAGGACAGATTAAGAAAATCACAGTTACACTGTTCATGAGCAGAGGTCTTAAATGGCTATGTTGAAATTTGGTGACAAAAGTCCATAAATGACCGTGTTACTTAGTGAGCATTGTGCAGTTTCCACGCATCCTCGTTAGTTCATGACTTTGTAATATTTCAGTCCAGATTTTCACTAGTGGCATTTTCAACACTTCCTTATGAACAGTACAGCTGCCATTTTTCACAACATGGCCAAAGTGTTTTCACACTTCTGCGCAGAGATGCGTGGTCGTTATGGGAAATCATTGTTCGCACAGATAAAGAAAATCACAGTGACACTGTTCATGATTGGAGCACCAAAATGCCTGAGTTGACAATCTGCTATAAATATCCCCAACCTACTTATATAACGGTGTCGTTGCACCAGCAGTTTCTTGTGACTTCACCATTTTTAAATATTTTTACTACACATTTGCAACATAGCCATTTTACACCTCCCCATGAAAGAGTACAGCTGCCATTTTTTACACCTGTTCGAATATGTTTGCATCTGTGTAGTAAATCCCATAGTCACTGTGTATAAGCAGCTTCTGGCTACCACACTGATATTCCCCTGTTCGTGAGGTGGGGTCACAAACAAACACGTTGAAGATTTGGAGTTGAAATACCAATGAATGCCTGAGGTTAGACTTTTCAACTAAATCACCCAACCCTATATAGAAATGACAGGAATCAGGGGTGTGACTTGGGATTCTTGCCTGTGATGCTCATACCATTCCACACCCTGCAGTCACTGAGAGGCACTGAGGTATGCCTTGGACTCTTTGATCCCCAAACTTCACCCCATTCTCCTATATCGCACCCATCTCACCATATTTCTTAATGAAATGGGAGTGCGCGCAAGACCAAAGACCCCAAGGAACACGTGACACTTGTCAGTCTCTGCAGAGTGGGTGTGGTGAAATGGTGGCCGTTAGGCCTGACGACCCAAATGCACACCCCAATGCCTGTCACTCTCTGCAGGGTGGTGGTGGGGTTGGCTTCAGTTCAATACTTCACTGCCATTCCTATTATGCAGCTCTGTAACTTCTACACTACCACTGCCAATGCCAGTAAGCAAACATTCGGCATTGACAAATGCTTGTTAAAAAAGCTGTTGTTTTTTATGACATTGAAAAAAGCAAGTCAAGCAAGAAATGCATACTCCTTTCCTACACTATCCTTCCTCCTTCCTCCTTCTACCTCTGCAAAGGAGAAAGTGAAACTATCTGCTGGTATGACTCACTTCCTTCCTGCCTAGCTAAAGCATGTGACTTACAGTACTGTAAGCCATGTGATGTGTGTGGGGGGGCTGCCTAAAGTGCCTGTTGTTGCCTTTCCACCTTACTTTGCGTTAAGGCGGAATAACAACGCAAAGTCAAGTCATAATCACAAGGCGAAGTGAGTACTCCTCAATGGCCACTTCACGTAGCATTGCACTACATAGAAACATAGAATTTGATGGCAGATAAGGACCGCTTGGCCCACCCAGTCTGCCCATTTCCCTACCTGATGGATAAGCTGCAGATTCTAGTTAATCAACAGCTTACTTCCTCCTGCCCCCCACTAGAATTGCCTTATGTCTGTCCCATGCATTCTTGAATTCTCCCACTGTTTCTGACTCCACAACCTCCTCAGGAAGGCTGTTCGATGCATCCAGAACTATCTCTGTGAAAAAATATTTTCTAACATTACCTCTGAGCCTTCCCCCCTCTATCTTCAAATTGTGCCCCCTTGTTCTTGTACATCTCTTCTTCTGAAAGATACTACCCTCTTGTACCTTGTTAATTCCCTTGAGATACTTGAAAGTTTCTATTATGTCCCCCCTCTCCCTCCTTTCCTCAAGGGTATACATATTAAGCTGCTTTAGTCTCTCCTCGTATGTCTTCTGGTGCAGACCTTGCACCATTTTGGTTGCCCTCCTCTGAACAGCCTCCACTCTGTCTATGTCTTTTATGGAGATGGGGTCTCCAGAATTGCACGCAGTACTCCAGATGGGGTCTCACTAACTGTCTGTAGAGAGGGATAACAACTTCCTGTTTTCTACTGTTGATGCCTCTCCCTATGCATCCCAGTATCCCCCCAGCCCTCCTTACTGCCTTCTCACATTGCTTGCCCACCTTTAGGTCATCTGATATAATTACTCCTAGGTCTCTTTCGATTTTTGTTGTTGTTATTAACTCACCCCCCATTGTGTACTCTTCCCCTGGGTTTTTGTTTCCCAGATGCATTACCTTGCACTTCTTTGCATTGAATCTGAGCTGCCACGTATTTGACCATTCCTCCAACCTTGCCAAGTCCCTTTTCATTCTTTCCACACCACCTTGTGTATCAACCCTGTTGCAGATCTTTGTGTCATCTGCAAAAAGGCATACCTTTCCTTCCCGGTACTCTCCAATGTCACTTATAAAGATATTAAAGAGGACCGTTCCCAGTACCGAACCCTGCAGTACCTCGCTAGTTACCCTCCTTTCTTCACTGTGGACTCCATTTACTATTACCTTTTGCGTCTTGTTGTCCAGCCAGTTTTTTATCCAGGCTACCACCTTGGGGCCCACTCCAAGGCTGGCTAACTTGTATATTAATCTTTTGTGTGAGACTGTGTCGAATGCCTTGCTAAAATCTAGGTAGGCCATATCCACAGCCCCTCCCTGCTCTACTACTTTGGTCATCCAGTCAAAGAAATCTATTAGGTTCATCTGACATGATCTTGCTGCTGTGAAACTATGCTGCCTTGGGTCCTGTGCCCCACTGGCCTCTAGGTACTCAACAATTCTTTCCTTCAGAAGTGATTCCATCATTTTCCCTACCACTGAAGTCAAACTAACTGGTCTGTAGTTTTCTGCCTCTGCCCTGCTCCCACTTTTGTGAAGTGGAATCACATTTGCCCTCCTCCAGTCCTCAGGTACCACTCCATCCTCCCATGATTTGTTAAAGAGAGTAGTCAGTGGTGTTACTAGTTCTACCCTTAGTTCTTTTAGTATTCTTGGGTGAATCCCATCAGGCCCCATTGCTTTGTCCACCCTCAGTTTCAAGAGTTCTTTCAAAACCCTTTCTTCTGTGAATGGACTGTTATTGACCTCTACTATTCAGAGTTTCTCCCTTGTTTGGTTTAGGCACCTCCCCCTCCTCATCTGTTGTGAATACTGAGCAGAAATACTCGTTCAGTATCCCTGCTTTTTCACTGTCACCCACTGTCCACATTCCCTTCCCTTTATTAAGTCTCTGTATCCCTCCCTTGGTCTTTCTTCGCTCCCTAATGTACCTATAAAAGGTTTTATCCCCCTTCTTAACAGAGCTGGCTATCTTTTCCTCACTTTGTGCCTTTGCTATTCTGAGTGCCTTCCCTGCCTTCTTCTGCTTTAACTGATAAAGTTCTCTGTCCTGTTCCTTCAGTGTTTCCTTATATTTCCTGAATGCTATCCTTTTCTCCTTAACCGTCCTTGCCACCTCTTTTGAGAACCATAGTGTTTTTTTCCTTCATTTTGTTTTATTGATTTGCTTCACACAAAGGCTTGTTGCCTCTGTGATGGCTGTTTTGATTACTCCCCATTGTTCCTCCACCCCTCCTTCTTGCCCATTTACTAGTGCTTTTCTAAGGCACTCTCTCAATTTCCCAAAGTCAGCCTTCCTAAAGTCCAATACTCTTGTTTTTGTATGGCTTGACTCTGTGGCTGTGTTTATTGTGAACCACACTGTTTGGGAGTCACTTGTTCCCAGATTGCTACCCACTTCTAAATCTGAGATCCTTTCTCCTTCCCCATTTGAGAGTATCAGGTCTAAGATTGCTCCCTCCCGAGTGGGTTCCAACACTAGCTGTCTGAGGCATTCCCCCTGTAGGGCATCAAGAATGACCCTGCTCTTGTATGTGCCTGCAGCAAAAGTACTCCAGTTAACATCTGGCATGTTCAGGTCCCCCATCAACAATATCTCTCCTTTTTCTGCCATTTTAAGGATGCGTTCTATCATTTCCTTGTCCATTTCCTCCTCCTGAGATGGGGGTCTGTACATAACCCCCATGAGGCTCGTGGTGCCATTTCCTGTCTCCAGGGTGACTCATAATGACTCATCAACTTCCTGTTTACTCTTAGTTCTGTTGCTTTAATTTCTTCCCTTATATAGAGAGCTACTCCTCCTCCTCCTCTTTTACCCACCCTGTCCCTCCTGCAGACTATGTATCCTGGTATGTTGACTTCCCACTCATGGTTCTCTGTGTACTATGTTTCAGTGACTGCCACAATATCCAGGCATCCCTCTTCCATTAAGGCCACTAGATCAGGGAGCTTGTTTCACAGACCACAGGCATTGGTACTCATCACCTTCCATTTATCTTTATGGTCTTACCCCTTTTAGCCCCATCCCTGTCCTTAACACCTTTTTCTGCATTTATTCCTGTCCTGCTCCCTACTGACTTCTCTGCCTTGGTGTTTACCTCTCTAACTACTGCACTTTGTGGGGGGAGGCTGGGATTTTCTTGCTCCTTTTCAGTGCCCCCTTGGCTAGTTTAAATGCTTGCCAATGAAGCATTTAAACCTGTCACCTAGGATCCTGGATCCTCCCCGGACAGATGCAGACCATCGCACCAGTATAGGCCTGCATCCCTCCAGGTGGCTCCCCAGTCCCCAGTGAAGCCAAAACCCTGAGCTCCACACCAGCTTTTCAACCATTCATTGAATCCCATGGTGCAGAATACCCTAGCATCATCCTTGCCATAGACAGGCAGCACCTCCGAGAAGGTTACCATACATGCTACTTGTCTAAGGCCCCTCCCCAACTCCACTAACGTGAAGTGGCTGCTTTGCATTCGCTTCGCGTGTGGATTTTAAATTCGCTGCATCTCTAGTCAGGAGGTCACTCAGATATCCAGGGCCCGATCCGTATTGGGCCTTATAGGTGAGCAAGTCCACCTTGCAGTTGATTCTCCACCTTACCAGCAGCCAGTGCAGGTCACGCAGAATTAGGGTCATGTGACAAAATCTTGGAAGGCTTGTCAGCAACCTGGCCTTTGCATTCTGCACTAGCCACACTCCTCCACTGACCCTGAGGTAAAGAGCTTTGCAGTAGTTGAGTCTAGACATCATGAAAGTGTACACCAGTGAGGGCAGGTCACCAGGTAGAATTAATGTTTTTGGTCTGAATGACATTCCCAAGGTGGTAAAAGTGCCACAGGGTCATAATGTTGCAGATTAAACTGCACACATCACAACCACATACCAAAAAACAGCGTGCAGCAACACCCGAAAGGTCTTCTTTTGTTTTGTGGTGGGCTTTTCCACCTGCACTCCCCCAAGGGACTTCACCCCCACACCCCCTGGAACTATTATAATCAACTCTGAGGGGGTGTGGACACAGGAGCAAGAATGAAAAATTAAAAGTAAAAGATTCCCTAGCAGGAAATCAAACCAAGATCCTCCTAACCCATGCACTACAGGGTCAGGTGCTCTAGTCACTCCACCATGGGAGTGGTTTGACCGAGCACCTGACCAGCAGTGGCTACATCCACTTCCTCCTCCATGGTGAGTGACAGGGGGTAGTGATACTTTCTAATCTCTGATATTCCCCTGTCACTCTAATCCCATACACATTACTCATAACATGGTCTGGATGTGTGCGGTTTAGTCTGTGTGATTATGACCCAGTACCGGTTAAAGCTACTCTAGAAGATGGACAACTCCAGAGCCTCAAGTGTTAATCCATCATCAAGGAAAACGCCCATATTACTCTGACATAGCCAAGATGCAGAAGGATGGTCCACAGATGCACATCCATATAAGTACCATGCACAATGCTCGGTTAGCTTGACCTCATTGGTAGGCAAACTTATGGAAACCCTGCAGAAAGATAGAACAGTGGATCATCTTAAAGAATCTGGAAAGCTTGACCCCAAGCAACATGGATTTATGGCAGGAAAATCAGGCCTAACAAACATGAGAAGATTCTTCGAATGGGTGATCAGAATAGTGGTTCAGGTAGGGATGGTGGACGTGGTGTACCCAGACTTCAGCAAGACCTTCAACACTGTACCCCATGGGAGGCTTATGAATAAGCTAGAGAATACAGGACTTTATTTATTTTATTTATTTATTGAAGTTTTACCAGGAAGAACAGACTGAGCAGCAAGTGCTTGTTTCCAGATGCATCCTGGGAGGAGTGGAATAGATGGGATAGAAACAGGCAAAAACACTTAGCTACAGCATTAATAAATAATAAATTAATACAATTTGAAGAAGTTTGAGAAAGCATTGAGGGACAATAATAACATAAAACAATGCATAGCATAAGTAGCACTTAAACCTGCATTAAATAATATACTTGAGAAAAAAACATTAGAATACTGAACTAATTGAACTGAAGTTAAGCTGTTAATTACAGGGCTACTGCAGGGAGGCACATTGCGGGTAACCAAATTAAGGAGGGGTGAGCAGGAAAAAGTAGTTCCAGGGAGCAGTAAGGGGGAAGAAAGGGGCGGGGGGTTAGAAGCAAGTGTAGGGGGAGCAGAAAAGTCCAAAAAGTAGAATTAGTCATAAGACAATCAACTGGATTGCAAACTGGCTCAAGAATAGGACACAGAGGGTCTTAATTAATGGAGCTCAGTCAGGGGAGGGCAAGGTGACCAGAGGAGTGCTGCAGGAGTCAGTATTAAGTCTAGTCCTCTACAACATTTTCATCAGCGACATCGCTGATGAGCTGGAGGGGAAAGTATGCCTGTTTGCGGACTATACAAAACTCTGCAACCGGGTGAACACCCAAGAGGGAGTCTTGAAGATGGAAAAAGGATCTGAATAGACTGGAAGGATGGTCCAAAAATTGGCAATTGAAATTCAATGCCAAACAATGCAGTATCATGCATCTGGGTAAAAGAAACCCCAGGAAGGAATACATGCTGCTAGGACACCAGATTGAAGTCAAACAAGTGGAGAGAGATTTTGGCGTAATCATTGTTGATTACCTTAGGAAGAGCAAGGAATGTGAAAGGGCAGCGCAGAAAGAAAATGGCATCCTCATATGCATTGGAAGGGGTATAACTAGCAGAAAAAGAGAGGTGATAATGCCACTATATGGTTCAATGTTAATATCATGCAACCGAATCAGCGCAGCACTTATGAGCGTGGTCATTTTATCTCTATGTTCTCACAGTGTATCGTGAAAAGAGTGAAAGAATAGCATTTGATTCAATCTACTTAATAAAATACTCCCTATCTTTCTTTGAGAAATTCTGATATCGGGTCAAGGTTCACGTATCTTTGTGTGTTCCTTTCTATTTGGTTCCTCAGAACTAGTGTTCTTCAAAGTAGTTCCCCCTACAGTCCCTTCCTGTCCCACACTCTCCCTTTCTGTCCCATGCTCTCCCTTCCTGTCCCACACTCTCCCTTCCTGTCCCACACTCTCCCTTCCTGTCCCACGTTCTCCCTTCCTGTCCCACGCTCTCCCTTCCTGTCCCACACTCTCCCTTCCTGTCCCACACTCTCCCTTTCTGTCCCATGCTCTCCCTTCCTGTCCCACACTCTCCCTTCCTGTCCCATGCTCTCCCTTCCTGTCCCATGCTCTCCCTTCCTGTCCCACACTCTCCCTTCCTGTCCCACACTCTCCCTTCCTGTCCCACGTTCTCCCTTCCTGTCCCATGCTCTCCCTTCCTGTCCCACACTCTCCCTTCCTGTCCCATGCTCTCCCTTCCTGTCCCATGCTCTCCCTTCCTGTCCCACACTCTCCCTTCCTGTCCCACACTCTCCCTTCCTGTCCCACGTTCTCCCTTCCTGTCCCATGCTCTCCCTTCCTGTCCCACACTCTCCCTTCCTGTCCCATTCTCTCCCTTCCAGTGGCATAACATCCGTGTAACCACAGAGTAACAGAGGCATGAAGCAATTCCAGTTTAAAAGATAGTCTTTATTCACAGCAATATATCAATAACCAATAAGTGATTTAGCAAATGTTTCATTTCATTTAATGTAATTTCATAGTAGTGCCAATGTTCGGAGTCTAGGCCTACAGCTGAAAATGATAAGCTATTCCTCTCAGATACTCAGCTCGAGGTATGTCCCGGTATTCCTGCACAATGTCACAAATACGTTTTGCAGTGTCCTTATACTTTTTTTCACTTTTCACACACAGCGCTGCTTGCCACTAGCTGCTCCATCAAGGTGGTGTTGCATTGCTGTTCCATTTTTAGATATTCAATGAACTTCCAGATTGAAGGATGGTGTGCCCCTACAAAATGATTACATTTTCTGTGCCAGGCCTCCACAGAGTTTATTGTGCGTAGCAAGTCGGACTGCACAGAGTCATAGCAGTTCCACAGTTCTGGTATAAACATGGGCCTCCATCTCCCACCATGACCCAATGGTCTACCCAGCCATGTGTCCTCAAAGTAATCAATAAGAGGGCTCAGTAGTTCACTGTTTTCACTGTAGAACTCGGAATTCAGAATATCATCAAAGGTAGTCAGTACATCTTGTAGAGGAATATATGCTAATGTAGGGAGAAATCTAATTTGCAATGAGAAAGTAGGGTCTGTCATGTATTGACTACAGACATCAGGCAACTCTTGAATTTTTCTCCACAATGCCTGACAAAAGTAGAAAAAACATCCCCGCATTGCAGCAACTGGAAAAGCAAGTTTAAATCCTTTAAGAGCTGCAAGTTCAAAATCAATTAATATAGTCTCTGGATGCAATGTGCAACATAATCTTTGCAACTCTGCAAACACTTTATTTTATGAGGCAGAACTACGGTTTGCCATCAGAATATACACCAGTGGGATGACTTTGTTGTATTTAGTGACATGCATTGTATACAGCTGAGTGAATATTGATGGACATTTGAATGCTCCATCTACAAACCAGTTAGGTGAAGCCTTAAGGCGTGCTAGGTCTGTAGTGGTAGAAAAAATCAATGACCTGTCAGCAGATGGCCCTGAATCGTTCATCAGGAAGTTCTCTTTCTGTAATGTTTGCACACATTCAGGGGTTAGGACAAGCAAAGCTACATCTGCTGACTCAGGGGGAGGTTGTGAATTGACACGTCTGTTTCTCCTTATGGTGCGTTTTAATAAAGGTACAGCTGGAAGTTGGCTGTAAACAATAGGTGGCATTTGAGAAATACCTGCATCAACAATTTGGTGTGTTGTGTCACAGAATGCAGTTGAACGTTATTGCCTCCTTCACAGAAACAGAAGCGGGGTCAGGTACATGGTTATTAGTACCTTGCAGCTGTGCAGTACAGAACCCCTTATTGTAGGCCAAGCATTTCCAATAAGATTTTGAGGACGTAATGCACTCTCGGCGATAAATAAACCATCCAGGGTAGCTAGGTCACTGCCCTTCTGGCTCTTCATGAAGTACACATCCTTTTCACTCTCCATCTCAAAATCAGTTAATCTAATGGCCTAGAGTATGCTGCATTTGTATTAACCCAGATTTCACCCTATTGTGGTCTTGTTACTTTGACAGGCGCTATTTCTGTCACGTGCTTAGATGACAGAGCTATTTTGATTGGCGCTATAGTGGTTGCACTATATTACCGGATACCCCACTATACAGTTCACTGGTCAGGCTGCACATGGAATGTTGCGTCCAGTTTTAGAGGTTGCACCTGAAGAAGGATATCAACAGACTGGAGGCGGTGCAGAGAAGGGCTACAAAGATAGTACAGGGTTTGCACCAGGAGCCATATGAAACCAGACTGGCAGACTTACAGCTGTACTCACTTGAACAGGGAAAGAGACAGGGGGACATGATAGAAACTTACAAGTATATGAAGGGAATTAACACAGCGCAGAAGGAAAACCTGTTTCAGATGAAATCAGAGAGTCATACGAGAAGCCACAATCTATGACTGACAAGAGGTAAATTTAAGGGAAACATCAGGATGTGCTTTTTTCCAAGAGAGTGGTTGAACCTTGGAATAGCCTACCGCAAGAGGTAGTAGACTCAAAAAATGTAAAGGAATTCAAACTTGTGTAGGATAAATGCTACGTGCAAAAAGGAAATAGTCTAAGAAGAGGGGGTAGGTATTCTGGGCAGACTAGGTGGATCAAGAGGTCCTCTTCTGTCAGCAAATTCTTATGTGTGCTTCACCCTCTGGGTTGCATGACTACACTATGCTGCATGCTTCTGTCATTGCACACAGATGCCTATGTGTTCATTGCCATGTTGCACACATGCCTGTGGTGGTAGCACCCATACAGATGTGGGTGGGAGCACTCCTCAAGCCCTTGGTGTACTGTTCCACCACAGACACTATGGTGTGTCAGGGTCTGTACAGTCTACTGTTGTTCATATCCTTGCAGCAGGCATGCTGCCCAGTGTGCTTGTGTGTGTGTGTACTGTGCCTTGGCTTGCATTAAACAATGCAGTGGTACGTGAGCTGTGCCACAGACACCATGCACCAGGGAGATGGAAGAAATGCTCATGGCCCTGGTTGCTGCACTACTCATTGCTGGCCAGGTCATTTATGCAATATGTTTGGGACTATATATGCATATCTCTCTGGCACAGGTAGGCACTGTCCAGTGTTGTACCAGTACACCACTGTCTCATGCCATGTGCATCATACAGCACCTGTGGCAGCCTGCCTACATCCCCAGTGCAATATGCACAGTGTGTCACACCACTGCATCTCCACACACTGGGCTTATGTACCATGAGGTCAGCAGTGAAGAGCATTGGTGGAGGTTGCATTTATCTCAGACAATGTGATCAACATTGTGATGCATAGTCAGTGGTGTCTAACTAGCACAATGATGATAATAGCATGAGTATTCCACAGTACACAGGAAGGGTAATGCATACTTTTGATGCACCTGTATCTTCACAAGGCCACAGTCTTGCACTTGCTCTGTCAAAGTGGCAACCCTGTGCCTAGGGTGGGGCCAGTATCTGCTGGGAGTGGTGTGTCTCCAGGAAGCTCTGAATCTCACATTAGTGTTGTGCTGATGCAATAGAGTTTGTAAGGCATCCACATGTGTACAATACCACTGCACCAACGTGTCACCCCAGCTGCTTCACACACTGCTGCATGATGGTGTGACACCTGGATTGCTGGTTCTGATTACTCTATGCTTTTTGTAATATAAAAATGTGTTGTTGAATGTCTCTCATGAGACATGCTGAGACAGCATGTGTGTTGACCCCCCCCCCCCACCGGCATCAGTTCAAAAGACAGGATATGTTAAACAGCAGAACTCTGTAAGGTGATTAACTTGCAAAAACTCTCATTTTATAGCCTTATTTAGGATCCGGGTTGTTTGAAACTAAGAACTAAAATATCCATTTTATGATATCCTTAGGAAGGGCAGTTAATTTCAACTGGTGCTGGAAAAATTATGTTACAGCTAGGTGAGAAAACTGCAGAGAAAAGGTGCTTTGATGTCTGTCAAGGGCAAAAAGACACACTAGATCAAAGGGTCATGGAGAAATGAGTTTTTGCTGATGTCACCTTAATTAATTTACCTTCTGAATGATGAGGCATCCTGGTTGTATGATTTTTAATAAACAGAGAAGGAGCTGGGTGACATTGTGGAGAAGACAGGTTCAAGACAGTTGCTTTAATTATGCTGTGACTGACCTTTAGAGTGAGATATACATGTTTGGACTCTGAAGAAGAAACATCTATCAGCACTATTAGAAGATATACATTAGATAGACCAGTCTAAGTGTATGGTTGGTAGGAATTTGTACTTTTAAACCTTGTTCCTTTAAGTGATTGTATGGTTTTGTGATATATTGTTCCTGTATTTACAGTTTACATATTTTTTCTATTTTAAAGTAAACCTCTATTTTAAGAGACTACTTGGTGTGCCTTTGAAATTCTTTATTTGACAAGTGAAGCATATATGGTTAAAGTTGACACTGTGCAAAGTTTACTGACTTACCTAACTGGGAAAAATGTAACAGTTTATCTGAGGTATTTAATAGAGTTTTTAAGGGTTCATTTTGTATACCTGATTAGGTGCCCATTGGCAAAAGATATCTGGCATTTCCCCGAAGTGCAAAATTATCTGAGCCTGTACATTGGGTACGCTAGCAAGAGGTTCACAGTATGTATCCCTCCAGAACTTGAGACCAAAGGTTGATTAAAACCCACAAAACAGACAGGAGGGTTACCCTGTTCTGTTTCTGTTCACAATACTGCACTTGGAGGTTGGCACTGTAGAAGCAGAGGACCTGACCTGCTGAGTGGGGTTGTGACAGATGGTGCTATCCATACACAGATGTGCTGTGGAAAACAAGTCTATGCCTGGAACTGCCCTATGGCCAACAAGGGTGACTCATGGATGTCTGTTGCCCTGCTTACATGTGTTAGCCTGTGTACTGGATAGCTGGTGTGCAGGGTGCTGAGTATGTAGGTTCATCTTTATACTCTTTGAGCCATTACACAGCCTGTTGTGTTCTGGCCTGGTTTTGTTATGTGTGCTGTGTTTCCACATCAGGCATGCCTGCTGGTGTCATGTGTCCCTTGCACAGCTCAGTCATATTCTGTTACAGCATGGCACACTCATTGAATTGTGTAGTCCTCAACTGTTTGGGTTCATACTGCTTTCTCTTTTGTGCCATGCATATTCCTTTGTGACTGTTTGCCCCCCTCCACCTATGTGTGGTATGGTGGTCCATGTGTCAGCTGGTTGTACGTTTGTTATGCACAGTATGCCACTCCTGTGTCTCTCATTCTATGTGCACAGCTGGCTGAGTTTAGTGTATTTATTTCCATTGTTGCCCAGAGTGAGGTAGGAGCCTACATGAGTCCAAGGAATGCAGCCCTAACTGAGGGCCTGGATGATATCTTCAGAAAACAGGTCCACTTGCTGCAATTGTTGCTGCAGTGGGTGGAGGATTGCACCCACACCATGAATTCAAACACCCATGCCATTGAAGGCCTGCCAGGGGCATTGGCAAAGGAGCTGTGCAACAGCAGCCACCACTACCACCTCCAGCTGCCACCCTATGATGTGGCTTAGGGATTCTATGGACAATTCTAGGGTGGGTGGCATTTTTCTTCTTTCTAAAGGGGCGCCCTTTGTTTCTTTGGTTGTATTGGGCATGTTTCCTTTCTTTTGCTCCAACTGGAGGGTGATTTTTTCTTCTTTTCTTATAGGTAGGTGCCATTTATGCTTTGCCCCCCCTCCCATGTATATGGCTGGTTGCCCTTGTTGTGTTGGTTCCCATCATTTATACAGGAGGTTGCCCTTTTTTTTACCACCCTCCAGTTTATACCCGTGGTTGCCCTTGTTGTTTTGGTTCACATTTACATTTGTGGTTGCCTTTGTTGCTTTGGATCCCCCCCCTCCCTTTATATGGGTGGTTGCCCTTGTTCTGTTTCATCATCATTTATACAGGCAGTTGCCTTTGTTTTTGTTCCCCCCATTTATAGAGGTGGTTGCCGTTGTTTTGGTTTCCACCCCCCCCATATGGGCATGTGCTCTTTTTGTTTTGACAGTATTATGGTTATTATTATTGTTGCTGTTATTATTGTTGACAATGTTATTGTTGTTATTTTGTTTTAAGGCTTGTTGATGTTTTATACATAATTTTTGTTACCTGTACTGCTGTGTTTTGTGTGTGTGTGTGTGTGTGTTTCATTGGTGCTCTCCTCATTCCTACAGCTGCCCCTCTGTTCAGTGTTATATTTAATGTTATATTCAGTGCTGTGCAAGTGCTTTGCACTGTGCCAGTGCTATTTGTTCTACGCTGGCAGAAAGTATTTACACAGTATGTGTACAGTCCTTTAATCAAATGTATTAGTGCCAGGGTAGTTATACTGACTATCCCAGTGGCAGTGTGCTGGCACTAATTCTGTTGCTGCATTAATGCAAGCCAAAACACTAGTGGCTGAATATGGAGGCCATAAACTTTCAGACAACAATAGGGATTTTTCCAGCATAAACATTGTAACACCTCTGTTGTGCCAAGACAGAAAACCACTTTGTTCACCCTGAAATAAGAGAAAGATTTGACTTGAACTTCCTCCTGTATTGCAAGACACTCTTCATTACCTATGTGGCTTGGTGTGAGTGGGACAAATTGTATGTGCGGAGAACCAGGAGTCCCTTAAGTGCAGGCTCCAAGAACATGTCAGGATAATATTGCATAGAAGACTGAATAATGCAGTGGGAAAAACTAAAGAAGTCTCACAAAAACAAAATGTGAAACACAAAGTGAATTCACTGGGATAGATGGCTCTATTACCCCAGCACTTCCCTTCTTTCTACATCTTCAAAGGCAGTGAGGGAGACATAGTGAAGAGAAAAGACATCAACAGCTCCAAAATTAAAAAAGATACTGTTCCAAATGTATACTTTTTGAACAAAATTTTATTTTTCAATTTAAGCAGTGTATTACCTAGCCAAAAAGTAAAATCTCAGACATTTGGTATAGGAAAACCTCTTCAGAAAAATCAGCAGGGGTAATATTGGGCAGGAACTCAGTTTTTCCACCTTGTACAAAATTGTAGGAGAGCCCTGCACTTCTATTATCTTTCACCATTAAATAATATATGAGAATTCCACTACCTAAAGACAACTGTTCCCCCACTTTCAAATCTAGAGCTGAGAGCTCAGCCACCTGAACAGTTCCAATTTAAACACTGAAAATCAGGCATAGTTTAGACACTTTACCTAGACCGATGAAGTTAACACAGTGATCCCCAGACATACAAACTATTTTGTCTGACTTTCCTTTTTCTTAGCTGGATTCATCTTATAATTTATATCAGGTAGTAACATAAATGCCACTGAGAAAAAATTCCAGCTCTTATGGAAACAAAATGAAATGGAAAAATATTAAAAGCAATCTCTGTTAAATGTAAAATGAAAAGGTACGTACCATATGGCTATGATAGTGTAGCAATAATGATGTTGTGACTAGAAACAGTATGCTATATTAAAATAAAATGTGAAAGACAAAATAATACTTAATCTCATATTAGGTCAGATATACAGTATATCAGAGCTCGGAAAAAAAATATGTTCAGTACTGCAACTGCTTTAATTTTTTACATGGAACTTGTCATGAACTTGTTGTTACTCAATATTATTATGCCATTTTATGACACTTCATCTAATCATACCTTTTAAAGCACTCCAGTGTCATCACTGATCGGCTGATGCCCAAAGCACTTGGAATCTGATCCTGTATCCTTCCTTTCCTGGTGGATCCTCCTCATTTCAGTTCGTGCATCTCTATAGGATGGTCGCATCTTGTTTGGCCTTTTACTTGTCTCTAATTCTGCTCTACTAGTTATTTTTTTTGTTTGTTTGTTTTTTTACTGAGTTTTCCCAAACATCAATTCCCACTGAAGTTTTAAAGGGAACTTTCTTGGATCGGATCTAGAGTTAGTTTGTCCATGCTGTGTGGGGAGAGAGTCCCCACTGTTTGTTTATTTGTTTGTTTAGCACGCTGTTGTATTGGTTTGTGCTATGGGTTCCTCCCTAGTGAGCTTTCTGAGTTCCTGGCTACAAACATTGCTCTTTTCCTTCCCCTCTGTTCTTTTTGGCTGTATTTCTCTTTGGCATATTGTTGCTCCTGCAGCACTTGTGTCAGTGATTGTAGCTGGCTACCTGACTAGTCAGTTTTATTATGCTATTGCCAGTCTGATTGGATTGTTTGCTGGTTTAATTTCAACTTTACTGCAAGTTGTGATCATCTGCAGAATTTCCTGCTTGCTTTTTGTGTTTCTGACTTAATTTTGTGGTCACTTGTTGCCTCTGCTCAACCAGAAAGCATTGATTGTTTCTGATTGCCTCTGTGCTTCAGTGGGATGAGGTCTTTCTGACCCTTCCCTTACTGATAGCAGTACTAATGGGCAAGCAGCTTGACTTCTGCTCACACCTCTACTGCTTCTGAAGCTACTTTTTATCAAGCGCACACTTCTAGCAATTTGCCTCTGCTCTCACCATCTTCCATCAGGGGAGCATTGAGTTTTGTCTCCAAGTTGGAAGGTCATGGCTAGCTCCTTCCAGAAGCATCTTCAGGAGACTCGTCATTATCGATGGTGTGCCCCCACAGCAAATGTGCATTTGTTCGCTATTCACAGGTCATCACTATGTTGGGAATGATGGAATGATAGCTCAGTACGCTGCATGGTGATTCTAGGCTGTTGCACCGGCAAGGCTGTAATATGATATTGTGGTCCATTTTTGTATCTCTTTGTCTAGTGGCAATGTTGTGTGGGGATTTGAGGGTAGAGATCTCGTGGTATGACCAGGATTTCGGTGGCCATCTTGGTGACTCCTTCACTGGTGGGCACGCTGTGTGTGGTAAAGGAGGCAGTATAGCGCAGTGGTCTAAGGCTCTGAGCTGCAAATCTGGTGATATCCAGCAGACCAGACCTGGGTTTGAATCCCACAGCTTCCACTTGCATACTGTGTGACCCTGAGCAAGTCACTTAACCTCCTTGTGCTCCCAGATTGCTCCTGTAAAAAAGCTTTCAGCTTAGTGTGCTATACCTGGTTAAACAACTAAATAAAAAAATTAATAAATAATCGTCAGCCTCTGGAGCTGAGATCTCATGAGACTGTCAAATCTCACTGACCATTTTGTTTTTGTTTGTTTGGTAGCCTTTTTCAGCCTGGCCTCACAGTTGGTGGCCATTTTAGAGACTCAAGTAGTGGCCATTTTGTGTCTTAACTACTTTTGTTTGTTGAAGTCCATCATGTGAACTGGCAATTTGCCATTTTATACTGGTTATAAGTGACAATTTTGAATCTATTTCTCCATGATGTTCTCCCTATTGTTTTTTTTTTTCTTGGTCTGTTTCTCCCTTGCCCCCCCAGTCGGCTCTCTTCTCCATCCACCTGTCCAGCCCTGTACCCCAATATCAGGCAGCATCTTCTCTTCCCCCAAAGATTACCCCCCATGGTGGAGCGGCGAGGATCCCCTCCAGCTCAGCTCACCTCGACCAGGATCAAGTTCGGGGAGCACCATTCAGGGTTGGGGCCTGCAGTGGGTGGCTGCTTCATTCTGCTTCAACCATCAGAACAACTTTTTCCCTTTTTGCTCCCATTCTGCAATGACGCCAGTGGAGGGAGCACACATGCATCCACAGGGGCTCCTCCTGGGGCCTGCCCCAACTCAACCCCTCTATGCAGCATCAGTGCACTGCCCTCCAGCCTCCCCTAGGGGCCAGAAATGCACTGACCACTTGAATCCAACCACACTGGAAAGGGTCAGCAGTCCCTCAGATGCTCGATCCCTCTAATCCCCTGCCGACCCCAGGCAGCTCGTGCTCATTCCCGAACATGGCTCACCAGTGTAGCATGAGGTGAGGCATTCAGTGCCTCAGCCTTCAGCACCACCTGGCCGGCTAGTGTTCTCCCTATTGTACACAGAGATCAGTTCTCACCTGTTACTATCTTATCCTACTTTAGAGTGGATTTGCTAGTATTTTGTCAGTTTTACCCTTTCATCTCTTTACAGATGCTGCAAAGTCTCATAGCTTTCCTGATGTGTACAGTCTGGATTATGACTCGGTCTCACCCTCCTTTCAACAGGTGTGAGCCCCTGCAAGCAACAATGGGAAGATTACAAAAGTGCTGCAGGAATTAGCCCCAACATTCTTTTCTCCAGCCTTACCAGAGACATTTGTTCCCTGTATCCAGTTGGCACCAATGGATCCATGATGGGAACGCGACAAAATATTTGTCGAATGCCCCATCAACGACACCAGCAGGCCAACCACATTCTGCAGTCAGCTTCCAGTTCACACTGTCTGTCTGTGTTTGCTTCGGGAGGTTTCGCCCCACAATCCCCCCACACGGGGGGCTGCGCCCCTGCACCCCCCACCTAAGGATTATCAGCTCCAAGTAGGAGCTGATTGGTGGGGTGCAGGACCCCTGACAGACTACACCAGGTTTCAGTGGGTTCCCCACAGCAGCATGGCACTGTAGTAGCTGTGGGGGACCTCGTCGTGAAATGTCGCTGTTGGGGAGGGGTAACCGGGCACGAACTCTCAGGATGATAGTCTGGCATCTGGAACTTTGGCTGAGGATAATATAAAGGAAATGTCATCTACTGTGTTCCAAGCCAACATGGTCAACATTTTTCAGAAGTTACTAAACTGAACTGATGCATTGTCAGATCCTAAGAGGCCAAGAAAATCCAGGTGAACTATAGCCCAGTGGAACACTGAAATTAAAGAGACCCAGAAGGAAGCCTGATGATCCAGAGGACCCAGATGGCAGTGAGTCATTGTCTGGAGAGGAATGAGATGAGGAAGAGGAGGAATGAAAGAAGCTTACCACTCAACTGCACATTTATGGTACCATTCCAGAAGTCATCAGGTGATTTGGGAAACACATTTGAGGACACAGTTCCTCCAGCACAAAAAAAAAAATAGACCTACTGGTCAGACAGAGGACAATGTCTGCAGCATTTTTTTCCATCTGCAAGGCCCTCAAGGACTGATTCACTAAGGAGTGGGATTCAATTAATTCCAGGAACACTAGGGGCAGTAGGTCTTTCAGCAAGTGGTACCCACTGCAAAAAGACAAGCAAGCATCATGGGGCCTTCCATCCTGAGATCAACTGAGAGACTGCAGCACTGTGCCCTCCCCTCAGATTGGGCCATGGCCCTCAAGCATCTGGCTAGCAAAAAGGCAGAAGAAGCAGGCAAAAAGATACATGAAATGTTATCCATGGTAAGAAGGCATCCAAGGATTCCAGTTATACAAACTGGACCATCCTCAAGTGGCTGGAGGTAATCCAGGATAATCTACTTAAAGCCAACAAATACAAAGTAGAATTCAACTATACCATTCAGGCCTTTAGATATGTCACAGATACCTTAGTGAACTTCTTCAGAATGAAGGCTCAAGTGATGACTGCCATTAACAGGGTACAATGACACTTACGGCTTAATTGTTGCAGACCAATCAGGAATCGAAGAACATGTTTACCAAACTACCATTCACAGGGAACATTGTGTTCAGTCCCAGATTTGAAAAATATGTTAAGCCTGATGGATTGGACCAGCAGACTGTCACACCTACTGTCATTCACAATTCAGTTTCTAAATAGTTTTCAAAGGGGATGCAGGGTCAAGTTTTTTTCAGAATGCAGATAGATGCACATTCAGATTCCAAACCAGTTATTTCAGTTGCAGAGGAACCACAAAAACAGAAACTGTTCAAACTAGTCTGATGCAGAGGATGATTCAGGTTAAATGTACTATAGAAATGAAACAAGGCTGGACCAGGACAGACACCAGCCAGTGTGGGGGCCTAAAATCACTTCATTAAGATGTGGACCAAATCAGTAATGACAAGTGCATGACAGAGGCAATATCAAGAGGTTACTCAATTGAGTTTCAGCAAGTGCCCAGCAATGATCAGTTTCTACAGTCAAATGCATCACCATTAAAGCCTCTATTTCAGCAAGTGTGAACAGTTCTCAACCAACTCTTGAATGATGACACCCTAATCCCTGTGCAATGAGATGAGCTGAGTCACAGGATGTACTTGACCTTCTTCCTTGTACCCAACAATTTAGGGGACCTGTGCCCCTGTACTGGATCAGAAATTGGTCAGCTAGTTTGCCTCTTCTAAATGCTTTCAGCATAGATATGTTGAGGATGACCACAGCAGTCTGAAGAGGAGTCTTCCTAACCTCAATAGAGCCCATGGACACTTTCCTATCCATTCTCCTCTGCTTAACAAACTGCACATTTATCCAATTCTGCTTTCTAAACATGCATTTCCAATACCAACATCTGACCTTCAGACTGCATCTGCCCAAAGTATGATAATGAAGTTGATATCAACCATGGCTACAAATTTATGAAGTGAAGGAATCCCTGATTTCTCTTTCTGGATGATTGATTTACAAGGGCAGAATCACAGCAGGAAGCAGAGGAGACCACCCTCAGAGCACATCAGGTCCTCACGCACCAAAGGGATCCACTCCAAAAGGAACAGAGCAGTCACTAGATCCAGGTATTCCCATGCAACTATTTTTATTACAATTTAAGGTGCACCAAGTAAAATTGTTGCTACTGACAAAGTAGAGGTAAACATACCCAGTACTTCACCAATACAGGGTTCATCAGGGGTGGGGGCTGACTAGATGGACAGCCCTTAAATAGGCTGGCAATGATGATGTCATATAATGACATCACAGTGCATATTTACAAAGAGTGCATACAAGTCATAAAAAATAAAATTCTTCATCCATTAGAAAAATTCATAAATATTTTACAACAAAAATAATAAATACAAAAATAAAACTGTGAATTATACCCACTTCACAGAATGGAATATAGTCATCTGCAATCCAATTTCTAAACATATGAATTATATATCACTCTAATAACTTCAAGGCAGCAGATACTCCAGCCCTGTTTTGGAGAATGGAATTCTGGCTGGGTACTTGGTGAAACACCGCATGAGACTAGATCATGGGGGGTTGTGGTCTGTTTCAAGCCCGAACTTAACCTCACGAATGTACCAGTTGGGGAGACTGAGTCATTTGAGTGTACCGTAGTAGCAGGAGTAGGTTGTAGGATTGTCCTTGTCTGCCATTCACCAGGAGATGAGAAACGATTCCTCCAGGAAGTTGCAGACTTCGTCATTGACATGGCATTTGAGTCACCCAGGCTGATGGTCCTTGGTGACTTCAGCACCTGGGTTGATGATGAACTCTCGCATTTTGGTCAACACTTCCTCCAGTAGATAACATCTCTGGGCCTCACACAGGTAGTTACCACTGCTACTCATAGTCATGGTCACTATCTTGACTTAGTCTTTCTTCTGGGGATTGAGGCCTCCAATGTGTGGGTGGAACAGGTTGGATGGTCTGATCACTACACCATGGGGTTTAGTTTTAATGCCCCCCCCCACGTAGGCCTACCTCTGTGGAGATGACTTGGTACCGCCCTTTGCGAGATATAGATCCTCAAGGCCTAATGGTGGTGCTAGATCTCTCATCCCTCTCAGAGGCAAACAGTGATCCAGAGGCCCTCGTGATGACCTATAATTTGGCCGTTATGATGACCCTTGATGTCATTGCTCCTGTACGAGTTTGTCCTCTCTCCCTTCACCCTCTATCCCCATGGTTTGATGGGACTTTGAGGGAGATGTGGTGACTAGGACAAAGGTTAGAGTGTTGCTGGTGGAAATCCGCCCTTGATGCTGACCACCTTAGATTGATGGACCATTATCAAGTCTATCAATCTGCAATCACCCGTAAGAAAGCAGAGTTTCTGTCCAGGGAGATTGTGGCTTCTCGAAACCGAACAGCTCAGATATTCTGAACTGCAGACAGACTGTGCAACCCAGCCTGTCTACAAGTTCGGAAAGCCTTTCTACAAGAAGAGTGCGATGAACTTGTGACTAAGGTGGCTGACATCAGGGCAGTGCTCCATCCAACACACTCTATGGGTGTTGATGGGAATCAACACGGGGTCACTCATCCTTGGCTTTCTTGGAGTACCTCTGTCTGACTATCCTTCATGGATGTCATGCGGATCGTCCAGAGTGTGCGCCCTACATTCTGTAGTTTGGATGCACTACCTACTTCCCTGATTGTGGGTTGTATTTATTTCATTGGTCCGGTCCTAGCTCGGATAGTCTGGTGCTCCTAGGAGACAGATGAGTTTCTAAGCTCACTGAAAGAGGCAGTGGTGACACCACTCTTGAAGAAAGCTTCTTTGGACCCAGACTGCCTTGCCAACTACAGACAAATATTGAACTTTCCATTTTTAGGAAAGGTGATTGAGAAAATAGTGGCCACTCAGCTGGAGGACCATTTGACCATCCATGACATCTATGAACCCCTCCAGTCTGGTTTCCGAAGGAGGCATAGTACTGAGACAATGCTGGTTCAGGTGCTCAATGACTCCCGATGGCAAGAAATCAGAAGAACCATTCCATTCTGGTTCTCCTGGATTTCTCAGCAGCTTTTGACACTGTGGACAATGGGATTCTGCTTGATCATCTGAGGTTCATCTGCAGACTGTCATGTAGCAGAGTCAGAGGCTCAGTAGGTAGCACACTCTCCTCTGAGGCCGGGAGATCAGAGGGCTGTGGGTTCAGTTCCCACATCTGGCACTTGGGTTAATATCCCAGTACTGACACTGCAGTGCAGCATGGGAGGGGTGCTGCACTTCTGAGGTGCCGTCTTCGGATGAGACGTTAAACCAAGGTCCCATCTGTCTGGATTGGTGGTAGTTCAGGTGGATGTTAAAGATCCCATGGCACTTATCAAAAAGAGTAGGGGAATTTCCCCGGTGTCCTGGCCAAATTTCCCTCATTCACTAAAAATACCACCAACAGCATAATCTGGTTCAAGGTCAGTTGTCATTCATCTGTATCCCCTTCCCCCGGGTCGTGCCTGAAAATAGGCAGAATTTGTCTAGTGCACTTACCCAGTCAACAAAAGCTAAATAAATAAACAAATGTACAGTCCTCAGGTGGTTTACATCATTCCTCACCAGAAGATCTCAGAGAGTGGTGTCTGGGATTTATTCCTCGGACACTGTCTCCTTATCTTGTAGTGATTGGTGCTGTCTTCCATGTTGTTCACAGTGTATATGCTGCCCCTCAGAGACATTGTAAGAAGGTATGGCCTGAGGTTTCACTGCTATGCTGACAATACGCAGCTCTATCTTTCTTTTGCTCCTGACCAGGATAGAGCTGTCTCGGTCTTCGATAGCTGCCTCATTGAAATTCAGGAGTGAATGGATGCCAGTTGGTTGAAGTTGAACTCTGATAAGATTGAGGTATTGGTTGTGTATCTGGGTCACCATATGGGGGGGTCAGGTGCGGGTTCACCCTCAGGCCTTTTTCCGGGGGGCGTGCCACTCCTGACTTCTGAATGGGTGTGAAACCTGGGAGTAATTTTTGACGAAGGGCTGACCCTGCATTCGCAGGTTCAGCAGTCATCAAATCCTCATTTTACCATCTGAGGAATATCTCCAGGATTAAGCACCTTGTTCCATCTGGCTACCTTCATACTCTGATCCATGCCATTGTGACCTTGCATTTGGACTACTGCAACTCCCTATACCTAGGGCTACCACGGTTGGAAATCAGCCACCTGCAGCTGGTGCAGAACGTGGCAACCCAGCTTTTGATGGGATCATCCCAGTCCTGTCATATTTTGCTGGTACTGCGTGGACTGCACTGGCTACCAGTTCAGTGGAGAATCACCTTTAAAGTCAGTCTTTTGACTTTTAAAGTCCTACACAGACAGGGCCTGGATTATCTCAAAGAGCTTCTGGTTCCTTACTGCCCTGGGCGATTGCTCTGCTCGGCCAACGAGGGGTAGCTAGACATTCCAGGGGTGTGTTTGAAATCTTCTGGGGCAAGAGCATTTATGTATGCTGCCCCAACCCTTTGGAATTCTCTACCCCATGTTACGTGAGTGCACAACTGTGAAGGGGTTCAAACAAGCACTAAAAACTTCTCTGTGGCACCAAGCTTTTGGCGATTAATGAATGAAGGATATCAGTTTGATTATATTGTTTATTGTTGGGGATATTTGTGTGTTGATATTGTGATTTTAATATTGTTAAGGCTCCTTGGTTTTTGAAGAGAGCCATACAAATAAAGTTTATTATTATTATTATTACTGCTCACTTTGAGAGAGACCAATTTACTACCACCCTTCTCTTAATCTGACCCCTGATTGCCCTTATATAAGTGACCAGGAATTCCTGGGGATCCACAGATACAACACCTCTGGGAACTTGCTGGTAAGGGTGAAAAAGAGAAAGAGAGATGAAGGTTCCAAGTCTTTATTGATCTGGTAAAAATCATACAGTGCTGTGCCAACAACTCTAAGGGCCCTCCTGCAAAATATGTTGTGGGGCCTACCTCCCCACCAATAAACATAATTAGTGCTTATGAATTTTTTATCGTGTGCTTTTGTGTCAGTCCTTCTAAGCATCCATAGTTTTTGTCCATGCTCCCTTGTCCCACATCCTGGCACCATGATCAATGCACTGAACAATGTAATTTTTCCCTGCTCCTCCTGGGGACACTTGCACCAAGATTAGATGTTTTGAGTAACAGGCCCTGTTGCGTCTTTGTTCTGTACCCCTCCCAACCATTTGAAACTGAAGTTGGAATCTTCTGACACTACTCTTAACAAACCCAATTTTAAATGGATAAGCAATTTCCAAATATAAAGTAGCAAGTTTGTTTGTGATAAAAGTTTTTTTAATGCTGGCCTCTGAGGCAGTGGGCCCCCTGACAGTAAGGGCCCTACTGCAACCACAGCTTTTGCACTTCCTGGTCACGGCTCTGAAATCAGAAAGAATAAACCAAATTTAAAAACATACTAACAGATTAACATCCTATAGTGAAAAAGCACAGATAAGGTTGGCAGAATCAGCATATACCAAACATACAGAGGAAGATAATGTGTCCTCATAACTAATACTTCTTAGTTATTTCCAGTTGAAGAGGGGAAGGAAAATTTGGTTTGGAAAGTATGGGATTTCTAAATCTCTTGCTATAAATAGAGTAAATAAGCATCTATACTGAGATCATAACAAAGTCCACCATTAACAAAGCAAATAAAGCATTATTTCAGATTTAATTCTTTGTCTGTATATTTGTCCAAACACAAGTTATGCACCCTTGACAATGTTTATACGGTGTACAGAAATCACTTTATGTCCCAGCATTCTTTTAAAATGCCTGAACTCACTGTTTTTAAGATCCAGAACCTTTCTCTCCTTGATAACAAATGTAATCTGTTGCCACACCTATGAGGTGGTTTCACTTCTTCAAGGCCCATAAATCGAAGGTGTTAATGTCGTCCCCCATGACATTCATGGAAATGTCTCCCTACTGGTATGTCTAGCTTGTTATTTACTATTGACTTTACATGTTGCTGCACTCTTTCTTTCAACATATAAATTTTTCTGCAACGTAACACAGCTTACAACTGCACCATAGCACATAAATCACTTAAGATGTAGTATACATAATAAAATCCCTGAATTGTACCTCCTGCTTTGTGCTTGGGCAGTTGAAACGTCTAGCTTGTACTGAATAAAGGAGCATGTTTCATCTTTAACATTTGAACTGGCTACTTGGGTGACTAGTTAACCAAATGGTTCTGTTTGCATTTTGACTAGTAAACTGGCTGTGGAATAGTTTATCCCTGATACAAGAACTCTTTCTAAATGTGATCATAGTTTTTTTGCCTATTGCAGCTTCCAATGTTTTATCACTAAGAAGTATTGGCCAATTCCATTAAATTATATTACCAATACCTCCTGCCACATTGTTGAAATCAGGTGAAAAGGCTGCTGGCTCCATTTCCTTGATACCCTACTGTTTTCCTCTTTATGTACCAGTAGCTCTTTCCTCTGTTGTGCCCTAACTTCTAAATATGTTCTTTTCAAGCAGATGTCTCTTGCAGCCCCTTACCATGAGTCTGTTTTTCAGCTCCTCTGCCTGGTTATCAAAATCTGCCATATCAGAGTAATTTCACCTGATACAGAGAAACTGTCCATATACTGTAGATGTCTTCAACAGTTATGAATGTGAGCTATCAAAAAGCAGTAAGGCACTGGCACAGCTAGATTCTGATGTTTGTTTCTTAAATGAATGGACAGAAATACCTTTTCTGGGCACCACAAAATGTTGGGTGCCCAGCTTAGCAAGAGGAGCCATTGACCTGCATTCTCTCTATGAGAAAACAAGACATTCTCTAGTCTGCAGCTGCAGCTGTAACTCGTACTGTGGGCTGCTCTGAGATCAGTGAACTGCTGGCCCCCAACCTCCCATCGCTGATCCCTTTCATATATAATTTTTTACTGGTGCCTAGTGTCATCCCCCACCCTCTGATTGCTGTCTCTTTATGTATATGTTTCCCTGGTATTTCGTGACATACCCACCCTCCAATCAGTATCCCTGTGTAATGTTTCTCTGGTATCTAGTGACACCCCTTACCCTTTCATCGCTGTCCCGTTATGTATGTTATGTTTCCCTGGTGTCTAATGGCCCCTTCTCTCTGATCGCCATCCCTGTATTTCTGTAATGTTTCCTGGTGTCTAGTGGCACCCCCACTCTATGTTCTTTGTCCCACATTACATTTTCAAATCTGATCTGTAATAAAGAAAACTGTCCCTCAGTGTTTTTTTCTTTAAACCTGTAAAAAAGAAAACAGTCCCTCACCCATCTGACCCCTGCCATCCTGACCTCCCACTCAGGAATCACCACTGCACACCCTCAGTACACCACCATACTCCATCAATCACCTGAACAGCTCTCATGGTGTATACCCATTGTCTGATCCAAGACACATCTTGCTGCTGGAATCGGCGATTGCAATATGAGTAACTAAGGTAAGAGCAGTTCAATGTATGTCAACAGGATTTTGAACTTTGATGCGTAACTTTGTCATTTTTGCATTTTTTCACCCCAAATTTTTAACATTGCATTTTTGGGAGCCCACTGCATGACCAATATTGATGGAATTATGCCAATCAGGCCTGAAAAGTGATTTCATAGTAATTTGCCAAAATCAACTTTCAGGTGGGATTTGAAAATTTTCACTGCCATTGTTCAGGAGGTGGGGTCACAAGAAAGCTATGCTGAACACTTGGGGCTGGATATTCAGACTGTACCAGGCAGTGGTGCAAGCCTAGGTTCAGTGCAACTGAGCTGTGCCGGGGCCAGGACCAGGTGATATTCAATGGTGATGCGCCATGGCTCAGCACCATTTAATATGGCACAGAGGGCATACACACGGCTCAAGACACAGTGGCACTGCATCAGCACAAGACACAGAAAGGGAGCACGGGGATGCGCCAGCGCAAGTGCAGTTGTGCTAGGTGCATCATCCACGATATTCAGCCTGAGGTATGCAAATGAGGCCAAAGTGCATGCAAGACACAAATAGAGCCATTTTCATGTCATTATGGCCCCATTTGCATGCAATGCACTTGGTCCAGGTAAATTGCATCCGGTGCCCTGCCAAGCTGCTGCCGTCGGGGATCAAAACCCTGGTGAGCCATTGCAGGCCTCCTTCTCTCATACGCCTGATTGTGGACATCAGTATACAGCACAGTAATCCCTGGTAGTCTAGCAGTAACCCCTGTATGCCTGATCATGGGCTGTAGTAATTGTCAAGTATTTACCTGATGTCTAGTGGTAACCCCCCCTGCACGCCCGATCACAAGCTGTTGTGGAAATACAGAATTACCTGGTGGTCCAGTGGTACCCCCCTCTCCACCCACCCACAGAGGTCCCCCGGTCACCCAGCAACCCCCTGTCATTGGTGGGTGGCAGCACCCCGCCCACATGCCACCCAGTCACTCACTGAATAACAGCGTATAGTACAATCTGTACACCTATTGGTCCACAGTGTGGACCAATGGGCTTTCAGACCATACTGTACTACACAGGACTGGATATGTGAATGAACATGTTCATTCACATGTCTGGTTCTGTGTAATACAGTATGGTCTGCAAGCCCATTGGTCCACACTGTGGACCAATAGGCATACAGATTGTACTGTACGCTGTCATTCAGTAGGCTGCCAGGCGGCATGCGGGCGAGGTGCTGCTGACCGCCAATGACAGGGGGGTGCTGGGTGGCTGGGGGATGTCTGTGAGTGGGTGGGGAAGGGGAACCACTGAACCACCAGATAATTCTGTATTTCCACAACAGCCCATGATATGGCATACAGGGTGGTTACCACTAGACCACCAAGTAAATCCTTGCCATTTACTACAGTCCACGATGAGCATGGGGGGGGACCGCTAGACCACCAGGTATTATAATAATATATACAGACGCCCATTACTGGGCATACTGGGGGGGACCACTAGATCACCAGGTGTTATTGTAATATATACAGATGCCCACGATCGGGCGTGCGGGGTGGGGGGCCACTAGACTACCAGGGGTCAGGGTGCTTATGGACGGTGTTCCTACTGGGTGGGTGGCCACACAAGGCTGGTGGCTGTTGTGTTGCACTTTGCACTACAGCTGCCCACCTGTGGGTGGCCAGGATTTGAGCCTGTGTTTTGTGGCTCAACTTTGAGCACCAGTGTGCAGCACAGGTAGGGATTGCGCCAGCACATGTGCCGCACATCCTGGGCTGAATATCAGAATGTGCCACATTTTCATGGGCACGTCCCCTGCATCTGCGCCGCATGCATTACCAATGTGCCCTGGCACATTGGGGGTTGCGCAGCACACCTTACCCCTTTGAATATCAAGCCGGGGTACATTGGGGGGCTGTGCACAGCACACCCTGTTGTGCCAGGCACAACCCCTTTGAATATCCTGCCCTAGGTGTAAACATTTGCAAAAATGACAAGGATATGAGTGTATGTTTAAATTTGTCTACACTCTTTGGTAATTTTAAATATTTGACCCCAGATTTTCAGAATATCCATTTTTTTCACACAACCCCATGAATAAGACAGCTGTAATTTTTCAAATTCTGGCCAAAATGTGTTTTTGCACCTGTGGCATGGAATGACATTTTAGTGGCACAGAATCATATTTAGGCGGAGATTTGAAAATGTTCACCTTTCGGGTTCATTAGGTGGGGTGATATAAAGGTTATGTTGAAATGTGGTGTTCAAATAACGTAAAATGCCTAGGTTATGGCTGAATGTTGCAGTATCTCAATGTTCATCATAACTTTGCTAATTTTCAATATTTTGACTCCAAAATTTCAACATAGCAATTTTTGTCACAGTACCTCAAAAACATAACAGGTATCATTTTTTAAATCCTGGATGAGATGTCTTTCCACAATTCTGGTGCAAAATTATTTTTCCGTCGATATACAGTACTATAAATGCTACATGTCATGTTTGTAAGGTTAGTCATAAAATGACTGTCTTGAACATTTGGGGTAAAAAAAATAAAGAGTGAGTGTGTGAAGAGTGAATGCATTAAAAGTGAATGTGCAGAGCGAATGTATAAAGAGTGAATGTGCCAGGCCTTGCACTTCAGTAGGCAGATGGATTCTTTCCATGGCACAGGGACAAAATAGTACATCTGCACTTGCTCACGTAGGACCCGGAGGGATCTGTGTGAATGAGGATAAGATTCCACTATCTCAAAAAGAAAGGAAATTCTTTGGAAAAATGTTGTTAATGCACCAATTTCATATAGTGATATCACTATGCATTTTTACAAAAAGAGCACAGAACTCAAAAAAATATAGTTCTTGATTCATTAGGAAAAAATCATAAATACTGTATAGAAGGTTATTTTCACTGTTTATTTTCACTATATTCACTATTGCGGACAATCAGTGAAAATAAACTGATAGTGAAAAAAAATAATATACAACTGATTGTCACTTGCACTGTATTGAAGAGTAAGTCCGTGCTAATTCTAGCAGACGTGAATATGTACAGAAGGTTAACACGCACTAAATATAACAGATGCTAATTCAACCTGCTATACAATATTTTCCATCAAAAATAATACAAAAAACTGTGACTTATACCCACTTCACAGAAAGTACAACTACCTGCAGTCCATCTCTAAGCATATGAATTATTCTTTGCAAAAAACGTTGTAATGCACCAGTTAGGGAACATTAATGCCACAAAACTAGGGAAATGTGGCATTAGGGCTTTCAACCCTAATGCGCACCCCCACCACCCAACCAGCAAAAGAAAAAAAAATCATTACGGTTTTGGCTGTCTTGAGTCCTGGCAAATCAGTGGTAGGGTCTTCCTTGGGGCTTTTAACCTTAACACTCACTCCATTCCATGAGCCAATAAGGACAGCTGTGATCTGTTTTCTTCAGACAGGGCCCAAAGGTTTTTGACAACATGTGGGGAAACACAGTTCTGTGCATTTAAACACTATATCAGAATGAGATTAGTGTTATGGTTGAAAATCCCAAGGAAGACTAAATCCCTGATTTGCCAATACTCAGGACAGCCAAAACCATTATTAATTTTCCTTTTGCTGCTTTGGGGATTGGGGCTCTACCTCTCACTCCCAGGCCTCCTCCCCCCTCCCTAAACACACCAAAATCTCCCCTTTAAAGGGAGGCTGCCAGCCCCAGCTCCACCCACCAGCAGGCGGACCCAAACACCAGACAGCCCAGAATTAAAGTGCCCTTACTAGTAAGCTCCCAAAGGTGGTTTATACATAGAAATTTCCCACTCAGAAAATTAGATGAATCTCCATTCTCCTGCAGGAACCCAGAAAATGATTTACTGCCTCCAGTGCCACCACTGCCAGGTGGTAGAGGGCTGCCATATTTAAAGCCTATCTGGCACAAAGACTGCCTGCCCCTTTAGACTTTAAAGCTCAATTGATAAGGTAGTGGCTACCTCCTGGGTGGCGAGAAACTGTGCCTTGATAGTCAATATTTGCTCTGCAGCCACTTGGTCCTTGAAGCATACTTTTGTCCAACACTCTTGTCTATGCATTTCAGATTTAGGCAGGACTGTCTTTGGTAACAGCATGTTGCAGTCTGTACTGAAGCTACTTAGCCCTTGTCCTGCCCATAGATTTTTGGCACTTCTTCTTAAGCATCCAATAGTGGTGACATCAGAGTGCTATAAGGCATTTGATTTGATAATGCAAATTTACTTACCTGGTAAAGGTGATTATAGTTGCACCCTTTACAGCACTCCTAATCCTTCCCAATGAGGGAAAGCCGCTCCAATCCTATCTTTTTTTGTGCTGGCCCCTTTCAGCATAGGTCTGTAGTTCTTAGTACGAGACATTTGGGGACCGATTCCAAGTCACATGGTGCAAGTCGTGGACGTATGCAAGTTGCACCATGTGGTGCTACGCCGGGGACCCTGTGCCCTATTCCAAGAAAAGGCAGGGTCCCCAGCACCTATGACCTGTGACTTGCAGCAGCCACAGGCTTGCACCATGGGAATGGTGCAATGGACCTGGGTGCTGCAAGTCACAGCCTACATTCAACTGCCCCCCTGGAGCCCCCCACCCTGTAACACTCTCACAATCCCCTGGGGCCTTGGGGGGCTGGCTGGGTGGCACAGTTGCATGGGGGGCACATTACAAAACAGGCCTGGGGCTCCCCAAAAATCAGGGAGTGGGGTGCAGCACTGTGTTGGAGGGTGCGTGGGGCACAGCAATGTGTCTTCCATGTTGCTGCAGGGGGGCATCCATCATTTTGTCAGTGCAGATGTCCATTAGGCCACCTCCATGCTGGTCTAACCTGCAGCGCCATTGCAGGTCTTATAATCATGTAAATGGGATACGGCAGCTGCCCCTTTTGGAATAGGGTGCAGGTGCTGCCATAAGCCATCCTTGTGCCATACTGCAGTGGGTTGCAGGAGTAGGGGGTGGCATAACCCACCTTTGCCACAACCTGCATCTTGGAATTGGGGCTTGCGAATCGCATGGTGCAAGGTGCAATTTACACCATAGGATTTGACGTAAATCACCTTGCACCATGTGTACGACATCCTGGAATTGGACTCTTGGTCTTTCTGGCTTTGTTGTAGTATAGACTAGAGCATAGCCTTAGTAGTGTTTTTAGCAGTAAGACCCCACATCTTTGTTCTCAAGCCCGGTGTTGTACTGTTGCTAATAAAGCTCATTCATACCAATATATCTTTACCAAGAGGTGTTCCCTCTCCTTGATACTTGTTTGCAGAAGCCTTGTAAATTCTAAACTGAGGAAGATCCCACAGAAAGGGGAGGAAACAGGATCAGATTCCAAGTTCATTGTGCATCAGTCTGTCAGAGGAAGCCTAAAGTGTCCAATAGTGATGACAATGGAGTGCTGTAAATAGTGCTCCTATAATCAGTTCTACCAGATTAGTAAATTTGCATTTTACCTGAGAAAGTTTGTTGCAGGACCTTTCATGTTGTTTCTTTTTCTGGGGATGGGCATGTCTTTTTTGAGGAAGGGTGTTGTCTTTAGACGTAACTAACCTAAAATTAGATGAAGTACTATTTTATATTTCCCTTTGATCTTTTGTTCAGTGTTCACAGAGGAAGGAGAGGGAGATGGACCACAAAAAAGTAACAAATGCTTTGGAGGGAGGGAGGCGACAACAGCCCATTTTTAGAAGTGAGAGTCCTGAAGGAACTTGCTAATGTGAAGTTGGACAAAGCAGTGGTGCCAGATGGGGTGCATCCATGTGTATTGAGGGAGCTCAGGGAAATACTGGCTATCTCTGACAGTTCTATTAAACAGCACACTGGAAACAGGAGTGGTTTCAAGGTCCACTACACAACAGTGGTAGCAGGGAGGAGGCTGGCAATTATAGGCCAGTCAGCCCGACATTGAAGGTGGGAAAGTCAATTAAATCACTGCTGAAGTAAAGGATTGTGGAATATCTTGATTCCAGTGGGCTACAAGACCTAAGGCAGCATGGAATCGCATAGGGGAGGTCATGTCAAATGAACTTGATTCAGTTCTTTGACCAAGGAACTAGATCAGGGTGGAGCCATGGTCATGGTTTACTGAGATTTCAGTAAGGCTTCAACACCGTTCTACGTGGGAGACTAGTAAACAAGTTGCATATCTTAGGAGTAGATCCAAAGGTGGTGAACTGGATAAGAAATTGTTAAGGGGCTAGGCAACAGAGGGTAGTGATAAATGGAGTTCACTCCAAGGAATGGAGGGTGATCAGTGCTGAGACCAGTCCTCTTTAATGTCTTCATAAGTGACATTGCAAATGAGCTGGAAGGGAAAGTCTGTCTCTTTGTTGATGACTCCAAAATCTGCAA
This sequence comes from Neoceratodus forsteri, assembly GCA_016271365.2. Lineage (NCBI taxonomy): Eukaryota > Metazoa > Chordata > Ceratodontiformes > Ceratodontidae > Neoceratodus > Neoceratodus forsteri. The sequence continues at coordinate 250,818,090 of CM057450.1, read as the reverse complement.
TAGGGTGAACACTCCGGGGGGGTGGCAGAGACCTAAGAAAACTAGAGCAGTGGTCATAGAAACATAGAAACATAGAAGCTGACGGCAGATAAGGACTGCAAGGCCCATCCATTCTGCCCATTTCTTTTTCTACCTTATAAATGTGCCATCAGCCTTTGTTCTGTCAATGGCCTATCTATTCATACTCATCTATATTGCTCCCTTAAGCCTATCCCATGCCTGTGTAAAGCCATGCACTGTATTCATATCCACCACTTCCTGAGGTAGGCCATTCCATGCATCCACCACCTTTTCTGTGAAAAAGAACTTCCTCTCATTACCCCTTATTCAGCCTCCTTCTAATCTCATGCTGTGTCCTCTTGTCCTGCTATTTTTCTTATATTGAAACATGTTAGACTCTTTCACCTTGTTAATGCCCTTAAGGTGTTTGAATGTTTCGATCAAATCACCTCTCTCCCTCCTTTGCTCTAGGGTATACATATTGAGCTCCATTAATCTGTCCTCATATGTTTTCTGATGCAGTCCCTGCACCATTTGGTTGCCCTTCTCTGGACTGCCTCAATTTGGTTAATGTCCTTGTGAAGGTTATGGCCTCTAGTATTGCATCTGATTACTCCACATGGGGCCTAACCAGTGTCTTGTAAAGAGGGATTATTACCTCCCATTTCTGACTTGTGATACCCCTACTAATACACCCCAACATCCCCCTAGCCTTACCTACTGTTTTAGTGGCCTGCTTGGATGATTTCAGGTCATCTGTGATGATGATGCCCAAGTCTCTTTCTTCTCTTGTGACTGCCAGCACCTCCCCTCCCAGCCTATAAGTGGCTTCAGGGTTTCTCTACCATATGTGCATGATCTTGCACTTCTTTGCATTAAACCTCCTTTGCCACTCTTCCGACCATTTTGCTAGTTTATGCAGACCTGTTCTCATTCTGCCCACCCCATCTGGATCATCTACTCTGTTGCAGATCTTGGTGTCATCTGCAAACAGACAAACCTTACCCTCCAGTCCATCTGCAATGTCACTGATGAAGATATTGAAGAGGACTGGCCCCAGGACTGATCCCTGAGGTACCTCCCTTGTGACTTGAATCTCTTTTGACTGTAAACCGTTTACTACCACTCTCTGTTTTCTTCCCGTCAACCAGTTTGCCACACAGTTGACCAACTTCTAACCCACCCTGAGCCTACCCAGCTTATTAATCAATCTTCTATGTGGAACAGTATCGAAAACTTTGCTAAAGTCAAGGTAGGCGACATCAACTGCTCCCCCTTGGTCCACCACTCTGGTTACCCAGTCAAAGAAATCTATGATATTAGTTTGACAGGACCTTCGTTTTGTAAACCCATGCTGTCTTGGATCCTGTGCTTCTATGGATTCCAGATGTTGCACTCTCCTTTCCTTAATGAGTGCCTCAATAATCTTGCCCACTACTGAGGTAAGACTGACTGGTCTGTAGTTCCCTGCATCCTCCCTGCTACCACTCTTATTTAACGGGGTCACATGAGCCCTTCTCCAGTCTTCTGGGACCTCTCCTATGCTAGAAGACTCACTAAACAGTTCTGATAATGGCTCTGCTAGTGCCACCCTTAGCTTCTTTAGTACCCTGGGATGTATGCCATCAGGACCCATTGCCTTGTCCACCCTGAGCTTATCGAGCTCTTGTAGGACCCTGTCTTTTGTGAAGGGACTAGTGCTTACCTCCCTTCCCCCTGTGTCCATTGTGCTGAGCTGTGGGCCCTGTCCTTCTCTTTAGTAAATACTGAGTAGAAGTATCTATTTAGGATAGATGCTTTTACATGGTCCTCCTCCTCACACGCCCCCTTATCTCCTTTGATCTTAGCAATACCCTCTCTGGACTTTCTCCTTTCACTATTGTATCTATAGAAAGTCTTGTGACCTTCTTTTACTGTTTGTGCTAATGTTTCCTCAGTTGGGGCCTTTGCTTTCCTTACTGCCTTCCCTGCTTCCCTTAGGGAAGTTTGGTTTGCCTCCCTATCTTCATCCCACTGTGTTCCCTTATATTTCCTGAAGGCCAACCTTTTGGCTCTGACCTTTTCTGCTACTGTGTTTGAGAATCAAAGTGGTTTCCTTCTTCTTTTGCACTTCCTTTTCTAACACAATGGGATGTTGCTTCAAGTATTGCATCCTTAATGCTTGCCCACTTTGCCTGTACTCCCTCACCTGTATTTCTTTTGGCCAGGGCTAGCTTAACTCTGTTGGCCATCTTATCAAAGTCAGCTCCTCTGAAGTTCCAAATTTTGCCTTAGAATGGGATGATTTAGTTGTAGTGGCCAAACTGAACCATACCATATGATGGTCACTGGCCCCCAGGTGACCTTCTACCTGGAGATCTGTGATCCTTTCCCTGTTAGTCAGTACTTGATCTAGGATAGCCATTTCCCTTATGGGTTGTTGTACTAGTTGTTTGAGGCCCTCTCCCTGCAGGGAATCCACCATGTGTCTAGTGCTGGCAGATGTTCTTGCTGGTATTGACCAATCTGTATCTGGCATGTTGAAGTCTCCCATTATCAGAACTTCCCCTTTAGCTGTCATGCATTGTATATCTTCTAACAATAATGTAACTATGTCCTTCTCCCTGGTCTGGGGGCCTGTAGACAACCCCAGTTCTTATGGCTGTCCCATTTCCTGTTTGCAGGGTAACCCACAGTTCTTCTGGCTCCTTATGTGTATTCTGAATTTCTGTAGCTTTGATATTTTCATTGACATACAGGGCCACTCCACCTCCCCCCTTTTGCACCTCAGTCTCTGCTGAACAGTACATAGCCTGGTACTGAAGTCTCCCAAGTGTGGTTACTGGTAAACCATGTCTCGCTAATTGCTACTATGTCCAGTTTAGCCTCTGTCATTATTGCCTGCAGGTCTGGGATATTGTTTCCCAGACTGCGAGCATTTGTGTACATGATTTTCCATTGGCCAGATATCGGTGTGTTAGTTGTTGGGTGAGGTCTTGCGTTTCCCCTGTGCGTCATATGGGGAGCTGGACCTTTTTCCTTACCTGGTGATACAAATGAACTGCAAACATGCTGAACTCTTGTTTGAACACTAGCTGAGGGGGGAGGGGTGTTCTTCCCATTCGACGTTTGGGGTACTGCACCCCTCTCCCCATTTGCTAGTTTAAATATTCTGCAAAGACATCAAACTTCTGCCCCAATGTACTGACTCTCTCCTTAATCAGATGCAGTCCATCAAATTTGAAGAACTTTCGCTCCCAAAACTGTTGCCAGTGCCACAAACCCACTCAGTCGGTCAGCCTTCTGCTCCCAAAGTGCCAACCTCCGAGCGCAGTCTTGTGAACAGTTAACAGAAACAGGGTAACCCTCCTGTCTGTTTTGTGGGTTTGAATCAACATTTTGTCTCAGTTCTGGAGGGATTCAAACTGTGAACCTCTTGCTAGCAAACCCAATGCACAGGCTCAGATAATTCTGTCTTCGGGGGGACAGATATATTTGCCTACGGGCACCTAACCAGCTGTACAAAATGAACCCTTAAAAACTCTAATAAAGACCGCAGATTACTCTTACCTTTTCCAGTTTGGTATCACCATTCAAGCTTATGCACAGTGTCTGCTTTAATCATATATACTTCACTTGTTAAAGAAAAGAAATTCAAAGACAGACCAAGTAGGCTCTAAAAACAGAGTTTTACTAAAATAGATAAAAATATGTAAAACATAAAATACAGAATTATATATCACTAGAACCATACAATCTTTTACAAGGGTTTAACAGTGCAGTTCCTACTACAGTACTTAGATCTGTCTCTCTCTCTCTCTCTCTCTCTCTCTCTCTAATACCTGCTTAAAGTGCTCAAAGATGTTTCTTTGTCAGAATGTAGATAAAAGTGTACTGAAGTAAAAAGAATACTCTTTAAAAAAATTATATGCCAACCCCTTTGTGTGAGATCACCTGGCTCCTCCTCTGTTTATTAAAAATCATACACCCAGGAAGTTTTATTATTATAGAAGGAAAGTAAATTAAGATTACATCAGCAGAAACTCCTTTCCCCATGTGACTTCCTCAATCAAGTCTGTAAATTTCCTTTCATCTATGAGCAGTTTCCCCTCTCACACAGACATCAAAGCATTTATGATTTTACACCAGTGTGCTTAAGCTGGTTTCCTCCTCGAACATCATAAAATGGATACTGATTTCCATCTTAGCAGTTAAAGCTTTATTTAACTTAGAAAAACAGGAGATTCTTGATTAAGACCTATTCTAGTCTGTAATTAGTTTCTGGCCTTCAAGGTAACACCTTGTATCTAAAACCTGTGTGTGTGTGTGTGTGTCATTTCACAAGCTGTCTCAGCATCTCTCATGAGAGACAGTCCATAACACATTTTTATATTACAAAAAATCATAGTGTACTCAGAACCGGCTGTCCACATGTCACAATCCTCCCCACCTACTCTGAATTTGGGAGGTCTATCTCCAGCATGGGAAGAGCTTCTCAAATCAGTTCACTCCTCAAACACGCGAGACAGGCCATCTGAGTTCTGGTTTTTGGCTCCTGCTCTATGTACGATTGTCATATCATACCCTTGCAAAGCAGGACCTCATCTTAGCACTCTACCATTGTTCTTTCCCATCTGCGTCAGCCAAACCAGGGGGGTTGTGGTCAGTCTGCATCACAAAATGCTGCCCATACAAGTATGGCTCTAATTTCTTTAGGGCCCACACTATGACAAGACACTCTTTTTCCACAGTGGATTATGCCTGCTCCCTGGGAAGTAACTTCTTACTCAGGTGCACTACTGGGTGATCTGTCCCCTTGGCTGGATGTCTGACTCAGTACTGCCCCAATACCCATGTCTGAGGTGTCAGTCTGAACTATAAAGGTTTTGCTAAAGTTAGGACTTGTCAAAACAGGAGCACTGCACAGTGCCTCCTTTAATTTGGAAAAGGCTTCCTCATGGGCTGGGCCCCATGTAATTTTCTTGGGCATCCTTTTCTTTGTCAGGTCAGATAGGGGAGCAGCCAGGGCACTGTAATTGGGTACAAATTTTCTGTAGTACCCTGCTGTCCCTATAAAACTCCCGATCTGCTCCTGTGTTTCTGGTTTGGGCCACACCTGGATTACCTCTATCTTTATTTGGTTAGGACGGAGCTGTCCCCGGCCTACTGCATGCCCAAGGTATGCCACCTCTCCCATGGCCACCTGGCACTTCTCGGCTTTGACAGTGAGCCTGGCCTCTGTATCCTGCCCAGCTCTTCCCTAAGGTGGGATAGGTGTTCCTCCCAGCTGGTACTAAAGATGGCAATGTCATCCAGGTACACGACTGCATACCCCTCAGCACCATTTAAAACCTGGTTCACCAACCTTTGGAAAGTGGATGGGGCATTCTTCATTCCTAAAGGCATTACTTTAAACTCAAATAAGACTATTGGAGTGATGAAGGCTGACCTCTCCCTAACTCTGTCTGTCAACTCTACCTGCCAATACACCTTGGTCAGGTCAGTGGTCATGAGGTAGGTCACCCCTCCCAACTTGTCCAGGAGTTCATCCTTCTGGGGCATCGGGTGGGCATCTGACTTCATGACTGCATTCAGTCCATGATAATCCACACAGAAATGAGTAGAGCCATCTGGCTTAGGCACGAGGACTACAGGTGAGGCCCAGGGGCTGTGGGATCTCTGGATTACCCCTAAATCCAGCATCTCCTCCTCTTCCCTCCTAATGTCCTTTTGGACAGCCTCTGACACCTGATATGCTGTCTGCTGTATGGGCATCTGTGTCCCTGTCTCCACATCGTGTGTCGCTAAGGGGGTTAGTCCAGGCTTGGCGCTAAACAATGGGGCAAAGTCTGCTAAAACCTCCCTTACTTTCTGGATCTGGTCCGGGTCCAGCTGGGGAGACAATTTTACTGCCTCCACAGAGGACTCCTGCTTACTTTCTTCCAGCAAGTCCAGAAGGGGGTTTCCTTCCTCTGTCCCCTCCCCAGGACTACACACTGCAAACACCATGTCAACCTTATTTGCATATGGCTTCATCATGTTGACATGGTACATCCTTTCTGTCTGTCTTCGGTCAGGTAACTCCACAATGTAGTTCACATCATTTACTTTCCTAACCACTTTGTACGGTCCTGCCCACTCAGCCTGCAGCTTGTCTTTCTGGACCAGAATAAGGACCATGACTTCCTGACCCACCATGTACAAGTGAGGTCTGGCTCTGCGGTCATACCGCACTTTTTGTTTCTGTTGGGCAGCTGCCAGGTTGCTCTTGGCTGTCCCCATAAGCTCCTTCAGCTTTTCCCTAAACCTAAGGACATAATCCACAATGGGAGTTCACTGGGTGGTGTGCTTGCCTTCCCAGTCCTCCTGGATCAAGTCTAGGGGCCTACATACCCGGCGTCCATATAAGAGTTCGAGGGGGAAAATCCTGTTGACTCTTGGGGCACCTCCCTGTATGCAAACAATAGGTGGGGAAGCTATTTCTCCCAGTCCCTCCCATGCTGTTCAGCAAATGCCTGGAGCATTGACTTCAGGGTACCATTGAATCTTTCCACAAGCCCATTGGCTTGTGGGTGATATGGTGTCATGCATCTCTGCACCACTCCACACTTCTCCCATAAACATTTCTTCAGGTCTGACATGAAGGAACCACCTCGATTGGTGAAAACCCCCAGTGGAAACTCAACATGGGAGAAAATCCCAAGTAAGGCATCTGCCACTTTGCCTTTCCATAGTGAGGATAGGATGACTGCCCCTGGGTACCGGGTGGCATAATCCACCACAGTCAGGATGAATCTCTTCCCTGAGGAGCTGGGGGTATTTAAAGGCCCCACAATATCCATTCCCACCCTCTGGAATGGCTCCTCTACTATGGGCAATGGACTCAGGGTGGCTTGGGTTTTCTTGCCTGCCTTCCCTATTTCTTGGCACCGGTGACAAGACCTGCAATACTCCTTTACCTGCTGGGTGAAGTTAGACCAGTAGAAATTCTGGGCCAACCGCTGCATCGTGCGTGTGATTCCCAGATGACCAGACAAGGGAATATCATGTGCAACTTGAGCAACTGCTCACGATACCCCTGGGGAATGACAAGCTGCCTGCCTAGCACCCCTCCCTCTCTCTGTACTGCCTGAGTATACATTAGTCCATTTTCCCAATAAACCTTATGTCTGCTGTCACCTCCCTGTGCACAGTCCGAGTCTGCCCAAGCCCTCAGCTTTTCTAAACTAGGGTCACTTCTCTGAGCAGCTGCAAACCCCTCACACATTCCCAAGGCATGGGACGGGTCCCCTTCAGTCACTAAACTAGGGACTCTAGCACTAGCATCAGGGTACTCAGGATCACTTTCAATCCCAACTTTCTGACATTGGGTCACCCCTCCCTCTTTGGAGTAACCTTCTGTAGCCATGTGGTTACTTGCTGCTGGGTAAATTTCTACTCCCTTTTCATTGGTCTCCCCATCTGGATACACTGGCTGGGGAACCAGCCTCTCAGCGGTTTCCACAATGTCTTCTGTGGGGTTCAGAGAACTACAATTTTCCCTTGCCACTTGGCTATGGGTAACTGCACATACCATCCCCTGTTTGAGATTGTTGCCCAGGACTACATCCACTGCTAACATTTTGGCTACTGCCACCAGTTGCACAGTTCCCCCTCTTTCACCCCAGTCTAGGAGAACACTAGCCAGTGGCTATGTTTTCTCTTCACCTGTAAAATCCTGTGCAGTGACATATTTATTGGGTACAAGCTGACTAGGCTCTACTAGATCCCATTTTACCAATGTCAGGGATGCCCCTGTGTCCCTTAACCCTTGCATCTGTACACCATTCACCATGACTGGGTGCAAGTGTTCCCTCATGTTCACAGGCATGCTTCCAGGGACACACAAACAACCCACTTAATATATAGTACCATTCTGCATATTGTTGCTCATTCTTTGGGGACACTGTCTGGCAATATGCTCAGTTTCTTTATATAACCAACATTCACTTCTCTTTTCAGAGAAATCCTTTCTCTGAAACCTGGGGCTAACTGGTTTCAGTTGAGGCAGTGAGGGTTTTAGCTGCCCTGAAGGCACACTTTTCCCTTTCTGCACTGCCATGCCTTCCCCATTTGCTCTCAGAGCAGGTCTGCTCTTGGCATAGCAGTCCGAGAGTTCAGTAGCCTCTTGCACTGTTTTGGGATCTCAGTCCTCCAGCCAGGTTTTTAGCTCTGCTGGGCATGCCCAGAAAAACTGTTCTAACAGAATCACATTTTCAATTGTATCAACAGAGTTTGCCTCAATTCCTTCCCACCAACATTTTAAAAACTGACATTATTTCATGGCTAGCTCCTCATAGCTATGTCAGGGCTTCTCCTGAGCTTATGGAATTTAGCTCTGTATGATTCAGCAGTTAATTCAACTTTTTTTAACACTGTAGATTTAAGTTTGCTGTAATCATCACTGTCCTCATTGTCCATTTTGCCCAATGCATCCTGAGCTTTCCCAGTAAGTAATGGGGATAGCTGGAAGTTCCTGGACTCTCTAGGAATTTTAGCCTGAATACAAACTTTTTCCAAAGAATTTAAAAAGGCATCCATATCCTCCCCCTCTTTAAATTCTGCTATCAATTTGGAGTTCAATTTGTAACCCAGTCCTGCAGTCCCAGTTAAACCCATGCCACTTACCTGCCCTGGTGCCGCTGGTTGGAGTCATAGCTTCTCCAGTTCATGTTGCCTCTGGCGCTCCTGCTCCTCATGGTCTGCATCTCATCATTCTCACTGTCTCTTCTCCTCTGCAGCTTGCTGGTGCTCACGCTCCTCATGGTCTGCCTCCTGTTATTCCCACTCTGCCTCTCATCTCTCTCATTCTCTCTTCTCCTGGAACTCCAGCTCCATCCTGCGTAACTCAGTTTGCAGCCTGAGTACTTCTGGATCCAGGATTCTGGTGACTTTCCCCTGCTGCTGTGGCCCTTCACTGACAGTGGCCCTGTTGCCCTCCTCATCGGATCTCGACACTGCACTGGCCGCTAGCCCTGCCACACTTGAGGTTTGGTCCTTTTCAGTCATGGTCTGTGACTCGGTGCTCTGGGTATCTGATACCATCGGGGCATCCACTAGGTTCTGTTTGCTGGCTTTCACCTCAAATGGGACTCCTCTGTCCCCACACAACTGCCTTAAGTAGTCTACAGTGTGCCTGCTGTAGTTGGAAGCCATCTTCCCTAACTACTGCTACTCTGACTTGTACTTTAGGAAAAAAAAATAAAATGGGTAGGAACTTGACTGCACGCCAAGTGATATAGTTCTGTCTCCTTTTAAAGTAAAACTCTGCCTTTTTCTTTCTTTGCAAGTGAGCTGATGGTCTCAAGCTGACACACTGAACAATAAAAGCTTGTAATACCAAAATTATCCACACTGCTGCCATCAATCTGTCACAAACCCACTCAGCAGGTCAACCCACTGCTCTCAAAGTGCCAACCTCCGAGCACAGTCTTGTGAAAATTTAAAAGAAAAAGGGTAACCCTCCTGTCTTTTTTATGGGTTTGAATCAACCTTTGGTCTCAGTTCTAGAGGTTCACAGTTTGAATCCCTCCAGAACTGAGACCAAAGGTTGATTCAAACCCACAAAACAGACAGGAGGGCTACCCTGTTTCTGTTAACTGTTTATAAGACTGCGCTCAGAGGTTGGCACTTTGGGAGCAGAGGGCTGACCTGCTGAGTGGGTTTGTGACAGCCAGTTCCCCACAAATTTGTATCCTTTTTGTAGGCACCAGCCCTTGAGCCACATGTTTAGCTCCCCTATCTCCCCTTCTCTGATCTTCTGTCCATCTGCCCCCCTCTTCCAAACTGGCAGGATCTCAGAGAAGGTGATGCTGGACAAAATGGATGATCATTTGTCACCCAGCCTGGTCAGGTGTTCCTTGTTTTCCACAGCTGACCAACTAGCGAGATCATTAGTCCCTATGTGTACAAGAATGTCAATGTTTTCCCCTCCTTCCTAAACATTTTTAGCAATGCGGTCAGTGTCTCTGCACACTGATGTACTTGGAGACATCTGATCATTACCCCTAGCTGGAGATAGGTATCAACTCCCCGAATCATGGAGTCTCCTATGATCAGATGTTTTTTGGATTTCTTTTTTGCTTTTTTTGTTTTGGTTCCTGTTTTGGGTGAGTTTTGTTGTGCTAGCTCCTGTGCTGCAGTGTCCTGCTCTGCAGTGTCCTCTGCCCCTTTGTTTGATTTCAGAGATAGAGGCAGATACCTGTTTGTAGTTTTTATATGGTTTGCGGAGGTAATATGTTGGAGAGCACTGAGTGATGGGGAACCCAATTTGGCCCTCCTAACCACCTGCCAACCTCATGAACCAACTACCCTGCGCGGTCGAGGTGCTTCTGTTGGATGTTGGAGAAATGGCAGGTGGTTCTTATAATATATTTCCTCTTGAATATGAAATTTGAGGTGTGCAGTCTCTGCCCATGCTGCCTGGAGCTGAGCCCTAAGATCTCCAAGGGTAAGGCAGCTGGGTTTGAATATGAAAAAGTGAAAAATAATGCACTCAGGGCACTGGAACCCGGGGAGGAGTACAAAATGGATGGAGTGGTGTTGATGACTACCAAGCAGGAAAGAGACCTGGGGTAATCATATTAGATGACCTACAAGTGACCAGGCAGTGCAACAAAGCACTAGGGATGGCATGTGTGATGCTGGGATGCATAGGGCGGGGCATCACAAGCAGAAAGAGAGAGGTTGCATTGCCTCTGTATAGATCACTGCTAAGACCCCACCTATAGTATTCCATCCAGTTATGGAGACCACATCTCCAGAATGATACAGAGAGAGTGGAAGTGGTTCAGAGGAGGGCAACTAAAATTGTGCAGGGGCTGCGTTAAAAGCTCTACAAGGGGAGATTAAAGGACCTCAAAATATACATCCTGGAACAGAAGAGGGAGATCGGGATATAATAATGACTTTTATTTTATTATTTATTTCAAAGTTCGGAAATATACCTTTGTGCAGAAATGCTCATTTACAAAGGTTCCTCTTCAGAATAAAAAATGTGTTTACACCATGTCAAAGACAGTATTAAAAACTGATTAACAAAAGCTGGACAATACTGATTCAGTGACAAAACAAAATGAGTAACATAAGTACCGCTTCAGCAATACAGAGTGAACAAAAGTTAACATTCAACAGGTCAAATAATACAAAGCATAACATAGGCACTAGGAGCTATACAAAGGTAGCAGCACATATGGGCATTGTCAGAGGTTAAGTCTGTGTGCTTTTATGGCACATTGGAACAGAGGAGAGGCACATTTGTGAGGAAACCATGTGGTGGGTAAGGTGCTGGCATCATGTGCATGTGTAAGAGGGGACCTTAGGGGACAGAAGCACCACAATCAGATGGTGCAAGGGTTGGGTCAGGTAGGGGTACAGCTGGCAAGAGACAGTGCATGGGATGGGGGTTTCATCAGGAGAAACAGCTACATTTGGAGCCAAGTAGGAGTAAATTTAGAAGTTCCCATTTGAAAGGACCCAGCTTGGTTGGTGTCTTTTGTATTACCTGAAGCTCATTAAACAAGCTTGGTGCACTGGTTGCAAAGGAGCGTTTGACTAGAGCTGTTAGGCTAAATGACACAGCCAATGTACTGATAGTCATGCCTCTGGTTGGATAAGGATTTGGGGCATGTGGTTGGAGACCTTGCAGCCCTTGGGGAGTCAGGCTTTCATGACTAGCAGACAGGTTTGATATTTTATTCTGTCCTGCAGGGGAAGCCAGTTTGTGAGAGAGGAAAGATTGCAGGAGTGCATGAGTTTGTCAGTCCCAGTTACAAAGCAGCAGGCTTTATTCAGGACTAACTTAGACCCTGGTTAACACAGTGTCTGTGGCACTACCATAGACTGTTAGGCCATAGTCAACTATCGAGAGGATGGAACTTGTAAATGCCACTTTTTCGGCTTCTGGGGTAAGGTTGTGCCTATGTCTATATAGTGCTCCTAGTCTTCTGTTAATATTGCAGATGATTTGGTTGATATGTGGTGCAAATGTTAGAGTCTGAGCGATGGTGAAGCTGAGGTATTTAATAGTTTCTACCTGTTCTAGAGGGTCACTCTTACTGTTGGGTATGTTGAGCGCTTGCACCTTAGTTCTCTTCTGTGCACTTGAGAAGGGCATTGTTTTGGTCTTCTTGTAGTTAAGCACAACCTTATTCTGCTGGAACCAATTCTCAAGGGATGCAAAGTTGCATTGGAGGTCCCGAGTAAGTAGGTCCAGGCAGGGGTTACTTGCACAGATGACTGCATCATCTGCATAAAGTAAGACAGTGGAACTAGAGCAGGCTTTGGGAAGGTTATCAATGAAGAGGCTGAACAAAAGGGGCCCCAGGATTGAGCCTTGCGGCACATCCAATGTGACAGCCTGGCATCACAGAGTGCCCCATTCATCTTAACCTGTTGTGATCTGCCTGACAGGTAGCTTTTAAACCAGAACACAGTGTCCACAGAGTGACCTAATGTGGGTATCTTTCTTAGTAGTAGCACATAGTTTACTAAATCAAAGGCCTTGGTGAGGTCTATGTAGACAGAGTCCACCAGGTGTCCTTTGTCAGAACTTTGTGTAGTATGCTTGTATTCAATCACTGCAGTGGAGGTGCTGTGCACGTTACAGAAACCATGTTGTTGTTCACACTGGACATTGTACTGGCTGAGGTATGAGATGAGTTGGTCAGATATAATTCTTTTGAGTGCTTTGTACAGTGGGGAGAGAATGGATATAGGCCTGCAGTTTGCAACTAATGTGCGGTCTCCACTTTAATGGATGGGGTTGACCAGGGTACTTTAATGTTCCTTTGGGAACTGTGAGAATCTGAGGAAGAGGTTAAAAAGTTTAGTTGGGGGATGGCAAGCTCATCCAGGACCAGGGCAACTAGTTTCATGTCAAGTGACTCAGTTCCCATCCTTGTTTTTCCCAGTACTCACTTAACATAGTGGACTGTGTCCTTTACCGAGACAGATTTGAAGTGGAATTGTGTCCAACTATACACAATTGGTGAGTGGTCACTCAGAACATCAAGCCTCACAGTAAACTCCTTCAGCCTCTCTGGGTGGGTAGTGAGGACCCAGTCTATAATGGTTGAAGTGCCTGTTTGTAATTAGTTCTGGTGCTATCTGTAACAGCTTGTGTAAGATACAAATTGTGCATTTAGTCTTTGTAACCTATGGTAGATTTTGCCTTCCAATTGACATTAAAATCACCCACTACTACAGTTTCTCGATTCTGGCTAACTTGCTTGTAATGCAAGGCAACAGTGTCTAGTCCAACTTGTTGCTTTCTGGGGGGAATGTAAACGGTCATAAGGATTGGGTTCTTCATCCCATTCCCTAATACTAGGTGTACTGCTATGCACTCACAGCTATCATTGGTCTCGTCTAGGGTGATTTTATAACCCTGCAAAGTGTTTCATTGGTAGACTAGGCATCCATTCGCCCATTTGTGGTTTAACCGGAAGTAGTTGTACCCTTGTAGGGAGGTAGAGGTGTTGGGAGTTTTAGAGGACAGCCATGTCTCAGTGAGCGAGATGATGTCTGGCTGGTTTTGTCTCACCCAGGCTTTGAACTGAGCCATGTTTGGTAGGAGGATCCCAATGTTCAGGGAGGCAATATTTAAGTTAACCTGGGGGGTCTTGGCCAAGTTCACCCCCTGGGGTGGACCAGGGTTGGGGTGGATGTTACCCAATCTTAGTAATAGGATCTGCAGAACCAGTCTGAGAAAGTACTTTTAAATACTTAATTGGGGTAAATAAGGTACAGAAGGGGAGCATTTGTCAGAAGAAAATGTGCTTAAGAAGAACGTGGCATGCTATGAAGCTGGAGAGGGGGCAGGGTCAGGAGAAATGTGAGAAACCACTTCTTCACAGAAAGAGTGGTGGACTCCTGGAACAGCCTTCCAGCAGAGGTGGTGGGGTGAAAAAAGTGGTGGGATTCAAGAATGTATGGGATAAACACAACAGAATTATAGTGGAAGGGAAGGGGTAAGAGAGAAAGAACTATAGACCAGGCACGGTCTGCAGTAATAGTGTAGGTAGGGAGAAATGGGCAGACTGGATGGGTCAAGTAGTCCTTATCTGCCATCAAATTCTATGCTTCTATATTTCTATGTTTCAACATAGAATATTGTTTCTAGTCACCAAACCATTATAGCTCCACTATCATAGCCACATAATCAGTATTTTGCCACATTTCATTTAATGGAGATCTCTTTTAATGTTTCCCAGCTCATATAGTTTCCATTAGATTTGGATTTCCTTCTCTATGATCCTTGTTCCACTACCTGTTACAAATTATTGGATTATTTCAGCTATAAATAAGGAAAGTTTGTCAACGTAGTTCTATCTTTTAAGACCTCTGTTCATTTCATCTGTCTTGATAAAATGCCTACACATTGGAGCCAATGTTAATAAGTTCTGCATATGAGGTTGCACTTTTTCACTTAGCTAAAACAGGCAATACAGTGTTTAATTAGAAACAAGACTTGTGTTTGAAAATGTATGAATTTGGAACATTGTCACTTTAACTGCAGAGCAAAACATTCTTGTCTCTCTATTTTCTCCTCTCCCTGAAGAAGATATAGCAAGCATTAAAGTGCTGTGGTAATAGAAGTCATTTATACCAATAAACTCACTTTGTGATTTACTTTTTGCTTCTGTTTGCTGTTTGTTTCTTGTACTTTTCACATTGCAGTGCCTTATATCATCATTACCAGCTACTTCATTGAGTACACATCTTTTTCCAGGATTTGACTTGAATCAGGCAGGTCTTGACAGTGTTTGATGCATAGCTTGGGCCTTTGTTGAAGGATGGCTGTATTATTTCAGTTACCTGGATTTCCAGCAGCAGAGATAGTTCCTGGCTTTTATGAAACCCAAATAGAGCTCTCACAGAGATAAATTCATAGTGTTTACTTTTTTAATAAAGGAGTGTTTCAGATAGAAACATTAGGATTAGTCTAGAGGGCTTAAGTGTGTCTTACCTGGAGTGCTCAGAAGAAGTTATATAAAGGGGACAGAACAGCGGGTCTAAATTATTTATGAGCAGTACTAACAGCTCAAATATGGATTAGAAAAAAAAAACATTTGTTCAGCTTGAGGGACTGTATCTCCATGAAACCAATTTATGTTAACACTTCATAATTTTAGAGGCATACAACACCTGGAAAAAGGTTGGGCACCTCTGGGTTCTGAAGATTCATCAGAACAAAATATTAGATGACCTAAGGGTCAGCAGTCTGAATTAAGTTAATTCAAAGCTCCTGAGTTGAAACAATTTGAAGAAGACCTACATACCATTCTGCAAATATACAAAAAAAGAACTAAATAACCACAGTCATAACAAGTACAAATATGATGACAGAAATGATCTAAATGTCCTGAAATAGGCTGGGCTAATGGTGTGGAGTGTGGAGTGTAGAGGCAGTGGATGCCATACCTGCCCCCACACTGGTGACCCGGGTTTGAGACTGAGCTTGGGATGTTGGCGGCCTGCTGGAGGGAGGAGGACTAAGCATTCCAGAGGATACTCTCTTCCTCCAGGGAGTGAGGGAGAGATGGCAGTTATGCTTCTGTGCACTCAGAGAGATGTACAGGGTGGGGGACACCGCAGGTAACATGTGCCAAGCTTGCATATGAGCTAGCATACCATCCTGAAACTGGCATCCCAGAGAAGAAAACCAGGAGGGAAAATCCCAGACAGAGCAATGATGAAATATCTGACCCCTCTAAGACCCAGCACCAATGACACAGCCATCCCTCCATGAACCGTATCTGTTCTCCAACAAGTAAGAGTGGTGGCTTGCAGCCCTACCATGGGGAGGAAGCCATGGTGAAGAATGGTCCCTTGGATGTTGGGTTACTGGGCTGGGGGGTTCCAACCAAGAGAACAGTGCCTGCACCAGAGAAGCACACACAAATTAATAAAATATTGTCCAGATACACACCTGAGAAATAAAAGGAAGATCAATAAGCTGTGGCAGATACTACTCTTGACCGCAGTCAGAACCTAATAATAAGAATACAGAAAAAATAGCAAAGTGTATGTGTGGTGAGTCCAACACAGACAGAAGCATATGCAATGTCTAGAATCCCCCAACACATGTTCTGCAGATTTTTTTCTGACAACAGGCATCAAGCACAAACGTTAAGCAAAATGACAGAACAAGAAAAAAAAAAACAATACAAAAAGGAGGTAGGAACAGAAAACAATTCAGGCCAAATAAGGAAATGACAGAGGGTTATAGTCAACAACAAAAAAAGAAGTAATAAACCTATCTGATACCATTCTTACAGAGACTCAAATTATAATTCTTTAATGTGGTGTTAGTTTCATTCTGTCTCCACATATTAATGAATTTTCAATTTAGATTGAATTATTTCAGGCATTAGGAAAATAATAAATTTAAGATTCATAGATTTCATAGGCAGATACAGAGAGAAGCAAATATGTGTCCATTTAGCTCACCAAATGCTATTATTTGTAACCTATTATGCCATGGCTAGTACAGTAATCATCAAGCTTTCACTTAAAGTCAGACATGCTACCACTACCAACCACTTCTAATGGTGTGAGTTCCAAAAAGCCATCACCCTCTGACTTTACCAACTTTATCTCACATTTGTGCAACAAAGTTCACCTTTCAACTGTAAATGGTAGGATTGAGTACTATAGGGCTGATTATACATCTCTAGACCTATACAGTCCCACAAATCAATACCTGTCATGGCTTTGACTAGGAGGCACATATCTCCCCTCAGTCTATGGTATTCTAGGGGAAAAACACCAAAACTACTCATCCTATCCATGTATGCTAGGTCATTTAGATCATTAACCATTCTTGTTTCCCTCCTCTGTACCCTTTCAAGGTTACAAAGTTCTGTGTATCTTGATGGTGCCCAGAACTGGGCACAATAGTCCAGGTGACCCCTCACCAATGAGGTGTGAAGTGGCACAATCACCTCACTTTGCCTATTTCTTATATGACACGTGATACTAGTTAGTGTCCTATTGTAATTCTGGATAACATGATTACAATTAGTTTTTAACCAGCAACAAATAGTCAGCTTTGGTGTTTTTGCTCCCCAAGTGCATCATGGTACAGTTCTCAAAATTAAATTGTAGCCTATGTTTATCTGAGCAATTACTTAAAATATCTAAGGCCTGTTGTAATTCTTTAATTCCTTTGTGACTATCCACCCTGTTACCAATGCGTATGTCATCTGCAAATTTTGACAGCCATATTCCTGCATCACACCCCACTGAGGAAATACAAAGATTAAAAAGGCAAGGTCCCAGCATGGACCCCTGGGGAACTCACTGGTCACCTCGGCCCATCCCGAGTCCCCCCCCTTAAGATATTTTGCCAACGTTACTATGAGATGGCTGGCAGTGGAAAAACAGGAATATCCCAATCAGGCCCCCATTCACGATGACGTTTACCCTTACTGAGGCTTTAGATTCTAAAAATTCAGCAGCACCTGAAGGGACACTAGAACCTGTTGTGATTTTTTTCCAATTAATGATTGAACTCCAAATAAATTTGTAGTTATCTTTAATAAGAGTAAAATTCATTCATGAGGCACAAATAAGATCATAGCAACAGAAGAAAATAATGTAGACTAGAAGACATGCCTTTAAACCAGTTTCAGCATTTTGCCCCAGTAGAATTGATCCAAGCCATTACTATCTTGCAAAAAGAAGTGCAAAATGGATTATTACCATATTCAGAAGTAAATGGAATCTGGGACCCAACAAAAAAGTGAACTGATATAAACTGTTCCCATTGAAAGCACAGAAAACATGAAACACATGAATACAGTTACATTTAAACAGGCTGACAAATGGGGAGCTATTGCAGTTCTCTTGAAAAGGCATGGGAGGCATGAAAATGTTTGATTGCTTCTCCGGGAGTGTCAATAGCTCACTGCTGTTTTACTAAATAAAGACATTCTACATCCTGAAACACAAATGTGGTGTCTGTTTCTGCTGCCTGGGATTGAGAAGCCAAGCTACTTTCTGTGAGAACAGAACAGGACAGAACAGACAGAAGCTCCTAAGTGATAAAGACACACACAATACAAGACTTTACCATGAATTCTAAGGAGATACTCTTTGTTATACTTCCTAGACTATGCTCTTGATGTTGATTATATTACAGAAAATGAAAATCATTTTAAAGCCTGAACATCCTGTAATGCAGACTTCATCATCTTCTAAAACTGCGCAAGAACACATGGTCCCTCCCCCTGGAAGGCCCATAGTCTCTGGTATGGGGTTGTGTACCGATAATCTATTAAAGTTTGATGATTGACTGATTTTGCAACACTATGTCAAAGACTTGGAATGCTGTACCAGAGACTTGTTACTTCTGTTATGGAAACCTGAACATTTGGTTTGGGATCACAATTACAACTGGATCAGCATTGATGTATTTCTGTTATATACCTGTATCGCCCACAATAAGGGTTTGGAGGCAGAAAACTACTTTATGTCTGAATCTTTCTGTACTAGTCCACCCCCCACCAGCCTTTTGATTTTGGTTATTTAATTCATTCCGATGCACAATTCCTTTGTCTCTGACAAACAGTTTTACATACAGACACAGGGTTTAGTGAATGGAGTCCACAAACGCCCTCTCACATGTAAATGTGCACTTGGGCTTGTAGGAAGAAAATTTCACCAACAATCCAGTACAGAACCATTTTGTAAAACATAGTTCATGTACAGTATATAGATGAAACTGTGTTGATTTGGAATGGGACATCTGATGTTGCTAAAGAATATGTGAATTTCATCAATCAGAATACTTATCTACGGTGGCCCTGAAGTGCAAAACACAAACAAAAAAAGTAAAACGCAATTAAAAAAGAAAGGCAACAAAAACCAAAAAATAAAATGCAAATAAAAATAGTAAAGCAACACAAACCAAATAAAGCACAGCACAGCCCAAAAAGTGAATGCAAACAAAAAAAACACAGCACAACAAAAAGTGAAAGCAATCCAAAACAACATGGCACAACACAAAAGTGAATGCAATCCAAAAAAGTATAACACAACAAAGAAGTGAATGCAAACAAAATGTACAATTCAACAAAAAAAGTGAATGCAAACAGAAAAGCTCAACACAACAACAAAGTAAATGTAAATAAGAAAGCACAAAACAACTGAAAAGTGAAACCAAACAAAAAAGCATAACACAACTACAAAGTGAATGCAAATAAAAAGTACAGCACAGTTATAAAGTGAATGGCAACAAAAAAGCATCTTTGGAAAAAAAAGTGAAGAACTAAAAATCCAAGAGCTGACTGGCTTCTCAAATTGCTGCTCTGAAATTCTAACTGCAAATGGATACATCTATGCCATGTTTTCCCTGGTGTCCATTGGCATCCTCCTCCCTTATCGCATTCCTTGCTAAGTACTCCCTACTTATCACATCCCTCGGTAAATACTCCCTACATACCAAGGATTCCCTAGTGTCCAGAGGCAATATGTTCCATTCTGAAGCTAATTATTTCCTGATGTCCAGTGGCACCCCCTCATTTCCTTAATGTCATGCCATGCATTTCCTTGTGCCTGTGTCATCCTCCTACATCAGCTCCATCTTGCTTCAACCAGCCCATGGCATCCAGTAGCACCACCTTCCAATCAATCAATCAATCAATCAAATCTTTATTTATTCAGGCGAACATCATTGAGCACAGCTCATTTGCAAGATGGACCTGATAAGGTCAAGGTTCAATAATTGGTACATGTATAGGAAGACTTCCACTTTCTATTCTCTGCCAACAACTCACTGGTGTCCAACAGCTCCTACCTAACACTGTTCTATGCCAAGCACATCCTGATATCTTGTGACAGCCCTCTCCTTCATCCCATCCTGAGCCAAGCGTCCCTGGTATCCAGTGACACTGCATTCATTCACCCTATACCATGCTAAACATTCCATGGTTTCCAGTGGCACCTCCTCCCTCACCACATCTTACAACAAGTGCTCCCCCAAGTTCAGGTGCACCCCTTCTCATCCTTCCCCATTCCATGAACTCTCTGGGCCTGGTGACACCCCCTAATTCATCCCACCCAGTGCTAAGCACTCCCTTGTATCCAATGGCACCCCTCTTATGACAAATACCGGGCTTTCAGGGACACAGGTACCTACATCCTTTACACTCGATGAGAAGGTCAGAATGTGTCTTTATACCCGATACGCATCCCCAAAAAGCAGGCATCATTGGCCATGCTCCCTCTTCACCACTGTCCTTACATAGTCCTTAATTACTGATTTTAAGATCCCCTACTTCATATTTTATACATAGCTTAATGGTCCCTGCTGTGCACTGGTCCTCAGCTTTCTTTTCTGACCAACAGACCCAAATGCTGGTAATCTCTTCCTATCAGACACAGCACAATGGGGCAAGGCACTAAGTTACTCACCAACTCTCTCACTCAGTCACTGACCAACCCAATAACTCACTTACTGACACATTCACTCAGTTCCTATGATCCTATGAAAAGCCCAGCCAAGGATTTAACCATAGAGCCACATTAATCCACGGTGGAAATTGCCTAACATGCTTTGACTGTAGTTGATGACCACCGTGCCTGCCTAGCTTTGTCAGAGCATGGTCCACAATGGTCATCATAGAATTTTAACCATGATTGACCATACAGATATTAATTCTTATATCAGGTAGTTAGAAATGCAGCAAACAAGCAGCTGCAAATGCAAGAGATAAATCAAATTGTTTGCCTGCATCAAGGGTCAATACATTCAAGTACATTTCAAGGGTGCTCCACATTTCGATGGAGAAAGGTTTAAAGGTATGCCCCTTACAACTTAATATGCTACATTCCCCCCACCCCACCCATTTTATGTGAACTACCCTCTCTCCCAATTTTAAATCTTCTGGTCTCCCAGTTTAAATATACTGTATGCCACCCCAATTCCTCCACTACATCTTAAAGAGGGACTCTTTGTGGACTTATCTACCACACACAGGGATCTCAAATAGCAGATCTGTAATAAAATCACAAGTGTTAACAAGTGATGTAGTTTTTCAGTTATTTTCTAGCCATGTTGCTCTTCCCTGCCTCAGCCACTCCATTTCCACTGGCAGACCAGAAGTGACCATGTCTCCTGAATACCCCACTGACAGCTCTCTGTGGGAAATTTAAGTGTCACATACATTGTAATATTCAAAGTAACTGATGTCTAGTGGCACTCCCCCCACCCCACCCTACAATCACTTGCTACTATTGCCTAAGAGAAGTCCCTAGTGTCAAGTGAAACTCCCCACCCTCGAGCACCCATCTCACAACAGACTCAGCATTCTCTGGCATCTAGCACCCCCCCCCAGCACCAGGTATACCTCACTGCCACCTCCCCTCACCTTAGTTGCCAGTGCCACAGGGTGATGACAGAGACTGGTACAGCCCTCCTCTCACTTCCATGTCTGGCCATTGTATGCAAGAACAGGGAACGTGTGTAGTTGTAAGCATGCTCCCTGTCCTTGCATACAGTGGCTGGCCAAAATGGTCAGAGGAGGACTGTACTTGTTGCTGTATTGTTACCCCGTGGCACCAGTGACTAAGGTGAGTGGGGGGTGACAGTGAGGTATACTCAGTGCTGATGGGACTGCTAAACAGTAGGAAATGCCAATTCTGTTGTGGGATAGATACTCAGGGGCAGGGAGTTACACATGACACTATGGACTTCTTTTAGGCAATAGCAGCGAGCAGTCAGATGGTAGGGATGGGGGGATGCCATTAGATGCCAGGAAAGAATTCATTCATTACAGGAAAAGTGATTGGAGGATGGAGGAGGTGCCACTAGATACCAGAGAAGAATGATTTCATTATGGTAACATTGCTTGGAGGATGGGGAGGTGCCACTAGACACCAATGAAGAAGTATTTCATTATGGGAACAGTGATTGGAGGATGGGGGGGCACTAGACACCAGGGAATTTGACATGGCAAATGATCAGAGGGTGGGTGATGCCACTGGACACTAGGGAATGATTACTTTACTATGGGGACAGTGATCAGAGGATGGTGGGGCCACTAGACACCGTGGACTTTGACACCAGTGAGCAATCAGAGGGTGGGGGGTGCCACTGGACACCAGGAATAAGTACGTAATAACAGGAACAGTGATCAGAGGATGGGGATCACTAGGCACCAGGGAATAGTTCATTCAGTAGGGGAACTGATGTGTGTAGGGCAGGACATTACAATACAGGATCAGGAGCATACGTCACATCCTGCACGGGGCAGTCACTGACCTGTTTGACTTACAGCACAGTTACTTCCTGGTTTGCTGATAGTTTAATTTAAATTTATTTATTTTAACAGTGAATTTTAAAAATGCAAAATCTATGCCTTTTGGCTACCATGGATATGATCTACCAAAGGGACATATACAGGCACATCCTCTGGAGTCCCTCTTTAAATATGCTTTTCCCCACTCTTTTTTGTTGCTTGCCATAAACAAGTCAAGACACTTTGCTGTCAGCATAGGGGGACTGGGATAGTGAAGAAGATTCAAAAGCATCAAGTCCACAGTATTTATTAGGGAATTGCATGGAACTGTGCAATATACTGACAGTGCTGCTGAATGTTCTCGCTGACCCATTCCCTGAGGGCACCTTCTGGGTTAGTGTTCAAATAATATTTTCCTGGAGGCCATGTGACCTTCCCAGGTACAGTAGCTAATTTCCCCCCACTTCTCATCTCCTAAATAATACCTGATATCCAGTGAGTCTCACCGTTTTATACCCAGGACCCTCACTGTGTGAGATCTGCCGACTGCATGGAGCAGCTTTCTTGGTCCCTTGCCAGTTTCTACTCAACAATTTGCAGTTGTGGGAAAGCATCACTTGCCTACACCTTTTTTAGACCTCTGCTGTATGCCTATTACATGGATTGACATTAGTTTGCTGCACCTGCACCCATCAGGGCAAGAAACTGGAAAAATTCTGTAGCCCTGTGGAAATTCTACTTGCTCTCACTGATGTATTTATTCAAATATTCCTGCCTCCAATACATGCCAGCAGGGATAGTGAAAGCACATTTTTACAAGCTAAATAAAAAAAAAACTCTACCAGCATTTGGCTGGTGAGGCTTGTGCCAATTTGATGACTATTACCTCACTGACCTTGCCCCATCTGCCCCTGACTGCCACTCCTTACATGCAGAACTCTTTCCAGCTCCACAGCTTGCCCCCTCCTTCCTCCTCCTCATGGTTGTGCTTGAAGGTTGAGGGTCCCCTTCAGGGCACAGGAGAGTACAGGCAACAGGAAGCTACATAGGGCCAGTGTGTTGGGCGATATCCTGTACACTATTTTTTTTGCCACTTTTCTACCCCAAGTACACTGGCAACTGGGGCACACAACTGCAGCCAGCAAGCAAAGTTACCTGAAATATTCCCTCCTCAGCCTCTCTTGCCTGCACCACTAGCTGCTGTCAACAACGTATTTACAGCTGAGATGGGCTTCTTGAAGACTGCCGTATCCCACAGTTCTATGTTCACAATGTCATTGGGCACTATAAGTATGGCTTAGGATTGACTGAAGACTGAGTTGCATGTAATGCTTGTGCAGATTTGCACTGTGGCTTATGCTCTCCCTGTCTCTGCTATGGGGATTACCACCCTCACAGGATGGCATAAGGACACAGGAATCCTTCTTGAAAGGGATCCAGCCCCTCACTGTCACAGGGCCAAGGTCCCCAAGACTAAAGGCACCTTAGGCACCGTAGGGATGAAGGCCCTAAAGCACAACATAGAGAGGGACATTATTCCTAAGGAGAGGAGGTGTAGCCAGACTAGGACCTTGAGTAGGGAGAAACCCCCATCCATCCCCAAGTCCTATAGAAACGAACTAGTATTATGACCTTTGGCATGGAGGATAGAAAAAAAAAACTTTTAGGATGAAACCTCTAGTGATCCGAGGCTTAGGTCACCATCCATCCATGCTGTAAATAGTAGTAGTGTTGGTGGGTCAACTACTGCAATATAGAGATCAAATTTAGGGAAAGAGTTTTAAAAGAAGGGCTCTCCCAACATCCCTATATCAGGAACACAATGAGGGTGCTGCACGCTGATCTCTGCAGCTAAAGGAGCTACCCTGTAAAGGAGATCCACAGCCAAAGGTGAGAAAAGAGGAGCAATGTTCAATGAAAGGCACTCACCTTGCCTCTTAACTAAGGAGAGGCCTAGATAGGAAGTAGAGTGCTTGAGGAGCAAGGCATCAGAGTTGAGCCCATGAGGCAGAGTGTTTGAGTAGTTGTATGATCTTCCCCCTTATGAGGCAGAGGAAGATAAGTCAAAAGAGACCAGGTGACCGTGGGAAGAACAGCTTTCCAAGATGCAACCAAAATGGTCGGCACAAAAGGAGACACCAAGGACTTAGAAGCTCCACCCTCCACCCTAATTGCTACATCAAAAGGTACTGCTGAGTTGACTTGTAATGCTAAAGTTTACCCAAAGCATAGGACATTCTCACCCGATAGGCAGAAAGAGAAGCAAGGGTGAAAGGGTGCTCAGGATGGAGTTGGTTTAGAATGGCCAACAAAGTGTTATTTATATCATTTATTTACCCCAGATAGCTCTGCTTTTGTTTTCAGGGGGCCCTGCTTTTGCCCTTAATTACAACTGGGTAATCTGAATCATTAGGAGTCAAAAAGATTTGTTCAGGCTCACACAGAAAGGGGCTCAAGAAGAACTGAAACCTGGGGCTCCAAGTTCGCAAACCTGTGCTCTGATGAGTGCCACATTTTAAACAAATTTGTGTAAGGGGATATTGGGACCCCAATATCCCTACAGGAGGGCATGCAGGCTCTCTGTGGTGCTATATCCCCAGCCAGGGAACTGCCAGTTCCCGTTACGCTTTCCTAATGGTACCTTAAACCTTTGACTGAAGAGGGCTTTCAGTAGCACCCCCAGATTGTTTAGCTATTTTGCAGCTGTCTACCATGGCAAGAGATGCATCTACACCTGCAGTCATGCTCTCTTTTTTGCCAAAATAGTCCTATTTTTTTCTCTTAAGCAAGTGTTTATGCCCCATCCTCCACCAGTCCCCTTCTGCCTCTCGACCACTCAACCAGAGCACCCACCATCTCCGGGACTTACCTGGCTCTATAACCCTCCATTGATTACCCATGTGGTGAAGCCAGAGGGGAGAAGTGCCATCCTCCACCCCCGCCACCCCGAGTCTACATCCAGATCACCAAGCCAGGGCCCAGTCAGTGGTGTGGGACCAGCAACAAGTGAGGAATTCATCCTGCAAGCAGGATCCATTTTCTCTTTTTTTCTCAGCCTGCCCACCTCCCCTGCTGCAATGTGTTGCCTCTAATCTGGCCTCCACATGCATGATACACCATGCACATTAAGAGGGAAAGTTCCCTGGCCTGCTGTAAGTGCAGCAGAATGCTGCACTATCCTAGTTCCTGCTAAGAGCTCTGCCATATTGCAGCATCATCCCTCAGCCCACCTGGCCAGCTCTCCATGCTTGTTCCAAAACTTAGGTCACCTGCATGGGAGTGCGATGTATTATCCTCTGGCCTATCTGGTGGCCTTGTCTTTTTGTTTCGTACATCATTTGTGAGTGGCTTCACAGGGTCACTGAGCAAACACCACGAGCACATGCACTGGTAATCAGCAGAGTGTGCATCTTCATTCTGCTCCCTTTTTGTTTTGTACATAATTTGTGAGTGGCTTCACAGGGTCACTGAGCAAACACCACGAGCACATGCACTGGTAATGAGCAGAGTGTGCAGCCTCTCGCTTCTCTTTGCTACAGTTACTGAATGGTCCCTGCTGACTTCTTCTGGTCCAAAACACAGAACTCACCAACAGTTCACTATATGAGGGTGGGTGGGACTGTGTACTTAACAAGGCACTGTGAAGAGAACAAGAGTGTGTGTGTGGGGGGTGGTAGACACAATTAAAAGCAATTGAGCTCCTGCAGCACCACCTATTGGCCAAAACAAAAACAAAAGGTTTTTCTTTAATGCACATTCAGAAATCAACTTGAAACATTTTTTTTAGTAATTTTAAATTTTTTTTATTTTTCTGCATACAAACAAGACATTTTATAATTACAATAATGCATTCCAGGTCAGGGTGTGTGTCATGAGGATAACATCACTTCTCAAGTGTTGGATGCACAAGGCCTGCAGCTTAATGCCTATCCACCCGAGATCTGATGTTATCCCAGCAGGACACAGGCCAAGCCCTGTCATCATGCATTATTGCTTAAATGATTAATTTTTACCAAAAATCTTTTAAAACAATAGGAACAAAAACAGAGAAACCTTCAAGCTGAGTCAAATAATAGCCCTCATCATGCCTTTTAATATTTACTGCACGGAAAGGGCCCTTCAGAGTCAGTGATAATAACTTGTGTATGGTTCTCTTACATTAGACTAGTGTCAGTTACAACAATGTGGTGCCTCTCACCCCAGAGGGGCTTTGCTATTGGTAGCTGGTTGGTGTGGCATCTCTAACCACAGAGGGCTTCCTGACTCACAGCCACTCTGTGCAGCATCACTAACCCTGGAGGGGCATTTTTACTTAAAGCCACTAGCTTTGCTTACTTCCTGTTACATAATGCTAAGATCTTGGTGTTAGTGGAGAACTATGGACCAGCATTAATAGCGTAGCACAGTGCTACACTATTTGCACTACTTAGTTAATGACAGATTCAGGTGATCAGCTTTCCTTTCTTTTAATTTGCTCAAGTCAGAATGCTCCACCGCCAACTCCCTCCCCTATTTAAAACTAAAAAGAAAGGGGGTTGCATGGACAGGCCCCCATCTTAAAAAAGAAACACTGTAACCATAACAGTACATGCATGCGCTGACAGTTTTAACAAAGCACAAATAGCGAAGAGTAGCACAATACAATGCTAATAACGTTGGTCCTTAGTCCTTCAGCAACACCAGGATCTTTTTATAATCTATTGAATTGCTTTATAACATTTCTGTAGTTTGCATCCCACTGAGTCAGCATCCTGTGCACTGGTTCTGGCCACTCTACCACTCCTTCTACAATAGGGAAAAAAAAGAACAAGAAAAATTCATTGTGGGGTCCTGGTGACACAGAACTCTTGCACTTTTCTTTCATGGTTATGATGTCACCAGAACCCCTTGACAGAATTATAGGCTAGCCTTGTATATGATAGTTTCCCAGCTATTATTCCATCTGTGTTCCTAAATCCAACTGCTTTGAAAGCACTACAGCATAGAAGCAGCAAATAGCATGAGCACTGCAAAATCCATTTGCAAATTCTCTCACATTCTCTAACCTAATAATGACCAGGTTTACTGTGGGATTTACAGACTTCTGTAGGTCTATTAATGTGACTTTTGATACTTGTTTATCTCCACAGAAAATCACAATAATGTGATATGACATATAATGTGAATCCCATAGTGCAGTTTTTCATAAATTGCTGGATATGGGAGCATAAGTCTATCTCATTGTTATATATAAAAAAAATATATTTTCTGAGTTAAAGTGTATTTGGTAATGTTTATATACATGTGAAAATTCTGGGAGGGCTATAAATCTCTCATTAGTTCCATTCCCAATCAAGCATGAAGGGGTGAGAGTTTATTTTTCACTGGAGTTGATGGACTTGCTGTGGTGGGATTGAGGGCAGGACAGAGGTTTCTGGCAAGGGCTTTTAGCAGGGGTGCCAGCAAACCAGTGACACACACTGTGCAGACAAATAGAATGGCTCAGTGTTACTTCCATAGGAAAAATGTTTATAGGTAAACAAACAGTGAATGGTAAACTGCACTGGCTTCCAAACACACAGCAAATGCAGCACAATGACGCAATAGTCCTGTGTAAATTTGATCATGTTGTTCTCTTGCTCTTAGGCAAACTGCCTTTCCAAATCAAGGTGGGGGAATTTCTCAGTTAGAGCAATGAAGACAAGCTGTCAGGAAAAGCGACAGTCCTTTATAATACACAGTAAATGTGCTGCTGTAGCTGTAGTTTCATTGGAATTGCCTTGTTTGAAAAGTGCTGCTTGAAAACATTCAGGTTCATGATGGCACCAGAGAGAAGATAAAAGTGAAAACAATCTGAATTAGTGGTCAATTGTTTTAGTCACTGCAGTATTAATAACCTTCTGACAGCCTAAACAGCCAAGCGGTGCTCACTCCCCCTCCTCCCATGAAGAGGCAGAGAGCCCATAAATCTTCATCAGTTTAATGGCAATTGAAATCCACTGGGCAGCAGGCTAAGAAGGGTCAGGAAGTATATCCCAGGAGTTCATAAGCAAAAATCCCGGCTCAAGAATGTCCATCTCCTTCAAACTCTGCAGGGTAGCTACTGTAGCTAAGTAGGGTCAGGAGCTATATTCCAGAAGTTCACAAGGAAAAATTCTGGCTCCCAGAATTTTCATCTGCTTCATTTGTGGGGACTATAGAGAGGCTCAGTTACCCATCAGGTAATACATGATACTCCTTCCCTTTGTATGCAGCTATGGAGATGCAACTTGGGAAAAAAAGCCTTGCAACGCAGAGTCAGAGTTCCAAAATACCTCATCCACCTATATTATAAGGGTTAAGTTTAGAAAATAATCATTGTCCTCTTAGTTATGTAAAAAAGGATTACAATTTACAGAGAGTAGGGGAAAATTAGAAGTAAACTGCTGCAACGTATTTGAGAAGCGTTGTATCCAGGCGATTTGGCCGATGACTTCTCCCTTGATGAGTTAACTTCTGTTGTGCTAAAAAAACTTCCATTACCTTTTTTGCATGCCTCCCTTGTGGCTGTGTAAGAGTAGGTCATTTCCGTTGAGGAACCCACTTCTGTTTACATTTTTTTTGCATGCTGTCTTTTCTTTATGCCAACTGCTTTTTTGACATGTTTATCATTTTTGTTGTAGAGACATTTTTTGGTTTGCAGCTTTCATTTTTGAGTATTTTTACTGTTTTATTTGGTGCTTCATCCACTGAGGTGCTTTCATTTATTTTGTTTGTAGCATCCATCTTTTTGTTGTTTAGTTAGACTTACTTTTTGCAGCTGCTTTATTTTTCCATTTTGTTTGTATTCATATTTTACTTGCTTTCCTGTTTGCATTAGTGTTGTTTCATATTGCCTTTCTGATTGCATGTTTTTAGTTTGCAGTCATTTTTAGACTCGCTATACATATTGTTATGATTAATTTTGTAGTTGTGCTATAACTATCTTGTTTGTATTTCATTTTTGTGTTCCTTGCGTGCATGTGCAAGAAACACATTGCTTTCAGCAGTTAGGGAGAATGCCTAAATGTGTCAGGAAATTCAGGCCATGTCACCATGCAATCAGCTGTTTTGGTACATAACAAGCTACCAAAACAGCTGACTGGGTGTTATCCCCATGGCGATGGCTTCTCCGTCAGCCTCTTACAGTCCCTAGGAAGCAGATGGAAAGCCGCCACCCTCCATTCAGTGTGCCTTCCTGGTGAAATGTTTCAATAAATAAACAGAAAACAGACCGGGGTGCTCAATCCCCCTGTCAGCATGCACCCTACTCAGTTCGCCGATGGGGTAGCCCAATCCCTGTTGGCTTGATGCCTCCCATTTGATGTGTGCCGAGGGGGTACCCAATTCCCCTTGACTAATGCACACTCCCTCCCAAGCACAAGCACAGTGTATGGCCAATGGGGTGCCCAATCCCACTCAGCTCCAGCCCTCCCCTTAAAAAAGAAACACCCAGGTGTGCCGGCATGCTGGGAGCCCACCCAAGCATGCAAAAAAGCATCCCACATCATCTATTTAAGTAAGTAAGTAAGTAAAACATTTTAGTCATATAAATATGAAGTAGGACATATTCTATTGAGCCAAGGCTCATTTACAATGAGGTCCTATGCAAACAATTTCGCATAATATACACACTTTTAAATAGGTCGAAGCTGGTCCTCAACCAGAACAAAATGCAGGCCATGCTATTCGGCTCCTCAGCCAAAATACATACCTCCCCAGTCCCTCTGCAAATCACCTGCGCAGATGGTACTTACCTTAACACAGTGACCTTCCTCAAATACCTCGGCATGACGCTCGACCCCTAACTGAACCTAGGGAGTCACATCCTCAACATCTGCAGAGGTGTTAACTGTAAGCTGGGACTGGCCTATAGGGCCAAATACAACCTCACCCTTGCTGCTTGTCTGGCTCTTGCCAGGGGTGTGTTACTCCCTTCCCTCAGGTATGGTCTCCACCTATTTGCACGTACCTCAAAAGTCCTTCTCACTAGATGGTACTTGACGTACAATAACATCTGCCGCTTCACTTTGGCACTTCCACCTCACCCATCACTGCAAACTCTATATGATAAGTTAGGATGGCTATCCCCCACCAATCACTCCAAACCTTGGCATAGGGGTGCCTTGTGAGCAAAGTGATTAGCACTGGCACCCCTTCGGCACTGGCTCAGTTTCTCTCCCTAGCTGACCACTCCTCCTACCCCCTTAGGTCCCAGGGCCCAGGGATACTAAATGTACCAGCTACCCACACCCTTATGGGTGACAGGGACTTCGCAGCACATGCTCCCAGTCTCTGGAACTCCTTCCCTGAGCTGGTCCGCACCGCCCCTTCCCACAAACGCCTTCAAACCTCCCTGTGGGAGCACCTCAAGCTTCAGCCTCACGCTGCTAATCGCCAGCCTCCCTAACGCACAGAAGCCCTGGGCACCATAGACCCCATGGCACCCTATTCCCAGAACCACAAGTAAACTAAATCGAATCTGTTACCAATTCTTTGCCCATCTCTCCTCCTGCACCTCTTTTGTATTAGATAGTCACTGCTGCTCTACTTGCACTTTTGCATCAGATAGTCAATGCTGCACTACTTGCACTGTATATTGCCTGCTGCTTTGTCGACTCAATGTACCTAACCACAAAATGTATATGTACTTGTTGACCTATTATGTTGTATTGATGTACCCTGTTATACCTGTTGTACTCTCCCGGGTCGTTCCTGAAAATAGGCATATAACTTGTCTAGTGTACCTACCCGGTTAACAAAAGCTAAATAAATAAATACAACCTTTACACATATAATACAGACATGCATATAACATAGTTTTGAGCTAACATAAATCAGCATTCTACAAAATTAACAACAATTCCTAACACTACTTGCCTGCTGTCTAAACCATGCCCTAATAGTCCACCAAGGTAGTTTCCCTTTACAAGATTTAATATTGGCTGTTAACCTATTCCATGCCATTGGCCCTCTAAAGAAAACAGAATGTCTACCAATCTCTAAGTTATATTTAGGAACAACAAATGCCAGGTCATGTGATGCTCGCAAAGAGCATAACCTAACTCAGCGTGGAATTGCTGCATCAATATATGGGGGTAAAGTTCCCAACCAACTTCTACACATAAAAGCAAGCAAATGCTCCTGCCTGAATTCAGAGGGTTGCAGCCATTGGAGGCGATGAAATAGAAGACACTTATGGGTAAACCTATCAGCTTCAAGGATAAATCTAGCTTATCTATCATATCATACATCAATTCTGTCCAAATCAATTTTCTTTGCACTGGCATAAATAAAGTCCCCATAGTGTAAGGTGGGTAAAACCACCGAACATACCACTTTCTCCCTGGTGTCTGTGCTCATACATTGTCTAACATGGTACAAAGCACCAAGTTTTCTTCCTACACTAGCTACCACATTATTTATATGAGCTGCCCAGTTTAAAGACTCATTGAGCCACATTTCCAAATATTTATATGTTAGAGTTTGTTGGATTGGGGTTCTCTCCAGTGTATAGATCTTTAATAACCATTTTTCCTGAGTTAAAGTAAAATGAGAAAATAAAATTGTCTGTGTTTTTTTTTAATTCAAACTCAATTCACTTCCCCTCAAAAAACTCTGCAGTTCATCAAATGCTTTCTGAAGCTTTAATTGAACCCCATGTACTAATAAATCTGATGTATAAATAATTGTGTCATCAGCATACAAATGTTAAGAAATAAGTAAATCAGAAAAACTGAAACCATTTACATAAATATTAAACAATATTGGACCAAAAATTGATTCTTGAGGGACCCCCAATCCAACAGAAATGGTACTTGATACCCAATCTCCCAGAGCAAGTACTTGAGTTCTTTCTGTCAGATAAGAATACAGCCATTGTAGACTGGGTCCCCCAAACCCCATAGAGGCTGCTCTGAAAAGGAGGACCCCATGGTTCAGTGAATCAAACACCTTTGATAAATAAATGAAGATTGTGCCGACTAGAGTCCTCCCATCCAGAGCAACTTGTAATCTATTTATTTGTAAAACCTGTAAAAACAGAAAACGGTCCCTTGCAGTCTTTCATGCCCCCCTTCCCCCACTGCGCACCCATCTCCCCACACCCACCTCACCCCATACTTACCTCCAGAGGCCAGCGCGATGATCTTTGGTGGACCGGGAACATGTCTGCACTCTTCAAAGCTGACCGCGAACTGAAGAAATGCCTGTAAGCTGTATAATGGCATAAGTGGGGTTTTTTCAACTTTGATGCATATCTCGGCCATGTTTGGGAATTTTTTCAACAGATTTTCAACATGGGGTTCTTGGGACCCCACCTCATGAACTCAGTCACTGTCATTTTGTTATTTGGTCTCAAAAGGTGATTTTCTGGTCACTGCACGGAACCACCTTTTGGGACTGATTAATGAAATGACAGTGTCACAGTTCATGAGGTAGGCCCCCAAAAACTCTATGTTGAAACTTTGGTGAAAAATTTCCCCAAAATGAATGTTTTACAAGCATGCGTTGTGCAGTTCATATGCACGCTCATAACTTTGAGCATTTTTAATATTTTCACTCCAGATTTTCAAGATTTCTCTTTTACCACACATTCTTATGAACAGTACAGCTATCATTTTTCACATCTTGCCTGAAATGTGTTTTCGCACATGTACAGTAGCTCACAATGACACGATCAGTGTGTGAAGTCAATGTTCAGGGCAGATTAAGATTATCACAGTGATACTGTTCACAAGGTAGGCCCCCCAAAAACCCTATGTTGAAAATTTGGTGAAAAAAATTCCCCAAAATGACTGTTTTTCGAGTGTGCGTTGTGCAGTTCCTATGCACGCTTGTAACTTTGCACATTTTTAATATTTTCACTCTAGATTTTCAGCTTTGCCATTTTAACACACCTCCTGATGAACAGTACAACTGTCATTTTTCATATCTCATCTGAAATGTGTTTTCGAACATGTAGTGCACAGTGGCGTGGTCGGTGTGCAAAATCAATGTTTGGGACAGATTAAGAAAATCACAGTGACACTGTCCATGAGCAGAGGTCTTAAACTGGCTATGACGAAAATTTGGTGAAAAAGTCCATAACATTACTGTGTTATGGGTGTGCATTGTGCAATTTCCACACACCCTCATAAGATCATGAATTCATAATCTTTTCAGTTCAGATTTTAAACATTGGCATTTTTCCACACCTCCTTATGACCAGTACAGCTGTCATTTTTCACACCCTGGCCAACATGTGTTTTTGCACTTCTGGCGAAGAATAGCACGGTCGCTGTGGAAAATCAGTGTTCAGTATAGATTAAGAAAATCACTGTGACACTGTTCATGAGTGGAGATACTAAAATGCATATGTTGAAAATCTGCTGTAAAAAATCCCAAACCTAATTACATTATGGGCATGTGTTGCGCAGTTTCTATGTACACTCATGACTTCACCAGTTTTTTTATATTTTCACACCAGATTTTCAACATTGCCATTTTTTACACCTCCTCATGAACAGTACAGCTGTCATTTTTCACATCCTGTTCAAAATGTGTTTTTGTACCTGTGGTGCCAAATGGTGCAGTCACTGTGCAAAATCACCTTTCGGCTAATGAACTGATAGTGTCACTGTTCATCCAGTGGGATCACAAAAAGCCCATGTTGAAAACTTGGAGTCAAAATACCAAGAAACACCCAGGGTGTTAGGGGTTTTGACCATAATGCCCTACCCTGTAGGGACTGACAGGTGTCAGGGGTGTGACTTGTGATTGTTGACAGCAATACTCATGCCATTCCATCCCCACCCTGCAGGCAGTGGCAGGCATCGAGGTGCGCCTTGGCCCCTTTGGCCCCAGAGTTCACCCCATTTTCCTATACTGCACCCATTTCAATGTATTTCCTTATGGAATGAGGTGAGTGTAGAGCCTGAACACTTCAAAGCACACCTCAACACTTGTAAGTGTCTGCAGGGTAGGGTGAGGTGAAATGTGACCATTATGGGTGATGACCCAAAGGCACACCCCAATGCCTGTCCATCTCTGCAGGGTGGAGGTGGAGTTAGTGTCAGTTCAATACTTCATTGCCATTCCTATACTGAATCTGTCTAACTCCTGCACTTCCACTGCTAATGACAGCAAGCAACACTATGCATTGACAAATACTTGTTTAAATGTTCTTTTGCATTTTTGTTTCAATTTCCTTTTTCTTGGTTGTTGCTTTACTTTATTTGATTGCAAATTACTTTTTTCTGTTTGTGTTTTGCACTTCAGGGCCACCGTACTTAAGCCTTCCAAGTTACACTTCAAATAGGAAAACAATTACACTAAAATTAATTTGTTAACTTTTAACCTTTTTATAACAAATGAAAAAATATAGACAGCTGGGGATTCTGCTGGCAGTACTATTTTACATGTGAACAGTAGACATTCCCAAAACATACTGCCAGCATTCTATAAAGGCAGCTCTTTTGTTTGAGGATGAACAGCTCTGAGGAAAAATATTTTGGCAAATAGGACAATAATTTACAAATGCATATTCAGAACACAGGTTATAGTCATTTTCTACTGGATACAGAACTTTCAATTTTAGCTTAGTGTTTGTAAAGAATACTTTGTTGTTGTATTTGCTCCATGTAACAAAAGATGGACATAATGGGTGATTTGATACCTGTTACTGGACAAACAAGAGATTCATAAAATGCTTTAAGCTTTCGAACTTACACAGAGTTCTTTATCAGAACTCTGAGTAAGGGTCTTGGACAATATTGGTTTGGTCAGTGATGTCCAGTGTTTCACTGATGCTATACTGATTGATCTTTCAAGGGCCTTCAACACAGTCAACCATCAGTTATTACTGCAATGACTATAAGAGGTTGGTGTTAGCGGGTTAGCTATAAAACGGTTTTGTTCTTACTTAACTGACAGATTTCAGGTCACGGCCATAAATGATGTGGAGTCTGCTCCCCTTTCTATTGAGAGCAGTATGTGCCCCAGGGCACTGTTCTGGGACTGCTGCTCTTTCTTATATATTTGAAGAATTTGGGACAGAATGTACGGTACTCTCGCTACCAACTTTACTCGAGTGACACTATAATTTATTCTTCTCAGTCATCCATTTGTGGTATCCAGAAAACCCTCCAGGTCAGCTTCAATTGTTTGCAGACATTCTTTACAAAATCAAAAATAAAATTAGTTGCCTTAAAACTAAATGTATGAAAATGAAATCGAGAAAGGAGATTTTGATACTGGATGGAGCTGGCACTGCTAATGGAGTGTATGGACACTAATAGATATCTAGGTTTCTGGTTAGCTCAGTTTGGCTCTGGAAATATACATTTGGACAAGCTGATCATGCAAGTCAGTAAGAGGGTGTTTTTTTAATTTAGAAACAAACATTGTTTTGATTCAGAAACAGTAAAGCTGATTGTACAAGTCCAAATTTTGCCACTGATAGATTATTGTGATATTCTGTGTGATAATGCCGCTTCAGAAAGATTACATGGGCTGGATGTTTTATTTAATCAATTGGCTAGACTTACACTTAGGTGTCTCAACCATGTTCATCATTGTGTAATGTATCATCAGCTAGGTCTGTTACCTCTCTCTCGAATAGGAGAGAATACCACAAATATATTTTTGCATATAAATGTGGTTTGGGGGTGGTTCTGAGGTATGCAAGAGACAGATTTGTTTTTAAGAATACTGACTTATCACTGAAAAAATGTCATGAACCATGGCCGTAGCATGAGAGGGAGGGTAGTCAGAGGGGAAGGAGAGACCACACTTGAGGCAAGAAAGGTGGGCCACAACACTGGCTGAAGGTCAGGCTGCGCTGGCAGCAGCACGGAGAGGCAGCAGGAGCTGTAAATTTCACCTGAGGGGTTAGGCAGTCAGGCTGCAACCACAGTTGTAAGCAGAGGGTAGCCAGAAGCATGCAATAGGCTGCAATGGCAGCAATGAAGGCAGACCACACCCATGGCTGAAGTGCAGGCTGCACCAGTCAGCAGAAGCCAATCAGAGGGTAGTGGCTCCCGACAGGAGACAATCAGAATACAGAGTGCCAAGCTCAAATCAGCAGCTGAGCCTTAAAAGTCTAGAGACCAGCTGCATCTTCCGCATCCTTTCTTTTTTT
The DNA here is from genome assembly GCA_016271365.2 of Neoceratodus forsteri. Lineage (NCBI taxonomy): Eukaryota > Metazoa > Chordata > Ceratodontiformes > Ceratodontidae > Neoceratodus > Neoceratodus forsteri. The sequence goes on along the minus strand of CM057450.1, from coordinate 250,781,712 downwards.
GTTTCATCCATGGGGTTGGGTAGTTGGACCACAACCACCACCGTAGTATAGGAGAGGGGTAACCGGAGATGAGGGAGGGGCTGAACCTGTAGAAAGGAAGGTGGGCTGCAACAGTGGCTGAATGTTGAGTCACACTGGGGCAGCAAGGAGAGGCAGCAGGAGCCGCAAGTTTTGTCCAAGGGGTCAGGCAGTTGGGCCATAACTGTGGCTATAAGCAGGGGGTAGCAGGAGGTATAGGAGAGGATGCAATGGTTGCAAGGAAGGTGGGCTGCACCTGCGACTGAAGTTTGGGCTGCACCAGTCAGCAGGAGCCAATCAGAGAGAAGGGGCTCCTGACAAGAGTCAATCAGGATCTGGAGTGCCAAGCTCAAATCAGCGACTGGGCCTTAAAAGGCCGGAGACCAGCCACACCTTCTGCATCATTACTTTTATCTGCATTATTATTATTTTTTCTGACAACCCACCGCTCACTGCCACCAAGCTAAATGGTCTCAGGAACCACGCCCAGCAGGGTGCCTGGCCAGTGAGGAGCAAACACAGGGCAGAGAATCAAAGAGTGGAGATGATGAAAAATTGGTTTGATGGCCAGAGGGACATTTCTTCAGGAATAAGGTATTGTGGCTGTGTCTAGATAAGTCCATCTAAGTGGGTGAATTGTACATTTGTTGGTGTACTTTGATAATCTATGTATATAGGCAAAATGGGCAATTATGTGGATAGGCTTTGTTAAGTGTAAATATACTAGGTAGGCATTGCATTTATTTTGAGTAGACCTATAGGGCACTCATGGTTAAGCATTGTTTAGGTAGGGGACAATTTGGGGTAGTAACATTGATTAAGCTCTAAGTGTGAAGGCAGGAGATAGGACCTTTAAAGAGGACTGCGCAATGGATGTACAGGCTTTCCCCCTGCTACCCCATATGGGTGGTGGCCATGCCAGCAATGACAGCAAAGAGGCTGGGGAAATCTGTACTGAAATTTGCTAAAAAGGGTAGGGAGAAACCTCATTTAATTTTACATTTGGGGAAGAGGAAATAGGACATATAAAGGAGGCTGCTCATTAGACTTTAATGACTCTCATAAGGGCACAGAGGGTAAGGTGTTAAAGTATAATTGTAGGAACTGACAACCACAAAAGGAGACTCTATAGGTTTTCTGTAAGAAGGAGCCTCTACAGTGTTTGACAGCTATAGTGGGAGTAGGAGAGTTAAGGGCTTGTAATAGGCTGCTCAGCCACATTAAACAAAGATCATAAGTGAAAGGATTTGGGTACAGGAGGGAACATGTACAGGTTTGGTGGAGGAAGAAAGGGGACTTGGGGAAGGGAAGGGATCCTACATTGGGTACAGCAGGGGGTCACTGGTAGGCAAATCGAGAAATGGGACAGGTAAGGGGCTGTAACAACTGTGGTGTGCCACTGTTTCTTAAAATGGCATGGAGAGTGTGCGGGGATGTTTTGTGTGCATCCATATAGAGAAGCTTAAAGAAGAGATCATGGGACTACAGGGGGAGCTGTGGATGGCATGGCAGGTTGCAGCAGGTCACAGCCCAACTGTATGAGATGGCAGTAGGGAAGATGACGGAGGGCAATGTATGTTGTCAGGGAGGATTGGGGTGTATGAGGTGGGGTCTCTGAACCAGGGAGACCCAGGCCATGGAGCATTGTATCAGGGGGACCAAGGTTGAAGGTCAGAACAGAATGGTAGGGAGGAGTAGTGGTTGGAGGGAGGAAGGGAAGGGGATGAACAGTGAGGCATTGGGGATAATGGGAAAGGGGAGCAGGTGAAGAAGGCAGAAGGGGAAAGTGCTAGCATGGGAAAGGCAGGAAAGGCAGAGGTAGGCCTAAGAGTTGGGTCTGTGCAAAATTGGTTTGCAGTCCTGGAGGGAAGTGAAGATGAGAAAGGGGAAGAACCTGGTGGTGTAATGGTTGGTAGCCAAGAGGAAAGAGGTGCAGGGGGGCATATGGATGGGGAAGGTATAACAGGGGTGAATGAGGGAACTATTGTGCAGGAGGATGAAGAGGCATTAAGGGTAGGGGATGGGAGGATGGGGACCACATGGAATGAAATTGGTTTGGAATCCTGGTGTTAGGAGACTCAATACTAAGGAGAGTCAGGCGGGGTAGCGGGGGAGAGGTATAGCCACATATGGGTGGAGGCCATGCCAGGAATGACAGCAGAGAGGGTGGGGAAATCTGTACTGAAATTTGCTAAAAAGGGTAGGGAGAAACCACATTTAATTTTACATTTGGGGATGAATGACCTGGCTGATAGGATGGCAGAAGAGGTACAGCGGAGGCTTGAGGAGCTATGATTATTATGTGAAGGAGCAGGAAGAACAGTAACCTTCTCAAAGATACTTCCTGTTCCCAGGGTGAGTGCTGAAAGAAAAGGGAGGATAGAGGAATTTAAAAATTGACTAGTAACTTGTAGTCAGTCCAGAGGGTATGGGCTGGTGGGGGAGTGAGGCAGGACCTGGGAGGACAGCAGTCTCTACTCAAATGATTGACTCCACTTTCATGAGGAGGGCAAGAGAGTGTTGAGAAAGGGGAAAAATGACTACATAGAAGAGTCTGGGTATTTAAACTAGCAGTTGGGGGTGGCAAGTGGCAGGAGGCAAGCAGAGACCATGGGAAGGGAAGGCATACGAGCTTGCCCCCCAGGACAGGGACAAGAGATTAGGGGCATGTACTAGGGAGGATGTTAAAAGGAGGTGGAAGGAGGCAGAAGAGGAGAAGGAAAGGGGGTGGTAGGTGGTCACCTTGAATGCTAGAAGCCTGGGGAACAAAATTTCAGAACTTCAGACCCTCATGGTGGAAGGAGAGGTGGACATGGCAGCAATTACCAAAACATGGGCCAAACAGCATCATGACTGGGAACTGGCAGTACCATGGTACAGGATTTTCTGCAAGGATAGAGTAAAGGGGAAGGGAGTGGCACTGCATGTGAGGGAGGGACTGAAGTGCATGAGGGTAGAAAGGGACGGTAGTTTTGAGGCACTGTGGGTGCAGATCCAGGACTAGAGGAATAGGACTATCAGGATGGGAGTGGTTTATAGTCCACCCTCCCAGACTGAATAGTTAGACAAGGAACTAATGAGACAGATAGGGAGGGCCTGTGGAAAGGAGAGTGTGGTGATAGTGGAGGAATTTAACCTACAGGAAGTGGACTAGAGTACCACAGCCACAAATAATAGGAGGGAGCAGGTAGTGCTAGATGCCTTCTAGGACAACATCCTGGTACAAATGGCCAGCGAACCAACCAGGATAGGGAACACCCTTGACCTAGTGCTGGAAAATGGGGAGTTTGTGAGAGAACTGAGGGTGGAAGAGCCACTGGTGAGGAGTGACCACCACTCAGTATGGTTCACATTGGATATGGGTAAGGAATGAGTAGTGTCTGATACAGGTATGTTAGACTTCAGGAGGGCCAACATCGGGAGGATGGGGAAATAGTTAAGGAGTATGTGGTGAAAACTGACCCTAGTATGGCTAATGACCAGAGCTGGGAGCCCATTAAGATGGGGGTAGTGGAGGCAATGGAAATCTGCATCAAGACTAGGAGTAAGAAGGCAAGGGCTAAGAAACCTAGCTGGGTGACCAATGTAGTCATGAAAAAGATAAGGAGGAAAAAAGCCACCTTTAGGAGGTACAAGAAGGCAGGGAGGACAGGGAGGAGTGCCTGAAGGAAGCGCAGGAGGTGACAAGGGTTGTAAGGGCTGCAAAGGCATCAAAGGAGCTCAGATTGGTGCATGGTATAAAGGATGGGGAGAGAAGGAATGGTTCAGGTACATCAGAGAGAAATGGGGCTGCAAGGACAATATAGTTTATTTATTTTATTTATTAAAATGTTTCACCAAGAGGGCACACTGAGCAACAAGTTGCTCGTCTCACGGTGTTACCTGGGGGGAAGGGTTACATAGGGTTGTGAAGGATGATCAGTTACAATAGTATGTGGGTAGTACAAACAATACAACATTGTAAGATTGTGCAACAGTTGGAACACAAGGTATTGTACAATAAACAGTAGTGGAACATTGGGTAAATTACAATACATGTCCAAAATCATACAAAAGAACATATGAACATACAAAACAGTAATAATGCGATGGAACCATTTATAGTGCATGAGTGTACCAGGATCAAGCTCGAGTAGTAGTAGTAGTGCTGTTAGAGTAAAAAGGATGGGGTTAGGTTGTGTACACTGGTGATCCAGAAGGGCAGGTGGGGGGGAGGCAAAAACTGAATATTTTTATTTCATTTATTTTTTTATTTGTTTTTGTTGACCAGGTAAGTGCACTAGACAAATCCTGCCTATTTTCTGGCACGACCCGGGGGAAGGGGATACAGATGAATGCCAACTGACCTTGAACCAGATTAAGTTGTTGAGGAGAAGTGTTAGCCATTTTCTGATTTCCTCCTTCAGGATGTTGAGAACTGTGCTGAAAGGCGTCATGGTAGGAAGGCAGAAACTAGGGATAGGTATTAAGGTGGGTTAAAGCAGAAACAGCTGGGGGAAAGGTAATTGTGTATGTCAGAGGAAAGGGAGTAGTTGGAGGAGGAGTGCTGTATTTCGGGGGGAAGGAATGCCAGACTTTAGGGAAATGATGGGTGAAACCAGTTTGATCAATGAGGGTGGAGCAGCGATGGACCATCAAGGTGTGGGCATCATTTGATCTGAGAGATTGGGTGAGGGGAAGTGGAATGGAAAGAGAGGATGAGAGACAGGAAGGGAGCCCCCCGAACCAGAATTTGGAGGTTAGTTTGGCACAGTGAGAGATGCATCTGTGAGATAGTGGAAGGAAGGTTAGAGAGTGATAGAGTTCACAGTGGTGGGAGTGGGAAGGGGAGTCAATAGCAAAGCAGCAGAAGGAGTTAAAGAGAATGTTCAACTTGCTCAGGGAAGATGGAGGACACATTATAAAAGAGAGTGGAGTGGGACCCATGTTCAGGCTCTACATTCAAGTTTGAAAAAGGCTGTTTGACAGAAGCATCCAGTAACTGATACCAGCAAGAGAGAGGAAAATGTATACCAGCTAGAAGAAGATGGTTTTGGTTTGGGGACCCTTGCCCAGGGTCCACGTACAATATATGATCTGTAGTGTTGTTATCTGGTAACAGCCAGCATATGTTTACACCAGGTTGGAACTGTGCTAGACAATCATGCTGACTGTGGATAAAGCTGTAAATAAATTGCTGCACTGTGGCCATGATTGCAAACTGTGGGCAATGAACCTTATACCTTTGCTGTTAGAAATGCATATATGTGTGTAACCCCTAGGTGGCGCTATCCCAAGGGCTACTACCCCCGCCTGCATGGCTAGTTGCAGGTTAAGGGGCTTGGGTGCTGAAACGGGGTTCCTCCACCCAGAGGACAGGGTTGTCAGTAACAAGGCTAACCGTGGTACAGCCCTCCGGGGCACTGTAACCCCCCTCTTTCCCCTCTAGTGGCCTAGACAATATGCAACAAACAATTTCACAGTAGCTCTCATTCAGCACACAAATCCCCACACTGTTTGCACTTACCACCAGGGCTGGTTCCACTAGTTTGACCCTGCTAACCCCCCTGCAAAACAAGGTTAGGCACATCAAATAACAACAGTACAGTACTTTTGGTACAAACTGGAACCACAAAAAGAGTTAGATCTGATTTATTCAGGGGAATTGAACAAGGGAGGTGCGTAATCAGTTTGAATGATTTGACAACTGATCTAGTTAGGCAATTATGCATGGACTTTTAGTCCCTGCACAGTCTCACACTCTGGGTACCCAGTTGGAAGTAAGATGGGCTAGCCTGGAACATTGCCCGGGGGTAGGATGGCATCCCAGCTGGTTGGGGCCCTGTGATGAAAAGAAAAGGCATGCACAACCACACACAATTTGTAATCCAGAGCCTGAAGGCTCAGTTCATGAAAGGAAAAACAACAATGCAATCAGATGACAACACTTGAGAAACTAAGAAGTTTTAAATCAAAAAAATTAACTTTTTTACTAAAAAGAGGTATTTTCTTTTTTATGTTCACCAACACACTTGTGCAAAGTGAACACATTGGTATAATAATGGGTTTTCAGGGGTGCATCACTGTTAGTTCAATGCAGGCCAGTCTCCAAGGGACTTGATAGTGTCAGACCAGTCATCAGCCAGGCTGATCATGATACTCTTCTGGTCTTGCTGGGTGGAAACTTTGTGCAGTTCAAAGAAAAGAGTTGCCTAGCTCATAGGGTAGCTCCATTTTTTGAACTGCATAAGCCACCAAGCAAGCAGAGCTGATCAGCGCATGATCAGCCTGCTGTGGTCCTCCACCAATGAAATAACAAACTCTGGCCAGAGCCGTTAGGGTTGCAGCAGCGAATTTTGGGGTAAAATATTGAAAATTACCAAAGTACTAGCTTGTGTTAGCAAAATGTAACATAGACTCATAAATTTCTTGTTTTGTAATATTTTTACACCAAATTTTCAACATAGCCTTGTTATGAACCTCCCTCATGAAGAAGGGTAGAGCAAATGCTCAGCTGCTGCCCAAAAGGGGATTTCACATGGGGAACCATGAATTCAACTTTCGGGATGCAAAAATACATTTTGGGCAGCAGCTGAAAACTGACAGCTGTCACATTTATGAGGTGCTGTAAAGAAATAACCATGTTGAAAATTTGGGGTAAAACTATTGAATATTACCAAACTTATGAGTCTGTGTTTGCAAAATTCAACACAGCCTCATAACTTTTTTTAAATATTTTTACACCAAATTTTGAGCATAGCCTTCTTATGTCCCCACCTCATGAACAATGGCAGAGAAAATGTTAAACTCCTGCCTGAAAGGTCATTTTGCGCAGGGACCGCGAAATCACATTTTGGTCTGTAAGAAAACATTTTGGCTAGGATTTGAAAAATGACAGATGTCACATTCATGAGATTCTGTAAAGATATGGCTATGTTGCAAATTTGGGGTAAAAAGATTGAAAATTACCAAAGCTACAAGCCTGCATTCGCAAAATTCAACATAGGCTCATAACTGTCTTGTTTTATAGTATTGTTACGCCAAATTTTCAACAGTCTTCCTATGAGTCCACCTTATGAACAAGGGCAGAGAAAAGTTTCAACTCCTTCCCAAAAGGTGGTTTCATGCAGGGACCAGAAAATCACCTTTCAAAGAAGATTTGCCTAATGTCATTGCAATTGTTCAGAAGGCTAAGTCCCAGAGAAGGCATGTAGAGAAAATATGGGCCAAAAATATGCAAAAATGGCCCAGTTATGCCAATAAGTTCAATACACCATTGAAATACATTCAACCGCATACCTGCTTCTTCAGTACTTGGTCTGGCTGTGAAGAGTGAAGACGTGTCTGCGGTCCACAGAGGATTATGGTGTTGGAACCCTAGTGGGTAAGTAAGGTATTGGGTGTACAGAGTGCTGGTTGGTTAGTGGAAGTGTCAGGTGGGGGGACAGGAATGGCCGCAAAAGATGTTGATGGATGTTTTTTTTTTTTTTACAGGGTTTAAAAAAAATGAGGATACTGGATTGGGCACTTCTAGTGTCACTCTTATGTTTCTGGGGCATGTGGTGTGATGGGAGCCAAGAGGGAGGGTCATGTGGTGGAATATGAAAAAAATACACGGCGGTGTCAAGATGGCAACTCTGGGGGATTAGGCACCTCCAGTGTCACTCATGTTCGAGGGGTTGTGATGTAGTGGGGGATGAGAGGGAGGGTCAGGTTGTGGAATATGAAAATAAACACGGTGGCATCCTTATCGTGACACTGGGGGATTGGGCACCCCCAGTGTCACCCTTATGTTTCTGTGGGGGTGTGGGATGGTGGGTGCTGAGAGGAAGGTTTGGGTGGGGGGGGCTATCTGTAATTTTTTTAAAAAGCCGGTCATGACAGAACACAACACACTCTGCCATGTCCAGGATGGCCACCCTACTCTACTGCACATGTAGTAGTGGTCACACATGAACAGCATAGTGTGGTGGCCATCTTGGACATTGCAAAGTGTAACATGTTCTACAATGACTGCCATTTTTTTAAAACAAAGTTGATAACTCCCACCCACAAGACCTTCCCTCTCTGCATCCCCCCACCCCAGAAACATGAGCTAGACACTGAGTGGTGCCCAATTCCCTAGTGTCATGATCAGGACACTGCCAATTTTTTTAAAACTAAAAAGTAATGCAGTGTGAATGGAATTCTCCATGGACATGGAGGTGACTATGGTGCAACTCCAACATGCCATTTGGGCAGAAGGAATGCAGGAGTCCTTTTCTTATAACAAGAGATCTGTAGGGCTATGCCCACTACAGCCCCAACAATCCTTCCCACCCTCTGCCAAGTATCTGTTCCACCTCCCATTGCTTTCCCCTTCTTAATTTTCTGACACTGGGGTGCCCATTCCCCAAAGCCAGGCAGCTGATACTCCCCACCCACCCATTTTCATTGTGTGACACCAGGGAGCCCACCCCTGGTGCCACAAACATAACACCAACATTTGGCAAGGCAAGACCAAATTTATTTTTAAAGTGCTCAATCCAAAAAGGGGCTGAGCATTGTACAGAGTAAACAAATTCAAACAATAATATTAAAACCCTATAAAATAAATACATTTTCAAAGAGGCTTTAAAGGCTTCCATTATGTTGGCCATTTGGATGTTCAGAGGGAGTGCATTCCAAAGCAATGGAGCCACCACTCCAAAAGCTCTGTCCTCAGATAGTTTCAGCTTAGATGGTGGAACAATAAGCAGGCCTACATTGGTGGAGTGGTGGGGGTGAATTTGGTGGTAGTGAAACAGCAGCTCTTTTAAGTAGTTGGAACCCAAACCTTGTAGGGTCTTGTAAGTTAATAAGCAGATCTTGACAGTGATGCACCACAGCACCAGCAGCCAGTGTAGCCCATGCAGGACCAGCATGATATGCTCACTCTGTGAGGAGCCCACAGTCATCCAGGCTGTAGCATTCTGGACCAGCTGCAGGCATTGCATCAAACCTCCAGATAACCTTAGGTAAAGAGCATTACTATAGTTCAACCTCGAAGTGACAAAAGCATGGACGATTATTGCCAGGTCATCATGAGCAAGATACCGTTTGATCCAGGCAATAATCCGAAGAGGATAAAGTCAGATTGGACCACAGATGACATCAGCTGTTCTAGCATCAAGATGCTTTCCCAAATGACTCCCATGTTTATTACCATATCTGTTGTCAAGAGAGGTCAGACACTCAAAATTAGCAGAGCCATCCCATCCCATACAGCCATGCCCTAATGACCCAGCTCAATTATCATGACTTCTGTCTTGCCCGGGTTAAGATGCAACCAATTCAGGGCCATTCAGTGACTGATCTCAGCTGGACACTGACTCAGCACTGAGGCTGCAGTGTCATCATCGGGGAACAAGACATGTACGGCTGGGTGTCATCTGTTTAGCAGTGAAACTCAACCCATGCCATCTAATGATCTCCCCCAGCAACAGCATGTACCCAGAGACCAAAATGAGGGCCACGACTGAGCCTTGTGAGACTCCACAGGACAGCACTTAGGCCCCTGAGGTAAAATTCCCCTGGGCAACCTGCTGTCTCCTCCCAGTTAAGTAGGACTCAAATCAGCACAAAACTGTGCTGGAGAGATCCACATAGTCCCTCAGGTGATCCAGATGCACCCTATGGTCAACTGTGTCAAATGCTGAAGATATGTCCAAGAGCATCCCCCAGTGTTAGTACCTGCCCAATCCCCAGTGTCAGTACCTGAAATAAAGAAAACTGTCCCTTCTAGTCTTTTTTATATACTCTGTGAAAAAGAAAACCATCTATTTATGTCTGTTGCCACAGCTGGCACACTGCTGCCATTACCCTCCCCCACCTTATCCTTTCACTCAGCACCCACCATCGCACATCCCCCTCCCCACCCCTTACATTAATTTTCTGACAGTAGGTTGCCCAATCCTAGCACCCCAAGAATGCTTGTTTTCACTGTGTAACATGAGGGATCCTACCCCTGGTGCCACTAAACATAACAACAATACTGTGGTGCCCAGTCCCCAGTGTTGGTACCTGAAATAAAGAAAACTGTCCATTGCAGCCTTTTTTATTTTTATCCACCCTGTAAAATATAAAACTGTCCTTCGATGTCTGTTGCCACCACTGGCCTACCAACACTATTACCCTCCCCCAGCTGACTCTGCCACTCAACACCTACCACCCCGCACCCACCCATTCCTTACTTAACTACAGGGGGAAGAATTCCAGCATCATAATCCTGTCTGGACTGGAGGTTTGTTTTCACTCTTCAATATTGCACTGGGAACTGAGGCAATTGGGTATGCAGTTCAATGTATCAATGGGTTTTGAACTTGTCCTCATAACTTGGTAATTTTTGAGTATTTTCTCCTCAAAGTTTCAACATGGCCTTTTTGGAACTCCACCTCATGAACAAGGATGGTGAAATTATACAAATCTATCCATACTGTAACTTATTTTTTGCAGCTTTTGCTCCCTAAAGTTCAACATATCCCTTGTGATACCCCACCTCCTGAACATGGCAGGTGTCATTTTTCAACCCCCCTTCGAAACTTGTTTTCACAACCACACTGCAAAATCACCTTTTGTATGGGATTTAAAAAATTCCACCTGTCCTGATCATAATGTCATGTCATATAAAGACTGTTGGAAACTTGGGGTCAAAATGTCAGACCCTGCTGAAAATTAGATACTGCCTCTCAGCTGGCCTATCCTGGATAACTATAAAGTAAAAATGTACAAAAGCAGAGCAACACCGAAAATGAAATATTGCATCTCCTCTGGTCTATCCTGGATAAATATACAGTAAACATGTGTACAAGCAAGACCGTGTACTGCAGCAGTGCAAGTGGCAAACATTTGGCATTGACAAATACTTGTTTTAAAAGTAACTAGTAAAAAAAATTGCCCTGCCCCAGTTGTGAAGCATCTCTCTATACCCACATTTACTAGACGGAATGTCTGTTTATCATAGGAAGCAGGATTTCAAACTTTCTTTGTACTGGCTGACTGTTCACTTCTCCCCACACAAACACACACAATAAAAGCTTCAGTTAAGAAAGATGCTCAATTTTATCAGTGCCATGTCAAGCAGCAAAGATTACTCTGGTAGACAGGGAAGGAGAAGAGGTGGGGAAAGTAGCATGGTCGGAAATGAAACTCCAAAAATACAGGTGTGAGTGGTACAGTACTTTATTGTTTTCTTGTTTAAGAAGATTGTGAGTAGTACTTTATAGTTTTCTTGTTTAAAAAGGCATAGTGCAGCCAACAAACGTCTATGTCAGGTAAGTAAGCAAAAGCAAAAGGAAGAGGAGACTGCTATATTTCTTAATAGAGGTGGCAGAAAAGGTAAAGGTTAAAAGAGTGTCATTCAGAAGGTAAAACAAGATCCAGAGAAGTGAGGATAGGGAAGTAGATCAGAAAAAACAGAGGAAGGTAGAGAAAGGAGTACGGAGTGCAAAGATGTAAACAGAAGACAGAATAACTCAGGCAGTATCAAAGGGGGACAAGATATTTTTAGGTATGTTAGGGAAAAAAGAGGACAAAGGGGTGGCATTGTACGGTTAAAGAGCGAAGGGAGACTATACAGAGAGGGATCAAGAAAAAGGCAAACATCTTGAACAAATACAGCTCAGTGTTCACAGTACTATAGTATAGGAAGGAGCAGGACCACTGAAAGGTACCAGGAGCTTTGAAGGGAGGGAAATGGACACCAGTCATTTTACTGTGGTGAGTGTCAGGAAAGCACTCAGTAACCAGAAGGTGGACAAGGCTATGTGGCCAGATGGGGTGCATCCAATGGTGCTGAGGGAGCTCAAGCAGATATTAACTGCACCTCTGACAGCCCTGTTTAACAGATCACTGGAGACTGGAGTGGTCCTAGTGGACTGGAGAAGGGCAGACCCATAGCAATGAAGAGATGGGCAATTATCGGTCTATCAGCCTGACCTCAGTGGCGGCTAAGTTAATGGAAACACTACTGAAGGAAAGGACTGTGGAATATCTAGAATCCAGTTGTTTACAGGATTCAAGGCAGCATGAATGCACAGGGGAAAAGTCCTGCCAAACAAATCTGATAGATTTCTTTGACTGGGTGACCAAGGAACTAGATTAGGGAAGAATGGTGTATATGGCTTACCTAGATTTCAGCAAGGCTTTCAATATGATTCCACATTGGAGACTAGTAAGCAATTTAGGTAGCTTGGGGGTGGGCAATAAGGTGGTAAACTCGGTATGAAACTGATTAGGGGTATAGAAGACAGAGTGTAGGGGTAAATGAATTATCCTGAGGATGGAAGCTTAACCAGTGGGGTACTTCAGGGGTCAGTGCTGGGATCGTTCCTCATTAATGTCTTTCTAAGTGACATAGCAGAGGAGCTGGAAGGGAATGTCTACCTCTTTGTAGATGACACCAACACCTGTAACAAACTAAACACTTGGGGCGGGGCGGAAAGATGGGCAGGGAGTTGAAAAACTGGAGGAGTGATCAAGAGTATGACAGCTAGGTTTTAATGCATAAAAGTGCAAAATAATGCACTTGAGCCATAGAAACACAGGGGCAGAGTACAAAGTGGAGAGGGGATACTGACAATGACCAAGATGGAAAGAGAACTGGGGGTAATCAGAAGACCTAAAGGTGGCCTGGTAGCGTGACAAGGCAGTCAGCAGGGCTAGTGGCATGCTAGGGTGCTTTGGTAGGGATATTATCAGCAGGAAGAAGGAGATAGTGTTGCCCCTATATAGATCACTGGTAAGAATCTACTTTGAGTACTGTGTCCAGTCCTGGAGACCACATCTCAGGAAAGACATAGACATACTGGAGCCTGTCAGAAGAGGGTTACCAAAATAGTACAGGGTCTGCATTAAAAGCCCTTATGAAGAGAGGCTAAAGAGCTGAATATATACATATATATATATATATATATATATATATATATATATATATACCCTGGAGGAGAGGAGGGGGAATATGATAGAGACCTTCAAATATCTCACAGGAGTTAATAAGGTGCAAGTAGGGATATTTTTCATCAAACAAGGTGCTCTAGAGCAAGGAGGCATGCAATGAAGCGGGAGGGAGGTACATTCAGAGGAGATGTGAGGAAGTACTCCTTCACAGAAAGACTGGTGTATTCCTGGAACAGCCTTTCAGTGGAGGTAGCGGTGGCAAAAACAGAAGTAGAGTTCAAAAATGCCTGGTACAGGTGCAAGGTAATCAGGATAAGGATGGGGTAAGAGACAGCACTGTAGATCACGTAGAGTGCAGCAAAAACTAAGATAATAAACATGGGCAGACTGGGTGGGCTCAGCCGCCCTTATCTGCCATCAGTATCTATGTTTCTATGTTAATTTTCATATGTGCATGAGGACAGGGGCTACCCCACTATGCCCCCAGGTCGGTTCATGTCACTACAATTGTTACACTGAGTTGTTTCAACCTACTTTTGTTAATTAAATTGGATAGTGTTGCTGCTCATAGAACCAGCTTCTGTTCACCCTTTAATATTATTTGCCCTGTACCATGTTGAATTGTCCACTGCTGTACTTTATTTTTTTTGAATGCTTCTTTAATACTGTATGTAGTTTATTATAATCCTTTTCTCTTTTCCCTTGTCACACCTGGAAATGAGCCTTGGGTCAGTGTGCCTTTTCCAGTTAGCAATGTTCAAATAAAATAAATGAATACAAATGAACATTTGATCTTCTCTTTATTTTGAAGGAGTTTTATTTCAGGCACACAAGCACACTTAAAAGTGCAAAAACGCAGCCTGGAAATGTCACTAACCTCAATATGAACTGCTCCCATATGTGTTTGATGTCACATGATGTCTTCGTTAGGGGTTGGAGCTACCATTCCGCTAGTACTCATTATATAGTAACATTAAGCATGCATATTCAGTTAGATGGCTTCAAAATAGCCAAAGAATTATATTTAGCTACTACTTAAATAGCTCAATCTGCTGTGTAAAAAACATATGTAGAGAGAGCATATTTGGTGCAGCATTCAGTGCTAATTGCTTTAAGCTTTTTTTTAATTTTACATTCTCTAGAGTGCCTGCTTAACTTAAAGTGTAAAATAAAATGCAAAAGTATGAATAAATGTCATGTATTAAAAATCATGAATTTTAGAGCACAGTGGAGACTTCCTGGTTCAGAGTTAAGAAAATAAAATACAAAAAAAATTCAGAAGCACTTAGGAGATGAGGTCGGCATTATGAAACAGATAATTTCACTAATTCAGTGCACATGCATGATCAAAATGTATGTCCATAAAAATTTCCAAGGGTATATATAGGACCATAATGGACTAAAAAGTCTCTGGTTAATAAACTAGTGTGGCTCAGACTGATTGATGTGCCAATCTGTGCCTTGTCTTTTCTATATATTGTACAGACGCTATGTATATGTGTCTACTTTTCTAGAATACTTGGACATGAATTTATTTACAATGGATTTCCAAATAGGATGGAAACATTTTAATGATTGTCCATTACTGGAATAGGTGGCTCTGAGTCAAGAACATATTTAATGTTTAATGTATCATAGTTAAGGTCCTTTATACTCATGCGCATTGTATGGCCATAATTTGGCTGTTGAATGTACACTGAATTAGTGAAATAATTTAATGTGTCTAATTATGCTTACTTCATTTCCTATGTGTTTTCTGTGTATTGTTTGTGCTTAATTTAAATCCTGGAGAAAATTGCCACAACTCAGACAACTGACTATCTACTTAAGCAGAGTCTGCTCTGAGATACTCAACATGGCTTCAGGAAAGGACATAGCACAACAACTGCACTCCTTAAATTCACCACAGACACTCTTTCAAAAATGGATACTGGCAATCTGACTGGGGCTGTCTTTATTGACCTCACAAAGGCTTTTGACCTTGTTGATCACACTTTGCTTCTCTCCTTGCTTCGACACCTGCATTTCTCCTCCTTTGTTGTTGACTGGTACGAAAGCTACCTGACAAATAGAACTCAAGTGGTGAAATTTAATTCCTCTCTATTGAACAGTACCACCATTAACATTGGTATACCTCAGGGCTCCATCCTAGGGCCCCTCCTATTCTCTCTTTATACAAATAACATTGGAGCTGCTCTAAAAGCATGCTCTGCTATTCTATATGCTGATGATCTTGTCCTCTATACAAGTTCTGCTAATATAGACACTATCAATATAGCCCTTTCCTCTGACTTTAACAATATCCAAAACTGGCTATATGACCACAAACTGGCTGTCAACACTAGCAAAACTAAAGCCATGCTGCTTAGATCAGCCCCAAAGCTTGCACAACAGCACTGATGGTGCAGGACTTAGAAGGTCAATTACTATAATGTGTGACCTCTTTCAAGTACCTGGGCATCCTGCTAGATTAATCTCTTGATCTTAATCTTCATGTACAGTCTGTCTGCAGAGCTGTCAACTCCAAACTGGGTGTTGCATATAAGACTAGTTATATGCTCATGCCATCAGCTAAAATGGCCATTGCGAGGGGGATTCTGCTCCCCACCCTATCCTATGGGGCTCCCTTATTTGGGGCTGCTCATAAAACTGACCTACTCAGATGGGATATTATGTATAACAACATATGTCACTATGCCTCTTCTGCTCCTCAGCTTAAACACCACTGTCAACTTCATGATGATCTTGGTTGGCCCTCTCCATTAGCTAGTAGGAAATATTACCTTGGCTCTCTTATTGATTTGATAATTCGAAATCAAACCCCTAGGTGTCTTGCAGCTATGCTTGTTCCTCAGGACACACTCCATGGTCTACGAGCAGCCAATAAATCCTTTCTGAATTTTCTGAGGTGCCACACCAGGAAAGGAACTGTTGCATTTGAGCATGCGGCTCTACAGCTGTGTGATTTTCCCTTCCCCTCGACATTAGACTTTCTAGCTCCCACACATGCTTTAATAGAAAATTGCACACAAATCTGTTGATTTCTGATACCTGTTCTTGCTTTCACCTTACCTAATGAATGATGTCTCTTGCCATACAATAGTTTTTCCTCACCTTTATATAACCCTCTTACTGCCTCAGCCTGTCCCGGCTCCCTTTCCCTGCCTATATACAATCTTGCACTGCAAGCATCTCCCTTACACTTTCTTATACTCATATAATTCTGTGGCTTGCTCCCCTTCTCCTCACTTACCGACCTTTTCCTTAATGACACCCCCTGTTCTCAATGGTTATTTCTTCCTTTTGTATTACCTGTTTTTGTTTTTGTGTACCTTGTTCTGTTTATAGTATATGTCACCTGATAATTTATTGTCTAAGATCCTCTCTATTCATTGCATAGGTAGGCACCTATGAACTTATGAATGGTCTACTCTGTATGTCTCTGATATATTGTATCCACTTTAACTCATTGTTTGTAAAGCGCTTTACTTTGTATGTTCCGATATATTGTATCCTCTTTAACTCATTGTATGTAAAGCACTTATAAATTGTTATCCTGTTAAGTTTCTGCATGTCTGTACTCTCCCGGGTCATGTCTGAAAATAGTCATTTTATGGCTAGTGCACTTACCCGGTTAACTAAAGCTAAATAAATAAATTAATATTACCTCTGAACCATCAACTTTCCATGGTGCTCTAAATTTCATGAATTTTAAATGTACCCAAAATTGATACACACTTCTGCACTTTATTCTGCATTTTAGGTTCATGTTGTAAAGCAGGCACTCCAAAGAACCTAAAACTAAAAAAGTCTAAAGTAGTTAGTGTTGAGAGCTGCACTAGATATGCACTATCCAGTTATAGGTTTTACATACCCACAAGGAAAAATCTTGCACATGTCCGCTCTGCTGCTTTGCATATCTGTTGTAAAAAGAATGTCTTCTCAGGTTCAAGATTTTCAAGCGTGTATTGCATCATATGAAATGTTGGTTGGAGGCAGATGCTCTCCCCTTCTTGTTTGTCCAGCCTACCTTTTATTATTTTAAAATAAATGTGACTCTGTTTTATCCTGAACTTAAGAAGTAATTATTTTTACAAAAGGGTTGCAAGGCAGTAGAGTGGACTTGTGCATGATTTTTCCTTGTGGTTTTGATGATTTTTAATGTGTGTACCCATTCCTCCTCAGTGTCGGCTGTTTCCATTGTGGGTTTTAAATAAATGATCAAGCATTTTAAAAGGAAGTTAAATATATGTTTTTGCACTTTGTTTAAATAAATATTCTTTCACACTGCCCTGCTGTGCTTGCTTCTGTAAGGCTGCTACGCCCATCACATTTTGTACAAATAAATGCAATGGAAGCTTCGTTTTACAGGTTCCTAGAGATTTCAACATACATCACAGGGCTTGCAAAAAAATCATAGGGGTCTCAACCACAGCACTGGGCTTCCACTAAATGATGTACCGTGGGTTGCCTACGTCTCATATCGAATCAGGTGTAGCCATGTCAAAGCCCTGAAGCATTGTTTTCCATCTCAAACCATCTGTTTTCAGTGCCTTCTGCCAAGTATGTTAATAAGAGTAATCACAGTGTGGCTTTACAGTATCTCTTCAGGTCCAGAAGAACCAGACCTCCCTGTAACCAGGCAGTCAATAATCCATTCCATTTTATCCTGGGTCTAAGCTTCCCTCAAATGATGGTGTGGATGGCTTTAATTGGTATTGATAATGGTAATATTAAAATGGAACTGTCAGCCCTAAGAGTTCCACACCCTTGTGTGGGGCTGGTCCCAATTTGCAGTTGTTTTTTACTGCATTATGTTTCTTTCATTTTTTATTTGAAATGTAGTAACTAGGTAGGACCCAAGAGCATTAGATGCCCATTTCAAGGGACCCAGTAATGTAATCAAAAGCAGCAGTATAGAAAAAATATGAAATACTTCAGAGTACACAGTAATCAAGTAACATTACACTTGCACAATGACAAATCCAAACAGCATTTTTAACACAATTTTAAACATGTTCTGAAAACTGATAGAGTGTAATGAAGAAGGTAAATTATTGTAGAATGTAACAGCATTATAAGTAAAATAATGTTGGCCCAGGGAGGAAACGAAGAGTGGGGTCTTCTGAAATTAATATTAGTAGGTCTAGTACTCTTGGAACCAACAATGGGGCTGGCATCAGCCATGAGCAAACATCGAATTGATCATTTAGGAAACATCTTAAACTGATAAGGGTAAAATAAGGAATGTGTAAATCAAAAGAAAGCCACGAAGTTGTTTGTAAAGTGTGCAGGGATGAAAAAATCTGAGGCTGGAGGAAACAAATCTGTATCGGGAATTGTGTACAACTTTAACACATTGCAAGTCAGTAACAAAAGCAGTGGCATAGACTGGAAGTTTTGTTGTCAACTAATTGCTGGACTACAGACTGAGCCAAGACTATCTTAGAAAGAGTGGACAAACAATTTTTCAGCCTTCAAAACTGACCAAAATGAGTGTGCACTGACTTAATCAGCATGGAGTCAAATCTAAATACTTGAAGCTGCTCACTCTCTCTACAAGGGTGCCATTCAAATCTTTATTTATGTGTGAGCGGGTAAAACCTTGAATATTTGCTTTTTTTTTCCAAAGTGCATATAATTGGTTTTAACAATATTCAGTAAAAGGCCATTTTTTACAATCATTGTTGTACCAGTTTAATATCAGGCCACAAATATCTTGTTATGTCACTGCCATTAGACACCCTTCTATACAAAGCAATATCATCCATATACATGACAATACAGGATTCAGAACTATGCAATATATCAGCTAGAGCGTTAAAAAAGTCACTAAACAGAATAAGCCCCAGGACTCTGGAGTACCCCAGTACTAATTTTTGATGAGTGGAGAAGAAATGGAATTCAAAGAAACTGACTGAGATCTGTCAGTCAAGTAATTCTGCAACCAGGATAAATCAGCTACACATGGACTAAGGGTCCGAAGCTCAACAAGCAGGCCATGGTGCACCAGACCAAATGCTTTAGAAAGGTCTGGGAATGGTGCACTGACAGAATGTATCAGACTATATCTGCTAACTTCCAAGCTGACATTTTCTATAACTACAAATCCAAAAATACCCTCTAGCTGACATCAGAGCAAGGTTGCAGCAGTGTGAGATTCAATAACCAGGAGTGCATGTTACGGTTTTTTATAAACTCTGAGCTTTTGTATTCTGGTCCTGGTGTCCTCCTTGGGCTAAGTACAGTCACTGAGGACTGTATTTAGTCCCAGGAGAACAGCAAGCCCATCAAACATCTGATCAAAGCTTATAAAAGCTACAACATGCACTGCAGGATATTGTCTCTCCCACTGCTGCATCCCTTCCATCTACAGGGGATTCTGGGATTTGCAGATAAAAGAAAACGTCACATTGAAAGTCAGCACAATCAATCTGATACACTCTATTATACTGCAGTAAAAAGTAATTACATTTTTTAGCACACAAAGTACCAAATGGGACAAGCCCTACACTTGGGTGTGGAGTTCTTTTTTTTTTTTTAAATTGAATAAACTTTATTAGGACAAGAAAAAAAAATATATATATATATAAAACAATACATACAGGAATAATCAGATCCTGTAAATACATATAAGGAAAAGACAAACATAGTTAAGTCCAGGAACATAAAGGGTGTAGAGTTCGTAATGCTGACTCTTCCCCTTTAAAGGGGGGGTTACTCAAGTCAAATGACCAATTATTGACCTACAGTGGTAGCCATTGCCACTTTGACTAGTGGTACACCATGGTGTCATACTGTTTCACTCAATACTGGAAAAGCCACATTAAGATGAATGTTTCTTTTCCGATCCATATTGGGTCATCTCATGCCATGTCCATGCCAAAACATGGTGATGGCTTGCACTGTATCTGATTGTTACTGGTCATTTCAAGGTGCTGGCAAACATATTTTTAAACAAATATAGCCATTTTTTGGAGGAAGGCTGCTTCAATGACCCCTATAGTCAGGTTTCTGCAGAAACCTTAACACTGCGTCTTTAATGCCAACGGTCTTGGATTACATCAGTGTTGCTGTATACTGTGGTAAATTTACTGGAACCATCATCATTGAGCACACCAAGGCCTTCATTATCATTGACCATGATAATCTGTTCAAATGTCTTCAATCAGCCAGACTGTGTCAGGGAGCCATTTTGTGGTTCTCTGCTTATGTAACCAAACTCAAAGAATTTATAATAATGGTCTAAGATCTACATAATAAGGGTATTCCTCAGATATTTGTTGGGCCTTTTGATTTATATTACAGCAGCACCAGCCAGGATACAATGCAGTACCTTGCAGTATTACTACAGAATGCTGCAGTATGCTGCAGGGAGCAGTATAATTTAATTGCAATAGCCCTTTTGTCATGAAGTATTTTGTGACACGTCATTTACTGCAACATATTGTGTTGCATCTTGACCTTCTCTGCTGCATATCTGAGAAGTATGAGTAGTTGCCTCAGAGGCACAGATTACCATTTTATATGCTGATGACATCATAATATTTGTCTCTGCTGCATCACTCACTGTGGTTCAAGCAAAACTGCAGGAATGCTTCAGTAAATTTATAACATTTTTAGGCATTCTTTTTTTTTTATTTAGTATGCTTTTTACCTTCTCAATCCAGCTGGCCCAAATTGGTCCATCCCACTCGTCCAGCCCCATCACCCACCTTCTCCAAGGCTTACCATCTCCTCTTGCATCCCTGGTTTGCCCCCAAGGGTGGGGTCACCTACAGGCCCCTCTTAACTCCTGATAAAGACTTGTTCAGTACTCAAGAAAGAGTGCCATGGTCAGCAGTGTGGAACCTGCAGCAAGGGGTGGACTTCCTCTTGCTCAGCTGAGACATTTTTCTGCTTTTCTCCCTTGTATGTCAGGAAGAGCTCTTCAATGTGGTTGCACACGTGCACATGCATCTTTACACTGGAGTGTGCCAATGTTCACCTGCAAATCATAGCTCTGCTTTCACTGCCACCTGTGGTCACCAAAGTGGCAGTAGCATAGCAAGGACCATCAGCTGCCCCTCTCAAGGTGGAGAGCATCTGCTGGGATGCTCAGCTCACCTCCCCCAGCTGGTCCTCTGACAATATGGGTTCACTCACAGATCCAGGTTGCCAGTGGTACAAGCAGTAGCCCTAACCACTGTGCTAGCAGGCCATTGTTTTCAATCATTCTCATTTGAAACTAAATTCCTCTGAAACAGAAATGATGATATTTGTGTCCCTTGCCAAACTGAGAAAGGCTTATCTGTCTTTACTGGTCATTCATGCTTCCCATACTGTAGGAGTTCTATAGAACTGGTTTAATTGTATAGACACTTAGGCTACTGAATGGAGCAAAGTGGTAATGTAATACCCACATAGTAAATTTAGTTAAGAAAGTGGGAGTAAGAGTATATATATACACATTTAAAAAAGAATTTGGAACCTGAGATTTTGTCCTAAATTATTCAAATTGAAATCTATCCCTTAATTGATTATGAGGGCATCCTGCTGACAACACTTCCTGTGAAAAGTTACAGAGACTGAATGTATTATATAATCATATGGCCAGGCTAATTTTGGAATGTCCTAAAAATATACATCAGTGTACAATGTACAGGTCCTTAAATGGGCTGTCCTTAGCAAACTGGAGAAAACTTCACAAATTATTTTCCTCATCAAACTGTGTGCAGAGGACTATCCCAGAGTAGCCAAGAGACTGAATAGTTATGTATTATGTTCCTTAATGTCTTAGAAACTCAAGTTTATTGGAGCTATTATTAACTAAACTAAACTCCAGCACTTTACCCATCCTTTCAGTTACTATTGCCTAGCATTATGGAATTCACTTCCACCCAAATTTAAATTCCTTTATAACAAGCCACCATCAGGTCATATAATAAAAATATGGTTTATAAATTCCCATCATGTACTGTCTAGGTGATGTGCAAAACTTGGAGATTTTTACATGAAATTGCAGATTATCATCGTCATGTACTCTTTAAATAGTTTTGTATAGAGATAATATTTTATTTATGCTGCATGTTAATTTCATTTGTTTTTAATTTACATTTACACTGTAGTAACTACAGGACAGCATTCTAAATTATCTCTGTTCAGTGATCGCATGCTAAATAAAATGAAATAAAATAACATAAAATAAACTGCTTAAAAAATACAAGCATGGAAGTAATATTTATGTGTACCTAGTCTATTTTCCCCATAAGAAACAAAGAGATAACCTCTCAGCATTTAAGATTAGTCTGTACTGATCAATTTACCATCAAAGAATTTAAATTAGAAAACAGATACAGTTTTACTTGGAGCTTAATCCTTAGATACCTAAGGTTTGTCATCATCCACTCATATGCCACAAGTTCCCTCAAGTGGTTAGTCATTACTTCACTAACCAAAACGCTTTCTGTCTTGGAAACACTAGCTTTGAATCTTGAGGGGAAACTGTATTCTTGTAACAGGCAGTTTAGTATAAGAAAGTAGTATGTTGTTTTTTGAAGTAAAACATTGTGTTTTCTACATGCACCAAGAAATGTTTCTTCACCACTCCCACCCTGATTTCCTCTAGTCCCTGGTGCAGCTTGCTCACTGTCACAAAATGATCAAAACTGGACATGAAAGAATTTGGGGTAAGAGGCCTCCCTGTCTGGTAACCATTTCAATAGTAAAGGGGCGAGAGAGCATTTTGATTTCTTTTACTTAAACTATGGTAGAGTGGATAAATATGAAGCCAATTTAAGAATTTATTACAAAAACTGAATTTGTGTAATGTGCTTTCTAAAGATTTCCACTGCAGCCAAATAAAAACCTTTTTGTCATCAATCATAATAGCTATTTGCTTTTCTTGCATGTTTTCTTCCCATTTAAGAATATTTAGGCACCTCCAAATATTATCATTAAAGGGTCTAGTGTGTATAATATTGGTTTAATCAGGTCGTACCAATATTTAAGAACCTGGTTCACTTGAGTGGCTAAAAGTTATGTAAAGCTCTTCATATCTATAATATGCAACATTCAATTGACCTATATAAAATGAAGTCTATGTTAAGCTTTGTGATGACAGAAACATATGCCATTCACCATGGGTCAGGGAAAGCCTCCACCACCTCTCCTCTGTTGAATACCATGGACAGTTTGTTTACCATTTGGGAACAAAAGGTTTTAAAAAACTGTATTGAACTCATGAGGCCCCAGAGATTTCCCAATGGTTAATTCTTTAATTGCCATGTCGATCTCAGCCTAAACATACTATGGTTATCGGGATATAAAAAAGCTAGAGAGCTTATCGGGAGTTCTTAAACTGCTGAGCTGAATTATTCAATTGGATTACCTCTCCAAATGTATGTTTGGACAGTCATTAAACTTTTATTTGGTTACAGTGGTGTGGTATACACATATCTGGAAACCGAACAAACAGATGAGAGAAAGAAATAAGCTCCATAGCTGGGATTTTTACCTAGACCACATGGAATACCATTCTAATTGTGCTACCAGCTACACTGCCAAGGTAACTGGATACCGGGGATTTCAGAAGTACCTATCTCTTTGTCCAATGCCCAATCCAGTGTTGACAGATAATTAGGTTTTTTTATTTACAAGGGGGCAGTGTACGTGTATAGTATATGAAATCCAAATAAGCAGAAGACAGAAATACATGATTTAACTGGGATTATTTCTTTCTGTCATCTATTTGTTTGGATTATCCATGCAGCACAGTGCTGTGCACTGGGAAAATAGTATGGTGCTTCTGGGAGATTTAGGTTTCCATTTGCCTTGGTGGCACAACTGATAGGGCCACCAGAATGCTAGTCTGGGCAATCTGGGTCCAAATCACAGCTAAGGCACTTATTTATTTCTCTCTTCTGCTTGTTTGGGTACCATATATGTGCACACAACACCCATGTAAATACAAGTATTTATTTTTATATATACACACACACATAGCAAAAAACTTCATTAATGCATCAGTTAGGGTGAGAACTATAGCCACAAAAGGAGGAACAAGAGGCATTAGGATTTCAAACCCTAACCCCTAGCCTCACCACCACCCTGCAGAGAGGGACAGGAGTGGGGGGTGCCTTGGGGTCACTGGCCATAATGTTCACTCCATTCCACCCCTGCCCTCACTCTGCTGATACTGACAGATGTTGGGGTGTGCCTTGTGGTCTTCGGCCCTAACACTCACCCCATTTCTCTATATTGTACCCATCTCACCTTATTTACTTATGGAACAGGGTGAGCATTAGGGCCGAAGACCACAAGGCACACTCCGATGCCTGACAGTGTCTGCAGGATGGGAGTGGGGGTGGAATGGCATGTGTGTTATGGCCCATGACCCCAAGGCACACACCTAACCCTGTCACTCTCTATAGGGTGAGGTTGAAGCGGGGGCATTAGGGTTCAAAACCCTAATGCTTCATTTCCATCCTTTTGTGGCTATAGTTCTCACCCTAACTGATGCATTAACAAAGTTTTTTGCAATGAACTTCCTTACTTTTTGATATAGTATAATAGTATCTTTATTTTACTATTGGAGCACAGGGCCCATTGAACCCTGAGTTCCAATCCCTCCATGGATGCACATATGTACGTAGCTGTGGAGCACCCTACAGATCCAATGCTTTGACTTTATGGGTGGGAGTGCAGGGTCCTTTGGGCCCTACACTCCCACAGTATCTGAGGCAGCAGCACACTGGACCACAGACCTTGCACTACAATGTCAGAGGGGTCAGAGCACAGGGTCTGTTGGACACTCCACTCCCACAGTATCACAAGCATCAACACAGCACTCCATGAACCCTGTGCTATGCTCCCATCCTGCCATAGATGCATATATTTATCTAGCTCTGGAAACGCAAATGCCTCTGGCCTCTGCACTCCCATGCATAAAGTTACAAGCAGGTGTAGTGAAATTGCAAGAAATAGTCATAACTGTGCAATCTTAAATAATTTTCAGTCCAAATATTCAACATAACCTTCTTATCACCACACCGCATGTATGCAGTACAGAAAATATTGAAATCCCTGCCAGAACATAATTCTGCGCAACTGCAACACCATTCTATGCCAAGGTGTGAAACCACATTTTGGCAAGGATTTCAAAAATGACAACTGTGGAATACATGAAGTGGGGTACTAAGAAGATTATGTTGAAAAAATGGGATGAAAATATTGAACATTTCCAACGTTATGAGTGTTTGTAGTGAGATTGCAATAAATGACCATAATGCAACCATTTTTCAAAATTTTTACCCCATATTTTCAACATGGTCTTTTTGGGACCCCACCTCATGAACAGTGGTACTGTCATTTCATTACTCAGTCCCAAAAGGTGATTTCATGCAGTGATTGTGCCATTCCACACAAACATATTTTGAGCAGGATGTGAGAAATGATGGCTGTAATGTGTTTGAGGTGGTATGAAAATATGACTATGTTGAAAATTTGGAGTGGAAATATTAAAAATTAACAAAATTACATGTGTGCGTATCAAAATTCCAGTGACCATGCATAACTTGAGTTTTTCTGGGTATTTTTGCACTAAATTTTGAACATGGGCTTCTTGAGATCCCACCTCATGGACACTGGCAATGTTATCTCATTACTCAGTCCCGGAAGGTGATTTTTCACAGAGACCACAAAATCACCTTTTGGGACTGAGTAATTAAACAACAGTGTCAGTGTTCATGAGGCGGGCTTCCAAAAAGCCTATGTTGAAAATTTGGTCCAAAAATACCCCAAAATAGCTGCGATATCAATATGAGTTGAAAACGCCATTGCCAGCCATTATTTGGCACTTACTGTGACTCTTCAGTTCATGGTTCGGCGTTGAAGAGTGCAGATGCATCCTAGTGCAGAGAGGATGACACCCAACAACTTCCTATGATAAGTATAGGGCAAGGTGGTGTGGTGGGTTGCTCAGTGTGAGGGTTAGAATGGGGGA
Organism: Neoceratodus forsteri; assembly: GCA_016271365.2. Lineage (NCBI taxonomy): Eukaryota > Metazoa > Chordata > Ceratodontiformes > Ceratodontidae > Neoceratodus > Neoceratodus forsteri. The sequence continues at coordinate 250,755,818 of CM057450.1, read as the reverse complement.
GGGGCACAGGGGAGATAATGAGGGACCGTCATTTTTTTTTTATGGAAAAAAAAGATGTCAGAGGACTGTTTTCTTTTTTCACAGTTACAATTATTTCATATTTTGGGACACTGCGAGTGGGTTCCTGATTGTTCCACAGTGTGAGGAGGGGGGCGATACATGGGGACACTGGGAGTGGGCTCCCCAGTGTCCCACAGGGCTGCAGAGGGAAGGACACATGTTGAAGGCACTGGGAGTGAACTTCCCAGTGTCCCACACTGTGAGGAGGGGGAAATACATGGGGACACTGGGATTGAGCTCCCCAGTGTCCCACAGGATGGGAGAGGGGAGCACACATGTTCTGGACACTGAGAGTTGGCTCCCCAGTGTCCCACACTTCAGGGGGGACAATACATGTGGACACTGGGAGTGGGCTCCCCAAAGTCTCACAGTACTGGAGGGGTTCCACACTACTGGGGTTTAGTGGGTGCCAGCATACAATGCAAACACGGGGATTTGGCCCACCAATGTTGGCAATTAATTAATAAAGAGGACGTGGGGGGGCATCTGAAGCTGGGAGAGAGCATTCCACTGTCAGACTAAATAAATAACAAAATAAATAATGAGATTGGTGGGTGCCAGTAGACACCAGGAAGAAGATCACACTGGGCAGTGATCTGCAGGTGGGGATGCCATTGGACACCAGAGAGAGAGCAGGACAAACATGACAGTTCGGCTGGCAGAATGAGTTGAAGCTGTGGCTGCACACCTCAAGAAAATACCACTCTTCTCATATAGGGAAGGGCAGAAGTGGTCCTCTTGCACCCAGGATTTCTGGTGATAACAAAAGATGTTTCTGGGCAGTTAAAAAAAAAAAAAAACATCAGAATGTAGCTAAACAGGTCCCATTTAGCTAAGTTCTGATTTTTTCTTAATATTGCATTTTTTTGCATATTTTCAACACTTTTTGGTCCTCGTTAAAAGCAAAATAAAATGGCAGACACAGCAGAGCCCCTGTGATCAATTGTGTGATACTTACTCAAAATACCTCCCTTCTTTAAAAAAAAAAGGGACTGTATTTTGTGCAAACTGTGATACTTATGCAAAATACCTCCCTTCTTTGTGAAAAAAGGACTGTATTTTTTGAAATTATTATTTGTGTGGAAATTAGAATATTTTGTGCCCTACATATAAACTTTCTCATAGGAAATAATGGGAAAATTAAAAAAATTAATAACATTTGAACAGATTAATATTTTTTCAACAAACCTTCAAAAGGCACATCTGTGAGACAAAGGCTTTCTACCCTGGAAATTTCAGACCACAATCTAAAGCCGTTTCTGAGATCCAGGTGGACAAAAAATGGCAAAAAGATAGATTTTTCTGTTTTTTCAGCATTGTGTATCTCAGAAATCACGTAACAGATTCACAAAATCGTTAGCTGCTCAATAGAACAATCCCTAGCAATTATGCATACCAAGTTTCATGTAACTCCTTTGAAAGGTTCCAAAGTTATTAAGGTTAAAAAATTCAAGTTTTACATAGAACTTATTTATTTATTTATTTAGGGATTCGGATCATACCTTTGAGCTCATAGCTCTTTTACAAAGGTTCCACGTCAAACAGTGACAATGACAGCAATAACAAACAGTTTACATACAATACTTGAATAGTAGGTAGCTAGTATATAATAAGGTTACAATGTCATTCATTATACCAATGGTGATAGTACAGCATCAGGAGCATTTAACTAGGGTAAAGGACAGTGTTTATATATAGCAAATGAGATAAAGAGGTGGGACATCTAGTGTGAGAGTCCAAGGAGGAGTTAAGGTGAGGGGGAGGGGAGACTGGGGGGGAGTGGGCAGCCAAAAGAAGTGGCTTTGTCTAGAAGGTTGGGAGGTAGTGGTAGTAGGTTGGTCTTAAGGTTGATCCAGTGGGAGAAAAGGCATAGGGGGGAGAGGAAGACAGAGGGATAGGGCAAGAGGGAAGAGTGGGGGTTAAAGGAAGGGGAAGGAGAATGTGGATGAGAGGGCATTATGGGTGTTAGAGTCCTAGTGGCAGTCACAAACTGTCCTAGTAAGAAGGCCTTAAGCCATTTTTAAATTTCAAGATGCATTGGGAGTTTAGAATGTGCATTGGGATTTCATTGAGCCATTAGGGGGCCCTATAGCTGAAAGCATACTGTCCCTGTACAGTTCAACAGAAAGGTGTTGATAGGGCCCCCCTCATCCTACCTCTGGTGGTATAGCTGGTAGCACTTGGTGTTAGGATGCTAGAAATGCATGGAGCAGTTTTACCCATTAGTGCCTTTTTTCCAAGGAGACATGTTTGGAATATAATCCTGTTCTTTAGTGGCAGCCAATTGGTCTCCTCGTATAAGGAGCAGGTGTGGGTATTTTGATCTGCAGCCATTGTGAGCCTACATGCCTTATTGAGAGCAATGTGAATCCTTTTTATTGCAGTGTCTGCTGCTGCACCATAGACCACCAATCCATAGTCGATGGTAGAAAGGATGGAGCTGGAGACTGAGAGATGGAGGACATCTGGAGTGAGATACTTTTTATGTCTATATAGTACACCCAGCTTGGTGTTCGCTGCCTTTACCACAGTGTCGATGTGTTGGGTGAAGGTGAGGCAGTCATCAACGGTGACCCCCAGGTACTTGAAGATCTGAACTTGTTCCTGCAGCTCACTGACTTTATTGGAGATGGTGAGAGGAGGGAGCTTCTTTTTGTGCTGTGGGCTGGCTGTGAGCATCACCTTGGTTTTCTGTAGTTTAATAGAAGTTTATGGCTACAGAACCAGTCTTCCAGCTTGTAGAAGGATGCCTGCAGCTCGGAGTGGAGGGCGACTATTGATGAACTACTGGTGAGAAGCACAGCATCACCTGTGTAAAGTATCAGTTTAGTGTCACAGGCTTCAGGAAGATTATTTAGGAAGAGGCTGAATAGTAAGGGCCCCAATAATCGTGATGTTGTTAATGTTGAGCGAGTGGGGGATCTTCTTCTCATCCATCCCAAGAAGGTTCTTGATGTTCTCCCAAAAATTCTTCCAATTGTCACAAGTTTTACTAAGCTGCTCCTTGTGGAAGTTGGCCTTTGCTTGGTGGATAAGGTTGGTGCAGTGGTTTCTTGCAGCTCTATAGCATTGGAAGTTTTGTTTGCTGTGAGAGGACCTGTTTTTTTCCCAGAGGTTGTCCCTTTCCTTCATCTGGGTGAGGAGATCCCCTGTGATCCAACAATTAACCTGACCCCACATTTTTCTTTTCCTCAGTGGTGCAAAGATATCACAAATCTTGTTGAAGCCCTCTATAAAGAAACTTAGGTCCTGGTCAATATTAGATGCATGATCGATGTGGGACCAGTCAAACTGAGAGAGGGTAGAGGAGAGGGCCCCAAGCTTGCCCTTCCCCAAGACCCTACTATTAATTATGATGGGGAGGGCTTGCTCAATTTGTTTGACCATGTGAAAGTGACTGGGGAGTGATCACTTAAGGTGTCAGACAGGACCTTAAGTTCAGAGATCCAAGAAGGGTAACTTGAGAAGAGCCAATCGAGGAGGGTGTCTTTTCCTGTTTTTTGGTTCCACCTTATTGAGCTGTCTACAAGTTGGGTCAGATTGGAAGTAGCGACCATATCCTTGACAGGTGTAGATTCCCTGCCCTCCCAGTTGATGTTAGTCACCTGTAATGAGAAGCTCTGTGCCCTGAGAAAGGGTAGCAATTGTATCCAGTATTTTTGGGAGGCCATCCCTGGCTTTAGTTGGTGGAAGATATACTGAGGCTAATATAAGAGATTTGCCATGCTGTCCGACCTGTGCTTTTATTGCTAGTAGTTCATGATCATCCTCGACCCTGGTAACAGGAAGGACCGAGCAGCATAGGTAATCCCTGGCATAGATAAGGACTCCTCCGCCTCTCTTGCCATACCTGTCTTTCCTGAATGTTTGATACCCCAGGAGCATCACTTCATTGTCTTTTATCTTGCTTGACAGCCAGGTCTCTGTCAGACAGAGAATGTCAGGTACACGGTGGGACATCCAAGCTTGGAGTAGGTCAAACTTTGCTGTGAGGCTGCAGATGTTCAGTGCAGCTACTTTCAGGCCTTTACTCATGTTTCCCCCTGTGTTTGATACTGGTGGTGGGCCAGGATTGGCATGGACATTAACTGATAGAAGAAGAAGAAGCATGAATATTATTTTCCTGGCTGAGAGGTTTATGCAAATGGTGGAGTGTATCTTGCACCTCCTGCTCTTGCAATGAGGGAGGCGAGCATTCACCAGGGTAATCTTTATGGGCATGAAAATGGTAATGTTGATAACTGTGGCAGGTGTCAGGGCCCTGGGCTAGTAGGTGGGATGCAGGTGGTGGAAAGCTGGAGCTCCCTCGGCACAGTTGGCATTGGGGTGTCATATAGTCCATTTTTGTCAAGAGCAGGTTCTTGCAGGGGTGGTAGTGATCCAGTTTGGCATTGTGGACCTGTAGCACCCACAGTGAATAGAAGAACTAGGAGGATAGAGTAATCCATGGTAGAGCAGAGGTGGTGGCACTTGGGTGGTCTACCAGGAGATAGCAAAGAAAAAATGCTGATGGTTAATTACATCCACAGGAAATGAACTGTTGAGATCCAGGATCACATAATATGTTAAAATTCCTGAAAGGTGATAAACTGTGGCCTGGGCATATGCAATGTGTGAAATTCTTTTGTCTATATGTTTCCTTAGATCTTCAAAGTCCTCAGAGAGAAGTACAATACCTTGGGAGTAGGTCAGACAGTAGGCATATGCAATGTGTGAAATCCTTTTGTCTGTATCTTTCCTTTGACCTTCAAAGTCCTCAGAGACAAGTACAATACTTTGGGAGTAGTTCAGACAAAAATGTTGATTCAGTCACAAAATGTGTTAAAATTCCTTTGTTCTTTAAAGTCCACAAGTGCTGCTGCTTTAAGAGTGGTCAGATGAAAATGTTGATTCGGTTGCAGGACCCAGCATCACCATGTTTGTAAGTCTAGTTGCAAGGCATTTGCTTCCTTGGGGAGGCTTCAAGAAAGTTGATTTAAAATTAAAAAGCTGATACCTGATGATGATTTGCAGAAATTCAGTCCAGGAGACTTTCACCGATGTTGTGTGCAAGAATGGCGCAGGTATTCCCAGCAGAAAAACATGTAAATGAACAAAAACTAACCTACAGACACAGACAAGCAAAAACAGCCACCCACACAGCCCCAGGAGGAGGAGCTTAACTTTTGCCCTATCTATAGTGGCACTACCATGTCACCATGATATAAATATATATATATATATATATATATATATATATATATATATATAGACACACACATATTATCTGTGCCACACTTGGTTGTGCATTTAAGAAAAGTTAAGTGCTTCTGGAATTCTGACATTTCCAGTTGTCCTTGGTGTTGCAGCTAGTAGCTCAACTGCAGTGGTATTCTAGGTGGCCTGGGTTCCACCTGGGTTCAAATCCCAGTGGATCACATTATTTCTTTCTCACTTCAATTTGTGACTTCCAGCAAAGGCATTCCTTCCTTCCTTTCTTTCTTTCTTATTCCATAAATGTGCATACTGCACCCTTGTAAATCACATTAAATATCAAGGGTACTGAGCAGCTTCATGGTAGGGATGCGTTATTTTTTGTTTAGTAAAAGTGGTGCCCACTCAAGATGCAATGTAGTCATGCTGCATCTTGTCACAAAATACTGCAGCATACTGCAAGGAACAGTGTTATCCAACAGCAACTAAGCCCTTTTGTCATGCACAATTTTGTGACGTCACTTACTGCAAGTTACTCCATTGCATCGTAGCTGGCTCTGCTGTATACAGTGGCAACAGCCAGGATGCAACTTCATAATGCTGCAGCATATTACAGAATGCTGCAATGTACTGCAGGGAACAGTGTAATGCAATGGCAATTAGGCCCGTTATTACTGCAGCATTTTATGACATGTTATTTACCACAAGTTACTGTTTTGTGTCATGGCTGGCTCCGCTGTATATGCTAAGCTGTGTGCACCCATATGCAACACTGTACAGACACATACATGTAAGCAAGCACAAACCTTAATCTCACAGAACAGACAAGCATACCTCACACAGTGAGCAAACTCTGAACTTTTAATCTGATCAGTTTCTGCACTAGGGTCTCTGGAGTCAGCCTGCCCTCTTTTGTAGAAAAAAAGGTCTCATTGGTTGTGATTGATGAGCTTCAACTACATCCTGTTGTGATTGATTAAATGTGACAGAATGGGATAGTTACACTTTCCATAATCTTCCTTTCTGAATCATTAACAGTTCCATGGTATGAAAACCTACTCCAAGCATTGAAATCCCTATTACTGATACTAACAATGATATCGAAAAATTTCTTTCATGCAATATAAATTGTTATGAGAAAGAAAAAAATATGTTCTCCACTTGGAATCAAACTCATGTCCCCCAAGTTCTGCCATGGTGCTCTGCCACTGTGTTATCATTCAAGAAACATAAGATTTGTAGACAGAGATGGGAAAGTATATCCTGCATTGAGAATAGACCCCCCGCATAAACATTAGCAGTGGAGTTTACTAATGAACTGTCTACAGGTGGAAGGAGTGTGTCCCACCAAGTTGCTTTCAAATCCATACAGGCCTCAAAGCTTTAGCTACAACTAATTAAGTTGGCTGCAACATAGAACAAACAGGTTAGTGTTCTGAAAGTTTGCTGCAAACCCTGCTGAAGCTCTATTTCTGATATTAGCACTGATGTCAAACAATTTCTCTTATACTACATAAATTGTAGTGAGATAGGAAAAATAGGCCATACTGGGAATCAAACCCTGCCTTGTGCAGATTTGAACACTACGCCAAACCCCAAAATCCCTGTCACTGACATTAACATTGATGTCATTCAGCAGAGTCACTCAGACAGGTGTAACTTAAAGTTTTATCATACGCAGAAAAGAACACACATGACAACAATAGGCACTTGCAAGCTAAGGATTGCTGGCACCTAAAAAATATTCTTAAAGAGCTAGTGTACTGCCTGGAAACTGCCTACAATTAATTGTAACTTTCAGATGTAGTCAGCTATCACATCTTACATCTCAAGTATTTTATTCTTTTCTGTTTGCTAATTAGAAGATTATCCACCAGGTAGTACTGTGGTGATGTGTGGAGCAGCACTCTGGAGGAAAAAAAATCAGTTATATTCCTCTCACTACATCAACACTGAGCCCACACTGACTATGACATCACTAGTAACCAATGAGAACCATTTCTCACTGCCAGGTTTCACTTTCACATGAAGTAGCAGGGACTAGCTCTCCCTGGTTACTAGTGATGTCACAATTTCCTGCATTTTGATTGGTAGCTTGTGAAAGTCACTGCCCAGGCTGCAAGGATCGTAGTACCTCAAAGTGTTTGGTCTCATTTCTGACGATGTAGTGGGAGGAACAAAACTGACTTTTTTCCCCTCCAGACAGAGTGCTGCTCCACACATCACCCCAGTAATTTCAGGTGGAAAATCTTCTAATTAGCAAACAGAAAATAAAAAAATACTTCAGATACTGGAAGTGATAGCTGACTGAATCTGAAAATTACTATTCATTCTAAGCAGTACACCAGCTCTTTAAACTGTATTTTGGTATCACTATTAACAATGTTGTCTGGAAGTCTGCTCCATGGTCCTATTACTCTTTTAATGTAGAATGTGGTTTTAAATGGATTTAGTTGTAATTGTGTATTATGCTCCCTCAAGTTGACTGATTTTGCTCAAATTCCAAGTTCAATTGTGTCATTAGAGAAGAAGGTTTGCTCCTTAAAGACAAGCACCATTGTTATAGGTTTGGATCCATGAAGAAAGCTCAGTAGGTAGAGAGAGAGAGAGAGAGGGCAGGGGGAGGAAAGGGGGAAGGACCACAACATCAGGAAGGGGCAGGGGAAGAGAAGACAAAATGAGAAAGGAGGCTTGGCAAAGGGGCTATGAGCTCACAAAGGGGCGGAGCCAAGGGACAATAGGGAAGACAAATTTGATTGGGTAAGGGGAGAGCTAGAGGGGAATTAGAGCTAGAAGGGGATGGACTTGAGAGGATTGATAAGGGGCTACAAGTGAGAGGTCCCCCTCACTTTTGATGGCCCAAATTTGTGTTTCCCACCCACCACCCATGCAAGTGGGTAAGAAAGAAGGAAAAGGGCAAGTTCACTGGATTTGCACCAGTAAAAATCACAGAATCTTGCTTGGTTTGCAGATTTTGAATTCTTGTACTGGTGCCTCATGGAAATTGCATGTCTCTGCACAGAATCCCTAAGATTTCAGCATCTTTTTAATTTTTTTTATTTTCTCTTTCTATGCCTCCTTCTCACAGCATAAGTCTCCACCTTTCAGACATCCCTAGGCTGGGTATCCCCTAGCTTCACCCCAGGTAATGTTTAGGAGCTCCTGTGGGCCTGCCCCCATTCTGCCTGGGTTGTACCCCCAGGTGGGAATGTAGGATACCCCAGGTCACTACTCCACAGTCCCTTAGTGTGTGTTGGGCAGCCCAGTGGGTCCCTCATGGAGTCTGGTTATGAAGTCTGGGGCAGCTGGGTCCCTTCTACCAGTGGCTGATGTGGGGTGATTATTCCTGGTTTTATGGTCTCTGTCCCTGAAGGCACCGGCACTCAAGGGGATCCAAGGAGGTAGGACACATAGAGCCATGCTACTGCTTCAGATCCCAGCTAGCATCCTCCCCTCCTGATTGCTTTGCAGCCCTGTTTCACCACCACCTGTGGTCACCCAGGTGGTGGTAAAGCAGTGGGACCTGCAGCCCACCCTCCCTGGAGGAGGAGAGAAGGCCCCCCAGGTGCTCAATCCTACTCCCTTGGCCAGAACTCCAGCAACCCATGTTCACTTCCAACCCTGGGTTGCTGGCATTGCTAGCAGTAGTGCTACCGCAGTGCCACCATGCCAGCCCAGATTTCAGCATCTTAAAATGAGTGCTGCTGTGCTTTGCATTCTTTCTGCTTTGATGCATATAGAATCAGAAAGGAAACCACCTACACTGTTTTGTTGTAACCATCCATTCAGTTTAACCACCCATGCTTCCCATCAACCTCTCCATCAGCCGAAGGCTGCTTTCCTTCCTGAACCCACAGTTTTCATGTATTATGTGCCTAAACATCTTTTGCTATTTATATTACATTGGATGATACAAAAAAAATACAAGTTATCAGCACACGTGGGCTGGGCCACTGGAAAATTGCGGGAAAAGTAACCGAAATTGCAGAGATTTTTTGCAAAACCTGCTGGGAAATTGCAGGAGTTCTACTATAGACCCTGAGTGCTTCACAATAAATCCTTTACTGTTTACTGCAGCATATATTAGTCAGCATCGACTACTAAATTAATACACCGACACTTGAATATGTTTTAAATATGAAGAAAAACTTATGTTCCTAACATAAATCCTAAACAGATAAGATGTGTTGCCTCTCTTCCAAAATGTAAAAACATCTGCCTCATACAGTGCTGGATTCTATTTAGTGAGCCACAGAAAATCAATATTAAATAAATTCAGAATAAACTAATGTATCTGTTTTTGGATGTAGAATAATGAAGCCTGATCAAAAGTGATTTACAGCGCTCTGTAAACTATTCACCCACTTTGGTGTAAAAAAAAATAAGCAGATGGAGTGGCAAATAATTCAGTTTTAGTAAAATGTTGTAAAGTGTTTAATGTTCATAATTTGCACTGCAGATACTGTGCACTAATACTGAAATCAAATATTAAAACATTATGTATGGGTGTTATTATGGCTGGCAGTATAGCCTATTGGTTAGAATAACAAACAGTGATTGAACTTGGTATATCAAGCAGACTTGGATTTGATTCCCACAGCCTCCACTTGCATACTGTGCAACTCCAAGCAAGTCACTTAACCTCCCCAGTGCTCCTGGGTCACCCCTGAAAACAGGCAGTTCTGCCTAGTGGGCCTTACCCAGTTTACAAAGAATATAAAAAAAATACCAATATATGTTTACTACATCATACAGTAGTCAGGGTACCATGTAATTTACCCGAGTTTTACTTGGCTGCAATGATTTTGTACAGGTAAAGATAAATGTTCAGATACATTGTATGTGTTTTATAAGCTTATTTTTAGACTTTAGTCAGGTTTTTACTGTATTCTTTGCATGTGAGCATCTAGGTTGTAGATTGCTAAGTACAAGATTACTATTAACAACTAGCTTATTCGAGTTTATAATCAGCAGGGCCATCCAAAATCCTCAGCTGTTTGAATGAAAACTAGTCTGAATGAAAGTATATTCACAAGGAAGAAACTGCCTTACTACTTACAAAAAGATTTCACAGTTAGCACACCATTTAGTTTTTTAGTTTAGTTTCTTTTTGTTGACCTGGTAAGTGCACTAGACAAATTCTGTCTATTTTCAGGCACGACCCAGGGGAAGGGGATACAGATGAATGCCAACTGACCTTGAACCAGATTAAGCTGTTGGTGGTATTTTTTGTGAATCATTTGCACCTTTTCTCCCACCTGCTGTTTCAGTCTCTGTGACAACAAAAAGTTTTGTGATAGACGGCTTCAACAAAAAAGCAAATGTTAAGTGTTTAAGTGTACTTATGCTTGGCCAGTGTATTTTGAAAGCACATTCAATGACACACAGAAGGTAAGATCCCAGGGGCTGTATGATGCTGGTGGGCAGAGCAGTGCTCAATTCACATCTGATCTCAGACCTGAAAACTGAGACACAGCCTTTTCATGGAGACCAAGTAAAAAAAAACAAAAAAAGCATCCACATGTTTGGGAGATGCATGCTTTTCCATTTGAAGGTCCTCCATTAATCACTTGTGGATTTTTTAGGTGAAGACACTTTATTTCAAAGAAGTAAATTCAGGCAGTTTTTTTTTATTTTTGCTCCTTCTATCCCCTGGCTATCCACTCCTTCATGCCTGCCAAGGCCCCTTACCACCACTGCAGAGTTCCTACCACCATCCACTGCCCCTTATTGCCATGCTACCAGGTAACCTGAAGTAACCCTTCATCAGGTGGGCCACTACCCCTGTGGGAGGCTACCAGGGGAGGAGAATCAGCCCAAACAGCACCCTATATATACCAGTCACAGCAGGGATCAGAACAGACATGTGTGTCTGGGGATTCAGGCTTAAGGAAGGACCAACAGCCATCCTCCAGTTGGCCAGCAGGTGTTTTCCCATTTTCTTGGGAGTGTGACAGGACACATGATGTCAAGACACAAGCTGACGTCCGTCATGCTCCCTTCCACAGTGAGGGCTGACATGTTGCCATGCCTCTGGCCTCCATCAGGGGCCATTAAATGCTGAGCCATGAACCCACCCTCCTCCCAGGAGAAGGTGAGTGGTCACTGGACACTCAAGCCTTCACCCCCCTGGCCTACCCTCCAACACCCATATCTGTTCCCGAAGCCTGGTCAGCAGTGTCACAGGCAGAAATCCAATTCAGGCAGTTAAATAATAGATAGGAAAAAACAAAGGTGGTCCACTTTAGTCATGGTGGTTCAGATTAATTCACATCTGAGTTCCTACAAGCAAAGAGACCAAGTAATTTGTAACTTGTGCATATGGGGTGTGGCTGTTGAAGAAAGGGATCATAGTGCTGTCACTACTGCCATCACCTATGAGGATGTGGAATGCATTTTTGCTACTGCCATCATACCTTAGGGGGTGGGGCCATAGTGCTTTTGCCACCACCACTGGTGGATGGGGAATGTAGTACTGCTCCCGTCCCACCTGAGGGATGGGGACCATAGTGCTGATACTGCCATCACACCTGAGGAATGGGGAACACAGTATTGCTGCCATCACACCTAAGAGATGGGGGCCACAGTGCTGATGCTTCCATCACACCTGAGAGAGGAGGCTGTAGTGCTGTTGCTGCTGCCATCACATCAGAGGGATGGGGGCTGTAGTGCTGCTGCTGCCATCACATCTTGTGCCTAAAATAACTTTAAATTGGTACAAGGATGGAAGGATGTGCAATAGTGGAGGTCAAAATTGCTAAAATGCATGCTAACAGAGTTAAAAATTGTTAAATAAAGTACACAAAACCAAACACCAGTAAAACCAGATTTTGGCTTAGCAGACATCGGTGATAATACTGGTTTTTTACAATGTGCAAAATGAAATTTGTCCTTTCTCAATCCCGGTAAACCAGTGTCCCTGGAAAAGGGGGAAGACAAAGAGATCAGTCAAAGGGAGTGATTATGGACTGCTGAAGGTAGAGAGCAGGTGGGGAAGAAAAGAAAAGAAGGAAAGAAGTCTTTAATAGAGGAGTGGAGAGGAGAGGAACCCAACTTTGGTGTACACCAAGGTGTGGGTAGAAGGGCTAATCAGGGGTGTGAACACCCAAGGTAGCAAAAGGGGGGGGGGAGTCAGAAAGGTACACCTGGCCCAGGATTGAAGAAAAAGACCCCCTCAGACTTACATCTGGGGGTGAAAGGATAACAACATTGAAATAAAGGTAAATAAATTATGATGACAGTGTGACGTGGATTGAAATTCAATGTATTGAAAAGTTTTGTGAATAAAAAAATTTTGGATTGCACTATGTTAATAAGGACATTACTAAGAATTTTAATAAAAGGTGTGCTGACTGAATAACCAACATAACATCACATGTGGTCTCACTTCATTGGGGCAGGGCTCTAGAACAATGACCATTTGATATGTTATGAAGAAGAAGCAAATCTCTAATAATCTGACTACTTTCGAGGCTCTATAATACTAGTGCATTTAGTCTTTCAGCAAACAGTATGGTTTTATAGTTTTTAATTTTATTTTAGTCTTTGGTAACAGAGTAAGGCCCACTAGGCACAAGTGCCTGTTTTCAGGGGTGGTCTGAGAGCACTGGCGAGGTTAAGTGACTTGCTCAGAGTCTCTCAGTATGCAAGTGAAGGTTGTGGGAATCAATCCTAGGTCTTGTGGATGTACCATGCTTATTCACAGCTCATTATTCTGACCTCTAGGCTATACTGCCAGCCCCTTTTGGTAATTACTTGATTCTCCAAATTAGTCTGGTTGCTTTCCACTAGACTTTTTCTAGCACTTAATGTTCACTCTGGGGTATTGAGTCTAAAGGTGGTCAAACACATAACTCTGTACTGTATATGGCACCTGTAGTACTTTCTCATTTCTATTTATGACATTTCTATAGGTAACTCCACTGCATCTCCAGATAACCATATTGTACTGTTTTATGTTTGCTAAAGTTGTTGGGTACTACAATCCCAAGGTCTCTCCTCATCCTTATCTTTTAGAATTTGTCAGTTTAATTGGTACTGTGTGTAGGTTTGATATTTTTCAGATCCCATATGAAAGACAGTACATTTGTCTGTGTTGAACCTCATTTTTCATTTTGCTGCACCTTTATCTATTGTATCAAGCTCCTTTTTAATGCTGTCTATTCTTGCCTGGTTGCCCACTGGTTTCCAAAATGAGCTCCCTGTTTGATATTGCTTATACACTTGACCACCCAATTCATGATATGCCATGTAAGTCAGCTATATAGATTTTCAACAGGATGGGGCCAAAGACCTAACTTCGTGGTACACTACTCATAATGCCTCATAACCATTTTTTCTTACTCAATAGACTATTTGGTACAGTCAGGACTTTGTCCATTTTGTAATGTAATGTAATAAAGGCACCCCATGTCAGTAAGTTTAATTACTACCACATTGTGGGAGACCAAATCAAAAGTATAACTCAATGCTATCTGGTTCATAGAAATTCAGAAGATTTGTGATACATGATTGCCCTATGGAAATCCATGCTGTTTCAAGTCTACAGTGTTTGACTCATTTATGCACCTCCCAAAAAACATTATTTTATAAGGAATTCTAGGATATTACTGGCAATATAGGTGAGACTTATTGGCCTATAGTTCACTACACATGATATATTGCCAGTTTTATTATGTATTGGGACTAATATTGCTACCATCAAGTATTTTGGTTCTTCTGTTTTCAATGATAAGTTGTGCATTTTAGTCTGTGTCCCACTATTTCTTTACTTACTGCTTTGAACAGTATAGCATATAATCTATTTGAGCCTTCAGCCTTTTTCATATTGAGATCCAGGAGTTATTTCAGGACAGTTTTGATGAGCAATGAGGTTCAACATCAAGGCTATTTCCCAACACATTGTGTTACCTTGGTTACCTTCCTTACTGAAGACTGAGTAAAACAGGAATTAAATTCCTATGTCATGGTTTTTATTTTAAATTCACACCCTCCTTAATAAGGTGGAGCTAACCATATTGCAGTAGAATTTGTCATAATTTATATAATTGCAAAATCCATTGAATTGCTTATCTGATGCCAAACTGGATTCAGTTTTGGATAATTCCCTCTGTATAGCATTTTTTAATTTTTATTTCTGAAATTTTCTGTAAATCTTGGCCTTTGGGTTTACATTTTTATAATCTTTGGGGTAGTCATAAGGATCTTTCACTTTTGTTATTTTATTTTGCCTTTTTAGTTATATATTTTTCCATACTGTATGAACTTTGTTTCTGAATTTACCCACATAATATCAATATCTTGTTTTTCATCTAATCCCTCTCTTCAACTCAAATCTCCCAACTCTCTTTTTAATTCTATCATACCCATTGTATTATAGAAGTAACAGTTGGTGGTGCCATTATGTTTGGTTTTGGTATGTTTTATAAGGAACCATACCATATTATGGTCATTACTTTCTAATGGCTCACAGCTGATACATTCCATGATAGCTATGAATGGACCACCTCATATCAAATCTAAGATGTTGTTTCTTCTAGTTGGGGTTGACACATACTGTTTGAGAATATTTTCCTTCACTGAACCCAATATGCTGTTAGCATCACTCCTAGCTAGCCCGCCTGCCTTTTGTGCTCTGTGTTTACAAAATAAAGTAGTCTATATCCTCATATTTCTTTACTCCATTTCTCAATTTCAGATCACCATGTCCTGTTTATCCTAATCATGTGAGTTTTTTCCATGGAGGATATTGCCTCAAGCTATGCTAAGCTAATGTGACATAATCATTTCTTATATCATTATCTATTTTTTTCTCCAATGTCATGGGTCCCAAAATGAATTATTATTACTGGGTTGTCGACTGACCCCTTTAGAACTCTCTGTAGCTGACTGGTTAAATCCAATGTTTTTGCCCCAAGGAAGCAGCTAACCATTGCATGTTTTTTTTTTATTATTTGTGCATTTAGTGGAGTCTGTGAATCTGATAAAATAGTTCCCCCCAACACTATAACATCTTTTCTTTTTTAGCTGGACTTTGCTTGCTTGATCTGATTATGTAACATCATTTAGGCTATGTGCATCTCCCATATTTGTATAATTGGTTTCATTGTCTAGGGTGGGTTACCCAGTCTCTAACTCTTAACCTACCATGTATTTTTTCTGGTGCTGTGCATTTTTATTTTCTTTTGTAATTCAATATGCTTTATTAATTTTCCTCCAGCAAACAGGGTACATAGTAGGAATAGCGAGTTTATATTACAGTTTACTTTTAAAATAACGTATTTAACTATTAACAAAGTATAAAGGAGAATATCAAAAGAAAGTAGAACTTAGGTAACCACTTATTCTACCCCCACCACCCCATCCTAACCCACCCCAAGACAAGTGAAATCTTAAGAGGAGACATAAACTATCAATTATCAAAAAAATAAAAAAAAATAGATTATAATACATTCAAGGGTTCCATATGGAGAGTAAAGTTTCAAGGGGGCCCCATGGATTCTGGTAGGGCATAATCCTGTTTTGCATAGACCCAATGGGTTTCTCAAGTTGGAGTGCTAAAAGCACCTCCCTGTACCATTCTACCACTGGGGGGTAAGGTTGCCTCTGTCTAATGGTGCATGATAATAAGCTTGGCAACTGAGGCCACCAGAGTGAGGTGTGCTTTCCTAATTTTGGGGGTACCTTGAGGGAACAAGTGTAGTGAGCAGGCAGCCGGGGTGAACAAAGTGTCTATCCCTAGCAATGGATCGAGTGTATTTTTAATGGAGCTCCAGAAGGTCTGTACCACCAAGCAAGTCCAAATCATATGATACAGGGTTCCCAGAGCATCCTCACATCTAGAACAATTTGGAGATGAGAGCTTACCAACTTTATAAAGTTTAACAGGGGTATAGTAAAGATTGTGAAATATCTTATATTGGATTAGGTAAAGTCTGTCCTGCTTAATGAACTGGTAGGTATTCAGCCAGAGTTTCTTCCAGCTTTCTATGTTATCAGGGACCATCAATTATTGAGTCCAGTAATAACATATACCTGAGGGCAATAGGGGATCCAAAGATTGTAAGTGCTTATAAAGTACTGAAATGTAGTAAGGTTGAGCAGCCAATTACAATATGTCATCTGTCTCAATGCCAGGAGAAGTCGGTGTGAATATATTCTTCAGAAAAGCAGATATGACTTCCCTAAGCTGAAAGAATCTGAATTTGAGGGAATCCAGGATCCTGTGGCATGCTTGGAATTGAGAGAAAGGGATTATTTCCAATTATTAAGAAAATCTGAGAGCTTACAGTGTCTCAATATAGTCCAGAAGGAGGGGTGGGTGGGTTTGTTACCAATCTTAAAGTTAGGGTTACCTATAATTGGTTGTTCTAAAGATTGGTAGCAGCTCATTGCAAAGTATTTTTGAATATGCTGAAGGACTCTCAGGGACCAGCCAATTGGAGTCCTCTTTAGCGGTTTAGGTATGTGTCCACAGGTTACGTAAAGAAGAGCCATTAGAGTACAAGAGTGCTCGGAAGCCAGATGCCCCTCAAGTTCCAACCATAGAGGGGTATACTCTGAAATGTTAGCAATGTCAGTGTCCTTGACCCAGTAGAAGAGTTTACTTAAATGATGGGCACAATAATATGTGAAGAAGGAAGGGAGTGCCAAGCCACCTTGGGATTTAGAGGTTGCTAATTTGTAATAGGCCCTTCTTACTCCCTTCCCTCTCCAAATAAATGTATTAAGGATTTTCTGGACTTTATTAAACCAGGCCTTGGGGAGGAAATAGCCCAACATACCCATAGGGTATAAGATTCGAAGTAGCACATTCATTTTGATTGTGCTAATTCTCCTCCAAAGAGACAAAGGTAAAGCGCCCCATCTATCCATGTCTGTCTTTAGTGCTTTCAGTAAGTCTGTTAGATTTTCGTTGAGCATGGATGCCATATTTCTTGACACTTTTATGCCCAAATAGGTGATGGACTTTGTTTCCCAGGACAGACTACACGTATCCAGCACCGCTTTAGTGGTTTTGTGATTTAATTGGAAGACCTGCGTCTTAGAGTGATTTAACTTATAATATGAAACTTTAGAAAAGGACTCAATTTCTGCTAACAGAGTGGGGATAGTAGTTTGGGGATGTTCAAGGTGCAAAAGTAAATTGTCCACATATGCTGAAAGGGCATATCGAGAGTTTCCTACTTTAATGCCGAGAATTTCCTTAGAAACCTTTAGTTTGCAGATCAGGGGTTCGAGATAAAAATTAAATAGGAATGGGGATAATGGACATCCCTATCTGGTGCCATGATGGAGTATGAAGGGAGGTGAAAGCAGGCCATTGCACCATAACTGGGCTGAAGATGTGGAGTATAATAAACATACCCACTTTAGGAATTCAATGGGGAGACCAAAGCAAGCAAGAGTGACAAAAAGGAAAATCCCAGGAAACACAGTCAGATGCTTTTTCAGCATCCAGGGAGACAAGCACAGCTGGGATGTTTGAATCCCTGGATGCCGAAATCAGATGTAACAATTTCCGTAGGTGGTCCCCAGATGATCTCCCCTTCATGAAACCTACTTGTTCATTACTAATAAGGTTACCCATAATCAGGATAAGCCTATTATTGAAAGTCTTTGCTAATATTTTAATGTCACAGTTAAGAAGGGATACAGGGCGATAGTTCTCAGGGTAAAGGGGATCTTTCTCTGGCTTGGGGATAAGAGTTACAAGAGAATCTAAAAAAATTAAACTCAGAGAGGTCATTTTCATACCAAAAGTTGTGTACTTCCTCCAGGATTGGAGCCAAGACAGAGCAACAGGATTTATATAAATTATTCGACATGCCATCAGGACTGGGTGACTTATCATGTGGTAATTGTTATATGGCTTACTGGATTTCATTGACGGTAATACATACACCAAGAAGGGTTGCCTGTATAGGACAGACCTGGGGAAGTGTCACCGAATCAAGATATTGAGTCATCTCCACCTCTGATGGTTGTAATTGTGGGTCAATAGAGTAAAGAGTCTGGTAAAACCTTCCAAAGGCCTTGGTTATCTCCCCTGGGTCAGTAACTGGAGGACTGTACTGTGTAGGACATATGCTGGGATAAACTGTGAGGCTTCTGCCTACTTAATTCTAATTGCGAGCAATTTGCCTGCTCTCGCCCCTATTCAAGATACTTAAGTTTAGTACGGTGAAGAGAGAGCTCTGCTTGTCTAGCCATCATTTCAGAATATTGCGTCTTAAGGTTATGAAATCTAGCCCACTCTTGTGTGTGGAATTTGTTATTTAAAGAGCTGGTGACATGTTCAGGTGAACTTTAATAAAACATAATATTTAGACAGTGTCCAACTTGCATTTACCATTAGTTCTGTATTTCTCCTCCCCACTTTTTATTACTGGGATCATTTGTATGAAAACAGAATTTCTGCTCCTGAAGAGTTCATCTATTCCTGTTACTGTCTCCCTACCTGAAGTCATGGAACATTGCTTGTGACCTCACAATTACTCCCATGACAATAGACTGTGATGTCACGACAGAGGTTTATGACTTGGAGTAGAGAGTAAGCTATAGAGGCAGATGAACTCAAAATAAACCCTAAGGGACAACAATCATATAGTCATACACATTTCCTTAGTAATAAATTATGGGGAGGAGAAATATATCAAACGTAAATGGAATGCAAGCAGAATTGTACTTAATTATTATGTTTTTTAAAATTTTCTTTGAAGTGTCAGTAGCTCTTTAATGTGATTTCTCCTGAGTGCTTTTCTGCCCTCTTTACTGTCTTTCTTACCTGGGTAGGTTGAACTCCAGTCCAGACATACAAGTCATCCCCACTGACTTCCTTATCACCCTTCTCATCCCCCTTAGTCTCTTGGTACTGATGATATTACAGCAATTCCTCCTTTACTTCTTCCATAGAATGCTGTTTTTTTTTAAATACTTGAAGTATTGTAGCATCCACATATTTTTCTAGGTTTCTAATTTTTATAATTCTTTGAAGTTTGTTATTTAATTTCAATATTTCCAACACTTCTTCCTCTAATTTGGTTACATAGTTGCATTTGTGAAAGTAAATAGTTTGGATATGTCCTTTGAATCATAGTGTCTATGCATGCCACAGTTATTACAAATGATTTCAGGTGCACCATTAAGAGTGTGTGGATTCACCTGTGACTCCGTAATCAGGGTTAGTAGAAACAGAAATAAGGCAGACTGAATGAAACGGGATACCTGTTTTTCCAATGTGTACAGTATGGTGGTAATCTGGAGTTCTTTATTGGTTGGCTGATCTATTTGCTATGTTTCCTCCTCAGTCAGTGCTTTAAAACAGTAGGCCTCAAAAAGCTTTCAGTCTGGGTATCTTCCAGCAGCCAATCATCCTCAGACTTATAAAGGGATTGATAATAATTCTGGTAGTATCTGACTATTTGTGGAAAAAGACACTCCACCAAGGGTCCAATAATGAAAACAACATTCTAACATGTCAATCTGCTTGAGTTTTCTTAACCAAAATGCTAGTAATTTATCTGACCCACTTACATGCTCAAAGTATAATTTATTCAAGTACAGTACTGCAGTTCATTATCTGTTTTCATATCTAATAACTAATGCAATTACTGTCATACCTGTTGTAATTTCCTTTCCACTCTCACCAATGGTTCAGCCTTATATGTGTGTGTGTGTGTGTGTGTGTATCTGTATTCATTTCAAAAATCTCTGTTATTGCATCAGTTAGGATTGATAGTATAGCAACAAAAGTCTGGAAATTTGATGATAGGGTTACCAACCCTACCACACCACACCACACCACCCTCCACACACCAATAGGCATCAGGGTGTGCCTTGCGGTCATCAGCCCTAACTCTCATCCCATTCCATGTGTAAACAAGCTGAGATGTTATAGTTTCGGAGAATGGGGTGAAAATTAGGCCAGATGACCCCAAGGCACACCCCAATGCCTGTTGTTTTGTGAAGGGTGTGGGGTTGGGGTGTGGTGGTAGGGTTGGCAACCCTAACACTGAATTTCCAGACTTTTGTTGCTGTACTATCAACTCTAACTGATTTACAAATGCAGTTTTTTGCAATGAATTTCCCTTGTTTTGAGATAGTACTGCACAGCTAAAAATCTTCACTGTCAAATAATTTTCACTATATTCACCAAAGCAGTAATTTGCGTAAAAATAAATTTGTGCTAATTAGTGATATTAGCACTTTTTTCCATTATAGTGAATGTGGAACTAATGTCTTAGTGCTAAATTAAATTTATGCAATTATAGTTGCATTTGACTTTGCACTAAAATTACTTTGCATGAAAATAAATAATTTTACAATATTATAATATCCTTATTTTTCTGTTGGAGCACAGGGTCCAAACCCTCCATAGATGTACATATGTATGTTGTAGGTGTGGAAGTACAGGACCCTGTGCTTCCATGTGTCAAACAACAGTGACCAAATTGTCAGCATAGCCATCTTATTACCCCACCTCATGTACCCTGGTATAGAGAAATTGTGAAATGCAAGGCAAAGTGTAATTATGTGTATCTGCAATGCCATTCTGCACCACAGAAACTAAAACACATTTCAGGCAGGATGTGGAAAATGCCAGCTGTACTTTTCATGAGGTGGTGTGAAAAATGGCTATGCTGAGATTTTGGAGGCAAAATATTAAAAAGCATCAAAGTTATTCACATGCATTGAATAAATTCAATGGACACACGTAACTAAGGCATTTTTAGGAATTGTTTCACCAAATTTTTAACATGGTCTTTTTGGAAACCCACCTCATGATTAGTGGCACTTTAATTTCATTCATTGGTCCCAAAAGGTGATTTGACACAGCAACTCTGTCATTCTGTGCCACAGATGTGAAAACATGTTTCAGGCAGGATGTGAAAATGAAAGCTGTACTGTTCATGAGGTGGTGTGAAAAAATGGCAATGTTGAAAATCTGAGTGAAAATATTAAAAGTGATGAAGTTACGAGTGTGCATAGAAAATATTCAACAATCGCACATAACTCAGGCATTTTTGGGAATTATTACACCAGATTTTCAACATGGGCTTATTGGGACCCCATCTCATGAACACTGGCACTGTCATTTCATTACTTGGTCCCAAAAGGTGATTTTGCACAGCAACTTCAAAATCACCTTACAGGTCCGATCAGCGAGACGACAGTGACAGTGTTCATGATGTGGGGTCCCAAAAAGGCCATATTGAAAATGTGGTGATAAAATTCAAAAAATGGCAAAGATATCAACATAAGTTCAAAATGCCATAGACAGCTATTACACAGCACTTACCTTGATTTTTCAGTTCACGGTTTGGCTTTGAAGAGTGCAGACGTGTCCTGGTCCATAGAAGGTTGCAGTCAACAGTCTCCAGTGGTCAGTTTAGGGCAAGGGGAGTGTGTGGGTGGTGGGTTGCTCAGTGGGAGGGTAGGGATGGGGGAGGGGAGCTGCTGTGACATTCTCTCTGTTGTCAAAATATGTTAATTACTTTTAATAATGTTTTGCACTAGACATGCTTGTGGACTGAATTTGGTGATAAACAGGAGTTTATTTTTTGTGGGATGCAAGCATAAAATCATTCACCTCTGCTGCGCGCTATCACACAAATATTGCCAACTAAAAGAAGATAAATTAAAAAAGTGATCTAGCAAAATAAATCAAATCACTACCTGTGAGATCCAAAAAGGTAGCAACTGCAAATCGAAATGAATGTGATGACTGATAATATCATCTATCAAGGCATCAGAAACTCATAACAAACATATTCAAGACTACCCCAGTGTTTGTTTTAATTGTCAGATCCAGTGAAAGGATCTGGGTACTTGATAGAGACGTATTTAAAACTCTTACTGCACACAAACCTCAGTAGACCAAGAGAACACAATTCGGTGTGAATGTGGCACTAACGAGTGCAAGGAGACGAGGGACAGCTGAATATCCCTATGAATATGTTTGTGGCTGTACCACAGCTTTTGGTTTTACTACTGTCCAGATTGTACAGTGTGTTCATGTGTGTGTGTTGGGGAGGGGGGCATGGGAACGACAATGGGTGACAATGGCATTTCAGTGCTTTACTAAGGTTTTTCTACATCATAAAGAGATAGATGACTATACGTTACTAACAGATTAGACTAAGGTCAACAAATACCAGATGGCCTAGGTACTGTGATTCTTTAGAGCTCCACAGTGTAACTGTGCGTACTGTATTCAGTAGAACATCAGGCAGCAGTATAAAAATCTGTTGGAAGAAAAAAGGAAAAGAAAAACATGACCATACACACGGAAACTAATTGATTAATGTTAGGTCTGTACCATCTAAGCCCACATCTCTCATTACATGTAGGATCACAACTCATCACACAGACACCTACCCATAAGGTTGAAGTTCAGATCCTCAGATGATATTCCTCATTGATTACTATTTAAATAAATTAAAAAATACAAACACAAACATATGCAGGATGACAGAGTGGGCTGCAGAGACAATACCTGAAATGACAAAAGTCTAAATCTGTGGTACACTTCAGGATGCTAAATGGAAAAATGAGCCAATACTGTTACGGTCACTCCATCCTTGTAAGAGGTAACCATGTTTGTAACAAACATCTCACTCTTTATTAGATGACTAAACATAATATACTTTATTGGATTAGCCTTTACTTGACATTTCTTGTTTCAATTTACGTAAGCTAACTGAATTTCTGAACTTTAGTTTTCACCCATAAAACATGCCATTCGAAAACAAATACCAAACAAACAAACAAAAAAGGGGGGGGAGGGATCAATTGGAAAGAAAGTTTAGATGCAGACTTCCTTATTATTCCAAACTACAAATTAAGCCAATGCAAATTTAAACCATGCTGATATTATGATAGCAGTCTCTGAGTGACATAAAAACTTTACTCACTTGCCACTGATTTGTAATTGGAAGGTTCCACCCATAGTTCAATGGGCAGGGATAACCCTCCTACTTAATCCCACTCACCCAGTCAGTGTCGCTTAGTTGTTTCAATTTGGGATGCTGAGCCGAGCGTTGTGGGCTTCTACTGCTCACTCCCATTTTTCTGCTGCTTGTTCTTTGCTGCTTCTCCCCTTTTCTCCTCTTTCTGCCAGTTTTTCTTTTCTCTTTTGCACTCTGTTATCAGGAGCTATTTCACTCTCCCCCCTCTCCTTCTTCTGTTCCTGTTCCTCCTGTCCTGCCTCTTTCTCCTAGCCCTTCAGGATTCTCATCCCATTCCCCCTCCCACCCGCCTATTGTGTCCTTGGCTCCGTTCTCTGTTTTCTTTTATTGCTTCCTCTGCTTTCCTACCTTTTTTTTGGGGGGGGGGGTTGAGATGGCTCTCCCTCTCTCTGTAGTGCTGCCCATTTTTTTACCTTTCAGTCCCCCTTACTTCAGTCTCCACACTTCCTGGTTCCTATGCTCTCCTGCGTCTTAAAGCTGTACCACCTAATTTCCTCTTAATAGCTTTTCTCTCTATTTCTGCCAACAGCAGCTTGAGCTAGCATACCAAAACATTTAAAAAAGCTCCTAGATTCATGTGGGGATTCCAGAGCCTCTCTCTTTTCAAACAAATTATCTAACTGCTGTACCTATGTGGAGGTTACAGCTTTGATCCTGCACCTATGTGAAAGTTACAGTAGCTTATCTGTCTTATATATAGCTGTCCTGTACCTACGTGGGGGGGTCACAGGACCTATTACATATACATTCAAATATTATCCCTGTACCTATGTGGAGGTCACAGGGCACATCACTGTAATATCAGTTCATTGTCCTGTCCCACGTGGTGATCAGGGCTTACTACTCTATTTCCTGTATCTGCATGGAGTTTACAGGGTTACCTTTGGCGAATTCCTGCGCGTACTGTATATGAAGGTTTTAGGTCACATCTTTCACTTCTCGGAAAAGCATACTTCACCATTTACAGGTCAACGTATTTATCACAAGTGCTCCCTCAAGTTCACTGGAGTCTCATCTTACCATGGCTTCTCTCAATCCAGAAGAAGGACCTTTTGTCTTCTCCTCCTCCTTCCCTCCAGAAACATACTTCAAAATCTAAATACTCCTTGAAGGAATCTACTGTCCCCAGATTAATCACAGAACTGAAAAAATTGGGCATCTCTTACTCTTCTACAGCCAAGAAACAGGAACTTTTTGACCTCTTTGTGGCAGCCACATCCAAGGAGACTCCTTGACCTCCTAATCCTCCTTCTCAACTGACCTCTGATGCTTTGTCCGAGATCAAAGACCTTATTTGCCAACTGGCTTCATCTATGCTCAACATCCAACCTTGCATTTCAGTGTTGGAAAATTGCCTCCCTGCTCAACCTAACATCCAGCAGCCTCTTTCTGCAGCAGACACTTCTCAGCCTATTCCGACCACAAGCTCTGCTGCTGCAGCTGATCTAGCTTCTCCTTCAGGTCAAGGTATGCCTTCTCAAGCCTCAGCTCTTCCTACTATATCCCCTATTCATCTAGTTCCCAGTCATCTCTGCAAGGAAATAATTAAAGGAAAGAATGTTAATTTGATATCATTGCTCATATCGTCTCATGACTCCATAGAAAACAGAGTTTTCTCCTGCGGAGATGGTTCTGTTGTCCTAAAATCAAAGGACCCTAGACTGTCTAAAAAGCTCACTATTCCTGAATTTGTCCTGACTTTTAGCCTCTATAGAGACATATTCTGCTCTGCCTTTCATTACCACTGGAAAGAACTCGATTCCTATATGTATCTAGTGGTCAACCTTGGAGTTCGCTACGGTGGGACCCATTTGTTCAACTACCATAAATCCTTTTCTGCTAAAGTGGCAGCTGCTCTAGCACATTTCAAAGTGAGACTCAATTGGGGCATTTTGGATAATGAGTTGTTCTGTAGGCACTTTGCCAGTCAATGAGCTCTTCCATGCTAACTATGTGACTCATTTTCGCATTCTGCTTCCTTATGCCCATTAACAGCATCCAATTCTTCATCTAGCCATCCTTCATCTTCAGACCCTTCTTGCATTACATATACTATGCATAATCCAGCTGCCTTGCCATGCTCCTCTCATAATAGACATGGCTGCCCCATTACGATCATCGATGGAAAACCGGTTTGCAACTATTTCAACTTGCCCAGCTCTTCCACTCATGGCTGTAGATACCTACATCTTTGCAATCATGGTGGAGAGGGCCATTCAAGAGCTATATGTTCCAAACTTCTTCGTCCCAAGCAATGACAATTATGACATCCCTCATCTCTGGTTAATATCGATGCCTTAGCTCATCTGCTCTCCACCCATCCTTCCAGTTTTCTGGTACAGTTCTTACTCTCTGGGTGTCAGAAGGCTTCCAAATTGGTGTCACTGGTCTCACGTCTGACTCTTATGAATGTAAGAATTTACTCTCTGCAACACATGAACCAGACATCATCCAGTAACTGCTGCAGAAAGAACTTCCCATGAGTTCCTCATCAGACCATTCCAGCATCCTTCTTTTCTCATTTATCACATTAGTCCTATAGGAGTTGCAATCCAAAAATTCTCCAGCAAGAAAAGGCTTATCTTTGATCTCTCTGCTCCAAGGGATTCCCATACTCCCAGCATCAACTCGTTGATATCTTCAGAGGATTTTTCTCTATCCTATGCCTGGATTGATTATGCCATTACCACCATAAAGCAGTTCATCAGGGATTCCTGGCTGGCAAAAGCAGACATTTTGGATGCCTTCAAGCTCCTACCCATGCACCCTTCTTTGTGGCATCTCTATGGCATTAGATGGGAGAACTCCTATTATTTTTGTAGTATGCCTGACCATTGGATGTAAAATAAGCCCCATGTTGTTTGACATTTTTTCAGATACCCTATGTTTGCTACTACTCAACACCTGCCAGGTTTCTGCTGTCATACACTCACCTGATGATTTTTTGCTTATTCAATCTCCTAGCATCCCCCAGCAGCAAGCATCTCTTCTCTAAACAAGCTCTTTCAGGAATTAACTGTCCCAATTTCAGAACAGAAGACCATAGGACCTGCGATTACCTTAGAATTTCTTGGCATTGAATTAGATTCTGCAAAGATGGAAGCAAGATTACTGTACTTCAAGACAAATTACAATGGATCCAAGCCATGGTTCATTCCTTCTCTACCAGGCTGTCTTTCACAAAATGAGAATTTCTCTCTCTCTCTCTCCTAGGATATTTAAACTTTGTCATGTGCATAATTCTCCAAGGCTGCTCTTTTATATCAAACCTCCTCTATTTGGCATCATCTGTCCCTGCACTGC
The DNA here is from genome assembly GCA_016271365.2 of Neoceratodus forsteri. Lineage (NCBI taxonomy): Eukaryota > Metazoa > Chordata > Ceratodontiformes > Ceratodontidae > Neoceratodus > Neoceratodus forsteri. The sequence continues at coordinate 250,729,293 of CM057450.1, read as the reverse complement.
ATCACCAAATCTCAATTTCTGTATCACCAAATCCAATTTAGCTGTGTGGGCTCTCTTTCTCAAGACCTGGAATGGCTGTTCCATGTTTTATAAGGACATCTCTCCTGACCACTTTCCCAGGGTCCACACAGATGCCTCTCTGAACATTGAATTTGCTGCTATATTCAATAATTCTTGGATCACTACTCCATTGCCTCCGGACATTTTCAAGCTCCCACACTTTTCCTCCACTTCATCCTTGTTCAAAATTTATCCCATAGTAGCGACCACCTTCACTGGGGGACATTTATGGTCCCTCCAAACAGTTTCTGTATTTTCAGATAATCAGGCTACCATTAACATTATTAACAAAGGCAGATCATCATCAAATTCCTCAATGCTGTTCATGTGGACACTGACTTGAATTTCCTTGCTTCATAACTTTTTCATTTCACTGTTTTTATATCCCAGGTTCTACCAACACTGCTGCAGATTATCTATCTCCTTTTCATTTCCAGGAATTTTGACTTCTTCATCCTTCTGCAGACTCGATTAAGACCCCTCCTCCTTGGTTCAAAGACCTAATCATGCTTTAGAATTCTATTTGGACCAATCACAGAAGATGATGTCATCAGCCTTATCTCCAAGCACCCAATCTGCCTATACTTTAGCGTGGAGAACATATACTACATTTTGTGCTATGTATTCTATTCTACCAGTACCTGAATCCCTTCAACAGATACTGGCTTTTATCACTTACTGCCATCAAATGCATAATCTGTCACATGGCACTATCAAACAATACTTATCTGGAGTTCAGTATTTCCTGACTCAGTCAGATCCCACCATGGACTTCATTCTCTCTGACCCTTCAGTTAAGCTATTATTGACTGGTATCAATAAATCATTGTTTAAGAAGCCATCCAAACATCAACCTATTGCTAGTCCAATATTTAGAAAGTTACTTGACCTGCTTCGATCAAATCCTTTAGAACCATCCTAGAATATTATCATATATGCAGTCATCAGCCTCACATTCTATGGATTTCTCAGCACTGGTGTATTTACCATAACCTCACCATGTGCTTCTTCCTTCCTCACTATGGATCATTTGCAGACACAAGTTGATCACTACATCCTGTACCTTCCATCATCCAAAACTGGCAGACTACGCAAAGTAGTCTTCATAAATTACTTTCCCACTTTCAATAATTGGTGTCTGATCTGAATTTTAGACCAAGTACTCCAATTCCATTCCAGCTCCAGTCCATCTTCTCCACTGCTGGCGTCTTCAAAATCCTCTCCAATTACTACTAAAGAGTTCATGGACTCTGTCAGATGTCTCCTTCAGCACCTGGGATATGACCCATTCTCCTCTTCTGGTCACTCATTTTGTATAGGAGCAGCATCTTCAGCTTCCAGGAACAACATCCCAGCACATATAATTAAGAGACTGGTCAGATGGAATTCTTCCTGTTTTGAACCGTATATTCCAAACCCCAAACAAGAACTCCATTCGGCCTTTCAATCCACCTCCTCTTAGTATGCCCAGAAGAAGGGCAACTTCGTGGCCATGGTTCCTCAGAGGCTTCCTCCTCTAAAAGTGTTTTTTTCCTCTCCTGTGAGCTACCGAGTACACTGTCCATGAGCTGGATGAAGTGTTATTTATTTAACTTCCTTTTTGGGCCTCCATTCCTACTTCCACCTGTACCGAGGGTGGGAATGAGTAAGGCCCAACAAGTACAAGTTAAGTACCAAGCACAAACAGGAAATACACAAGCACTATTACCCCCACACATTGAACTGGAGGGTTCTGCCCATGGTTCAATAGGTGGGGATAACCCTCCTACTTAATCCCACACATCCAGTTCAGCATCACTTAGCTGTTTCCATTTTCACCCTCCTCCTCCCCCACCTCCTCCTTCTCTGGAGCTCTTCTCACCCTCCATCCCTGGTCTTCATTCCTACTTCAGCCTCTACTGAGAGTGGGAATGAGTAAGATCAAACCAGTACAAGTTAAGCACCAAGCACAAACAGTAAATGCACAAGCACTATTATCCCCACACATTGAATTGTATTCCACTTCTCTCAAGTGGATAGCTCATGAGTGTGCATTATGCACTGTAAAATATATCAAACTACTGACACTGTCATAAGAAGATGTAAACAAACCCCTGTAAGATACAGGGCAGACAACGGACTGCTCTACTTTTTAAAAAACTATAAAAAAAAATTGCCAATGAGTTTAACATTTGAAAAACATGTCAGTCAAACAGTAAATCAGATAGAGGCATCAATCAAGTAACCTAATTTATATGTATGACTTCACACATTGTTCTCGAATACCCTTCCAACAAAACACTCAGACAACTGCTTTTGTGGGTGCTCGTATTGGCAATCAAGTTTATTCCTAATTTTGTATTATTAGTAGCATTTTACAATTCATCAACTCCATTTATCACATATTGTTCAATTTATTATACATCTCTTCATCATTCCTTTTTCACTGCATTAAATCATTCCATTTTATATACACACATATTATACACATTTTACAGTCTTGATCTTTCTTCATTATCTTCTCCCCACCCAGATATACATCATGGGAGGGCTTCTTTTATTTATTTCTTTCTTCTCAGGGTGCCGGTGTACAACAGCACCCTTCTTCCAGTCATCACATCAGTGTGGCCCTGTAGGTTTTGCCTGCCCCTCCTCTTCCCCCTCCCCATTCTTCAATTCTTCCCTACATTTTAATCCAATATATTCCTTTCTTGACCAGCCATCCACCTTTGTCTTGTCCCCAATCAGTCCCCCAGACACATTTGGTGTGGGGCCTCCTTTGTGCCACTTCCTTGTAACCTGTAGGGTGGGTGGGAGGTAAAGACTAGAGGAGCAACATTATGAGCTCTGGTCCCACTTGCATGACCTTAAATACCCCCTGAGGCTCACTCTTTCTCTTCCCCTTAACCAGTCAGGCTCCATGTAGCTTCCCAGAGGCCCTACTGTCTTTTGTGAGGTCACCTGGCCCCTTACCTTAATCCTTCTAAAATTGTTTCAAACTTGCTTTCTTCTTCCACTCACTTCCTCCCAATCAATCCCAGCTGCTCCAGCTACCCTCTCCACAGTACTTTTCAGAGCACCCCTTTTATTTAAGGGGTCCAGGGGACTAATAGGTCTGCCCCTTTAATCTGGCAAAGCACATTATATGAAATACAGTGCCCCTTTAAATGTTTCCAATATTTTCAACAGCATACCTATTTTTAAAGTTATATAAAAACAGCAGCATCATGTATCCAGGTAATTCATTCATATAGAACATTAGGCTTTTTTTCTCTGTTTAGTTCTTCAACAAGATTAAATTAACTTTTTTTACAGTGTATTTAAATGTGGATACATACAAACCTTTATTAAGATTGTGTGTGTTTGTTTAAATCACCAAGCAAAACAGGCTCAGGAAACAAACAAAGCATTAGAACTAATTGAGTTCTACATATTTACAGATGAACACTTTAAATAATCAAAAATAAATGTCTGTCTCAAATTTACTTTTTAGGCAAAAAGGAAAAAATAGTAAAATATCATCTATTAAGGTAAACGTACTCTCATTATTTTTGATCTGGTGGTTGTAAATATGGTCCTGTCTTTTGCAATCATCAAGAAACAGTAGTATTCACTCAGGTTCTAAGAAATTTATGTGCATTGTAAGTGCTGCATATAATATGAACTCTGAACAAAAGGGGGAGGGAACTAAAAAAAAGTGTGTACTTTTATCTTGATCTGATCTTGAAGAAAAAAAGACAGGGGAGGGATAAGTGGAATACCATACATGTCCAACATGCAAGATCACTAAAATGTCTTAAGTCTAATGTTCACTAAAATGTCTTAAGACTAACAGAAAATCAAATTGTAGAAATGAAAGGAAAAGTGTGACTCCTTCTGGGACTTGAACCCAAGGACCTTGCCATTCCATGGCATGCTCTTAACCACATGAGCTATAGGAGCCTCAAGTCATTAAGCTTTCTAAGTTTTCCCTTGAAACACGCACATTCCTTTCATGGTGTGTGAAGTCAGCAACTTAGCCAGTCTCAAAGACCAAATTACTTCCTATTTCTTTCTCTCCAAGCAGTTATCCACTGTGAGGCAATTTTGAAAATCCAATTGTAGAAATGAAAGGAAAGGTGTGACTCCTACTGGGACTCAAACCCAAGGACCTTGCCATTCTGTGACATGCTGTTAACCACTTGAGCTACAGGAGCTTCAAGTCATTAAGCTTCCTGAGTTTTCCCTTAAAACACACACATTCCTTTCACGGTGTTGCAAAATCCATAATTTAGCCAATCAAGAGTCTCACTGAGACTCACAGAGTAATAATACAAGTTCAATAGTTCTTGTTTTTCAACATGTGCCCTCCCCCCCAAAAAAATCACTTGATTTTCACTTCTTCTTTCTTGTAGATTTTGTGAGGTGGAAAACTGTGACTTTGTGTATTGCTTTGGACTTTTTTTTGTTTCAATGGTTATCTCTCCCTAGTGTGTTTTTTTACAGTCCCTTTGGTTGTCTGACAGAATTTCTGCAACATTGTTTGCCTTTGAAAGAACGCAGATCATTGGGAATCGGTGTCCATGACGTTGTTATAGATACACAGAGTGCTCCGTAGATCACAGAAGATAAAGTTTGAACTTTTGTGTCTATATTTGGACACATCGGTCTTGTTTTCTGAAGTTTATTTTAGAAATAAACAAGTGATGCATGGAGAGGGGAAGAATACACAACCAAGAGGAAGAGTACACAATGGGTGGGGAGATACTAACAACAATAAAAATGGAAAGAGACCTGGGGGTAGTCATTTCAGATGACCTAATGGTAAGCAAGCAATGTGAGAAGACAATAAGGAGGGTCTGGGGATACTGGGATGCATAGGGAGAGGCATAACCAGTAGAAAACAGGAAGTTGTCGTCCATCTGTACAGATAGTTGGTGAGACCCGGTCTGGAGTACTGCATGCAATTCTGGAGACTGCATCTCTGCAAGGAGATAGACAGGATGGAGGCAGTCCAGAGGAGGGCAACTAAAATGGTGCAGGGTCCGCACCAGAAACCATAAGAAGAGAGACTAAAAGAGCTAAATATGCATACCCTTGAGGAAAGGAGGTAGAGGGGGGAACATGATAGAAACTTTCAATTACCTCAAGAGAATCAGCAAAGTCCAAGAGGGTAGCATCTTTCAGAAAAAGAGATGTGCAAGAACAAGGGGCACAATTTGAAGATGGGGGTGGCTCAGGGGCAATGTGAGGAAGTATTTTTTCATGGAGAGGGTGGTGGATGCATGGAATGGCTTTCCTGAGGATGTCATGTGGTCAAAAAAAGTGGGAGAATTCAAGAATGCATAGGACAAACATGAGGCAATCCTGGTGGGGAGCAGAAAGAAGTAGGCAGTTGGTTAACTAGGATCTGCAGCTTATCCAATAGGTAGGGAAATAGGCAGACTGGGTGGGCAAGTGGTCCTTATCTGACATCAAAGTCTATTTTTTTTCTATCTCTGTGAGAGAATAGACAACTGGGCATTATGTTTCTTGCTTAAAGGATGTATGACGTTTCATGGTAGATAAAAGTATTTAAGGAAAACAGAATAAACAAAAACATATCTACAATAGGACTAAAGTCATCTACTCTATCAAGCCACGGCTATGAGAGGGGGACACATGTATATACATGACAACTCACACGAATACGTTTGCTGAGGAGCTCTTGACTGGGTTCGGCTGTGTTGAGGGCTCCCAGCTGAAACTTCTGCTTGCCAGCTTTTCATAATTGTCCTTGTAGAGGTCTCGCTCCTTGGCTAGCTTTGACAACTCTTACTTGAGTTGTTCCACTTAAGTCTGCAGCAGGCACATCTCATTCTCCAGTATGTGCCTTTGCGCTGGACCCACTTGTACTGGCAGGACTGGGCATAATACATGTTCTTCAAGATCCTCCTCTTCTGTTTTAGGCAGATCACCTCCTAATTGCTAAACCTCTCAGTTGTCTGTTTAGCTCCTTCATGAACATGCTTACCAGTTGGTCATAGGAAAATCAGTTCTTCAACCTGAGGTGGTAGTTGTGGTGTTAGTGGAGATGGTTGACCTGGTGGCGATGCCCAGAGACTGGCAGCTACAGATGCAGTGAAATTAAATTTCACTGGAGAAATTCCAGTGAAATTACAAATTTCACCACATGAAACATTTCGTGAAATTCATGGATTTCGCTAATGAATTTGGTGGGTCCAAAATGAAAAATTCCTCTGGTAAAATTGTGAATTTCACCAGCAAGTGTGGCAAAATTCTGCTGTTCGTGGGAAAAATTTGTGATTTCGCCGGCAGAATTTCACACTCTCAAAATATTTTGCGAAACACACAAATTTCATGAAATATTTCATGGAACAAAATCTATGGATTTCACACATCTTTACTGGAATCTCTTCCATGGAAAACTGCTGGCTTCTGTACCCATCAAAGCTCTGGTGGTAATGATGGTGGTGGTGGCAGCTCTTCTGTAGCAGAGATTCTACTGCATCTTCTGGGATGAGGTTCAGGGCTTTGGGGTTGTTATGATTCTGGTAGCTGGACATCCAGTACGGGTGTTCCAGCTGAGATTTGTTGGCATTTGGGTAATTCTGGTTGAGTGTGTGTGTTGTTCCCCCGTACTTGTAGCACACAAGCTGCTAGAAGGCACAGAGGAGCAAAGGGTGCTGATGGGGGTGGAAGACAATCACCTGAAAGGAAGATGGTGGTAGACCATCTACAGCTCTAGAGATTCTTTCTTCACCTTAAACTTTATGAGGTCAAAATTCTTTACACACTCAATAGCCAAGGGGCTATTGGGTAGCTCTGCACCAACAGTAAGACCAAATGCCATCTCGTTCAGTCCATATACAAACTCCTGCAAATTCAACTGCTGTGGACTGTTACACAGTTCAATTAGATCAGCTTTTAGTATCACGGCCTGCTAGCTGGGAACAGGAGTCAATATTTAGGGACAGCAAAGTGCACTCAGAACCCAGTTGCAATAAGTTGCCAATGTGCTGCAACAAGTCTACAGTATATAAAATCTCAAAAAATTGGCCTGCCAAATGTTTCATTCTTCTTCAATAAATCTACAGAAAGTTGAAGCAGGTGTCCCACTTAAAGCCGAACTTTTGAATCCCAATGCTAAATCTGAGAAACTGGGACTGGGATCACAACCATCTTGCGTATAACTTACAGTATTGCAATCTTTAAATGCAACCCTTTTGGATTAGATGCTGATGTTCTTCTCAAAGTGCCAGCTGTTGTTCATCACCTTTTGACCCCAAGAAACTTCAGGGCAGGTAAGAGCCAGAATGTTGATCCTCCTGTCCTTCCACTCCAAAGTGCCAGCCGTCCATCTGGATCTATTCCCTTGTTCCACACAGCACATACAAATCCTGGTGCCTAACACAAGTCAGTAGTGCTGGACTGGAGTGTCTGCACTCTCTGCTCACATCTGATCTCTACCACTGTGTTTAAAATTGGGGAAACTGAGAACTTCCACCCATTGCCCTCCATCTCAAAAAGCACTCAAACTGATGAACAGCTGGAGAGAGAAGACTTTTATTACTAGTACCACCTCGCCCCATACTCATGAGGGTGCTACCCAGCCCCTGGGCCAGTGAGGGGCCAGGCAATGTGAACTTATTTAGCATATTATTCTAATAGTAACTGGGAGTGGGTAGTTGTCACTGAGCAGCAGTGGAAGGAGAGCTCCAGGCTCCCTCTAGCAGATGTCCTGAAGAAGTAGAGAAGGAAAATGCTGAACTCTTTGTCCAGTACTGTAGCAGCAGTTGAGTAGGATTGTGTGTTAAGTGATCACCTTTAAATTCATGCTGCAACACTTCAAGGAAATTCAGACATTCACTTCAGCCCAATCATATAATCTGTTTGCCCAAGTGACTTCAATCAAACACAAAAAAAAACTTTCCAGTCACATCTCCTTTACACCTTTCAACCTCTGACAGCAAATGTGGTACACTAGACCTCAAAATGTGGGCAAAGAGACCAAGTATTTGGGTGCATATAGGGTTGAGTAGAGTGCTCAATATTAAACCCCTAACTTTGCAGTTTAATAACTTTGGTGGTTTTTTTGAGAATAGCCCACAAATTTGCATTTTCAACACATGTATCATGTTGTGAAAACATAGAGAGCTTCATGATGGCACCTTGTCCAGTTTCTAAGATCTGGATACCATTTATTTTGTATTTTCCATATACTTATCATGGGTTTTCTTCCATTGGTTTGCTCTCATGTACAGGCTACAGTATATAGCACTGAATGTCTGCACTGTTGCCCTCCCCCCCATAAACACAAACCAAAAGATGTGCTGCTCTGCCACACAAACAATTCCCCACCCCCATGTCAGTCATCAATATGTAGTAAGTCAATGCTCTTAAGAGACTCACAACATTTTATTTAATCCAATATGTGTTCACACACACATATGCACACAACAATCAGACAGAAGTTGGCTGGCTTTTGGTTACAATGTTTAGGATACATTGTGATAAGCCTCGGTACCACATCATGGTAGCCAGCCTTACAAAAGCCCATTCACACCAGCACTCATGCATACATACTCAATCAGATCACTTATACATTACAGTCATGGCATCTATGTTTAGCACCCTCACATCTTCCAAAGATCATTCCTAAACTCACACTAAGGTATCCAAGGAGAGGAAAACAGTTTCTTCAGGAACATCAGGCTCTGTTTGTGTTTGTTGCCCTGGCCTGAGGCTCATGTTGGCCCTGGGATTTCCAGATTTTTACTGAACTCAGCAAAGTACATGGTGTATGCCTGCTGACACCTATGCATGCTGTCTTTGCTGAGGTAGTGCCTTTCAAAGGTTTGGTGAACAATATTAAATGGTTCCTGAACTATAAGGATTTAAAACTTGATTTTGGATAGATGTCACATATGAAGCAGACATTTCTAGTTCGCTGGAGTGTTTTTAGGTTTGCAAATTTAATGTATCATGGTCTAAATATGGGTCTCGCAAACCACTTTTTTTTCTATATATGTTTTGTAGGCTTTTTTTACACCATTTTACTCCCATCCCCATCTCTAACATCTGTGCACATGTCAAGACATGCGTGCACTGTGTGTTGAGATGCCTTTCCTTTGTGCCGCCCCTCCACCTGTGCTGACACTATACATCCACCCAGTGGCAGCGGGACTATGGGGGGAACCACCTCCCCCAGGAGAGGAGAGCTGCCCTAAGTCTGCTTGATCCTGCTCCTCCCTCTCCCTGTGCCAGCTCCCCGATGACTCGAGGTCATTACCAAACCAGGGTCATCAGTATAGCACTAGGTAAGGTATACAGCTCCTCAGCCCTTTGTGTTATTGGGCTGGCTCACTTTATTTTGTTTGTTTTTTAATCACAACAGCTGTCATCTTGTTTCTTTATTTCTGTTACTACTGAAGCTGGAAAACACTTGTAAAGGTATAGTTTTAGTAAAATTAAAACATCCCTGATGTACAATGTTTTCCCTAAGCAAGATTTTATAGTCTGTTTCAGAGGAAATTTGACAACATTTTATATTTCACACATGCATGATTTCTCTTGAGTGATTTCTGGTTTGAACCACTTTGTTTGGTTCAAACTAAATATATCCTGGTTCATAAACCAAGAAAAGTGGTTCAAACTACTAATTCTAGTTTGCGAACCAGAAAAAGTAGTTCTAACAAAAACAGCAAAAGCTACAGTCTTGTGTTTGTTTTTTTCTGAAGTTGCCAGAAATACAATTTCTAGGCACCCATAATGCAGGGTGCTAAGCTTATCAAGAGGAGCTGTTCACCCACATTTTCTGCATGTGTATAGTGGGACTTTTTTGAGTTCTCCAGCTGCAGCTAGAACTTGTGCTGCAGGCTGCAGTGAGAGCAATGAACTGTCATTTTCCTGCTGTCCAGCGGTGCCCTCCCCAATGCCATCCCTTTCAGTATGTAACATTTCCCCTGGTATCTTATAGCAACCCTCAACCCCTCAATCACTGTCCTCATATTAATGCTGTCTTTTACTGGTGTCTCGTGGTTCCCCCCATTCACACTCCCAAATATTATTGTCCTTCCATGGTCTCTAGTGGTATGTAAGATACAGCAGCCGTGTACAGGTGAGCATTAGGGTTCACAACCCCAAGGCACACCCCTCACACCTGTTCTTGCATGCAGGGTGTAGATGGGCCTTAGGGTTAGAAGCCGAGGGTGAGGGCGGGGTGTTCAGATTGGAAGCCAAAGGTGGAGGCAGGGTCTTATGCTTGGGAACTTTAAGTTTGCATTTCCCTACTTTTTGCACTACAACTCTAATGGTGTGGTGCATTAATGAAGTTTTCTGCAATGATATATATATATATATATATATATATATATATATATATATATATATATATATATACATATATAATATATATATATATAATATATATATATATATATATATATATATAAAACTGCCAATTACCTTCCAGCTTTTTCTGAACCATCTCTTCCTTTCTCTTTTTTGCTGATGCATAGGCAATAATTTACTTAGTGTTTTATGAGCATCTCAAATCCCCTTTTGTTTTATGTCTGTTTGCTCATAAACCTTAAGTAAGTCTCTATTTCCTCTTGTTTCATCAACTTGCCTAATTTTTATTCTGCTTTCAGCAGCAGTAAATTAGGAAGAGTAGAGGGGTAGAGCCAGCTAATGCTCCCACTTCCCTTTCACTTTACACCTGAGGCAATTGGGGGGGGGGGGCTTGTGACCTGTGAAAGCAGTGTCAGGATTTCAACAGCTCTATTTTTGAGTCTGCTTGCAGTAGATAAATTGACTCCCTCACAGCATGTACCATTATGCTTGTGACCCAGAAAGTGAGTTTAAAAGAGCAGGAGTGTAATAGATTACTGAGGTTTTACGTGTCAGCAGGCATCTGCACCTAAGCAGGGGGCTTTACTAGATGAAAAAGGGAAAGTACTCTAAAGCTTAGGAAAGCAGGCAGCTAAAGCTACATGTGGGAGTGTAGGAGGCCTCCTACAGTATCTGGAGTAGAGTAAAACAGTAGTTCATGGTGGACAATAGGAGAAGTTAGAAAAAGGGATCAGTAAAAAGGCAGGAGTGTACATAGCAGGCTTTACCTTGAAATAGCAACCATTTAATGCGAAACCAGGTAACATCCTTTCTAAAGTGAGGTGTTAATATAGATCCTGACAGGGAGTGTAGCTGGGAAGGAATAAGTAAAGAGAAGGGAAAGAAGGAGCAAGTTACTTTTGTAATACATAAGCGAGTGACTAATATTAGCAGACATAAAAGTGGTGCAGTGTCATGGTTGTGGAGCTGAGGTTGGGGGACATTCTGGAAACTGAGATGCTGCCCCATCTGAACCCTCCTCTCTAGGTTGAGGATGTATTAGCTGGACTCCATTTTGAGCTGGCTGGGATCCAGAGGGCCTCTCGCCCCATCCAAGGGCCACTGAGTCAGCTGTCATTGCCCCTGAGATTACCTAGACAGAAGAAGGAAGGCTGGACCTTGGTGAGCTGTTAGAAGGTTGGAGTGACAGGTTAAGACAACATTCCTCAGCCTGTGCCACTATGGAATTTCTACACTATTCTGGTGGGATGGAATTGCCATGAGGAGTCACCCATAGTGGTGGCAAGGGAGGATGTGAGGGTCTTCCAAAGAGGAGGCCTCAAGGTGGGAGGTAGAGGACTTGCACAGATGAGAAAGCAGTTTCAGGTCAGGGACTCAACTGTCAAGGGGATAGATTTGGGAACAGGTAGGGGTGGAAATAGGGAGGTTAGGTGCCAACCTAGTGTTCTGGTTCAGAGGGATGGACAATGGATCCTGAGGATCGCTAGGGCAGCAGGACAGGTCAGAGAGCTGGATGTCATCCACCTGAGGACAAATTACCTAGTGAGGGATGGGGCGGGAGTAATACAGGGAGAGTTCAGGGAACTGGGGAGAGCCATAAGGCAACTAGCACAAACTGTGACATTTTCTGAGGTGCTACTTGTCCACAGTCATGTGGAGGATAGAGTATGCCACACCAGCAACTTTCACACTTGTTGGAAAAGATATTGCAGGGAGGAGGGGTTTGGCTTCATTGGGGAATGGAGGCTCATTTGGAGAATATGGGTCTATACAGTGGTGACAGTCTGTGTATTCAAGATGAATTAATTTTCATCTGGATGTATGTACTCCTATCAATAATAGATGGGAGTAGGAGATGGGTATTAACATGACTGAGTACCAATGGGCATAAATTTGAATTCAGGCCAACAGAAATATAATTTCAACCAAAAATACATCTATTCAAATTAAGATGATAACTATAACCAATATAAAACTGACCCTTTTAAACAAAATGAATACTAAATATGATACTAAATGCTGGAATCAATGTGGGATGGATGCAGATTTATTCAATTGTTTTTGGAATAGCCCATGGATCTTGAAATGGTAGGAATCAACTGCTAAATTAATATCTTCTTTTTTAGTGGTTTCTATCCCATGCACACCCCTAATCCTACAGTACATACCAAGCACAAATTTTATTTTTAGGTACTATGGCAATGAATAACCAGACCCTCCATGTCCTGGTTGAACATAAATGGTGGTATACACTCAAAGAAATGTTGATATTTGAACAAATGAAACATAACTGTGAAAACCAAGATGAATTGAGGGATCCTCATAGAAATAATTAATCAATGTATTTCTTGCCTTACTACCAGTTGCACAGCCAGTGATGGCACTGAATGTATAAGTCCTCCACCACCAAAACATCCATCTAGTAAACAAAACACATTGTCTAATAAACCAGCAGGGACAAGTTGCAAGCAGCTAACATTGTGTCAGTCATTTGAGAAACAGAAAATTAATAAAAAAGAATCATGCGAAGAGTCTTCATCTTAATCACAAAATTGGGGAAATGTTAACTGGAACCCTTTCCCATACTTTTTAGTAGAGCATGAGGATTTTTGGTAGGTCATGAAACTTGCAGAGCCTCATTACAATGTTCATCACTGAAGGTACTTTGCCTATGTTGAAATATTAAACATTTATGAAGATACACAAAATAGGTGATTTGATACCTTTTATTAGACCAACAAAGATTTCCAGAAAAAAAAAACAACTTTAAGTTCTTGAACTTACATAGTCCTTCAGCAGAAAGGTAATGGCAGGCCTACTTAAAACACTCAGTTTCATTCTGCAGTACAAATGAATGCCCCAGTTTTGCAGAAGTCATAAATTGTGATGCACAACGTAAAACTATTAAGGACCTCCAACTAATTTTACACAGTAGTGGCCATTTTGAAGAGGGCAGAACCTAGGAACCTTAATGCTTGATGCTGACTAGATCTACATTGGTTAAGTCTGTGTTTAAGGGCAGAAAACCAGATTATCGCCAAATCCTGAGATGGTCTTTCTGTGTTTGAGCTAAGAGGAACCAAGTATTTTCTGTATTTAGAAAAAAAGGGACTGCCCAATCTTTGTTTATCTACACCAGCATAGACTTCCAGTGACCATGTGGAGTTTGAGCCAGAGGCCAGCAGCACCAAAAAGGGACTTTGTGACAGCAAGAGGAAAAATGACTCTTACCAATATTCTGAAATTAAAAAGAAAAAAAACAAAATCTGCAACAAGCCAAATGTCTGAGTATTACTTTGATATTTCTATGATATTTTAGTTTAACTTAGCCCTGGGTTACATGAGGGAAAGGTTTCACTACATAAAATTATTAATGTCCTCTAATCAATATTTAGTGAGGATGACACTTTGAAATGTACTTTCCAATAACTACCTTTACTGTCTTTCAAACAACCACCTCATTTATGCAACCGGATTTTCATGAGCAAAATTATACCTGACCAAAACAACAGAACACCGGGTGGCATGAGACCCTGCAACAATCTTAGATATAAAAAAATGTGAGCACATTTCCACTTTAAATTTATCAACACACCCCAGAACACTCAATTCAATATACAGGGTAATTATTCATGTGCATCTCAAAATGTTAGTACATCCAATGCAAGAAATGTCAACATACAGGTTGAGTGGGGGAGACTAGACAACCTCTTCAAACCCATATGAACTCACACAGACATGATATTAAAATAAAAAAAAAATTGAAGAAACAGTTGGGCAACATTTCTCTCAGTCCGATCATTCCATCTCTGACCTTTCTGTCCTGATTCTCAAAAGACATTTTAAAAACACACTATAGAGGTATGGTGGATGACGGAATGAATCAAGACACAAGTTTTATAACCCATTACACTATTTGAAATTATCCTTTTTTTTAAGGTACTATATAGTACATGGACAGATATTTGTTTTACATGTTTCTAATATGTTTTATGAAAAATGATTCTGCCTAATCTATATGACTGTGTATCAATAGGTTGTTTTTGTCTGGTGGGTGGGGATTCCATGGGTTTTGAATTTACACATGCAGATCTGTTCTTTAATAGCAGAATTTTTTTTTATGCAGGCATACATTGGCACAGTGATACCATAAGGGCTACAGAGTCCTATTTACTAGGTGGTCTTGTTTTAGGTTTCAGTTTTAAAGGGGACAGGAACTGATCACTTATGTGCAGCTATTTGAAATGTCTCTATTTACATAAATTATATTTATACTGTACCTCTAAAGGATCCCTATTTAACTGCACCTGAATAAAAGCTGAAGCTGTCAGTTGTGTTGTATATTGTTTTCTTTGTATGGACAACATTCTGTGCATTTCCTTTCATGGAACCAATAATTTGGAGTTTTGACTATGTCACTTCTTGGTTTCAGACCTGTGTGCACTCTACTGATAAGTTCATGCTCACATTTCTGAAATCAAGAAGTGACATAATGAAAATGTGGGTAAACATATTTAGTATTACCGAACTTGTAAGCCTGCGTTTACAAATTTCAAGATGTCCTCATAAGTTGTTTTTTTTTTTTAATATATTTTTACACAAGATTTATAACATAGCCTCTTATGACCCCGACTCATGAACAAGGGCAGAGAAATTTTAAAACTCCTGTATGAGAGGTGATTTTGTACAGGGACCGCAAATTCACCTTTTGGGATATAAAAAACCCCATTTTGGACAGGATTTGAAAAATGAAAGCTGTCACATTCATAAGATGCTGCAAAGATATGGCTAAGTTGTGAATCTGGGTTAGAAATATTGACAATTACACTAAAGTTATGAGCCTGCATTCACAAAATTCAATGGAGGCTCATAACATTGTTGTTTTTAATGTTTTTACACCAGATTATCAACATAGCCGTCTTATGACCCCACCTCATGAACAAGGGCAGAGAACCTGTTCAAAACCTGCCAAAAAGGAGATTTTGTGCAGGGACCACAAAATCACTTTTTGGGACATATCTGCCTAATGTCAGTGCAATTGTTCATCAGGTGTGGTCCCAAAAAAGGGATGTTGAAAATTTGGGCCAAAAATGAACAAAAATGTCCTAGTTATGCCAATAAGTTCAAAACACCATTGAAATACATTGAACCACATACCTGTTTTTTTCAGATTTCAGTCCAGCTTTGAAGAGTGAAGACGTGCCTGCAGTTCAGAAAGGATTGCGGTTTTGGACCCCTAATTGGTAAGTAAGGGCTTGGGGGGTGCAAAATGGTGGGCGCTGAGTGGGACTTTTGGGTGGGGGATGGTAACGGTGCAAAAGACATTGATGAATGTTTTTCCTTTTACAGGTAAAAAAAGGATTGAGGAATTGCCATCATGACACTGGGCGACTGGGCACCCCAGTGTCACTGCTATGTTTCTGCTGAGGTATGGGGTTGTTGGTGCTGAGAGGGAGTGTTGGGTGGGAGAAGGAAAAAATATATATAAAAACACACACACACACACACACACCAACAAATAACCATGCATGTATGGTATTGGAGGGGTTAAAAACAAATAAGGAATGCTGATCGGGACACTGTAGCATTGGGCACCCCCAGTACCACTGTTGTGTTTTGGGGGGTGTTGAGAGGGAGGATTGAGTGGGAAAAACTAGTCAATATCATCTGCAGTGGTCACAGTGGAACATGGCACCATCTGCCATGTCCAAGATGGCCACAAATAATTATTGCGCCTGTGCGACTACTTGCACATGTGCATTAGAGTTCTGTGGCCATCTTGGACATGGTGGACTGTGTCGTGTTCCACCATGACTGCTGACCGAAAAATAGTACTGTCCAACTGCTAATGGACAGTGCAGAGTGCTCCACAGGTGTGGTAGTGACTGTGATGGAACTCCACACTGTTGTTCGGTAGAAAAAAGTCTCATTTTCTGATAGCAAGACATATGCAGGGCTCCACTCACTGCAGTCCTAAAAAGGGAGTTGAACTTTCTAAGTCCCTGAACAATACCATATTGCAATTTGCAAACACTCTAGCTATGCCTGATCTGTTACCACCATGCAAAAAAAACACATTTTAATGACACAAAGTTGCAAAGAGGGTACAGTTCTATAGATAGGCTTATAGTACTGTCTGAGGTGGCAGTGGCCTTTAGATCATATTTGTTTACTTTGCAGGCAATTGTACATAATATGGGGCTCTATACAACTGTCTGCAAAATAAACAAATAGTATCCGAAGGCCACCACTAACCCCGACCATTATAAGCCTATTTATAAAACTGCAATCCCTTTGCTATGTGGTTTTGTGAGTTGAGCTGTATCAGGAAGCAAGATTGCACTTGTAGTAAGTTAAGTAATGTAAGAAAAGTGTCAGTCAAGTATGCTGAGATTAGCTTTGCACATACAATGATCCCTCACCTATCTGCGAATGTGGTTTGCACAAAATGTTAGCACTTCTATTGCCCTTATTATCCTGCATCCTTGATTATCCACCCAATTTGGCTTGTATGAAAATGGGGAGGATAACTGAGGGTGCACTGTAGATTATCAGACTGAAATCAAACTGCATTTGACACTGAGTGGAAGGGAGAGAAGATAATAGTCTTGCACTGTCACCAATATGATTTTGAGAGGGGAACAGAAGGATAGGAATTTTGATTTGCATACTGTTGCTTTTAGCTCCTTACATGCAAACTGTATCCTAACTAAGGATACAGTTTGTATGTAAATGGATTTCCAAGGTGCCTTACAATTTGTGAGAGAGTCCTTTTGTGGTGAAGGGACATGGTCATGGTGAGAGGGCCTCCCAGATTTCTCTTGGGCCTACAGCCCCAGGTTGCCTCAGTCTGGTCCTGGAACATAGGGGTAAAGGATGGGTTGGAGGCATTTGGGTCACCCTGGAGACAGGAGCTGACACAACTGTTTACAGTGGGGCTGATATATAGAACTCCAGCAGAGGGGCATACTTCAGATAAGGCACTGAGGGAAGCCATGAGAATGATGGCAAAAATTGGGGAGGTGGTTCTGGTGGGGGACTTCAACTTTCTGACTAGAGAATGAAGCCTTCCAGCCACATCCATGGCTAGAAACAGGGCCATTCTTAGTTCAATGCAGGTGGCATTTCTCAGGCAACTAGTCAGACAGCCCACTGATACACACCAGTACTGGACCTTGTGCTCATATACAGACATCAAGATGGAATGCCACCTGAGGACCAGTGATTACCGAACAGTGTGGTTTAACATAAGGACAGCAATAGAGACCAATCACAGAAGGATGAGGGTTCTGGACTTTAGGAGGGCATGTTTAAAAAACTGGCTGAATGCCTCAGAGACACTCTAATGGGGGGTTTGCTTGGGCAGGGTGAATGAACAGTGGGCTAAATTAAGGGATGGCATAGTCAAGGCAATAGACCTCTGCATTAAGAAGTGAGCAAAAATAGGAGCAAAAAGAGACTACTATGTCTCTCAAGGGAAGGGGCTGTGAAGGTAAAGGTTAAAGGGTGGCATTCAGGAGGTAGAAGGAGAGGCAGAGGGAGGAGAAGGAGGATATGGTGGCATACCAGGAAAAGTACAGGAAAGCAGGGAAGACAGTAAGTGGTACAAAGGCACAAGCAGAGGAAAGGATAGCCACGGGGTAGCTAATGGGGACAATACTTTTTTCAGCTACTTTAGCAAAAAGGGTGATGACAAGGGGAAGGATAGCGAGGTTAAACAGTGAAGGGGAAGATTTTGCAGGGGAGGATTAGGAAACAGTAGATATACTGAACAGATTCCTTTGCTCAGTCTCCACAGTGGAGGGACAGGGGGCAGTCAATATAGAAGCTCCAGAAACACTGGGGAGAGGCAGGTGGACACAAATCCATTCTCAGAGGAAAGAATCTTGAGAAGACTTGGTAATCTGAAAGTGGATAAGGCTATGGGATCAGATGGGGTACACCCTAGGGAGATGAGGGAGCTCAGAGAGGTATTGACTGCACTTCTAGCAGCCCTATTTAACAATTCATTGGAACAGGAGTGGTTCCAGAGGACTGGAGCAGGGCAAATGTAGTTCTGGTTCATAAAAGTGGCACCAGAGAGGAGAATGGCATCTACAGGACATTCAGTCTCACATCAGTGGTGGGGCAGTTAATGGAAACACGATTAAAAGATAGGTCAATGGATTGTCTCAAATCCAATAGGTTACAAGACCCAAGACAGCACAGGTTCATTTGGGGGAGAGGTCATGTCAGACTAACCTGATAGATTTGTTAACCTAAGTAACCGGGAAATAGATTAGGGTGGGGCAGTGGACTAGGTAACTTCAATGTTGGAACAGAGACTCCTCAGGAACTCAAGATCCCATGAACAGATTGCATAACAAAATCAGCAACAAGGAAAATGTCTCTTTCTGGATTCCTCAATTTACAAACAATACATTGAGACTGTCTCGCTCACCAATGAAATAGTTTATTTTTCTCCCATGCCATTAATTATTAAACATTCTTCAATGTTTCATGACTAAAAGTAATTTATTTAGGATAAGGCTTTGCATTCTAAAAGAAACATAATAAATGTTATGCAATTTTCTACATCATAAGGCTAACTTGATAAATATTTGATAAAATTGCACGTACTTAAGGTTTTTCACATAGAAATGGATAGTAAGTGCCTTTTTGCTTGTGTGTACAATATTTTTTTCCAGCTTTAAGTTCTCTCTCTAAATATTTTCAAAACAAATAAAATTAATTGCTCAAAACACCTTTCTTTTTTATGAGGAAGGTAAGTGGCTCCATTACAATAACCTACCAAAAGCAGATTCACCTCATATATAAATAATCCCATGAGAAAGAACTCACTAAATTATTTTCAAAAATGTAAATTCCTCAGCTAGTTCTTTATCTCCTCCAGCAGGAGCTCAAGGGGCTTTTGTTTCAGTCATCCTGTTTGCTTGCTGGAGTCACCATTAAAGCCACACTTTCTTGCATCAAGCTTTATTTTGCCTTGGTTTTTATTTTGCACACCTCGTTGGACGTTGGGGTTTAAAAGAAGCTTAGGAATGTGGGCCTAAAATACTAAGCAGCATGGAACAGTAACAATGGCAGCCCAGCATCTTTGCAGTCTACAGTAACATTTTGTCAGTGAAACTTAATGGACATTTACTTCAAGAAATAAAGTAATGAATTTAGTACAAACAGAACTTTATAGGCAACAGTTTAGAGTGTTACATTTTTTCCAAATAGGTTTATAATGGCTGAGAATAAAATACTAATGAATTGTGTGGCTGATATTCCCATAAGCAATTGAAAATCCTATAAGCAATAGTAAATTTACACATTTTTTAGAGAAAGTTATAGATGTAATACAGCTAATAGATATTACTAAAAGATCCTAAAGTAGTTGTGAGTAAAAACTAAACCATCCCATCTTGTTATATTTACAGAATAAGGACACCAGCAAAGAAAAAGAATGATTGAACTAAGTAGCTGAGGAATTTAGATTGTTGATAATTTTTTGGAGAGTTATTTCTAATGGGATTATTTTGTATGCAAGGTGATACTGCTTTTGGGATTTAGCTTTTGTATTGTAATACATGGGAACTAAAATTGGAAAAAAAATGTTTTCCTCATAAAAAATAATGTTTTGAGCAATTAATGCTATTTTTGTTTAGATAATATTTAAAAAGAGAACTTAAGGCTGGAAAAATATTGTACTCACCAACAAAAGTACTTACAGGTCTGATCTGCTTGTAAGTGAAAGACCTTAAGTAATTGCAACTGATACCAAATATTTATTGATTAGCCTTATGAATATAGTAAACTGCATAATATTTATTACATATATTGTTTATAATACAAAGACTTTTAGTCATGAAATGTTGAAGACTGATTAATAATTAATGGCTTGGGACAAAATAAATTATTTCTTTGTAGAGTGCAGTGATTGTGAATCTACATAGACTCCAGCAAGGCCTTTAGCACCGTACCACATAAGAGGCTTATAAACAAACTGGGCAGTTTGGGAGTGGGACACAAGGTGATAAATTGGGTATGTCAACTGGTTGATGGATAGGCAACAAAGGGTGGTGGTAAGCGGTATTCACTCTAATGAGGGGATACTGACCAGCAGGGTACCTCAGAGCTCACTACTAGGACCAGTCCACATCAATGTCATCAAAAGTGGCATTGCAGAACAGCTGGATGGAAAGGTATGCCTCTATGAAGAGGACACCAAAATCTGCAATAGGGTAGATACTCCAGTGGGGTGGAGAAAATAAGCAAAGACCTCTGAAAACTTGAAGACTGGTCAAGAGTATAGCAGCTGGGTTTCAATGCAAAAAAATGTCCAAAATCATGCACCTAGGGCACAGAAACCCAGAGATGGTGTATAAAACAGGAGAAGAGGTATTGATGGTAACTAAACAAGAAATGGCCTTGGGATTATCATATGTGATGACCTCAAGGTGGCAGGGCTGTGTAAAATGGCAAAAGGCAGGGCCAGTGAGATGCTTAGGTGCATAGGGAGGTGAATCTCCAGTAGAAGGATAATGATGGTGTAACCACTGTATCAGTCACTGGTGAGACCACAGCTGGAGTACTGTGTCCAGTTCTGAAGACCACATCTTGGGAAGGACATAGACAGGGTCTAGGTTGTTCAGAGCAGGGCAACTAAAATTGTGTTAGGGATGTATCATTAGCTCATTGAGGAGAGAATGGGGGATCTCAATATGTGCACCCTGGAAAAGAGGAGGGAAAGAGGGGAAATAATAGAGACATAACAATTACTCACAGGGATAAATAAGGTACAAGAGGGGAGTATTTTTCAAAAAAGAAAGTGCACAAGAACAAGGGGTGTGCAAGTAATCTGGAGGGGGAAATTTAGGGTGGATGTGAGAAAGTACTTCAACACTGAAAGAGAGGTGGATGCCTAGAACAGTCTTCAGTGGAGGGGGTTGAGATGAAAACAGTAGTGTATTTCAAGCATGCATGGAATATGCACAAAGGAATCTTGGTAGGAAAGTGGAGTGGGTGTAGCTGGAGAGCAAGTAGGTTCTGTTGTAACAGTATAGACAGGGAAAAAGTGAGCAGATTTGGGTAGGTCAAGCAATCCTTGTCTACTCACAAATTCTATGTTTCCATTTTTCCAACTTACCATTTTCATTATTTAATGAGAAATAATCTATTCACCAAAACATCCTTTTTCCCAAAACCCTAAACATAGCTCCACTGTCAATGAAGCATGATTTACATTTATAAATGAGTGAATCTCACATTATTGTAATTTGTATAGTTGGGACTTAACTAGGAAAAAATCAATCTGTGAAAACACATTATGTCTGTTAGAATAAAATGTATAGTCTTTAGTGGCTGTATGTTACTTCCTCCAAATACCAACCATATCATTTTCAAGTGCTATAAATAGTCTAGTACTCATGAATGGGACGCACTTACAAGGAATAACGGTCAAGGAACTCCTGGGTGGAAGTGACCATCACAGTGTTTCCTGTCGAATTTGTGGTAGGAAAACATCCCAACTAAGGCAAAAATCTTGGAATTTAGAAGGCTGAACTTTGTGAAGATGGGCAAGATGCTAAGGAGGCACTTGGAAGGCAGTATAGTGCAGTGGGTTAAGACTCTGAGCTGCAGATCTGGAGACCTGGGTTTGAATCCCACAGCTGCCTAGGCGCATACCGTGTGAGCCTCAGTAAATCACTTAACTTTCTTGTGCTCCTAGGTCACATCTGGAAACAAGCTTCAGCTTAGTGTGCTACTCCTGGTTAAACAATGTTCCCTTTCCCCTTTCCCTTGTTGGGCATTAGAGCAGATATGGGGGTCGACCAACAGTAAATCATCATTAAGGATGGGATAATGGTTGCCCTAGAGGAGTACATTAGGCTCAAAGGAAAGAACTCAAGGGCCAAAGCACCCTCCTAGTTCAGTTCATTGGTCACTCAGGCAGTAAGGGACAAGAAATTAGACTACAGGTAATTCAGAAAGACCATGAGTGAGGTGGATATAGAGAATTAACTACTGTAAGATTGGCTGATGTGGCAAGTAAGGTAGTCCAGCAGGCTAAGGTACCAAGGAATCTGTGGATAGCAG
The DNA here is from genome assembly GCA_016271365.2 of Neoceratodus forsteri. Lineage (NCBI taxonomy): Eukaryota > Metazoa > Chordata > Ceratodontiformes > Ceratodontidae > Neoceratodus > Neoceratodus forsteri. The sequence continues at coordinate 250,706,838 of CM057450.1, read as the reverse complement.
AGGGATGTAAGAAGGTGAGAAGGCCACTTTATTGCTGTGTAAGCTGATACAGAAGGAAGCCCTGTGCTACCTACCTGCCATTCACAAAGGAGTGCATTTTCTGTATTTTTCCTGCCAGTGGCACTGGAGCTTGCCAGTAATCACTAGGGATAGTGGGTGACCCAAATGGTGCTCACCAACAGCCATTCAACCTGCCAGGTGACCAATCAGCAAAAAGGAGCCTGAAACTCATGAAATGGCCTGGGAGATTTAAACTCTGTGCTGTGCACCAAACTGCTGTGGATTACTGGTACAGGAGGAAGCTCTGTGCTACCCACAAGCCCTCTCTCCTGCCATCCACAAAGGAGCTGCATTTTCAGTCTTTCTCTGGCCAGCAGCACCGGAGCTCACCAGCAGTCACTAGAGATACTGGGTGTACCAATTGGCACTCACTGACATGCCCTTAGCCTGCTACGTGACCATTCAGATTGCCCCAGGCAAGTGACTGTCATAACCGTACCAGCTTAATAAGGACCATGCTACCAAGTGGACCCTCATGCTGTGCTCCCCTGCCCAAAAAAAACAACGTGAAAAGGACATCAGAGTCTGCCCACTGGAGTCAGCCTAATGAGACAGCCAGCAGTTAGTTCCTCTGCTCCTCTGCAGAACCAAGGAAAATGGACCAATCCAGCAAGACATGCAAGATACTCTAAAAAGAAAACTTTCTTAATGTGGCTTGTTGCAAGGGTAGCTAGACATTTGGAGTTCAGGCTAATTCCAGTTGTCATAGTGGGACTTGTAAGGTGGTGCCATTGCAAATCTAGACTTGTTTAAAGATGTTTTTGCTACCTAAAGTGTTGTGGCTTGTAGACATTGTTTTATTTCCTTTGTTCTCTGTGCTTTACTCAGCTTGAATCACTAGGTGCTAAGCATAACAAACAAGTTGTGTAAGGTTAATATGGAAATTGTGAACTGTAATGGAGATTGGGACATTGCCCATCTGCAAAACTCTTTCTGAGCTCAGGGTTCAGCTAGAGGCAGCATGGGAGAAAATATCCATGCTGCATCTTCAGCTTAACTGGAGCTGTCCTCCCCTATTCCTGCTCCCACAACAGTCCACTGGCTCTTGGGGGTGAAGAGTGTAGGGAGAAAGGGGGGAAGGAGGGAAGGGGAAAGACTGTCCACAAAGAGGCAGTACAGGCTGATGCCACTCTGGCTGTAAATCATTTTGCACCCCTTGCAGAGGTGCAGGGACCTGACTCTGTTAGCAGGAACTTCATGTTAGTCAGTGGGCCTAGGCAGAACATTGAAATGGCACCTAATGTTAGGAATAGTAACAAAAGTAAGAAAGTCAAACAAATTGTATTAGATGGGTACCCTATGATTAGAAGGGTAGAGACAAAACTTGGCAGGGAACTGCAGAAAGAGAGGATAGTTAGGTGCCTTCCTTGTGTTTCAGCCCAATGGCACAAAGAGTGAATAGGGATGATATTAGACAGGGCAAATGGAGGACTGGGAGTGCTGGTCCACCTGCAAACCAATGACCCAGCAAACCAGTAAGTGGAAGCAGCAAAGTGGAGCTTTTAAAGACTGGGGGAATGGTTGGCAACACACTCAGTGTCCCTGGCCTTCTCTGAGGTCCTCCCTGTGTGGGGTAGGGGGATGGGGGGGAATTAGACAGAAAGAGATAGATGAGTTTAACAGGTGGCTATAAGCGATGTGTCAAAAAAAAGGGTTTCACTTTGCAGGTGACTGGGGAGACATCTTGGAATGGAGGTTATCCTGGGACAATGGACTCCACCTGACAAAGGAGGGGTAAGAGCACTAAGGCAGAAATGTTACATGTATATTGGATGTTTAAACTGACTGAGGGGGAGTCTGAGGATAGGAGGTCCATCATGGCTAATGAAAGAGGGAGCCTAGCTGACAGTCCCTCACAACTGGGATCTGGAAAGAAAGAAATTGGATGGGCAGGGGGTACAAAGAAAGATCTTGTTGCCATCATAGAAACCTGGGCCATGGACAGCAATGACTGGGGCCTCACAATACCAGGATACTCACTTTTCAGGAGAGACAGGAATGTGGGGGGGGGGTAGCCCTTTCTGTCTGTTAGGGTATTGAAGCAGTGGAAGATGGAAGAATCAACAATGTAACGGAGGAAGTCGAGTTGCTGTGGGTGCAGCTGATAGTGGAAACAGGCAGAAAACTCCACCTGAGGGTGCTGTACCAACTGCCAGGACAAGGACAGGAGGGAAAGGGCAAGGATCTAGGACAGGACATAAAAAAGTGTTAGGAAAGGTGGAGGTAGTGGTAGCTGGACATTTAAACCTACCAGATGTAGACTGAAGTGTTCTAGTAGCAAAAGTTTCTAGACGTCAAGCTATGTTGGAACCCCTCCAGGACTACCTGCTGACCCAGCTGGTAAATTAACCTACCAGGCAGGGATCCATTCAGGATGTGGTTCTCACAAATTCAGAAGCAGTAACGGTAGTAAGAGTAGGGGAACCACTAGCGAACAGTGACCATAATTCCATCTGGTTTGAGTTGACCCTAGGGGATGAAAGAACACACTCAAGGGTGGAAGTCCTGAACTTTAAAGGGGTAGACTGTGATAAAATAATAATACTGTGCATAATAAACTAGCCAAAATGAGGGATATAGTAGGTGTGGAAGACATGTGGGGGTTTATAAGGGGGAAGGAGGCAGTATAGCGCAGTTGGTTTAAGGTTCTGAGATGCAAATCTGGAGACCTGGGTTTGAGTCCCACAGCCCCCACTTGCATACTGTGTTACCCTGAGCAAGTCACTTAACTTCCCTGTGCTCCCAGGTTGCACCTGTAAACAAGCTTTCAGCTTAGTGTGTTTCTCCTGGTTAAACAATTGAAAAAATATATATATAACAGAGGCCACCCTTGAGGCTACAAAACTCTGTGTGAAGTCAGTTGTTAAAAGAAATCAATATGGTTCTCAACAAAGGTTTGGGAAGCAGTCAGTGCCAAAAGGAAAGTATTCTATAGGTTTAAAAGGAGTCAGGGGCAGGAGGAGTGGGAGGAATACTTTCAAAAACTAGAGAAGCAAAGAAGGTAGTAAGGAAGGTAAAGGTAGCCCTAGAGCTACAGATTTCTGAAAGGATTAAATCTGGGGAAAAACATTTCTTCCTGTACATTAGGGAAAAGGGAAAGGGGGGGGGGTTGTTAGGTTGGTAGACAACATCAAAATAATGGAGGATGATGGACCGAAGGCCGCCATTGGTAACAACTACTTCTGCTCTGTTTTCACCAGGGAGGATGCAGGCCCCCTACCTGAAAGTAGCATTAACACAGCCTCTAAGGGAATCCCAAGGATGGAAGTCCCAGTGTTCACTAAGTAATGGGTCCAGAAAGGGTTGGCAGCCCTCAAGACAGATAAGGCCCCAGGTCCAGACAGGATGCATCTGAGAGTGCTAAGGGAGTTGGCAGAAGAACGGGCTGATCCTCTAACATATATTTCAACAACTCACTGTAGTCAAGGGGTAGTACTCAGGGACTGGAGAGTGGCTGACATGGTGCCACTCTATAAGAGGGAGGGATAGGGAGGAGGCGTGAAACTACAGGCCGGTTAGTCTCATATCTACTTTGGGGAAGCTGGTGGAGGATCCAATCAAGTAGGACCTAATGGACTACCAGGAAAAATGGTCTCCAGGATAGTAAGCAGCATGGGTTCATGACAGGGAGGTTATGCTAGATCAACCTTATTGTCTTCTTTGACCAGATTGCAAAGGAGATGGACGGGGGGGCCATGCAGTGGATATTCTTTACTTTGATTTCAGTAAGGTGTTCAACTCAGTGCCACATAGACACCTGCTGAAGAAGTTAGAGGACCTTAGAATGTCAGAGGATATAGTCAGATGGGTGGGAAATTGGCTCAAGGATAGGCAACAGAGAGTCATTGTCAATTAGATTAAGTCAGTGGCAGAGGAAGTCACAAGTGGGGTACCACCAGGGTCGGTTCTGAGCCCAACACTTTTCAACTGGTTAATTAGTGACATTGGTGAAGAAATCCAGGGTAGGCTTGTCCTGTTTGCTGATGACACTAAACTTTGCGGAAGGGTGGATAGTGTTGAGGGGGTTAGGGAACTGCATCACAACCTCCAAAGGCTAGAGAGATGGTCAAATGTGTGGCAGCTGACGTTCAAAGCAAAGAAGTGTAAGGCAATGCACCTGGGGAAAAGGAACCCCCAGAGACAGTACTGACTAAATGGGGTTAAACTTAGCACAACTTCAGAAGAGTGGGACCTGGGAGTCATTATCTGTGACACCCAAAAGCAGTCAAGCTAGTGCAACAAAGCCTACAGCAAAGCAAGTAGGATGTTGGGTTGTGTAGGGAGGGGTGTAGAAAGTAGAAGGAAGGAGGTGATCCTCCCCTTAATCGATCCTTGGTGAGTCCACATCTGGAGTACTGTGTCCAGTTCTGGAGCCCTCATGTCAGAAAGGATAAGGACAGACTGGATGCAGCACAAAGAAGATCAACGAAGATGATACAGGTCCTCAAGGGGGACTTCTAAAAGAAGTGGCTGAGAGTACTAAACACATATTCACTGGAGGCCAGAAGGAAGGGGGATATGATTAAGACTTTTAAGTTCTTGAAGTGCATAAATAAAGTGCCCCACACTGAGCTATGCAATAGGAGTATCAGCTCAGCAATACAAGGGCATGAATTGAAAGTGAGGGGAGGGAGCTTCAGGAGGGATTTGAGAAAGTACTATTTTACTGACAGGGTAGTGGATCCATGGAACAGTCTACCTGCTGAAGTGATGAGTGAAAAGACCATGGAGGGTTTCAAGCATGGGTCAGACAAGGTAAGGGCACAAAAAAATGACTTCTGCTCCAAGTACCATGGGTAAAGAAGGAAGAGCTGAAGGGGAGGGGGGAGATCCCAAGATGGACGCTGGGTCCTGGACTACTTTGGGAAGACTCAATGGACCCTGGGTCTTTTTCTACCATCAGGGTCTATCTTTCTATGTTTTTATTTTTAAAGCGACAAAAAGGACAGATTGTTATGCTTCGGAAAGGGGACAATTGGGCAGAGGAGAAGTGGGGAAGGCAGAAGTACTGAATGAATACTTCTGTTCCATATTCCCCAGGGAGAAAGATGGACTGGTGCCCACAGGGAGAGAAGAGGAAGAGGAAGAAGAGGAGAAGGGGGGAAGGGGAGCAGGGATGTGCTGGTATTGGAGGACAGAGTGAGGGAGGAGCTGCTATCATTGAAGGTGGACAAACCACCAGGCCTGGACAGCATACACCCAAGAGCACTAAGAAAACTGACGGGGCCACTGGTAGGCCTGTTTAATAGTTCACTGGATTCAAGTGTGGTACAACAGGACTGGAGAACGGCACATGTGGTGCCCCTCCTTAAGAGCAGTCCCAAGGATGAAACAGGGAATTACAGACCGATCTGTGTGACCTCAATCGTGTGCAAGTCCATGGAGACCATAGTTAAGGAAAGGTTGGTAGGGTATCTAGAGGAGTATGGTCTCCAGGATGTGAAGCAGCATGGGTTTATGTGAGGGAGATTGTGTCAAACAAATCTTATAGACTTCTTTGGGTCACAAAAACAGTAGACACAGACCAAGCAGCGGACATCCTTTATCTGGATTTCAGCAAGGCCTTTGACTCTGTACCACACAAGAGTTTGATCAGGAAGGTGGCAGATTTCAGGATTGGGAAGAAGATGATGAGATGGGTAGAAATATGGCTGAGGAGCAGGGCACAAACTGTGGTAGTGGGGGGAGAGTTACCACCAGTGGAGTCCGCAGGGCTCAGTGCTGGGACTGGTGTTTGCAATGTCTTCATCAGTGATAGTGGGGATGGCATTAAGGGAAAAATGTGCCTGCTTGCTGATGATACCAAGCTCTGTTGGGTGGGGGTGGGGGTGGACACAGTTGAAGAAATATAGGACCTACAGGTCGATCTGAAAAAAACTTGAGTGGTGGCCTGGAATCTGGCAGCTTGGCTTCAGTGCCAAGAAATGCAGTTATGCACATTGGAGTCAAGAATCCCAGGACAGAGTACTACTGGGGGGGTCTGGGTATCTGCAACAGAGGAGGAAAATGATCTGGGAGTAACGATCACAAGTAATCTGAAGCACTACACACACACTGCAAGAGAGAAGCAACAAGAGCAAATAAAATGTTGGGATGTATAGCTAGAAGGATCAGCAGTAGGCCAGAGGAGGTTATATTGCCCTTGTACAGGTCACTGGTGAGGCCACATCTAGAGTATGGAGTACAATACTGCTGCTCAAACCTTAAAAAAGACATTAACCTGCTAGAGACAGTCCAGAGGAGGGCAACGAAGATGATGGCAGGTCAACTGGGTAAAGCATAAAAGGAGAGGTTGGGGGACCTGAACACGTACTCCCTGGAGGAAAGGAGGGAGAGTGGGGACATGAATGAGACATTCAAGTACTTGAAAGGGATAAATAGGGTGGATAAGGAGGGTCTTTTTTAGCTAAGAGGCAGCCAAAGCATAAGGGGACATAACCTTCAGCTGGAGAGGGAAAGGTTTAGGAGGGTGGTTGGGTAGCATTTCTTCATGGAGAGGATGGTGGTTGGTTGGAATGTGCTGCTGTAAGAGGTGGTCTCATTGAAGATCTGGGCATCCTCAAGAGGGGATGGTATAGACATAAGGGGAAAATAAGGTTCATGAGATGGGCAGAAAGAAAGGATAGGGAGGTTGGGGAAAGGGGCAGGGTAAATAGCTTAATGCTGTGGACACTGTAATACGAGCAGACTAGATAGACCAAATGGCCTCATTCTGCTGGCTTTTTCATATGTTCATATTAACTAAAAAATGTGATACACTGTATGCCTTTAAAAAGCAAAGCATGATCAGAGACTTTCCCTCCTTAAACTTAAACAAAAACTAGAAAATGCCATGTTTGTTTATCAATATGATGGTTGGGCAGTGATGAACAATAGAAATTTTCTTTAATAAGCTAATTCTTTTAATTACTAGAAATTACAAGAGTACATCACATTCAGTACATATGCAGGAGAAGATATTCTGCTGAGCAGTTAGGCATTACATAATGACAAATCAGTTAAATAAATCAGATAGGCAGGAGTGGTAGCCTCCTGGAACTACTGTATGTGCACTAGGATTTGGTAACAAGATCTACAGACAACCAATCTAACCACTAAGAACACAACATGCTAGCTAACCAGATCCTGAACATATGCATTGTTACAGAATGGAAAGAAAGGGTACTGGTCAATTAGGGGCTGACTTATGGGTTTATCCTCAGTTTGCCTTGGAGCATCAGGGAGTCAGCAGGAGAGTGTAGCCTTCAGGAGGTTATTGTCAAGGGGCATAGTAGGTGGTAAGGTGGTTGTATCCCACCAGTCAAAAGGGAATTGCATTGATTATGGCCCTATAGGGTTCCCATGCCTTCTTGTACTTTGCTAGTGTGCCCCTAGCAAAGTGAGACATTGTCTTGAAGTTGGCAAGACCTCCCATCAAGGCTCTTGAGTGCTCCATGCAGGGGACTCCTGTCATCCTCTAACAATGAAGAACCAGTCTTTTTGCCTGTATCAAAACCAAGATGTACCAACTTTAAAGGTGCTTGGAAGTTCAAGGAAATCAGGGAGATCCTCGGCAGGCAAAATTCTGGGGTGAAAGGTGACAAACTGTCTAGTATAGGTTGGCAGAATACCAATCCTCAGCCAGCATGGGGTCACCCAGGGTCGTACCATAGTACATGTGTGAGACTCCCCCAGGAGTGTTGCACCTCCAGAATGTATCGGTAGGGAGGAGGTTCATGGCCTTAAGCTGGTCTGGGGTCCTATAACACAGGTGCATGATTTTGTTTTGTTTCCGATGGGCTATGCCTTCTACACAAGCTGCATGCATGAGATGCCATGCCTCCAAGCATGGGCCCTCTGTGATTGTGCATGAAAGCTGTGTAGTCCATTTCATTCAACCTCTCTGCAACTGGTAAGGAAGGGAGCATAGAATGCCCTGTAGATGTCTCCTGCTCGGCTGATGATCAACCATTTCCAGGCAGTATGGCAACTACTGGGGAGCTTGGGGGTGACCTCTGACTTCTTACGGAGGAGGCAACTGCACTTCTTTTTTTTTTAACTTTATTTTGTATTTTGTCATATACCTTTACAATATATAATCCATATAGTGAACAGACCACAAATAGATTAAGCACCATTAGGAATACCAGGTGATTCCTTACAATACATGATATAATAATTATTGCATCCACTATATTTTGTTACAACATATGAGGGTATCTTCTTCATATTTAACCAATAAAATATTATAATATGTTGTGGGATATAGCCCATGAGCACATGGCAAACTTAACATTTTAGGATAGTTCATCAGCGTCCAGCCTTATAAAAGGAATCAAGTCCCCATAAGGGACTTAGGGTGCCATGTTTATACCTAAAGGAAAAAATCTTAAATTTAAACAGGTTGCAGCAATATTAGAGAACAACCACTGATCACATTTTAAACATCAATTGAGGGCCTCTCCTCTAAGGGGTCAGCCCAATAAAAAAGATTCCATCCCTTCACTTAAATTGTAGGTCTATAACCCACCCATTCCTTATTTTAAACTAGTGGTGTAACAAATCAAGACGTACCACTGTGAATATATATTAAGCCTTCTCCTTTATTTAAACAGGCCTCAAAATGTACTCAAATTAGCCCAGCTATAAATTCAGCTGATAAACATAAGGAGGGGGAATTAATCAATTTTCAGAATCATTTCACCGGACAGCTGTACTGTTTAGCATCTTAAAGACAACTTAGAGAGTCATTTAATGTACAGATGCACTTAGCTGAAAAGTCTGCAGACTGAAATATAACTACTTGTCACCGGAGTCTCCTGGTCAAGTCTCCCCATCAGTATCATCACTATCAATGGCCTCTTCACGCCGTCTGGAGGAGGAAGCCATGTGGATCGCCCATTTCCCAGCATCAAAAGGATCAGCAAAAAGAAAGACCTTTCCCTGATGTGTAATTTTGAGCCTCGCTGGGAAAATCATGGTGTGCATGATTCCAGCATCCCTTAATGTCTTTCTCACCCCATCAATACATTTGCACCACTGGCACTTGGAGTAGCTGATGTCTGGGAAGAAATAAACTTGGTGATCTTCTTGCATTATCGGGGTTGCCCTCCTGGCATAACAAACTATGCGATCACGAGCACCCACATCAGAAGTAACGATCATCAGGGTCCGAGGACTCTCCGTATTCTGTGAGTGGCCTTGTGGGTTAATTCTGTATACTTTCTGGATATCCCAATAGATATCATCTCCCTCAGGCACAAACTTTTCAGACATCCATTCCTGGAGGTACATGATAGGGTGTCTCCTTCACTACCCTCTGGGAGACCCAGGATTCGCACATTCCCCAGTCTAGCCTGATTTTCTAGGGCTTCAAAACATGCACGAAGGTGCTGATTTTCCTTCACCATGAGAGTGTTAGTGGTGGCATTGGAATCCGTTTGCCGCTTTACATCCTGTAGCTCTTGCTTAAGATCTTCTGCTGCATTTTCCACCACCAAAACCCTGCTGTTAAAGTCATCCACCTTTTGATTTAAGGTGGTGACTGAAGCAATTAGGTTTTGAAGCTTATGCCCCAGTGGTTACCAGAGATCCGGTGTCTGCTTTGGCCTGCTGTACAGTTTGAGATCGCAAGACCCCACCAGATCTTTTGTTGTTATCCACTCCACTCTGCAGTCTATCCTTCTTTGGGTTGCCCATTTTACTAATTCGGTGATGCTCAATCCAATGAAAACCCTCAAATTAATGTCTCTCAATGAAAAAAGTTTGTTTTTTAGCAATATAGTGAATAAATCACAGGAGCTCCAACAAACTGCTGCTTCTCTGCTCGGGCTTCACAGCGCCCCCAACGCAACTGCACTTCTGATCTGCAGACAGTACTAGAAGTCTGTGTGAGGCAAATGGACTTTGTTCTGTAGGTTCTGGATAGAATCTATCTGTGTGGATCAGGGCAGGAGGACATCTTACACCGAACAGATATCTTTGTCCCTACAGGTAGGTCAGTTCACATTGTTAAATTCCATTTGTATCAGAGGGTTGTCTCAGAGGAGACACAGAGCCCAATCCAAGGGATAAGTTTGCAGCAATGTGGCGACAGCTCACCAGGCCCAGATGGAGCTCAGTGCCATTGGGCAAAAAAGAGCCATTGGGTGACCTTGCTGAACAGCAAGGCTCCTAGGGATGTATTGTTACTGGTGGCCCTCTTCAACCATACCCATAAGGGGGTCCCTTGGGAGGATGCAGCCAGCTGCTGCAGTGTTTGTGCTTGAAGAAAGGCAAAATGATATCCTAGTACGCTTGGAAGTCTCTACCCAGCTAACTTTCAATGTGTCCATTATTTAGTCCTATTGTATCTCAGGGTTTCACCCTCCCAGAGAAGATCACTGACCAGGCTGTTTATTTTGGCAAACCATGACTTTGAAATTGGAGCAGGAAGATAAGAATGGCAGTGTAATCATTTGTGGTCAACATCATTATAATCACTGTAATCTTGCCTGCCATGGAAAGTTTGTGAAGTTTCCATCTACCAGTATCTACTCTGTTTTGAGTTTAGCTAACAACAGTGTAAGGTTCACTCTTGTCCACTGTGAAGGATCTGATGAGATTCGCATATACAAGTATGTGAGACCCTGAGGGCCCCAGGTCATTCCTTGGGCTTTGAAGGGTGCCCCTGGACAACTGCAGGTCAGTGTCAGTGAAAGTACCTCAGTCCTTGAGGGGCTAATCCTGAGGCCTGAGACACTTGAAAAGTTGGCCAGGTTATCTGTTATGGGAGGGGGGGTCAATGAGCTTGGGGCATCCTTTGTAAGCATAAGGAGGTCATCAGTGTATAGCACTGGGATGCCTTTATGGTTCCTAGGAGCTATGGCCTTGGGCTCAGTAGCCAGGATGAATAGCATGATGATTAAATCAATCAATCAATCAAACTTTATTTAACCAAGCAGTTACATCATTGAGCAAGCTCATTTTCAAGATGACCCTGGACACAGAGGACACTTTTGCTTACAGTAGACAACACTTCATACAATAGCAGACATCGGTACAGGCAGTTACAATATACAAAGTCAGTACTTGGATGAATCAGACATGTAAAATAAGTGCAAATATAGGCATTTAAAGTGCAGTGTATACAGGTTGTAGCTTATAGAGTACAAGTGAGGAGAGGAAGGAGGGACATAGAGAAGGGCAGTGGGAAGAAAGGGTATCAGACACATAGTAGAGAGGGAGAAATAGGGCAGCCTAATAGAATGAGGCACCCTGCAAAGCTAATTGATGAGAGGGGGAGGTGAGGGGGTGGTTGCCCTAAAGGGATGCTGGCTGACACGGGAAATAGGCAGCCCAGGATTACAGAGGTTCAGGGACTCAGTTGAGCTCTGTAAGGCTTAACCCGAAACAATCACACACTGTTTTCATACCTCTGTAGAGCAGCCCCCTAAATATAAAATGGCTGGGCAGCAGGGAAATTTTAAGTAATTTTTGCATGTTATTCTAAAGAGCTGGTAAAAGGAGCTAATGGCATTTGAGCCAAGACATATCCTTGTTTGTGGTAGCTTAAGGAGGACAAAAGAAGGAGTTCCTTAGTCTGTAGGCTCCCTTTGAACATTCAGACAGGTCACAGATATAGGGTGGTAGTTTGCTGGACAAAGCCTGGAATAGCCACATGAGGGTGTTTATTTGCCTCCTCATGGAGAGGGATGGTCAATCTAATGCTTGGTACAATGAGCAGTGATGAGTCTGCAAGGGCAAGTCAAGAACAAATCTCAATGCACAATGATAGAGTGTATCCAGCTTTTGGAGCGCATACTGGGGCAATGGCTGTATAGGAAGTCGGCGTAGTCAATCAGGGGAAGAAAGGTTGTTTGAACCAGCCACTTTCTAGCTTCCGGGGTGAGTAAGCATCTTATGCGGTAGAAAATACTGAGGTGCTGCCTTAGCTTTTTTGTTAACTCACTTAGATGTACACCAAAGGTGAGTTTGTTATCCAAAAAGGCTCCCAGATATTTAAATTTATCCACTAGCTCTAGTGGTTCATTAAGGAGGGTAATAATCTGTGGGGTCCCAGGTATCCCAGTATTGTGGGATGGAGAGATAATCATAGCTTTTGTTTTTTTTTTGCATTTAGTAAGAGCTTTAGATTCAGCAGATTGTGCTGGAGGATGATAAACTCCTGCAGTAGCTCCTTGTATGCAATGTCCAAGGAGGGGTTGATCGTGTAGAGGACTGTGTCATCTGCGAAGAGATGAACATTTCCAGCAACCAGGCCAGAGTCGATGCGGTTGATGTAAAGGGCAAAGAGGATAGGTCCCAAAATGGAACCTTGTGGAATGCCTTGGGGCAATAATTTTAGTGGGGAGAATTCCCCTTGGGCTTTAATTTGCTGTTTACGCTTTGAGACGTACCAGCGGAACCACTTTACTGCAGCAGAGATTAGACCAATGCTACTCAAGGAATCAAGAAGTATGGAATGATCAGCCATATCAAATGCTTTGCTGAGGTCAAGGAAGAGTGCATAAATGTGCTGTTTACTGTCCAGGGCTTTTAGCCAGTCATTTGACACTTTGGCTAGAGCAGACATGGTACTTTGCTTAGGTCTGAAACCTGATTGGACTGGATTGAGAATTTTCTCACGATCCAAGTAATCCCTTAGTTGAGAGTTTACAATTGTTTCAAGTAGCTTGGATAAAACAAGAAGCAATGAAATAGGCCTATAGTTGTTCAAGTCAGTGGGGTCTCCTGACTTGAACAGGGGGATAATGTGCACGGTTTTCCAACTAGGAGGCAATTCCCCTTGGGATAATGAGCTGTTAAAGAGATGGGCAATTGGAGCTGCCAGATAATAAGAACCTGCTTTTAAGAAGAAGGGTTCAAGTGAATCAGCACCAGCGCTCTTTTTGGTGTCCAGCAAGAGGAGCAGGTCCTCCACTTGTTTGTAGGAGACTGACTGGAACTTGAAGAGGGGGCAGTCAGTAGGGGGGGCTATGGCTGGTCTAGTAGCTATGCTGGCAGTGCTTGTGTGCTCAGTTTACTAACAGGTGACTTGTTGAATGAGAGGCCTGCAGTGGTGAAGTGGTTATTGAGCTGATCGAGGATCTCGGACCTATCTATGTAGGAGGTGTTATTTGCCACAATTTTGGCTGGTAGTGGGGTAGCAGAGGAATGTTCCTCAACCTCTCTCAGTATCTGCCAAAATTGGTGGAACAGTTTTTGTTTGCCTCCAGTGCTGACCAGAAGAACCATTGTTTTTCCAGCCTTACCAGTTTGGTGCAGGCATTTCTGGCTACCCAGAGGGAGAGCCAGTCTGTGTCAGACTGCGACTTCCTTGCCCTTTTCCAAAGGGTGTCTCTATGCCATAAGGCCCTCTTAAGTAGTGGGCTAAACCAATCAGATGCATGTTTCCTGGATTTGATTTTCCTTAAGGGTTCTTGTTGGTTGATAACGTTTACTAGCAGATCCTGGAAGATACAGAATGCTTCAGACACAGAGGGTGCAAGGTAGAAATTCTGCTACTTTATGTTCCCAAGATCTGTCAGGAAGGCCGGGAGACTGAAGTATTTTAGGTTGCGCTTAAGCTTGAAAGTAGAGGTGGAGGGGAGCACCTAATGCAGGCTATTGCACAGTGATCACTCAGATCATTGTGGAAGACCCTTGTACGAGAGATATTATGTGGCTTGTTGACAAGTATAAGGTCCAGAAGTGAACTTCGGTCAGGATTTTTCTTGTGAGGTCGTGTAACGAAAGAGATAATCTGAGTGAGCCCATGCTCATCGCAGAAGTCCTTAAGCTTGTTTGCACTGGCATTGTTCCAGTTAAGGATAAGGTCACCCATGATAATGCATTCCATGTTCGCTTTTTCCAGGAGAGAGTGAATATGGGGCAGTATACACAGGCTCGCTACAGGAGGTCTTTAGCATGCAGCTACCAATAAGGCTATTCCAGGTGAGAGGGTAATTGTGACGGCAAGACATTCAAATTCTTTGGGCATTGATGTGCGGACAGTATCGGTGGTTAGGAATTTATCTTTAATATATATGGCAACACCACCACCTCTGGTCAACCTGTCACACCTAATCAAGTTGTATTCCGGTATGTTAAATGTTTTGTCAGGTAAAGTATTTTTCAGCTAGGTTTCCGAGAGCATTGCTACATCAGGCTTGGCATGTAGTACCCAGGCATGGACCTGGTCAAGTTTGCTGGCAAGGCTGCATACGTTCATATGAAGGAAGCTCAGATACTTTAGCTGTGGGAGGTCCCCCAGGGCAGTTAGCAGTAGGGGGGGCCCGGGTTTAATTCCACACTGCCTGCACAGAGTAACAGGAGTACTAATAATTTCCTGAGACATCTTACCAGGAATCTTACGAAGGCTTTATTTGGTTGTTTGACTTGGACACTATCAGGGGCAGCAGAGTGGGTTTGATGGGCAGTGGAAGTTGATCAGAGCAGATAATACTACCCTAACAGAGATGGTAAAGGGGGTCTGCTTAGAGAATGTTGGGCAGTAGGAGGTGTGAGGGGTTGGAAATGTGTAAGGATTACTGTCTTTGGAGGAAGTTAACAGGTTAGGCTGGCAGACACCGTTGGACTTATTTCCAGTCCTATAGGAGTATTTGGGCAGGATGAGTCTTTCCTGGGGTCCAAAATTGGCTCCACTGTCGCAAGGAGGATGCAGCCAATGAGGAGAAGGGGGGCTAAGGAAGCCATATCTTGGAGTTATTGCAATTGCTAATGAAACAATACTATCTAGAGCTGTTAAACTACAGCCAGGGAAACAGAGAGCAGGGCTTTAAGGAGAAAGTGTCTTATAGTGAAGATGCCTTTAAAGGGAGGGCAGAATCAACAAAGATCAACAGAGGGGATGGGGAGACAGAAAGCTTTAAGCTCAGAGCACTAGTACTGGGAGCCAATGGGGCAGGATGGGGTAGGGAAGGGAGGAGCTTAAGTGTATTTAAGGGTTGTCTGTGAGGGGGAAGGGCAGTGGGAGAAACATTTGGCAGCAGGAGCAGCAGCCTGGGAGGCTGGGGCTGTGTATAGGCCATACCTGATGCTTGATTCCAAGGGGCTGGTGGCAGCAGGCTCCTTGGCACTGAGCGAGGCACAGAGTGGTGTCCAGGCTTGCAGGAGGTGAATCACAGGTGCGGTAGGTACCCCAGTGGGATACAAAGATGCCAGTTGGAAAAAGGACCGAACAGGGATTTATACCACTCCAAAGGGGTGGGAGTGAGACTAAGATTAGCACAGAGACAAAAGAGCTGCAATTTACTAAAAGAGTGACAAATAATGGGCCAGGAAGCAGACAGATAGGCACCAGCTCTGTAACTGAGATTTGTAAAACATTGGGAGGGTGCAACTAAGCGAGAAATTAAAATGGTAGCTGCACTGGATTAAAATACAATCAGTATGCTATGCAGACTTTCAGCAAAGAAATCTTAAACTCTGAATCCTGACTCTAAATTCTGTACATTAATAAACATAGACACAGTAACTGAGGTGACGGGTTAAATACAATACAAAAAAATGACTGCAAGCAGAAGCACAGGGAAAAATCAGTAGAGGGGAAGCTGTAAAGAACAGTTTGGGGCACTGGAACTGAAAACTGCACTTGCAGGGCTACAGGAACCCTGTGACTGCAGGGTATCAGCTGCAGGAGGGAGAAAAAACAAAACCATTTCTTTACTAGTTCCAGAGTGTTTGAACATAGGCAGCCCAAAAATAATTCACCGGCTTAATATCTAAGAGGAGAGTCCGGTACCAGCAGAGCCAAAAGCCAGTCCATTGGGCAGTCAGTCAGAGCGCTCCTGATGGGGAGCAACCAATGAGAACCTTTCCAGGGAAAGGCACTGGTTTTCGAAAAATTTGGCAGCAGGAGCAGCAGCCCAGGAGGCTGGGGCTGTGTATAGGCCGTACTTGATGCTTGATTCCAGGGGGCCAGTGGCAGCAGACTCCTTGGCCCTAACAGAGGTGTAGAGTGGTGTCCAGGCATGGAGAAGGTGAACCGCGGGTGTGGTAGGTAGCCCAGTGGGATACAAAGATGCCTGATGCTTGATTCCAGGGGACTGGTGGCAGCAGGCTCCTTGGCGCTGAGAGAGGCACAGAGTGGTTTCCTGGCATGCAGGAGGTGAACCGCGGGTGCAATAGGTAGCCCAGTGGAATACAAGGACACCTAATGCTTGATTGCAGGGGTCTGGTGGCAGCAGGCTCCTTGGTGCTGAGAGCGGCACAGAGTAGTGTCCAGGCATACAGGAGGTGAACTGCAGATGCGGCAGGTAGCCCAGTGGGCTACAAGGATGCCTGATGCTTAATTCCAGAAGCTGGTGGCAGCAGGCTCCTTAGCACTGAGAGAGGTGCAGAGTGGTGTCCAAGCATGCAGTAGGTGAACTGCAGGTGCGGTAGGTAGCCCAGTGGGCTACAATGACGCATTGCTGAGTTCCCTTTTGGAGTTCCCATTTGGAGTGAGAAGAAGGTCGAGGGACGTCCAGTGACATCATCAGTGGTATGGCAGCTTAGAGCCACAGCTACAGCACAGAACTATCTTTGATCCACTAGTCCAGCCTGTAATTTCAGTCATCCTCTCTCAAAATCCCATGATCACCAAATTCCTGATTACCACTAGGAACTTGCAGAAACAGACCCAAACTATTTCAGCATCTAAGGGTCTGAAACACAAGTCTGATGTTCTAGTGCAGGCCCAGTCTGATCCAGGGGCTCAGCCCCAGTAACGTCCCTATTCACCAGTGACATAGAAGAGCTGGACTGCACATTTACTTTAAAAAAAAACTTTGCCAGGCAAGGAACCTTGTAGAGATGACCACTACCTTGCACAGATTAGAAAGTAAAGTTTCGGAAGACCACAGAGATATTAACATTTTAGGGAAGCAGACTGATGCGATAGAACCATGCCTGACTGAATATAACACTGTGGTGGATATCCACAATGCAGCCCTCCTTGAACTGCATAAATGGGAGACCTTATTGGAGCGATGCCTGGAGGACTTGGAAAACTGAAATAGATGGAATAATGTTTGCTTTCAAGGTGTGCCTGAAGGGACCAAACGAGGAAACATGTTTAATTTTCTGCAGCATTTCTGCAGGAATTACTGAACTTACCTACAGACATAGTGCTGTGAATCATTATAGCTCACAGAGTTCTCATCCTGCCCCTGAAAGACCTGAAAGCTATATCCAGAGCCATTACCTCTGGAGATACTCAAATTTACGCGCAGCATGATTATACACCTCAGATTGTTCAAAGATGTAAGAAAGTTCTAGCAGTTCAGGGGCAACTAAAACAACAAAGCATCTGATCTTGTTTGTAATATCCTGCACATTTGAAAATACTCACTGCAAATGGTCCCAAATGATTTCTGGAGCTATTCAACATAAAAGAATACCTGGAATTGGTGGGCTTTTAGCTTGAGACTCTGCTGCAGACACCCATGCTGCAAATGGCAGCGAAATGAGCCTGGAGACAGAATGGAGACCCTAGATCAGACCAGTTGATGAATGATAAGTGGGTCAAGAAAATATAGTCTATTGTTGCTGCTTATCATCCCCCTTCAGGCTTGAATGCTTGTCCAGACCCAGTGAAGTTTCACCTCAAGCCCAGCATATGGAGACAGCAAGGGCCTGAGGCTTTCTCTCACGGCTGGGCACACATAGTGATAGTGCTCTGAAGGGGAGCACGGGACTAGCTGAAGCAATACACAGAAGCTTGGGCTTCGAGTTCAAGTTCAAGTTTATTGCAGAAAAACTCAGTTGAGCAAGCTCATTCACAAGGAGGTCCTGGGACACATATACAGACAAAACTATACAGTACATATAGTAAGTAAACATAATAATTAAAGCACAGTTTCGGTCCATATGGTTCATGATACTCAAGTTAGGTTATAACAGTGTAGAAATATGAAGCATGAGTCTGAGTAGATGCATTATTAGTAGAAAGTGAAGAGATTAAAGAAATGGAAAGTAAAAGTAAGAAAGAGGTATTGAAAGAAGGGGGAAAGGCAAGCAAAGAGAGGGCTAGGGGGCTGGGGTGCTAGACAGAAGTGTAGGGGGAAACGAAAATAGGTGAGGAAAAGGAAAGATATAGGGTCCACCAACAGATGAAGGGAGATTAAGGTAGGGAGGAAAAGGAAGAGGTCTAGGGAGAGTAGGGGGAATAGAATATAGGGGAAGAGGAAAAGAGGCAGTGAAGAGACATGAAAACCGCTGAAGGGATCATTTTGATAGGCCACCATAGGCAAGAAGAGGTAGAAGTCAAGTGCTAGAGCTAGACAAGTTTAGGGAGCACTAAAACTGGTACCAGTAAGATAAAGAAGTGGGGTGGGGAATAAAGATGCTGTCAGGGTTTAAAAACAGCTGCAAAGATCTTTTATTTTATCAGCAGCTAGCCTTTTAAAGAAGTTGACAGAGACAATGTTAGATAGTTTCAGGGAAGATTGAAGCCCATTCCAGGTGACTGGGAGGGCAATTGAAATGGCGTGTTTGCCAAAGGAGGTGCGGGTCCTGGGCACGTCGAGGAAGATGAAATCCGATTTCCTAAGTGAGTAAGCACTGTGGGAGATGTGGATGAGAGATGTTAGGTAGCTCGAGAGTTTATTCAGGAGAAGCTATTCAAGAGAACATTGCAGGCAGCCCCTAGAGGTTGAGCAGAGATACCTTCAATTAGCATGGATGTATGGAGTGCAGTAGCATAGTTGAGGTCTGAACACCTAGCACAGCCCGTTGCTAGTCTGACATAATGAAGTTAAAACAGATGTGCTGAATGGCAAAGCAACCTATGAGGTTCAGGCAGTTGTTAGTTGTGACCTCCAGCCAGAATGGAAGGTGGCTCCCAGCCTTACATGATGGGAGGCATAAGGTGTCCTCCTACTGGTACCCAGTCAGATTAGTGCTACAGGAATAGTGCCAGGCAAAGAGAGTGCTTGTCCCTATAGTGCTACCATGGACAGAGAGCAGGGATGTAGAATGCTTGTGATATGTACTCCCCTGGTCGCTGTCCATGGTGCTGCCACAGGACAAGGGCAGCAAAATACCAGGGTCTGGCTGAGCTGCTCCCATGGCATGGAGGTGTAACTTGGTAATAAAATTACTTTTCTCAGATTCTTGGTGGAACGGCACCAAGGAAAAGACAACAGACATGTGGTGCACAAATAATGAATGTAATTTATTACTGGTAAATAATAATGATACAGGCTTACTACCAACAACGAACATGCACTGGGAGAGCTCCAGTTTCCTTACCTACGTAGGCTGCAGTCTCTAGTCTAGTCTCATCTCAGAGAAGCTACGTGCTGCAAACGGTCTTATACCCTGATAATTACTATAGAAACAGCTAAAGAAGATACAGAAAATGTATGTAATTGGCCAAAAACAGGTGGCCTGAGTAACTGTCCTAAATAACATAAGAAGCTGCTTAGCTAGCAGAAGATAAAGTGAACAATGGGGTCTCCTATATGTGTCCAAGGTTACTTGCAGTTACTGTGATGCACAAACAGTAAAGGTGGCACTGTTGCTTACTTATGATTATACAGTAAGAATATAATGGATAGCATCTCCCATGACTACGATACCTTTGCAAAGCATAATGAAGCTTAATATGCCTTAAAGGGAAACACTGGAAAAGGCACAGCTTTACCCAAGCACTACAAAAATTCCTGATTAGTGCTTTCAGAGAGTAACATTTTTTTCTTAATTATTCTAATTGATTTTTCAGTGATTTAAACAGTGGCCTTCAACTTTCACTTTCTATTGCTGGCAGTCACCATTTCATGAGTAGCAGAGAGCTTCCTGAGCTCACGTTATGCTAATATGTCATGCCAACCAATAGCTGAGGTCAAACAGGCATATTAGCATACAGTGAGCTCAGGAAGATCACTGCTGCTCATAAAATGGCTGCTGCCAACAACAGGAAGTGAATGTTGTGGGTAGCTGTTCTAAATCATTAAATAAAGTTGTTACTGTCTGAAAGCATTAATTGAGAGTTTCTGTAGTGTCTGAGGAAAGCTGTGTCTTTCTCAATGTTTCCCTTTAATAAAAATACAGTGAACACAGATGTACTTGTGCTTAAATGGTCACCTTCGCCACTGGGTCAGTACATGCTTTCATATATGTTGCTGTCCATGAGGTGGGTCCCCAATTAGGGGTGCTGGACCATGGATAACAGAGGGCTGGGGCATGGAACAGCTCATCCAAGAGGCAGTGAAGACCAGGGTTCTAATCCTGTTCTCCAGCCATTTTGCAGGAATAGGGACTTCTGTTTTTTTTTTCAAGGGTTCATGGAAACAGTATTCCATGGCCCCACAAATTTTAACTTTCCCCATGATACGGTCGCCCTGGAGTGGGAATCTTTTAATATGGGGGAGTGGGCGGCAGAGCCCCCTGCATCAGGGAGTGCAGGGGGCAAAGCCTCACCACAATAATAAAAACAATGGCATTTTTGCTGTGCTGTTATTGCCGATAGCATTCTTGTTCGCTATATTGAGACCCAGTGCTCTTTTACTAGACTTGGTGACTGTGGTTTTAAGTACTTTTATCCCCACCATAATCATCACCTGACAAGGTGAGCAATTGTGGGAAGGGCCACTGCTTGGCCCTGATGGCGTTACTCATTGATGAAAGATTGACTTTAGGGGTCACCTCCCCACTCATGGCATTTTAGTCCAACACCTGGACTTCTTAAGTTTTTTCTTTTTTCTTAAAATATTAACCTCCAATGGGGGTGAAAGGTCATTGGGGCCCTATTTGTGTGGTGCCGGGCTTGTGGCTGGTCCTTCATCCTTCGTCCACACAATTAGAGGGTTTAAACAGTAAATAAGTTCTGTCCTCTGGGGCATGCTGGCTGAACCCTTTCCATGATTTGGGACTCTACCTACCATAAGGTAAATTTCTAATCTGGCTTATTATAAATGAGAGCCAGGCATGCTGTGTGGGAGAGTCCTTTAACCTTCAACAACTTACTACACTGGGTAACATCTGTTAAATCCTCTGCTAATCACTCCCAGACATCCATGGAGCTTTTATCTACCTAGCTTCAACCTTTTGGGGCCTAGCCAGCTGGGCTGAGGGGCCTGTATTTGTAGACCCCTGTCTATCTCCTATAATGCCATTTCTTAATAAGTGTGCGTGAGGTAATACACCTTTGACACTACAACTAGAGGTGGGCGAAGTGCCTAAAATTCATTACGTGTAGTATTTCACATAGAACCTGAATTTTGCGTAATATTCTGCAAAGCGAAGTGAATAACTACGCATCTCAAAGTGACACGAAGTTCCCATTGTTCTCTATTGACTTTGAGTTATGTCTCCTTTTTTGGGGCTGTTTAATGTGAATTTTGCAGTGATTCATGGGATGTAAGGTCACATGGGCTCTATACTGTCTTGCATAGCCTCAGTTCAGCATAGTGTGTGTAGTGGAAAGCTGGAGACAGTTTGCTTTCAGAGCTCTGAGAATCAAACCATCGAAAAACCTTTAAAAACACATTTTTGCCACAAAATGTTGTGTCAAAAGTTAGTACATCAATTGTAGCAAACCCTTGTGTATTTATATCTTCAAGCATATATTGATTTTGTGTGAATATTGAATGTTAATTTAGTACATTCAGTCTCCATACTAACAGACACTGTAGAAGTGTGCTTCGGGGAAGGGGAGGATCTGTGATGTAGATTGTAGAAGGGACATTCACACTGAGAAAGGCAGTTTTTCCAACTGTTGTTGGCTAGTGTTTTAATATTTTTACATTCAGGTACACACAATAATACTTCTAGTACGTTTTTATCAGTTTTTGCTGTTTGCTGTGCTGCTGTGCATTTTTTCAGTCTGTTTAAAAGACTGTGTTGTTGTTTACTGAACTGTTAAAGTTTCAGTGCATTACCTATAGTCTGTGTGTGTGCCATCAAGTCAGATGCATTTTATTGCACCACCATAATAGCAGTACTCTTAATTTCTTAGTCCATCTGTGGAATTTTTTCCTGCTTCTATCTAGCTACTGCTGTAAATCCTGCCCCCCCCCCAACAAAATAAGGTATTCTTGTTCCACTGTAGGTTTCTGAAGACTGGTTATGGTCTTGTTGTGCCTATGTGGCTACATCTGTTTAGTGTTCAGTTTCCATCTGGAAGTCACTGTTATTGTTTTTTGGCTTTTCATCCAACAAAAACTGAATAAATATAACGTTGCTGTTAATTGGCTCTGTTCAGTCTGTTAAAATTGTTGTCACTGTACCACTATCATGTGTTTCCCCATGGTACCATGATTGAATACTGTCTCTCACTGCATATAACTGAAAGAAAAAGACACAATAAAGAAACGTACCTACTGCAGTATTTTTGGCATTGTGATGTCTTGTGAATTCTCTGGAATTTGTTAACAACCCACAAAATTAGAAAAATCACTGTCTGCAATAAATGTGTTTCTTTTCTTGGTGACTCTGTTTAATCTAAATAAATGCCCACAAAGACACAGTCAGGCAAAGATGTTTCTGACTGTGGCATATGAGCCACATATGTCAGTGGGGTATAAGCTTTGGCTCTGTGGGCAGGGCATTCCATCATATCACGTGGAATAAATAAAAAAACAAAAAATCCTTGAAGGGAAAAAGTACTGTGTCAGAGAGGATTAGGCCAGACAAGGTCCCTGAAACTCTGTGGGTAGCAGCAGTGCCTGCAGTATCACCCTTAGCGTAGGTGGTGTGTGAAATAAATTCTGTATGTGTGCCTGAAATAAAATCTGCCAGCCAGTCATCAAGTAACAGTAAGCAGCTGTGAATTAACACTGGAGTTTTGCCACAGGCATGAGAAGGATGCCTTTGAATGCTCCAGCAGTGTTCAGGGTACCAGTGGTATGGTGCATATTATCTCAGTGTGAACATTGTGTTCACGTCATGTCACGATCATGAGTCATGAAACAAATCACATTCTTCATCTTTACGATCACGAATCACACCACTTTAACTTCTTTTGGTTCAACACTGTTTTTTTTTTTAAATCTTTGGTTTCATCATGAATCAGGACTGGAGGACACCCAGTTATCATGTCACATCACTCAAGATCCTTGGTTTAGTAAAATGCTTCTGTTTGTGTTCACGTTCTGTATTATGCCCTACTCGAATCTTTGTCCTCACAAGATGCTGACCCTATTTAATCCTGTAGATATTATCTCAGCATGAACATTGCACAGTTCCAGGAAGTTCATCATGACTTACGTCATGTCATGATCATGAATCATGAGACCTTAGTGTAGGTGGTGTGTGAAATAAATTCTGTGTGTGTCTAAAATAAAATCTGCCAGCCAGTCATTGAGTAACAGCAAGTAGTCGTGTAGGTAAAAGTTGTGAATTAACACCAGAGGTTTACTGCAGGCATGAGGAGGATGACTTTGAATGTTCCAGTAGTGTTCAGAGTACCAGTGGTTTGGTGCATATTATCTCATTGTGAATATTGTACTCGTGTCATGTTACGATCACGAGTCATAGAAACATAGAAACATAGACTTTGACGGCAGATAAGGACCACTTGGCCCACCCAGTCTGCCCATTTCCCGACCTACTGGATAAGCTGTAGATTCTAGTTAACCAACAGCCTACTTCCTGAAACTCCCCACTATAATTGCCTTATGTCTGTCCCATGCATGTTTGAATTCCCCCACTGTTTTAGACCCAACGACCTCCCCAGGAAGGCAGTTCCACGTACGAATCATATTCTTCATCTTCATGATCATGAATTATACCACTTCAACTCTTTTTTGTCCAACATACCAGGCAAGACAATCACATCTATGTTTGTACCCAGTCACAATGATGGTCTGTTGAATAATGCAGATGAAGCAGACCATTCTGGTGACAATGTAAAATGGTGTACCATTGAGGTTGCTGATGCAGTCATGGAAAAATAATTTCCAAGAGGGTACAACTCTGGCATTGAAGATTGCAAAGGCTGTTTTCCTTTTTTTTTTGTTTCCCTTGTTTTCTGCAGGTGTAAAGTATTTAACAGTGGTGACATACAGGCCAGATGATGGATATAACAAAAGATAGGAACAGCTCCACAGGGTACTGATACTGAATGGGGTACTGGAATGAACTCAGAATAGTTTCTTCTTCATCTGTTTGCAGGTAGCATCGAGATGTTGGTGACTGGTGGTATGTTCCAATCTGAAGATGGACAACAGTTTGGATACACCGAAGACTTGGAAAGAAGACAAAAATATTAATGAAAATTGTTTTCCAAATGATGCATGCAGACCCCGCCCCCCAAAAAAAAACACTTACCTTTCATGGATTGACATTGTTCATACAGTTGAATTTATGTGCCAGGGTTTAATCCTTACAGTCATTTTAAGTTTTGAGTTGATATTAGAAGT
The DNA here is from genome assembly GCA_016271365.2 of Neoceratodus forsteri. Taxonomy (NCBI): domain Eukaryota; kingdom Metazoa; phylum Chordata; order Ceratodontiformes; family Ceratodontidae; genus Neoceratodus; species Neoceratodus forsteri. The sequence continues at coordinate 250,682,452 of CM057450.1, read as the reverse complement.
GAATTTTGAGTTGTTTGTTTTTTTTTTTAACTTTTCCATTTGCAGCTTATATCCTTTCACCACTACAGGGCTATATCTCTGGTAGTAGCTCCTATCCTATCTGGCACATCACACATTCTGTTCTTTTATCATCACAATGCTCCCTCCTCAGTGGGCTCTCCTTTTCCTCTCTCTCTCTTTCTCTCTCTCTCTCTTCTTAAAAACTAGATAAGCCTGCCATCCACTCTCACCTCTAACCACTTGTGCTTCTAGCTCCTATCTACCTACAGGGGTTAAACACAGATGCTCTCCCACCATCTGTAAACACACCTTTTGAACAGCAGCTGATTGGCTGGCCCTGTCTTCACTGCCTAGCTTTACTCGCCAGGCACTGTACCCATTGACTTTGCATTAGCTTTGCCGCAAAATTTTGCCCTCCCCCACCCCCTCCTACCTTACTTAAATAGACCTCTAACCCTGCCCTTCCTCTTACAAAGCCCACCTCCCACTGCCTCTTGGCCAACACTTGTAGCTTCCTCTGCTCTGCCTATGCCTCCCATCCCCCTTCTCTCATCCCACATAGTACTTACTGATTGAGGTGCTCCCTTTCTCAGTCTCTCTTTCTAACTGCCTCCTGCTAGCCAAGTTACTCCCTCCTGTTCAACTCACTTCCCCACCCCTACTGTGTTAGTACGCAAACCATGTGGGTTCTCTCTGCCTTTCTCTCGCCTCTCCTCCTCCTTGCCCTGTCTCTCCTTCTCTCTCCCTGGTCCTAGCCACCCCCAACCACTCCCCCAACCCCGCCACCCTCTACTCTGGTTTCTACTGCTACTCCAAGGAACCTCCACTTCCACTCGAGACTTGTGCTTGGTCCACTGTTTGGATATTCCTAGTTGCCACCAGACCACTACTCTCAACAAGTGTGGCCACCTCTCTACACTGTATCACCTTGCAGTCCATATGGGATACCGCCGGAACCTTGCAACCTCTACTCCCGGAAACAACATTCAAAACTATCTCTCAAAGAGCTGCGACTCTGCTCCTTAAAACTCCTCCTCCTCCTCCTCCTCCTTCTCATCTCAGGCAGTGTCCATCCCAATCCTGGCCCTAAAAACTCAGGCCACACAACTCCAGGTGCCCTTATCCTTGCAACCATTAATATCCTGTGGTCTACTACCAAAGCTGGATGAACTCCAAGCCTTCATATGCCAACACAACCTTGACATCCTTGCAGTGGTGGAAACTTGGCTGACTCCTAAAGTTCCTGACTCAGCAGTAACAATACAGGGCTACAATGTCCACAGGCTGTTCCAGATATCCAAAAAAGGTGGTGGTTGCGCAATCTATATCAAAGTCTCCCTGTCACGGCACCCTGTAGCAACTCCATCACTTTCAGCCTCGGCCCAAATTCTGCCAATAAAAATCATCCTAGGTCCCAACCATAAAGCCCTGACTATTGTCTCTGTATACATCCTGCCCAAGGACCCTAAACATGGCTTCAATGATGTCCTAAACTATATCAACTCTCATCCTCCTGAAGCTGAACTTATTCTACTAGGGGATTTCAACATAAACTGGTTAGCATCGAGCACCAGTGCCAATAAAGACTCCATCTCAGCTGCTAACCTCACGTAAATGGTAAACTCCCCTACTAGGATTAACTACAAGACTGGCACCAGTACCCTCCTGGATAAGTCCTCACCTCTCACCCCACAAGGATTTCTTATACAACCGTTCTCCCAGACTTTGTCAGTGACCACACCCCAGTTATATGTGCATGGTCTAACAAATTCCTCAAGCCCCCTCCCCAAATTATTGCTAGCAGAGTCTTTCTTCGTGGAAATCTTCCACATCTCAAACAATACCTGCTTCTACAAGACTGGCTACCCATCTACGAAGCAACAGAAGTTAACTTGGCTCTTGATCACTTCATCTCAATTTTCAACAAAGCCTGTGACCTCTTTGCCCCTGCTAAAAAGTGCAAAACAAAATCTCTCTCTAACCCATGGCTCACCATGGCTCTTCTCTCACAGTTGAAACTAAGTAACCACCTCTGGTTAGTTGCCAGGGCCACTGGCAAACAACAGGACATCCAAAATTACAAACAAGCATGGAATGCCTGCACAAAAGCCATCCGGCTCATGAAATCCACCTACTACAAAGACGCTCTCACCAATACATGGGGAAATGGTCGTGCTTTCTGGGACAATATCAAGGATGTCACGGGGAAGCAGCCAAAAACCTCTCTGGACATGTTAATGGTTGATGGATCCTCAACCATCAACCCCAAGGTGATCGCAAACATCTTTAACATGTTTTTTTCAGATCTTAGTGCTGTCCTACCCCACGACTTTTTCGAAAACAGGGCCTACTCCCCAAATACCTCAGCCCCACAGTCTAACCATCCCCTCTTCTGCTTCAGGGATGTAAGACTGAATGAAGCTTGCTGCTATATTACTGCAGCTATCTCTAAATCTAGATCTAGTAGCTACACCCTGGACCTTAAGCTTCTGTTGCTCACCCTCGATGAGGTAATTCATCCATTAACAAAAATCCTAAACCTCTCTGTCAGCTGTGGAAAATTCCCTGACTTATGGAAAACAGCCACCGTGACACCTGTCCATAAAAGTGGGGATAAGACGAATCACTCAAATTATCACCCTATTTCCATACTGCCCCCACTCTCTAAGGCACTCGAGCGCATCGTGGCTGATCAACTTACCGACCACTTGGATAAATACAATATACCTTGTCCCCAACAACACGGTTTCCGGAAAGGTCACAGCACCACCACAGCCCTTCTTGAGTTCACTGGAGCTTTGCACAAATCCCTTGACAACAGCCTTCTCACAGGGACCATTTTTGTCGACCTCTCCAAGGCCTTTGATACAGTACACCATGGACTACTAATTGACCAATTACTGAATGCCGGGCTATCACATGACTCTTCTCTCTGGTTTAAAAGCTACTTAGAAAACCGGTCACAGAGAGTAAAATTTGCTGACGCTCTTTCTGACATCCTGCCTGTTCACTCGGGTATCCCACAGGGATCCATACTGGGCCCCCTCCTTTTTAGCCTTTTCTTAAACTCCCTCCCTTACCACTGCTCTGAACAGATCATACTATATGCCGATGATGCTGTTGTATTCTCCACTCACAAAGATCCTGCAACTCTTCAACACAACCTTCAACTTGGTGTCAGTTCTGTAGAGACATGGTTTCTTAATCATAAGCTGGTCCTCAATGACAAGAAAACCAAATCTATGCTCTTCTGCAGCGCTCATAACCCACACAAGCTACACTACTTGGCTATCTCCACCACCCAGGGGAACACTCTAGATCAGTTGGGGTCCTTCAAATACTTAGGGATACAGCTTGACCCTAATCTCTCCTATGGACTTCATGTAGATAATGTAGCTAGAGCTGCTAATACATGGCTTGGTGTCCTCCACAAACACAGACAACACTTCACACCAGAAGCTTTGAAGGTTGCAGTCCTGAGCTCTGTGATCTCTGTAATAGACTATGGTCTCAACATTTATGGCTCGGGTACAACCACAACCCTTAGAAGCCTCTCAACTGCCTTAAATAAGGCATGTCAGCTCATCACTGGTGCTCGCCGTCTCACCCACATATGCAACCTGTACACCCAGACCAGCTGGCTCCAACTATCAAACTGCATAAAGTTTCTCACCTGCTCCATGGCAAAAAAAATCTACCTTGGCCTTGCACCTTCTGGGGTCTTAACTCTGTTACAACACTGAACCAACAACGGCGCCTTCAGAGATCCATGCTACAGCTACTGAAAGTCCCCCACTGTCACACTTCACAGAGACAATGCTCTTTTGCTTATCGAGCACCACTCTGGTTCAATGGCCTCAGCCCCACCATCTCCTCTGCCCTGACAATTGGTATGTTTAAAACTAGGCTCCGGGACTATCTCACTACCAACAGCTCCTGTGACTGCCCAACTTAACCTTGTTTCTCCACTTCCCTGCCTGCTCTAGTGCCCCCCCATCTCACTGGATTCTACCCTCACATCTCGGTTTACCCAATGCTGCACTTTTCACCCTCTCCCCATCCTACCTACATTCCTTCTTCCCTACTCCCCCTTCCCTCTTCCCTCTCCCTGTGACTCTGGCACTTCTTATCTCTTTTGTCTGTTTTCTCTGACAAATGCCACTGGCTGCCTTGCTTACAATGTTGCCCTTGAATTGTATTAATCTGTAATATGTTTGCAATGTCCACATTGTTGTAATGCCTGTCTAGATGTTCCCCATAATTTGTATTTCTCTGATGTGGAACCTTTGTAAAACAGCCTTGGCTCAAAGGTATTTGTAATCCTAGACTTGATAAATAAAATAAAATAAAAAACAGTTGAAGTCAACAATCAGATACATGTGCAACACATGTGCAGCAGCAACATGGTTTCATCACTACAGTCATGAATCTGTGTGCTGTGATGTGAGAATGTAAAATAAAAGAACAGTAATGAGAAATGCTTATAATTCACTCACTTACAGCAGTACCCCCCCTTCTCGGAAATTTTTTTTACGATACCACGTTAGATGGCGGCATATATGTATGGCATGTGAATGTGACCATGGCCAACACACCGGTGAAGGGGAAACATTCAATATGTATGATGATGATTCCCTGCAAAGGAACAACATGAAGGACTGCTTACAAAAAAAAAAATAAGATTCAATACAAGTTAAATGGCAGTGTCTCTGAAAAAACATGACAGTGACACGTACACTAACTTACCATTGTTGGTATCAATACACACAAATAGGGCAGCATGTTTCAGTCAACGCAGCAGAATAATTTTCCAGAACATCAAATTATCGATCAACCCATGGTCATCTGTGGCTATCATCATTTAGAACGCACTGTACATCAGCAGCTGCAGAAAACAGCAAGACAATAACAGTAGCAGCAGGTGCCAGCAAGCCATTTTTATGGTTGTGGGTGGAGCCTACTGCCATTTTGGCATGTCTTCCCTTAAAATGGCCGATCGTGGCACCTTCCATTAGACTTTTGGAAGTATACTTCTGAAAGTCCAATGGAGCTTGAAACACTCTGCCACAATCTGACACTATGGAGTAACAGCCACACTATTTTGGCTGTTACTTCAGCATTCCAGGGCAAGAACTGCACATGCGTGACTTGCACGCATGCACAGGTCTGCTGGAGCTGCCATCTTGTGAATGGCAGAATGCAATTCACCGCAACTATGCATGCGTGAGTGTCACACATATGCAATTGTGTCTCTGCCACCATCTTTCAGATGGCTCTCCTCCTTCACCTTCAACCTCCCACTGTTCCTGTCCCCCCCACTCCTTCCCAGCACTGACAGCAAATAAAACCCTCCCACTCCCTCCCACTGCTGCTGCTGTCCTCCCCATTCCCTCCATTCCCTGTTCCTGTGCTAGCATCGGGGTGCCCAATCCTCATGTCACCATCACGTACTCCCCCAAACTCATGTGGCATACTGGTAGCCCACCCCAGTGTGCACAAATTTATGTTTTATTTCTTTTTTTTTTCCCATGCCAACATCGGGGTGTCCAATCCCCATGTCAACATCATGTATACCCCAACTCATGTGGCACACTGGGAGCCCACCCCAGTGTGCCCAAATTTATGCTTCTTTTTCTTTTTTCCCTGTAAATAAAGAAAACCATCCACACACATCTTTTTTTACCTGTAAAAAAGAAAATGGTCCCTCGTCATCGCCCCAATCCCCCTTCCCCATCCCTACCCTCCCGCTGAGCACTCACCTCCCACCCCCTCTATACCCCACACTTACCTCCAGAGGTTGGCGCTGTCATCTTCTCTGGACCGGGACATGTCTGTACTCTTCAAAGCTGAACTGCAAACTGAAGAATCAAAGGTAAGCATGGTATAATGGTAGTCAATGGGGTTTTCAACTTATTTTGATATATCAGCCATATTTAGGAAAGTTTGCCCCACATTTTCAACATGGGGTTCTTGGGACTCCACTTCATGAACACTGTCTCTGTCAATTTGTTACTCGGTCCCGAAAGGTGATTTAGTGGTTACTGCGTGGAATCACCTTTCAGGACCAATTAACAAAATGACAGTGCCACTGTTCATGAAGAGGGGTCCCAAAAAGTCCATGTTGTAAAATTGGTGAAAAAATTCCAAAAAATGACTGCATTACGAGCATGCATTGTACAGTTTCTACGTATGCTCCTAACTTCATCAATTTTTAATATTTTCACTCCAGATTTTCAACATTGCCATTTTTGCACACCTCCCTAATAACAGTACAGCTGTCATTTTTCACGTCCTGCCTGAAATGTGTTTTATTTATTTATTTCTTTATTTGATAATCGGTTTACAGACCTTTGAGTCATAGACTCATTTACAAAGGCACCTCGTTAAAAGAGCAATATATCACAGCAAACAAAACAGTACAGTACATAACGCTTAGATTAAAAAACAATCAGTGCTACAGGCATTCACTGGTGGTACACACTTGGTAATAAGTAGATCACAGTAATCATAATATAGGTACATGAGTACCACGTCAGGTAGCAACCAGAGATATTTTATTACATTAGTCAGCAGATGTTGCCTGAGACCCCAGGTATATACGGCAAAAGTAGACAGGGCAGACCCAGCCTTGGTGTGAGGGTAAGGGGCAGGTGGGGGATTATGTGCAGTTGCAGCAGCGAGTGCTTGTCAGATGGCTTCTGAGGGAGACCTTGAAAGGACCAAGCTTAGTGGAGTCAGCTATGCTGGCTGAGAAGGAATTGAACCAGGAGGGAACCCAATAGCAGAATGATCTCTGGACCATAGAGGTCCTTACCCTGGAGACAATAAGGGAGGTTTTGACAGTGCTGCAGGTGGAGACTGAGGGGAGACATGCTGCAGGGAGGTGGTGACCCCATGGGGGGGAGAACCCTAGCAGGGTGTTTTTTACAAGAAGGCAGGTTTGGAAGTGGAGTCTTTCTCCAAGGTTGAGCAAGTTGGTGGTGGAGTACAGCAGGCACATATGGGTGCACCTAGGGGCTCCCAGCATTAGCATGCAGGCTTTGTTTATAGAGAGCTGGATTCTCGCAGGCGCAGTGTTGTCAGCTGCAGCATAGGTGGGCAGACCATAGTCAATTAGCGACAAGACAGAGGAGGTCATTGCCAATCTAAGGGCCTCTTGTGATAGGCAGTCACTATGGTGGTATAACAGTCCATTCCTGACATTGGTGGCAGCAGAAAGGGCATTGATATGGGAATGGAAGGAGAGTGCCAAATCAAAGGTAATGCCCAGATACTTGTAGGAGGAAACCCGCTCAATGGGATTTAGCGTGCTAGGCAGTATCACGAGAGGGGCACCTCTGGCTTTGCTTTGGTGATGCAAGAAGAGCATAGCTTTGGTCTTTTTTAGGTTCAAGACTAGCATTTGTGATGTGAACCAATGCTCATCTCTATCAAAAGCTTGTTGGAGGGTGGCCTGGAGTGTGTTGGGGTTGGGTCAGCAGCGAAGAGCACAGCGTCATCTGCATAGAGGAAGATCTTGCTTGGGCAGGCCAAGGGGAGGGAGTTGAGGTATAGACTGAAGAGGAGAGGGCCTAAAATGGAGCCCTTGGGAACCCCAGAGTGGACAGGTCATGTGTCAGATAGGGTGCTATTGATTTTTACACACTGAGTTCTGCCAGAGAGGTAGCTGGTGAACCATGCAAGGGGGACAGGGGAGAAACCAAGGCATCTGAGGGAGTCAAGCAGGAGAGGATGGAAAACCATGTCAAAGGCCTTGGATAGGTCAATGAACATGGCACCGGCAGGACTTCCGGCATCAAGAGCAGAGTGCAGAAAGTTGGAGAATTCAAGTAGCGCAGTTGTGGTGCTGTGACCTTCATTAAAGCAATGCTGTTCAGGGCACAGGATATTGTGCATGGCCAGGTATTCGGCAAGCTGGTTGGCAACTACTTTTTCAAGGGACTTAAGAGTGGGGGGAGGATGGAGATAGGTCGATAGTTACCTGGAGTCGCTCGATCTCCACTCATTAGGATGGGAGTGATGATGACAGTTTTCCATGTGATGGGGAACTGCCCCAGGCACAGAGCGGTTGAGCAGCTTGGTAAGTGGGACCAGGATTGCATCCAATGTCAGATGAAGTAGCCTAGTGTCCAGTAGGTCAGTGTCGGGGTTGTTACTGCTAACGGCTTTTTGTAGAAGGGGTCTAGCCTCCAACGGGGAGATGGTACGTTGGTAGAAAGGAGGTCTCTGGAGAGTGGGCAGGGGTGCTACTGGGATGGGGTCAAAGAAGTTACTGGGCAGGACTGAACTGAGGTCTGAGAAAGTGTGGTTTAGGCAGTCTGCAATGTCAGGGGGTCAGAGCAGACAGTTCCATTAAAGGAGAGTTGAGAGGGGGGTGAGGATTGGGATTTCCCTTTCAGCTCCTTTACATTATCCCAAAAGTTTCTAGCCGACCCCCAGGAGGAGACAAGAACGGATTGGTAGTACTGGGCTTTGGCCTGTTGAATGGCCCAAGTACACTTTTTGAGCTCAGCGTTGTATGCTTGCCTGTCAGCTGGCTTGCCAGATTCCTTGGCAATGTGCCATAGGTTGTCTCTCATTTTAAGTTTGTAAGGAGGGAGGGAGTAACCCAGGGCATGTTTTGCTTTTTAGTGCAATTTCTAGCGAATGTGGCATAGAGGTCACAGGCAGTGTTAAAAGTGTGAGTGAAAAAATCCAATGCTTCATCTATGGAGGGTGCAAGCCTGATTGGGGACCACACCTGTGGCACAGAATGGTGCGGTCGCTCTGCAAAATCACCTTTCTGGACAAGTGAACAAATGACAGTGGCACGCTTCATGAGGTGGGGTTCCAAAAGGGCCATGTTAAAAATCTGGTGAAACAACTCCAAAAAATGGCAGAGTTACATCTGGGCATTCAAAATTTTCTACGCATACTTTGCTCATTTGGCAGTTCGCCACAGCCATATCTGCTCTGGCTAGAGCTTGTCTCACTTGGGACAGTTATGCAGAGTTCCGGCTATAGGTGCATGCTTTTAGCAGCGCATCAAGAAGTACTTGTGACTTTTCTGAGCAGTTTCTCATGTGATTATTATTCACCGGGACTTTTCATGACATTTAAATAGCAGCAGCAGCAGGTGCTACAAGCCATTTTCTCACTTGGGACACTTATGCAGAGTTCCGGCTGTAGGTGCACGCTTTTAACAGTGTGTCAAGAAATACTTGTGACTTTTCTGAACAGTTTCTCATGTGATTAATCTCTATCGGGACACTGTTACTGCATGCTGAATGATGTAGCAAGATAGCAATATAAGCATGCTACATTCACATAATATAGGAATTTTGGGGGGATTGTAATTGTGTTTGATATTAGGATATTTTGATTGTAATTGTGGGTGTGCTAAGAAAATGTAATGCAGTCAGCAGTAACAAAAAAGTAATATAGCATGACAAGTACAGCAGCAGTGCAATAATCAGGTGATACTTTTTACCTATACTTCTGTATTCTATTTTCAATTGGTACTTAGCTACTGACCAGGATTCTCACAGTACCCCCCCCCACCCCAGGTTTAACATTTCCCCAGATCTAAGAATAGGGAGTAAGAATGCTATAACCCACGACAGACCAGGGGTGTATTGGGACATTAATTCATGCCCCTGGTGCATTGTGAATGAGGCACGAGGGCTTGCCCGAGTGACTTCAACCAGCTGGGAAGTGCATTAATGCCTTGATATACCCATGTGGGTTATCGCACTTATAAAACGGGCTAGCTAACTGTAAAAAGCAAAAAATCAAAAGCTTTTTATAATCAGCATTCTAACTGTTAGTCTACAGGGGCATTAATGAATGGTCAGGTGGCACTTTCTGCCCAGTGGCAAGTCATCATTTGACCTTTCATTAATGCCCATTTTATAATGCAGAATCAAATTAATTGTGGACAGAAGGGTATCATACAAGTCAGCAGATAAGGGACAATTGAAAATGGAATAAAACAGTATAGGTCTAAATTGTTACCATATTATTGCACTGCTGCTTTAACACAAAACAACAGGAAGAAAACATTAATGCGAAAAAAAATTACATACTTTTTCTGTATGTAAAAAAATTATTAAGTAGGAAAAGAAAGAAAGCACAGGACAGGATTTTTTTGTTTGTTTTTTCGTTTTATAATTTTTTTGGGTGTGTTTTCAATATTTTTTTGGGGGGAGAAAGTGAGAAAAAATAAAGACAGAATACACAATACATGTTAAGAAAGAAAACAAAGAGACTACTGGGCCTGGTTCTGAGTCTGACCAATTAGTAATGATTTGCAATTGCTGACCCTCCATTCAGTCCAACTGCTGGCATATTGTGTCACAACATTACCTAGATGGTCAACCTTACTTCACAGAATGGCATGATTGCCCTGTATGGCTGGAATTTCAGAAGGGTAGCGCCCGTATGCAGCTGCGGGAGCCACCAATTGTTCAACACTCTCCCTTCTGCTGTGCTTTGGACACTGTGTAGGCTGATGCCATGCTGCCACCTCTTGCACTGCACCCTCCACAGCAGGAGTGGTTGCTGCTAGTTCAACCACCTTGGCCTCCCACTCTGCATGGTGGTGCACAGTCAGGTGTGTTCTCTGGCTACCTGTTTCCAAATGGGTTCCCTTGCAACCATGATGCACCATCATACTGCAGATCATGCATCTCACCACAGTTGGGTCACCTGGCAGTGTGGTAAAAAAACACCATACTGCTGAGCTATATGGAGGACCAGGCACAAGCAGTAGGGGTGCCCCAGATGTACTAGACTGCACTGCAGTTGGGGGGGACAAGCTGCTGCTGCTACTGTTCTTCTTGCTGCTGTTGTTGTTCCTGCTGCTGTTACTGTTCTTGCTGCTGCTGCTGCTGTTGCTGTTCCTGCTGCTGTTATTGTTGCTCCTTGGCATGCAGTGGTGGGTCTGTACTAGCCACCGGTGCTGCTTGGCTGGAACCACTAACATCCAAAGCAGCAGTTACTGCTGCTGATGCTTCTGGAACATCAGTTTCACTGCTAGTGAAAATGACATTTTCAGGGAGGGGAGCACTGGATGGGAACAAGTTCCCACGGTTGAGGCGAATAGTTTGCCTCACACTGCCACACATCCTTGGGCCACGACTCCCAGCACGAACCCCACCTTTAGGAAATAAAAATGAATAGACTTATTAAGAAGTAAACAAAAAAGAAAACAGAGTAACAGAATCAGATACAAAAATCAAAAAGGGCACTAGGATGAAAGGTTTAAAATAAAGTCAGGATGATGACAAAAAAAAGGATCAAAAGCACTAAACTTCTCTCAAAACTACTACTCTTCCACACACAGAGACACACTGACAAGTTCATAACGCAAAGTCCATCACATAGAAACATAGAACATAGAAACACAGAAACATAGACTTTGACGGCAGATAAGGACTGCTTGGCCTATCTAGTCTGCCCATTTCCCTACCTACAGGATAGGCCGCAGATCCTAGTTAACAAACAGCCTATTTCTTCCTACCCCCCAAAATAATTGCCTTATGTCTGTCCCATGCATTCTTGAATTCTCCCACAGTTTTAGACCCCACAACCTCCTCAGGAAGGCTGTTCCATGCATCCACTACCCTCTCTGTGAAATAATACTTCCTCACATTTCCCCTGAACCGCCCCCCTCTATCTTTAAATTGTGTCCCCTTGCTCTTGCATGTCTCGTTTTCTGAAAAATGCTACCCTCTTGGACTTTGTTGATTCCACTGAGGTGCTTAAAAGTTTCTATCATGTCCCCCCTCTCCCTTCTTTCCTCAAGGGTATACATATTGAGCTCCTTTAGTCTCTCCTCTTGCAGACCATGCACCATTTTAGTTGCCCTCCTCTGGACTGCCTCTATCCTGTCTATGTCCTTGCGGAGATGGGGTCTCCAGAACTGGACGCAGTACTCCAGATGGGGTCTCACCAACTGTCTGTACAGAGGGATAACAACTTCCTGTTTTCTGCTGCTGATGCCTCTCCCTATGCATCCCAGTATACCCCCAGCCCTCCCTACTGCCTTCTCACATTGCTTGCTAACCTTAAGGTCATCTGATATGATTACCCCCAGGTCCCTGTCCTCTTTTGTTGTTGTTACTACCTCCCCCATTGTGTATTCTTCCCCTGGGTTCTTGTTTCCCAGGTGCATTATTTTGTACTTTGCATTGAATCCTAGCTGCCATACTTCTGACCATTCTTCCAACCTTGCCAAGTCCCTTCTCATCCTTTCCATGCCTCCTTGTGTATCAACCCTGTTGCAGATCTTTGTGTCATCTGTAAAGAGGCATACTTTTCCTTCCAGTCCCTCTGCAATGTCACTGATGAAGACATTAAAAAGGACTGGACCCAATACTGAACCCTGGGGTACCCCAGTAGTAACCCCTCTTTCTTCAGAGTGGACTCCATTTACAATTACCTTCTGTGTCCTGTTGTTCAGCCAATGTTGTACCCAGGCTACCACCCTGGGACCCACTCCCAGGCTGGTTAATCTGACTATTAATCTTTTGTGTGGGACTGTGTCAAATGCCTTGCTAAAGTCTAGGTAGGCCATGTCCACAGCCCCTCCCTGGTCTACTACTTTGGTCACCCAGTCAAAGAAATCTATTAGATTCATCTGACATGACCTTCCGCTGTGAACCCATGCTGCCTTGGGTCCTGTGCCCAACTGGCCTCTAGGTACTCAACTATTCTTTCCTTCAGAAGTGACTCCATCACTTTCCCTACCACAGAGGTCAAACTGACAGGTCTGTAGTTTCCTACCTCTGTCTTGGTCCCACTTTTGTGAAGGGGAATCACATCCACCTTCCTCCAGTCCTCGGTACCACACCATCCTCCCATGATTTATCAAAAGAGTAGCCAGTGGTTTCACTAGTTCCCTTAATTCTTTTAGAATTCTGGGGTGAATTCCATCAGGCCCCATTGCTTTGTCCACCTTCAGTTTTAGGAGTTCTTGCAGAACCCTTTCTTCTGTGAAAGGACTGGGATCGACCCCTATTAAGAGTGCTTCTGTTAATTGGATTAGGCACTTCCTTCCTCTTTGTGAATACTGAGAAGAAATATTCGTCAGTATCCCTACTTTTTCACTGTCCCCTCTGTCCACCCACCTCTCATTCTATTCAGCCTCACTATCCCTCCTCTGTCTTTTCTACGCTCGATGTACCTATAAAAGGTTTTATCCCTTCTTAACTGAGTTGGCTATCTTTTCCTCATTTTGAGCCTTTGCTATTCTGACTTCCTCCCTGCTTCCTTCTGCCTTAACTGGTACAGCTCTGTTCTGCTCCTTCTGTGTTTCCTTATACTCCGGAATGCTATCTTTTCTTCCTTACTTTACAGCCACCTCTTTTGAGAACCATAGTGGCTTTTTCTTTCATTTTGATTTGTTTATTTGCTTCACACAAAGGCTTGTTGCCTCTGTGATGGCAGTTTTGATGATTCCCCATTGTTGCTCCACACCTCCTTCTAGCCTGTTTGCTAGTGCTTTTCTGAGGCACTCTCCCATCTTGCCAAAGTCAGCCATCCTGAAGTCCAGTACTCTCACTTTTGTATGGCTTGACTCTGTAGCTGAGTTTATCATGAACCACACTGTTTGATGGTCACTTGTTCCCAGATGGCAACCCACTTCTAGATCTGAGATCCTCTCACTGCCCCCATTTGAGAGTACGAGGTCTAAGATTGCTCCCTCATGAGTGGGTTCCGAAACTAGCTGTCTGAGGCCTGCCACCTGTAGGGCATCAAGAATGGCCCTGCTCCTGGATGTGGCTGCAGCTGCATTCCACCATTTCATGGAAACTTCACATAATTATACACAAATTAAAAGTTATGCACTTTGCATTAACTTCACTGGCATAGTAAAACTTCACTGCATCTCTAACAACAACATGTTTTTGTTGCCAAGTTGTTTTTTTATTTTACAGATCTCCAGGTTAGAGGGGTTGGCAGTATAGCCTAAAGGTTAGAGTAATGAGCTGTGAATGAGCTTGGTACATCCAGCAGACCTGGGTTTGATTCCCACAACCTTCACTTGCATGATGTATGACTCTTAGGAAGTCACTTAACCACCTCTGTGCTCCCGGGTCACCCCTGAAAACAGGCACTTGTGTCTAGCAGGCCTTACCCGGTAACCAAAAGAATAAAATAAATGAATAAATAGTTCAGGATAGACCTTCTGGTTTGACTGTTCGTATAACGTGCCCTCTGCACTTCCCACTTGTCAGATCTCAGGTATTAAGTAGCATGGCAATATGGCTGACTTGGTATTAGATAGCATGGCAATATGGCTGACTTGAATATTATATTCTGTAACATCTGTGGGATCCTTAGTCTCATCAAGCAGGCCCAAATCCTTCAAGAACTTAATAGAAAAGGGTCACTGTTGCATTTTTGTAGGCAACTCACCTGTCGCTCATGAAGTATCTCAAACTCCAGAGAGGTTGGGTGAGTGAGGTATACGCCTTCCATTTCAAATCCCAACCCCACAGATGTGGGGTTGCAATTTTAGTTTGGAGGAACTTCCCTTTACAAGTTTCTAAAGAGGACACAGATCCAGAGGGCAGATGCATCAGAGTGAGGGGGTGAATACCAAGGCCCGCCCTGTGTATTTCTTAATTTGGATTACCTAATTATGAGCCAGACCATCTGGCCTTCATAATAAAGGTAATTTGGGACACAATGTCAGACCCGCAAATGTTTGTTATCATAGTGGATGATTTTAATGATGTACTTAATTCACTGGTGGGCAGGCTGGGTCTAGGTGGGCAGCTGCAGCTCAGGACAGGGAAGTTAATTAACAGACTGTACTCAAGGCAGGTCTTCTTGAGATTTTGAGATTTATGCTCCTTAAGGGGCAAGACTATACTTATTATTCACCAAGGCATAAACAATACTCCCATATTGATTACTTTTTGCTTTTGTCCTTGCGTGTTGTTATATAGAATCCATTACAATATTGGACCATTGTCCAGTGGTTCTGCAGCTGTCCTCCATCACAGTCCTGAATAAGACATTATAGTGCATGAAAGCTTGTTAAACAAAACAGAGTTTCAAGAGTTGGTGAAGCAAAAAATAGAAGAATATCTGTGGGTGAATAGGATCCCAGATACTACTCACTTTATTAGATGGGGCACCCTTAAGAGCTTTCTCCAAGGGGAAATAATAAAATATTCAGCACATCTGAAACAGAAGAAAACATAAGAAAGTTTAGCATTACAGAACAAAATTCTCAAACTAGAATTCCAGTACAAAACAGAGCTAAATGATTTGGTTAAAGAAAATGTGAAGTCTAAATGGAGGCAACTTTCCCAAATGTTGGATGCACAAATTGAGGACCTACTATGCTACTCACAGCAGAGATATTTCAAACTAGGTTTACTCGGTTGAAAAGGACATAAGAAGGGTCTAGGACCATCAAGAATGCCCCCACAAAAGTGGGTCATAGTTACACCAACATATGCTTATTATAATAGTATTCATCAAGTGCTGTTTTAAATCTATTAAAGTTGTTACTAGCAACTATATGCAATAGTAGTCTATTCCAAGTTTTGGTAGTTCTTACAGTGTAATAATTGTCTCTTTCGTTAGTTCTGGCATGGGGTACCACTAACTTGTTATTGTGGGAGCTCATGTTACTTCTGGTAGTACTGTAGTGCTCATAAGAGCTTGTGAATGTAAGATGTATAAGAGCAATACATCTTCTCTTTAGCATCTGGATTGGAGGGAGTGAAATCCTGCTGCAATTAATCTGTCAGGATATGTCTTATTCTTAAGTCTAGGGATAATTTTGTAATGGATCTTTGGACTTTTTCCACACTATTAACATCCTTAACAAGGTAAGGAGACCAGACCTGTGACACATAGTCAAGATGGGTGTGAACATAAGTTCAATACAGGGGAATGAAACATTGCTCAGTGAACATAACTTTGATACAAGGGAATGATACATTGCTCAGGGAACATAACAGATACAGGGGAATCATACATTGCTCAGTGAACATAACTTTGATACAGGGGAATGATTCATTGCTCAAGGAACATAACTTAGACACAGGGGAATGATACATTGCTCAGTGAACATAACTTCGATACAGGGGAATGATTCATTGCTCAGTGAACATAACTTCGATACAGGAGAATGATACATTGCTCAGTGAACATAACTGTGATGCAGAGGAATGATACATTGCTCACTGAACATATCTTTGATACAGGGGAATGATATATTGCTCAGTGAACATAACTGTGATACAGGAGAATGATACATTTCTCAGTGAACATAACTGTGATGCAGAGGAATGATACATTGCTCACTGAACATATCTTTGATACAGGGGAATGATATATTGCTCAGTGAACATAACTGTGATACAGGGGAATGATACACTGCTCACTGAACATATCTTCGATACAGGGGAATGATACATTGCTCAGTGAACATAACTGCGATACAGGAGAAAGATACATTGCTCAGTGAACATAGCTTCGATACAGGGGAATGATACATTGCTCAGTGAACATAACTTCGATACAGGGGAATGATACATTGCTCATTGTAACATGGCATGAATTGTGCACCTCTGAGGGAGCAAGCCGATAGGGCTAGGGCGGTCACGAGACGGCAGCTGAAGTGGGTATTAACGCAGCATATATGCCGTGCCCGCTTCGGCAGTACCGCAACCAGCCAGACCCCCAGCCTAGCAGCACTGGGTCCTGCGCGGAAGGGAGAGGAAGAGCGGCGGTCCGGGACCCCACTAGCAGTCTGAGGCAGGAAAGGCAGACGGGGGGACGAGAACTCGTGGCACACTGTGCATGACTGTGTAGCTGGCAAGGGTGAGAGGCAGTACAAAACAGGGTGGTCTGCTTTCGTTTGGCAGGAGGGGTGGCGAGGGAGGAGTGGGTGAACGAGGGAAGCGTGGAAGCCGAACAGTGCGACGATGTGCAGGCAGATGGAAGGGGGGAGAAGCAGGTGCGTACAGGAGGGATAGGCTACACAGCCCCAGAGTGAGACTCCATGCAGGCAAGCGGTGCATCATCAGAGGACCCTGAGAGAGGGAACGGGAAGTGAGGGAGCCTGCATGCAAATTTGTGAGCGGGTGCACAGCGCGGCGACGGAGGCGCTTTCCGGAGACATCCAACCAGTGCTACCGGAGAAACAGGCTGACACATTGGGACAACTGCTGCACGAGCCTGCGAGCCGCTCTAGTCCCTATTAGTACAGGTACATAGTGTGTACAGCGCATCAGCATCGTAATGCCATTCTCTCAGAGATTTGTAAGTGCACGCTACAGTGCACAGATCTCCCACTCCCCTGTTATGTAGTGGTACAGAGGCAAAATGGGCCCTGGTGACTGTCTCTGCCGGGCGGCCCATACAGAGCATTAAGCCATTCTCGGTGGGTTTCTAATGCGATTGATGCATGGGGGGTGGTAGCCTCGGCCCTGGACCTTGGGCACGCACCGCCCCTCCCATGCATCAATCCAGCATTAGAGCACACCTCCGTCGTGGCTTAATGCCTACGTAAACATAACTTCAATATGGAGGATGATACATTGGTCAGTGAACATAATTTCGATTCAGGGGAATGACACATTGCTCAGTTCTTGTAATAAATGAGCATTTGATCCTAGTAATCATTCCCATTGCCTTTTTTGAAACAGCTGTGCAGTGATTTGATGGAGTTAATTTATTATTAATTAGTACCCCTAGATCACATTCTAAGTTAGATGTTTTAAGTATGGTTTGATTAAGGATATAAGAATAATAACCAAAATGTATGACAACGCATTTGATAGAATTAAAGGTCATACCATTTTTTATTGCCCATGTTTCTAGTTACCCTAGCTCTTCAACTAATGAGAAGTGTTGTGATATCATTTTTACTGGGCCTCCTAACTTGATGTCGTCCGCAAACTTTACTGTGCTGTTTTTCAGTGCTCTATCCATATCCATTATAAATAGGTTAAATATTGTTGGGCCCAGTACAGATCCCTGAGGCACACCACTGGTAACCACTCTCTACTTAGACAAAGTATTGTTAATGCGAACAGGCTGTGATCACTTAGCCAACTGTGTATCCATTTAACCAAACAATGGCTGATGCCAAGTTCTAATATCTTCAAACATTAAAATAGAGTAGGAAAACTCCTAGCATGGCAGCAATGCAAAGAGGCAGCAAATAGGCCAGTCCCTAAAATCCACCTCCCACATGGAGGTCCTGTCACCACACAACCCCCAACATATACAGAAAGCCTTCATGTAGTTTTATTGAGATCTGTACAGGGTAGTGCGGCCACCTGACCATTCACAAAAATTAAATACTTTCTTAAATTCAATTCATATACCCCAATTATCACAGGAGGATAGAGATGTATTAGATGTCCTGATATCACCAGCAGAGGTGATGACCAAAATCAAAACCTTGAAAAATGAATAATACCTCAGGACAGACAGCTTTCCCATAGAATTTTATAACTTTTGCACTACACAAATTCGACCATTGTTGATGGAGGCCTTTAATGAGGTGCTTAGGGAAGGCGGCAAGATTCCACTTCTTGGAACCAAGTGCAAATATTGGTTTTGCTGAAATCTGACAATTATCTGGAGTTCTGTGAGTCATATAGACCCATTTCTCTCATAGTAGATCTTAAACTCTTCACAGGTGTCCTCGCAGATACTGTAGGCTACAAAAGTGCATGGTCTCCATTATCCACCATAATCAGACTGGCTTCATTACAGGGAGGTTACTGCAGGATAATATCTGAAGATTATTAAATGTTAGGCCCAGAAGAAACAGAAGGCATTTCAGATTGCCATCAGTATGGATGCAGAAAAGGCCTTTGACAAGGGGGACTGGGACTTTTTGACAGCAACCTGGAGAGGTCTGCTCTGGCTCCCTGCTTCATATTAGCCATCACATCTCTGTACAAAAATGCTGAAGCAATGGTAAAGGTCAATGGACACTGTTCAGAAAGACTTGGCCTGAGTAGGGGCACTCAACAGGGATTCCCCTTTCTCCACTTCTGTTTTTCCTAACTCTAGAACTGTTGAAGATAGCTATATGGATAGACCCACATATTAAGGGGGTCATGGCAGTGGGATAGAGCAGAAATGAACACTTTATGCTGATGATTTCCTTTTCTTCCTGGGTGAACCTGTTTCCTCGCTCCCCTACCTACTTCAGAAGCTAGCTGATTTGGGTGAAACTGCAGGCTATGAGGCCCCATTTTCAAAAGATTTGAGCAGTGCAACTCAAGTTGCACCATTCAAACCTGGATATGCACCAGCTGTTGAGGGAGTACCCATATTCAAAGGGCACGGATGCACGGCACAGCCCTGACCGTGCCAATGCTCACAACATTGTTCTGTGCCTATGCAAATGAGGGGTCCCCCATGCATATGTGGTGCAGCACAATATTGAAACATTTCAGAAGCACAAATTGGCCCTGGCAGTGGTGCAGATTTACACTTCTGAAACCCTGCCCTAATCAGTGCGCAGCCTGTCTCTGCACTGGTAAGGGCAGGAACCCCAGTAGTGCAGCCGTCCCTCCCCAGCCCCCACCACTGTTATAATAAAACAATCCCCCCCAATCCCGTTGCCCTGGTAGCCTAGTGGTCTCCCCTCTCCGTACCCAATCAATGTAGAAATAATACTAAACCCACCTATTCCCCTTGCCCTTGTAGTCTAGTGGTCCCCCCTCCCCAGTCCAGATGAGTGTAGTAATAAAAGTAAATCCAGCTGTTCCCCTTGCCCTGGTAGTTTAGTGGTCCCTCCCTCCCCAGCCCTGATCGCTATGTTAATAAACCTAAACTGTTCCATTCCCCTTACCCAGGTAGTCCAGTGCTACCCCCTCCCCAGCCCCAATTGATATGGTAATAACACAAAACTCTCCCATTTCCCTTTCCCTGGTAGTCCAGTGATACCCCCTTCCCAGCCCCAGTCAATGTATTAAAAAAAAGGAAAGCTCCTGTTCCCATTTCTCTGGTAGTAAAGTGCTTCCCACTTCCCTAACCCCCAGTCAGTATACAAATGACAGTAGCCCCATCCCTGGTAGTCAAGTGGTCCCCCCAACCCCATTAGTCTAGCGGGTTCCCTCTCCATGACCTGACAACCAATGGGAGTGTACTGTTTACTGTACATGCTTCCATACTGTCCAGTTGGTGGCTGGCTGTGGCAGTGTAGGTGGGCTGTGCCAGCTGTCAGCTCCAGTTGGGTGGGGGGGAGCAGAGTGGTGGGTCACTGATTAATAGAGTGGGGGGCCACTTGACTACCAGGGATGGGGTCGCTGTCATTTGTATATGGATCAGGGCTTGGGAGGGGGGAACCACTAGACTACCAGGAAAATGGGAATGGAAGCATTTATTTTTTATCAATACATCAATCGGGGCTGGGGAAGGGGGTTACCGGGACAAGGGAATCAGAGAGGTTTGGTTTATTAACATAGCAATCCAGGCTAGGGAGGGGTGCAAATGGACTACCAGGACAAGGGGAACAGGAGGGGTTTGTTTTATCAACATAGTGATCAGAGCTGTGGAGAGGTTACATTGGACTACCAGGGCAAGGGGAATGGATGGATTTATTTTTATTTCTGCATTGGTCAGGAGAAATACAAACACCCCAAATCCTGTAAGAGGAACCCTCTCTTTCTCTCTCTCATTCAACATGAAGAATCATTTTCTCCACCAGAGCTAGATCTAGGATATGCGTATTGGGAAGGGAAGAGATTAATGAGGTTTGCTCAATGTCTGGAAGTGGAGGGTGTCTCTCGTATAACATAAACCAGGACCATTTTTAGGTACCTACAAACTCCTCATTTTTATACAATCCTTTAATACATTTTCAAAACTACAAAGGCCCTCACAGATATAGAAACTTTCTTTTTTGTGATCTAGTAATCCTCAGTGCCAAAATTTCCTACCCAGTCAGAACAGTGCTTCCTGAACAGCACATGTGAGGAAAGCACTGAAAAAAGAGGAGAACAAGGACAGTGACAGGGGTAGAACAGCGAATGGCAGTTACAGCTACTGTACCCCTGTAGCTGTCACATCATGGGGAGTGACTGGAGGACATAAAGAAGAGCTGGAGAAAGTTGATGGCCAGCTGAGCTGCTCTTGTGGTGGGGAGGGCTAAAGCATAGAGCAGCTCCACCAGTGTAGTTCTGGAGACCAGGATTCTCACAGCCCCCCCCAGGTTTCACATTTCCCCCGAAATCCAACTCTCCTCGGAGCTGATTATTTTAGTTGGGTGAGGGATGGCTCTGCCCTCTGCAAAAACATAAATTCAGTATTTTGTTTTGTATCCTTGGTAATGATCCTCAGTGTGTGTGTGGACCGCTACCATGTGGATGTGTGAGTTTTCGATGGGCACTGTTGTTACAGGCACTTTTGTTGCTGTATTGTTCTGGGCAGCTCTGTTGTTGTGCTCATGGTTTAAATCTAGTGCTCCAAAATTTGACATGTGTCAGACCTCTACAGGATTTTAACAGTTGAAGTTTGGCCTCCACTGGAAGTTATTAAGGTAAAGTAAGAGCAGGAGGATGGGCTTCTATTCCACGTAAGGAATGGGAAGTGAGAATACAGAGAGGGTGGACCCGGTGAAACGCACCATGGTTTTACAACACCTAAAATCCTTAAAGATGGATATCACCTTGATACAAGAAATGCACTTCACAGATCAAAATATACACTAGCTAGCTTACACAACCAGGGTGGGTCAAATGTTCCACAGCCCAGCCTCTTTGAAGTCAAGAGGGGGTAGCTGTACTGCTCCACCAAGCACTACCCTGGAAGTTTGAGGCAGCTCAATCTGATTCCCATGACAGGTGGATTGTAGTCTGTTTCTCATTCCTGGGTGGGCAAGTTATTAATGCAAATATCTATGCCCCAAACTGTGACAATGACAGATTTGTTCCCCCAGATTCATCAGGCCATTTCCAATATTAAGATGATACCACCCCACTCCCTCTGCTTCTGAGTGGGGATTTCAGCTTGGTTCCAGACCAGTACTTGGACACATCTCAGGTCACCTCTGACACCCACCCGAAGGCCAATGCTGCCTTCAAGACCCTTATGGTGGAATGGGGCATATCGGATGTGTGGAAGTGGGACCACCCGGATAAGAGAGACTACTAATGTTTCTCACCATGCACGGTGCATATAGTCACCTAGATTTTTGGTTAGTAGATAGTGCAGCCTCACCAGGCGTTCATAACCCTTTGATTAAGTCCATACTTATTTCAGACCATACTCCAGTAGGGATCCCCTATTCTCCTTCAGGTGTTCAGTGTAAATCACCCTGCTGAAGATGCAACCCCCTCTCCTTATGGATCCCAAATTCTGCACCTGGATTACTTCTGAGGTGGACCCATTGTTTAAAATCAACAGGACAGGGAAGGTAGCCCCAGGGATAGTGTGGGAAGCATTTAAGACCTTCCTCCAGGGTTGGATTATATCATATTCAGCTGGACAAACTAGAGAGAGAGTCAGTCAGCTCGGTCAATTCTAGCAAGACCTAAAAAGTAAAGAAGTGGTAAAGAAGTGCACTTTAAGTCATCCAAGCAACCATTGCCAGATCTTCGTAGTGGGGCTTAAATATAAGATTAAAGTAATTCTGCAGCACATAACTGATTGGCAAATGTTGCCCACCAAATACAATTTCTGGGAGTCAGGCCAAAAAAGTGGCAAACTATTATCCTACAAACTACTCAAATAAAAAGCTGCTTCCCAAATTCAGGCCCTCTGGAATGCCAAAGGGGAGATTGTTACAGCCCCAGAAGGTAATAATGAAGTTATGTGGCAATATTATGTGTAGCTTTACTCTTCACAGTTCTCAGGACCCCCAGGTTCGTTCCCCTTACAATCCTTCCTAGAACACACCCCAGTGCCCCAGCTACCTCCAGAACTCCAACATGACCTGGAGTCACCTTTTACAGTCAGGGAGCTCACAACAGTCCTGAAGCAACTTTTTAAAGGAAAGCCCCTGGAGCTGATGGCATGATAGTGGACTTTTACTAGTTCAAGCTTCATATAGTAATTTTCCCCCCCTTCTTGAAGCCCTGCAGGAGCCTAGATCATGCATCACTCTCCCCCCACCATGAAAGAGGCCATAATCACCCTCTTACCAAAACAGTCATTGCACCCCCTAGATTGTGCCAACTTCAGGCAGATTTCCCTAATTTCTACTGATACTAAAATTGTTGCTAAGGCCCCGGCCAACAGGGTAGAGAAGGTCCTTCCATCAATCATACACCCCTCACAAGCTGGGTTCTGGAAAGGCAAAACTGGGGCTGATAACATTCGGACAGTACTCCACCTCAAATGGCATGCAGGCCAGGTCATGGCTGAGATGGCAGTGAATTTCCACAAGGCTTTTGATTTGGTGGAGTGGGGATTATATGCACTTAGTCCTAGAGGCATATGACTTCAGACTATATTTTTGCAACTGGATCACTACTCTATATGCTAAACCCACTGCCACTATTCTCACTAATCATACCATCTCCAAGCCATTTGAACTTTATAGGGGTAGATGCCAAGGATGCCCATACCCCCCTTACTGTTTCTGATAGCTTTGGATTGCCTCATTAGAAAAATCCTAGACTCGGCTGATATACAGGGCATTTGGGTTAAGGACAAGTGTTACTTAGTTAACACATATGCAGATGACCTTATCCTCACCATCACTAATCCTGCCTAATATCTTGGCGACATCATGGCCAATTTAGACAGATTTGCATCTGCCTCTGGCCTTGTAGTCAATTGGAAAAAGACCACTATATCCCCTCTGGACCCTGTCTGCATATCAGGCTGTACCTCAGGGATGCATACTGTATGAGCCCCAGAGAGTTTCACATACCTGGTGGTCTTGCTCATGACCAAATGGGCTGATTTCATTCCTGCAAACTTTAGCCCTTTCCTAAAGGCTCTAGAGCCCGACTGTCCAAAGATGGCTCAAACTTTGGCTGACCCTCAGGGGTAAAGTATAGGCTATCAGGATGTTTGTACTCCCCAGATTTGCCTACTTGTTTAACAACCTCCCTCTAGCAGTGCCAGACAAAATCTTTAATAAGATAGACAATCTCATAATCTTCCTATTCTGGGAAGGAAAGGCACCCAGACTTGGCAAAACTAAACTCAGAGCACATTGGTCACAATAGGGGCTTGGATTCCCATAGTTTCAGGGCAGTCTCTGGGTCTATCAGGTGGCTCAGGCCATTAAGTGGTTCCTCCCTTTTGGTCACAACACCCCCCAGTGAGTTACCCTTGAATGGGACTTAACTGACATGAGCTGGATGGACCTGTTACTGAAACCAACAATTTCAAAGGAGTTCAGCAGAAACCCCATTAGACTGGAGACACAGAAAGCCTGGCACCATTATTTGCAGACTACCCTCTGCCCCAAAACTGTGAGATTGCCTCCAATACAGTACAAATACCTATGAACAACCAAAACATTCACTGAGGAGGGACCACACTCTCATGGAGGTCTTGGGAAGCAGTAGGAATATGCACCACAGCAGATCTATCTGGGACAGACTCAGATGATCCGCTCTCCTTCCAACAGATTCCGTCCAAATTTGGGATACCTGGAGCTGCCTTTTGGAAGATTTTGCAAATTAGAAGTGCCATCCAATTCTTTGAAAAGCAACACCAAACACTAAAGGAATGGGACTGGCTCCAACACTTTGGCAAACCTCACAAGCTCAAAGGGGTAGGTGGGAGGATTTATATAATTAGAGATGCCCAGCCAGGAGTCATTGACAGGTGTAAGGCATTGTGAGAACAAGAGCTGCAAATAGATCTCCCCTCTGACAGATAGAAACACTGCATTAAAGCTGCCCTCTTAGCATACCATGATACTTGAGCGTAACTAATGCAGGCCAAACTCCTTCATAGGTGATATTGCACCCCTGACTTCTTATTCAAGCATGGTGCACTTCCCCACTCCAAATGTTGGAGATGATCTGCCCCAGATGCCAACCTGGCACATGGCCTCTGGAAATGCCCACATCTTCTCCACTTTTGGAACAGTGTCTTGGAGGACTGCTCTAAGATTCTGAATATCCAGATCCTGCACCATCCAGCTTTAATCCTACTAGGTGACACCTCACTGCTGCCAGGAGACTCAACCCAAGAAGTTAATTGGCTCCTCACTGTCCTTATGGTAGCAAAATGGATAGTCCTCATGAAATGGAGGCAACCTACTCCTCCGTCTCTTTTAACCTTGCACACATCTATGGCCCCCCAAGCTGTCTTTGAAATGTTGTCCTTCTCTACATCCAACAAGTTACTGGTCTACTTCAGGAAATGTATCTTAATTCTCACCTTCAGTATGTTCAGTACCCTCACCCACCAGAGAACACACCACTTTCGTTTTAACTTAATCCTGACTCTAACTCTACCATTCCTATACAGCAATTATGAACTGTTTTATTCTGTGGTACACTGTTAATTTTTGCCTGTCTATAGCTTCTTATAGCTCATACAGGATGTGATGTATTAAAATGTTTTGACTGTTAGTGTTTGTTTTTTTGCAAGAATGGTTTTGTAAAGTTTGAAAATAAAAAATAAAATCTTTCATGTTAAAAAAAGAGAGGATGAAAGGTTACCTCTTCACCAAGTTGGCAGGAATGTCATTGCAATATTTTTGTAAGGCATTTTAGAATCCCCACTATAACAAAACATTTCCATAGTAACTACTGTACATTGATCATTGCTGGCATCGATGTTGGGGCGGGCTGGTACACAGCACCATATTTTTTGGCATTACTCCAAATTGCATCAGTTCTGGTCAGATGCTCATCAACATATTACACAAATTACAGGGAAGGGTTTATCAAGACCTTCACTGATCTAATGCTATGCTTCCCAACGCTAATGAGAGGTAGTAGACTGAGCTGTAAATTAGCTCACATCCACTGGGTAGCAGTTTTGAAGTACATTACTACTAACTGGCTCTCAACTACGCTGCCTTCTGTGGCACAGTGGAGAGTGAAAGTTAATGATACAGAGAGAATGGAAAGAAAACACCAGCACCTTGTGAATGGAGGAAGACAAATTCCTTGCCTTGTGATCCACATGGCATAGCTTCATTAATGTGGAGATAGATGTCACTTCCAGTATAGATGTTGAGTGATTCTTAAGAGGGATGGGGAGAATGGCTTTTAATGAGGGACCTATTTGATGATATAAGTGACCCTTTGGGACATACAGTAAGCCTGGCCCCTAGCCCCAATATAATGCTGGGAATGGGGTAAGAAGGGTTGGCAGAGTATGAGGCGGACACTTCAAGCAAGAAGGAGAGTGTGTCTTATCATTGCTCGCTGAGGGGACCGCTAGGCCTGAATGGGATGTAGAGTCCAACTGTATCTATGAAATGGGGGGAGCAATCATTCCATTATGAGAAACCTGCACAATAGACATAAAGCGGACTTTTAACTATGGTTACATTTGGGTGAGCATGGTTCCTACATAATAGAAATGAAATGACACCTAGGAGGAAGTATAGCTTAATGGTTAAGGGCACTGAGCTGCAAACCTGGAGACTTGGGTTTCAATCCCATCAGTTCCCACTTGCATACTGTTTGACCTTGAGCAAGTCATTTAACTTCCTTGTGCTCTCAGGTTGCACCTGGAAATAAGCTTCAGCATAGTGTGCCTTTCCTGGTTAAACAATTTCCCCTTTCCTCTTACCAAGGGAATTTGGTACTATACAATCTTAAGGAGATGGAGAAGACTTGCAAGGGGATAAATTCATTTTTGTATGGTTAAAGCCTCTCTTATCATGTTCAGGGGAATAACTGATTTAAAACAGAGTTAGTAATGTTATATATGAACCATAGCATTCTGTATATTGAACATTTGTGATAGTAATGGTGGTTTCTCTCATGGTGGAAGGGAGAGAGTTGTGCAAACAGGCTTCGGTAAAGATCCTATGCAGGACAGGACATACCACCTGTGGGATTAATTGAAAGATGTCATCTGGAAGCGTGTCACACTCCATTGCCTTTTTATGATTACACTGCACCAGGACAGCCTCCAGTTCCTGGGTGGTTAGTAGGGTCTCCAGCAGTGCAGATTTTCCACCATTAAGGCCTGGAAGGGATAAGTTAGTCAGCAGTTTCTAGATATTCTCTGCAAAAGTGGGGCACCAAGAGTCATGCAAGGATTCTTAGAATGCCCACATGACTTTGTTTATGATCTCTGCAGCTGCCAAAACTTGGCCTTTGTGGTACTTTGAGTCTACAATGTGTCTCCCCACCTGGCACTGGTGTAGCCAGTAGGCCAGTATCATGCTCGCTCTATCTCCTCCTCCCGGTATTTGTGCTGGAGGCAACTTATCACCAAGCTATGCTTTTCTGGTGAGCAGCTCATTTAGTTTTAGGCAGACTCTTAATATCTTCACCTTGACATCAACCATCTTGTTGCCCACTGCGTTTTTCTGGAGTAAGGTTCCTAGTTGTTTTGGTATGGCCGAGAAGTTGGATAAATCAGCCTATCTCTGTCTCTCTCTCTCTCTCTCTCTCTCTCTCTCTCTGTCTCCTTTTGACTGCAAACTGCATAATTTGGCCTTACTGTAGGTTTTGTGGACCTCCCATGGGGATGCCACTGAGGTGTCCCCTGTACCATTGAGAAGAAATAATTCTTGGGATGTATCATTCACACATATCTCAAAGCCAGCATTTTGGAGGAGTAGGGTGTCTAGTTTCCAGGATTGGGATCTCAGTTTTAGGGGCGCCCATACCAATCTGAGTGACAGTGGGGTGTGGTCTGGGAGGTGCCAGTTCCCTATGGCTGTTGTGACCATATTTTGGATCATTTCTGGGGATCCAAGCTATATAGTTATATGAATAAATGAGCCAGGGACTGCCAGGTGGCAATGAAGTCCACAAATGTTAGGGTGTTGCATTCACTAGGGATCTGATAGGGAGTATTCCTGCAGCAAGCCTGTCAAGACATCCACTGCTTTGGGATGAGATCCAGCCTTGATAGAGCTGTGGTTGAGTTCAAGGGCTAGTGTGAGATTAAAGTCTCTGGCAAGAAGTGTGGGGTCATGATCCAGATTGAACTGGGAAAAGACCTGGTTAAGATTGAGGAAATCAGCTGGGCAGTCCTCGTTAGGGGCATACACATTTCCCAGTATTAGAGGGCCTCATGGGTACAAAAATCTCACCAGAACCCATCTCCCTTCTGTGTCTGAGATGATGGCCATGAGTTGCCAGGGCAGAGATTTGTGCAACAGGATAGATACACCTACCTTTTCCAAAGGGCTGGAGCTATGTATCTCCTTTTCCACCCACTTTCTAGACAGTTTTGCTTGATCCTTGGAAAGGAGTTTTGTGGGGGGGTAGGAAAGTAATGGTGGTGCACTGTTTCCTAATGAAGGAAATGATTTTCTGTTGTTTTATGGGCAAGGTAAACCCTCAGATGTTCCAAATAATACACTATACATCAGCCATATGAAGAGATACGCAAAATTGCTAAATTTTGTTACATGAATTAATTTGCATAATTCGTCCTTTTCATGAAATCTTTGTGTGGCCCGAAATCACGAATTTCTCCTGTGGCATCACGAGATTTGCCCACTAAGCGCCAAAATTTCACCTACCTGAAAGCCAAATTTGCCACTTGTGGGTGAAATTTCACTATTTTCGGGTGAAATTTCACATTTCTCAGGTGACATTTCATAACTTTGCACCCCGAGAAATATTTTGCGAAATGGCCAAATTACGCAAAATGTTTTGCATGGTGAAATTGTCAGTTTCGTGGAAATCTGGCTGGCAAAATTTAATTTCACAACATCTCTAGCTATAGGTGACTACCTGGGGATATGGATGAAGCAGGGATGTTATTTTTTCTTTATTTTATAAGATAAAAAAGGTACAATTTTTTAATTCTCACATGCACGTTTAACAGAGTTACATCTTTATATGTGTTACCTGGTACATTACATTACCATTTAATGTCCTCAGTTCCTTACTTCATGTTTGTTAATATTTTCTGTACATTGTTACTTTCCCATTTCACTTTTCTCCTCCTCCTACTGTAACTTTTACTGTGTAAAATTCCTTTAATAAAAACAAACTTTAACAAAAACTATACAGAGTCCAAGATTCACTTTAGTACTGATGTTTCTCCATTCATTGGCCTCTTCCACTTCCACTGGGATGTACTCAGAGAGGGAGGAATGGGCTTTCACTATGTTGTTCCTCATCTTACTTCCTCTTTCCCAATTTTACGGCTGCATGGTGATGTCACCATGCTGTTCTGTTGCTATCAGTAGGAGAGAGAGAAGTGATCAGAAATGATGAGGGTGTCCATCCACTGAATGCCTTGGCAGGACATGAATAACAAATGGATGCCTTACCTCCACGGTGCTCTTCCTTGCTGTTCCATTGCCCCCCCCACCACTGCAGTAACTGCATGTACTATTTCATTGCTCCTGATTTTAACTCCCCTACAAATGGTTACTGTCAGGGTCTTAACCCTTGTGTGTGAGTGTGTGTGTGTGTGTGTGTGTGTGTGTGTGTCCTGGGCCTCACAGTTCTACTAGTGGGTTCTACTGAGTAATTTGAGTGCGTTGCTGTGCGGGGGGGTGTCTTGGTGTGGGATACAGGGTCCTTCTGGTCTATTGCCCTCTGGGAGGGGTCTGCGGGAGTTCAGACATTTTGTTACTGGCCTGGTGTTGGAGTCCCCCAGATGGTTAATTCTGGGGGATATCAATGCCTGGGCTGGTGATGGGCTCTCACAATTTGGCCACAATCTCCTGAAGATTATGGAGGCCCTGGGCCTGATGCAAATTATCACCTCAGTGACCCACTCGCTCGGCTGCACTCTGGACCTGGTGTTCACTCTGGGTATTGGGGTCCATGACATCAAGATTGATCCGTCATTTAGTCAGATAATAACACCATGGGGTTCACATTTGGGGCCGCCCCAGAAGGTCCTGCCTCTGTAGGGATGGTCCTGTATCACCCTTTATGGGGTTTGACATGAGCAGGTCTACAGGCAATGCTGCATCTATTGAGTTTGGAGACTGCATGTGTGATCAGGCCAGAGGAAGCTGTGGCAGCTTATAATGGGGCAGTTGATCACTCAATCACACTTGTCCATGTCCAATCTTTGTCTACTTACTGAAGGCCCCCTTCGTTTGATGGGGAGCATAGGGAGTTAAAGACTAAGAGTTGGAGGTTAGAGAAGCCATGGAGGAATTCTGGCCTGATGGAGGACAAATTGGCCCTGAGGACAGATTATGTTGTCTATCAGGGGGCATTCTCCCGAAAGAAGGCTGATTTTATGTCTAGGGAGATTGCTGTGGCAGGGAACAAACCAGCTCAGCTCTTCTGAATGGATATAGGCTATTACATCCGGCCTGTCTCCATGCAGAAGGAGCAGGTTCAAGCACAAAGTGCAGTAAGTTTGCTCTCTTCTTTGCTGACAAAGTGTCCTCTGTCAGGGCTGAGGACTCTTCCAGTGCCAGCCAAAGGGATTGTGGGGTTCATCCTAAGCCATGTCAGGACATCCCTCTTGTCTGGCCTGAGTTCGATCTGGTTGGAGTGGAGAAGGTGGCAGACATAATCTTGATGCTGCAGCCAAAATATTTTGACCTTCATCCAGGTCCAACCTGACTTGTGGTCGGATGTGTGGACCTGTTAAGGCCTGTGACTGATGGGATAGTCAAGAGTTCACTCAAGAGTGGGGTCTTTCCCAGAACCATGAAAGAGGCATTGGTTAGACCTCTACTGAAAAAACCCTTTGATGTGTCTGGAGTGTCTCAGCAACTACAGGCTAGTCTCGAACCTCCCATTCTTAGGGAAGGTTCTAGAGAAAGTGGTGGCCATTCAGTTACAGATGTGTCCTGCCTCCTTCACCAGTTATGAGTGTTTCCAGTCTGTGTTTAGGTCCAGGCACAGCACTGAGATCATACTTGTGAGGATGATAAATGACCTTCTAATGGCGAGGGATATGGGAGAGCATACCATCTTAGTCCCCCCTTGGTCTCTCGGTGACATCTGACACCATTGAGCACCAGGTGCTGCTAGACAACCTGCATAACTGGGTTGGACTAACCAGAACAGTCACTAACTGGTTTAGGTCTTTCCTCATGGACATGGTGCAAAGGGTGACGATGGGGTTAGCTACATCTAGCCCGATGCTACTATCCTGTGGTGTTTTGCAGGAGTCGGTCCTGGTGCCCTTGTTGTTCACAGTGTACATGCTTCCATTGGGAGACATCATCAGGTGGTATGGGCTGGGTTTTTCTTTGCTATGCCAATGATACCCAGCTATACCTGTCCTGTGCACCCAGAAACCAGATGGCAGACTCGGTGATTAATAACTGCCTGGAGGAGATCCAGAACTGGATTAAACACAACTGGCTATGACTCAACCTGGACAAGACAGAGGTACTAGTGGTGGAACCAGGTAATCGCTGTAATGGAAGGGGAACTGGGGATCCCCTGGGCTAGTTTTAGGGGCTGTTCCCCTTATTCCATCCAGTTGGGTGAAGGATCTGGGAGTGGTCCTTGATGATGGCCTGATACTTGAGGCTCAGGTGTCAGCCATCATTAAGAGTGGTTTCTGTCACTTGAGGTACATCGTCCAAATCCAAACTTTGATACCATCTGATGATCTGCCCACCCTGGTGCATGACTTTGTTACATCTAGGCAGGATTACTGCAATGCCATGTGCCTGAGGCTATCTTGAGGCAACCTTCATCGGCTGCAGCTGGTGCAGAACGCTGCGGTAAGGTTGTTGACTGGCATCTAAAAATTTGACCATGTCACACCTGTCCTTTGTGAGCTGCACTGGCTGCCAGTGAGATGGAGGATTGCCTTCAGGGTCGGGCTGCTGACCTATAAAGCCTTGCACAGGGGGGACCAGCCTAGCTGGAAGACCTTCTGATTCCTTATCACCCATCTCGGGCTCTCCACTCCTCCTAGGGTTGCCTCCTGATGGTTCCTAGGGCTAGGCTGTGGCAATCTGAGGACAGGGCATTCTTGGCTTCCATGCCAGCCTTGTGAAACTCTCTACCTCATCATCTCTGAGAGGAATCCTCAGCAGAAGCCTTTAAAAGGGGCCTAAAAATGTTGCTCTTTGAGTGGGCATTTAATCTGATTTGATTTCTTGAATTACTGACTACTATCTTGTTCATGCTAAATATGGATGTTATTTTATTTACCTGTTCTTATTGAAATATTTCTTAAATGTTGAGTGTGGGATAGGTAGAATTGTATTAATATTAGTCTCTGCCTCATATGCTGTTTTTAGATATGTATGTTGCTACTTTTGTTAAGCACGCCGAGCCTCTGGGAAGGAGCGCTATATAAATAAAGTTCCTATCCTATTGTGTGTGTGTGTGTGTGTGTGTGTGTGTGTGTATGTGTGTGTGTGAGTCAGTCTGGAAGTCTGCAAGTCCTGTCTGCTTTTATGATAACCCTTTCAGGACTGATGTAATAGTGGCATGTGGCATTCTATTCAGTTTTTTTTCCTGCAAAGGTAGCTGCTAAGACATTGTGATGTAGCCTGCATGAATTTAATCCAGCTCCTTGTACATATCTGATTATATGGAATTTTTTTGATTCCTACTTCCTTTATATTCAGATAATCCCTTCACAGCTTTTCTAGGCTGAGGGCCTTGTGTGTAAGAGAATCTCTCTTTCTGCTATGTTATGCTGCTGGTCAGTGAAAGCACCTTCCCCTTATCACTGGAACTCTCTGTCAGAAACTTGTAAATAGTAATACCATGGAAATGTTAAAAAAAAAATCCCTGCACAAACATATAGGTGAAGAAAAGTGTAGATTTTTCCACTGAAAAGTGGTGCATTACATATAGGTCTCTGACCTCCTTTACTCGTATAACACCTATGAACCTATCACTGACATTTCCAAGCTGAGAAATGGAACACAAAGATGAATGAAATCAAGGACCTAATAAAACAATTAGGTCAGTGAGATTTTTTTGCAATTCCTTTACTTTGCCTTGTGATGTGAAGCTCAGTAGTTTCTTACGTGAATGGTTACTTTCTGTTCCTGGAGTGTGTAGTTCAGGGGTGATCCCTGTGTCATAAATATAAGTGGAGAGAGAGGGAGAGGGAGAGACAGAGAGAGCATGCAAGTGAGAAAATGGGGTGGGGGAGAGGCAGCCAGCATTTTGCAGTTCATAACGTTAAGCCATTGTTAACCTAACAAAACTGAGCACATGCCAGGCTGCAAGTGATTTCCCAAAAATGAATATAGTGGTACAAAAAAAAAGGTCACAGACTGTAAGGCGCATCCATGGCTGCATCATTAGTGAGTAGACAATGTATGGATTATTAAAAAAAACAGAAATAAATACAATCCAATAATGTAGATAACGCAGCATTAGTATACAGCTGCATACCAGCATAATGCAGTAACGTCATGAAATATGTACCTATCATAGATTACCACTCACGGTTTTGGGGAGCTTTTAATATTGCTAATAGGAAGAAAACTGTATTTTTCCAGAGGAAGGCAACAAGAAAGGACTTGGAACATAAGATATACAAGGAACATTTGAAACTCCTCAGACTAAACTATTTATTTATTTTGAAAAGTTTCACCAGGAAAGACATACTGAGCTACAGTAGCTCATTTCCAGATGCTTCCTGGGGGAAAGGGTAAAAGGGAATACAATTTTAAATACGAGGTCCAAATTAACAAGCATTTGTCAATGCCGAATGTTGATTGCGTTGGTCCGTTGAGCTCACTCACTTCCCCTCTGTCAGTCACTCAGTCTGTTTCTCCCAGTGCTGCAGGCTGCTCTTTCGTACTGGGCTCCTGCCTACATTGGAACCTTTTTCTGCCCACCAAGAAATCCGCAGGTGTCCTGGCAGAGCTCCGTTGAGGTGGCTCACTCCCCCTCTCTCACTCGCTCATTTTGTTTCTCCTGGCGTTGCAGGCTACCCTTTTGTACTGGGCTCCTGCCTTTGTTGGTGGCTTTTTCTGCTCACAAAGAAATCTGCAGCAGTCCTGACACAGGTCTGTTGAGCCTGCTCACTTCCCCTCTCTCACTCACTCATTCCGTTTCTGCCAGTGCTGCAGGCTGGCCTTTTGTACTGAGCTCCTGCCTGCGTTGCCGCCTTTTTCTGTCAACAAAGAAATCTGCAGCAGTCACGATAGAGCTCTGTTGAGCTTGCTCATTCCCCCTCACTCACTCACTCACTTGTTGTTTCTTCCAGCGCTGCATGCAGCCCTTTTGTACTGGGGTCCTGCCTGCGTTGGCACCTTCTTCTGCCCACAAAGAAATCTGCAGCTGTCTCAATAGAGCTCCATTGAGGTCGCTCACTCCCCCTGTCTCATTCACTCATTTTGTTTATCCTGGCACTGCAGGCTGCCCTTTTGTACTGGGCTCCTGCATCTGTTGGTGCCTTTTTCTACCCACAAAGAAATCTGCAGCAGTCCTGACAGAGCTTTGTTGAGCTCACTCACTCCCCTTCTATCACTCTCTCATTCCGATTCTGCCGGCGCTGCAGGATGCCATTTTATACTGGTCCCCTGCGTGCATTGCTGCCTTTTTCTGCCCACAAACAAATCTGCAGAAGTCCCAACAGAACTCCATTGAGCTCACTCACTCCCCCTTCCTCACTCGCTCTCTCGTTCTGTTTCTTCCTCCACTGCAGGCTACCCTTTTGTACTGGGATCTTGCCTGCGTTGGTGGCTTTTTCTGGCCATGAAGAAATCTGCAGTCCCGACACAGCTTCATTGAGCTCGCTCACTCCCCCCCTCTCACTTGCTCGTTCCGTTTCTGCTGGCGCTGCAGGCTGGCATTTTGTATTCGGCTCCTGCCTGCATTGCCACCTTTTTCTGCCCACAAAGTAATCTGCAGCAGTCATGATAGAGCTCCGTTGAGCTTGTTCACTCCCGCTCTGTCACTCACTCGTTCTGTTTCTCTTGGCACTGCAGGCTGTGCTTTCGTTTGGGGCTCCTGCCTGCATTGGCACCTTTGTCTGCCCACAAAGAAATCTACAGCTGCTCCAACAGAGCTCCGTTGAGGTCGCTCAGCCTCCCTCTCTCACGTGCTCATTCTGTTTTTCCTGGCAATGCAGGCTGCCCTTTTGTACGGGGCTACTGCCTGCATTGGTGCCTTTTTCTGCCCACAATGAAATCTGCAGCAGTCCTGATAGAGCTCCTTTGAGCTCACTCAGTTCCCCTGTCTCACTCACTCGTACTGTTTCTCCCACCGCTGCAGGCTAGCCTTTTGTACTGGGATGCTGCCTGCAAGGATGCCTTTTTCTGCCCACAAAGAAATCTGCAGCAGTCCTGACAGAGCTCCAGTGAGTTCACTCACTCCCCCTCCCTCACTCGCTCTCTCGTTCTGTTTCTCCCAGTGCTGCAGGCTGCCTGTTATAGGGTGGGTCTACAGGTAGACAAATAATGTACACAGAAGCAGCTTGTAAGGTGCAACCCACTGTTTGCTTGGTGGGATGTTTATTAAATTCATAAACAGTCTTCTTTTCACTCACAAACTGGAACTTTCCTCTAGCTTGATCAGGAGAAACTGACCTCTCTCCATCTCCATTTCTCCCTCTCTCTCTCTCTCTCTCTCTCTCTCTCTCTCTCTATCTATCTGACTAACACTGGGAGAGGTCAGGCTTGTATACTCGCCTCCTGATCAGGTGACTCAGTATTCTTTTGGAACAAGGTAAAATCAATGAATAACCTTTCAAAATAGTGTTCATTAGCATAACCTTGTTTTATATATCAATATAAACTTCCTTTTGAGCTTTTTATA
Source organism: Neoceratodus forsteri (assembly GCA_016271365.2). Classification (NCBI taxonomy): domain Eukaryota; kingdom Metazoa; phylum Chordata; order Ceratodontiformes; family Ceratodontidae; genus Neoceratodus; species Neoceratodus forsteri. The sequence continues at coordinate 250,646,702 of CM057450.1, read as the reverse complement.
CAATAAAAACTCTGTAGAAAGTATTTGATACAGTCACCTAACATTTGATTGACAGTTTGCTCTCTTTAAATATAGACCACTAGGGACCGCTCACTCCCTATAGTGGCTCTCATTCAGTTGCAGTGCTGCTAGCAAGCAGGCCTCCCCTCAGTTTCCAAGGAGCAGCTCAGCAACAGCATTCTGGTAAGTTCCTTGTTTGTTTAAATGTTTCAGTTCTTTCTAGGTTTGCAGTAACAAAACGTTCTTTGGTTTACCAGGACACAGGAATGTTTAAAACACAGTAAACCTGTAACCATTTCCTCCTTTTTCAGGTGTTTGCAGAACAGGAGTTAGTTTGGCTTTAATTGTGTTTTGAAATCTCCAAACATATTTTTAGGGGCAAAACAACTGGCTGCAGCTCTGCTCTGTGTTTCCTTAAACAGAATCAGCTTTTTAACAACAGAAGCTAAGCAAACTAACTTAGCTATTCCTTTTGCTTCACAAATAGCAGCACCAAATCTTGTTACTAAAACACAGAGCCCAGCCAGCAGCTAACAGCTTAGTCTCTTTAGCAGAGACACCTTTCTAACAAAAAGAGGAGTTTTCCATACAAGTGCTAGCCTGGCATTTCTGAGCAGGAATACTGTTTTAGGGGGATTTATTTACACGATAGAGGCTTTTCTATCTTTACATTACAGGTACCTGCAGTTTACAAATGCCTTTATTCATAAAGTGCTGCTTGTGTAACAGAGTTTCTTTTACTTGGGAACTCATGGCAACATGAATAGACAAGGGACCAGGAGATGAAGAGAAAATTAAACAGCAGGGATAAGAAAGGGATGAGGGGGTTTTGTAAGGAGGTGGCCTGCCTCCATACAGAAAAATAGGGACAGCATAAAGAGAAACAGGAAAGTGGTTGCAACCAGAGGTTTAAAAAGAGGAAAAGGCCCCATGTCTCAGTGGCAGGGATGGACCCTGTCACACTGCCCTTTTGTACTGGGCTCTTGTGTTGGGGTCTTTTTCTGCCCACAAGGAAATCTGTAGCAGTCTCGACAGAGCTCAGTTGAGCTCAGTCACTCCTGCCTGTCACTCGCTCGATCTTAATCTGTCCCAAACACTGATTTCCCACAGCAACCGTGCTGTTCTCCAGCAGGAGTGCAAAAATATATTTTAGCCAGAACGTGAAAAATGACAGCTGTACCGTTCATAAGGAGGTGTAAAAAAATGCCACTGTTGAAAATATGGCGTGAAAATATTACAAATTTGTGAAGTTACAAGGGTGCATGGAAACAGTTCAACACATGCTTGTAACACAGTCATGTTATGGAGTTTCATCACCAAATTTTCAGCATAGGGATTTTAGGACCTCTGCTCGTGAACAGTGCCACTATCATTTTCTTAATCTGTCCTGATCAATGATTTCCCACAGCGACCGCGTTATTCTGTGCCAGAACTGCGAAAACACATTTTGGTCAGGTTGTGAAAAATGACAGCTGTACTGTTCACAAGGAGTTGTGAAAAAAATGGCAATGCTGAAAATCTGGCATGAAAATATTGCAAATTAGCGAAGTTATGAGCGTATGTAGCAACTGCGCAACATATGCTAGTAAAACAGTAATTATTTGGATTTTTCCAACAAATTTGCAACATAGGCTTTCTGAGAGGCCACCTCATGAACACTGGCACTATCATTTTGTTAATCAGCCCCAAAAGGTGATTCAGCGGAGTGACCGCGAAATCACCCCTCGGGGCCAATTAATGCTGTGACAGTGCCAGAATTCATGAGGAGGCATCCCAAACACCCCATGTTGAAAATTTGGTGCCAAAATTCCAAAAAAATGACTGAGATATGCATCAAAGTTGGAAAAACCTTATTTATTCCATTATACAGCTTACCGGCATTTCCTCAGTTCGCGGTCGGCTTTGAAGAGTGCAGACATGTTCCCGGTCCAATGAAGAACATCACACCGGACTCTGGAGGTAAGTATGAGGTGAGGGGGGTGTTGGGAGGTAGGGTGCGGGTTGCGAGAGGAGGGCAGGGATACCATCAAGAGACCGTTTCCTTTTTTCACAGGTCAAAAACAAAAAGACATCGCAGGACCATTTTTTATTTTCAGTGGCATGTGGCACGCTGAGGTGGGCTTCCTGCATGCCAACGGACTCATTCTTGGGGGGGCAGCTATAGCTGATGGGGGATTGGGCACCCCCATTGGCACACAACAAAAGGAAGAGGGCCACATCATGCCGATGGGGATTGGGCACCCCGTTGGCACTAAAGGGGGGGCAAGAGCTGAGGGGGATTGGGCACCTCCTTGGCACAAATGTTCTGGGTGTTTGTGGGGGGCATTATGACAACGAGGAGTGGGCTCCCCCATCAGCACATGAAATGGGGGGCACATAATGCCAACGGGGAGTGGGCTCCCCATCAGCAACATCAAAGGGCAGGAAAACTGAAGCCGATGGGGATTGGGGCCCCCGTTGGCAAACAAAACCTGTTGTGGGGGGTGCATGCTGCCGACAGGGATTGGGCAACCCCTTGTCACTGGGGGTTACTTAATATTGTTAGAACATGGCAGCAAGCTGCCATGTTCACAATAAAGATTGTACTTGGAAAGTTCTGCTTAGTAAATGACGGGTCACTCCCTCATTGCAGCGAATGGCTGATGCTGCAATGACGAGGCTACCCCCTGATTATAGCAGCTGAAACTTTTCAAGGTTGTGGCACGCTGGCTGAACTAGTGTCAGCAGCAGCATGCCATGGCATTGGGGAAAGCCGGCCAAGCCTTTAAAGGCTATGGGGGTATTGGCCACAACAGTGCCACGCCTCCATAACCTGCTTCTGAAAACCTGCAGCAAATATGTTTCTTGTGCATATGCGCAATCAACATAAAAATGTACATAGAGCTAAGTACATACATACTACTGAATAAATTTAAAGCTACAACAATCATCTTTCTGGGATAGGCAGGCAGCACTTGCCATCCAGAATATAGTCTATATACATATGCGCATTATACTTATGACATCCAAAAAATACATATGCATAGAGCTATGTTCATACATACTACCGGATAAATTTAAAGCTATACCAAACATTTTTGTGGGATAGACAGGCAACACTTGCAATTCAGAATATAGTCTATATTTTATTTTATTTATTGTTACCTAGGATTACAGTTACCTTTGAACCAACGGTTCTTTTACAAAGGTTTCATGTTGAAATAACATTTAAACAACAGGTGAACAATTATAAGATACAGTGCAAAATAAACAGTAAGGACAATAAATTAGCATGAAGGCAGTTTTTGAGGCAGTATAGTGTAGTGGTTTAAGGCTCTCAGCGGCAAATCTGGAGAACTGGGTTTGAATCCCACAGCCCCCACTTCAGGGTTTTAAATAATTGATTAGCAGTTTTTTCTTGGGACAATACTAACTGTACAGTAAGAATTTATATAGGTTTTCTAGAAGTGTCATGTTTGTTAAACATAGTGAGGCAAGTGCTATGCATTTTCACAATGTTTTAGAACTTTTATGAGCAAAACGCTAATCAATTTTTAGAGTTAAATAAAACCCTGCACTTGCATACTGTGTGACCCTGAGCAAGTCACTTAACTTCCCTGTGCTTCCAGGTTGCACTTGTAAATAAGCTTTGTGTGCCACTACCTAGATAAATAACTGAACAAAAGAAAATTTCCAAAGAAGAAAAAGTAAAGAGCAGAACTATAGCACAGGCAAAAATTAGTCAAGAGTACTACAGGGTATGCAGAATTAGGTAGCATTCATTAACATAAAGTAGACAGCAAGATTAGGAACCCAAATGGCCAACAAATTGTAAAGTTCCAGTAAGTTCTACCAGAACATAGAAACATAGACATTTACTATCAGAAAAGGAGCCTCTGGCCCATCTAGTCTGCTCAAATACCTCCCCTAGTCCTTTTAACTTACCCCATCTTCAATTACTATATGAAATTCAACAACAACTGAGTATGACCTGAACCTCAGGTTGAAGACCAGGGTGGACAGGATGAAAAGAAAAGGCGAGAAGCAGTCAAGGATGACTTTGTTGGTCAGAGAAGAGAAGGAGCAGGGTAAGAGGCATTTGAAGTGTGGTGGGGGAGGGCAGGGGTGATAAGTAGAGAAATATTAATCTTATGGTAACAGGGGGAGCAATAGGATGATGGAGGAGGGAGGAGAGGGAGGATGAGAGGGGAAGGAAGAGGCAAGAGGGGAAGAAGTGGAGGAGGGACATCAAGTGGGGAGGGAGGGGTAGAAAAGGGGGAGGAGAGAGAGAGGAAGGGGAGAGAGCAGGAGGAGAGGAGGGGAGGGGAGAATGACTTAGTGGGCACAGTTGCAGCTGCTAAGGGCAGTAAGGTGCTTATGAAGCTTAAGCTTGAAGGGTCCCAATTTAGGCTCACTCATAATATCTGGGGGAAGTGTGTTGAGCCAGGTGGGAGACCTGCAGTGGAAAGTACGCTGTGCATCACAGGTTCTGCAGAATGGGACATGAAATATTTGTTTGGCTGCACTGCAGGTGGAGCTTACATTATGAAAAGGCTTGATGAGAGGCAGGGTAGCTGGAGGAGAAAGGCCCAGACTGATTTTTTTTGGAAATCAGGCAGGTTTGGTAGGTAATGGTAGGTAACCCTGCCCTTTAGGTGGAGCCAGTTTGTCTGCTCATACAGGTCACATGTGTGAACTATATTTATATACATTATGTTTTATACATATACACACACATATGTTTTTAAGCATAGACACATGCACTTAATTTTATACTCGTATACATATCATATACATAGACACTAAGAACTTTAACATAGATATATTTTGTTTTTTGAACACTTGGGGTAGTAAGTGAGAAACCTTGTCAGAACAGTGGGATGGGGGAGTGGGAGATGGTTGGAGATTAGGTGAGCCCTCACCCCTCTGGAATGCACACCCTGCTAGGGATTTGGCTGGGATATGGGGGACGCATTGAGGGAGAAATTGGGGAACAGAATATTGGCACAAAAGAGGTGGGTGTGGTCAACTTGAGTAAAGGGTGGGGGGAGGATTGGGAACAAAAGGGGGATGGGAGGAGGCGGTATGAAATTGTAAAAAGGAAAAATTAAAGAGGAATGAAGAGGAGGAGGGGGGGGAGCAAGCCTTACCCCCCAGCAGTGAAACTCCAAGGGTATGAACACTACTCAATGTAAATCCAGAGAGTGCTATAGGCTATCGGCATGCATAGGGAGGGGTAGAAGGGGTAGAGTACTGGAAATAGAACAGAAGGGAGGACAAGAAGGGGCAACGAAGAAGAGGTGGGTCAGGTGCAATTGCAGGATGGGAAAATAAAGTGTCAGAAGATAGGACAACAAACAAACAGACGGGGCAGAATGAACGTCTAAGGTGAAGGAGTTCCAAATATTTATAAAGCTATAGGAGAAGACAGCTCTCCCTGAAGTGGAAATACGGACAGGGAGGGTGAGGTTTCTATAACGGGAGTTGCGAAGGGAGTAGGTGGGGGTAAATACTCTGCACAACAGTCGTATTGGGGGAATGTGTTGGTGATGTACAAAATCATTAACAAAGAGGATCTACTGGAAGGATTACATTTAAATTTTAGAATGGAACAAAAAGTAAGGGGACATGAACAACAAATTAGGCCAATCAATTTTAAAACAAGTAAGCATAAGATTTATTACACACAAAGGACAGTAGATATTTGGAATAATCTGCCTTCTGAAGTGGTAAATAGTAAGAGTTTCTCTGAGCATAAGAATGGGTGTTTACTCACTTGGTAAAGGTGATTGTGTTGGTTGACTTCCATGGCACTCCAGACCTTACATCATGGGTTTTAGCCCACCTAATGATGCACATGACCTAGGATCAAATTTATAGACCCCAGGTCCCAGAAGCCTCTGCTCTCCAGTTCGATTCTTCCATAGCTGAAAAGTAAGGTTAGTAATACCACAATATGCTTTGAGATAACAAACACACATGCACACTGAGATGCCTTCTGAATATGGCCGGTAAGGCCCATTTTATTTACCTATTGATACAATACTAATACTCGGCCTGCTAATGGCCAATGGGGGACATCCTAGATGCCAGCATTTCCCTAGCGATGGTCTCCTATTCTCTTGATATTGTTCAGGCATATTCTCAGTCACTCTGATCGCTCTGTAGGGTGGGCCGTGGAGTGCCATGGATGTCAACCAACACAATCACCTTTAGCAGGTGAGTAAACACCCATTGTGTTGGTTGACCATCCATGGCACTCCAGACCTTACATCACTGGTTGATAAGAAGCAGTACTGTACCCAAATCAGGTGGGACAGAGTGATCTAAGAGTGAGAGGAGTGTGAGCTGGCCGCCAAGAGAAGCTGAGTAGCAAATGGAGCCTGTAGCTGGTACAGGTGGTCCAATCTATAATGCCTGGCAAAGGTATGGATGGAGTTCCAAGTACCTGCCTTGAAAATGTCCTCCGTAGCCATGTTGGCCCTCACCACCCAGGAGGAGGACACAGCCCTGGTAGAATGAGCCCTAATCCCCTCTGGGGGCATTAGATCTTTCACCTTGTAAGCCTCCTGAATGGTTCTCTTGAGCCAGCCCACTATAGTGGTCTTGGATGCCACCTTACCCTGTCATTGCCCTTTTGAAACAATGAACAGCCTCTCAGTGTTACATATGGGCTGTGTTCTAGATATGTACTTGGCTTGTGTGCTCCCCATGTCCAGGTGATGAGGTACCCTTATATCCCCTGTCTGTGATGTATCTGAGAACATTGACAATTCAATGGGCTGTTCCCTATGGAAAATGGACATGTGTTTTGGCTGAAAGGCCAGAACTGTCCATAGGAGTACTCTTTGAGGGGTGAACACAGTGTAGGACTCCCTAAATGACAGTACCCCCAGTTTGCTAATCCTCCAAGAAGAACAATTGGTCACCAGGAAACAGTTTTTTAGACCCGCCGAGTACAGGTCTACTTCCTGCATGGGCTCGAAAGGAGTGGTGCTGAGGTAGTCTAAGACTAAAGGGGCAGTCAGGGTCCTGACCATGGGGTGAAGCACTTCCACTGCTTTGAGGAAACGTACCACATCTGGGTGAGCCCCCAGGCTGTTTTAGCCTATGGGTCCAATGGCGGCACTGATGGCAGAACAGCTGCACCCTGAGGGATGAATGGGATAGCCCTTTGATTACCCCCTGCTGTAGGTACAGCAGTATGGTTGACATGACTGCTAGTTCTGGTTCTTTGCCTCTGTCTCTGCACCAAGCCGCAAAGATGGACCACTGCCTGCCATAGGTAGTGGTGGTTGATGGCCTTCTGGACTTCAGCAATGTGGATATAACTGATGCATGGTAACCTGTTCTCAGCAGTCTCTGCCTCTCAGGAGTCAAGCTGTTAGCTTCAGAGTTCCCGGAGCGGGGTGGACCATGGGTTCTTCTGTTAGCATGTCCGGTCTGTACGGGAGTGTGTGCTTGTCCAGTGACATGGCTACCACTGAAGAGAACCAGGATCTCTGGGGCCAGTACGGTGCCACCAGGACAATTGTCTTTTGCGATTGATGGATCTTTGCTAGGACCTGCGGTAGGAGGGGAATGGGGGGAACACATACGGCCGGTCCCGTGACCAGACCTGGGACAGCACATTGACTCCCTGGGAGCGAAGCTCCCTGTATCTGGAAAAGAACCGTTTCACCTGGGTATTGTCCACTGTTGCCATGAGATCCATGGAAATGGGACTGCATGACTCCTGTATCAGCTGGAACAGGTCGGCGTATAGGTGCCACTCTCCTGGGTGCACCTGCTTGAATGTTGAGCTTGCCAGCTAGATGGATCATGCCTATGTGAACCAGATGGGCCTGAGCCCAGTCCAGCACCCCTGTGACTTCTCTTTACATGGCTTTGCTTCTGGTTCCCTCTTGTTTGGCAATGTAGGCCACGGTGACCTAGTTGTCAGAGCGAATCAGGACCAACTGACTGGAAATGGTCGCTTGGAATAAACTGAGGGCATGGTAGACCACCCTCATTTCCAGCACGTTGATGGACAGTTTGGCCTCTAGAGTCATCCAACTGCCCTGAACTGACTTAGGGACCAGGTATGTTCCACCCTAGAAGGCTTGCGTATGTCGTGATGGAGACCTCGTAGGTTGCCTCTAGTGGGACCCCTCGTATGAGGGATTGTCTCGCAGCCCACCAGCCTAGGGAGTGTCGAACCATGGCTGGTAGCATTATCCTGACTTTCAGGTTCCGCTTGTTTGAGGATCCGTGGGCCAACATGTAGCTCTGTAGGGGTCTCATATGCCACCTGGCCCATGGCACCAGGTTGATGCATGATGCCATGCAGCCCAGCATCTGAGCTATCTGCCCGATAGTCATTAGGTTGTTGTCCTTTAGCTGACAGGCTAAGGTTATCACTGTATCTACCCTCTTTTGGGATGGCCTGGGCCACCCCTGGATCACGTTTACCTCTGCTCCTAGGTGTTCCAGTTGTTGAGTGGGTGCCAGATAGCCCATGGCTTGGTTTACTACCCAGCCGTGTTCCTCGAGCTTCCACAATACCATCATGGTGGATCTGAGAGATTGCTCCCTGGACCACGCTCTGATCCACCAGCCATCCAGGTATGGAACAATATCCACTCCCTGCTCTCTCAGCTTGGCAATGAGGACTATGGCCACCTTGGTGCTGAGGTAAGACCGAAGGATAAGGCTTGGTACTGAAAATGCTGGCCAAGGATGTGGAATGAGGAAGAAGATGGAGTACACTCCCTGTTCTTGCTCGTGCAGAGGCACTAACTGGATTGCCTTGTTCTGCATCAGGTCCTACAGTATCTGTTGTACCTGATAGGGTGACGCCCTTTTTCTTGATATGGGGAGCTTACGAACCTGTGCAACACCTGAGAGCTGGACAGTTCTATAGAGTACCCTCTGGACACTACCTCTAGTACCCATCTGTCTGAGGTTGTGCTGCACCACTAGTGGTGGAACAGCATGAGTCTTTTGCCCACAGCTGGGCAAGGGCCCTGAATGGGCATTATCTTGTGAGGAGAGAGTCTGTAGTCATTGTTGTTTGTGTCTGTTTCCTCTTCCTCTGCCACCGAACTTGGAGCCGTGGCCCCGGAAGGTCGAGGATTGGTAACTAGAGCTGAAGGAATTACGGTGTCCTCCTTGACTCCCTCTGCCTCGAAAGGAATTGCTCTGGTAATAAGTGTCTCTATGGGCTTGCTGCTTGATGCCCCCCCCCTCGAAATCTCCATCTTCCTGAAGGCAGGTAGGTTGGTCTGTTCTTGTTTTTGAGCAGGTCCTTCCCCTCTTACTTCTATTTCAGGTAGTCTTGTAGACCCTCCTCGAAGACATGCTTGCTCTTCATGGGTAAGTTTTGTAGCAGTGTCTTGGACTCATTGTCTGCTTCCCATAGTTTTAACCATAATACTCTTCTGGCCCAATTTGTTAGGGCTGTTGCCCTGGCATTCAGTTTCAGAGTGTCCACTGCCATATCCACTAGGTGCTTAGCAGCATCCAGTGTGCATTCTAATAATTCGGCCTGCTTGGTCTTGGGAGTTGCTTTGTCTAGAAGCTCCTCAAGCCAGCGTATTTGGGCACACGCTGTGTAGACAGCAGTAGTCGAAGCCTTAGCAGCTGTGCCCTCTATCTCAGACAGCTTCTTCAACATGTTCTCCACCTTTTTATCAGCTGGGTCCTTCAATGGTATGGCATCGCATGGTAGGACCATTTTCTTGCTGAGTGCAGCCACTTGGGGTCAATCGTGGGTGCAGTGCACCAGGCGCTGGCCTTGTCTTCCTGGACTGGATACATACAGTCTAGGTTTCTCTTGTCTGACATTCTGCCCGGTTCTGTAGACTCTCACTCTTTAATGAATATGTCATCAATTGCCAGGAAGACTGGAAGGTTTCTTTGGTGGCTTTCCTTTGCTGAATCATGGGATCGAGCTTCAATTCGAGTTGGCCCTCCTCGAGCTCGAACCCCATAGTGGTCTTAATTATCCTCTTAAGACCTGGGATTAAATCAAAGGTGCACAGTTTGGATGTGAGAGATGAGATGGACTGTGTTTCCATCTCTTCTTCATCGGACGGTATGGGTTCCTCATCCTCGAGGGGCTCCTTATCTCCGGCATCGTCCCTATTGTCAGGTGCTGTGGATCTTGGGGGTGGATCAACCCAGTCCGCACAGATCCCCGATACCCCCCCGGGTTATCTGGCTCTGGTTGTGGTTTCAGGGTTGGTGCCAACCTGGGATTCATCATGGCTTCCAACCTCTCCATGATCTTTAACATAAAGTTTTGCTGACTCTCCATCATGGCCACCACTGCTTATTGGTTCTGTAGGAGAATGGTTCCTGGGTCCATCCAAGTATTTCCGCTGGGTCCCAGGGGTATCAGATCCCATCACTGGAGATTGCCCCAGAGATGAGTCATCCTAATCATGAATGCATGTGGGGCATAGAGGCCCCGTGTTATGGGGCATCAGGGTGGTGCTACATGTAGTGCACATCCTTGCTATCACCATCTGGGGAGAAAGAGAAAGAAAAAAAAGGGGAGGTTAGGTACAGAGAAATGGTGGGCCTCCAGAAGAGAAGCTGGATGCCCCCAATACAATGACACTATGTCATCTACCGAATGTGTAGTGACCAGAACACTTAAATCCTGCGACATGTCTGGTAACAGTTTGATTCGTCCTTCTACCCACCCCCTCGCAACCTGGTGTTGAGTAGGCAGGGTAACGCTCACTCACCTCCAAAATTGTGGCCAGGCTTCAGACAAAGGAGGGATAACAATCCCACCCAGAGAGAAGAGAAAACATCTCTTCTTCTTCTTCTCCCCGTCAGAGGGCCGCTATGGTGAGGTGCCCCCAGACGGAAGGGACGGTGGAGGATCATGGTAAATGTGATCGTGAGGGAGAACGGGAGACCCAGTCAGGTAGGTTGCTGAGGAAGGGCCTAATCTGGAGAATCTCACCCCAACAGCAGTGCTCTGTGTTCCACCTATGGCCTAGTAGTCTCCGCTTGGGAGGAGAGATGGTTGTGGCCTGTGGGGGAGCCTCTTGCTGAATATAACTTTCTTCTGTAGTAGGATCCCTGTGCTCATGAGTACACCCCCTGTTGTAGTGAGCCTAATCTGTTCCCTCTAGATAGGGCAAGGAGGCCTGTACCTAAATTAGAACTTCTCCTCTTCCCACCCTCCCGTCTGGGCCTGCCCTGGATGATGAGCCACGAGGACAAACATAGGATTCCCTGGCGAGCTGCACCTTGATTCTCTCCCTTACTCCCTTGTTGATCTGCTCGCATAGGAGCAGGAACGGTAGCCGTTTGAAGGCTGGATGGCTGTCTGAGGGAGAGATAGTGAGTGGGTCTGACCATGGAGACAAGACCAATTCGGATCGGCTGCACGCTACATGGGGAGGCCACCTGAGGAGTGCGACTGCTTCATGCAAGATGCATGGCACAGGAAACAACGCGCCACCATGGTTTTGAGGCAAGGGTATAATACCCCAGCAAGCTGAACTCAGCTAAAATCAATGGTCTGGTGTGAGGGGGTGGGGGGGTTGTAGTGACCATGCGGTTCTTGGCATGCTCCATTGGACCAACCGGAGCTACCCTGGGCAGCCGTGCGGCTGAAGCAATCGGCTGCTGCCAGAACCAGACCAAAACCAAAGAAAACATGCAGAGATCTCCAGATAAATAAAATGCTTGGCTCTCAGAGAAAACCATCATATTGCTGCTGCTCTCTCAGGGCTGCAGGCAACAGGCATAGGCTGGCCTGTTCCTCGCTAGGCCCCAAGCAAAAGTCTTTCAGTGGTAGGCAATAGTCATTCAAAGTGGCAGAAACAAGGCAAGGATCACATTAAACAAAAAACAAAGCAGCACAATCTGCTCTGAACTATAGGAATATATTAATAAAATGAAGCAGCACAATCTGCTTTGTCCTTTCAGCAGAAAACAGTTAGGTAGCCACCAAGTTCATAATGAAATGCTCTAAACTGCCACAAAAACACACACCAAACTAATGTTTGTAAATAGCTCTGAATTCTCAGTTGCTCAGCATTTACTGTAGGCAGGCTCAGAAGCAAAGCATTTTATAAAAACATGATTTTGTGGACTCCACAGGCCTACCATTCCTGGCACAATACAGTGACTCCTGAGGTGCTTGTAGCCTGATCAGATGCACGATTTGAACTGAAGAGCAGGGGCTTCTGGGACCTGGGGTCTAGAAATTTGATCCTAGGTCATGTGCATCATTAGCCTATCAGGTGGGCTAAAACCCATGATGTAAGGTCTGGAGTGCCATGGATGGTCAACCAACACAGTAGATTGGACACATTTCTTGGCATAGAAGGGTTTAGATGATTATCATAACTAAACAAGGGTCAGCTCATATGGGCATCATGCTTTCTACTGACACCACTACCAGTCCTGTGTTTGGTTGTGCAACTCTGGGAGACTGGTGCTGGTAGAGGGCAGCTAGCCCAAAACAGGCAACAAATCTGGAAAACCTCAGCACTCAACAGAAAAAAATAACAGCACACATTAATATGGTGCAAAATGCAGTGTAAAATTTATTTTGGTAAGCACAAGCTGTACAATAAAGCTCCAGCGCTTTGGTGTTCAATCTTTCCTCAGGGGTGCCCCCACTGCTTCCAGTGGAAGGCTGTTCCAGGAATCCACCAACCTTTCTGTGAAGTAATACTGCCTCACATCTCTCCTGAATCTACCCCCTTTCAGCTTCATATCATGGCCCCTTATTCTAAAACACCCTTTTTTCTGAAATGTAGCTCCCTCCTGTAACATATTAACCTCTGTGAGGTATTTAAAGGTCTCTATCATATCCCCAGTCTCCCTACTTTCCTCCAGGGTGTACATCTTGAACTATTTTAGTCTCTCCTTATAGGGCTTCTGATGCAGGCCTTACACGATTTTGACAGCTGTCCTCAGACCACCTCCACTCTGCCTATCTCTTTCCAGAAATGTGGTCTCCAGAACTGGATACAGTTTTCCAGGTGGGGTGCAATAAATTGATCTATAAAGGAGCAACACCACCTCTCTCTTCCTGATGGTGATGTCCCTATCTATGCACCCCAGCATCCCACTTGCCCTCTTGACTGCCTTGTTTATTTATTTATTTGTACAATTTGGATTTACAAGCTTTGAGTCAGAGACTCATTTACAAAAGCACCTCATCACAGAGAGGACAAACAGTGATACATAGTACATGATACAAACAACGTTACATAGATTATGCACAGTCTTAATTTAAAAGGTTGCATATGAGCAACAAGGGGACATACCCCAGTAATACATTACAGCATTGGTGGAGAACGCAAGACATGCACTGTTAGAGGGACTAAGGAATTGCCCTGAGGCCAGGTACAACATAGAGTAGACTGGTGACTGCAGGTGCAGCATATAAAACAGGTGTCCAGAGGGGACAGGACTATGGAGCAAGTGAGGAGGGAGAAAGTGGGGGTGTCTTGGTAAGCTGTCCAGTGGACGTTGTTGAAATTTGGAGAGTTCTGAAGTGCATGGCTACACAGGAGGTCCGGGAGGGGGAGTGGGAGCGGGTGACTGTTAGTTACATGTACAGCATCGTGTGCTGAAAAGGTGGTTGTGAAGAGCGGTTTTAAAGGGACCAATTTTAGGAGTATTGGTGATGCTGACTGGAAGGGAGTTGAACTAGGAGAGAGCTCTGTGGCAAAAAGACCTCTGAGCTAGGGAGGTCCTGGTTCTAGGCACCAGAAGGGTAGTCTTATCTGTGCTGAGAAATTTATCTTGGCTTGCTGGCCTAGAGGTAGAGCTGCTGACTTTGTTGTTGAGTGTACAGGGTTTGAGACCTGTGGTGGATCAGTAGAAAGTAATTTTAGTTGAATATGGAGCCAAAAAGCTTTAAGAGCTTTAAAAATGGAGTGAAATTTATCTTGGCTTGTTGGCCTAGAGATAGAGTTCCTGTCTTTGGTATCAAGCGTATAGGGTTTGAGACCTGCAATGGGACAGAGGAAAAGTATTTTTAGCTGACTGTGGAGCCAAGAGCTTTAAGAGCTGTGGAACAGAGGGAGCAAATAGCCTGACTTATAGGCTTAGTGTTAGAGAGTTTGAGACCCACAGGGGACAGCATCAGATAAGGGGAGGAATACAGATTAAGAAGGATGCAGAGTGAGGAGAAAAGGAAGAAACAGGGGCTTGAATGGTGCTATAGTGACTCCTTGTGGCCAGAAACTAATAGTAGCTGCAAATAGGGAGTGGAGATGAGGAGAGTGAACAGAGTGGTGCCTCAAGAGGCACAGCAGCAACCCCTAGTGTCAGAGAGTATAAGCTGCAAATGGAAAAGTGGACACTTAGAAACTATAAGGAGAGATCATGTAATATGTCATGTGACCTGTAAGCAGCAGTAAATGTAGAGCCAAGCTTGGGTGGGAGGGTGGCGCATAGCGCTAACAGAGTAATAGCTCTCCAAAAGTACACTGGAAGGAAGGAGGCTTTACCTCTTAAGGCTCTCTGCAGTCCCCTATTACAAGCTCCTCAGCTGGGTAGTGTTCTAAGTCAGGCAGACTTATGCCTTGTCACATTGCCTGGACACCCTTAGGTCATCCGATATCATTACACTCAGATCTCTTTCTTGCTTGGTCACTGTCAGTATCACTCCCCCCATTTTGTACTCTGCCCCCAGATTTCTGTGGACCAGATGCATTACTTTGTACTTTTTGGGGGCACTAAAAAACTAGTGGCTTGATTACCCAGTCAAAGAAATCTATCACATTTGTTTGACATGACCTTCCCCATGTCCGTTGAATAAGTCTGTCAGAGGTGCAACTAGTACCTCCCTGAGCTCCCTCAGCACTCTTGGATGCACCCCATCTGGCTCTATACAGTATTTTTTGTCCACCTTCAGATTACTGAGTTCTTTCTGGGATTCTGTCCTCAGAAAATGAGCTACTGTCCATTTCCCCTCCCCTCAAAGCCCTTTGTGCATTTCTGTGTTCCCTCTCCTTCACCTTGTACTCTGAACACTGGGCAGAAGTATTTGTTTAAGATGTCTGTTGTTTCTTGGTACCCATTCATACAATCTCCCCCCCTTCCCTTTAAACATACAATCCCTCCCTTTGCCTTCTTTTTCTCACTAATATACCCCCAAAATATCTTGTCCCCTTTTTGATACTGCCTGAGCTATTCTTTCCTTATGTTGTGCCTTTGCACTCCTTGTTGCTTTTCCTGCTCTGTTTTCCCTGATACACTTCCTTCCCTATCCTCCTCCACCCTCTGGGTCTGCTTATACTTTCTGAATTTTATTATTTCAGCCTTTACCTTTTCTGCCACCTCTTTCAAGATCCATAGCAGTCTCAACTTCTTTTTGCTTTTGCTTTCTTGGTTAACCCTGAGGGTCGTTGCCTTCACTATGCCCTCTTTCACTTTGACTCACTTTTTCTTCACACCCCCAAGTCATCTCCCCTCTGCCAGGTCATTCCCCTGAAGCATTCAACAATCTTTGTACCCTCAGCCCTTCTAAAAACCAGGACCCTCCCCCTTATGAGGTTGGAGACTGCCCCTGTTCTTATATTGAACTACACTATATGATGATCACTGATCCCCAGATGGCTTCCAACCTTGATATCTGCAATACTGTAACTGTTAATAAGAACCAACTCAAGTATTGCCCAGTCATGAGCGGGTTCACTGACTACTTGCCTGAAGAACGCCCCTTGCAGGGACTCCAGAATATCCCTGCTCATAGCTGACGCTGTAGCTGAAAGGCTCCAATCTATATCCAGCAGATTGAAGTCCTCCACCAGCAACCTTACTCCCTTTCAACCTTTTTACCAGTTGTTTCTTACATTTCTTTATCTGAGTCCTCCTTTGTGTCAGAGGCCTGACGATTACTCCTGTACAAACAGCGACTCTGTTTCTCTAATACAGAGTGACCCACCTCACTTCAGCCCTCCCCAAATTCCCTGTACCTCCATCACTTTTATGTTTTCCTTCAAATAAAGCACTACATGGCCTCCTTTCTTCCCTACCCTGTCTCTTCTGAACATTGTGTAGCCTGGTATGACCATGTCCGAGACATAGTTGTCAGAACCCTTCTGTGTGCAGTTCTGGAGACCCAATCTTCGCAAGGACATAGACAAGATGGAAGCTGTCCAGAGTAGGGCAACTAAAATGGTGCAGGGTCTGCACCGGAAGACATATGAAGAGAGACCAAAGGACCTTAAAATGTATAGCCTCGAGGAAAGGAGGGAGAGGGGGGACATGATAGAAACTTTCAAGTACCTCAAGGGAATCAACAAAGTCCAAGAGGGTAGCATCTTTCAAAAAAAGAGGTGTGCAAGAACAAGGGGGCACAATTTGAAGATATGGGGGGGCAGCTCAGAGGTAATGTAAGGAAGTATTTTTTCACAGAGAGGGTTGCGGATGCATGGAATGGCCTTCCGGAGGAGGTTATGGAGTCAAAAACAGTGGTTGAATTCAAGCATGCATGGGATAGCTATAAGGCAATTCTAGGGGGTGGGGGTAGAAAGAAGTAGGCTGCTGGTTAACTAGGATTTGCAGCTTATCCATTAGGTAGGGAAATGGGCAGACTGGTTGGGCCAAGCGGTCCTTATCTGCCATCAAATTCTATGTTTCTATGTTTCTAACACCATGATTCAGTAATGGCTGCAATATCCAGGCCTACCTCCACCATGATGGCCTCTAGGTCTGGGATTTCATTTCTTAATCTCTAGCATTGGCACACGTCACCTTCCATATTTTGTTAGCTCTTTTTCTTGTTGCTGTCTCCCTTTTTCAACTGTTTCAGCCTTCCTCACCTTTCTCCTTTGACTGGTCCCTTCTCCCCCCCTTTCCAATTTACTAACCTTCTACTTCCTTGAATAATGTGCATCCAGATGGGACTCTCTCCCCTACAGATCTCCCTACTCTCTATCTCAGCCTGTGGTGGGTCACTTTCTACCTCCATTATTTTTTCCGTCACCCCATTGACTGCTTTAAATGTCTATCGAACTAAAATTTAAACCATTCACTGAGGTCTATAGTTCACTCCTGGATGGAATCAGGCCATCACCTCAGTATAGGCTCTTATCCTTCCAGGTTGGTCCACAATCCCCAGTGTAGCCATACTTCTCCTCTCCTCTCTGCACCATTTATTCTACCATTATCAAAAGCCTTGGTGCGGATCTGCCTCTCCTTCCCCATATAGTACAAGATGCACTTGCTTCTTACATTTTAAACACATGGAAAAAACAGAATCAACCCCATAAATTATCTAAATTTACCAAAAATTACATTTTTACATGAACCTGACTATGGCACTTTATTTTTTTGTTTAAGCCCATGAGACACACATATCAAGTTAATGCATTAGCAGCCCTAGTGGCTCTGACCAGAGTTTGTTCTGTGTGTTATGGAATAGTCTTCTGCCTATTCTGGGACTCTCTTCTC
The DNA here is from genome assembly GCA_016271365.2 of Neoceratodus forsteri. Taxonomy (NCBI): domain Eukaryota; kingdom Metazoa; phylum Chordata; order Ceratodontiformes; family Ceratodontidae; genus Neoceratodus; species Neoceratodus forsteri. The sequence goes on along the minus strand of CM057450.1, from coordinate 250,629,299 downwards.
CTATTACTTATTTTTTGTCTATCTCCCTACTCCATTTCCAATATCCATTTTGTCCACCTTTCCTTGAATTTTTCAGCCTTGTCCTGCATTAGCTATGTTACTCCGGGGTTATGCCCCCTAGCATCCCACATACGCCTCACACTGTATTCCTAGTCTGTTATACTGTGATACTGCTATTTTGCACTAATATATAGATACAGGCACTGATCATATAAGCATGAGTGCTAGGAATGTGCTTTGCTGCTAATATATGTTAATATTTATCATGCATGATTCATTATACCTCACTATAATACATTTATCTAGATTATTGTATACTTATATTGTCATATACTTATATGTAGTGTGTGTTTTACACTCAGGCACATATGCCACTTATAATAGAACCCTGACAGCACTTCTCTTTGTCTCTAAGCAAGCTGACAGAGAGAGAAAGCCTTTGTTATGTCTTTGTCTTATACTGTACATAAGCAAGAAATGCCACATGTGGTTTGAACCCATCAGCATTTCTTTTGTCCAAGCTATAATGAAAATTCAAGCATATTCTGTCTCATATGATACTCATTAGTAATTCTGTCTCGTAAGTCTTCATCCAATGGAGAATGACTTAGAAAAAATACATATTGTTTCTCATATTTGTAACTATGAGGTAATCTCTGTTGCTATGCTGTTATATGCAGTATATAGTCTGCAACCTACTGTAGCTTCTCCAGAAGAGCGGGGCAGAGAGCTGGAGTGCAGGGAGAGAAAACAAGATCTTAGAGAACCTAAGATGCACAATTCTGGAGATTATGTACATTCTTCAGGAGAGTGATAAGAAACCCATCTCCCTTGTGATTTTCTCTGTCACATGCTTGGTGTAAGTAGTATAATAAACTTTATTAGCACTCCTTGCTTGTTTACGAATGTTCCTTGGCAGACTCCGAGACACAAGAATCTGTATTATTAGTACTATTATTATTTACCCTACACACCAAGAGTGATTAGGCAACATAAATGGCGACCGCAAGTGGAGTCTGGATGTTTTCCAAGTTTCATTTTAATTTCCTCTGTAAATTAAAACACTGAACTAGAAACCTCCAGTAACAAGCAGCTGAAAGTGTCTTCTGTTTAACTTTTCAGTCTGTTGTGTGTTCCACCATGCAGACAAAACAATTTCTTGGAAGATATTCAATCTCTGTGTAATGAGTTGTTTTATTTTTTTCCCCTATTCTTTCTCTGTGGGAACACAGCTGTAAAGGGATCCAAACAGACAGAAAGACTGCTTTCTTTTGTGGATTTAAATCCTAATGGATATTTACTCATCTAGGTGTCCACATAGGCAAAATGTTGTTTGTGTCCTTTCATGAACTTTGATTGTAAACAAAGTTTTTGATCCACAGACAGCTAAGGGTTTATTTTCTTAAGACATTTCTAAGTATAGCAGTACTGAGTTGAGGCTGGATGCCTTAACATAGCAAACTGCTTATGGTGGTTGGTGTAATTTTGCTGAAGTAGCAAAATCTGGTGGTAGCCCTTTAAGGGCATATCATTGCCCATTATGAGGAATTGAAAAATGGTACCAATGATCCTGGAGGATTATTAATTGCAATGTTATTTAATTGTTTTGATGCTGTTCTAAATAAAATATCTGTTTTGGAATCTGAGTATATTGCTTGCAAAATGGAGAATGCTGCTTCCAAGCAGGAAATTAGTCTAAAACAGGCTTCTTATAAAGAAAGAAGAGCTGCACTGCAGTCTGAGCTGCAGTCTCTCCATCTAGAAAATGAGTATCTCTTTAATGAGAGAAGCAGCAAAGACCTGCATGCCTTAAGAGATAATGCTGGAAAGGTAAAACTTGTTAGAAAAAAAGTTTTTCAAACGAATGGTGTTCTGTCTAGTAACACTGATTCCTTACATTTTGAAAACAAGGAACTTAGAGATGATAAGTCTGAAGTAATTACTGAAAGAGTTAACATGCTGGTATTTCAACACCAGATCTTGACTGAACAGCATGACTCAGTATGTTTTCAGTACAGCGGACTTGAACTGAATGTGTTAAATCTAAACCGTGACATGTCTTCTGTTAACAGCCATGTTTTACAAGATGGGAATGTCTTGCAATCTGAAAACAAGGCACTTTACAGCTTGCTAACTCTTGTATCTGAGCAGTTAGAATGTAGGAGTAAAAAGTCAGATATGGCGAACTTGCGCCATAAGCAAGAGGTATTGGCAGGGCATACTAACTTAATGCCCAAAGACCTTGCCTCTTCTCATGTTGAAGAGTTTGATTTTGAACACTCACAGTATGCTACGGGGTGGACTAGAACAAAGGCTAGCCACTTGTTTTTTCTGTGATTTACAAAATGGAGAATTGTTAGAGTCTCAAAATGGTGGACACATATGTGATCAGGTGCATTCCCATACCATCCCCAAGATTGCCACTCATGGTCATGTGATGATGGTCATAACATGGTAATCCAAAATGGCTGACCACCACATTACGGAGGTTCGATCGTGCGGTCACAGGGACCTGTGATTGCTGCATAACCAGAAAAAACATACTGGAGTTTTTTGGCATGATTAATAATGTTATCAGTAAGACTAGTGTTTCTGAGGGACAGAAAATTCTCATTAGAAATGATGTTGACGTACTTTTGAATAAGGCTTATACGCAATCTGTCATGAAGTCAGTGTCTGACGCTGCAGAAGGAGCTGCTGCTGTTAGCAATGTTTGCTATGATACAGTGTCCTTGGTTAAAGAACATATTTCAAGTTAATTACATGAACTGTGATGATTCTTCCCTATGCAATTTACCATCAGCTTTCCCTGACAAGATTGAATGTACTGCTTTTCCTATGCAGTGCATTAATACTTTAAGCTGTTACATTAGAAACAATGCTGCTACCATTCAGCAACATTCCAGTGGGGACACCCACTTTACATTAGATGGGGGAGGGGACAACCCTTATTCTGAAAGCCCCATGGCTGTGATATTTTCAGCATCACAGGCCACGTGTGGGGAAGGGGTTACAAGTTTGATTTCTGGCCCTGAGCTGACAGCTGTTTCAGTACTATTTTCTCCACCTCTGATGGCTACTGAACCACAGTCCATAGCTGGAGAACTGCATGCAACTTACACACCACTTTTCTCCACTGTGCAGGCACCCCTGATAGTGCCAGCACTCCCAGCACATGATGCAGAACCCCCTCCATCAGTGATGGCTGAATCATCCAATACCGCGGCTACAATAGCAGGCACAAGCCAGGAACACTCTGGGTAATTCCCAGTACAGACAACAGCAGGCACCTCTTGCAAGAAGGTACAAGGTATCTTAATACTGATATCACTGTCTTTTCTTTTGGGATCACTAACCATGGTCCCATCATTGGTTAATTCTAACACAGCTTTAGGACATTATTTTGAAACTGCCACATCAGATAAAGCAATCTCAGCAGTTTTAGCCCAAACATACAATGGACACATCAGACCCATTCCTTATGCATCCCAAATGCTTGCCCCAGTGGAGCTGAAATACAACCTTTATGAAAGGAATCTTTTGGCTACAAACTGGGCAGTGAGATACTTTAAGTACATCATTGGAAATGCACTCATTGTGCTGCATTCCAGTCATTTGCCAACTAACTTTCTGTTGTCAGACAAAGTAAAAGATGACTCTGTATCCAATGCCAGACTCACACACTGGTCTCTCATTTTACAGGATCATGACATCACTGTCTGTCCTATCAAAACTCCATCCTTGTTGGCCCATGGCCTTCAATTTGCAGGAGAGACCCATGATTGTTCGTCCAACCATCTGACCTACCTGTCCCAGGGACCTTTCTGACAGAACCTCAGAAAGTGTTAAAAGACACCACTGCGTACCAGGTTTTGACTGATGACAGGCACACATACCAATGAGGGTCAGATAGCAGGGTTTGGAATTCTTATTTTACATTCTGGTGATGACAGTGTGTGCATGGCTAGTAATTGCATCATCGTATATGTGCGATTCATAGGCAATGTTAAAACATGCCTGGCAAATAAAATGAAATGCAAGGAGGTGAGGAGTCTCCTAATTACCACAAATATTTGTGTATGGTTTAGAGAGCTGATAATTCCTTGAGAAATACACAGCTTGTGTTAAGAGAGGAATACAAAGATTTTCCCTTATGTAAAATGATACCAGCACTCCATGAGAAGGTTAAGTTCTGCCCGCTTCAAGAAATGTCCCTGAGATAATTACAGAAAGCACTGCAGATACTATGTTTTTGTTACAGTTTCTAATTGGGTCTGTTTCTCTCTAAACTGAATTTCTTTGGGGAAAAAAAAACAAACTTCTGTTCCAGTACTCTATAGTATCGCTGTGAAATACAGTGACTTGTTTATGTACAACACAACCCTAACCAGTATAAATACAAACTGTACATTCATAAGGTTCAAGCATATTCTAAAATGTGAACCTTATGCTCCATAAGAAGGACCCTCATTTGAGGGCAGTGTATAGGTTCCTTAATAAAGGAACTGAGGAATAACTTCCAGAAATAGCTCTTATACAAAGTGAAAATGACATTCACCTATCCAGTGATGGCCTACTCAATTGGAACATCACTGCTGTAACACTCATGAAAAGTTATGGGTAATTCCTGAACACCTGACTTAATTAATTTAATTGATTTAATCTACTGGACCAATATCATGATACTCCAACTGGTGGACACCAGTGAGTCAATAAAACACTAAGCAGACTGACATCCTCTGTCTGGTGGCCACACATGAGAAGTGATGTAGAACACTACATTAGTAACTGTTTGATCTGTGCACAGAACAATCCAATTCCAGCTAGGGAAGATACATTGTTACCCCAGAGGTAATCAGGCCCCTGGAACAACATCCAGATTGACTACATTGGCCCTATGCCAACCACTAAGAACAACTAGTTTGCACTAGAGATCACCAACCTATTTTCATGACAGTTTAAAGCTATCCCGAAACAGAACAACACAGAGTCAAAGTGATTGCAAATGTCTTGATAGATCTGCTATTTAACAGGTGGGGGTTACCCCAAAGGTAAATTCTGACTACAGAGATCCAGCTTTATAGCCTAAGTAATGCAGGAAACTCTGGATTTGTTATGGGTAAAACAAAAGTTTCATATCCCTTACCACCCACAGTCATCAGGACAGGTGGAATGGGCTAACAGGCAGATCAAAGTTATGTTACCCAGACTTGTTCAGAAAACCCAAAAGGACTGGAATTCATTATTGCCCTTACTCCTTATGACAATAAGAGGGACACCCTCTGCAGGTACACAGCATATCCCATTTTTGAAATCATAACAAGACGGTTCATGAGACTCCCAGATCATTTAATTCTTGACCTGTGTACTATGTTAAATATCTCAAATAAATATCTCAAACAAGACATCCAAAAGTACACTTGTTTGCTTCACAATGTATGGGCAAGGCCCAATAACAGGCCCTATCCCATTGTACGCAAGCTCAGTCCAACAGTCTACCAAGTTAGACTGCCTCACTATAACGGTCATTGATAAATGGCTGCATGCCAATGAAATGAGCATGTTTAAAGGAGATTAAATTACTTTTCCATACCCCAGTGGGCTGAATAGTACTAAACTATGTTTTTTTTTCTTTTCTCGTTCCTTTTAGGTTCCAGAGCGAGAAAGAGAAATGCTTGCTTTTGTGCTTATTATTCCTTTTTTTAAAAGTATGGGTCTTCTTACAAGCCCAAACTGCACATTTTATTGCAAATAAGAACCAGTGACCTAAACCTAAACAGGTTGTTGAGGCAGAATACCTCACAAGCCCACATGATTTAATTGCATCCTATGGAATTCATGCTAAGATCCTAAAATATATGTTCTTCATCCAGGAAGGTAATGAGAACCTACTGAATGTTATGATCATTGATTTGGATCAAGTCTAGCAGTTAGACTTGATCTGAACTCCTGTTTACATCTTATTGATAATCAGGAATTTTGCATTCAAAATTACACAGCAATAAAAGTCATTAGACTTTAAAGGTTTTTACCCAAAGATGCCCCATAATTTGTGACACCTAATACTGAGTGCACAAAATAGAACCATGACCCACCCAGTGGTCTAACAGCCACTTCTCAACTGGGTAACCTAGTTAATAACGTGCAGTTCATGCACATCCCACTGATTTTAAATCTCACCCTTTAAACTTGAAATGATTTGTTTTATGTTTCACAGCAAACATTTCCCACTTTTTTTTAATAATGTGATTGGATACCTTGGCAGCATACCAGGTACTCATTAATGACCTCCTATACAGGGACTGATAGCATCACACACACACACTTAGGATGTTCACATCCTGACTACTAGTGGTACATCTTATGACTGTAAACCTACTGAAACACACTAGGCATTTTGATTTTGTTTATTTGTTCTCATTTTTTTTAAATAAAACAAAACACAGGTTTAGACTTGGACCTATTTGGCTCTGACATATCTATTTGAAATAAGGTTGATTTAGCCATTATTGAAGCACATATGTTAAAGGTTCATGATAGTATGAAATATTATATCATACCCCCCCCATTGCATAGTATACATGATTTTGTTCATAAAGAGGGATTTACATTTACAATATTAAGGATATTGTGAAGGGGTTTGACATGAAAAATGTTCTTGTTAATGAATTAATTTCTGCTCACATTAAGGAAGCAGAAGAGCATCACATAGCTGGGAAAGTCCTTCGCACTGCCGACGGCTATTATGTTCATACAACCCTTTGGTTATCTCTTCCAGGATCTGGAATTAGGACATATCCTTGATCTCATACATGACAGACGTATAGGTCAGTGGCATTGCCACATTTTGCACTTCTATTGCATATGTTAAATGTTTATTTGAATCTAGCACTGTCCCCACACACACCAGTATTGCTCCATGTTTTGAAACGTAATCCTACACAATCCAGGAAGTCATGTTTGTGTCTCTCACAGTGTCATTGCCGCATTTTCATCTGGCAGCATCAATCTCTGATCGTCTGGCAACTCTCCATTCTATTGGTCAACTTGATGAGAACTTTTATTGTGGAAAGGTTGAAACTACTGCCTTTCCTTGTTTACCATGAGGTCTTGGAATTGTGACTGACTGAACTTGATTGTCATACCTGAAAGGAACACCACCTTTTATGCAGATGTGACATCTTCCAACTTGTCTTATTCAACTTGGGAATACTGACCTAATAACTGAAACTAGGCTTCCGCTTGTGAACTTTCAAATAAACTGTATTCAGTCCAGCCAATTAAGATTCTATAATCAAGCTCATTGTTGTGCTTACTATGAAGCAAGTCTGGGGTGGGGGCAATCTCTTAACTCGCAAGAAGACTCTTCTTAATTTGATCTACAATCAAGAAATCCATTTTCTTCACTGCTTATTTACCAAGCCTGGCTGGCACCTCATACAAACTGAGTACTGTTATAAACTGTTACACTTTGTGCAGCCATGTGATCATCTTTAACTGAACACTGTTGCTATTCTATTGTAAAACTCAATGTGCAATCCAATGCTCCCCCTGCTGAGGCCTCTGGAAATACTGCTGCCTCCTGAACATTTGGATCTACCTTTCAGAAATCTGAATGCATCAAACCTGAACTATGAATCTTCATCTAACATTTGAAGAAACCCTGGATTTATCCCTGGAACTGTTCGTAGTTTATTCCTTGTGGAAATTGATATTTTGTGTCTTATTCAACTTACCAACTGAAAAAATGCCATCCTTCAAGGTCATATATTCTGCTGATGTGGAACATTGTGTGGTAACCAACTATGCATTCTTCTGAAATGGACTAAAAGTTATGCAAAGTAAACTTTTCTAACTTCTGTTTTTTACTCCCTAAACAGGTAATCGGTTATATGGTAATCACGCCTGTTCCCATCCCAAAACCAGATACCATTAAGTCTAGTCCTAACTATATTGATGCTCTATCTTGATTTTTAATTATTTTTAATATCCATACAGGCAACTTAAGTTTGTCTCTTCAGTTTCTTCCCAATAGGATAAATGCACACCTGATAGATATAGATCAGTATTTACAGTTTGTTTTGATATTGGAAAACCCCGTTGTGAAGCTTCATTTCAAATGATTACAGTAATACAAGGTTTACTAATATTTTCCCTTATAATTACATTTTGCTGTTTAAGGAAAACCCAGAAACTCTACCGTGACCAGTTAATATTCCTCTATCAGGCTCATGCAGCGGGCCTGGGGATGAATGGTGCCTAACCACCGTCTTTTTCTTGTGTTGCCACTTTTGCAATTAGGGCAACATAGAAGGGACTGTTACACCTGGGTTATGCCCTCTAGCTTCCCACATACGCCTCACATTGTATTCCTGGTCTGTATACTGTGATACTGCTATTTTGCACTAATGTATAGATTTTGGCACCGATCATATAAGCATGAGTGCTAGGAATGTGCTTTGCTGCTAATACATGCTAATATTTATCATGCATGATTCATTATACCTCACAATAATACATTTATCTAGATTATTGTATACTTATATTGTCATATACTTATATGTAGTGTGTGTTTTACACTCAGGCAGATATGCCACTTATAATAGAACCCTGTCAGCACTTCTCTTTGTCTCTAAGCAAGCTGACAGAGAGAGAAAGCCTTTGTTATGTCTTTGTCTTTTACTGTACATAAGCAAGAAATGCCACATGTAGTTTGAACTCCTCAGCATTTCTTTTATCCAAGCTATAATGCAAATGCAAGCATATTCTGTCTTATATGATACTCAGTAATTCTGCCTCCTAAGTCATCATCCAATGGAGAATGACTTAGGACCAATACATATTGTTTCTCATATCTGTAACTATGAGGTAATCTCTGTTGCTATGTTGTTATCTGTAGTATATAGTCTGTAACCTACTGTAGCTTCTCTAGAAGAGTGGGGCAGAGAACTGGAGCATGGGGAGAGAAAACAAGATCTTAGAGAACCTAAGATCTACAATTCTGGAGATTATGTACATTCTTCAGGAGAGTGGTAAAAACCAATGTCCCTTGAGATTTTCTCTGTCACATGCTTGGCATAAGTAGTATAATAAACTTTATTAGTACTCCTTGCTTGTTTATGAATGATTCTTGGCAGACTCCGAGACACAAGAATATGTATTATTAGTATTATTATTATTTACCCTACACACCAAAAGTGGTTAGACAACAGATATGTTAGTCTTTCCATTTCTTGTATTTCTTTTACTATATTTTTCCAATATTGTAATGTGGGAGGAGCTGTATTCAACCATTATTTGGTGATCACCTTCCCTATTGCTACTACACACACTCTCCACAGGTATCTTGCATTAGGTCCTTTTATTTCTTTGGGTGGGCAATATGCAAAGTGGTATTTGCATATTCAAATTAAGTTGAAAGAGATCTTTTAATTTTTCCATTATCTCTCTTTTTGAAATCTGCTATCTCGTTGCACAGAAAAAATATATGCTCATGAGAAGCTCTTTGCTCTCCACATTTCCTCCAACATGTGGTGTCTCCTACCCCATCCCACTTAGCTTTCGTGTGTGGTGTTAAGATGTATCTAGTGTTGATCTTCCAGGGGAAATTCCCTCCACTTTGGAGCTGAGGTTGCTTTGAAAGACTCTTCCCATATTGTAGACCATTCTTTGCCTGTTAGTTGGAATGCGCACCTTCCTCCCATTTCTTTTTCACATGTTTGGTTTCAGATCCTTTATGAGCTAGAAGGGATTGATAAATTTGGGATATTGCTCCTTTAGTGTCTTGTTTATTCATAAGCTGTTCCAGTTTCACTTCCCCATCAAGGTTACTTTGTTTATTTAGGTGTTTTTTTCCTTTATGCTTCTATGTAATCCCTTATTTAGTAGTATCTAAACCTACAGTGAAGATCACTAGGATTAAGCCAAACTCTGCAGAATTCTGCAGTAGGGTTACGCAGGGAACAATGAAATTGCAATGGGTGTTAATCCCCTTTGTCATGCAGGGAAACTGCAAAACTGCTTTTGATCATAGAGGACTTCATTGTATCTGTCTCTGCCCAATTATACCAAATACAGCATTCCTTGAAGAAAAACATATTCTTCTCTCTTAGAATGTTTGCTGGGAATCTAAACCCCTTTTATATTTGCCTCTCATATTAATTGTTTATGTCTCCTAGTGTGAATTCCTGATTCCCAACTAACCATCTATACTTCCAGCCTTCTTTCTGCACTTCCATGTATTGCTGAAATATTTGCAGTGCCATTCCTGTTATTCTTATTGCTCAGAATCCCTCCCTCTCTAAGCTCTCCATGGGTCTTTTGTTGAATAGCCTTAGCTCAAAGGATCTCCACCCCTCCTGTTTCCTCCAGTCTGCGCCATTGTGTGTATACCTTCTGGTTGCCCCACTGGAATGTCCATCTTAGTTGTGTCGCTATCCAGTATTCTGCTATATCTGGTAGTGCCCAGCCTCCCCACTTTTATTTGATTGTGAACACCTTATTTCTTACCCTAGGCATTTTGTCTGCCCATATAAATTTATATATCCTATGTTGTATTTCCATTAATCTTTGCTTAGTTATGCCCAAAAGGACACACTGAAATAGTAGCCTTGGTAATACATTCATTTTTACCAGCTGTATACTTGCATGTATAGGGAGTGTTAGTAGACCTCACCTTTTATAGTCCTCAAGTATTTGTCATGTCATTGGAGCTAGGTTGCCTTGGTGCAGATGTTTGGTTGAGTTGCACAACATTATTCCTAAATACTGCAAGGATGTAATTGTCCATTTCATTGAGTATCTGGAAGAAATCTGAGGAGGAGGCTTATTATTAAACCTAAGTATTTCTGTTTTATAGAAGTTCAGTGTGTATCCTGACATTGTGGAGAATTCTTTCACCCTTTCCATTAACCTTGGCATTGAAGTTTCTGGGATGGATAAGTACATAATGACATCGTCCATGTTCAGAGCTGTTTTGTTCTCTTGTTCCCCATCCATATTCCTTTAATCTCCAGATCTTGTCTGATCCATTGTGCCAGTGGTTCCAAGTACAAGGCAAATAGTACGGTAGTGGAGAGAGTGGGCAACCCTGTCTTTACCCTCTTTCCAGTGTGAATCTGTTTCAAAGTTGCCCATTTGTTCTTATATAGACCTGGGGGTCAGTGTACAGTCTCTGTATTGTCTCTAGGAATTTTATATCGAAGCCAAACCGGAAAAGGACCCCAAACAGGTATTGTTACCTGTTGAATGCCTTCTTGGCATCCATGCTCATGATCACAGCAGGGATGTTTGTTTTATTAAGATGATCTATTATATGCATGGTGCATCTGATATTATCTGCAGTTTGCTTTCCTGCCACAAATCCAGTTTGATCATTCTTAACTAAGAGGGGATCAGTTCTTCTAATCTTTTAGATATAATTGCCATTAAATATTTATAATTCACATTCAATATCAGTGTAGGGTGGTATGAACTACAATTTGTAGGGCCCTTGCCCGGTTTAGGGATCCCCAATATCACCATCAGCATCCAGAAGGGTGTACCTTGAAATGTTCTTGTAATAATGGCAACACCTTTTCTGTAAATTTTTTATGGTTCCACCAAGTCCCATCGACAACAAAGTTGTAGACAGACTTTACATTGACAACATTTTGCTGATGGTGATAAATCGCCTGGCAAATGTGTCAACAAACTGCAGCATGATGGGATACATAAGATTGTGTGATGGGGGGGCTTTATCCCCAGCACCTCCCATATATATATATATATATATAATCAACTCAGGGGGTGGTGGATTACTGGGAGAGTGACCAACACCGGCAGTCGATGTATCGTACAGCACTCCGACAACCCGTTCAACACTGTGGAAGTTGAACGGGTTGTTGTCGATATGTTGGTTTTGCTGTCGGAGGTTCGATGTTCTGACAGTATACCATTTTTTATAGAACTCGGCCAGTAGGCCATCAGTTACTGGGCATTTGTCTGTCTTACTGTTCCCTATTACCTTCCTGATTTCTGCTATTGATATTGGCTGGGACAGAATATCATTTTAATCCCTGTTTAACTTTGGTAACTGTAGTGTTTTGTAAAAATGCTTTCATCTCTTCCATTGGTGTACCAGTTTTAGGGCAATATAACTTTTTATAATATGTTGTGAAGGCTTCCAATATTTTGTCTATTTCTGTACCTGTTCCACCATTTCAGGATGCTGTATTTTAACAATCTGTACCTTTGCCTTTCAAGCTCTCAGTCTGCATGCTAAGAGATTCACTGCCCTTGGTCCCACCTCATAATATCTTAGCCTCAAGAACACTAGATTGTGTTCTATTCTGTACTCAACAGGTTATTCAAGTCCTTTTTTAGCTTTATTAGTTCCTCCCTTCTCTTCCTATCCATTTTTTCCTATTGTTGAGCTTCCAGTGTATGCATCTGCTGTTCTATATCTGTTTGTCTTTGCTTTCTCTCTTTTTTCCACACTGACCCTATTGCTATCAATTGCCCCTGACTTTTAGGGTGTTCCATAACATTATCCCACTAACCCCTGTGTTACTATGGTCCACAATTGCTTAGTCAATTATTTTGGGGATCTGCTCCACAACCTCCTGGTCTCTTAATAATGCTAGGTTTAACCTCCAAAACGTATGCTATCTCTTGTAGGTTGATCTCAATGAATAAAGGGTCATGGTCCAACATACCTAACATACCCACCACTCCTTTAATCAGTTTCAGAACTGAGTCCTTGGGAGACAGGAAGATATCTAGTTTGGAATACATTTGGTGCACTTGAGAAAAATAGGTGTATCCCTTACTAGAGCCCTCCAGATACTGCCAGACATCTTGCAGTCCTAACTTTCCTATTAAGGCTTTTACCTGTTTTGCTACTTTAAGTGTGGCCCTAGGTATCCTTGAGGTGCTATCCAATCTAGGATCTAATATGAGGTTCCAATCTCCCCCACATGTTAATGTTCCTTCTGCTTTTTCCATGACTTTTAATAACAATGTTCTGTAGAAGCCATATACTGAGCCTGGGGGTGGGGGGCATATACCGCCACAAGGGTCAGCATCTAGCCACATAGAGACCCCTTCAGAATTACATATCATCCATCTTTATCTATCTCCTTTTGTTTACAGTACATTTGAAGGGTGTGGTCCTTGGTACTAGGATCACCATTCCTCTTCTCCTTCCTGATTTATATGAGGAGAAGCATATCTCCTCATTTCCAAATCGTTTTAATTTCTGGTGTTCTCCTTCTGTTGAGTGAGTTTCTTGTAAGAATATTATCTCAGCTTTGGTCTGCTTAACATACATCACCTTTTTCCTTTTTATTGGATTTGACAGTCCATTTACATTAATGTGAGAATTTTAGAGGCCTTAATGGCCATCATTTTTCTGAGTATGTGTTCCTGGCCAGCTTAGTAGTCTAGGTGGCCTATTGTTCCCATTTCTCCCCTCTTTTGAACCTACCCAAGCCACATATGTCTTTGATCTATATACCATAGAGTCTTAGCTGTTCTTGACCTGCCAACATGGTGAACTCGATAACTAAACTGTATAACAAAACTATGTTTACCTCCAAGGTAGGGGAAAGAAATTGTACCTTTCCTTTCTCTGGGTATTGGCTTCCTCCTGGTCTTCTTTACCCTCGTAACCAGAGTGGTAGTGGTACTACTTCCCCTTGTTCCATTAGGGACCCTCTCCTCTCTCCCTCTCTACACAAATGGCCAATCAACATCAGTACTATGCCCCATGGTTGAAACATCAGTCCTCCAGAGTTGCCCACGTTCCCCCCACCTGGGGATTTCTCTTTCAGCTACATCTTCCAACAGTGTATCAAATTCTCCTCTTTTCATTTTTATTGTACTCATTTTTTACATTCATTTGACTTTCTATTATGTCCCCCCAAGGGTTCTCTCTTGTGGCTTAAGTGTATTTATTTGTAGCATTCCCTTCTTTGACTTGACCTTCCTAATACTTTCATTTTTTTTTTTACTTTTTTTTTCAGTTCTCCCCTTGTATTTCTATGTCTTCCAGCATCTGTCTCGTGTTGTTCCCTCACCTACTTCCCCCCTTTACCTCATCGCAGTTGTAGTCTCAGGGCAACGTCACTCTTGCATTTGGTCTCCCCTGGATTTTCATGGAACTTCTCAGCAATTGATTCGTCTATGCATCTCCTTGCTGGCAAGGTCTCCAAGGAAGTCCTGGGGTCTTTTTCCTGCTTCTCTGCCTCCCCTGAAATACTATAGAAAAGATATATAGAAAAGTATCTGGCGAGCTCTTCATTGCAATGTTATTTCTTCGTCTTTATTTTTTATTAATCTTGTTTTAAAACAACATTTATAATAACATGCATTCATAAGTTTCTTCTCCCAGCAGTCATTTTGCTCTTATTAGTCTCCGTTTACCATGGCTGTCTCCCTCAAGACCATACTGTATTGTACTTATGATTTTAACCTTTTGTTGTACTCTTTCTTTTCCTTTCTTTATGCTCATCCCTATACTTCCCTTAAGGCTACTCTCATGTTCCTTTATCCCAGTTCTTGTAGACTTATCCCTCCTTTTCCTGCTGTACTCTGCCTTTCCCCTCTACTCATGTCCATTCATTTTTAGGACCTCTCTTTTCCACTTTATAGCCCTTCCCATGTTCCCTCTCCTCCTCCTGTTCTCCTGTGTCTCCTTATTTTTCATCCCACCCTATTCCCCTTCAATTTGTTATGCAAGTTGATTCTGTATCATATAAGTATGATACCTCTACCATAAGGAGAGCCTCCTCCCCCCGGAGCATTTAAATATTGTTTTCCTTGTTCCTTATCTCCCTCTTGTATTCTCTTTCTCCCCTCTCTGTTTTCCAAATCATCCCCCTTGTGTGAGTACAATTAAACAGCTCTTTTTATTGTTATGCATTTTACCCTTCTTACTCTCCCTTCCCCATCTGATTTGAATTTATTCCTGTCCCCCCGAATGTATGCCTGTTCCCCCAAAGGTCTTCCACTTCCATTCCTCTGCTTTCATTCTTTGCCTTGTTTCTCTTCAGTCCCTTCATTTTCCTTTTTTTTTTCTTTTATGCCATCATCCATCTTCCTCTCTCATTATATCCCTTCTCCCACTCTTGGCCTCTCTGGCCCTGCCCCCAATAATGTCACATCAAAAGAAACACTCATCTGACTTCAAGAGTTCATGTCAATGAGCAATTTTAAGTCACTATATGTCTTTAATCACCTTCCAATTACTCTTCAACGAGTGTTCTCCCCTCAGGTCACCATTCTGCATTCCATATGCTGCGCCACTTTGTTGGTGAGCCTCCGCAGTATTCCTCATATGTCTGCCATTGTTTTCACAGCCTTACCCCATCTGGCTGCACACAGGTTCCTCCTTGGGATCACACTTGTACTGTTGGTTCCTCCATGTGGATCACTTCTTCCAGGTACTCCATTCTTCTGAATAATGGGCACTTTATGTTCCTGCAGGCTGCTGTTGCTTCTTTGGGAGTGTTATACAGACATACTCCCTCCTCCCAGCAGACTTTGATCTTAGCAGGATACAGGGTTTGGAATTTCATCTGTTTGGCTTTCAAGGCATAAATAATGTCCAGGTATTGCATCCATAATCTTTGTATTTCTGAGGGATAGTACTGGTCAATAAACAGTCTTGCCCCATTGTACTGAATCAATCCTTTCTGCCATGCTCTCCTTAATATTTCCTCCTTTGTCTGATAGTAAGAACATTTCATTAATATTGTTCTGGGCCTTGCATTTGGGTCAGTGGGCTTGGCGTAGAGGGCCCTGTGTGCCCACTCTTTTCACATCTCAAATCCTGTCATATTTGGGGTTTCACTATTTGCTGGTAACTCTGACACTCTCAGATTGCCACTCCTTAATCTCACCTCCAAGTCCAGGCACTTATAATCTATGGCCTCCATTTGCTGTAGTAAGGCCTCAACCACTGTACTGATTTGTATAGTCCCATTCTCCACTCCTTCCATTCATCGCTCAGTATCCACCAGTCTCTTCTCATATCTGGTGAGCATTTCATGAATTTTGTGGAATTCTTTTTTATTTTCTGAGCAGGATGCTTTTATCTCTTGCAGTATTGTTTCAAATCTCTGCCTTGTTAACTTCTCTTTCTCGCATTCAGTGTCATACCCCAGGCATGCTCACTGATCCGGGAAATACTGTGGTTATGGTCAGAATTCAGAAGCTGACATCTCGATCCATCCTCTGCCATAGCATATGTTTTGAGATATATCTGGTGCTTTTGTCCTCTCCTTTTTCTTTTGTTGACTTTTTGTTTTTAGATTTTTATTGGTTTTAGCTGCAAGGAGAGTTTTTATTCCCCTCGGGAGCTGGGAGCTGTTCTTTCAGGCTGTTGTCCCAGCCATGACATCAGTGGAAGTCCCCAAAACAGGGATGTTTGCATCACTCTGTCAAGAACCAGGACCCTGTTCGTATGTTGCTCAACATAATAAAGATCTGCTGTATCCACATTTTTGCAGCCCCTGGGGCTAGAACTAAGTGCCATCCATATTTCATGCCTTCCTGAGTGTAGATAGCAACAAAAAAACAGAAAAACATAGTAATTATGGACAAATCCCCCTGTGGGAAGAGAGGCAAAGAGAGGGACAACTATAGTCTCAGGAAGGTCAGTAATACCAAGTAGTCCAGGTAGCCAAGTGAAGGTTTCCTGAATGTGGAAGTGTGCCTTCTGCAGAAGGCTGAGCTCTGAGTTCTTGGTGCAGTGGGCATATGAGTCATGAATGTGTGTGGACGTTTTTCATTGCCCAATGCTTTCCATGCCAATGCCAGGGTTGACATAGTGTGTCTCAGCCACTGTTCAGTAAGGCTAGAAGCCAAGTTGCTTATCTGCTACAGGTTGGGAGAGAACATTTGCTGAAGTATGGGTAGTATGCAGTAAGGAAAAAGTGGGTTCGATCTGAGTGAGGAGCCCTACCCCATATTGGTAGGGGCAAGGGTTGGACATTAAGCTCAGTAACCAGTGATGGGGAGGGTGAAAGGGGTGGGATGCATCTCCGTCCTTGGTGCCCTGGTACTAGCTGTGTGAACTGAGGAGTCACCCTCCTGCATCTGTGTGATAGGTAAAGCAGACCTGGGGAAATGGATGGTACTGGGATAGTGATAAAGAAGTGGAAGGGTTTATAATTCTGCCACACCATACTTGGCATTATCTTAGTGCAGTTATACTATTCAGGTAGAGATTATGAGTCCCTTATTCCACTTACCACACCCAATGGCATACAAGCATACATGGTAATGAGGAGGAAGCCTGGCTAAGGGGGTAGAAGAGACAGACTGTGCCATTCCAGCCATTCAGGGTGATCCAGTGCTCCGAACTTAAGGCCTTCATATGACCCCCTCTTGTACACATTGACCCTAACTTCTCCAGTTGGGGAAAGGTGATGCCTAACAGGGTAGGCAAAGCAAGCCTTTGGATAAACTGATGGGATTTTGCACCTTGTCTTTGTGATGTGCCAGTTTGTTTCTGCATGTGTATCAGGTGTATGTGTGTGAAAACTGTGTTTTGTTGTTACACCAAATACCATCTTGTAAATGAGCTTGCTCAATGATGATCACCTGGATAAATAAAGATTTGATAGATTGATTGATACCTAGATATACACCTTCCCCAACTTTGGTCTTGTGGTTAGGAGGGCTGAGAATGATAAGGAGGATATGAGGCAAGAGAAGAAAATGTGGGGAGGGAGGAGAGTATTTAGGCCAAGCCTTGAATAGTGCAGAGTGGTAGTAACCCCCCTCCCAGCTCACACAGCATAAAAGGCTTGAGGAGTCCCTGCCAGTTCCTCCTGTGAGGTGGGGGACATGTCAGTCAGTGGTATAATCTGGAGAGGAGGGCAGCCAGATACATCTATTAGCCTACTGCCTTAATCCATCCATGTTGAAGAAGTGAGTGGGGGAATCCACAGTGAAGGTCAGAGTAGCTGCTGTGGGTAGGTTCCACTGCAGCAAGAGATAACACACCCCTTATTGCTAATAATCCCAATAAGAAATCATTGTCATACACTTGCAAACCAGAGCAAAAACAAAGCATACTGGGATGATGTGTGTAATCTGTTGAATGAAGAGTAATACAGTAAGTATACAGTATCCTGAAGGTTGCAGGCCACACAAGGGAGCAGGACCCAGTGTCCTTTCTGACACTCCAGTGTATCATCTTATACTGTGTGGTCCGCCCTTAAGTTCCAAATGAACATCCTGGTGTGTGCCTGCTGATCAGCTCCTAGTGTGGAGCAGTGAATTAAATCTACAGTTGGGAGGTCTTGAGCAGTTCAGTCCACGTCTAAAAGATCCAGGTGTCTCCCCCTGCCCATCACTGGAACACCATACAACACTGTATCATTTTTTATGGTTGGGCATTTTGCATACAAGCTGGTGGGGAGATGCAGTTGTGAGAATGGTTTCAGCAAGCAAAGCAGGGATTTTTGGTGGGCTGGAGTTTGCCATTCCTGGTCCCCAACACTACAGGTACAAAGCTATTACTTTGTACATTATATATGGAGGGTGAAAAGAACTGTGGAAGTCTCACCAGGGGACCAGTTCAGAAGAGATGGTAGCTGTGACTTCTGAGTCTGCTGCACGGAGGGAGCTGCTTGAACATATGCACTACTAACACTTCATTGCTTACATTCGAGAAGGAGCTTGAATTCTTGGCAGGAAAGCTGTGGATGTATAGCAAACTGTGATTCTCTAACAGATTAAATGCCTTGAGCCAAGTCAATTCAAAGGGAAGGCATCACCTTTGAGGGAGGTTTTACTCTATAACCGAGAACATATGCTGGGTGGTGCTTTTTCCCTTAGATCATCCCTCAACCCAGGGTTTAAAATATGTTTGAACTTTGTAAAAGTCCAGTTTCTTACATATCAGTAGAAGGTCAAGAGTAATCCGTAGTTGTAGTGTGTAGTTGATTAAAACTGGAGCCAAATGCTTCAAGCAGGGAGCCTAACTCTACTGGTATTGTATAAAATTACTTATCTACTGTACATTTCTTTTTTTCCTCACCACCTCATGTTTGGGGTGTGTATTGTTGTTTTTCATGTTGTTGCCACTCGTGGCCTAGGTCATGCCTGAAAATGGTCTTTTGGATCAGTGAACCTTTCCAGTTACCAAAGTCATAAACAAATAAATAAGTAAGAGAGAGACTACTCACTATAGGTGGACTGGGAGCCCCTTGTGATGCTGGTGGATGTATGGCTGAGAACAGTACTTCTACCTTCTAGCTTGGTTGTGGGGATTCAGCACAGGCTACAATTTCTGCCCAAGATTCCTGGTATTCCACAGCAGGGGGGGTCTCCTTTACTCTGATGTACAGCCAAGGGGAAGGCTTGTGAAAGGGGGGAGGTATACTTGTTAGAAGATTGGTGGGCTATTACCAGATCTAGAAAACCTGAGGAGGAGGGACTGTGCCAATTCTGGCTGTCATACTGGGGGATTTGATGTTCAGAGTCCCTGTTCCTTCTGCCCCTTTGCTTCTGCCATTGCACCCCCAATGTTGTGCTAGTCAGGCTTATTCAGTTTGGGGCTCAGTATGGGGTTCAGCTGACTCTGGAGGTGAGGTCTTCCTTTCTGTAGGGGCCTTTGGGTAGAGGGATGGAGTACCAATACATTTTTGCATACCACTGTCAGGCCACATTTATCAACAAATTTCTGGGCTACATCTAGATTTTCAAATTATTGTTAATTCTTTTTACAGATACCCGGAGCTGACAGGAGTACCTGAGGGAAAAGGTGACTTCCAGATTCTGGAAGTCTTCTTTCACTGTGTTTTAATCCCTGCACTTTCAGGAAAGCTCTGCAAATTAGTCAGGGTATATGGATATCCTCTGCCCTTGCCAGGATAAGGGCCCTCTTTCTCTAGTGAAAAGTAGTAGAGCTTCCTTGTCTCAGAATCTTAGGAAGTGGGTCGGGAAGGGTCTCAGTCATTCTCCTTGTTTTGTAATGGAAGCTAGAGATGTATTGGGCTCTGTCAATTTCAACTGGCCACTCCCCAGATGTTTTCAGGAGTATAGGGAGCGCTCATTGAAGGAAGATGACAGTGTCAGGCTCTTTCACCCTAGCAGAGAACCCAGTGAACTGGAGATAGTTCTTCTGGCTCTGGTTCTCCAGGTCCTTGACACAGATCCCAGTCATCTGGATCAAACTGGCCTGACCCCATATTTGGGTGTGGTGGGAGGTTTGCAGTTCATCAGTTCAGTTGGCCTTCTTCTACACCCAGTATACCCAAACCCCAAGCTCTGTGACTTCCTTCTAGGCTCCATTTGTAGGATGATCTAGCTGAACATCAATTAGTTTTTTTGCCACATCTGGTGCTTTTTGACTGGATTGTCCCTCAGAATTGTCAAAGACTTTTTATAGCTCAGAGCATGGAAAGAAGTGCAAGAATAGGACAGCGATGATGGAGGACCAAGACAGCAGATGCAGTAGTTGGCTGATTGGACATGCTGAGTCTCCTGCAGAACACTTAGTGTATTCCTTAAACCCCATGGAGCTTCTTGTTACAAAAAGAAGGATGAGTAAACATTTTTTTTTATTCCTTATCATATATAAGGTTGAGTGTCACCCATAGTCATGCTACCCGAGTGTTAAAATTATGAAGGTGTGCTTGAAATAGCTGTTTACATTTCTCGGTGAGGCTAAAATGCTCAGTATGTTGTGAACTTATCATTTGGGGAGAAACACTTTTTTGGAAAGTTTTCTAACTTGTTAACATTACCTACTACCTGCTAGCGTGTAATCACTCTAATAAACACCACTTTGCCAAATGTTTGCATTAAAAAGAGCATGTCACAAAAGCCTCATCGGGTATGGGAAGTTAGAGAAGCTCAAAGAAGCAATAAAGACTTTGCCAGAAAGTTTAAAAACAGTAAAAGAAATCTAAAGTCCATTCCAAGACCAGCGGAACGCAAACAAAAAATGGAAAAATTAACTAATTACTTCAGATGACCGGTTAGTAATCTTGCCCTCCCCCCAGACAACCAGCAATCAGTTAATGAAATTAGAAGCCTACCAAAAGCATCTCAGGGTGAAAATGCTCAGCAGTTGGAGACAACTGACAATTTTGTTAAGGAGAAAATCAATGTAACTACTGATTCTATCGTCCTTGTTGGAAAAAACATTGGCTCTGTCAGTAAGGCTTCCTCTGTTGAGCCCTTGATTCATATTCCCACTGAACCTCCCTCTCCCAGGAGTACCCTAATATCCAGGAATAGATCTTCAAAAGGAGAGAGACTCAAAAAAAAGTCCCAGGACAAACCTCTGCTATGCTTCCAGAAAAAGTCCTTGGGAGCTCAGATGAGCAACTGTGCTCATTGAACCCTGCTACTTTTTGAACTACACAGAACACAGGAGAAATTGCCATTAATACTACCGGCAGCTTTAATCATGTTGGCAGCTTCTCCGCTAATGCGGGTTTACCAAGGGATAAAGACAGGAGGCAAACATGTGGTGATGGAACTCCCTTGGAAGGGAGGGAGGGAGCCCTCTCCTGCATCAGATGATCCACAGGGGTTTTGGGTTTCTACATTTTCTCTTGAAAGTGTTAAGGTTGAAGAAAATAACTCAAATTCAGCTTACACTGGAGAGCCTTTGATCAGCAAGAACCCCTCTCCTCCCTTGGAAAAAGCCTTAAATATTAATACCAATGAGGTTCTGATTTTGGAAGTCAGGGAGGGTTTTTAAAGCCATTAATGCCTCAATAAACATGTTAACTGACACTGTGTCTGGACTGGCCCAAAAGATCAACTCCTTATCTTTGAGGACAATGGAGCTGGAGGAGAGAGTGAGCACAGTGGAAGATATATTGAACCCTCTTAAGGATAAAATGAGAAACTACTCCATAGGATTAGAAGCTCTGCAAGAAAAAGTGGAAGAATTAGAAACAAGGAATAGGAGAGACAGTCTCAAACTAAGAGGTGTCCCCGAAGGTACCAGAGGGAACAACCCTGTCGAATTTTTTGAAACAATTCTAACAGAAAGTCTGAAGCAGCCACATCCTGAAAAAAAAATAGAGCTCAATAGAGCGCACAGAGGCCCAAAAAATCCATCCTATCAGGGGTCTGAACCCAGATTCATCTTTATTAAGCCCCACCATTATCAAGACAGGGAAGGATCTTAAAAAAAGCCACAGTGAAAGGAGTTCTAAAGGCAGAAGTCACCACCTTTCAGGTTTTTCCTGATTTTCTGTTCAAAGTAGTGATTAGAAAAAAAAGCCTTCTCCAATGTAAAATCTATCTTAAGTAAAAAGAAAATTAGATTTATGATGCTTCCTCCAGCAAAATGTAAAATTTGGATTCATGGTTGCATCAGCATCTTTACACCTCCTTCAGAAGCAGAGAAAGTGGTAAAGGACTGGCTAACACTAGAACCTGGAGGAAATTCCTAACTGGCATCTACCTGATAAAGTGACCTTAAGGAATTGATTGCAATAGATAGTAACGATTCCTTTACATTGATGATAACAATAGTTTCTCTAGAACAGGGTAGGGGAAAGGGGAAAAAAAATTCCAACTAAAATAAACTAGGGAAAGATATAAGGTGCATGAAGTGGGGGGTATTTTACATAGACTCATTACATTATAAAGCTGTCTTACGTTTAAGTGGGGAAAGGGATTAACATTTAGATTAGTTAAATTTTCCTGTTGGGGACGGCCCTGTCCAGTGATGGTCAACTGGCCAGGAACATTTGGTGCCACAAGGATTGGGTACCAGATGTCATCTGCCTCTCTGGAGGATGGCATGGGGAGGGGTGAAGGGGTCATGTGGAGGGTTAAAAAATATATACAAATCAAACACTTGCCCTACTTTGGTATTCTACAATAATGCAAAATCTTTGCTCATTACAGTTTATGGGGCAAGTTCCACTTCAGGATAATTCAGGGGTGGGAGAGGGGGAGGGTTCTCCTGATCTATCTCAGAAAGGAATAGTTCCTTCCTTTTTTCTACTTCTTGGAAAGGAGAGGGTAAAGGGAATCAGAAAATCTTTTTTTGGGGAGGGTGGATAAGTTTTTTTTCAGCAAAGATAGGCTCTCAAGAATAAGACAAAAACTTCACTTGATGCCTTGGTTAGCTTCTTCCTACTACTGTATCTGAATATTATACTGCCAGGTGCTTCTCAGTTGCATGATGATCCTAAAAAAACTCAAGACTCTTATGGAATAGATAATGGATGACAAAATTAATTTGATGTAATGTAAAGGGCTTGAAAAATAGAACAAAAATTAGGAAAACTGTCAACTATTGTAAAAGAAAACACACAAATATCTTATTTCTATAGGAAACATATTTCGATAAAAAAGATTTTAATTATTTCAAAAACTTATTCAGGTCCATTGGCACATTCTCCGTGCATAATAATTCGGCAAGAGGAACAGCTATTCTGATCAAAAAGAGACTGGGTTTCATGATAACATCTCAGCAGGTTGATCAAGAAGAAAGGTTTATATTCCTCAGAATAAAAAGAAAACAACTTGAATTTTCTTTAGTCAGCGTTTATGCCCCTAATGAGGAAGACACCATCTTCATCAAATTATTCATGGATATTTCACTTTATCCAGGTCCATATATTCTGGCAGGAGAGTATAACATAACTTTGGGTAATCTGAATCAGAGCATAGGTTTTAAGGAAAAAAAAGGTAACTTAATCCCATTGATTAAAACTTATATGGAAGGGTTAAAATTTAATTAACCCATTTAGAAGTTTATTTCCACAAACTGAAATATATTCTTACTTTTCCAAAGTCTATAACTCTCACTATAGGATAGACTTCTACTTAATATTTTCCCAGCTCTTGAACGATGTGCAACAAATAAAATAAGACCCTATTAGCATCTCTGATCGTGTTTCGGTTTCTTTTGGTATTACCATTAGAGGAAAATTGGATTCTAAATTACTAGCAGATGAGAGCTTTACAAAACTTATAAGAAATGAAATTAAATAATTTTTAAAGAATAACTTAACACCAGAATCTTCAGCAGTTTTAGTCTGGGATACTATAGAGGCCTACTTAAGGGGGATATACATAGTGTATACATCTTTCAAAAATAGGTTAGAATCTTTTAACTTACAAACTTTGGAACAAGATTTAGCAAAAGCAGAGGCAGACTTGATCACAACAGGTGAGGGACTACAGAAAGTATTGTTGCTATGAGACAATATTAACCAGATAATGAAGGTGCATGCAATGGGGGTAATGATGCGGGCAAGGGCAAAGTACTACTTCCTTGGTGAAAAAACAGACTCCTGGCCTTTCAGTTACAATCAGAAAGGAACCAAAATATAATGAATGAGCTAGAAACTGAAGATGGTCAATCTATTTTGAGTCATAAGGATATAAATAAAGTCTTCTACTCTTATCATAAAACCTTATACACCCCAGAGAGGTCTTCAGGCCACCAACAAAAAAAATCATTCTTATCCAAAGTGGATTTAAACACTTGGGATGAGCAAGATAAATGTATGTTAGAAGAACAAATTTCTGAACAGGAAATCATAAATGCAATCTTAGAATTACAAAATGGTAAATCCCCAGTCCCAGATGGCTGCACAAATGAATTCTTTAAACAGTTTTGGATAGAATTAATACCACTTCTTTTTAGGTTGTTTAATAACTGTAGACAGAAAAACAGGCTTCCATCATGTTTTTGATGAGGCTATTATTACCTTAATTCATAAAGCAGGAAAACCAGCACAGAAATGCAGGTCATACCATCCCATATCTTTGTTGCATTCCAATTATAAAATCTTTTATAAGATCTTAGCACACAGATTATCTTCAATCGTACATAAACTAATTCATCTAGATCAAACAGGTTTTATTCCAAAAAGAACATTGGTAGATAATATACACCGTACTCTGGATTTGATGGATTGCTCTCTGATTAAAAACTTGGCACTCATCACCCTCGACACAGAGAAAGCCTTTGACAGGGTGAGCTGGGAATACCTATTTTTAGTTTTGGAAAAATGTGGGTTTGGTTCAGAGTTCTGTAAATTAATTAAAATGATATACTGCTCCTCGAAGGCAAGGGTCAAAATAAACTCACAATTATCACCCTACATTGATCTAAAGAGAGGCACCAGGCAAGGATGCCAACTTTTTCCTCTGCCTTTTGATGTCTTTATAGAACCCCTTGCATAAGCTATTAGACAGTCTGATCAGATACTGGGAATAAGATAAAAATGCACATACCATATAATTTCCCTGTACACTGATGATATGATAATCTTTGTAGAAGATGCCATCATGTCTACCTTCCCGCTGAGATCTTATAAAAAGCTTTGCAAAACTTTCAGGGTATAAGACCAACTCATCTAAAACTGAAATTCTACCCATTAATGTCGACTTCCCAGCTGCTGAATTTCAATCAATCAATCAAATTGTTTATTTATCCAGGCGAACACCATTGAGCAAGATCATTTACAAGGTGGACCTGCATTACACAAGTCAAGTAACAATGAATTTATATACAGACAAATAGACAATAGATGCAAGAGTACAACAGTACAGGTAGGTCTGCAATAGACAGGATAAGTAAAAATCCATTTGGGTACAGGTAAAAGACAGTCGATAATGGTATACATAACAATAGGGTAGCAAGTCAATAAAAATTTATACCAGATACAGCAAAGTACATGGCTTAGTATTTCTGTAAGATAAAGGCATTATAGTCCAGTGAAGAGATTAGTTGAAGTGGATGCTACAAACAAAGAGACATACATAGCCAGTTTAAAAAGACTCAGGCATATCAAGGGGGAGACATGTGTCGGGAGAAGTGGGCAGCCAATGGGGGGGGGATCTGGAACTGGGATAATACTAGGAGCGAAGGAATGAGATGCTGTGGGTATACAAGGAATAGATAGGTGAGGGACGGTGAGATTTAGGGCGGTAGATAAATAGGTGGCTCAGGGACAAGTTATGCACTGATACAAGAAGGAAGGAGGATGGGAAAAGCAGGGAGGATATGGAAGGGGGAGTGAGTAAGCTAGGATCATTGGAAACAGTTACAGTCTTCTGTAATGTATTTTGTGTATAAGATCTTAAACACAGTGAGACTAATAGGAGTCCTCAGTTTCAGTAATTTCTGTGGCACATTTCAGAGCTAGGATTGTTGGAAGCAGTTGCAGGCTTCTGTAATGTATTTTGAGTATAAGGACTTAAACATAGTAATACTAACAGGAGTCCTCAGTTTCAGTGATTTCTGCAGCACATTCCAGAGTGACAGTAGAACGAATCCTATGGCAGCTCTCCCAAAACATGTTAAGCACTTTCAGAGAAATCAGTGAACAGCTTCTTAGGGCATAGGTTCCAGGCATATTGAGAGTCAGGCTATCTAAAGTTTGCTAGTGATTGCTCTGTATGTCCATAGAGCTGCATTTTTATTTCATCTGTAGTGCAGGGAGGTCCAACTTACGGCTGAATATAAAGAGCAGTGATGGGTGGAGAAGGGGAGACCAGTGATGAAGCACAGGGCTCTGTGGTAAAGTATGTCCAATTAACCGAGGTATGAAGTAGCACATTGGCTGAATATAAAGTCGGTGTAATCAGTTAGGGAAAGGAACGTAGATTGAACTAGCTGCCACTTGGCCTCTGTAGTTAGTAGGCGATTTAACTTTGAAGAAGAGACCTAGTCTCTGCTTCAGTTTTTTTAACAAATCCTCCAGGTGGTCTGCAAAGGAGAGTTTGAAGTCTAGCTAGACCCCCAGGTATTTGAATTTTGGCACAAATTCCAGGGTTTCTCCTAGGAGGGTGGTGATGGGGGGGTAAAGCAGGGTAGGTTGCATGGTTAATAGGTGAAAATAGCATCGCCTTTGTCTTTTTTGGCATTAAGCAGCAATTTTTTTACTAGGGAGCTGGTATTGAAGAATGTTGAAGTCAGCTTGCAGGTCCCTACAGGCAGTTTCAGGAGCTGTATGACTTAAGTAGATCACTGTATCATCTGCGAACAGATGACTTTTTGCCTCATTGATGCCTGAGTCTACAGTATACTGTTGATGTAGATGGCAAATAGGAGTGGCCCCAGGATGGATCCCTGCAGGACGCCTCTTTTTAACAGATTTGAGGGGGAGAGTTCACCTTTGGCCTTGACCTGTTGGTGCCTATCAGAAAGGTAGTTGTGGAACCAACACAAGGAGGTAGAATCTAGACCAATAGCTTTTAATGAAGAAAGAAGGAGGCGGTGGTCGACAGTGTTGAAGGCTTTACTTAGGTCTAGAAAAACGGCACAGACAAAATTTTTGTTCTCTAGCTCACGCTGCCAGTCATTTCTCACCTTGGCCAGGGCCATGATTGTACTATGTTCAGTTCTGAAACCAGATTGCATTGGGTTTAGCAGGTTAGTATCATCTATGAAAGATTTCAGCTGGGCATTCACGATTTTTTCCAGAAGTTTTGATAGTACCGGGAGAAGGGCATGTAGTTGTTTAGATCACAGGTGTTTCCAGATTTAAACAACGGAATAACATGTGCGGTCTTCCACAGTTTGGGGAGGGTCCCTTGAGAAAGGGACAAGTCAAATAGATGCGTAATAGTTACGGCCAAGACATGATAGGCACTCTTTAGGTAGTATGGATCGAAGGTGTCAGCGCCAGCACTTTTTCTGGTGTCCAACAGGAGGAGGAGATCTTCGACCTCTTTTAGTGAGGCAAGAGAGAATGAAAAGACTGCATTTGAGGGACTAGATTCTGAAGGTTGTGTGGTAAGCTGGGAGTGTAGGTTGCGTGCAGGTGAGTTATCAAAAGCTAGCCCTGCAGTAGCAAAGTGATTGTTGAATGCTTGTAGTATCTCTTTATTGTTGTTGATAGTTACATTGTCAGAAATCATTTTTGAGGGGAAAGTGTTTCCCATGGTATTACCAGAAAGTTCTTTTATTGTGGACCAGAACTTGGTAGGGCAGTTGGAGGCAGTGTCGAGTTCAGAGCGATAGAAAATGGACTTGGTTTCCCTAATTAGCTTTGTACAGTGTTTTTTGGCTGTTCTGAAAAGATGCCAGTCTTCGGGTTTGTAGGATTTGCCTGCTAGCTTCCAGAGCTTGTTTCTTTTTAATAGTGCTGCCTTGATGTCTGCTGTAAACCAGTGGCACTTTCTAGCCTTTATGCGGGTTTTGACTAAGGGTGCATGGGTGTTAAAAGCGCCGGATACAATTTCGTGGAAAATGGCATATGCTGTTTCTACTGATTTGGTTAAATAAAAAGGTCTGCCAAAGCAGGGAGGCTTTCAGGTCATTGATAGATGCAAGCGGGTCAAAATTCCAATTTGATCTTTTGGTAGAGAACTTTGCTGAGGCTGTTGGTTTAGGGACTGCTCTTATGCCAGCAATAAAGCATTGGTCACTAATATCGGCAGAAAAGATCCCAGCATGGGAGAAGAAATGGGGTTTGCTTACTAGAAACACATCTAATAGTGTACTTTTCATAGGGTTTTTCTTATTGATACGAGTAGGTTCATTAATAAGTAGAGTGAGCACATGAGAGTCACAGAAGGATTTAAGTGGAAGAGATGCGCTTGACAGCCAGTCATAGTTAAGGTCCCCCTAGTATAATTGTTTCCATTGTGTTGGTACTCATAGTAGATGATAGGTGAGACAGGAGCCGTGACCCCGAGGACAGGGATCTATAACATCCTATGACATGGAGGGCCATTAATGTAGATATTTTGATTTTTAAGGACAGGCATTGGCAATTGATGTAGTCTGGAGGGTAGCGACCGTAAACTTGTCCTTAACATAGATGGCTACACCACCGCCTCTGGTTAGTCTATCGGCTCTGAATAACAGATAGTTGGGAATATTGACCTCTTTGTTTGGCATGGATGGATGAAGCCAGGATTCAGATATGACAAGTACATCCGGCTCCATGTGGAGAGCCCAAGCCTGTATTGAGGTGAGTTTCTTTAAGAGGCTACATGCATTAGCATGCATAAAGCTGATACCTTTATACTTAGTGATTTCGGACGGTGAAGGAATTGCTTGTATAGGACCAGGGTTAAGTTTAACATTACCTGAGCATAGCAAGAGGAGGAGTACAACTTTCCTCAGGGCAACAAGTGATATTTGGTAGAACTAAACCTTCTTTGGCTAGTAGGAGTACTGGCATAGGAATGCAAGGACCTATTCTTTGTACTGTTCTGTCCTAGAGATACACATGCTAAGACCCTAGCCGTATGACACCAGTTGATGCAGGTACAGGGCCGAGTAGGTAACATTCCCTGGGTAGGTAACGAGATGCTGGTGGCTGTCCAAGAGGGAGACTGAGCTGACAGTGGGTACGACAACTTGGGGGCATAGCACGAGTTGTATAGGGACTCCATGAGTAGACATTCTTGTGGCAGGTGATACGAGTCCTCTTTGGGGTAAATTCCATCTGGCGTGTACCCTAATAAGGGCAGGGTGCATAAGGTGGTAAATAGGTAGAATTTGAAATAATAACTTCTTTGGTTCCCTCTAGAAGAATAAAATATTTAGGTTTACAATTTCTCAGAAAAAAGAAGAACTATTCAATTTGAATTTTGATTCTTTAATTCAGAAAATTTTATAATGATCTTGACAGATGGCAGCTGTTACCCCTGACCTTAATCGGAAGAATCAATGTGACTAAAATGAATATCTTACCCAGACTATTATTCTTTTTTCAAGCTTTGCCAATTTGAATCCCAAATAAGGCTTTTACCCACCTGGAAGGAAGAAACAGAAAATCTATTTGGTTAAACAAACCCCATAGAATTAAACTAACAAAATTACAAGCAGATACCCTGTCAGGAGGTTTGGAGCTCCCAAACTTAAAATGGTAGTACTTGGCAGCACAGCTAGAACAGTTAAAAGTCTGGTTCAGAACAGGCGATAATCCTGATTGGGTTACTATTGAGCAAAATGCTGCTCAAATAAAAAGCTTAGCTGGGGTGCTTTATGACAAACATAACCCACATTGTAATTCATATCTAGAAGCCACAAAAGCTTCAATTAGGATTTGACAAGACGCACATAGAAAATGTAAATGGAATGAGAAAATAGTATCTTATAATATATTAAACTCCTCCCTATATTTAAAGATAATTATTTCAGATACAGGTGGGAACAGAAAGTGATCTTTCTGATAAAACATCTTGTAAGACAGAGGCATTTTATAGACTATTTCTACTTTAAACAGATCTCCGGCTTCAAGAGAGGTCATTTTTTTGTTTTCCCTCAGGTTAGAGAATTTGCTAGAAAAAAAAGTAAAGACTCCTTAACATCCATTCACCTTTCCCCATTTGAGGAAGTATTAGCGTCCAATGGCCCAAAAGAAAAACTTATAGGGCAACTGTACAAGCTATTCATACAAAAATAATTGCCAGCATTAAATAAGCTATATAACTGCAGATCAGACATAGAACCTGATCTAACTGAAGAGAAATGGAATAATATTTTGCATAGAACTCTTGATGTTTCAAAAAATTCAAAACTGGAGCAAATTCAATGTAATATACAACACAGAGTATATTATACTCCCAAGAAATGAATAAGTTTAACATTAATATCAGAGACAAATGTCCCAGGTGCAAAATACAGTCAGGATCTCTTCTACATAGGTTAGTCAACTGTAAGAAGCTATACTTACATTGAACAATAGTATTATCAGTGCTTGGCAAGATTTTAGGTACTGACTTTCCTTATGACCTTGGGAATTATTCTTTTTGGTAGTAGATTTGTCCATATAGCAGATAGCAATGCATTTATCTTACTGTATTTATTCTTAGTTAATGGTAGGAAACTTATCCTTCAACATTGGAAAAGCAATGAACTACCCCACCCAAAAATATGGCTGAATCTTGTAATAGATTGCAGTAACCTAGAGAGAACTTTTTATTACCAAGAGGAAAATATGTCCATATTTAAGAAAACACGGGACCCTTTCATTAATTATTTAAAAAAGATAAGGTCAAGCATTTTACGTATTCCAATAATAGGAATTTTTAGTTTATTAGTAGGAATGAAGGAAATGCAGTATGAGGTCAACATAGCAACTGAAAATTAAGCTGTATTGGAACATGACTGGTAGCCTTTTTCCCTGAATAAAATATTGTATGAAGCCTCCATCTAATCCAATTGGAAAAAAAATAGCACATGAAGAGGTGGCCAGAGGCTGCGACTGTAACAAGACTAAAAATTCAGCTTTCTCATTTCCCAAGAATGATCAGCTGGTAGGTCCATGCTATATTATTGCATTATACTTGCATAGATAACTAAAAAAAGCAGCTATGTACTCAGATGCTGGAAGATGCAGGTAGAGATTAGTGGGAGCTTCACAAGAAGATGTCCATCTTTGCTGGTGGTCAGGCCACACCCCCCAGAACAGTAGAATTTTCTAAACAAATTGATCAATATTATTGCATTGCACCATTCAGGCTCCTTCTCAGCAAGTATCACTTACAGCAGGGCAAGTAACTTACTAAATTTCCTGATCCACAGTCATTTTGTCAATGTCAAATGATCATTCCTGAAGTTGCTTCCACCTAGACCCAAAGACTTCTTTACCAGGAGACAATGTCCTGTATGCAAATTTGACAAATCTGGAAATAATACACTGATCAAATTATTCAATGCACAAAACAATTTGGTAAGTATGGCATTGTTTGCCCCTTCTAACAGATGTATGCAGGCAGAACAACTAAGGCCCTCAAATGGGGCATCCATGAACATGTATGCAACATCGGTTCTATGTGAGAAGGGCGACTGCTTAACCATGACTGCTGAAAGGGCCCAGTAAGGATGCCACACATCAGGAGGGTGATGGGAAGGTGAATGGCTGCCGAAAGGATGAGAGCCACCACATCGAGGAGGGCGACATCATACAGAGGGGGCCTGGGACAGTGAACGGGGACATGCGCGACTGTCATAACGGCGATTGTAGAACTAAAAAAAAAATGCTGCCACCACCAGGGCACACAGATTGGAGGGTGGATGGTGAGGTGTGGACAGGGAAGGAACACCAGTGCGGGAGGTTGCTGACAGCAAGAACCATGGTGGAGGTGGGGGGCACAGGCCACAGCAGACACAGCAGGCTGCAGCACTGCCACCGTGCAGAGGTGGACAGCACACAGCAGCACACAGCACAGTAGCAGACAGCTGTGCCGGTGGGAGGGGTACTACAGATTGCCACTGGAGCCAACACCATGTGGCCAACCATGCTGACAGCACACTGCAGGGCGGTGATGGCATGCCACCGCAGGGCACACCCAGCTACACCTGCATCTGGAAGTTGTAGGCCAGGCCCTGCAGGTAGTTGGGTGTGCTCCAGTTGCCATAGTCCACCACAATCATCTCTATACGGTGGGTGAGGTCCTGGTACCGATGCTTCTGAGCAGCTGCACTCACTCCAGACAGCAGCTGCTCAGTGCAGATGCCAGTGAGCCATTCCTCCTCCATCAGGCACTCGAGAAAGCACCACAAGCTCGGGATGCTGGCAGCCAGCCTGGTGCAGAAGCCCCGGTGCCAACCCTCGACTGCATTGTTGGTGCGAGCGAGGCAGCCAGGGTGGGCTGGTACATGTTCCTCTGTGACACTGGAAACAATGGATGCCTGCAGACAGTCCTGCCCCCTGCCCTTCAGACCCACATTTGTTCCATGTAGTCCAGCAGGGGTCTCAGCAGCTTTGCATTCACTTGGTAGTAGAGGTTTGCCAGGATACCACCGTAGGCACTCCCCACAGCATCCACAGGCACATATGCCAGTGCCAGGAGCATGAGGGCATTCAGGGCAAAGTCCACATCACTGGCTTACCGGGCATGCAGATCAGGCAGTTGCTGCACCCAGCACCACACTGCCTGGCAATAGTGGAAGAAACATCCACGAACAGTGATGCCCTCGAAGGCTGCCATGAATGCCCACCAGGCCGTACGCTTTAAGTCCAGCAGTGCTGTCACTGGGCAGATGTCACCTACCAGCCACTGCAGCTCCCCAAACATGTACACATATATACACTCCATCTAGGATGGCATCAGGACAATGACCGCTGGCAGCATGACACCCATCCACAGACCATGAATGGTGTACACCTGCACAAACACTGGTGGTGCACAGTGGAGGGTGCCATCCAGGAACCAATAGCTGCAGCTGGCTAGGTACTGCAGGGCTGTCTGGGTGACAAACATGTGCAAACTGTCCTCCCCAGAGCCACTGTCATCTTGTAGGAATGTTGCACCCTCGGAGTGATGGCATACTCCAGTGGCACTGTCAGGTCCAGCAGCGATGTGGGTGTCACAGGACCCCTCTGCACACCTGCCAGATACACTGCAAAGTGCGCTTTAGGAGCGACAGAGGGGGAAGCTGCCCCGCTATGGCATCTGGCACCCCTGAGGTGCACTGCACCAACACCTGTGTGGTGCTCTCCATGCCAGTGCATTTATGCTTCCGTTTGTTGCTGAGCACCTCCCAGGCCCCCAACTCCCCAGCATTGGGTATATGGTTGTGGGGGTAGTTGGTGTGTTCAACTGCATCTGCCATGGTGTGCACCCTGGCAGGGCAGCTGTGCCGATGGGCTTGGATACATCTCTAATAGGTCTTTTGTTTCACCTCCTTGTTCTGCCAGTAGAGGTATCCGTGGTGGAACAGGAGGATCTTCCCTTTCTGGCTCATCACGTAACTGCAGTCAGACATTCTGCAGCCATTCCCCAGTTGGGTGGCCTCCTCTTTATTGCCCTATTATATGGCTGGTGGAGGTTCTGGTGGGGGAACACCTGTGCGTCTACTGCTGTGTGTGCTTGGGCACACCCCATGTCACTGAAGCAAAAAAGGTGCAGCACATAGTCATCAGGCACACTATGTGGCTCTGGCTCCAGTGGCAGCAGTGTACCCTGGCAGCTGTGGTCAGCAACATGTCAGATGCCCACACAGGGATGGAGCATTTGGCGAAGGCATGTAGTACTGCACTGCTCTGTCATTCTGTTGCTGGTCCCTACCTATTGTTGTACCACTTGCTGCACTATGGGCTGCTGCAAGATTCAAACCCACAGCCAGGCAGCCCACAGCTTGCTTCCTGCATTGGAGGTGGGTGCAATAAGCATGTGGCACCATGGCGGCTTGGAGGCTGTTCTCATCTTCCTGCCTGTTGACCTCATCCTGCAGCTGCCTGCCCCAGTATCTGTGTGCCTGGTTATGGGGGAGGGGGTGCGGTTCCCTCTGTGACCACATGGGGTGCTTCGGGTGGCATGGTGCGGCATGGGTGGGGGCCACAGGGTGTTGACACTGGGGTGCGGGAAAGACCTTAGCTGGGCCGCCTGGTGCTTCCGTGAGCGTGTTCGTTGTCTTTATCCATTGCAGTGCTGGCCTTTTTCCCCCTGTCGCCCTTATCCCATTTGCAGTAGTCACAGCCGCCCAAAGGGACCAGTCGCTGTAGTGCATGTCACCCTAGAGGGAGTCACTCAAATGGACCAGTCACCTGTCTGTACCCTACGCTTACATGGACTGGTGGCCTACGTACTTCCCACTCTGTTGAATTGTCATGCTCATGACAGCCACCCCTCGGGCAAACTGACCATGTGCTGTGGGCCCTGCAGGGCTGTGCCTGGATCACGGTCTCACCCAGGGGTGGTCACTGACATACTATTACCTGTCCTGGGTGCAGCCTTTGTCACAGGATATCGCAACATCAAAGGTGGAAAATGTGATTCCTTCCTGGGTGCACACTTTGGGGATGCCATAATAGTGATTCATCAGGCTTGTGGTTGACAGCCTTAGAAAGTGTGGCTATTAAATGAAATTATAGATTTTCTTTGTTTTTGTAAAAAATGACATTGTATAATATCAAATGTTGATTGCATATTTTACTATATGACACAGTAATTTGTAAAAACACAAAATCAATTTCCTTAGTCAATAAAAATTCATGTTTTATTCCTTCTTGCTCTTAGATGAGAACTATATGCAATAGCCTCATATGTATGGCACATATCATAAACTCTTTGTTGCTAAATATTGACAATCATGGAACAGGCTGTTGCAGTATCTTTAATCTAATTTTTTTTTTTATTTGGGAGAGAGCTATTATCTTTCCAAGCAGATGTTTTATTTTTAAATATGAATTTATTCTGCATGCCTAGGGTAGATATTACTGGGCTAACATCAGATCAATTACTATTCTTACTTCATTTATTTATTTTAAAATAGCACATTGTTTCTAGTCATAACACCATTATGCTGTAGCACCACCATCATTGCCACCTGATCAGTACTTTTTTCTGTTTACATTTAATGGAGGTCTCGTTTAATGTTTTTCCACTTCAAATAGTTTCTATTAGAGTTGAAATTTTTTCTCAGTGGCAATGTGTACTACTTATTAAAAATGATGAGATTAATCCAGCTTAAAAACAGGAAACTGCCAAAATAGTTCATATTTTTGTGAGTTCTCTGTTAACTGAATCTGTCTTGTTAAAGTGCCTACAATAAGTCAGGTTGTCCAATAGAAGTTCTCTTATGCTAAATGTTTGAGATTGTACTTCTTTACTTTACTGGGCAATACATTTTGGCCACCATATTCAGAACCAGCCAATAGTGCTGCACAGCATGTGGCACTGTGCCAAAAATAGTGCACATCTGGCTCTGAGGTATATTCGGCCACTTAGCGGGGGTAGCTGCAGGTGTGTAGATGGGTTATGGCACTTGGTCAGAGGGAAGTGGTCTACTATACTACCAGGTAATATAATAAATGATATAGACGGGGCAATTGGGGGGTTAATTACATTACCAGATAATATATTAAATGATACAGCAAGGGTGATTGGGGGAAGGGGGAACCACAAAATGCCAAGGAGGTCAGCCTTAGTATAGCCACCTTGCCTTAAGGAGGTGGGTGTGTGGCCTTAGCACCCAGTTATGGCCAGGTTTTGGTGGTGTAAAACAGTACTGTGGTGGTGGCTGTTCAGTGCTGCCAAAACCCTCTTAATATACCACTGTGCTGTTATGAATGTGGGAATCCCTCATTTGCATAGGCACAGTGGTATCATTAACGTGACTGGGCTGCTGTGATTGGGTGGTGCTCCAGGGGCATCTGAATATTGTCCTGCATCTAGACTCACAGGTGGGCACAGCCAATGTGCACTTATTCACAGATGATACTGTACTCTACACCACAAATTCATCCTTGGACTTGGCCCATGAGTATTTACAGCAAGACTTCATCACCCTCCAATACAACCTTATCACTCATAAGCTCCTCCTCAACGCTAAAAAGACTAAAGCAATGATTCTCTCACCAAAGTCTACTTCCAGATATACACATATCCCACAGATCTGAACACTTTCAGACAAACCCCTTGAAGTAGTTGATACCTTTAAATACCTAGGGTTCTGGCTGGACAACAAGCTCAAATTTCTGTGCCACTTAAATGAAATCTCGAAGAAACTAAGACAGCGGTTAAGTTTATTCTATTGCATTAAACATCTGTTTACATTAGAAGCTAGAATGAGACTAGTACAATCCACATTTCTACCTATACTGGACTACGCTGACTTCCTCTACAGTCATTGCCCTTCAACAATGCTAAACAAACTAGACACTCTTTATCACTGGGCCGTAAGATTTATTCTAAATCTACCCCGTGGTACACATCACTGTCTTTTATACCAGGTTCAGGATGGACCTCACTCTCAGCTAGGAGAAAAAAAGGAATTCTCTCCTCTAGTTCTTTAGAGCATTATCTGATAACCTCCCTGCATACATCTCACACCTCTTCAAATGGGCCAAGGGTTCCTATGGCTTGAGATGCTTCTCTATAATTTGCTTCCAGATTCCCAGAGTGAAAACAACCTATGGCTCGGCAGCAATCAACTTCTCACTCCCATCACTTTGGAACACTATACAAAGCTCATTAAAATTATCGTCACTTCTAAGCATTTTCACATTCAAAGCTCTTATAACGGATTACCTGAAGGAATCATGCAGCTGTTTCAGACATCTATAATCCCTAAACCCCTGGTGCCACTCCCAAATCCTATGCCTAAGTATCTCATTCACCTCACATTCTTAGCAACAGAAACCCACGAACTACAAGCCTAGCTCCCTTAATCCTAGTTGTCCCTGTCTATTCCCTACCATTAACTTATTCCGGCCTCCCTCTTGGCTGCCTACTCATTCACCCCAATTACTACCTTATTCCATTAATACCTCCTTAGTTATTATCATTTAGGTATGAGCTCTTACTTAGCAGAGATTATCTGGGATTGCTGTCTCTTCTCACTCCTGTAAAGCTTTTCATTATGTACCTTTGCATGTTAAGTATGTATAGGCCTATATTGACCGACACCTTCACAATGTTTTTATTTTTTTTTTGTACCGCTGTCCACCATAACTGTAATTTATGAATTGTACTGTATTGTATTAATGTCCAGGACAACTTTGAAAATGAGCTTGCTCAATGGTGTTTATGCCTCGTTAAATAAAGTTGATTGATTGATTGATTGATGAAGCACTAGCAGTGATTCAGGGTATAAAATGGGCACCTAAAATAAACACTTGTAATTAGCTGAGACCAATCACATGATCGTGCAGTGATCTAGCTCACCACGCATAGTCATCCTGGTACATTGCCACATCACAAATCACTACTCCATTGCATTTTTTAAAACTTCTGTGGCAGCCATTTTCCCCCTCACTAACCAGCCACTGAAGGTTTGTTGCCAGTACCCACATCATTACAATATATCATCCACAACCCCCTCACCCACCAGAAAAGCCACCAACCAAGCCAAAACTGAGCATTTTTGAAATAAATGATATTCAGTTCCTTTTTTTTCTGGAGCAGAATCTTTCTTCACTTTTAAAATGCAGATTGCAGCAGTTTTTCTCCCCATGCTTTTAAAAGCCACAGTTTGTCTACCTGCTGTCCTTGTGCTTATGGCTTTTCACTTGGTCTGCCTTGGCCAGTATTTTATATTTAGATAAAAAATCCTGTAAAGTTAGTATTTTCTCTACTGGCCGACCAAGGTAGTGATTGTGTGTGTTTGCATATATGTGTATGTGTGTGGTGTGGGGGGCAGACCTGACACCAATCCCACTACATATCTACAATGTGGCTCTGCACAGCTGCTTTTAGAAAGCTCCTGACTGACTCATTTTCCATCACTGTCTGTCTTGCATTCTGACATTCAATTACCAGAAAAAAAACAACATAAGCACACTAATTTCCTTCCCCACCGACGATGTTGCTGATTGTGGGGGGAGGATTCCCGGCACAGCTACAGCTGCAGTTGTATAATGCAGTTCTACACAGCCACTTCCAGAAAGCTCCTGAATGACTTGCTCTGCCTCACTGTCTCCCGATATTAAATGACTTGCTGTCTCATCCCACCCACCCCCAAACACAGTAACAAAGCAGCGACCCTTCCAACAACTACCCTACAGCTATTATATAAACAACATGTTGTAATTGAAATACAGTACATAGAAGTGGAAAAAATCTACAACTATGGATACTCCATTGGATCAAAATGCCCAAGTCAGACCTGTAAATGCAAACAAGTACCAGAAACATAGAAACATATAATTTGATGGCAGAAAAGGACAGTTTGGCCCAAATAATCTGCCCATTTCCCCTACCTAATGAATAAGCTGCAGATCCTAGTTAACCAACAGCCTACTTCCTCCTTCCCCCCGCTAGAATTGCGTTATGTCTGTCCCATGCATTCTTGAATTTCCCCACTGTTTTTGACTCTACGACCTCCTCAGGAAGGATGTTACATGCATCTACAACCCTCTCTGTGAAGAAATACTTCCTCACATTTCCTCTGAGCCATCCCCCCTCTAGCTTCAAATTGTGCCCCCTTGTTCTTGCACATCTCTTTTTCTGAAAGATGCTACCCTCTTGGACTTTGTTGTTTCCCTTGAGGTACTTGAAAGTTTCTATCATGTCCCCCCTCTCCCTCCTTTCTTCGAGGCTATACATCTTAAGCTCCTTTAGTCTTTCTTCATATGTCTTCTGGTGCAGACCCTGCACCATTTTGGTTGCCCTCCTCTGGACAGCCTCCACCCTGTCTATGTCTTTGAGGAGATGGGGTCTCCAGAACTGTACACAGTACTCCAGATGTGGTCTTACCAACTGTCTGTACAGAGGGCCAACAACTTCTTGTTTTCTACTGGTGATGCCTCTCCCCTATGCATCCCAGTATCCCTCCAGCCCTCTTTACTGCCTTCTCACATTGCTGGCCCAGCTTTAGGTCATGTGATATGACTACCTCCAGGTCCCTTTCCATTTTTGTTGTTGTCAGTATCTCACCCCTCATTGTGCACTCGTCCCCTGGGTTTTTGTTTCCCAGGTGCATTACTTTGCACTTCTTTGCATTGAATCTAAGCTGCCATAAATTTGACCATTCCTCCAACCAGCAGGTGGAATAACTACATTACATAAAAATACCACCTTAATTATAACTTTTATATTTGTTAAAATATTTTTTTTAATAGTTATACATTTTAAACAGTAAAAGCCAATTTTACAAGTGCAATAATACACAACATGGTGTGCATTGTGCTAGACTGCCGCACTTCCTGGGTGGTTGAAGGCACTTGGCTTGTGGCCTCAGGTCTCACAATGTACCTGGGGTGAGTGGCAATCTAGCACAATAAAAACCATATTGGGCCAGATATTCAAAACTTTGCCCGTGGGCTAAGTTAACATTGCCCGGCGGGCAAACTTAGCTCGGAGAACAAAGCAAGCTATATTCAAAAGGAATAGCCAGGGGCAAACAGCTTCTGAATATAGCATGGGAATGAGGCCATGCAAACTGGGTTGGGAGTGCAGGGCAAATGTAGCCCTGGAATAAGACAGCACTGAATATAGTAACCAGGAAGTGCAAACCACAACATCATCACAGTGCACAGTGACATGAGGGCAGGTAGAGATGGACTATGTGGCCAATGTGTGTGTCAACAAATGTGTGGACCCTGTACAGCTGCAGGCAGCAGCAGCAGATGTGAAATAACAGCAATCAGAACTGTATAATGTTCCCTGAACCATTAGCACTGCCCTAACATGTTAGCGTGGCTTTAGCGCGGAGCTAAGCTATTTTCCCGGTGCAAACATGTTTGTCCGGCGTTAAAATTTGCCATATTCAAAAGTGACATGCAAATGAGCATACTTAGGTAGTCTCTGGGCAAACAGCCAAATTAGCATCTCATTATTCCCTGATTTGCATGTAGGTTGCCCAGCGTTACTGCAGGGTCTCACAGCTCCACCTGTAAGTCAGTCTGGAAGTACAGGGGCTGGCCAGGTCTGGCTGCAGCTCCACCTGTAGGTCAGTCTGACAGTGCATGATGGTTGCTACAGGCTACATGTATGCAGTACAGCATAGCATTGTGTGCCTCAGGGGACAACACAGTATAGGCACAGGCAGTGGTGGTGCTGCATGCAACCGTCACACTGTAGGCCATGCTGCAGTGCACAGCAGACACTACAGTAGCAAGAGAGCTGGTAGTGTGAGGGACACAGCGATGCCTATGGTGTGTAGAGCAGTGATGACCACTGCACTGTACACAGTGACAGGCCCAGTCTGCATGTGATTACTGACAGTGGACAGTACTGTTTCCCTGTTGTGTGCTCCACAGATGCTGCACCTGTGGCATGGGATGCTCACAGAGACATATGCATGGACAGCTGTGTGTGCTGCGGCATCTGTACAGTTGTGCGGTATGTGGCTGGGGGGACATGTAAGAACCCACAGGTACACAGGTGGTGGGGTATTCTCACTTCTGGCCCATGTGCACTGTGTGATGTGTCCCAGCCTTGTGACCACGACTGGTCTGTGGTGAGGTCTGGCCACCCATACACCCTCCCCTCAAGTGCTACCATGCCCACAGTGCTGCATGTGTGTGCTAGCATCTGTTGGTCATCACAGACATATAGTCTGCAGGTATGTGCTGTATGGCCACACAACCATGATGTCCCCTGTGGGTTGGATCACCCCTTACTATCTGTGCTCGGCTGGGACTGGTGGCAGCTGTTGGCATCATGGTGGTGCCATCAGTGAGCAGCATGTGTCCTCCATGTCTGGCATTTTCTAAGTGTCATGATCATATGTTAAGGTTACACAAGCCACGCTAATCCTGCACTAACACCATGCAAAGCACCAATATCGTGCAAAGCTGTTTGCCCAGGGTTAAGATCAGCTTTTCCTGGGTGGTAATTTGTACCACACTAAGGGTCACGCTATGTCACACTTAATGCCTTAGAGTGGTGCTAGTCACTGAATTGCTCATAGCACCTGTATTCATGTTCACTTTGCCCCTTGCATATGATTATGGTTTGCCCGGTGCTACTGCAGTTTGCGCTGGCGCTACTTGGCCTTTTGAATATG
Organism: Neoceratodus forsteri; assembly: GCA_016271365.2. Taxonomy (NCBI): domain Eukaryota; kingdom Metazoa; phylum Chordata; order Ceratodontiformes; family Ceratodontidae; genus Neoceratodus; species Neoceratodus forsteri. The sequence goes on along the minus strand of CM057450.1, from coordinate 250,587,958 downwards.
GCAGACCCACGCTAATCCCATGCAAATGGTTTGCACACCACACAAAGCTTTGAATATCTGGCTCGTTGTGTGTTATTGTTAGCTTGGTGCAACACTAACCCAGTTAGTGCTGCACTAACCTTTTGAATACAGGGGCAAATTAGAAAGACAAAACTTGTGTTTAAAAATGTAGGACTCTATTTCACTGTCTCTTTAATTGTACAGCAATACACTTTTTGTCTCTCCACTATGTTTCCACCTGCCAGTGAAGGTGCAGCAAGCATGGAAGAGTTGAGATAAATGGAGCCATCCTACCCAATTAACTTGCTTAGAGTTTCACCTTTGCTTTAGGGTGCTGTTTATTTTATTGGGTTTTTCATGTTACAGTGCCTTCTAACAGCACCAGTCAGCTCACTGAGTGTGCATCTTTTTTCAGTGCATGACTTGGATATATACTGGGCCTGTACCTCAGTGGACGTTACAGGAGCAACTACAAAAGCCTAAGGTTCATGGTAATTGTGCACGTTTTGCCTTTGCCAAGAGGGAGAGACAGAACTAAAATCCTTCTGTGAAGGAAACTAAATGGCTTATGAGATGTCATACTACAACCTCCAAAGGCCTAAATGAAGGATATATATGTCAGGCCATTTTTATAAGTGTTTTCTCCTGTTTATGAACAAAGTGGGTGATTTGGTATCTTTTATTGGACCAAGAGATTTACAAAACATAACCTTTCAGGTTGCACAGCGCCCTTCTTCAGCCATAGCAGGCAGGTTCTACGGAAAACAAGCTTCTTTACTAAGGATAGGGAAATGATCATGTGTATGGAACTTGTAGTCTGGGAGCTATCATAATTTTATTATGGTTTATTGTTTATGGAAAATAATCAGTAACAACTTTTGAGCACAAATTGCTCATTTGAAAAAGTTCCGCGTCATATGAGAATACAGTAGACAATACAGAATATAAATTCAGATTAATCAGCTCAGGTGGAGCCTTGTCGCAGGGCTACTAGTAGTTTCATAAGGTAGGTATGATACACTGTAATATAAATAAATAACCTATTTGCAGGAAAATAAGGTAATTGTGTGACACAATATAGTACTGTACAGTATAATTAACATATTTATGGGAAGGTCAGGGAATTGCATGGTACAAAGTATTCTTAGGAATATGGACAAGGTTTAGCTGTACTCTTAAATCAAACTTGGTGAAACCAGAAAGAAAATTCAGTGCCTGATAACAGGGACAATTGTAGTTGTGAAGTTACCAAAGGCAGCTTTGTCTAGCAACACTCAAAAGTGATTGCAATCAATCCTGTATTCTTCTTTGACTTATTTATTTAAAGTGCAACATGGTACAAACAAAATGCTTTACAGTGCAACTGTATCTTTTAGCAAAGTGCTACTTTTTTGAATGTTTTATGCAGAAAGAAAGTCATATCCCAAATGGGAATATTTTTACCATTTCTTGTTTCCAGTCCTCCTCTTCACAGCTCAATTGCCTAGTCCGGTTGTGGGGGTGCTTTTATATTTCTGGCATTCTGGTGTTGAATTTCTTTTTCTTTCTTCCATTTTATCATTTCCAAATATTGATACAAAGGTGCAAATGTGCAAGAATTGAAACAATCACATCCATCGGACACCAGGGCAACTTTCAGGCTTTTTTATCGATTTTGTGAGCTTTTTTAGCTGCTGCTTAAGCTCCACACTTCCTCTTCTGGCCTGGACTCCAGAGCTACCAAGATGGGGGAGTCACATGATGCACTCTGAGTAATCGAGAAGCTCTTCTTGAAGCTCCGTACCCACGGCTAAGTTAAACGAGGCATAACCAGAATAATAATTACTTAATAACTTTAAAAAGATGCTAACAATTTGAGGAACTATGGAAGAACAAAAGGATACCAATATCAGTACAAATGGCTGCTATGGGACAACAACAGATGGAGGATTATGCCACTCCAATAGTGCCACCATGCTCGCTGCCCACCAAACGGCAAAAACTGGAGTCAGCTTCTGACTTCTCCAGAGGCCAAAACAAGGGAAGAACTGTCTGAAAAAATGGACAGATTCTTTGGGGAGCTTGCTTCAATCAAGATAACAATGTTAGAGATGGTCATGGGCCTCCAGACCCTAACACCCATTGTAGAATCCCTGATGATGAGGGTTGGAGATGCCAAGGCCAGAATCAGCTCCCTGAAAGACCAACATGCCAAGGACTCTCAAGAAATCCAAATGCTGAAGAAAAAATGACCCATCTGGAGGACAGAATTGAAGATCAAGAAGGACACAGCAGATGGAACAATCTTGTATTAGTGGACATCCCAGAGAAGGCAGAAGAGGGCAACATGATGGCATTCATACAGAAGTTGTTCCAGGAGTTGCTGGTCCCCTGAATTGGGTACTGTTTACCACATCGAGTGGGCACACCAGTCCTTGAAACCGTTGCCACCTCCGGGGGGAACCACAAGCAATTATTGTCAGGTACCTCAATGTCCAAGATAAAATCTACATCCAGTAGCTGGCACGGAGGAAGGGTACCCTGCTATGGAATGGGTCTCATTTTTAAATCTTTAGCGATGTGATCCCCGGTCCATGAAAAGCAGCTAGCCTACAAATAAATAAAAAGCAAACTGCACTCGGCTAAAATAAAGTTCAGAATGTTGTTCCTGGCAAGGCTGATCATTTACACCAACAAGGGGCAACATGAGTATTCCAATGCAGAGATGGCCAAGCAAGAGCTTCAGAGAATCAAACAGGGCTAGCAGATGGCTAATGAGGCTCACACCGGAGCCGAGAGCGAATGAAAAACTAAATGTGAATCTGGAAGCGCGGCTTCACAGTGAAGGTGCCAAAGACCACACAGCTTGGTCTAAAGATAAAAATTCATTTATTCAAATGTAAAGACACATAGCAGCAGCGATGAATCCCCAAACGTCAAATATTTTTGTGTCAACCAACACTTTCTCAAGACGTCTTTCAGATTGAGCTTCAGAGAATGTTGCCCCACTTCGTTAACAAGATCACTAAATGAAGATGCTGAAACAACCTATACAGATGTGGTCTATGATAATTGCCTAATAATGACTGTCTTTGCCCACTTATGATGTGCCTAGTACCAACTAAACAAGTAAGTGGCTGTTTGGCATATAATATATTCTCTGTTAGCCTCCGGTGCTTCCCCCTGCCCATGGACAATTGCTGGGACGTTTCCCAATCTACAAACAGTTATCCAATATCCCAAGGGACTGATTGGCACTGATTCTGTGCCCAAAATGGGAGCAGGGACACACTCAATGCAAATGCCACGAGGCAACCTAAAATGGCGAAGTCTAACTACTGTTGTGAGATACCAGCAAACCCAGCTTCTTCCCCAAATATTTTTCCCACCGCAAAGAGATGGACTATAGAGTGTAGATGCAGCAGCTACAGACTGACAGCTCCTGTCAAGGATTCTCATGTAAATTCCACAGCTGCCATACCCATCCATGATCAGTTTCAATAGGGCCAACCTAACCAATGGGGAAACACATTGCAACTTCACATCTGCTTGCCAATCTAGCTGTGTGACAATGCAATGAAATAGGACACCTGCTACATGGGTATCCTGAATAAACTAAACTTGCCCCTTCTGTATAGAACTTATCAGGAGCTGAGGCATGTCTTGATGCTGGCGATTGCTGGCCCATATTTTCTTCTTTTCATTGGCTATGTGCACTGAAGAAAAAAGCTGAAGAAAAACAGAAAGAGACTAGAGAGACAGTTATCAGCTACAGCTGCAACATGCTGACTGTAATAATAAGCTGATGAGCAGATGAATCTGACAATTGACTTCTTGACCTCCTGCATGTATGCTCTATGGACTGACCAAGGGTAAGGAACTTTGACCTTGAACCGCATGTGATAACCTTTTGAACTACTGAGAGCACATCTCATGTGTAAAAAATACTGAATTAGCAACTGGTTTCAGGGATATTCGCATGCTTTTGATGGTGGGAGGGAAGAAGTCTATTTCTAAAAAAAGCTCTAACACAGAATGACGGGGAAATGAATATGTCAGTTAAAGTCTCATAAACCAAAAGCAAACAGGTGGGGGGGGGGTATTATTTGTCTTCCTCTCACTTGGAACTCCAGGGGCACCCTTTGTGTGTAGAGTAAAGTCTGTTACAATTGGGAGCCAGGGGTGTGACAAGGAGGGATGGCTGGGAGGGATGGGGGTCTGTATAGGGGAAATAAGGAATGTGCATCTAAGTAGTAAACAAGCAGAGATGTGTGAAGGGATGACTGTCACTTATTATGTTATTCCTGGTTAATTTATGAAAGTCATCAGGACATTTGAGGAGCAGAGAAGCACTATTGCTCAGGCCACTTCTGACCAACCGACCTGTGGGAATCCCACTGCCAATATCCCACCTTGGAGGAGGGAGAACTGGTGAGGATCCCCACACCATACTGATAGATATTGTTACCAGTTTAAACCTTGGCAAAATGTTGTATTTGTGTCACCTTGTGATCATCCAACACTGCCATAATGGTTTTCTGTTTAGTGTTAATGTCTATTGTTACATATTGTTTGTTAACTGACTGTTTCTGGGATACAATAAGGTTTGCAGCACTCAGACTAACAAAAAGAAAAACTGCTATGCATCTAACACAGAGTTGATATACAAAGAACTCAAGTTAAAGCCAAAAGGAGGAGAGTACTTGACAGCAGATATTACATTGGGCCCCCAAGTAATATTAGATTCCTTATGAATATTCTTGTACCATTATATATAGAAAATAGACACCCCCACACTTACAATGTCTAAGGTCCAATACAAATGTGTGACATGGAACATAAAAAGTGCCCAAACAAAACAGAAAAGGTATCAAGTTATGAAGCATATTAAATCACTTGGGGGACAGAGTGCTTTCCTGCAAGAGACCCATACCCTGGCACAAGATGCACTGCTATGGAGAAGAGAATGGGTAGGGCAGGTTTTTACCACAGGCTGCAGTAACAAGAGAGCAGGGGTGGCCATTCTGATTCATAGAACTCTCCCCTTTCCAGCTACAGAACAAACAGCAGACTCCTTAGGGGGATACATAATAGATAAAGGAAAACTGGGCACCACTGCTATTATTATGGCTCCAGTTTATGGCCCTAATGGGGAAGACCCCCATTTCTATACCACCCTCCTAACACTGTTCACTGAGACACAAAGCTTCCCAGTCCTCCTGGGTGGAGGCTGGAATCAGGTTTTAAATAACCTCATGGATAGATCTTGACCCGGAAATACTCGCCTCTCTCCAACTCAGAGGGTCTCTAAGGGAAGTGCAGGATTATCTGGAGAGCCATACATCCCGGGGTCAAGGACTACATGTTCTGGTCAGTGGCCCATGACTCCTCCTCCAGAATAGATTTTTTTCTGGTGAACATGGAAATTTTCAGAGTAACATCTCACTGTGACACTGAGGCAAGGGTAGTTCCCGACCATGCCCCGGTGACACTCACTTTCTTGTCTACCACAACCGAAGAAAGAGACAGGCTGTGAAGGATTAATAACTGCTTCCTCAAAGATACCAGCTGTGTCAAGAAACTAAAAGACTGTCACAATTTTTTTGAAATCAACACCCCCTCAGCATCAACCAACTCCTCTTTATGGGGGGCCTTCAAGTGCACAGTGTGAGGAGAACTTATAAGGCTAGCATCTACTAAAAAAAGGAAGAGCGAGGAAGAGGCCCAACGAATATTGGTGACTATACAAAACCTTTAGGAAAGGGTTTCAGAGAAACAGGACAACAGTTTAAACACCCAACTAAACATTGTTAGAGTCAAATATAATTAGTTGCTTTGGGAGAAGGCAGAATATGCTATCTTCAAAGCTAAAACTCGTTAGGTGGACCGGGGGAGTGAGCAGGGAGACTGCGGGCCCTTAGACTAAAACAGCAGGAAGCTAAAAGACAGATTACAAATGTAAGAGATAAGACTGGGTCTTTACTCTCTAACTCAAGAGAGATATCCAGTGCCTTTAGAGACTTTCTCTCTGACCTGTGTACAGCAGAGCCACCTGCACAGCAGTCTGAGATTCAGCAGTTTCCGAAATGTGCAAACCTTCCCAGAATACCTGAGGCACATTTACAAATATTGGATGCAAACATATCAGAATCAGAAGTGCAGCAAGCCATTCCATCTTTGACCTTGGATAGAGCCCCAGGGCTAGATGACTTCTCCCCCAACTTTTGCAAAACTTTAAAACCAAGCAGACTGACTCTCTTCACCACCAAATGCAAGAGACCCTGATTACTCTGATACCAAAACCAGATAAAGACCCCACTATTCTGGGCAGTTACAGACTGATATCCCTAATAAATGTGGATATTAAAATCCTGGCTAAGGTCCTGACCACAAGAGTAAACAGGGTATGACAAACACTTATCGGCCCCCAGCAGATGGGCTTTATGCATGGGAGATTGGCGACTGACCATCTTAGAAAGCTTGTGCATCTTGTTTCCACATCCAGGGACTGACAAGAACCAGCAGTCCTGCTGTCCCTGGATGTGGAAAAAGCCTTCAAGTAGGTTTCCTGGCCCTTCTTGTATGAGACTCTGGGCTGTTATGGATTTCCCTCTTTATTTATAAATTGGGTAAAACTACTGTACTCCCACCCCTCTGCCAGGGTTTGGTGCAATGGCACACTGTCTACCTCCTTTTTCTTAGAAACAGGCACCAGGCAGGGCTGCCCATTATCTCCCTTTTGGTTCAATTTATATTTGGAGCCCCTCACCAGACTCATACTAGCAGATGATAACATCACTGGTGTACAAGTTGCAGGTAAGGAATACACGCTTTCCACATATGCAGATGATGTACTCCTCCACCTGGCTAACCCCACTCAGTCAGTGCAGGTGGCTTTCCAGCTGATACAGCAATATGGGAAGCTGTCAGATTACAAACTTAACCTTTCAAAAACTTGCATCATGCCTCTCAATTACCACACACAGAAATATACAGTATTGCAATGGGGAGGCTCTTGGTGCCCAACTTCCATCAAATATCTGGGTACACTCATAGCTCAAAGCTCTGGCTGGATGTTTCAGCATAATCTGGATAATTTATTAACCAAAATCAAACAAGACCTAATAAGATTTCAGGTCCTACCCCTGACCTTATGGGAGAGAATAAACATAATTAAAATGAACCTTATCCCCAGACTGTTATGCCCCATTTCAATGCTGTCACGTGTCCTACCACAGGTATGATTCATGCAACTGAAAACCATCCTTTCTTCCTCCCTTTGAAGTGGTAAAACTCCCAGAAGTTCGTACCTCAAGCTCACATGCTCTAGAGAGCAAGGAGACCTGAAACTACCAGATTTCTGGCTTTACTATTTAGCAACCCGGGCTACCCAGTTCTTGGGGTGGAGGAACCATCCACTATGACAGGCCCCACACACATACTGACCACAGTGGAAAATGATAGAGCTAGATATTGCTGCTCAAAACAGAATCAAGCTCAGCACCCTTCTCTGTATCCCCCCTAGCGAAACTCCCACCAGCACTAAAACCGACACAGATAGGGTCTTCTGTACAGGTGCGCGAACAATTACACAAACTAATGGGCACTAAGCCGATTCTGGACATAACACAACCACTGGCAGGGAATCCCAACTTTAAAATATAGCAAACAATGAACCCATCTAACCTCCTGGGCCAGGTGCAACTGGGTACACTCAGTGATTACCTTGAGAGAAATACTCAAATAACATATAACAGACTGAGGCAGACTATAGCCCCATCCACACTCCCAGTCTTCCCTTTTCTCCAACTGCAGTATACAACGGCAGAAGCACTAGGCCCCAAACCCTGGAATGTCAGACATTTCTCCAGATGGGATAACTTAGCAGGGCTGGCTACACAATGCCATGCCATACCCCTGTTGTACATGGACTTGTTGATGATAACCACCCCTGAGGGCAGTGCTTCCCCAACATACTGGAGCACAAAGTTGCCCAGATTAACAGACACCAAAATCATGGCTGCATGGGGATCAAGCAGCCACAAATTCCTCATGTTTGATGGGCTTAAACTAATGCAATGCAACATTAACCACAACATATATTATACCCCTGTGAAGCTGAATAAGATGGGAAAACTACACTCAGCTATATGTACTAGATGCAAGCTCCACAGAGGCACACTCAAGCACATCCTGTGGGATTGTCTGAAAGCACAACCCCCTCTGAACAGAAGTCTAAATCCGATTGAACGACTGCTAGGCCTGGATCAAGCATTCACACCACAAATTTGCCTAATCAGCCTAGACTTAGACACTGTCTTTGGCCAGAGGAAATTTCATATTGTCCTGATTGCAGCCATGATGAAAAAAATTATCCTTAAATGTTAGAAGGATGAAACCTTGCCCTCATTTCAGGAGTGGCATAACATCACCCTAGATGCCTTCAGAATGGAAAAAATGATATGTTCACTGAGGAACAAGCAAAATGTATACCAAGTATGCTAGAGCACCTTGTACGCCCTTTTGCTGACTATCTAATGTATCTATTCTCCACCCCATCCAGCACTGACTTGAACACCTTTTAGATATTTAACTCTATACCTGTGCATATGAAAGGGTTCAACCCCAATTATATAAGATGCATTTATACAGGCCAGTCTGGTGGTGCTAAGGGTTGAGGTGCTGGATGCCACACTGGCAAACTGAGTTCGGGAGCAAGCTCAGGTGCCGGGGATCGGCAGGAGAGGGAGAGGACAGAGCATCCATTGGGCTGCTCTCCTCTCCTGGGGAGAGGGTGGTGGTCTGTTTGACATCCCAGTGACCCCCAGTGGAGAGCGGGGGTGCGGCAGGATGCAGACTGCAAGTCAGGGGAGCTTGGCAGATGCCGGCAGGGTTGCCATGCACCATGGGGTCAGGGGAGTGCCACATTCGGAAGGGAGGAGGGGTTTCGGGGGACTAACATGGAAAAAGTCCTCCAGCCCAGACAGGCAACAGCCCTCCCAGTGTTGGACCGCCACATGCCCAATGCTGGTTCCCTGCCTCTGCCCCTTCAGTATCCTTGGGCCCATAGATGCCTGGGGCTCGGGGAGACAATAATGACCTTGAAGAAGGCAGGGTCCACAGTGGACGGTAAAGCAGATCTGGTGAGAGGAGTGGTCTGAGACAGTTCCAGTGCTGAGGTGCAGGAAACAGAGCTACAAAAAAAAAGATGCATTTATACTTGCCTAGACAACTGTTCTCTCCTGAATGTTGACGGAGAGAACAATGCTAGTTATTTTTTTTTTTTTATGAGATGCACTCTTTCTGTTCTGTAATGTTTTTTCCTGTTTGTTTACCTGTTGAAACCTTAATAAAGTATATTATTTGAAAATAAAAAAGATCTACCAAGATGGATGTGCAACTGATGTTTCGGAGTCATGTGACTCCATCCTCAGAGCTGACTTGTGCTAGTCAGTCACCTGTTTTTATGTAGTGTGTTACCATGGCAACCTGAGTTAGCCCTGTTTCTGCAGCAATGTTCGGACACTGGTGTAAGCGAGATGCATACATAGCAAAATACAAACAAGCCTCAATTTCCATTTTTCTGTGCTTTCTCCTGTGTTGCCATTGTTACACTGCTTGTTAAACACTTAGTTCTCAGTTAAGTAATATTCTTTATGGAGCTACAATTGAAAGACTGCTCTGTTCAGTCTGTACAAGTTACAAGAACATGGAGAAGGTTTAGTTGTGCCATAAAATCAAACTTGGTGAACATAAAATATGAAAATAAAAATGTCATCAGTTGTACATCAGAAGGAGTGATATATATGTTGACATGTCCATCTGGGCTGAACTACATAGGGCAAACCACTAGAGCATTAACAAGCAGAATTGGGGAGCACAAAGACAGCAGTAAGAACTGGAAACATAAAACATGCCGTGCCTAGACATTATTTAGATGTCACAAGCATGGATTGGCTGCCTCATTTAGACATATTGGCTTGGAAAAAGTGGAAATTGCTGCAAGAGGAGGAACTATACAAACTATGTTACAACAAAGAGAAGCATATTGGATTTTTGGACTACAGACCATGCAGCCAAAGGGACTGAATGAGGAACATGGTCTCAATAGCTATGTAGGTTGAAAGCAGAAAAACATGACAATAAGAGTAACAAAGAAGAGAAATAATGGAATCTAAAAAAAAGTCTGTGTAGAAAAATAATAAAAAGAATGTATAAAAATAATAGGAAAGAACACATAAAAATGATAGAAAAAATGTTGTATGCTATGAAGGGAGCGCACAGGGACCTTAGGTACTAGGAGGTTTAGTATAAAAAGCACCAGCAATCTCGTTGATTTTAAAGTTGGTTTTCGTTTCACATTTGATTAAGTACTGGTGTTATTTATATATTATTTATTTAAGATAGAGTATATATGTGCATTTGGGATGAGCAATAGCATAGAAAAATGGAAACTGAGGCTTGTTTGCATTTTGTTAAATAAGCATCTCATTTACACTGGTGTCCCAACATTGCTGCAGAAACAGGGCTGACTCAGGTTGCCATGGTAACGCACTACATAAAAACGGGTGACTGAGTAGCACAAGTTAGATCTGAGGATGTAGTTACATGATTCTGAAATGTCAGCTGCACATCCAGCTTGGTATATCTGGAGGCAAAGACGGCAGAGGAAGTGAAGAGCTTAAGCAGGAGCTGAAAAAGCTCACAAAATAGATAAAAGAGCCTGAAAGTTGCTCTGGTGTCCAATGGATGTGGTTGTTTTAATTCTTGCACATTTGCACCTTCGTATCAATATTTGGAAATGGTAAAATGGGAAAAAGAAAAAGAAATTCAACACTGGAAAACCAGAAGGCCAGGAATATAAAAGGGCCCCCCCGCCCCCCGGACTAGGCAATTGAGCCGTGAAGAGGAGGACTGGAAACAAGAAATAGTAAAAAGATTCATGTTTGAGATATGAGTTTCTTTCTGCACAAAACATTCAAAAAAAGTAGCACTTTACTAAAAGATACCATTGCACTGTAAAGCACTTTGATTATACCACATAGCACTTTAAATAAATAAGTCAAATAAGAATACAGGATTGATTGCAATCACTTTCGAGTGCTGATAGACTAAGCTGCTTTTGGTAACTTAACAACTGTTCTCAGGTATGCTAACACCAGCATTGTTCAGGTTGGGTCAAGGTAGTGGCAACCTGAGTTCTAGGCAATATTAGCCTTGAGGGCCCATTTGAATTTTGAGATCTTGAGTAGACTGGTTATGCTGGCTGGGAGTTTATTTAGCCACATGGCTGCCTGGTTAGTAAAGGAGCACTGCACAGGTTCATTCTTCGAGGTGGGATCGCTAGGGCCTGCTGGAGCGTGCTCTGTGTGGTGTAGGTGTTTTGGACAGGCCTAATAAAGTTGCTAATGGTGGGTGATGTAAGGCCTAGGAGTGCTTTCTTGGCCATTAAGATTGTTTGATAGTGGAGCCTGGCAGAAATGGGGAGCCAGTTTGTAAGGGCATGTACAGTAGATTGCAGGTGTGTGTGTGTATTTAAGTGAGCCGGTCACAAAACGTTATGCTTTATTGAGCAGCATCCTGACTCTATCTAAAACTGTGTCAGTGGCTGACCCATACATTGGAAGCCCATAGCTTGATGATTGAGAGCACAGTGGTGGATACTGCCAAGCATGTAGCAAACTCAATTAGATTTAGCCTTTGTCTGAAGAGTGCTCCCAGCTTCCTAGTTCTGATCTGTATGATGCTGTCCACATGTTTTTTGAATGATAGGGTGTCATCTAGGATAACACCCTGATATCTAAGTGTTTTTACTTACTCAAGTGGAGCACCTAGTGCGTTGTGTAGGTTGAGGGGAATTGACCTATTCTTAAGGTGTGTCCCTGCAAAGATCATAGTTTTAGTTTTTTCTTGTTAAGAACAAGTTTATTGTACTTAATCAAGACTCTAGGGCCTCAAAGCTGTGCTGGAGTTGTTGAGTACAGCTGTTGTGCAGAGGATTGGTGTAGTATATCACTGCAACATCCACATATAGCAGTATTTTGCCCTAGTGCTCACTTTAGGCAGGTCATTGATAACAGACTGAATAGTAGAGGGCCCAAGATTGACCCCTGTGGGATCCCTACCATGACACTCCAATCACTTGAAATGACCACATTTATCTTCACTGTCTGATCGATCAGCAAAGTAACATGATGCAGCTTCTTTAGAGCGGCCAAGAGAGTTTAGCTTCATGATTACCAATCTGTGGTTCATGATATCAAATGCTTTTGTTAGGTCTATGTAGATAGCACCAACTACTTGCCCATTGTCCAGGGCCTCGTGGAGAGAGTTGGTGTAGAGCCGTGACTGTACTGTACTGTTTTCTGAAGCCATATTGTTCTGCACACATTAGGTTATACTTATTTAAATACTCCTGGAACTGATCTGACAACATCCTTTCTAGTACTTTAGACAGACGGGACAAAACTGAGATAGGCCTGTAGTTAGTGACATTTGAGCTGTCCCCAGTCTTAAGGACAAGTGTTACTATAGCTTTCTTCCAAACCTGGGGAAATTGCTAGAATCTCAACAAGAGGTTGAACATTTTATTAAGGGAAGGAGCTACTTTGTTCAGAGCAATTGCTATCAGCTTCATGTCAATCCTATCATTCCCAATCCTGGTTTCAGCAAGAACTTGCTTAATGGATTTGATGATTTCCCTTATAGTGACACGCCTAAAGTAAAATGTAAGGATGGTTGTGCTGGTGTCCTTGTGGACCTCATCAGCTATTTGTGGGTGAGGTGGATTTGCAGGGAGCACTGAGCTTAGATCAGTGAAGGTTTCATTGAAGGCTTTGGCTATGTCTACTGGGGAGGTGACCACACCTCCAGGGGGTGGTTAGCATGGTTGGTGGGGCCTTATTACTCTTTCCCATTTGCTCTTTTAGGGTAGCCCAGAATTTCTGGCTATTACCATGGCTGTCTCTAAGCTGTTCTTTGTAGAAATCTGCCTTTGCTGCTCTTATGCCCTGGTGCACTTGTTTCAGGCTTTCTTATATTTGTTTAGATCAATGGGATCCTTGGTGTTTTTGGCCCAGCTCCATAGATTGTTCCCCGGGTTTGCATGAGTATAAGAAGGGGTGTGGTGGGCCTTTGACTTTACGCCTTCTGTAAGGGGCACATTTATCACAAGCTGCAGTGACATGCATTGCAAAGTATTCTAGGGCCTGATTAACATCCAAACAATTGTCTGGATGGGGGGGGTTCAGTCCATTCTGGTGAGATACTCCTTGAAGTAATCGATGAGGTGCTTATTTAGAACCCTGCTGTTGATTATTCTAGAAAGGGATTTCTGTATCTGTGCAGTCTATGCACACAATAGTGGTGAGTAGCCACTAATAGCATCTGGTATCACTTGAACCCTAACCAACCTGTTAGGGTGGCTGGTAAGTACCCAGTCAATTAACATGTTGGTGCCTGTCCTATAATTCACCCTTGTGTGGTCCTTTACTACCTGAGTCAGGTAGAGGCTTGCAATTCGGTCCTTGTGAGTGGTGCTTGAGCTAGATGACCAGTTCATGTTGAAGTCCCCTGCTACTATAGTTTTCCCATTGCAGCAGGCTTGGGAGTGGTAGTTAACAAATGAGTTGAGGCCTGCCTGATGTTTCCCCGAGGTGATGTAGACTGCTGGCATGTTGATGACTTTTTTGCTATGACCCATGAGAATTCTCGCTGCTAGACATTCAGTTGGGTAAAAGGAATTCAAGTGCCACTTTCTGTGCCTGGAGGTGCGTATATATGTGAGACCCCCCCCATCAACTCGATCCTGGTGATATATAGTATAGCCATCCAGGGAGATAGTATCGTCAGATATTTTAGGGTTCAGCCAGGATTCCGTCATGGATATAATTGAAGGGTTTCATCTGTGTCACCCAGGCTTCAAGCAGGGAGATCTTAGGGAGCAAACTTCCAATTTTAAGTGATACTAATCTAAGCTTAGTTTTGTGTGGAGTGTGCACCTCATTACTGTAGATTTATTTTTTTAAGAGTTTTACCAGGGAGGCATACTGAGCGGGAACCGTTTGATTCCAGATGCACCCTGGGGAAGGGGTGAGTGGAGAATTTACAGTAGTAATACAAAGAAAATAACACGAGAAATACAATAGAATATACATACAGTAAGCATAAACTTAGTCTTGCCCTGTAATAAAATGTACAAATGAGAATACATAAGCGGAGGATGCAGTGGGTACCACTGCTCTGAACTACTAGCTGAGGACAATTAAATACAAAGTAATATGCACAGTGCTATGTTATGACATAGTAAACACTAAGATTACTGTAGATAGGTCCCGGGTTGGGATGGACATTCCCAGACAAAAGTAGGAGCATACTTATGTGTTTTATGGCTGGGCTGGGGAAAGGCAAGGTTTGGGCCCAGCTTGGCCCAGCTTTGGCCAAGTGAGGCATAGGGATTGATGAGTAGTGACAGATGGGTGATCCAGGTCTCCATATTGTGGTACACTTCAGAGGGATATGTTCCTGTCAGGGGGCAACTCAGTTGGAGGTAATCAGGTTCATTGGTAGTATGGCACATGGTGTACCATTGCTCCATGGGAGGAGGAGGAGTTGTAGGCAAATATGAATAGATTGGGCAAGCTTCAGTGCCATGTTCTTTATTTGGGCAAGCATCCATGTAATGGCTGTTATTTGAGGGTTCCCTTTTATCATTCTTATGCATATCTGACATGTAAAGAAGAAGGAGTAGTGCTATGTAATATAGCTTATCCTGAGCAGGAAACATGCAGATTAAAGGAATAATCCGAGATCTTTGGGCAGACATCTTTCACAGGGAGTGATACTAGCAGAACTTTGGGTGTACAAGGATGGGTGGGGTTTCAGCAGATTCTTAGGTTATGGTCATGCACCTGACGCCCTCTAGCAGGTGTATAGCTGAGATGGCTTAGCAGAAAGGGATCACTAGTATTCTGGAGGAGGGAAATGGGAACAACCAAGTCACTGTTATAGGAGGGGTGGAAACAAAAGTGTGTTGGTTGCTTGCTACACCTGTCCTGTCCCTATATAAACAACACTACCTTATGGTGAGAGATTGGCTGAGGAGGGAGGATGGCTGGGGAGTAACGGTGCCATGCATAACGTGGTACTGCTCCCTGTGAGCTAGCTTGCTGTGATCCAGTACCTGCTGCAGCCATGGTCAAGAGCAGGAGAAGGCTAACACGTACCCTCATGGCTGTCTGATGACTTGTTGGGGATTGCAGGGAACAGGAGCTGTGAAGCAAACAAAAGATGGGTCAAGTCACTGCATCATGTAATCTGAGATTAAGAAGGGAGGGCTTACAGGGCAGAGTTAGTGCTAGGCAAGAGAGCGAGGGACAGCAGACAGAGAGAGAGAGAAAACAAGTGTAAGGGGCTTTAAAGCAAAATGACTGATATGCAGAAAAATACAGAGAAGCGTTCAGCTTTTCCTCTAACAGTGTTAAAAGTAATACATGCAGCAAGGCTAACAAACTTAACAACCAGCCCAAACTACAGCAACAGATAGTAAAGCTGTAGCATTTAGAACCTGTCTTGAATATTAAGAGGACAAAATGCGTATAGATATTTCTGTACCTTTACATATTGCATTGAATAACCTTGTTTGTTTATATTTTTCCAGAATGAAGCAGATACGTTTCCCATGATGAGGAAGTTATGGTCCTGTTTCCTGTCTTAAACTCATCTCTCTTCAGTTACTTTCATCATTTCTGTTTTTACCCTGAAGTAAGATAGCTAAAACCAGTGGGTAAGCCTTATTTTTAATACCTTGTCGGGATTGTTAATGGTAAAGTGAGTTAAAGATGTCTAAAGTTAGAACTCCCCTAACTGATATTATCTTAGTAGACCCTGTCTCCCACACCTGCACCAATGGAAACATGCACAATGCTTTCGAGAAATGGCCACAGTCATGCGTTTATTGAAGATTACCCAAAATACATCAGTAGTGTGACACACACACACAGCCCTGGAGTCTCAGCAAGTCTTTGACTGGTTACTGCCTTAGTCTGGTATGCATCCCACCCCAATGGGGACACTCAGAGTGGGCCCCACACTCCCAAAGGGTACGGCCTCTGGAGGAACACAAGCCTTCAATGCATAAATGATGACTTCTATGAAATATGACATGTGACATTCCCCCATCAGATGACACTTCACATACAGGCCAAGCCTGAAAAAGCTATCACTTGAATGGCCCTCATAGGTTGCCTAGTCCTTAGGGCCTTGCCTTTTGCCAGCCATGGGGGGAATCATGTGCAAAGAACTGCATTCCCCATCGCCCTTTTTGTACTCCTTGCAAGACTACCATGCCCCTGTGTATACATTACTGTGACTCTCTAACTCTACACATACCCTAATTTTCCTTCCCAGTGGAGGAGGCAAAACAAAAACAGGAAAACATGGTAGGGAAAAAACTGGGAAAGTTCCTCCCTACCTATCGACCTACCTACCCGACCCTTACCCTGCTTTTACAAGGGTAAGCAGGTAGGAATTCTGAGCAGAGTGGAGTAGAAAAGGGAACTAGCTCTTCTGAACTGCTTTTTATATACTGTTTTCTCCACCCCTCTGGCCACAAGTCCCCAGCTCCAGGGGACCCTATCTACCTTCCTGATCACTCCCCTAATGGGAGGTCCTAGACTTCCTAGCTGACATGCCAGCTAAGGTGTCAAGGACTCAATGGCCACACCTGTTGCAAGGTCCCATTAGCAGGTTACTTATTACAGGATATTTCAAGTGAACCTGTTTAAATAGTGGTCTTATCTAGTATATACTAGGTTCACTTTTAGTTCTAAATCATAATATTTAAACTGTAATGTTACATTCAAATTCTTCTGGGTCTGCTAATGCATGTGTAACCCCCCCCATTTACTTTACACAGTTAGCTACCCCTGCCACCCTTAACTGGGCACAGACTTCAGAAACACATTGAGAAATAGTACCATCCCTAGCTTTGGGAATGTATACCAGGCTCATTACTCTAGAAATCAAAGGGGTGGGGGTGTACAAAAGCAAATTATGACCTATAAGGTATTTACAAAACCAGCTCCAGAGGGGAGGATTTTTGCTAGGGCTATGCTACACCTATAGTTCTGGAGGGGTACCCAGTAAATCTATACACACACAGGAAGCAATAATGTAACTGTCCAAACCAAAGCTGGGTTTCTAGAGTGTGACTTTATTCCAAAAATATGTTCTCAAAAGCAAGGATGGGCCCCCAAGGTTTACACATCGTAGCACTAGGAACTTGCAGAACTACTAAACGACTGTATCCGACAGAAGGCTCTTCGTATTCCCATATTTCATAGGGCATTTGAACATCTTGCACTTGCATTCCCATATAGCATAGGATGTTTAACATTTCTTCCAGTTGCACTGGCCACAACGGAACTTTGCTTCTAGTGGCACTGGCCACAACTGAACATACATTTGGCTAATAACTAGCACAGCCCACTTCAGGAGGTAAAATCCTCTTCAGACATTGGCCCTATGTGTAAAGTAACCAGGCGCCCTTACTGAACCTGTAGTCCTGAACTGGTTACTCCAGATGAGGGTCTGCCAAACCCTTTGCTCCCAAATCCATACCCAGCCATTCTTCAGAGTTGCACCTTAAACATCTTGAACACACTTAGATAAATGTACAATTGAATGAACTTTGTCATCCAGCATTTAAATCACTATTCTGGTAGTGGAAGAACTAAAGTCCCGAACATTGTGATATAGTTATGCCTCTGGACATAACACGTTAGCCAACTTTAAATGAGAACAGCTTACACTTCTAAACAGAAAAATTGTGCCTTTCCCTTTTAGCCAGAGAACACAACAGCACAGATACTTGCTTTCTGCACCAAAAAAGTCAGATCCTGCTCACTGTTAGACATTACAGTCAGCTTCAAAATATCCTGGATCAAAAAGGGGATTGCCCCTTGTATCCATCCACTAGCAGTCCTTTTCACCTCTCCAGGGATAAAAAATCAGGAGATCCAGCTGTAGACAATGGTTTCCACCACTTATCTTTTCAAACTGGACATTATAGCCAGACTAGGGTGAGAAAGTAGGGCCCTCCTCAGAGCCCTAAGCTAGGCAGTTCTCACTCCTCACACGTCCAACTCTAGACTCACACTGGCTACTGTCTCAAGATTCTAAACTTCCTCTTCACAACTGGTAAAGGCTTGTGCTGCTGTGAGAGTACCAAATGAACTCATCACTTTCATTTCAGCTGAAGCCAAGTAAACAAAAGAGTGAGTAGGTGAAAAAAACATTTAACCAGTTAATCACCAGCTGCCTTTCCCTGCCTAACACTGATATTGAGGACATTCTAGTAACCCCAGGGGACTGGTGGGTTACACTCACTGCAACCAGATGAATGACTGTTTCTAGACATATCTCCATTAGGCACTAAGCCATCCTACCCTCCGTGTTACCTACAGAAAGGTAGTGCTATTTCTCCCCTACCATGTGCCAGGCACAGGCAGATAACACTAAAGGAACAGAGGCTGGCTGATGAAACTTTAGCTCCTATCCTATGATCTATCTATGGATTCTCAGTGGCTCCAAGAAAACTACTTGAAGCATGCCCTAACAGACAGAATTTAATGACCTCTATTGCAAAGCAGGCAGGGATCGACAAATTTTAAAATCTCATGCTAGTCCAGGACAAGTGGCCTTGACCAAAATGGTAGTCCTCGAGTTCTGAGTGGTAGTCCAGTACATTTCAATTGAAATATTCAACCGACTTAACAGAAATAAGTTAAATGGTGTGGCTGTGTGGCAGGGCTTATATGTTGTACTATTATTTCATAGGATGGATGGAGAGATGTAGAAGAACTTCATAAATCAGGAAAAACAATATTTTCATATATTTTTTTGTTAATACAGGCCAGGGTAGTACAGGCCGGACACTAAGGCACCCCAGGCAGAAGTCTGTATTAGAAGAGATTGGAGAAATGTTACAGAATTAGTTAAGGACAAGCCAAAACCAGCTAGGCCATTGGTTGAGAAGAACATGAAATGGTGATTAAGGGGTAGGCCAGGAAGTAGATGATGGGGCGCTGGGAGCAGGAGTACTAGCATCAAGAAGATCAGCAGCAGCAGAAGCAGCTAAACCAGAAGATAATGTATCAGCAGCAACAGCGTGCCCACGAACATGTCGAGTGCCTGGACCAGAGAGCAGCCAGTGGTTAACTGCAGGATCAGGATCAAAGTCATGCAGTTCAGGACCTTCTACTGCTATCTGCAGGAGAGACTGTAGTGAATCATCAGTCAGCCTTGTCCTGATTTTTGTTTTGATTAGGTTCTGAACAGAAAAAAACTCTCTCACATTTTGCAGTCGATACACTCATTGCCATGAGTATTTCAACTAGGTCAAGAATGTGTATAATCTGGGGTGGTTTTTCTTTTAGTAATCTGGTATATACCTGCAAATAGGGTTTTTCAATGGCAGATTTCAATATTGTTTTAAATGCAGCATACTCTGACTTTATATGTTCCTGCTGCTGCTCCGTGAAAAAGTGAAAATATTCTGCCAGGTTTGCAAGTTCAGAGGTCCCAAACGCCGCTAGTTGGTCTCTTGGCAGATCAAACTGCTTAAAATCTAAGCAGTTGAACCATTTGAGAGGCACCTTTGAGAAATTTTTAAATCTGTTGTCAATACACATTATTGCTGCATCTATTAAAGCCTGCAGTTGTCCATCTGTCACAAAATTGATTTCTGGGCCGTTGCTTCTGAATGGGAAATGAACAGTCTTCTCCCCCGCCTCCCCTCTTTGTCACAACATATTCCATACATTTCTGTTCTGGTTTGTAATGGCTGAGGAAAGCTGCCATGTATTGCCCTGGCATGGTTTTCAGTTCCATAAGCTGGAGTAGGCAGGTCTCAACAAGCTGTGGAACTTCCAGTATTACTATGTCATCTCGTTGAAACTGCAGTGACAGGTTTTTTAGTATTGGCAGGAAATCTTGCAGTATATGGATAGCTTTTACAAACTGCACACTCTGTGTTTCTTTTAAGAGGCCCTTTGTTTTTGAACTTTCATCACCACCAGCAGTCAAAGATGCATGTAGGTGTTGTACAACAGTGGGTAGGTTAACCTGAACTGCATGTACCAAACGTGACCTACTGGCAAGCCATCTCACTTGTTTAATTGCAGTAAAGTGCGCCAGATCAGTATCCATCATGTTAGCAATTTCTTGGAGCTCTCTCATTTTTTTGGGACTATAGTGATAAAATTTAAATATTCCCTTGAGAGTACTTTCCAGCTTTGATACAAATGGATTTTTTTTAACACATCGAGAACTGCCAGCTCTAGCTTATGGGCAATGCAGTGCATTGCAATTATTTCAGGATGGCAGTGTTCCCGCAACTTTGCTATGGCTCCTCCTCTTTCACCCATCATGACACTGGCCCCATCAAAATTTTCTGAAATAAGAAGCGGTCCTGGATTGTTAACATTTTGTAGATTACTGAGAGGAAGATTTACTGACTCCAATGCAGTTGATATTGCATGGAATACACCTTCTGCATGTGCATGTTCCAGTGGCACAGCTTGGATAAGCATTGTATGCACCTGTTTTGAATTAGGTTCAACAAACCTTAAGAAAACATTTTCCACTCAGTTATACTGTAATCAGTACTGCGCAGTAAGAACTGTCACATACTTAACATTAGCAAGAGTCTGCATCTGGGTTCTGGATATCATTGCTGAAATAGCACTGCAAAAGTCCCTGGCTCGCTTATCATTAGTATAATTAGAACCTAGCTTAATGCCATTTTTTTCCTGTAATTCACAGAGCCACTCCATGTCTGAGAAAGGGCGAAGCTTTTTGGCTATGGAATATGCTGTGTTAAACAGGCATCTCATCTTTGCTTTTGTGGCCTCTTCCAACTGTGCAAAGGCTTGGTAAAGTGGTGACTCACTAATCTCACAACATACTGCTCGTTGGCCACTTTCCAGAATATGTTGATTCTGGCATAGCACATGTGGATTGGATTTTTCATGTGCACGTAGTGACTCAATCTGAAGTTGTTAGAGCCTGTGGCAAAGACATTTGTTTTTTGAAAATGCTGAGTTGCAATACTGGGATACTTTTCACATAGTGTGCAGTACATAAGCCCTTTTATCATCGTGATCTCAACCATTTATAAGTGGACAGCCAATGACACTGAAATAGTCTGGCCCTTTCTCTTGGTCATATTTTTGTCTTTACTACTCCCAACTGCCACCTCATTATCAAGCAGTAAACTACGTTTCTTAGCAAGTGACACAGGGGCTTTTTGAGATAAGGCTACTAGGGCTTCTGTTTACATCAAGTACCTGGTCAGCAGTTATATCCAGAACCACAGATGCAGATTCAGTTTCATGACTTTTATCTGTGGAACTAGTACCAGACTGTGTTTGTCTCGTAAAAGATGGTGCTGCTGCTGACCAGAGAGACAAGAGACTTTGTTGTTTGGCTTTGTTCGTCTGCATATTGTCCATATAAATTTGGTGGTCACTTTTTTTTTTAAAGACTAATGGAACCAATAATAATAAACTTATTTTAAACACTGGTGTCTGTGTGTCCTTTTATCACTGGTGGTTAGTGTGGGCTCATGGGCTGGGTTTTTCTTTCTATATACTGCAAGTTGTCTTGTCCTGTAACAAGTCAGGCAGCTGGCTGCAGAACACTCTCCACACAGTCACTCACTCTCCTCTCTCCCAGCACAGTCTAAGCCCACCCCCGCAGTTAGGCTCCCTTATTTTACTATTACTTACACTTGTATTATATATATTTTTTTACTATATTTTTCCTTTTGTTTCTTGGGTACTTCAAGCCAAAAGCTAAACAACTGGCTGCAGGACACTGGGTCCTTCACTCCTTTTCACAAAATCTCTCCCAACAGCCCAACCAAGCTCATTTGCATAGCCCCACACCACACACAGTTTGAGTTATAGCTTATTTCTTACTATACTATCTTTTTTTATTAACTTTCTCAAGTCAGTCCTTTCCTTCGCCTCTCTCTCCAAGCTCCTCCTTCACTCCTTTACACAATCTCTATATCTGCGCTCTCCTCCCAACAGCCCACCAGCCTCTTCCCTTATTTTCTTTTTTTTAGCTTTCTTTTTATTATTTTATTTTTTCTTTGTTTATGCAGCTAGTAGTCAAATAAACTGCTGTTTTTACTGGTAGGCACTGGGCAACACAAAGCTCCCCGCCCCACAGCAGTAGTCCCCTGCCCTTGCTTTCTTCCTTTTTATTTTCTGTAGTCAGTGACACTTTACACTGCTGCTAGTTCTCAGTTGTCATAGACGGCAGACAGTACCAGACAGTCCCCCCTCCCAAGTTTCTGTTTTGTTTCCTTTTCTCCTTGTTTCAATTATTTTTTTAGTTGTTTAACCAGGTATAGCACACTAAGCTAAGTGACCTGGGAGCACAAGGAGGTTAAGTGACTTGCTCAGGCAGTATGCAGGTGGAAGCTGTGGGATTCAAACCCAGGTCTGGTCTGCTGGATGTCACCAGATTTGCAGCTCAGAGCCTTAGACCACTGCACTATACTGCCTACTTAATTTATTTTATATGCCTTGGTTTGCTTTCACCCTGTTATGCCCAACCTAACCCTTCTCAATATTTATTTACCCTGCCTGCACTCCTTATTTACTCAGATTACTCTCTTCTTCATTAACTTTGGCAAAACTGGCATGGCTTGCTTTTGCTGCACTAATGCACTTGTGTGCAGTTAACAGTGCTCAGCCACATTGCCCCCACTCCTTAGTCCTCCTAGCTCCTGCCTTCCCTCCTCCCCGCTCTTCACTCTCACCAACCCTCCCTCCTTAATTCAGTTTTAAATTTGTTTTCCTGAGTAGTCAAGTCCACTCCACACACAAAGAAAGGTCACACTTGCAGTCCCCACTCCCCAATATCCACAACAACGGACTGTTTAATTTGTGCATCCTCTAGTCTCCACCAACAGACAGTGAATAAGGGGCTCTAACGCAATGCACATCTTTACACTCATCTCCACTACACACCAAATCACCACCGCGGCCAATGGGCATTCTTTGTATCACTTACAGTTCAAGATTGTCTTCCTCATTTGGCCCCACGCCTGCCAGTCTGACAGCTTGCTCCTCCTCCGTTTCCCTCTGATGAGACGCTGCTCGCGCTCGCTCCTGATGCCACTTCCGTAGGTTTCCATAGGCTGAGGCAAGCTCATACACTCACCGCTCGTTCCCGACCAGTAGGTACACAGCCGAAGCAGTGAGCACCCTACTGGTGGAAGATAGAACTGCAGCAAAGATTTTTAAATCAGTGCTAGCCCGTGGACAGGTGGCACAACAGAAAGTGCTTGTCCCTGCACTGTATCTGGTAGCCCGGGACATCGGGCAATAGGATTTGTCGAACCCTGAAATCAGGACCACCAACCTGCCTATCCCCCTAGCCCTCTAGGGAAATCTATCTGACTATGTTGCCTACTGGGAAAACCTATCCCCCAAACTTCCTAGGATATCTGTGAACAACAAAAGTAAACTTACATTACATTTCCCACAAAACACACCTGTGAAGAAGACATGTTAACAACTTGTTAACCATAAACACTTCTAAAATACTAAGAAAAGGGGAACTCGGATGAGTTCCATTATCCTCTTCTTCTCTTCTTCTTCTTCTTCTTCTTCTTCTTCTTCTTCTTCATCAGGAACACCTAAAAGAGAGGAAAAACATAAAACCACATTCTGCATTCCACACAGTGCCTAAACCTCGACCTAACACTAAAGAACACCTCAAAATATTTTTCTATAAAAATACAAAAGTAAAAAAAAAAATGGAAAGTAGACATGTATACAACACATTTGGGGATGGAGTGCCCTACACTGTCCCAACTAGTGGCAATATCACTGTTGCCCATAGGCATTGTCCATTAAGAGTCACTTCTAGGCCGAAGCCTGCTGAAGAAAAGTTCTTGGACAGGACAGGGTCTGTATAGCACTGCAATCCATGGGGAGAGTCTTTGATGAAAATTAAAGTTCTGTGAATAGTCTTCAAATATAGGATATGTTGTGCAAAGTCAGTTAATGTAAATAACAAGTTCTCTTACCAACTCCTCAAAGAATGAAAACAAAAGATCATCTTACTTCTATGAGCTGAGGACCTTCTCCCTTCAGACTAGATGATATCTTCGGATACTGCTGAACTGATGTTCTCTGGAAAAACAAACGATGACACAGGAAAACTGCTGGATTGATGACCTCTGGAAAATCAAATGATGAAACAGGGAAACTGCTGGGCTGATGAATCTGGATACACCTGAAGAAATCCTGGAATACAAGAAGATCTGCATCTTCCTCCATAGGTACTGCTGCTTTGGATGACAGACAGTGGCCTGCCACTGCCCCCTTCTTTTAGGCATGCTGGGCATATTCACAGGGAATGGCACCATTAAGGGTAGTACCACTCAGGGTGTGGGGCAAGGACTATGACCCTGTCTGGGCAGTCCAAATTGATGTTGTGAAATGTCTCATTCCCAGCCCCATCCACAATTCACACAGTATCCATAAACAGAGTCCTGCCCTGTCTCCAGAATTTAAGGCAATCACTTATGATTTTATCCCTTACACATTCTGCTGCACCAGAGTGCAAATTCGTATTTGCCTCTTCCATTTGCCAGGATTACCTGTTCTGTTTGATTTCCTTCCAGACTCAGTGAGGAAAGGTAGGAAAGGATTTCCCATATGTGGCATCAGCCCTCCTATGTATCAGTCTCTTCTCTTTATGATTCTTTACTAGTCTGTGGCACTCATCCCAGCTTGGGGGTGGCCAGTCCTTGTTAAGCCAGTGTTTCAAACTCAAAGAACAAAATAACTTGTCCCCCACTATGTCTGTGGACAAGCTGCTAGAGCCTTCTGTAAACTGTCTCTGGCTCCTCTAAGGCAAGAGCTTGAGGAGACTTACAGCAGCCCTCAACATGAAGATACCCTTTTTCATCCTCTTCTTCCAAACTCATGATCTGTGCCCAAGAGTGAGCAAACATCCTCACTCCTGAGACATTCCATTCCTCACTGGGCACGGCTATGGACACCTCCCTATTAATGTCTCTTGCAATTCGTCCTCCCCACTAGGCTAGGACTCGGACCCTGATTCATGAGTCAACTGATCCCTGTTGCACTGTCCATCTGGGTCACAGGTATGGAAACCTGTCTCTGTTCCTGCCCTTGCAGTGGATCAACATTCATTTTACCTGCTCCTTCTGTCACACACTCTGATGAACTTTCCCCAACAGGGTCAACCTGGTGCTGCATGCTGCTGCAGGCAGGGTCCCCTGCCCGGATCCACATGGGAGTCAATCGAGTTCTTGTTCCCCTCTCTGGTGCTGCATCCCTGCTCATTCCAAACTTCACAAGGCAGTCCAAGCAATGGAGTATCAGAAACACATCCCTTCCAGCCTTTAGACACACAATGCATAATCTCATTGGATAGCTAGGAACTGCTACATCTGGAGGTAACCTTTCACCATAGTAGGCTCTCTCAACCTCTTTTAGTGCTGCCACCTCCTCAGCGATCATACCTATAGCTTGGGCATGATCCAGATAGTGGGGAGTTGCCGAAGCCATGTCTGAAAGCAAACACACAAACATTTTGTTACTGAATATCTTACTAGTCACATATTGTCTCACAAACTGGTTCCCTTCTGCTGAGTTTACATTGCTGACACCCCTGTAATGGAGTCAGTAACTTTCCTCATGTATCAAAGTCTGTTCACTTACTCAAAACTGTATTTCTGACCTTTCTGGCTACTGAATTTACTTTAAACTGTAATTGATTGCTCTGCTGGTACATTTCAGCACATTTACTCAAATTTCTAAACTGGTTACCTGACTTTGCAATCAGCATTAATTCAGGAAAACTAGTTACACATGCTCAAAGTCACTTTTAAGCCCCACAGTCTTTCTTTTCACAGGATTGCCTGGTTGCTGCATCCTACCTATACAACTCACAGTCCTGATGCTTTGAAAAAATTTACTGTTGCTAAAACTATTTATCATTGCTCACAGTCTATGCTCAGAATTTCTGTTTGTTTCACCTACTTTTACAACTTGCAGTCCTTCCTTGCACAAAAAAATCACACTGCTTGCACACAGGTTTAGCTGACTTGATAATCACACACAGTTTGTTTGCACAGTTAACTTGTTTACTCACTGAATTCACTAGCTAGTTCCCTCCAATGGAAAATTTTGGGCTGCTGCCAATCCTAAGAAGGCCTCTGGGGTGAAACGGGCTGCTGGTCCCACCGATCATAGCCACGAACAACTCGATCACTTTCCAGTCGGTCGTACAATGGGTTGAGCCTGAAATTACATTGTACTAGTCTGTTTACTAAAGTTTAGAATGCTCATAAGCCCCTCAATTGTTTATCCTGGTCTAACAAGCTTGCATGCTACTCTCTCTCTCTCTCCTCAAACACTGTTCAGCACACAGATGCTGACTGGGGGTGGGACTGGATGCAGCCACACTAATCACTCAACACCATGCAAATAAGCCTTTCTCGCTCCTCGCTTGCTCTTCCTTCACTGCGATCGTCGAGCAGGAGGAAATTTAAACTGAAAACTGTAACTTTTTTTCTTGGCTGCAATTTTGGCAGTGGGAGCACTGTTTTGACCATTTTTACCACAGTTTCTGGATAATTTCTTTAGCAACTCCCCCAGTTTGCACACTAAGCACATGAAACTTTCAGGGCACATATCTGAGTCTGTTCCTCAAAGTCCACAATCATTTTGGCACTTGACAATTGCATTTCAAACGTTTTTTAAGCACTTTTGATGGAGAGACCAGGACACACATTTCAATGCTTTACTATCCATTACAAGTTGAAAACACACAGGCAGCACTTTGTTCTTTACTGTTCTGGAAGACACACAAGCAGCACATTTGGATGGCATCTTTCTGGGCAAAAATTCTTTTGTCCAATGCTTCCTTTCTGATTTGGTTACACTGCTACCAGACAGAAAGATGCTAGCCATACCCTCAGCAAAAAATCTCTGGTTCTCTCCCCTAAATTAAACATCACCAGATGAGCCCCCATATTTTGTAATCACCCCCCAACCCCCACACAGCTATTTTACACAGTTAGCTACTCCTAGCACCCTTATCTGGGCACAGACACTTCAGAAACACATTAAGAAATGTTACCATCCCTAGCTTTGGGAATGTACACCAGGCTCGTTACTTCTAGAGATCAAGGGGTGGGGTGTACAAAAGCAAATTATGATATGACCTATAAGGTATTTACAAATCCAGGTCTTGAGGAGAAAACTTTTTGTTAGGGCTATGCTACAACTATACTTCTGGAGGAGTACCCAGTAAATGCACACATACATACACACACACACACACACACACACACACACACACACACACAGGAAGCAATAACGCAACTGTCCAAACCAAAGCTGGGGTTCTACAGCATGACTTTATTCCAGAAAATGTTCCCTAAAGCAAGGGTGGACCCCCAAGGTTTACACATCATGGCACTAAGAACTTGCAGAACTATAAAATGACTGTATCCAACAGAAGACTGTTTGTATTCCCATATTTCATTGGACATTTGAACATCTTGCACTTGCATTCCCATATAGCATAGAACATTTAACATTTCTTCCAATTACACTGGCCACAACTGAAAACAGTTTACAGACAGAACTCTTTCACCTTGTATTCCCATATTTCATAGGACATTTAACATTTCTTTCAGTGGCACTGGCCACAACTGAACATACATTTGGCTAATAACTAGTACAACCCACTTCAGGTGGTAAAATCCTCTTCAGACATTGGCCCTATGTCTAAAGTAACCAGGCGCCCTTACTGAACCTGTAGTCCTAAACTAGTTACTCCAGATGGAGGTCTGCCCACCCTTTACTCCCAAATCCATACCCAGCCATTCTTCAGAGTTATACCTTAAACATCTTGAACACACTTACAGTAGATAAATGTGTAATTGAATGAACTTTGGCATCCAGCATTTAAATCACTACACTGGTAGTGGAAGAACTAAAGTCCTTAACATTGTGATATAGTCATACCTCTGGACATCACACATGTCAGCCAACTTTAAATGAGAACAGTCTCACACGTCTAAACAGAAAAGTTGTGCCTTTCCCTTTTAGCCAGAGAACACAACAGCATAGGTACTTGCTTTCTGCAGCAAAAAAGTCAGATCCTACTCACTGTTAGACATTACAGGCAGCTTCAAAACATCCTGGATCAAAAAGGGGATTGCCCCTTGTATCCATCCACTAGCAGTCCTTTTCACCCCTTCAGGGTTAAAAATCAGGAGATCCTGCTGTAGACAATGGTTTCCACCACTTTTCTTGGCAAACTGGAAAATATCAGGACTAGGTTGAGAAAGCAAGGCCCTCCTCAGACCCCACAGCTCGGCAGTTCTCACTTCTCACACTTCCAACTCCAGACTCACACTGACTACATCTCAAGATTCTAAACTCTCTCCTCACAGCTGGCAAAGACTTATGCTGCTGCAAGAGTTCCAAATGAGCTCATCACTTTCATCTCAGTTGAAGCCAAGTAAACAGAAGAGTGAGCAGGTGAAGAACCCATTCAACCAGTTAATCACCAGCTGCCTTTCCCTGCCTAGCACTGCTGTAGGGTGGGCAGCACACTATGGGGGGTGGGTCACCTGTGCATGGCCATGCCCTGTGGCAGCCAGTAACGCAAAGCCATCCATGATTGCACTGGCAATGCAATCCAAGGATGCAGTCATGGCCTCCTGCATGTGTTGCATCCCTGCCAGGATCTGCACAGTGCCCCCTTTCCTGCTGCTCAGCCAACTGGTGTACCTCCGCACGCAGTGCACACACCTCAGCAGCAAGCAGCACCTGTTGCTGCACAGACTTCCACAGCAGACAGATGTGCTCAACCAGATGGTCGGCATCCTGGGGCTTCAGGGTGGGACACCAATCCTCTTGTGGTGACTGGCCATGCTGCACAGCCCCCCTCTTTGGTGGACTCTGCACAGTGGGGTCTGCAGGGGGAATGGTCACAGCAGGTGCACCAGCAGCGGATCCCGTGTCCAGCTGCCCAGTGGCACCCACAGCCTGCTGCCATCACCTGTCCAGCCACTGTACATTGCCCTGCAGCTGCACCACCACCACAGCAGGGCACAGCTGTGGCAGCACACAGCGCTGGACCCACAGTGGTGGCAGGCAGCTGGTCCACGACTGGCAGAGCGCTGGCCATGGTGACAGTGTCAGATGCCAGCAGGGGTGACACACCCACAATGTCACCCATGCTGTCCAGGAGCTGAGAGTAGTAATCATTAGAGTCAGACCCTGCCCTAATCTGTGTCTCCACAAACAGGACCCCAAGGCTGGCATCCTGCAGGATCACATCCAGGGCCTCATCCAACCCCAGGTTCAGGACATCCACCTGCACTGTGGTATTGAGCTGCAGCCTGTTAGGCCCCCGGATACTGGTGGATGTGGACAGCTGGTCCTCTGGGGCTGTACCAGCATCCACTGTTGCTGCCGCTGCCAGATCCCCATCTTCTGCACAGAGGCATGCTGGTGCTGCAAGAGACAAGTGGCATGTCAGTGATGCATTGCCCACATGTGCCCCCCCTTACACTGCCACTGCATGTGTCCTGCAGCATGGCATGCACATGGGTGTGCATACATGCACATGGCATGCATGCTGGCAGCATGCATGCCAGCATGCCTGTGTACTCACCCTCTGTGCTACCAGCTGTGTGTGTCTGACATACATACATACCATGCAGTGATGGTCTGCCACCCATCTGGAATCCTCCTCCAGGCACACCCTCCACCGTGGTGTGGCGCATGGTAGCTGCCACCAACTCCTCCTGTGGCATTAGTGTGGTTGCATCCACAGGCCCCATTCTGGTGGCAGTAGGGGACACCAGGATGTCGGCCACCTTCTCCTTAATCCACTGCTTGTCTGTTTCCACCTTCTTTTGGCACCCCTGTGCTGACCGCTGGTGGCTGCCATGCTGGTTCACATAGGTTTCCACCTCCTACCATGCACCAGCCCTGGCCTGTGGTGTGCCCATGGCACCACTCAGCAGGGGCTCCCTGTCCAAGTAGGCCTCAATCAGGGCATCAGTTTTGGCCTATGTGAAGTTGGGCCTGTGTTTCCATGCTGGCCCACACTCCTCATGTGCTGAAATGTTGCTTCCTGTGGACTTGGACAGCACAGTGTGACAGTGGCAGCATCTCCCTGGTCCGTTCCACCCAGCAGTGCTGTCTGCTTCCAGTGAGCTACAGCGGCATGCACAACTTACCTGTCAAGGTTGCAATACTGGTCCATGGCCTGTGCTGTTCCATGGTGCTTATAAGGTGCAAGGCATGCAAATGAAGCTGGGTGCTACAGTAATGACATGCTAATGCACCCACTGCACCATGTATTGGCTGATGAGTGCATTTGCATGTGGTGTCTGAATATCATGATATTGCACAGTGCACAATGGGATTGTGCCAGAGCAAGTCACGGCAGTGCAATGCGCATGCATGCACAGTGCACATGCGCATCATGGCATCATGGTGTCAATCATGCACTGTGCACGGACAGCGCAATGCAGTGGCATTGCATATGTTGGGCATGACCAGCTACACGCATGGTAGCGTATGGAGTGCCTTGCCCTATTGTGCACGTGAGCATTGGTGGGTGACCTCTGACCCCTGGGTCAGACCTCTGACCCTGTGACCCCATGTAGCCACACCCATTCCATGCATCTCTGGCACAGCGTGATGGATGGGTACTGTGCATGCTCCCACTCATCGCGCGGTGGGTGCATGTTGCGGACACATGCGCCTCCTCCCGCCATTATCATCGCCGATCTGGCTATTGCGGACATGGCGCAGGAAGAGCTAGACATGCTGCCAACTGGACACAGGTTGAGCTGACCAACCTGGTGGCCTGTGTTGAGCCCTATGCCCCCAACTCTTTGGGCAGGTGCCCCTGCAGCAGGCCAGGGGTACTGTGTGGCAGGAGATCACTTCCAGCCTGGAGCACAGGATGAGGGTGCCCTGGACAGGTGAGCAATGCTGCCACCGATTTGGGGACCTCATGCAACGGGACCTGGAGTGGTTGAGGAGGCAACAGGCATGCGCCAGGCGTGGGGCTTTGCCACAGCCAGGTAAGTCATCTCATGTTGCATGTCTGCCCTTGTGCTGTACAGTGATGTTGGCTTGGCTGCCTGGCATGCCCTGCAGAGGGGTACACTGTCTTCATGCACATCATGGTGTAGCATTGCTAGCTTCCACTTGTGTTGCAATGCAGCTGGTGTGCAGGATGGGTCGGGCAGGGGCTTGCCCTGTGAACATGGGTTGGGGGGCACCTGCTGTGGTCAGTTACTGATGTGCACCTATATTCTTTCCATTCCCAGGACCGGAGGACCGACGGTGGGCCAGGGCTGCAGCAACGCATCAGGGAGTGGTGCACTGTGATGGCACTGGACCAGCACCAGCAGAACTGCAGGGGGTAGGTAAGAACTGCCATGGTCCTTTGCAGTGTACATGGGGGGTGGCTGGGGGAGTGGGTGTGGGCATGGCTGCCTGTGCCATGTGCCGTGGCAGCTGTGTATGTTGCACTGTGCATGGTGCATGCTACTGTGGTGCATCCATTAGACACGTATGCCAGCTGTTGATGGGGTGGGCGTGTGCCTGGCTGCCACTGTTGTTGCTGTGGTGCTGCCGGTGCACTGTGCCATATGACTGTCATTGCACAGTTGTGTGGCCATTGTGCGGCAGGGACCACCTCTGTGCACTGTTGAGGTGTGCCGAATTGCTGGCATTGGCTCGCCTCAGCGGGTGGCCATTATGGGCCCTCCAGGGGTGTGTGTTCCCACAGCCCATTGCGCACTATGGGTGGGCATGGTTCCTTGGGCCATTGCACTGATCACATGTCCTGTCCTGTGTTATAGGTGTCCAGCAGCGAAGACCACCACAGGCAATGATAAGCTGACTGCTGCACCAGACACTGCTCATGGCCTCTTTGATCCTGGAGGTGGTGGTGCAGATCCGACACATGCTGCAGGCTGATAGGAGGGAGCATTGGCTTGCCGGGGTGGCCTGATGGGTTGCCGTTAGTTTTTCTCATTTTCCCCTGTCTCCCCTGATGTACCTTCCCCTACAGTTTCCCTCTCCCACTGTACAGTTCCTGTTACCTGTCCCCTTCCTTCACTGTACCTACCCTTGGTTGTTTGTATATAGTTTCTTACAAATGTATTTTTCAGACTTACCTGCCTGTGTCTGTGTCTGCTTTGCAGGTGGCATGAGGAGCCATGCTGCAGTGGCCCAGTGTGTGTCCATGTGGTGTGCATTTGATGGGGCATGTATTGTGCTTCTGTGGTTCACTGTTATGTGCTGTGGTGTGTCCCAGTGTGGTGGTGTCCATCCCCTGGGTTCGTGGCTGTGACTTGGGGTGCCAATGTCAGGGGTGTGTGGCAGTTGTGTGTGTGGTGGTGGCACACGGGCATGGTCATTTCATTTCATTTTTATTTGTTAACCGGGTTAAGATTCTGGGCCAAAGCCCTTTTTCAGGACCGACCCGGAACACAAAAACACAACAAACAACATTAAGACAAAAATTATACAATTTGACAAATTACATAAACACTTGGACTGGGCTAACAAATAATTGTTAAACTTTACCTTAAAACTTGAGTAAGATTTAATTACCCTTAATGCAACTGGCAACTTATTCCATAGTGAAGAGGCCTGATGCTCAAATGCTCTCAATCCATAATTGTTAACACCTTGTTCTACCAACATAACCCCCTGAGAAATTCTCAAATTTGCCTGAAATTCTCAAACCTGAACCAAATCAAATAATGGAGACAAGCCATTTGAATAAATGGCCTGATGAACCAATTTTCCCAAAGCAAATTCAAATCTAAACTGAGGCGACAGCCATTTCAATGAAGAATACAAAAACTATGATGAGTCAAATAAGGAGCATCCAAAACAAATCTGCATATACTGTTATAAACCACACTCAAAACCTGCTTCTCCTTAGTCCCCAATTTAACATATAAAGAAGAAACATAAACAACATATGGTATCAAAACACCATTTGCCAACTTAAGACATGAATCATAAGACAAATAATATTTAAGTTTATATAACCGGCATAACCAACAATTAACTCTCTTTTTTGCTGATTTTACCTGATAAAGATAGGTCAACGAGGGGTCTAAAAGAACTCCCAGATACTTAAATTCTGACACTTGGTCAAGTAAGTTCCCTGAACATCATGAATGATCATAGGAGGGCATTCGCCAAGTTTTACAGAACTTCCAAACAACATTGCCTTGGTTTTATGAATATTCAAAAGCATTAAATTAATTGGTCAGGTACTGTCCGAACGCTGTGTTGGGGCCCCTGTTTGGTGTTCTGTGGGCTGTCCCTTGTGGTCTGCCATGCTACCTGACACCTGGCACATTCAGTGCCTACTGTGTGGGCTTCCTATGTGCCTGTGTGGCATGTGTGTGCTTGGCTGCATGGTCCTGGTTGTGGCATGCTATGGTGTGGGTGGGTTGGCACAGCCAGCGGCCTGCGAGGAGGGATCTCATGGTAGCTCTCCATTGGCCATTGGCACCTCATGTCACCTGCTATCTGTGGCACTGTTGTGTTCTGGGGTCAGCTGTCTGGGTGCCTGTGTGTGCCCTGCTGGTGGAGACCTCCTGTGGCCTGTCACTGTGCTTCCATGGTTCTGTTCTCTG
Source organism: Neoceratodus forsteri (assembly GCA_016271365.2). NCBI lineage: Eukaryota > Metazoa > Chordata > Ceratodontiformes > Ceratodontidae > Neoceratodus > Neoceratodus forsteri. The sequence goes on along the minus strand of CM057450.1, from coordinate 250,554,219 downwards.
TGCCATGCCCCCCTCTTTGCTCTGTTGCTCTGCTCCCACATTTGTGCTGGGACATCTCTGTTTGCACCATGGCGCAACTGTACCATATTTAGCCAAGTTACACTGGCACAGTTTGGCCTGTGCATCCTCTGAATATGGCTTCTGTTGCACCATGGCGCATCGGATTTGTGCTGCACTGGACTTTGGCACATTTCTGAATATCTGGGCCAATAAGTATAACATTTTTTTTTTAAATATGTACACCCTGGAAAAAAGGAGGGCGAGGGTAGATATGATAGAGACCTTTAAATACCTCATGGGGTAGATAAGGTATAGGTGGGGAATATTTTTCAGAAGAAAAGGTGCTCAGAATCAAGGGGACATGCTATGAAGCTGGATGGAGTAGATTTAGGAGAGATGTGAGGACATACTTATTTACAGAAAGAGTGGTGGATTCCTGGAACAGCCTTCCAGCAGAGGTGGCGGGACAACAATAGTGGTGGAGTTCAAAAATGCATGGTCTAAGCACAAAGGAATCATAGCGGAAATGAAGGTGGGGAGGGAGAAAGAGCAGTAGATGGGTACAGTCTGATGTAATAATTTAGGTAGGGAGAGATGGGTAGACTGGATGGGCCAAGCAGTCCTTATCTGCCATCAAATGTTATGTCTCTATGTCCAAGATCATCCCCTTCAACTTTCCAGTGAGGTCCATACTGTCCCCTATGTGTGACTTCAAATTGGATACATAAGGTTGTAGAAAACTATCTACAAAAGTGGACAAATTTTGTGTCAGGGATCCTATTCCCTCCTCTACTGGTCATCTCAGGGCATTCCTGATGTCTTTGTGTGTCTTAGGCAGAACACAAAGAGTTGCAATAATAGGGTGGTCCACCTTAATAAAATTTGCTTCCAATCTCATAATCCAACAATACATGACTGCTAAGTCTGCAAATTCCCAAAGCTCTCTCTGGAAGCATGTAGTGGGGTTTCCCTTTAACCGTTTATAATTGGATTCAATATTTACTAAGGCCATGCATTTTAGTAGATAGCATTCCTCCTTCATCATTACTATATTCCTCCTTTATCCAAATAAAAAAAAAACTTCCATATTTTCCAACTCCTGCAGTGCCCTATTTTCCTAATGGTTTCAATTTTTATGAAATTTTAGTAAATTCTTATATACCTTTTCCACTTCATCAATTAGCATGTTTTCAAATATGGTGATGGAAGGACTGAACACCAGTGGACAAAATAAAAATTTGAGCCTAAACTTACTCTTATGGTCCCACCTAGTAGTCTGAGGACTGTCTGTAAATAGCCTATCAACTTCATTCAACAATTAGGTTACAACAATTTGATCAATGATGTTCACTTCAGTCATTGAAGTCCAGCATACAGTACTAATTTGTAATGTTTCCTATTCAGCTGACAGATCCCTTTCAGGAAGCTCAGAGTGGTCAGGATCAAAATCAGCCACACACACGTCATTTTAAAAATCCTATTGTTGCTGGTTCTGCATTTGCTGTATTGTCTCTCACTTTGTTGAAATGATGTTTCAATTTTTATTTTCTAGTCAGCTTAAAGATATCAACACTCACTCGAAAGAAGGGTAATTTTGTAGTTGGGACAAATAAAAGTCCATTGCACAGAACAGATTTTTTATTTCACCTAAAGCAATATAAATTGGCTGTTTCTCAGTGTTCTCTGTTTGGGGTTTTTTGGTTTGTTTGCCATGTCTCCCCCTTCTGGTGTTCTTCAATGATTGTTGTCTTTTTATTATTAAAGCTAAATTGCCTTCCCCTTGAACGAGAGTGTCTCCTACTATAGGGCATATCTCTGTTTTCCCATACAAAGCTTCTTCAAAATTATCAATGTCTCTGGTAAGTTTGTTGTTCTTTCTGACAATTGTCATTTGCTTTATTGTAATTTTTACTTCTCTTTACTCTTATTTTTATTATACAATGGCAAGAAATAATGTTGGACTATGATTGGTCTGTCTGGAGCTGGACCCATGGTGTTATCCCAATATAACACCACGGGTCAAGCTGCTGTGATGGAGGATTTCATTGCAGATTTCGCAGCTCAAGAAACAAAATTATTTTTACACACAAACAAAAACATTCTTTAAATTAAGTTTTTTTTATTTCTGCGTATAACAACAAGTTATTGTATAATAGGAATAATGCACTCCAGGGTGTTTGTCTTGCTGGGATAACACCAGGCCTGGGACATTGGATGCACTTGGCCTGCGGCCTCGTGCCCAACTCCCCCAGGTGTGGCGTTATCCCAGCATGACACACACCCTGTTGTGCATTATTCCTTTATTTTATTCTTCCCTATTTACATATTTTACTAAGCTTGTTATTTAACTCCAGCCTGTTTTGGTATTCCTATGAGTGTATATTGTGATTTCATATATTGTAACCTGTTATCTGATTGTTTCTGTTTTGTACCCTCCCAGGTCGTGCCTGAAAATAGTCATTGCTATGGCTAGTGCACCTACCCGGTCATTGAAAATGAAATAAATAAATAAAATTAAATTAAATGAGTTTCATATTTAGTAATTTTCTTAAAGTATGTTTTATTGAATGATTCAAAATCCTGCTTATCTTTGAAGGGTGTAAGTAAGTTCTGTAAAAACATGATTTCAGCATTTACTGCCTTTTGTAATTTAATATTCCTTTTGATAAGAGCAGTCATCAATTTATTTGTGAAGTCTGTTAGTCTCACTTCCCAGTCCTTCTTCAGCTTCTAGTAACCAAAACCAGAGGAAGTGGTTTTGCCTATTTGTAACCCCCTCAGTGAAATGCCAAGTTCCAAACATCATTCCAAAGTTATTCTGTTGCAGTAGTGATTTAGCTCCACTATTCTCTGCCTCTCAAGTTTGACAAATAGGTCTTTCAAGCAGGCACGTCCTGGTTCCATCTCACCCTCCATGAATACGGTGTGTCTCCATAGCTCCTTGTGTCTGTTCAAATCCTCCAGGTCTTCCAGACAGTAAAAATCTTCCTCCCCCTCTGAGCTACTCTCATCTGGCAGGATGGATGGTATTGCTCAGATTGGACCCTAAGAGTTATTGTCATTCCAGGGGGAGTTCAGTAAAAGGTACTGCAATGGTGTGGCAATGTAGCAAGTTACCTAAAATTCTTCCTTCCCAAACACTGGCTGGTGCTCCCAGCTGCTACCACAAAGGGCTGGATACAAGAAAAAAAGAAACGTGGCATGCTCCAGGGTAACAGGGGGCAGTGCAGATCAAGGTTGCCAGTGTAGAAATACACAAAAGAAGTAAAGCTCTACACTTATGGAATCATCAGGCAGATCAAAAGCTTGTGCTAAATGTGACTTATTGCAGTACCAACAAAGTCGCAGAGGCACCCGAAGCCCAGTACTTCAACTTACAATAGGGCCTTCATCAGGGGGTGGGTCTGGATGGGCAAAGACATACTGTACACCCAACTTAAATAAAAAAGTTAAGGTGATACACACTTAAATAGCCATACAAATGCCTGAAAATGTAAATACATATATAATGTGTCATAAAAATTGTAGGCTGAAGTGCTGGGAATTTGAGTGCTCACCAGGACTCTGCTGGTACCACAATAAACTACATTTAGCACAAGCTTTTGGTCTTCCATTCTGATTCCAGAAGTGCAGAGCTTTTCTTCTTCTTGTGTGCATTTCTGTGGTGGCAGCCTTGCTCTGCATCATCTCCCATTACCCTGAATTGTAAAACGTTTCTTTTTTTTTCTTCTGATAATAGTGCTTTAGGCTGGGTGTGGAAAGTGGCAGCTCCAGTCCTCACCTGACGGCGTTGGGTGCACTGGGATAAACCACCATGAGTAAGGCACAGCAGTGATAGTGATAGTGATGCACCTCCTGCAGCTGATGCTGTCACCATTCATGAGGTAAGCTTCACTTATCCAACCAATCAAGGGGCTTAATGATGATTATACCAGGGACCAGAGGATTGCTTGGGGGTGCTATTAGATGAAAATCTGCAGGTATTGCAAAATAGAAGCCTTTAAGAAGGCCTCAAAACAACATATTTATTCAATCAAGCTTTTAATTGAAGGTGCTTTAAAATAATAGCACTTTTATGATGGCTAAGATAAATTGTTGCTCCCAGCTGTATTTTGTATGTTGCTGTTGTAAATTCGTTTTATTGTTTTTTTTTAAATGTTTCATATGATATGTGTTTATATTGTGCAGCACCCACAGTCTTTGGAGATGGGTGTTATATAAATAAAATGTCTATCTATCTATCTATCTTATCTATCTATCTATCTATCTATCTATCTCTATCTATCTATCTATCTAACTGTGAGTGGTCCAATGCCTGCCAGGACACTGAGGCAAGGAGGGCATGCATATGGCCACAGATAGCCCACGAGTTAAGTCCAAAATGGGCTCAGGAGGGGAAAGGGGAGGTGGGGTCTCAGGCAGGGCACAGGCTACCTGGACAGTCAGTCAGTGATGTGCTGGACTTCAGTATATAAGGTAAGCTACAGGATCTTCAAGTAGTGGTAATTGACCCTAGAGTAGCAATTTAAGAGCCTCAGTGGTACTGTTTGATTTCCTGAAAATGTGGCAGCTGTTTGTTGTTGTTTTTAGCTTCTGCAGATTGCCAAGCCTAGCACACCAGGCACATGGCATTAGAGGCAGTGGGTGCTATGGACTTGTCTGGTGCCAGGAGGAGGAAGATGTCTCTGCTGTCCAGTTCCTGCTTTGCCTATTCTACTGTTTCAAATGTATTTTGTCCATCTGTGAAATAGATTGCAGTTTTGCTGGGTATGGGGTATAGAATTTGAGTCCCTGTGCCTTCAAAATAGGAGTGTAAGCCCTTCGATTTTCCTAGAGGGTTGTTGGATAGTCATGATCAAAATATATTCTATGGTTTTTGTGAGTAACAGTTTACACTCTCAAGGTTGCATAAAGGACTTCCTGTTTCTCATTCCATTAAAGGAACTGGGCATTTATCAAGCGGGGTCCAGCTTCACTGGTGGTCAGGTTTGGGTGGACAGCCTGATGAGTCCACTCAATCTCCAGAGAATGGGACTGCAGAAGTGTAAGCACTGTTCTAAAGAACTGCTGGAGGAAAGGTATGAGTGCTGTACCTTCCTCACCCTCTGGCACACCATGCAGACACAGATTATTTCACCGATAACGGCTCTTGGCATCTTCCATCTTCTCCTTGAGATGCTGTACAGTAGCATGAAGCTGAAGGAGAGCCATCTCAGTTGTATCTACTGTACATGCTGGTTTGTGGTGAACTGAGTCTTGTGTTCCTCTGCCCACTGCTTGAGTTTTGTAATGTCCTTGTAGACAGCGGTAGATGTTTTGCATGACTCCCAATGACAATCTCAGAGTTCAAGTATGAGGAGGTCGAGCTTATGGTTAACTTTCTCAATCGGGAGTGATTTGTTCTTTTGTTTGACTGTGCTGTGATGGTGGCTTTGAGCGAGAGGAGGTGACTGAGGCCTGCGAGTACTCCCTCTCAAAGCCTCCCTCTTCATAGCACGTGGCATCCTCTATTTCTGAACCCGACTAATATAGTCTGGACTTCTTCATGAGGTGTGTACAGGTTGTTCTTTTTGTTTGCAGCAAGATTAATCCAAATCAATGGTTGGTTGGAGGGAGTTAGTCAGGTGTGGATTCCCTGCTTCAGTCCTCAAGCTGCCATATTTTTTTCTCTTTAACATGCTTTCTTCTACCAGCTGGCCTCCATCGGTCCTACCACACTCATCTAGCCCCATCACCTGCCTTCTCCATCTTACACCCTGGCTTGGCCTCCTAGGGTGGGGTGATCAGGGAGGAACCCTCTACCTCCTAATGGAGGCTGGGTAGGCACACAATGGAAAGCACCACAGTTGGCATTTGAGGCCTGCAAAGAGGAGTGGACATCCTCCTGCAGCAGCTGGCTATGTGGTGTGGGTGTGATAATGACAGTCTAGCATGAGTTGCACCTGCGCAATGGTGCAATGCATCTGATCCACGCCACATACCAATGCCTGGGTGGGTAGGTGTGTGTGTATATGTTGCTGTGTGTGGTTGTATGCCACTGACTCCCCTAACCCTGCATCATGCCTCTGTGTGTGCATGCCTATTGCTATGCATGCCCCTGCATGTGTGCTGCACCTGGCTGTGTGGTCCATGCTTGTGTACCACAACACCTACCTGTGTGCACCATAGTGCTCCTGTGTGATGGTGTCCCGGGTGGCATCGCACCTACTGGAACAGCTGAGGGTCCCTCCGCTCAGGGAGTGGCTGTCCACCAACCTCTAGCCCATTGCCTCCATTGTCCCCACTACTGTCACCCTCATCAGCCTCGACAACTATCATATGATCAATGGCCATATTGTGCAGTATGCAGCAGGCCAGGAATGGGCCACAGGCTTTTGAAGGGCTGTACTGTAGGGCACAGCCTGACTTGTCTAGGCAATGGAACCATACCTTCAGCATGCCATAGACCTGCTCAATGATATTGTGCATGCTGGCATGTGCCTCGTTGTACCAGTCCTCTGCTGGGGATGACGGGCGTCGGTAGGGGGGGTGAGCAGCCAGGACCTCAGCGGGTATGCGCTATCACCTGTGTGGAGAATGACATGGTTAGCCCTCTGCTATTCTGTGCTGTGCCACTTGCCTGTCCCTGGCACCCATGTCACCATGCACACCCTGCCCACCCCCATCCCCAGGTCTTCTCTGCCCAAAGACCCTTGCCCATACCATACTCACCCACTTAGTGGCCTGTGGTGATGTCCCCACCTTCAAACCTGTGGCACAGCTCAGAGCTGTGCAAGATAAATGTGTCATGTGCACTCCCTGGGTGTGTGGTGCAGACATTGGTGATACACCCCATGGCATCACACACCACCTGGCAGTTGACACTCAGGCTCCCCTTCCTGTTGATGTATGCCACACCCTCGGGGCCAAGTGGCATGTGGATGCCCATGTGGGTGCAGTCAATGGCCCCAATCACACCAGGCATGTGTGCCAACCTGTGGAAGTCCTGCATGGTTGCTGAACACTCTGCCTGTGTGTTGGGGAAATGGATAATTCTGAAGCATGTGGCAGCAGTGCATTAAGGAACTGTGTGAGACGGTGGGACATGACCAACTGGGTTATGCCTCTGGTGTCCCCTGTTGGTCTTTGGAAGGTGCCCATGGTGAGCAAGCACATGACGGCGGTCACCTTCATCTCCACGGACATGGCGTGACTCCATCTTGAAGGTGCCCGAATCTCCTCACTGCACAGCTGGCAGAGCTGCCTCAGAATGGCCCTGTTCAGGTGGTACCAGCCCACAATCTCCGTGTCACTGTAATTCTCAAAGGTTATGCCGGCACGGTACCACCTTTGTCAGGCATACAGCAGATGGACCCTTCCTCGGCCACATCGTTGTTCCTCCTGCCCCCTCACACCCCTCATTACAGCCTCCATCATGAAGGGTACACTGTCCATGGCCCTTGCTGTCCATTGTCCCCCTTTGCAGTTGGCTGCTGGCAGTGTGGTACCCTGGCACATTGTATGTGCGTGTGTGTCTCCCTCTCTGCCCCTCTCTCCCTCTCTAAGGCCACCTCTCAGTCCCTGTCCCTCTGTGTATGGCCTTTGTCTCTCTGTCTGTCTGTCTCTCTCTGTCTCTCCCTCTTATCCCTGGCACAAGTCCTGTCTGTGTGTTTGCACCCTGTATTTATAGGAACAAGTCTGCTCGGAGCAACTTCGATTTGCTTCACACTTGCACCATGGTTTCACAGTTGAATATGCCACTGCGCTAGATATTCAAGGGAATTCCCCCTGCTCTTGTGCCTGCATTCATTATAGTTGTGCATTGGCACAATGGATTTTGCACTGTGTACTGGCTCCTGCTGAATATGGCTCCTTGGCGCAATTCCGCAACTGCGCTGACGCAACTCAGTTGTACCATGTACAACTGCTCTGAATATCTGAGCCATTGTTTATTAATTTTTCCTATTTATATATACAGATCATAAAAGTAAATATACTGTATATAATACTAATTGTATACATACATACACAAATACAAAGTGACTACTTTTATAACTTTTATACGGAGAGTCTAGATCAATCAAATGAGGGGGAAATACTTTTTAAACTAATAAATTTAAATCACAGACTGTAATTGCTAACTTTAATAATATAAACATACTTTTGCTTCCATTTCAGTTAATCACTAAGCTTCTCATTTAATATTATACATTGTTTTTAGAACTTTTCTGGTGAAAGAACAAAAAAAAAATAATTCCATGCTCAGACATTCTCCCCATTCACAAATCTTTAAACATGCACAGTACGTATGAATCAGGTCAAACTTTTCCTAAATCTCTAACATCACAAATTCATCATCTCTTCTTCAGAAAGAGTAGGGGAATCAATCTCATCATTATTTTAATTATTTTCAGCATATTGCACCCTAATAAAATATGTTACTTGGTCTATATAAAAAAATAAATATTGTTTACCCTTGAATTTAACTTTTAATTTAGCTGGTGCTAAAAGATGAGATTCAGCTTCCAACTCCAGTATTTCTTGTCTATAGGACAAAAATCAGTGTCTGCGTTGTTGTGTTGCATAACAATAATCAGGGTAAACAGAAGTTATATCTGACTTATAGATCAAAGGTGCTTTCATTCTAGACAATCTAGTTATCAAGTCTCTGTCAGTGTCAAAAGTGAATGTTACCAAGATTGTGACTTTCTTTCATGTGGAATCATCTGAAATTTCTTCCAGTTGTGTTTTGTATTTAACAGGTAGTCTATATGCTCTGGTAATAAATAGAAGATTTTCTTCCAACAGTTCAAAAACATTTATAAAGATATCTTTCACTAAATCTCTGGTGGACTGAAAATTGTTTTCAAATGACATAGGTAAACCCAAAAAATGAAGATTCTGGTATCTCCATTGATTCTCCAAGGTCTCAGGTTTTCAGGGTGCACATATTGAGGTCCTTTATTCTCTCCTCATATGGCTTTTGATGTAGACTCTGCTCCATTTTAGTTGCCCTCCTCTGGACATCTTCTCCCTGTCAGTGTACTTCCAGAGATGTGGTCTCTAGAACTGGACATAATACTCTAGGAGGGGTCTTACCAGTGATCTATAAAGAGGTAATACCACCTCCCTGTTTCTGCTGGTGATACCCCTTCCTTTGCACCCAAGCATCCCACTGGCTCTCCCTACTGCCTTGTCACACTGCCTGGCCACCTTTAGGTCATCCAATATGATAACCCCCAGGTCTATTTCCTGCTTGGTGATCATTAATACCGCATCACCTGTTTTGTACTCCACTCGTGAGTTTCTGTGCCCTTAGTGCATTGGATTGCACTTTTTCACATTGACACCCAGCTGCCATGCCCTTGACCACTCTTCTAATTTTCTCAGGTCTCAGCTCATTCTTTCCATCACCACACCCAGGAGTGTCCACTTTATTACAGATTCTGGAGTTATCTGCAACGAGGTAGACCTTCCCTTCCAGCACTGATGCAATGTCACTTATAAAGACATTAAAGAGGACCAGTCCCAGCACTGACCCATGAGGTATCTCACTGGTCACTCTCCCTTCCTTGAAGTGAACTCCATTTACCACCATGCTCTGCTGCCTATCCCCTAACCAGTGTCTTGTCCAGTTTATCACCTTTGTATGCACCCCTGAGCTACCCATCTTGCTTACTAGTCTGCTATGTGGAACTGTGTTAAACACCTTACTGAAATCTAGGTAGGCTATGTCCATCGCACCATCGTGATCTAGTTCCTTGGTCACCCAGTCAAATAAATCTATCAGATTCATTTGACATGATCTCCCCATTGTGAAAGAATGCTACATTGGGTCTTGTAACCCACTGGATTCAAGATATTGCACAATCCTTTCTTTCAGCAGTAATTCCATCAACTTTCTCACCACTAATGTCAGGCTGACTGATGTATAATTGCCAGCCTCCTCCCTGCTACCACTTTTGTGTTGTGGGACTATATCCACCCTCCTCTTGTCCTCCGGAACCACTTCTGTTTCATGTGAGCTGTTAAATAGAACTGTCAGAGGTGCAGCCAGTATTTCCCAGAGTTCCCTCAACACCTTTGGATGCACCCCATCTGGCCCCATTGCTTTGTCCACCTTCAAATCAACAAGTCCTTTCGGAAGTCTTGCCTCCAAAAAAGGGCTAATGTTCACCTCCCTCCCTCCAAAGTTTTTGTTACTTTCTTTGTAGCCCCTACCCTTCCCCTTCCCCTTCCTTTTTGAGCACTGATCAAAAGCATTTGTTCAGGATGTCTGCCTTTCCTGGTCCCCCTCACAGATCACCCTTCCCTTTTTAACCTTGCAATCCCGCCCCTCGTCTTCCTCTATTCACTTGCATTTCTAAAAAAATGTCTTGTCTTGTCCCCTTTTGTTACCTCCTGGGCTATTGTCTCTTCAATTTGTGCTTTTGTGCTCTTTACTGTTTTCCCTGATATACCTCCCTAATCTCCTTCCCCTGTTTCCCCTTATACCTTCTGAATGCTACCCTTTTAACTTTTACCTTTTCAGCCACCTCGTTTGAGAACCACATTGGCCTATTATTCCTCTTCCTTTTGCTCAATTGTTTGATGCAGAGGTTTGTTGCCATTACTATGCTCACTGCTATATTTGCCCACTGTTGTCCCACCCCACCCAGATCACTTACCCCTGCTAGGACATCCCGTAGGCATTTACTCATCTTTTTTAAATCTGCCCTCCTGAAGTCCAGGACCCTTGCTCATGTGTGGCTCTATTCCAGAGCCATCCTTATATTGAACCACACTGTACAATGATCACTGGTCACCAATGGACCTCCCACCTTGATGTCTGCAACACTGTCCCTGTTAATGAGTACCAGGTCTAGTATTGCCCCATCACAAGTGGGTTCACTGACTAGTTGCCTGAGGAATGTCCCCTGCAGAGAGTCCATTATGCCTCTGCTTCTAGCTAAAGCTGTTACTGGGAGGCTCCAATCCACATCTGTCAGGTTGAAGTTCCTCACCAGCAGCACCTCCCCCCTTTTCTGCCATCTTGCCAGTGGCTTCCACCAGTACCTTCTCTAATTTCTCCCTCTGTGCTGGAGGCCTGTAGATAATCCCAATGTGAATAGTGGCTCCATTTCCATCTTCATGGTAGCCCACAGTACCTCTGCCTCCTCCTGTATTCCCTGTACCTCTGTGGCTTTTATGCTTTCCCTCACATAAAGCACCACACCTCCTCCTTTAATTCCCCCCAGTCCTTCCTGAGTAGAGTATATCCCGGTATAGCCAAGTTCCAGTGCACCATGACTCAGTGTTGGCCTAAATATCCAAATCAGCCTCTTGCTAGCTGTTGCTAGCCTTGCTTGTAGAGCAGAAAGCAGCTAACTAAAAGAAGCTAGATTTTCTTATTAATTTAAAATGTATATCTCAGCAGGAGTCAGTGTCTGTTAAGATTAAGTAGACAGATAACTTTATTAGAAGTAGAAGGGGTCTTATTTAGGGTTAAAGAAAGAAAAGAAAGAAAGTCAGTGTGTGTTCTGTGCAGTGAAGGGTACTGTATCAGCTGACTTTGCTAAACCAGTAGGAGGAAAGAGAGCTTACCTGGGGGGTGTGGTTTAGACACTATAAAAGCAGGTGAGTCAAATTACAACTTCCTGTTGCTAGCCTTTTTTCTTACTAATTGCCCTCCATCCCACCCAAAGCCAGTTCTACTTTTATAGCCACTGGATTTGACTGTCAACAGGAACTTCCTGTTTGACAGTAGGAAGGAAAAGATCAAAGAGAAACATTGGTTTTGTCAACCCTAAAGTAAAAAAAGTAGCTCACTCTCCCCCAGATGCTGGTGGTCTGATATTGAGCAAGGAAGAAGGAGGCTACTGAAGAAGATAGGAAGTTGCTGTCCCAGAACAGGAAGGGTGAGAGTTGTAAGGAGAGGAGAGAGTAAGCATCCAGAAAAACAGTAGAGGGGACACAAAATAAGACATGATAGGAGTGGTGCCTTGCAATGGCTGTGGGGCGGCAGTGTTCCGGGAGACATTCTGGAGGCTGCGATGCTGCCCTATTTGCAGGCATCTCTCTGGTCTGAGAGAGGAGGTTGCCTGTCTCCAGGCTGACCTGGCTAGGATTTGTGAAACCTCCTTCCCCACCCAGGGACCACCAGGGCCAATGCTACTACCTCAGAGGTTGCCAAGAAAGAGGAGAGGCTGGACCAGGGTGGGCTCAAGGAGGAAGAGGGTGGTGGAACAGAGTTGCATCCCTCCAGCTGTACCTCTCCACAATTCATTTGCTCTTCTGGTGGATAGTGGTTCCTCTATGGAGGCACCTGCAGTGGAGACCAAGGAGGATGCTGGGAACCTTCACAAAGGAGACCCACAGGAGGGTGGCATGGGACCCCACAGGGGAAGAAAACAACTCCCGGTGGGGACTCAATCATTAGGGGTAGAAATGGGGGAGGAAGGGAGAGGGAGGGAGAGCCTTCCTGGCACCACGGCTTGGAGGACAGGAAGCAAATCCTCAGGATCATGGGAAGAGCTGCACGAGGAGGGAGTTGGATGTCATTGTCCACCTAGGGACAAATGACCTGGCTAGGAATGAGATCAGAACAGTGCAAGAGGAGTTTGTAGAGTTGGGAAGGGTCTAGACAAGTAAGCGATATGGTAACCTTCTCGGAGGTGCTGTCTGTTCATGTCAAGGGAGATGCTAGGGCACTTCTCACCAGGGAATTCAATGAGTGGTTGAAAACTGATGTGGAGCTCAGGGTTTTGGCTTCACTGGGGACTGGGGAGCACATGGAGGGATGCAGACCAATACTGGTGCGATGGTCTGCATCTGTCCAGGGGAAACCAGGATCCTAGGTGAGAGGTTTAATGCTTCATTGGCAAGCATTTAAACTAGCTATGGGGGGCACTGAAAAGAAGCAGGAAATCTGCTTCCCCACAAAACATGGTGATTAGTGAGGTAAACACCAAGGTACAGAAGTTATTAGGAGCAGAACAGATTTAAATGTAAAAAAAGGCAAAGGCAGTAAAGACAGAAATGGGGCTAAAAGGGGTAAAGCTATCAAAAAGTGGAGGGTGATGAGTACCAATGCCCGTAGTCTGTATAACAAGCTCTCTGAACTAGTGGCCTTGATGGAAGAGGGTTGTCTGGATATTGTGGCAGTCACAGTAACATGGTACACAGAGAACCACGACTGGGATGTCAACATACCAGGATACACAATCTACAGGAGGGACAGGGAGGGTAAAAGAGGAAGAGGAGTAGCTCTCTATGTAAAGGAAGGGATCAAAGCAACAGAACTAAAGAGTAAACAGGGAGCAGATGAGGCACTTTGGGTCACCCTGGAGACAGGAAATGGCACCACAATCTGCATGGGGGTTGTATACAGACCCCCATCTCAGGGGGAGGAATGGACAAGGAAATGATAGAAGGCTTTCTTAGAATGGCATAAAAGGGAGATATTGTTGATGGGGGACCTGAATATGCCAGATGTTAACTGGAGCACCTTTGCTGCAGGCACATCCAAGAGCAGGGTCATTCTTGATGCCCTACAGGGGGCATGCCTCAGACAGTTAGTATCAGAACCCACTCGGGAGGGAGCAATCTTAGACCTGGTACTTTCAAATGGGGATGGAGAAAGAATCTCAGATTTAGAAGTGGGTAGCCATCTGGGAACAAGCGACCACCAAACAGTGTGGTTCACGATAAACACAGCCATACAATCAAGCCATACAAAAGCAAGAGGGCTGACTTTGGGAAAATGAGAGAGTTTCTCAGAAAAGCAGTAGCAAACAGGCAAGAAGGAGGGGTGGAGGAACAATGAGGAGTGATCAAAACAGCCATCACAGAGGCAACAAGCATTTGTGTAAAGCAAATCAATAAAACACAACAAAGGAAAAAAAAGGTATGGTTCACAAAAGAGGTGGCAGGGAAGGTTAAGAAGAAAAGGACAGCATTCAGGAAATATAAGGAAACACAGAAGGAGCAGGACAGAGAACTTTATCAGTTAAAGCAGAAAGAGGCTGGGAAGGCAGTCAGAATAGCAAAGGCCCAAACCAAGGAAAGGATAGCCAATTCTGTTAAGAAGGGGGATAAGACCTTTTATAGGTACATTAGGGAGCAAAGAAAGACCAAAGAAGGGATACTGAAGCTTAATAAAGGGAAGGGAATGTGGGTAGAGGGTGACAGTGAAAAAGCAGGGATACTGAACGAATATTTCTGCTCAGTATTCACAAAGGAAGAGGAGGGGGAGTTACCTAAACCAAACAAGAGAAACACTCTGAAGATGGGGGTCGATACCAGTCCATTTACAGAAGAAAGGGTTCTGAAAGAACTAATAAAATTGAAGGTGGACAAAGCAATGGGGCCTGATGGGATTCACTCAAGAATTCTAAAAGAACTAAGGGTAGAACTAGTGACATCGCTGACTACTCTCTTTAACAAATCATGGGAGGAAGGGGTGGTACCCGAGGACTGGAGGAGGGCAGATGTGATTCCTCTTCACAAAAGTGGGAGCAGGACAGATGCAGGACACTACAGACCAGTTAGTTTGACCTCAGTGGTAGGGAAAATGATGGAATCACTTCTGAAAGAAAGAATTGTTGAGTACCTAGAGGCCAGTGGGGCACAGGACCCAAGGCAGCATGGATTCACCATGGGAAGTTTGTGTCAGACGAATCTAATAGATTTCTTTGACTGGGTGACCAAAGTAGTAGACCAGGGAGGGGCTGTGGACATGGCCTACCTAGATTTTAGCAAGGCATTTGATACAGTCCCACACAAAGATTAATACACAAGATAGCTAGCCTTGAGTGGGTCCCAAGATGGTAGCCTGGATAAAAAATTGGCTAGACAACAGGACGCAAAGGGTAGTAGTAAATGGAGTACACAGTGAAGAAAGGAGGGTTACTAGCGGGTACCGTGAGGGTTCGGTACTGGGACTGGTCCTTTTAATTTCTTTATAAGTGACATTGCAGAGGAACTGAAGGAAAGTATCTCTTTGCAGATGACACAAAGATCTGCAACAGGGTTGATACACAAGATGGAGTGGAAAGGATGAGAAGGGACTTGGCAAGGTTGGAGGAATGGTCAAATGTATGGCAGCTCAGATTCAATGCAAAGAAATGCAAGGTAATGCACATGGGAAACAAAAACCCAGGGGAAGCGTACACAATGGGGGGTGAGATACTGACAACAGTAAAAATAGAAAGGGACCTGGGGGTAATTATATCAGATGACCTAAAGGTGGGCAATCAATGTGAGAAGGCAGTAAGGAAGGCTGGTGGGATACTGGGATGCACAGGAAGAGGCATCAATAGTAAAAACAGGAAGTTGTTATCCCTCTGTACAGACAGTTGGTGAGACCCCATCTGGAGTACTGTGTGCAGTTCTGGAGACCCCATCTCCGCAAAGACATAGACAGAGTGGAGGCTGTCCAGAGGAGGGCACCAGAATGGTGCAGGGTCTGCACCAGAAGACATATGAAGAAAGACTAAAGGAGCTTAATATGTATACTCTTGAGGAAAGAAGGAGAGAGGGACATGATAGAAACTTTCAAGTACCTCAAGGGAATTAACAAAGTCCAAGAGGTAGCATCTTCCAGAAAAAGAGATGTGCAAGAACAAGGGGGCACAATTTGAAGATAGAGGGGGGACAGCTAAGGGGTAATGTGAGGAAGTATTTTTTCCTGAGTGGGTTGTAGATGCATGGAACAGCCTCCCTGAGGAGGTTGTGGAGTCAAGAACAGTGGGGGACTTCAAGAATGCATCGGACAGGCATAAGGCAGTCCTAGTGGCGGGTAAGAGGAAGTAAGCTGTTGGTTAACTAGGATCTGCAGCTTATCTTTTAGGCAGGAAAATGGGCAGACTAGGTGGGCCAAGAGGTCCTTATCTGCCGTCAAATTCTATGTTTCTATCATGATGGCCTCAAGGTTCGGAATCTAATTTCCAAGGCTTCTAGCATTTGTATATATGGCCTTCCAGATTTTGTTTCCACTCTGCTTGTTGCCCTCCCTCCCTCCTTCCCATATTTTTTTAATGCTCCTGTTCCTACACCCTTTATCTATACCACCCTGATCCCTTTATTAATTTATACCCAGGGAATTCATCTCCCCTGGGTTCTCTTTAATCTCTACTTCAGCTTGTGGGGGGTGGCAGTTTCAGACTCCCCAATTCCTTCTGCCCCCCCTTGCCTAACTAAAATATTCATATAAATAACTTTTAAACCATCCACTGAGGACTGTGGTTTCTCCCCCAGATGGATGCAGGCCATCACCCCTGTATAGGCCCTTATCCTGCCAGGTGGGTCCCCAGTTCCCGATGCAGCTGAACCTTTCTTCTCTGCACCATTCCTTCAGCCATGAGTTGAAGCTCCTGGTGTGGAGTTTCCTCTCCTGTCCACTTGAGCGAGTGAGCTACCTGTCTGTGAACACTCCCCAGCTCCCTAAACTCCCCCTGCACTATCTCAGCAACTATACCTAGCCAGGTCATTAGTCCCCAGCTGACAATGACATCCAGCTCTGCCTCCCATCCTAATTACACCAATTACAGTTGGGTGACTATTGATGCATGAAGCCTTTATACATCCACTTACCATAATCAAGGCCTTGAGGCAGCCAGCTTCTTTCTCTCAGATCAGACAGACCTTTCCAATGCCTTTTTGCTTAGAGCCTTGGAATTTACTGTAACTCTCATCTATTTCATCTTTAACATATAGGACAGTGTATGAGAACCCATATACAACATTGATGTCCTTAAACTGAGTGGTTAACCATGACAATGAGGACCTCGAGAGAGAGAGAAGCTTGAGAGTTCCCACTGTCCTCATGGTAACCATGAGGTTTAAGAATAGTGATGTTGTGTATTTAGGCTGTCATACACTACTCTGTATAGTGTATGGCTTCAAAAAACACAGTTGCTTACTTTTTCTTGTTCAAGCAGTCAGTCTCTGCCATCCACGACCCCTCACTTTTTTTTTTCTCCTTTGTTTTACCAGGAGAGACACACTAAGCTGAGATCTTGTTTACAGGTGCAATCTGGGAGCACAGGGAAGTTAAGTGACTTGCTCAGGGTCACACAGTATGCAAGGGGGCTGTGGGATTCAAATCCAGGTCTCCAGGTTTGCAGCTCAGAGCCTTAAACCACTGCTCTATACTGCCTCCCTTCTCAGCTTACGTACATGACACTTTAACCCCCCATCCTATGAACAGTGCTGATTGGGGTGGTGCATTGTGATGTAGCTACTAACGTAGAATGAACAGTCATTCTGCATTAGTAGCTATGTCACTACTGCCGCAGAATGACGTTTTACAGTCTATGGATCTCCATACGCAACAATGCTCCACCATACACTGTAAAGAGTATTATCTGTAACTCGTGGTACAGTGATTGGGGCAGCATATGCTCCATCTTATGCCAGTCTATTCATGTTTTTTTTAAGAGAAATTTGTCTATGATTCCAATATAAACTATTACCTGGACCACATTGTGCTGTCACTCAGGTTTGCGAATGACATTATTCTGATTTGACCAGGTGATACAAATATAGTGTATGGTGGAACGCCGTTCTTCACCGAAATCCATCACTGTCGAAATGTTGTTCTCCTATACTAGTGACGTTCGCAGTGCAGCAGAAGGATTTTTTGTTCTACTGCACTGCGCACGTCATACACTGTGTTCTCGAGCAGCATTTAACAGTTAGGGCTCACTCCATAGACAGGACACATAGCGAAAGCAGCAATGTCGGCGGTAGTACTATCAAAGCCACTGCTGGAACGGGATAGATTCATCCTCGATCAGGAAACAAAAAAAAACGGCAAAAAAAAATGAGAAATGGCATGCGGCAATTACATAGTTTCCTGAGAGACAATGACGAGCACAGGGCAATACATGATATTCCCACTACAGAGTTAGACCCACTGTTAGCCGATTTTATCTATAAAATAAGAAGGTTAGATGGCAGTGAATAAACAGTTAAAATGTCAAGCGTGAAAAGTTCAAATGTAAAGTTCTTTTTCCTTCTAGTAACCCAGTAAAATGTTTTGAAGCGAAACATGCTGTAGTGATTTTCTTTCCCAAAAAGCACGTTCCACCATACACTATAGAAGAGGTAGATGGGAATAGTTGACAACAGGGCAATTACCTGTTGGCACTCATGACGATGGAGTACCTCCTCGAGCGCACTCTCGAAGTAATCCGTCGTCATAATGCCAACTCAGTGAAAGAATAGCCCTGTTGTCAACTGTTCCCCCATGCACTAACCTATATATGATACTACTTTTTGTAGAGTGCTGACTGAAAATAATTTAAACCTGACATTTACATTTGAAATAGACAAGTGTTATATCAAGTTCTTAGATATTAAGCTCATGGGTACACCTGGTAGTGAAATTTCTACTGCTGGTTATCTCAAGGACACTGCAGTATATTCAGTCGTCCATGCCAGCAGTTGACATGCAAACAATTTGACTTCAGTCTCCTGTGGAGAAATGATTTGCCTTAGGTAAAATTGTTTAGATGAAACTACTTTCATGGCCCAAACTGAGTAACTAAAAAACAGATTTTTGGAGAGGGGCTATAGCCCTACTATTCTGGATGAAGCTCTACAGAAGATACTTAAACTTAACTGAGATGACCTTTTGACCCCAAGAGTGAAAACAAGAATACTGAGAACAGGCAAAACCCCAATTAGATAGTGACCTTTGTTACTGAATTTAATCCCTTGGCTGGTAGAGTGGGTGGGATTATACATAAACTTTCACCTATTCTGTTTACTGATCCAGTTCCTAAAGGACCTGTAAATAAGCTGTTTTTCGTTTAATTGACTTACTTATCTGGTGGCTTGAGCCCTGAAGTAACGTTTTGCAATGTTTTTCATTTATGTTCTCATGGAATTAGCTATTTTATTTTTATTATATGTAGCGCGAGTCCCAGAAGCACGTTGTAGGCATATTGAAATCCCACGTTTACCAGTCTCCTGAGTGTTGATAGAGCGATGGTGTAGTGGTAGCCACTTGTCTCCATTCCTGCTGTTTCTTCCATGCGGTTCCCAGCAACTTTCCCTTTGTGTTTCTGAGCTACACATTATGTTTTAATAAAAAATAATTGAAAAATATCACTTTGCCTCCTCTGTGTATTGCTTTGAATTGATTAGTGTTTCCATTATGTTTTTTAGGGAGACGGTGCCACAGCTTTGAAAGGTGGTGTGTGTGTGTGTGGGGGTGGATGTTATAAGAATGCATAAATAAATAAAATGATATATGTATAAGAGATCATGTGCTATAGTGTTGTTCCTCACAGAAATGTTTATATGGCTTTGCCTTGCAGGTGCCTCACAATACTTATTTGCTTTTTAGGTGTTGGGCACATCTGTTCAACTAGTTCTTTGTGACAGCTATGAAGGAGTGTGAGCTGTCAAACTATACAGTCGAGCTGTCACTCCTTAGTAATATGTGTATGGACTGTGCCATTCAAAGTTGAGTCCAGCATCCAGATACTTAATTTTATGTTTTGTTCAACCACTTGTTTTACAGTTATTTTGTTTGTAATCCCCAATAACAATGAATAAATAATTTTGTGAAACAGCAAAGCTTTCTTTTTGATTCATGAGTTTTGATTTTGGTTGTTTGTGAATGTGATATTCCTGACATTGACCTTTCACCCTTCTTAGGTGATTTGTGGAGGAAACTGAAGAGCTCTGTCAAAAGACTCACCACACCTTCTATTTAGAATTGCTAAAACTTTATTTTTTTATGTATGTCACATATCATTTGATAACTATTCAGCTCATATCAACATTTATATTAATTTAGAAAATGTTGTGCACTGCCTGTACAGTGGCGAATGACTTACTTTGTTATTTGAGGGGAAAAAAGTATATACAGTAAGTACATAGATACTGTCACAGCCAGTGCAGCAAAAATGCCATACTGTGTTGTTTATGGCTGTAAGAACAAGAGCCATAAAGGCTGTGGGATTAATTTTTTCTTCTTTCCATCAGATAAAGTTACCAATCAAGTATGGGTTCATTTCTGTAGATGCAAAGATTTTAATCCATGTAAGTATTTGTAGCATTCATCTTGAACACTCCGGCTATGAAAGAGACCTGAGAAGTTGGCACTGCTTAGATGGACAGACACATAAGCCAAATTGAAAGCAGGAAGCATGCCTACTATCTTCATGCCATCGATGTCATCTCAGTCCAGTTCACAGATGTAGAAACAGCAGTCAGCTGTCAAGAAACGCAGTAGAATTCAGGTAATTGACATACTGCTATGTTATCCTTGTCAAACTCTTATCTTGTTTCTTATCTTGTTTCTATTAGCTTTCAACTGCTTTGAAGTAATACTGTGGGATGATGTTGTGCTCCACTTTACATCTTGCATTTTAAGGGCCCCATCAGCAGCAGCTCCCCTTTGTTTGCCATCCTCTGAATGTCCTCCAACACTGCACTATCCACCACCCTTTCCTGTGTGTGTGGTCCATGTACCACCACTGTGCATCTGCATTTCTATTTTTCTGTATTTAAGGATACCTTCAGCACCACCACCCCCACCCAACTGCTCTTCACATATGTGGCCTTTTTGTGGTCCCTTACATATAGTAGCCCCACAGTTCCCTTTGTTATCCTCCTTTACCATTTTGCATAATACATTCCCAGGTACAGTACTACCGTGTCCCATTGCTGCCCATCTTCGGCCCATGTGTACGGAATCCCCACGATGTGTAGGTCTGCCCATGCCATGATTTAGGCCAATTCCTGGGTCTTATTCCATAAAGTCCTGGTGTCGGTGCACATTGCTCTCCATACACTGTTCCTACTCTTTTGCCCCCCAACCCCATTGGCTACCTTCCTCCATCTTTACTGAGAGGTGTTTACTGTCCCCCTCTTTGGATTTGCCTTCATGCCTCATAGGCAGTACCTGTCAGAAAGCATCTGATGCTGTCCTACTCTTGAGATGCTCTGTTAGGTCCTTCCACTACCCTGTCCTTGGGGGGGCCCCATGTTGCAGTGCTGTATTACGTTTTAGTAATTTTGCATTGCCACTGCATGCAATGGTGACATGAAGATTACATGACTGCTGGTGATTATGCTGTATATGACCACACTCCTGTTACACGAGGTCCATGCACCCTTATTGGTACCCCCAGAGGTACACCGTGGACAGCTAGTAATTAGGCATATGTTACATTAACATACAGGGCTAAGGGCATCTGCCGTATAAGAGTAGATGTCAGGGTATGAAACTGTGGGAGATTTCAAGAATGCATGGGACAGACATAAGGCAATTCTTGTGGGAGGTAGGAAGAAATAGGCTGTTGGTTAACTAGGATCTGCGGCCTATCCTGTAGGTAGGGAAATGGGCAGACTAGATGGGCCTAGCGGTCCTTATCTGCCGTCAAAGTCTATGTTTCTATGTTTCTATGTTTCTATGATATGTATGCATATTATTGTTATACATTTTACTTTCTAATATATATATATATATGTATTTCTTGCTTACAAGATGATAGGGTATCTGTGTCCTCGTAATGATAATGATATGTGAGTCTGCATTGCCATCGTCTGATGATTTGTATTATTACACGGCTATGTACAACTGTACTTCTTTGTCTTTACAAAGTGATGACTACTACAGAATTGTATAATGTTATCTTGGACTGTGGAACCACCTCTAATTTAACCAATAGGGCTCATCCCTGTAACTACAAATGTTTCTATCTTACAATAACCATGGTAATTATCATAGGTATATAATGTAAGACATTACATCTTCTACCTTGGAGACCCCAGGAGACACGAAAGATTCCTCGAGGTATAGGGAATGCTTAGCATGGGCTCCCAGTACCTTTTGGTAAGAACTGCTTAGGGCACCTGTGATTGTCCTTTTGGTAGTAATAAACAAGCTTTATTACTCTTATGCAATGTGTCTGTGATTCCTTGCATGCCCATTATTGCCAAGAACCTGAGAGTGAGGTTTAGACCTCCTGACAATTGGCAATCACGTGCAGGCAATATATGGTGTTTGCAAAGTTTCACTTGTTGCTTACAACTTTTCCCTTTCCAACGGGTACTGTAGGTGTGCATTCCCACATCACTTCTCCCATTTTACAACCACTTTGTAATAACTTGCAAAGTCTGGCTGCCTTTTGGGTGTGGTCGATGCCGACTCAACCCACCCCATGGCGGTTTTGAATTGCAAGCTTACAAGTGCACAGTAGCCTGACTGTGAACAAGTGCACCTGTTGTGGATTGATACACAGCATGGTGCCTTTTCAAGGTTTGATTTTTTGTTCCCTTCCACACAATGGCCACCGTATCAAATATCTGCGCAGAACTGAGACTTGATGTCTCAAACTTCCTTGCCTTCCATGGAGGATGGGCTGACTTCATGTCAGATGCAAGTCAATCCAACAACCCTGTACTGGAGATTTCAACTCAGTACCCTGAGATGAGACAAACAGCCAGAAAAAGAGAAGCTAAAGGGCTGTTGGTTGCAGCTCTCTATGCTGCTCTGGAAGCCTCCGAAGTGAGGTTTTGAACCCTTGAACTGCAAATCTCATCTCTTAAGCAAGAGATGGGGTTGCAGAAAACTGATTGTGCAAGACAAGAACAGGATTTGGAGTCTGAACTCCAAACTCTGAGAAATGAAAAGGATTCCCTTTTGCATCATTCTGCACAGGCAGATGAGCAAGAACTTTGTATGTTGAAGCAGTAGTGTGAAAGTTTGAGACAGGATAAGGGACAGGCTTTGCAAATGAATGCCTTGTTAAGTAGAATGAATGAACAATTGAGTGAGGAGTTGGGAGAGATACAGGATGAGATAAACCAGGTACATAATGACTTAGAAGTGGCTACTAGGGACAATCGCAAATTGAGCACCGCATATAGAGTGTTACAAAAACAGATGCAGGATGTGGTGGTTATGAATGTTGCAAATGTAAATCATGCAGAATATGAATCCAAGATGGCAAAACTGCACCATCAGCAAGAGGTGTTGGCTGGACATGTCAAGGAGATGGGAGGCATAGCCTCTGCCTTGACAACCTTATCTGAGGGAGAGGTATCAGATGATGACATCTCACAGTACAATGCCCAGTCTCACCCCTACTATGGTCCAGACACCCCACTCCGCCATCCACAACATGGCGGACACCCGTCACATGCCACTCATGTCATACGTCATTGACATTATGATGCACATCATGGTCGATGCCAACATGACGACCCCCATGATGGGGGGAGCAGGCCCAGCCTAGTCCCGATGGCACCACTGGTAGCTGTTATTAATGTGGAAGACAGGCAAGAGATAGAGACGATGATCGAAACTGCAGTAAGCACCGTGCCCATATCTGAAAGAAATAAACGGATTCTCAAGACCTAAATTAGGCAGCTTCTACACGAGGCTGGGACACAGGATGGCATGGTTTGGTCAGTGGCAACAGCCGTGGCCCAGACAGCCCTGGATGGCACCTGAGGCAACCTACCTCTGCCTGATCAGCCCAATAATCCCCTACAAATGGCCTAATCTGTTCAGCAAGTAGCTGACAGCATTGGTCGGATGAGCCCATTTGACAACCTCAATTGCCACTTGCAAAAGGTGCATGCTAAATGTAAAATGCTTAGTCTCTCTGCAGACTACCAGGTCCAGATTCTATGCGGGACCATTGATCCTGGACTGTGGGCAAAACTCCACGATACCATCCATCAGGACGGACACGCCACCTTTGACAAAGTAGCAGCTGAGCTCATTTCTGCACATAGCCCAGGTGTAGTAGGAGTGATGCTCGCATACCCTGTAAAACAGAATGTGAAAGAAAGTCCAGTGACTTTACATCAGAGGCTCTGAATGGCCAACTGAGCAGGGAAGCATCTTGCACAAGAAGCTGCAGATGCGGACCTTATTGAATATAAGACCCTGTTCCTTAGGAACATGATCCCTGCAGTAAGAGAAAAGGTAGAGCCAACCACCTATCCCACCACGGAGAGGTTTGCCAACATTCTTCAGAAAACCGAGAGAGTTTATCAACTCTACATCTGTGCTCTGGGCTCCAGTTCCAAGAAAGTAGCTGCTGTGGAGACTATTCCAGAGGCCAAGAAAGTAGCTGCCATGGAAACTACTCCGGAGGCCATGACGCACTACACGATGGAAGGGCAGGCCCAAGAGAAACAGCCCCCCCCGCAGACAACCAACACCCCAGCAGACCCAACAACAACAATAATCCTGGGGTGGGAACCAGAACTACCACAAAAATAAGAAACACCATAAGAATAAGGGTAAACAAAAAAATCAGGCACTTCATATAGGGAAATAGCCGATGAGAACCGGAAGTTCTGGGAACTTCCTGGGCAAGTGCGTTCTGTAGCGGATGCTGTTCCCGTTCAGACCCTTGCCACCATACAACTGGGAAAGCAGGCCTCTACAGGCTGCAGAGACACCGGAAGTGCAGGTTTTCAGGCCCATACATGCCTGAACCTAGAAGCGCTCCCTACATAGCATCAGTCCAGCATGGTGAAGTGGTCCAAAGGAACCAGGCCCAGACTCCTCATGCCTCCACTGGTACAGATTGACAATTACAGGCCCCAGTCCATATTGTAAACAAGCTGGTCTTGAATACAAATGGAAGGCCCTGAACCGAGGTCGGGGGCCACCTACTGACAGTACTATTGGATACAGGCGTGGCTGTGTCTGTATTACATGATGACCACCCAGACACATCCCCTTGGTCCACTGGATGGAGGACCAACATGCCTGGTGTAGATGGCGCTAGGTTGCCTGCATACCATTCCATGCCACTACCTGTGACACTGGAATACCTGAAGGCCTATCATACCTTTCAGTTGATGGTATTGCATGATCACCATAGCATAATCGGAATTGACTTCCTTTTACTACATGGCTATGAGGTAGGCTTGGCCAACATGATGTTGTTACAAATTCAGGGACAATATCACACCATCATGATCCCTGACTCGGATGTGGTTTCAACAATATCTGCGAACAACAAAGAGTATGACATTATAGATTAGTTCAAGAGCCACAAGCTTTTTCCAAAGCTCCTCCCCATTCTGCAAAGGCATTTGGAGGCATTTGCCGCCAACAAGCATGACTGTGGCAGAATGCACACTGTCATTAAAGTGACAGGCCCAGCACATGAGAGACAATGGCAATACCCCTTTCCACCTGAGGCCCTGCCTTCTCTTAGAGAAAGAATTAAATCACTCCTCAAGCAAGGTGTGATCAGAACATGTGTTTCCACTGCCAGTTCCCCAGTGTGGCCTGTGAAAAAAAACACAGGTGCCTGGAGACTTACTATTGACTACAGGAGACTGAAAAAATACAATGCACACATTTCACATAATACTATGCAATATGAAAAATACAGGATGAGCAACTTTATGCATAACCACTGTGTTCTGCCACCTCGAGCTTCGCTCTTGAGGTCAGAGGGAATCAGAATCCCTGTGTGGCAGAACATACTGGTTGTGCACAGTTACTCATCCAATATTCTACATATTTCAATCATCATCCTGAACTCTGACACCCTTGTACCCTTCCCTACTCCTCCTTCCCCCATGTTTATTGTGAACAAAGATGTCATGGAAGGCATCCAGAACTACCTGCTCCCTCCATTTCATGGTAGCTGGGGTACCCAAATCAACTCACAGCAGGTTGAAGTCCCCCACAATCACTGTGCTGTCCCTCATGCTGGTCCTTTTGATCTGTCCTGCTAGTTCCCTGTGTAAATCCTCAGTCTGAGCGGGTGACCTGTACACCACTCCCATCATGATGGATGTATTTTTGTAGTCCTGGAGTTGCACCCATAATGACTCTGTGCTATCCTCCTCCCCTTCCTCACTGAAACATTTCAGTCCTTCTCTCACTACAGCACCACCCCCCCATCTTACCTTTTACTCTGTCCCT
Source organism: Neoceratodus forsteri (assembly GCA_016271365.2). Taxonomy (NCBI): domain Eukaryota; kingdom Metazoa; phylum Chordata; order Ceratodontiformes; family Ceratodontidae; genus Neoceratodus; species Neoceratodus forsteri. Next base: position 250,528,337 of record CM057450.1, on the reverse strand, counting down.
CCAACATATCCTATAGCCTGATGCTGTCTAGCTGATAGCCACCATGTCCACACCCATATGCCATGATAGCCTGTAGCTCTGTTGTTTTGTTCCCTACACTCCTAGCATTCAAGATTATCACCCTCCACTCAGTTTCCTTTGCCACTATCCCTACTTGCTCTTCCTTTCTAGCATCCACTCATGACCTCCCCCTGTGTTGCTTGCTGCTGATATGGAAGTATCCCATCACTAGGATCCTACCCTCATTTCCATGTTCTACTGGCCTTGTCCTTTCTTTATCATGTACCCTTCCACTACACTCATCCTCTTCTTCCAGCTCAGTTGTTTCCCTTCCACGCCTCTTATAACATACCCTGTCTCTGCTCTGACCTCATTCTACCCTTTCTCCTCCGATTTTACCACACCTTCCACTGAGACCCACTTGCATCCTACCCCTACTGTATCCCTAAGACTTTCTTCTCATTCCTGTCCTTCACCCTCTTCCCCAAAACAAACCTTACTTGACCTATCCACCATACCATATCCCTTCAACCCCTTGACCACCCTTCCATTCACTTGTAACCTGGTCTGTCAGAAGCTCCGGTGCCCAGCAGTACTGCAAACACATTCCACCCTCCTGACAGTACTCTGAACCCTGTCCCTTCACTACTGTATTATAGTGTATTTTGGAATGCTGTTATTCATGTAATTGCATGCCTGGAATATGCTTTTTCTTCTGCAGTAGTGACATCATTATGTTGTTCTGCAGCAGTAGTGATGTCATTACTTCAGCAGAACAACTTGGAAAGCTGCCACATAGTTGCTTTCCTCTATCCAGTTATGCTGCAATTATTTTTTCAAATTTGAACTTGCAGAAACAACTGCAGCACACTGTGTCAGTTAAAACAAAAGAAAATGTTGACATTTTTATCCTCCATTGTCTTCACTTCCTGGTTTTGCATGGTATTTCGAAACTGCGACTGCCAAAACACTATAAAAGACTGTGTATGAGCAGTCATACACAAACAAGAATATTCTTGTATCTCGAAGTGCCCAGGCCATGTTGTGTTCAGCACAACATTTCTTGGCAGAATCTTTAGACAAGGAATTACAATATAACGGATCAATTAAGGCAGTAATATTGTATAAACCAGAATGTCAAAGAGCAGTTTGGAGCAAGGACAGAGAACCATTTGGGGATAATTTTGCATTGGACCAACCATGGAAAGTTCCCTTGGAGAGCTTGGCCACAGGGAGAATTTGCCCTTGCGACGTGGTTTGCCACTCAATTTGTAGGGTAGATTTATCAGGAGCAACAACTGAGGCAGTTAGTTAGGCATCTGAACCTTCCTGGACAGTAATCAATTTGTCGGGGTATATTGATGGAAACTCCCTCTGGGATAGTTGCAGGTGGATCAAGGTGAGGAAGGAGGTGCTTTACCGTGCCTTGGATGCAGGGGATAACTCCTGAGATGAGGAGAAAATGGAACAAGATAGCCATCTTGTCAATGTATCTGAAAAGGAAAACCAGATATTAGTAAGTTAGCACTATTCCGCCCAATGGGGTGAGGAAAAGTAATTATACTCCTTTATACAGTTTTAGATGGTTTGCATGTAACCACTTGTCAGTCAGTTTGTTGTTTTGCATGAGTCTAACCTGATAGACTGCCTGACTGAGCTTATTGACACTGGGGTAGGGGCCTTCCCACTTATTGGAGAAGGAATGTGTGGGGGATGTGCAAATCTGAGAACTATTACCTGATCTCCAACTTGCCAATCCACTTCTTCTGCATGTTTGTCAAACTGTATTTTGGACTGTTGCTGGGCTTTGCCCATGCAGTTAGCTGCATACAAATGAGTGTGTATGAGATTTTGTCTGAATGTTTCCCTGTATTGGTCTACAGACACACGGTCTGCTGGGGAGGTGTGCAGGTCAAACAACAGGTGCTCAGGTAATCTCATCTGTCTACCAGTCATCACCTCAAAAGGTGTCAACTGGGTGGTGGCTGAGGGTGTACACCTGATTGCCACAAGGAGTAACGGCAATAGGGAATCCCAAGTCTTGGGATTGTCCTCAATGAATTTGGAAGGCATTTGCTTAATCCACCTGTTGGGTCTCTCTACTTGACCTGAAGATTGTGGGTGGTAATGTATGTGGAACATCTGATGAACTCCAAGGAGTTCAAGTGCTTCTTTCATCAACTCACCTGTAAAACTGGTTCTTTTGTTTGAGTCAACCTTGAGAGGTAGGTCCCACCTGGAGAAAATCTGTTCCACCAGGATTTCAGCAGTGGTTTTAGCAGTACATGTCTTACTGGGGAAAGTTTCAACCCACTTGGAGAAGAGATCGGTTACCACAAGGGCATACTTGTTGTTTCTGCTGGCATTGGTCAAGGGACCAATAAAATCAATCTGTATGGCATGCCAAGGGCCAGAATGCCTTTGTGGTAGCAGTTTGGCATTTCGTTTGGTAGGGATGGGATTGTTTTGCATACAAACAAGGCAATTGTCTATGTACTGTTTGACATCCTTGGTGACACCAGGCCACCAGGCGGTGGTCTTGAGCCTTTGGAGTGTGTTTTCCATTCCCTGTTGTCCACCAGTGGGGGTGTCTTGCACTTGGTGCAGAAATTTGGGCCTCAGATGATGAGGAACCACCCACAACTTGGTGGGGGTGTCATCTGGTTGATACCAGATGAGCTTGTCATCAGGGGAGAGATGCAACTTACTCTCATGCCTTCGGTAGGGTGTATGGGTAGGGAGATTTTTTTCAGTAGCCTTGTCAAGGAATCTGAACACATCTTTGAGCTCAGAGTCAGTGTGCTGGGCTGCTGACAGGTCCAAGGGGGAAAGGGTTCAGGTTTATTCCTGACCGCTGCAATATGAATGGCCGCTCTGGCCTCTGGATGGTCCATCATCCAGGTGTCCCCCCTCGGGCCCCTTCCTTTGCAAGAATGTCAGCAGTGTCATTGAAGGCATGATAGCAGGGATCAACACATTTCAAATTTATGTGGTAGTCCAGGACAACTGGCCTATCCAAAAATGATAGTCCCACTGTCACAAGTGGTAGTCTGATTGTCAGATCACCATATTTTAAGGAAAACATATACAATATTATGTAGCAGCAAAGTAAACGACTGTGTCATTCTATTATTAATGCTACATAATGTAGGCTATAGAAAACAGTAAAAATGAATATGTAACTATATTTAAATGTTTCTTAATACAGATTGTGTGATTTGAAATCTGAGTCAAGTGGTGCCAGAGACTCCATCCAGTCCCACACAAGCCAGAACGAAGCAGAGAATAATTAGGGCAAATATAATCAGAACTCAGATTCAGAATTGTCACCAACATCAAATGTACTAGTGGTAGTGGTGCTAGGACAGGATGATGATGGAGCAGCAGCAGCAGTGCTAGTAGCATGAGATACAGAAGTATCAGATTCAGTTGAACCAGCAGTAGTAGCATGCCCATAAACATGTCGAGTGCCTGAACCAGACAGCAGCCAGTGGTTTATTGCTGGATCTGGATTGAAGTCACATAGTTTGGGACCCTCTACTGCTATTTGAAGAAGTGACTGTAGTGTGTCATCTGCCGGACGTGTCCTTATTTTTGTCTTTATCAGGTTTTGAATGGAGAACACTCGTTCGCACTTTGCAGTTGACACACTCATTGCCAGTAGTATTTTCACTAACTCTAGCATGTGAGCAATCTGGAGCAGTTTTTCTTTCAGCAATCTTGTAGACACCTGCAGATAGGGTTTGTCAACTGCAGATTTCAGCAGAACCTTAAATGCAGCATATTCTGATCTAATATTTTCCTGCTGCTCTTCTGTGAAAAAATTAAAGTATGCTGCTAAATTAGCCACTTCATTGGTCCCAAACTCCGCAAGTTGTTCTCTTGGTAGATCAAATTGCTTGAAATCCACTCCTGGCATATTTGTATAAAGCTTTTCAGTAAGCCCCCCTCATATATTTGATTTACTGTGAGAAGACCTTTTTTCCTCCATATCCACAACCTTTGTATCATCATTATGGAGCACTTCCCCCCCAGATTGCATATAGTCAAGTATGCTGAGATTTGGGGAGTTACCACCACTATGCCCATAACCACGCCCCGAAGGTGTTTGCAGTAAAAGGGTTGCTCAAGCGCATCTCTCTCAAGTCTCACAATTGTCCAACTAGTGTATCATTTCGGAGGTTCCCCTGCAACATATCTCCTCCAGACCCAACCAGGGGCAATCTTGTCCCAAACTTCCCGTGGGAAGGAAGGCCAATTGGGTGGCCTAATAATAGGGCCTAAAGTTTGGTAACCCTGCCTCACCTTTCCCCGGTGTCTTCTGTAAGGAGGCTCTGGAAATCTTAGCTCGACCCCCTTGCCATTGAAATTTGTGCAGGATTGCATCTAAGTGCTTAAAATGGGTCTGCAGAATCTTAATAGGAAGAGCTTGGTAGAGATACAATACCCTAGAAAGGACAGTCATCTTAATAACCCCAATTCTACCCAGTATAGACAGGGGTAAAGCAGTCCATCTCTCACAGTCCCCTGTGATCTCTGCTAGCAATGGTTTCAGATTTAACTGATATAGTGCACCCACTGATGTTGAAATTGTAACCCCAAATGTCGTAATTTATGCACCAGTTGGAGGCCCCCCAATTGGGCTATGAGCTGTGAGAAATTTGTAGAGCCCACAGGCATCAGCTCACTTTTTGACCAGTACATCTGGTTCTTAAAAAGGAGGGGATCTAGCCTCCAGGCTGTAGGACCAGGCAGGGTCCCCACACCTCAAACAGTGATGTAATGCATGGCATGGCCAGAAATAAAAATGGACAAGTATCCCCCTTCCCTCAGTTGCACTACTAGGGTGCCGGAAAGAAGTAGTCTATCAATGCATCCATAAGAATTGTATGCGTGGAATAGAAACTATATTCCCTGCCAGAGGGATGGAGGTGCCGCCAGGCATCAGTAAGATCAAAGCCAGACTGAACCGCCTCTAAAGCTTTCGCATTTTGTGATTTTGGAACCAGGGTCCTGTTGGAACGATCCAGTACCATGTCCAAAACACAGCTATAGCCACTCCCAGGATCCAGGGACCCTCCCATCTAGCCATGTCAAGGGCCAGTTTCTGAAAAAAACTTGGGCTATCGACATTCGGGGCATAGACAGAACCAACCAGGAGCACACTTCTGACAGGTATATTGACCTTAGCCAGCCCATATCAGCCAAGCTGATCCACTAGGCTGTCCAGTAATTGAGCTGATAAACCCTTTGGTAGCCAAATAGAGGCTCCCTGGGCTTTTGAGGTAAAAATGGAGGAAACTTAAACACCCCCCATAAAACTTGCAGTTTTCTGTGCTTCAACAGGAAAACAAATGAATTTCCTGCAACAGAATCACTGTTCCTCAATGCTGAAGCACCTCTGCAACTACCCTTTTGCATTTCAGAATGAATTTAAGGCAGTTAATATTCCACAATATGAATTTAGTATCATCCCCCATCATGAAAAATCCACCACTGTCTTTCCTTCAGTCTGATATACAGCAAGCTCACATCCATATTTCCCTTCCTGCTTAACCCCACCTCCCCCCTCACCCGGACTCAGGATAGTTGCCCTCCCCCTAGAAACATAACAATTGCCCCAACTACATGCTGTGGAACAGTATGCTCCTAATTGGGGCCCAGATCAAGCGTACACCAGTTCCAGCAGTATAAGGCACCGCCGAATTAGTGCCCCCCCCAACTCTAATTGGTCACAGTCAAGGGTAATTCAAAAGCTGAGTTTTGCATTAGCCCTCCTATCCTCCCTACAAACATTTCCCCTCGTATCCCCAATGTGTAGCATATATCCCCCTTGCGTTCAGTCCACCCAGGACAGTTCCCCTCCCCCCCAGCAAGTAGGAACCTGCCAGATAACCCACTACAAACATGAGGCAGATAAAGAACTTCATGTCTGATGCAGTCGCCATCTAAAGGTAGGGCAACAAGTTAACTGTGTCAAACAACAATAAAACATAACAGCTAAAGTTCAAAATGCCAAAACACTGCATAACATCTACTATGGCTATAATTATGGTGCTATACAAGGTCGAACTAAACACTTGTGAGTCGCTGCAGGGTGCAAGATGCACGTTGAACCCCCTGAGGATGTAACACTCCCCATTCACTGCGTTCAGTGGTATGGATCAGGGGACTACCAGATAAAGGCGAAGATTCAAGACCAACCTGCTGCTGCCCGTGTCCCTAGATACAGTCGGGTTGGTGTTAAAAGCCGACATCCATGCACAGACAAGCCCAGCAAAACAGCATAAATAGCATCGAGTTCCAGTGGGGCTGAGGTCAGAATTAGTAGAGTCAGGAAAGTTTACATTAGAGGGAGTTGCTGTCATGCCCCCATTGCCCCCAAATAGAGAGTAGCGTGTGTGAGGAGCCATGCCTCCCTCTCCTCATAGACTAGCCTGGGCATGCAAGACCAGAAGAGCCCAGCAGCCAAGGTCCTGCACAGGCTCCCCTATCACCAGCATTGAGCATATCAAATATTTCTCACAGCTTCATCATTGGGCATACATCCAAAAAGGTATAAGGTACCCAGGCTGATTAAAGCCCCAACTTAGCAGATCCAAAGTCTGGCACTTTCCCGCTGGAACCTGAGTCCCCAGACTCAGTTGGGGTCATAGTAAAACCTGCCCCTCACCACCTTCAGCTTAAAATCACCACTAGACCTCTCTAAGTATAAGGAGGGAATAAGAGCACCATGGGTACAGGCAGGGATAGGCCCCATTATCATATATGCCACATCCTGCAGAGACATCACATTGCAACAGGAATACTTAATTGAGTAGAAGAAGAAGAATCAGCATTTATATAGCGCTTTTCATACACAGTATCCCAAAGCTCTTTACAAGCAATGCTAGACTGGCAGTGAAGTGACTGAATGTGTGGTGGCGGCCATATCGCACATCATCCTCCACACAGCCTGGATAACTGCATGAACCGGTTTATGGGAAGGGGAATGTTGGCCAGGACACCGGGAATGTTCCCTGCTCTTTGCGAAGAGTGCCCTGGGTTCTTTTACCTCCACCTGGACACCCACCAGGACAACACCAGGATGGGCAGAGGGAACCTCAGTTTAACATCTCATCCAAAGGACTGCACACCCCAGCAGTACAGCAACCCCCAATACTGCACTCGGATGCCAGCGATTTTTAGGTGCAAGTCCAATCCCATTGTGGGACGAGAACCCACGACCTTCTGGTCCAGAGGCAAATGTGCTACCAACTGAGCCACGCTGACACCTGAGTACCTTATTCTGCATCAAGTAGCACTCTCTTCCTCCTGGCCTCCTCCTCCTTGATCCATTTTTCAGCTGATCTGTGGCAGGTAAAGAAGCGAGGGATCTGCCAGGGCCAGTCCACCTGCAGCCAGGCCGGGTAGGACAAAGAAAATTTCCACCCTAGCTTGTAAAGTCTGCTCTTAGCCTGGTTGAATTTCTAATGCTTAACTTGTAGATCCCAGCTGAAATCTTGGAGTATATGCACTTTGGTGTTTTCAAGGGCAATAGAACCCTGCATTTTAGCCTTACTAAGTACTTTTTCTTTGTCAGAGAACCGCAGGTATTTAATTAAACAGTGGCATTGGCATTCTCCTGGTTTAGGCTGTGGGCCCACCCAGTGGGCACGCTCAATCTTGTAGCTCAATGCCTCCTCCAGGAGGCCTAAGTGCTTAACTAGCCACAAATGAATTTCCACATTTGGGTTTCTGCCCTCTGTCCCCTCAGGCAAGCCAATTATCCACAGATTTGACAGCCGGGATCGATTTTCCTGGTCACCTAAATGCTCACGGAGCTTGGCTATGGTGGAAAGTAAGCCATTTCTCTCCACATTCACCCTAGCATAAGAGTCCTACATATCGTTTACCCATTTTTCCTGCTCACAGATTTGGAAGGTGTGCGTAGTGGTAGTTTTGGTGAGGCTGGTAACCATGGATTGCAGGTGAGCAAATTAGGTGTTTAGTTTGTTAAATCCTGATTTCATGTCACGCTGCATATGTAGCAGCATTTCAGGAACTCCTGTCAGTGACTTTGTTAGCTCCATCAGGTTGGGGTCCTGCGGTATGCCATCGGAGCAGGTACCTGGTGAAGCAGGCCCAGGACCATGAGGGTCACTTTCACTTTTCTTCAAGTGCTGGCGAGCTTCAAATTACAACTTCGCTTGTTTGTTCTTAGATTTACCAGATGCCATCAGGTCAGGGAGATAGGCGATCAACAAATGTGTAGCCAAAAGTCTCTTATTCAGCTGTTTAAACCATTTTACAGTCATTGCCCCAAGGAGCTGCTCTAGCAAGTGTCCACCATGCTTGCCCAGTTGACCACACCCCCCTTCTGCTCCTTCTTTACTAAAAAGAAAGGGGGAACTGTACCCAAGGGGGGTGGGATGGTGGGCAAGAAGAGTTGAAGAGTTGACAGATGCGGAAATCCCAATGGGCATACTACTGGAAGGCTTGAGGGCACTGATTGGTGCCAAGGCACCATGGACAGATGGCATACATCCCAGGGTCCTCGTAAAATCTTTAGCAGACCTGTTCAATGCCTCCCTGTAATTGGGGCATGTACCTCAGGATTGGAGGATGGCACACGTGGTTCCCTTCCACAAGAGCATCCCCAAGGATGAGTCATGGATCTATAGACCGGTATGCCTGACATCCATCATGGCAAGACTAATGTAGACAATCTTGAAGAAGAGGTTGCTTTCCCTCCTAGAGGCTAATGGGCTGCAGGACATCGGATAGCATGTGATAGTCTCAGGCAGATCATGTCAGACAAACCAGGTGGAGTACTATGACTGGGTAACCAGTCAATTAAACTGGGGCCACACAGTGGATGTCCTGTGCCTGGACTTCAGTGAAGCATTTGATTTGGTGCCACATGAGAGGCTAGGAAGTAAGTTGGAAGGCACAGGGGTGGGGTCGAAGATTGTGGGATGGGTAGTGAACTTGCTGCAAGGAAGATAGCAGAGGGTGTTGATCCTTACACTATAATGGTCACTGATTAGACCACACCTGTAGTACTGGGTGAAGTTCTGGTGACTGTGCCTGAAGAAGGGCATTAGGTTACTGGAGGGGGTGTAGCACAGGGCAAACAAAATTGATCCAGGGGATGGGGACTTATGACATGAGAGCAGGCTGAGTGAGTTGGATATGTACTCCATGTAGGAGAGGATGTATAAGGGGGACATGACTGAAACCATTAATTACATGAACGGAACTAATAAGATGGGCACAGATGGGCCTTTCAATTTAAGGAGGGGCAGGGACACTCAAGTCATGATCTGAGATTGGAAGGGGGAAGGTTAAGGAGGGAAATGAGGAGACACTTTTTTATAGATAGGGTGTTGTCTTGGTGAAATGCATTGCCAGAGGAAGTGGTATCCTGTAGTACATTGGGCTTCCTCACAAGGGGACGGGACAAGGTAAAGCAGATGGTTACTGGATGGGTGGGGTGAGTGTGAGCCAGCTGCAATCTAAGGGCTGCTTGCTGCACAATGGAGCAGACTTGATAGACCATAAAGCCTTTATCTGCTGTCGTTTTTTTATGTTCGTATGTAATACGTTATTACATTTGTTATCAATTTCAAGCTTTTCAAAATGTTTATTTTGTAGCACTTTGACATGTGCCCATTTCACATAGGCTATAAAGCACTCTGTGTATGATGCTGGTACTAGGTTCCATCAATGTCACTGTGGTTAAGGAACAGTGCTTTGTCCAAGGCATTACTACATCCCTAATTATGTTGGAAACCTATCTGAACCAATTACGTGTTCCAAGACCACCATCTTGCAAACTGGCACTATCCTAACTTGGGCACAAAGAAGGCATCATAGAAACATAGACGTTGATGGCAGATAAGGATCGCTTAGCACACCCAGTCTTCCCATTTCCTGCCTATAGGATAAGCTGCAGATCCTGGTTAACCAACAGCCTACTTCTTCCTACCCCACACCAGAATTGCCTTACTGTATGTCTGTTCCATGCATTCTTGAATTCCCCCACTGTTTTTTATCTCACGATCTCCTCAGGAAGGCCGTTCCATGTGTCCACCACCCTTTATGCACACAGTACTCCAGATTGGGTATAGCTTGACTCTACGGCTGTGTTTATTGTGAACTAAACTGTTTGGTGGTCACTTGTTCCCAGATGGCTACTCACTTCTAAATCTGAGATCCTTTTTCAGTCATCTGCCTGTTCTTGTGGTAGTTCAGGTGGATGTTAAAGATCCCATGGCACTTCTCGAAAAGAGTAGTGGAATTTCCTCTGTGCCTTGGCCAAAATTTCTCCCCATTCACTAAAATACCACAAGCAGCTTAACCTGGTTCAAAGTTAGTTGGCATTCATCTGTATCCCGTCCCCTGGGTCGTGCCTGAAAATAGGCAGAATTTGTCTAGTGCACTTATCCGGTCAACAAAAACTAAATCAAATCAAATAAAAAAAATTAAAAAATCATTTGACAGTACCAGATATAAGATTGCTCCCTCCTGAGTGGGCTCCAGCACTGGCTGTCGGAGGCATGCCCCCCACAGGGCATCGAGAATGACCCTGCTCCTGGATGTGGTTGCAGCAAAGGTGCTCCAGTTAACATCTGGTATACTCAAGTTCCCATCAACAATATCCACTTTTTATGCCATCCTAAGAAAGGAAGGGGTTGCTTAAGAAAGGGGTGGAGTGGGTTAAGAATAATGGGAGAGAAGCAGAGATACTAAATGAATACTTCTGTTCTGTCTTCACCAGGGAGAATGATGGATCAGTGTCTCCAGGAGAGAAAAGAGGAGTGGGGGGAGGGGAACACAGATGTAGTGCTAGAGAGGGATAGAGTGAGGGAAAGTTTGCTGGCATTGAAGGTGGACAAATCACCAGGCCCAGACAGAGTACATCCAAGGGTACTAAAGGAACTGGCTAAGGAGCTGGCAGGGCCACTGGAAGACCTATTTAATAGTTCACTAGAGTCAGGTGTGGTACCACTGGAGGACTGGAGAACTGCACATGTAGTGCTCCTCCACAAAAGCGGTCCCAAGGATGACACAGGAAATTACAGACCAGTCAGTCTGACCTCCATTGTGGGCTAGCTCATGGAGACCATACTAAAGGAAAGTTTAGTGGAATATCTAGAGGAGCATGGTCTCCAGAATGCGATGCAGCATAGGTTCATGGGGGGAGATTGCATCAAATGAATCTGATTGACTTCTTTGACTGTGTCACTAAGATGGTAGATAGGGGCCAAGCAGTAGACATCCTTTATCTTAATTTCAACAAGGCCTTTGACTCTGTGCCCAACAAAAGGTTAATCAGAAAGTTTGTGGATCTCAGGGTTGGGGAAAACTGGCTGAGGGACAGAACCCAGAGGGTGGTTGTTGGGGGGGGGAAGAGTCATCTGGCACCAGAGACATAACCAGTGGGGTCCTGCAGGGCTCAATGCTGGGGGCATTGTTGTTCAATGTCTTCATCAATGACATTGGGGATGGCATTCAGGGCAAAATGTGCCTATTCACAGATGACACCAAGCTCTGCGGGAGAGTGGACACAGCTGAAGTAATACAGGACCTACAGAAAGATCTGGAAAAGTTGAGGAGGTGGTCCGGGATCTGGCAGCTTGGCTTCAATGCCAAGAAATGCAAAGTTATGCATATTGGAGCCAAGAAGCCTAGAACAGAGTACTACCTGGGTGGAGTCTGAGTATCTGCATCAGAGGAGCAGAAAGACCTGGGAGTGATGATCACTAGTGATCTGAAGCACTCTACACAGTGCAAGAAAGCATCAGCAAAGGCAAACAAGATGCTGGGGTACATATCTAGGTGATCAGTAGTAGGAGAGAGGAGGTTATACTGCCCTTGTACAGGTCACTGGAAGGCCACATCTAGAGTATGGAGTTATGTACTGGTGCCCACACCTCAAAAAGGACATTAACCTGCTGGAGATGATCCAGAGGAGGTCTACAAAGATGATAGTGGGTCAGCAGAGTAAGGCATACGAGGAAAGGTTGAGGGCACTGAACATGTACTCCCTGAAAGAGAGGAGAGATAGAGAGAGAGAGGACATGATTGTGACCTTCAAGTACTTGAAAGAGATAAATAAGTCTCTTTAAGCTGAGTGGCAACCATAACATGAGGCAGCACAGTCTTAAGCTGGAGGGTGGGAGGGAAGTCAGGAAGCACTTCTTCACAGAGAGGGTGGTGTACACTTGGAATGCACTGCCATAAGAGGTCATCTTGTTAAAGACAGTGGGCAGCTTTAAGAGAGGCTGGGATAGGCATGGGGGAAGGTAAGGATCGTGGGTAGAGAGGATGGGAGGAGTGGGGATGGAGGGCAAGGACATTAGCCCAAGCTGCGGACCCTGCAAAACGAGCAGGTCTGATAGACCAAATGGCCTTCTTCTGCTGGCTTCTTTGTATATTTGTATGTTTGTATACATTACATAATGCATTACTAACTCAGGACAACTGAGAAAACAATCATGTTATTATGCCAAAGGCTCCTAGTAAGCTGTCTAATAGCTGCCCACTATCTTCTTAGGGGTAACAGTGATGTGCTTCTAGTAACCTCAGGTGACTGTGCTGGTAAATAGTACCACTGTTTACTGGTCGTACCGCATTGCTTACAAAAATGACAGTGATTTTTAAGTTCGCTTGTGTGCATGCACAAGGAATGTTTTGGGAGAGTAGCACACTTGGAGGTGTGCCTCTCCCATCCAATGCACTGCTCCCTTGAGCAGGTGTGCAGTCCTGCACCAATGGGTGCAGGAGCTCAGTATGACAGCGGTGTTCCTCTGCTTCAAAGGAAGCACCGCTGCCATACTAGCGCCCGCCACGCCATCCCCCTCATGTCACGCGCTGCCCCGCGCCGTCACGCGCCCCGAAGCTTTTGGTGCTCGCTGAGGCCCACCCCAGCGTGGCAAACCTGTTGCTGATGGGGTGCCCAATCCCCGTCGGCTCCACGGCCCCAAGCCATCCTGCTGCCACGCTGGGAGCCCACCCAGCGTGGCAAATGTTCCGGTTTCGTTTGCCGACAGGGTGCCCAATCCCCATCGGCTCCTCTGCCCCGCGTAGTTTGCCGATGGGGGTGTCCAATTCCCTGTCAGCTTCTCGGCCCCCTCAGCCATCTTCTGCCTGGCTGGGAGCCCACCCCAGCATGGCAAACGTCCCACGTCATCTTTTTTTTTTTGTTAAACCTGTAAAACAAAAACGGTCCTGCGGCGTGTCTCCCAGCCCCCCTCCCACAACCCGCACCCAGCCTCCCCACACTCCTCACCCCATACTTACCTCCGACTCGGGCGCGATGATCTTCGGTGGACCGGGAACACGTCTGCACTCTTCAAAGGCGACCGCGAACTGAGGAAATGCCAGTAAGCTGTATAATGGGCTAGATAGGGGGGTTTCAACTTTATTGCATATCTCAGTCATTTTTTGGAATTTTTGCATCAAACTTTCAACATGGGGTTTTTGGGACCCCTTCTCATGAATGATGTCACTGTCATGGTGTTATTTGGGCCTGAAGGGTGATTTCACAGGCACTGCGCAGTCACTGCATGAAATCATGCTTCGGCCTCGAATAACGCCATGACAGTGACATCATTCATGAGAAGGGGTCCCAAAAACCCTATTTTGAAAATTTGCGCAAATATTCCAAAATTACTGTTTTACGAGCGATGCTTGCAGTTCCTTACTCAGGCTTTAAGTTCATGAATTTTCAATATTTTCACTCCAGATTTTCAACATTGCCATTTTATCACACCTTCTTATGAGTTGTACAGCTGTCATTTTTCGCATCTCACCCAAAATGTGTTTCCGCCCATGTAGTGCACAATGGCACAGTCGGTGTGCAAACTCAGTGTATGGGACACATTAAGAAAATCACAGTGACACTGATCATGATCAGAGGTCTTAAAATGGCAGTGCTGAAAATTTGGTGAAAAAATTCCTAAAAATGACTGTTTTATGACTCTGCATTGCGCAGTTCCTCACACTCGTAAGTTTGCGAATTTTCAATATTTTCACTCCAGATTTTCAACATTGCCATTTTACCACACTTCCTTATGAGCACTGCAGCTGTCATTTTTCACATCTTGCCCAAAACGTGTTTCCGCCCATGTAGCGCACAATGGCACAGTCGGTGTGCGAACTCAGTGTATGGGACACATTAAGAAAATCACAGTGTCACTGTTCATGAGCAGAGATCTTAAAATGGCTATGTTGAAAATTTGGTGAAAAATTCTAAAATAACTGTTTTACGAGCGTGCGTTGTGCAGTTCCTATGCACACTCGTAAGTTTGCGAATTTTCAATATTTTCACTCCAGATTTTCAACATTGCCATTTTACCACACCTCCTTATGAGCAGTACAGCTGTCATTTTTCACATCCTGCCCAAAACATGTTTCCGCCTATGTAGTGCACAATGGGGGTAACTAAAAGGTCATGCTGACAATTTATTGTGCAAATACCAGCAATCTCACAGGGCATTAGGGTAAAGCACCATACATGCCAAACACCACTGCAAATACCTGCAAGCAAACGTTCGGCATTGACAAATGCTTGTTATAAATGCAATAATCATGTCCATGTCATATTGCTGGCTATCATCGAGTCAGTTATTGCTATGATGAAATACAGTTTATTTCATTGTTACAAAATTCTTCAGTGACTTACACTGTCTATTTTTTTTTCAGTTTCTGAAATCCATCTTTCCAAGTGATCCACATGGCTCAACTTTGCACAGCATACCACAGGTGAACATGCAGGTTGATGCATTGCCATCAACAAGTTTGGCAGTTACTGCAGATCTTTCTAATCTGTCTGGAAATATGAGTACTGGATCAATGTATACCAAACCCTCCATCTCAAAAACAACCGTAATGGATTAAAACCTTGAATGCTCACTTACACCACAATATCAAATGCCAATTGAATGCAACTCAAGTGTGACTGCTGAGAGTGCACCATTGAATGGCAGATCTACAGGTACTCGGTCTGTGAGACGTCAGGACAATATACTGCCAAAGCAGAGGACACAGTGGATACCAGTGTCTCTACCACTGGACGGTACCATTAAGCCAGTGTCCACATGTTCTATTGGGTTTCAGTGCACAATTGATGATGATGATGAAAAGGTTGATAATTACCAGGATGATGATAGCTGGGACATAGGGGAACCAGATCTGACCTTAACAGTCAATGATGATGTTGACTACATACCATCCGAAGAAGAACTATATTCATTCCTCGGATAGTGATGAAGAATGTCAACAAAGGGGTGCTCTTCAAATGGAATTTGGTCAAAGTGATTTGGGGCTACTAGATGAGAGGTATTTCCTGGTGTCTGAGGGGAGTCTGGCTTTGTTGTTTTCAAAGTGCAACACATGCCGAAAGAAGACTAAGTTCTTGATAATGAGAGTTATTGGAACCATGGTTGTGGTTCAAGGATCATGCAGTGAAGGACACGTGTTCAGGTGGGAGAGTCAGATGTCATCAGGCAGTATGCTTTATGGCAATGAAATGTTGGCGGCCTCCATCTTCTGCATTGGAAAGACTGCCACCAAGGCATTATGTTTATTGGACAATATGAACATTCCTACTTTCTCACTAGTGACATATCACAAACTGCAGTGCTCCTACATTGTGCCTGCAGTGAGTGACATCTGCAATGTGCAGCAAGAGTCACTTCTTACAATATGTCACACACAGCCACTAATACTTGGGGGTGCTGGATGCAGTGACTCACCAGGACATTGCACAAGATATGGACTGCATACAATAATGGATTTGCAGAGCAAAAAAGCTCTGGACTTTCAACTTGTGCAGGTAATGCTTCAGAAAGTACTATGTTCCTGTGGCAAGTCATAGAAATATGTCTGTTGAATGTTTTATACCCAAGATTGAATTGTCGTCTACAGATTAGTATTGACGTTTAATTTTTTTTTTCTTGGCAGAGTAGTGAAGTTAAAAATTCCACAGCTATGGAGCTGGAGGGCTTAACAAGATCACTTAACTTTCTTGAGGATCAAGGCTGCACCATCCAGCAGCTGGTGATGGATAGGCATGTTCAAGTAAAGTCCTTTATGAAGTGTCAGGATCCAGAAATTCAGCATTTTTTTCGATGTGTAGCATATGGCCAAAGGTAACATAACATATTGCTCATCATGTTTATTGAACTTCATGCATCAGTGTTATCTTATAGCCTTGTAACAAACATAGATTGTTATTAAAGCAATGATTAGTGACACCTGTATATATTTTACTTTCAGTGGTTCCGTTGATTTCTGTTTATGGCCCAGTACATAGTACTTGTCGGCAAATCATAAATCAGCATTCAGTTCTTGAGACTCATGTAGCCTGTTAATGATTTTTTTTGTTGAATCACATGGTAGTATGCTTTCTTTAAAGTATAATACTACAAGAGGATGACGTTACTGTTAGTGATTTAATACCCTAGGGAATGATACTCGTATACTGTTCATATCTGTGTTGTTCAGATGCTGTGCAGATATAGTCACTGTATAATGGCATGTGGTTGTCTGCTTACTACAGTGACCTTCTCACTGTTTTCACAGGTGTGGGTAACAAACTCAATGCCTGTTCAATAAACAAACAATATGGTGCCATCCAGTTGTGGTTAAAATCAATAACGAACCACATGTGTGGGTGGCGTCTACCAGTGACAACGAAAGTGAAGTTATCCAGCAGAAGTGGCTCAGTATCCTGAACCACGTCACCAACGAATACACTGGTCATGGTGATAAATTCCTAGAGTGTGTACATGGGGAAATAGTAAAAGAGAAGAAATGGATTCCAAAGGGTGAATACCAGAATATCATAAAAGTCAAATATATTGCTGTCATCACTTTTCATATGTTCATTTTAGAAACCATAATAACATTACTGTTTCTGCATCTTGCCATGGGTACATGCATTCACAAATTACTCAGTAAGACTATCTCAAGTGCATAGATGTTGCATGACCTCAAACAGATGTCCCCAGTGTACCAGACCTATGGGCTGGAAGTATTTCATGGGTTGGTGTGTCACTTGCACCAATGTTTTTCAATTTCTTTTACCAGACTATGTATGCGAGGAAATTTGATGACATATACAGTGGTTTATTAATGGCCAGACATCTACTACATTGCAGTAGCTTAGTTTTCAATTCTGTATGCTTTCAAACAGTCATCTTCTTGCTGTTCTACATTTTAATGAGAATGTGGACTGTACCATTGACACAATGGGAGAGTATGACCATAAATATCGAATAGCTTATCCAAAAGGAAGCAAGGACAAAGAGGCCATAGTCAAACCAATTAAAATTCCCCCAACTTTTGGTAATTTATCACCTTTGCGTTCAGTGAAAATAGTGTACATTTATCTCATGGTATTTATTACATGTAGGCTTGGTTTGTCCAGGTTACACAAAGGGCTATGGTAATGGTCATGCAGGCCTTTTTCCAAATGGAGATGCAGAACATGGAGAATGAAGCTGGACAAAGAGAGAATAGCTTAAAGGTGATAGAAAACAGTTTTTACACCTCTAGATGCCCTCCAGGTGTTCCTTTCTTGGCTACCCACTATTCTGATACATTTTTGATCTTTTTTGTTAAATTAATAATCTAATTTTGTTGCCTTTTTAACTACCCTGAATTTCTCTCTCCTTAGCAGTTGCTGCTTTCTCTTTTCATACTGCCTGAATATTCTGTGACATCACCAACTCCCATTCCAGGTCATTCAGACATCGTAAAATGTCTTAGAAATATGAAAATCAAGTTCAGTAGCTGGAGAGAAGAGTGGAACTTAATGTAGATCTGTGGGCACCTCAAAGCTATGTTATTTATTTATCAAAAAGTCATCAAAGCATATCAGAATACATAACTGGCATGGAAAGGAAAATGGAAGGGCAGATAACAATGTAAAAATATTTTCTTAGCTCCTTTAACAATCAAAAAGGGGTACAAAACATTGTTTTATATATGTGGAAGAAAATAGAAAGGAAAGTCAGGGGATTGTATGGCTGATGGGGATTGAGTGTTGAAGCTGCAAAGGTGACTGTGTTAAAGCAGAAGAACTGAACCAGTACTTTTGTTCACTATTTATGGAGATGGAGGAGGAGGAGAGTAGGGTGCCCAAGCTCAGGAGAGGATGGAAGGGGATAGAGGGACGGATCACAGCCTATTCACTGTAGAAAGAGTTATGGAGGAAATCAGTCTGTTAAAGATTGATAAGACAATGGTGCCAGACAGGCAGCTCCTCATGGTGTTCAGGGAGCTCTTGGAGGAGCTGGCCACCCCACTTAAGAGGCTATTCTACTTGTCTCTGGATGAGGAGAAGGTGCAAGAATACTGGAGGAGGGTGCATGTGGTGCTAGTGCATAAAGGGGGTAGTAGGGAGACAACAGAGAAATATTGCCCAGGTATCAGTGCAGGGACCTGTCCTTTTTAATATCTACATCACCAATATAACAGATATGATTAGGAGAAGGGTGTGCTAATTTGCTGATGATGCAAAAATATGCAACAGGTTGAACATTTTGTTTTCTCCTGCTAACCAGAACACAGGAAACTTAAAATAGAAAAATAAACAATTCTCTCTCCTACTTTTCTACACTGTATAATATCAATATACCACGACTGGCTGTGGGTGATGGCAGGATTTACCCATGCCTGGTGTGGTTGACTCACTTGGCCAGCGGTCTCATGAGCAACCCACTACAACAAGCATGGGTAAATCCTGCCATCACCCATGGCCACTCGCTCGTGGTATATTACTTAAGAAGTACAGAAAGTACTTGTATGTACTGTACGTGTAAGGTAGTACAACATTAGTACCTTCATGTCCATATTCATCCTCGTTGTATTTCTCTGTGAACTGATAAACAACCCTTTATTTGTCCAACAGATTACATCAGAATCATCAAAGCAAAGGTCATCAAGCTCCATGGACAGTATCCCTCATATAGGTCAGCACATGAGCTTTATGCTGATGTTTCCGTACCAGAGCCACTGTCCATGAAATCTGGGAAACCTGACAAGCAGCAACTAATTCAAAGACATCATTTGTGCTTCCAATCTCTGAAGCCTGCTACAAACATTGACATTCAATGCAGCACAAAGGAAGAAACATGTCAATAATTGCTTATTGCACTTAATTGACACTGCAACAAGTATACAACATGAGGAACTATGTCATGAAAACATGGTTGCTCTTACACAAGCTTGAAAGTAAAGAGTTTCTGAGTTTATGTTATGCACAAGAAGCTGAATTTAATAATTTGGACACAGACTTCTGCTGGACAATATAAGGGGCATTATACTTATACTTATAGTCCAACCATATTGCTTTTTCAGATACTGAAATGTGACACAAATAAAGCATTACTCTTTAGTTATGGCAACAGAGTGCTATGATCTCTGATTTTGGAAGTTCAGGGAAAGTACAAAATATTCTGTCATTGATATCAGTACTTGGATGTGATGAGCAGAAATTCTTTTATTGTATATGTTAATATTATATAGTACTGTGTGATGTGCTGTTTATGTTTTACTTAAAAACTACCAGTATGTTGTTCATTGTTGATTGTTGTATTACATTTGATCTGTATTCTATGATAGTAATCAGATACCCTGCATTGTATGTTTGCATGGTTCCATAGCAAATCCTGTTACAACTGATAGCCATCCTCTCTGTAAAGTGTTAGTTAACATGAAGGAAACTTAACTACATTACGGTGGCCCACATCATGTTTCACACTGTGGACACATGTATGGTGATCCTTTTTGATTAGGTAAATAATCACCAAGTTAATTGCCAAGGTTTGAATTGTTACATTGCTATTCACAATACTTCTTTTTTTTCAATTTAAAGTTTATTACAGATTTTTAAACATACATGAGACAGAGCCATTCAAAGTGAGTCCATACAATGGTTGGTAAAAACCTGTTACAGTGGATCTGTTCCCCCCTTCCCCTCTTCCCTCCCTCCCCACAGTCCATATACTCCTATTCATATAATTAACTATTGACATCAAGAAGCTAAACTTAGAGGGAATACAGGGTGTGTAAGCGGTCCCAAATCTTTAGGTAAGTAGGCATTCTGTTATGAAGAATTGCTATTGTTTTTTTTTTTCTGTTCTGAGATTAGCTAATAACTCATTTAACCATTCAATATAAGAAATAGTTTCACTATCTTTCTAATGTTTTAGGCCTAGTTGTTTTACAGACAATGAAATCATTGACATATAATACTTGTGATTTCTTACCACTATCTGAGAATAATCACCCAACAGACAAATTGCAGACATAATGTAATCTGAAAGCCATAACAATGGGCCTACTTTAGCTTGAATTTTAGCCCATTAAAGAGCTACTTTGGGACAATCCTAAAAGATGTGAAGAAGAGCACCTTCATCCTGGGAGCAGGGGGAACATACGTTAGAGGAGATTAGGCCCCATTTTGCTAATTTTTGGTGACAGTAATACAAATTGTGCAAGATGTGAAATTGCATAAGGCGTAGTCGATCTTGTGTCACATACCTGTGTCAATTACACCAGAGGGTGGGCCATTCTATATTCTGCTGGGGAAAAAGAGATGACCAATATGTTGTGGGACCAAAACATTCGTTGAAACGCCAATCATATAAAGCTGCATATATTTTAGATACTGCTTTGGCAGAATTTGCCAACAGAGCCAAATCCTTTTGAAATGAAGTTTTAGGCAATGGAGGGGAACCATTCCCAGCACTTTGATAATAAAATGTCTCAGTTGAAAAATCTTGAAATAGCAGGGCATAGGAGTATTAAATTTAATGTTGATTTCCTCACCTGAGAGTCAAGAGCCATCCTCTTTCACAAAAAGAGATAACTTTCCATCCCCCAGATGAGGTAGCCATTTGAACGTCAAGCACTTGTTATCAATTTTAAAGGCTGGATTATTCCAAATGGATTGAGAAAGATCCTTGTGATGCTTGTAACATAAAAACGCACATAGCTGGGAGTGAACTCTCATTGAAACTGCTGTCGGGGTAGATCTTAAGCTTGGTGGTAAGAAAGCTAATTTTAAATTTAACAATGTTGAGAGCTCTATATTACAAGAGCGAATCATGGCCAATTCAATTTTAAGCCACAGCAGGAAAGAAGAGGAGGGAGCTGGTGAAAACCATCTAAGATATTTGGAGACATGACTGGCCAAATAATACAGATTAAGCTGTGGAAGATGTAGACCTCCTTTAAGTTTCAGGGCAGCTAACTTATAATATGCTATTCTCAGTTGTTTTCTTGATCAAATAAATTTAGTAAGGAGCTTACGTAATTTTTTGAATCAGGTGCCTGGTAGGAATGTGTTGAGCAAATTAAGGGGGTACAATAAACATGGAAAAATATTCATTTTAATTAAATTAATCCTTCCCCATAATGAGATGGGATGAGTCACCCACTGATCTAAATCATAACTAATAGTTTGTACCAAAGAATCTAAGTTTTTCTTGATACCAAGAACTGGATTTTTAGTAAGTTCGATACCAAGGTTTCTGAGGGAATCTTGGGACCAAGAAAGACCCAGAGATTCGATGGTGCTCTTAAATACTTTATAATTAAGGGGGAAGGCAATTGACTTGTCCACATTTAATCTGTAGTTTGACAATTTACTATATTCTGTTATAATTCTAAGTATAGGTGGAATAGATGTCTCTGGTTGGGACAACTGTAATAGCAGGTCATCTGCATAAGTGGAAACCTTCACTTCAATGTCCTGTATGATGAGACCTTGCACTTCCTGACATGCCATCAATCTACGAATAAGGGGGTTGAGATATATGTTACATAATAAGGGGGAGAGAGGGCATCCTTGTCTCGTACCAGAATATAAAGGGAATGATTCTGAAATCACTCCATTCCCAGTGATTCTGGCAGTAGGGGATCAGTATAGGGAGTGTATCCAGCTCTGAAATTTGGAAGGAAAACCAAAAGCCTCTAAAGTTTGAAACAAAAAATTCAAATTCACTTGGTCAAATGCCTTCTCGGCATCCAGGGACACCAGGACTGCTGGCACCTGGATATCCCTGGACCCCAAGAAGACATGCGAAAGTGTGCAAAGATGATCCACTGAGCATCTGCCTTTCATGAATCCTACCTGTTGAAAACCTATTAAATCTGGAAGCACTAGACTAAGTCTGTCTGCTAATAACTTGGTTAGAATCTTGATGTCTTGATTAAGGAGAGAGATGGGTCTATAGTTTTTTATTGATTCTGGATTTCTATTTGGTTTGGGTAAAAGGACAATGAGTGCTTCAAATAGAGTGGGATCTACTTGAGCACCCCATAATATATGTTGGTGTAATGGTAAAAGGAAATGTATAATTTGGTTCTTTAAGTTCTTATAAAAATTAGCTGAAAATCCATCTGGTCCTGGAGTTTTATCAGTAGGGAGATTCTTTATTACCTCAGTAATTTCTAAGGTCGATATAGGCATAACTAGTGCTAATTTGTGGGCTTCAGAAAGGCTAGGCAAATGGGAATTATTTACCTAAGAGGATAAGGTAAGGTAAGGTTTGAAGGGGAGTTAGCCATGGGTCCATACAACTGTTTATAGTTGGTAGTAAATTCTTTTACAATTTCTACAGGAGCAGATTTCAAAGCGCCATCACTCTGAGACTGAATGGGGGGATGAATTGAGATGATTACTGCTGTTTAATACGCAGAGCTAACAACTTTCCTGCCTTTTCTCCTTGATCCGTGTAGGAGGCTTTGGTATGAAGAATTGCAAACTCAGCCTTTTCCATAAGTAAGTCCAGATAAGAATCTCTTTATTTGGCTAAATTTTGTTTAATATCATCAGGGGAATGAGGAGTCAATTTCACTTCTGTATTCTGGATTTGGGACAGCAGGGTTCATAGCTTCAAATCTTGGGATTTCTTTCTCTTAGAGGCTAACCCAATTAGTATACCTCTAAGATATGCTTTCAATGCACACCAAATAATATCAGGACTAACAGTGGTGTTGAAATTAGTGACAAGTCAACAAATCAATATGCTCTTTAATATGATCAGCGATCTTTAGGTCGCTAAGCAGCTGGTCATTTATTTTCCAATGTGTATTTCGTTTGGGTAAAGATGTGAGAGAAATCCAGCATAATACTAGGGAATGGTCCGATGGGGGTTCCGGTTGGATTGAGGAGGACAATACACCGGGGAGAAGTGATTGGGATAGCAAAATATAGTCAATGCGGGATGAAGATCCATGAACTGGGGACGTGAAAGTATATTTTCTGTCCTTGGGGTTCAAAACTCTCCAGACATCACACAAACCCAATTGATCTATTAGATCCCAAAATGCACGTTGAGCTGAGAAAGTCCTCTCTTGGTGAAACCAGAGCAGTCTATGGTTGAGTCAAAAAGCAGAATCAAATCGCCCCCTAAAATGATAGGGATTGGTAAAAAGGGCAAAATGATTCTAATGAGATGCATAAAATATTTAGGATCATCTACATTTGAGCCATATATACTACCAAGCAGAAGTTCTGTGGTGTGTGTAGTGCCCCAAACTATTATAAACCTGCCCTGCGGGTCTTTAATAGTCTGTATGGGATTAAATGGGATGTTCTTATTAATTAAAATCACAACAACACAATTGTTTGTTGTACCTTGCACTGCAAACACCTGCCCCACTTGTTGTCTCCTCATTTGCTATTCACAATACTTCTGATGCTAAGTACGTTAAATAATACTCAGGATGTTGAGGGTGTAATTCATACGATCACATGAGATTGCCAGCAGAGAAGGGCCCTGATATATTTTGAGTATGCTTGAGTGTGCAGCTAGCGACCTTATACTGCAGCTGCCCTTTATTCTCCAGCCCTAATCCTCACTCTTACCCTACCCCAGTCCATTTATAAGCAGCCCAATGTACTACAAGATAACACCTCCAGCAGTACTGCACTCTACTCATATAGCTCCCTCTCCATAAAAAAAGTCTTCTCATTCCCCTCTAGTCTACGATCATGACATTAATTGCCCCTTTCACCCCCCCTTCCCACAGAATAACCTGAATAGGCTCTCTGGGGCTGTCTTGTTTCTTCCTTTCATGTACCTGAAGGTTTAAATCATATCCCCACCCCCTTCTCTACTCTCCTCTCCTCCAGTGAATGCATGTTGAAGTGACTCAGTATGCTCTCATAGAGTATGTCCCGTAGAATCTGGATCACCTTTGTTGTCCTACACTGCACACCCTATATCTAGTTAATGTCCCTATTCAGGTACTGACAACAGTACTGCACGCAGTACTCCAGGTGTGTCTGAACCAGTGACTGATAAAATGGCAGGATCACCTCCCCACTACTTGCAGATTTCCCTCTGGCAATACAACACAATATTTTCTTGTCCTTTGCAGGTGCCATCCTGCACTTGGCTGATTTGTTCATTTACCCCAGTAATAAGGCACACACAATGAGTCTAAGGAGGAATTGAACAGGTCTGGAAAGGGCATCTCCCTGATTTCTGCCAGCTCCCTCAGTACCCTGGGTAGAATGCCATCCAGCTCTGGCGCCTTGATCTCCCCCAGTGTCAGCAAGCACTCCAGTATCCTACCTTCTTCAAATGGGCAGACCTTTGCCTGAAGTTGTCCTGCAATGTTACTAATGAAGACCCAAAACCAGAATGCACAGTGAGGTACTATGATGGTTACTATCCTCTTACTTCAGTGGATGGCATTTAACACCAACATCTGCATCCAGCCACTTCCCAGTGTGTAATCTAGTTTATCACCTTTGGCACATTCCTACAATATCAATGGCATCATATTCACACCCAAGTACAGAACCTCAACGGAACCATTGGTGAATAGTGGACTGCCCAACACTAACTGCACTCAAAGGTTGCATCATGGCACCCAGCACACCACCACCTTAGCAGTCACTCCCATTGGTGGCATTGTTCTGGACCACCAGCAGCACAGCCTTCCTCACACCTCCTCTGTTACT
Source organism: Neoceratodus forsteri (assembly GCA_016271365.2). Classification (NCBI taxonomy): domain Eukaryota; kingdom Metazoa; phylum Chordata; order Ceratodontiformes; family Ceratodontidae; genus Neoceratodus; species Neoceratodus forsteri. The sequence continues at coordinate 250,503,361 of CM057450.1, read as the reverse complement.
GCGCATCAAACTGATGCTGGGAGCAATACCAAAATCGGCCACATGTGTACATAATTTTCTCAGATAATATCCTACTACTGGAATTCCCTCCTTCCCATTTCACTAATCAGCTCTGCTCCCATTTGACTGAAGTAAGTTATCCATCTTTACACAAAAGCATAGATGTCCAGCTGAGATATCTGTAATTCCTATGTTGATCAAGATGTCAGCTATTGTGAAGAGGCAGAACATGTGCCATCCTCCAGTAAAGACTACTCAATCCTTACTCGTATGCATCAAGTTTCTGCACAACCCTTTGGTGGCTCAGATGTTATCCTGTGGCCTTAACATTCACCAATGAATTCAGAACCTTTTCCTCCCTCCCCTCCTTGAACTCATGACATGTGAGTACTGTCCTCTCCCACTTATAACCTAAACTGCCACCACCCACAGAGACATTAAATTGTGCTTTATATTGCTGTTCTGAATAGTGTGTTACATTTACCATTAATCAATTCAACATTTGCAAGCAAACCCTCAAGACATCAGCAATCCTTCAGTAGCATCTAAGATGTATGTATGCATAGTATTTATACCACAGTTGAAATGCTGATTAGTTATGTTCATGACAGACTGCTGCACAGTCATATACTATTATTTTTACATTGTCTGTTACCATTTAAAAGCTGTTTTATTACTGGATGGTAATCCAATGTTTCTTAATAAAGGCACTTATGTTAGAAAGTAATTTACTTTATTAATCCTTAAGTGACAGTAACTGCCAAGTTGAAAGTGACATGACACAAGAAGCTATTAGCAATCTTTCTGCATGGCATAACATATTTTAATACCACTGGTAAGACTCTGAGCAGAAAGAGTCAAACCCCAACAACATAAGTACTTGTACATTTTTATATGTGCGCACATTATGAAATTGCTGACAGGTGGTACATTTCCTGCTTATGATAGATAAAAACAATGACAAACATGGTAGTGACGTACCATGGCATTATGAATAACAGCATATGTATGTAAAACAAATAAAGAATACCAGATGGGTAACCATGCAGAAACAGTGTGTTCTGCCACAGAGGAGTCTGATTCCCTTTGACCTTGAGAGTGAAGCTCGAGAGGTCCTTGGGAATCAGACCACAAGGTGGCAGAACACACTGTTTCTGCATGGGGTTACCCATTCATTGTTTTTTTTATAGTGTCCCTCAGATTATTGTTACAACATTTTTTATCCTTTTTAAATTACTTTTATTCCTTCAGAAAGAAATTGTCTCCAAGTGCTAGAAAATGGATTAGTGTGGTTGCTAGGGACTGGGCATCCCTAAGTTAAGCAGCGCACAGTTCCATTGGTTGCCACTCTAGTGTGGAAGGGGTTTAGAAAACAAAAACATGGTGGCCAGACAACTCGCTTAGCAAGTCAAGAAACAGTCCAGAGGCCAAAATATGTAGGTAAATCATTTTTTACATATCATAAATGGTTTAGCCAGTATTTCCCCTTGATTACAATTAACTGCTCCTGTGTCTGAAAACCACAGTGGCAATTTTCACTGTGTTTTAAGCAACATTACCACCTGGCAGTTTTCTGTTGCTATTTTAAAAATATGGCCCAAGCTTCTCACTCCAAATGAATGGAATGCCGTTCTGCACATATGGTCAGTATAGCATTCCATTTATTCTTGTGTGTGTGGATGAACAGGGTTTGAGTATGGTGGAATTTTGAGTTAGTATAACATTCCACCATACACTATTTTGCGTTTCAGTCCAATAAATTATAATTACGATATCTTGATTAATGAACACATACCAACTACCTACACAAACCATGGGGTAAGATTAACCACTAAAAAACATGTACTGCTGTACACTGCTAACCATTTATTCAAATGACTAGATGTCACTATGTATAATGGATATGTGGGTGGTGCCTGTATGATAACTGAGGGAAACCAATGTATAATCACAATATGCCACATCAGGATGTGGGGTAATGCCAGTAGTTACCCACTACTGGTTTGGAGTACTCAGCCTGCCTGCAGCCTCGTGACCAAACCACACCAGGCATATGTAAATCCAGCATTACCCCACATCCTGTAATGGTATATTGCTTAAATAATTGCTACAGTCAGTACCAATTTATATTAATTTCCACAGCTGATTAGTCTGTTTGCATGTACAGTTACTAATTCATGAGCAATGTATGCAGTGTGCCACTGGAAGATGACTGGAACTATGAATTACAATGCGGCACACATTCCAGTCAAGCAATAATAGTGACAGTATTAAAGTGCAAGGTGATGATGGAAATAATTTTTAAAAATTGCCACTCCATCTGCGAGACAAACACTAACAACCTCCCAATGCCAGATTTGCAATAATAATGTGTTGGTGGACCAATGCCACATTTCAAAAAAACCTGGGAACATGCAGTACGGATTAATGAAGCACTGACCACGTGTACAAACGCCAGTGCTGTGGCAAGCTGGGACTGTTTACATTGCTGTGGTGACTCATCTTATTTATGTTGCCTACTGGCCCATAGCAAAGCTTGTCAATCGGTACACTGAAAATTGATTATTCTCACAGGAACAAGGAGGAATGCAGTACAATGCATATTAAAAGAGTAGTACAAAGCTATTGCATTGCAATGTGTACTGCTGAAGCACTGGATGTAAATATGGGTGCCATATAGGGAAAAAAAATCAGTACAGCTTGCTGCATTACATGCAAAACTATGTGCATCCTTGTTTTTGTTACATGCTTTTATTCCTCAGTCAATCGGGTATGAAGGTCATAGTAAAATGTAAAGAAAGCCACCATTCAGTATTTCAACCTGCCACTGCTGACTGTTGATACAATGGTGGCTACATGTGCACGTGAGGAGGTCATGATAGCAACAGTGCTCACGAGTGTTAATGCAGGTGATATATATTTGTACATTCTAAATTACATCTGACAATATAATTACAAAAAAAAACCTTCTTCACGAATTCATGAGATGTGCTAGTCTGTAAAGGTTGTCATGATTGCACAGTAAAGGATTGGATGCAGATTATTTGTTTGCTTTAAACCTGTCACAGGTCACAGCTTTACCTCTCCACTGGGCCGCATAGCCTTTTGACCTTTGATCACCATAATACCTGTGCTGCCTCCCCTAGGACTTTCACTGTCATGCTAATACATGCACCATGGGTGGTGGGGTGGGAGCACAAACATTACTGGAATGGCCGTGCCACAGAAGGAAGGGAGAAGAATGCAGGTATACAGTGACTCACATGGCAGATCTGCTAGAGGTGTGCTCTGGGGAACGGCTTGGTGGTGGTGAAAGCAGCCTTCTTCATGCAAGGCTGGGGTCATTTTTTGGTTTTATCACTGAGACCGTGTTGTGCAACCTGAAATCTAGTCTGTAGCTGACATACATTGTGCTATCTGTGCTGTGGAGCACTATGTAGTTCTGTGCTTCCAGCTGCCATCAGTGGCCAGCAAACATCACAGCTCTACCAACCCTTCCATCACTGAAAAAGATGAACTGTCGTTGGATGCTTGAGCTTTCTCCCAGAAGCCCGACCATAAGACTGTCATGTTAATTCCACAACATGGGTCGTTGGGGTCACAGGCGGTAATCAAACATTGATGTGGCTGTGACGGGGCAAAAGCAATTTTTTTCAATTATATTTTCTTACTCAGTTTCTGCGGTCCTCATATAGTCGGCATTAACACTCGGGAACGCTGTCGCTGACATGACATTATCACATACACACGTAGCCATCATGTTACAAAGCTACACAAGTTGCCAGAGAGTATGGGGTTCTTCATATTTTAACATGACCTTCCCACATTAGCGACTCAGGAATAAAAGCATTTGCAATAAAAAGGACCACCGCTTTTGGTAGGTAAGACAGTAACCAACACTACTGATGTTTTTGCAGCAAACATTTCATCACCATTGTTTATTGCACGGCTGTAGTGCTAAGCTTTCAACAGACAGTAAAATGTAATTAGGAAAGAATGGCTCAATTTGCATACCTTGTGGTAGTAACAAATTTAATCACAGTCAATTATAAAGTTTTTTTTTTGTCTGTAAGACTCAGTGAAATCATCACACACTAAAATAATGGCTGAACTTTCCCTTGGATAACTTAGCAGTGCCATCCAACAAATTATGGCTGTAGAGTAGTACAAAGTAAATGCATTGATACCAGTGGGCTGTTTTAGTTTATTTCAACAACAACAACAATGGCGAAAGTGTCCAATTATTTAAAATCTGTCACTGTGATTCTTGAACCGGAGGTGGATTGAAGCCGTTATACTCATCTGAAGAGAATGCTGCTCGTATTGAAGAAACAGCACAAGCTGGAAGCACTCAGCAATTCCAATGGCCTAAACGATGCCAAATCCAGCTCATATAAGTCCTGGAAAAAAAAGACAATTAGTGGTGTATTTATTCACAATACTTACATCAGACAATAACAACCTGTTAATGGGCACGAAGTTTACCCAATGACATAATGACGAAGTAGGGAAACTACACAAGCTGATCATCAAAAGCAAAAAATATGCCCATCGCACAAGGTGGTATCCTGAATTATAATTTGGATAACATACATGGAACAAAGAGTTGTGCTAAATTGGAACAAATCAAGTGAGAGGAAGGTGTCCAGCATTTACTGTACAGTTAATTAATGGCCCAGTCATGTGTACTGTCATCAATAGTGACATTGCAGTAAGAATGGAGGTAAAGGGCGCCATGTTAGCAAATGAATACCACATATGCAACCGGGTACGTACTACTGACGGTGTGAAGAAATTGATCGTCTGAGGTGTGGAACATAACGATGAATTGAAAGAAGTGCAGCATATTACTCCAAGGAATCATGAACCCTGTGTGGAGACATACGATGTGTATGTTGAGTTGGTGACAATCAACAAGTTCCAATGTGGATGGGCGCATGGGTATTTGTTATCACGTGATGGTGTCACCACAGAGTACTGAGACATCATGTTGTCAGTTGCATGTCATGATGTGATACATAAGCATAAGTTTAAGTAGAAGAAGGTGGTACAAGTTGATGAAATTGTACAAAGTAATACTGAGGCCTTGCATAAGCATGGTGTGTTCAGTGCTGTATACAGCATCTTCATAAGGAAATTGACAGGGCTGAGGTGTATCACAAAGCTATTGACACAGGCTATGGGATGTCAAAATGTGCTTGCTGTAGGACAAGATGTTTCAGTTGGACATAAGAGATATGATGTATTACAGAAAGTGCTTATACAGGCAATCTAAGGAGAAATTTGATGAAGATATTCATCGGCAAAATGGTGTCAGATACATTGAATACAGTACTATGGGAACTGGGCGGGGGGATTTAGAGGGTGGCAATCACAATATAAGGCTGTAAACATGCATGGGACAGGCACAAGGTACCCTAGAACTGCGAATGATGTGTGACAACAAACTGACAAGTTACAGTCACAATGACACAAAGAAATACAGTGATGTCAGGCATAGTTGGTGGTCCTGTAGGTGGTTTTCTCTCAACAACTGCCAAGAAACAGTCAAAGCCAGTCAGGAACACATCTGTATTTTTAATGGCTCACCAAAAAATTAACAAAACATATTTTAAAATCAGAATGAAAGTACACAGTTTCTTATTTTTTTTCCAGTCAATATGTGCTCCTTCACTGCCACCATAGGCCTCTTTCCGGCGGGTATCTCAATGTGGACATATCGCGCATGGCATGAGACCCTCTCTAGTCTGGCTGCCACTACCAGGAGTGACTACTTCCACTTTTACCAACCACACCACACCACCCTGACTCTGAGAACCCCCACATTGGGACGGCCATAACTCCTCTCATGCTCTATCTAGAATATAGAAGAGTGAACTTGGAGTGAAGGAGACACATGATGACCAGCTGGAGATGGGTCCAGCTGAGGATGTGGGTGGGGTTCCACTGAAAGCCCTATGCCTGTCCTGGTGACATGCTCCTTTTTCATTGTTTCCTGGAGGCATGAACATACAATGACTTCTGGCGTATGACAGATATAGTCATGTGACAGCTCACAGGATGTGCACTGCCTCAATCCCATCATCGAGACTCCCATTTGCCGCGCTGTTCCCAATCTTAACTGGGAGAAGCAAATGCAGCTGGAGTAGCAACCCATCCTGCCCCATGAGAGGACAGCTATCCTCCTAATGCTCAATCCTCTCCTGTACCTGATGACCACTGACAGCCGAGTCTGTTCCTGAACCCGGTTCGACAATGTCGCTGGAGGTGTTGTGTACACCACCTCATATCTCAGCAAAACCATGCTGTCAACATGGTTTATAAATGCTGTACCTTGAAAACAAATAAAAATTACAGTTATTAGACAGAAGTTGCCAAATAATGAACCATACTCATTCAATAGGATGTAGTCATCAAATGGCCCTTCTAGCTCCAGGTACTCATAGAATGACACTTTGATAATACAAGCATTCAGGCAATTGAGCTGAAAAGATTCACTTTCAGTGACACAGTTCATCTCTTCGTGTTCCATGACCTCATTCACAATCTCCATTTCAGTGCAGCATACTCACTCCAGATTAGTTGTCATAGGAGCACAATGCCCACAAGTGTGCATACGGGAGAAAAGCAGAACCATATAGATATAAATTAGGCATATATAATCATCGTACGCAAATTAACTTCATAATATCAAACCACTCCAAGTGTGCATATGAATGGACTACAGCATGCATAATATTGTATTCTACCTTAGGACAGCATGACTATGAAGGTGAATACCTACAATGCACATAACATTGCATCAAGATTGTCCAACTTACTCTGACTGCCTGTAGGAATACCACCACCCAGAGGTAACCGGGTCTGCAAACTCACCCGCAAACAATGACCAGAAGGAGGAGTACCAATGCCCGTAGTCTGGGTAACAAGCTTCCTGAACTAGTGGCCTTGATGGAAGAGGGGATGCCCCGATATCATGGCGGTCACAGAAACCTGGTACACAGAGAACCATGACTGGGATATCAACATAAACCAACTGAGCAAAAACTGCTCATTTGCTGTAGCACTGACCACACAAGCACATTGCTTTCTTGTTAAGAAATAAAAAAACTGCTTACCGTATCGCTGAGTTTCTCTCCTTTATTAAGTGAAAACGTACTAAAACCAGATGCTAAAAAGTGCAGTAATAATACAAGGTGGCAGATCACATACAAACAACAATCATAAAATCAAACAACTGACGGCACCTAAAACAGTGCACTGCAACCATACTATCAGCCAGCAGCCATGCAGAGCAGCGTGCACAAATGTGCTGCGTGCTACATGTGCAGATCAGCTGATGTTTCACCAACAGGCTTCTTCAGACCTGGCATGCAGAGAGCCATGACTGGGATGTCAACATGCCAAGATACACAATGTACAGGGGGGACAGGGAGAGTAAAAGAGGAGGAGGAATAACTCTCTACATAAGAGAAGGGATCAAAGCAATGGAACTAAAGGGTACACAGTGAGGAGAAGAGCCACTGCGGGCCATCTTAGAGACAGGAAATGGCACCACAATCTGCATGGGGGTTGCATACAGACCCTCATCTCAGGGGAAGAAAACGGACAAGGAAAGGATTGGAGTCAGCCTTGGAATGGCAGAAAAAGGGGAGATAACATTGATGGGGAACCTGAAAATGCCAGATGTTAACTGGAGCACATTTGCTGCAGCCACATCCAAGATCAGAGTCATTCTCGATGCCCTGCAGAGGGCATGACTCAGGCAGCTAGTCTTGGAACCCACTCGGGAGGGAGCAGTCTTAGACCTGGCACTCTCCAATGGTGACGGTGAGAGGATCTTGGATTTAGAAGTGGGTAGCCATCTGGGAACAAACAACCACCAGATAGTGTGATTCATGATAAACACAGCCATAAAGTCAAGCCATACATAAGTAATGGTACTGGACTTCAGAGGGTTGACTTTGGCAGAATGGAAGAGTGCCTAAGGAATGCACTAGCAAAAAGGCAGGAAGGAGGGGCGAAGGAACAATGGGGAAAAATTAAAACTGCCATAACAGAGGCAACAAGCCTTTGTGTAAAGCAAATCAAACAAAATGAAAAAAAAAACACTATGGTTCTCAAAAGAGGTTGGGAAGATTAGAGAGAAAAAGATAGCATTCAGAAAATATAAGGAATCACAGAAGGAGCAGGACAGAGAACTCTATAAGTTAAAGCAGAAGGAAGCAGGGAAGGCAGTCAGAATAGCAAAGGCCCAAACTAAGTAAAATATAGCCAACTCAGTTAAGAAGGGGGATAAAACCTTTTAAAGGTACATTATTGAGCAAAGAAAGACCAAGGGAGGGATAATGAGGCATAATAAAGGGGAGTAAAAAGGCAGATATACTGAATTAATATTTTTGTTCAATATTCACAAAAGAAGAGGAGGGGGACGTACCTAAACCAAACAGAAGAAGCACTCTGGATAGGGGGTCAATACCAGTCCTTTCACAGAAGAAAGGCTTGTGAAAGAATGCCTAAAACTGAACGTGGTCAAGGAAATGGGGCTTGACAGAATTCACCCCAGAATTCTAAAAGAACTAAGGGGAGAATTAGTGACACCACTGACTACTCTTTTTGACAAATCTTGGGAGGGTGGTGGATATGATTCCCCTTCACAAAAGTGGGAGCAAGGCAGAGGCAGGAAACTACAGATCTATAAGTTTGACCTCAGTGGTGGGGAAAATGATGGAATCACTTCTGAAAGAAAGAATTGTTGAATACCTAGAGGTCAGCAGGGCACAGGACCCAAGGCAGCATGGATTCACAGTGGGAAGGTCATATCAGACAACTCTAATATATTTCTTTGACTGGGTTACCAAAGTAGTAGACCAAGGAGGGGCTGTGGACATGGCCTACACAGTCCAACACAAAAGACTAATAAATAAGTTAGCCAGTCTTGGAGTGGGACCCAGGGTGGTAGCCTAGGTAAAGAACTGGCTGGACAAGAGGACTCAGAGGGTAATAGTAAATGGAGTCCACTCTGAAGAAAGTGGGGTTACTAGCAGGGTACTGCAGGGTTCAGTACTGGGGCTGGTCCTCTTTAATGTCTTTCTAAGTGACATTGCAGAAGGACTGGAAGGAAAAGTATGCCTCTTTACAAATGACACAAAGATCTGTAACAGGGTTGATACACAGGGGAGGGTGGAAAGGATAAGAAGCAACTTGGCAAGGTTGGAGGAATGGTCAAAAGTATGGCAGCTTAGATTAAATTCAAAGAAGTGCAAAGTAATGTACTTGGGAAACAAAAGCACAGGGGAAGAGTACACAATGGGGGGGAAGTACTAACAAAAACAAAAATGGAAAGGGACCTGGGGGTAGTCATCAGATGACTTAAAGGTAGGCAGGCAATGTGAGAGGGCAGTAAAGAGGGCTGGAGGGATACATAGGGAGAGGCATCACCAGTACAAAACAATAAGTTGTCTTCCCTCTGTACAGACAGTTGGTGAGACCCCATCTGGAGTACTGTGTGCAGTTCTGGAGACCCCATCTCTGCAAGGACATAGACAGGATGGAGGCAGTCCATAGGAGGGTAACTAAAATGGTGCAGGGTCTGCAACAAAAAGCATACAAACAGAGACAAAAGAAACTTAATATGTATACCCGCAAGGAAAGGAGGGAAGGGAGGACATGATAGAAACTTTCAAGCACCTAAAGGGAATCAACAAAATCCAAGAGGGTAGCATCTTTCAGAAAAAGAGATGTGCAAGAACAAGGGGGCACAGTTTGAAGAAAAAAGGGGGGATGGCTCAGGGGCAACGTGAGGAAGTATTTTTTTTCACAGAGAGGATAGTGGACGCATGGAATGGCTTTTCTGTAGAGGTCGTGGAGTCAAAAACAGTGGGGGAATTCAAGAATACATGGGACAGACATAAGGCAATTATAGTGGGGGGTAGGAGGAAGTAGACTGTTGGTTAACTAGGATCTACAGCTTATCCAATAGGTAGGGAAATGAGCAGACTGGGTGGGCCAAGCGGTTCTTATCTGCCATCAAAGTCTATGTTTCTGTGTAATGGGACCTCGGTAGGTTGGTGTACGATGCGGTATGATTGAGCAAAGCAGACACATTAAAAAAAATGATGTGTCTAGGTTTACAGTAAGTAATGTGGTATAATCAAGATGGCCCCATAAGGACACCAAAAAGTTACACCACTGAGGATTGGCACATACACAGTGAAGGTAAAAAAGCGGACAGGGAAATAGTTAGATTGCACATACAGGCTGAGTTGTGCAGAAGGTGAATTTAAACCAGTCATGGATTTCAACAAATAGGAATCTGCTTCAAAAAGAAGCTGATGCCTCCTAAATTCCCTACAGATGGGTAGGTGTCAGCCACAAGGTTATTGATAGCAGCAGTCATAAAGAACAGGCCAATGATGACAGAGTCATTCAAATCAGGGTGTAAGGTCACCTGTTGTACAGTAACCACCACACAGACTGGATTATCATGTAAACGGGCTGCACCACATCACACAAATGTGACAGTAGGTTTCAGGACTGCAGACTTTGTATAATGGGAGGATGTATAAGTCAGCCATGGATAAGGGGATGTAATGGGATTGGCTGAGGAGAAGCTGGCACATCTAAATCAACCAATGGTGCCACTTTTGTTGTCAAATGAGGTGCAATACAAAGTAAGGGAAATGAAGGTACCATTCAATGTACAGTATGCCATGAGATCAAAAGGGATACACACCGGAGTGAGACAATGCAGCAAAGAAAAACAAGTACAAAACTGAAACAAACCTCTTCATTTTGGTTAGAAGGGAAACTAAATGATGATGTGCAAGGTGAGTGGAACATTCTATGTTTGTGGTGGTGGTAGTATACATAACTTGTAGCTGGCATGGATGGAGCAGTTGTTGGGCATACTACAGTGACCATGCTGCTACAGAATCACCATGTTGTTGCATACATTAACTGTGGAAGATCATCTGAGTGTTACCTGACTATGGGACTGATAGAAGGGAAACTAAATGATGATGTGCAAGGTGGGTGATTCGGTTGGGGTGGAGGAGGTGGTGAAGGTTGTCTCGAGACTGAAGCCAACACATTGTGATCTGGACCCAGCTCCAACACAACGTTTGGTTTGATGTATGGACCTGATTGGACCTGTTGTTGCCGAGATTTTCTGGAGTTTCTTGAGAAGTGGGGTCTTCCCACTGGCCTTGAAAGAGGCCTTGGTTAGACCCCTACTAAAGAAACCCTCATTGGACCTGGACTGTCTCATCAACTACTCTAACCTCCCATTTTTAGGGAAGGTTACAGAAAAAGTAGTGGCAAGTCAGCTTGAGGAGCGACTCACCTCATCCTCCACCTATGAGAATTTCCAGTCTGGGTTTAGGGCTGGGCATAGTATGGAGACCACCCTGGTGAAGGTGCTTAATGATCTAATAGCGAGAGACAGGAGAGATTGTTCCATCTTGGTCCTCCATGATCTCTCAGTGGCATTTGACACTGTGGACCATGAGGTGCTGCTCGACCGACTGCGGTTCTGGTGTGGCCTGTCCAGTAAGGTCATCAAATGTTTCAAGTCATACCTGATAGGTAGAGTGCAGAGGGTGGTGATGGGGTTGGCCTAATCTATCCCAAAGCTTCTAACCTGTGGTGTTCAGCAGGGGTCGGTCTTGTCTCCCTTATTGTTCACAGTGTATATGTTGCCATTGGGAGACATTATCAGGTGTTATGGGCTGGGTTTTCATTGGTATGCAGATCATACCCAGCTATACTTGTCCTGTGTGACAAGTAACCAGATGGCGGTCTCTGTATTTAACAACTGCCTGTCTGAGATCTGGACTTGGACGTCCCATAACTGGTTGGGATTCAATCCAGACAAGATGGAGGTGCTGGTGGTGGATCCAGGTCATCGTGGGGGAGATGGGGGTCTATGGAAACCCCCTAGTCTTGTTCTGGGGTGGGTGCCACTGACCCCATCTGAACAGGTTAAGAATTTGGGTATGATCCTCAACAGCAGCCTGACATTTGATGCTCAGGTGTCGGCCATTGTTAATAGTGCATTCTGTCATCTGAGGAACATTGCCCAGATTCAAAACCTGTTACTTCCTGAGGAACTAGCCTCAGTAGTACATGCTTTTGTAAATGTCTAGACTGGATTACTGCAATTCCCTGTACCTAGGGCTACCTGGAGGTAACCTCCGCTGACTGCAGCTGGTGCAGAACATGGCAGCAAGATTATTGATGGGTGCTAGTAGGTATGATCATATTATACCTGTCCTCTGCAAACTGCACTGGATGCCGGTTAGGTGGAAGATTGCCTTCAGGGTCAGATTACTGACCTATAAAGCCCTACACGAAGGGGGACCTGTCTACCTGCAAGATCTCCTTGTGCTTCACTGTCCATCCCGGACTTTCCGTTCCACTGAGGGTTGTCTCCTTAGTGTTCCTAGTGTTAGGTTGCATCACTCTGTTGATAGAGCGTTTTTGGTGGCTGCACCTACCCTATGGAACTTATTACCTAAGAAGCTGCAGGTGGCACCCTCAGTAGATACCTTCAAAAAAGGACTAAAAATGTATTTATTTAGCCAGGATTTTAATTTGTAGATAGTATGAATCCAATTTTAATTTATTGGATAGATAGTTTTATATATATTATGTTGTATGGATATTGCTGCTTGTTTCAATTTTGTACTTTATGAATATTTTTAAACTGTTGCATTGTGTTTTAATTGTGAAGCACTCCGAGTCTCTGGAAAGGGGTGCTATAGAAGAAAAGTATCTATCTATCTATCTATCTATCTATCTATCTATATCTATCTATCTATCTGCTGCAGGATGTGTTTATCAGTGTGAGAAAGAACAGAAAGAAACTTTTATTACCCGAATCCACAATGGCTGTTCATGCAATACACAGGTCAATCACAAAATAGTGCCCCCCCACACACCCACAAATCACAGCTTCAAAAGGGATGCCTCAGGGGACTGATGGGAACATAGCCACCTATCATCCAGATTCATCACTGGTTCATGGTGTTTTACTGTGGTGAAAATAAAAACTGAAGGATTCAAATTACATTAGGTTCAAAGGGCATCTAAATGCGGATGTGCAAGGTAGGTGGAACAGTCAGCGGTTGTGGTGTTAGTATACATAAAAGGTAGTAGCTGCCATGGATGGAGCTGTTGCAGGGAAAATGATGGGGACAATTTTGCTGCTAAATTAACATGCAGAAGTAGGGATTTCCTGTTGCTGTTCCAGTAATGGGTTACATGACTATAGGACTGCTAAGATGCTGCAGGATGTTTAGCAGTTGTAGCAAGAACACTAAAGATACTTGCATTACACATCTCAACAATGGCTGTTCCTGCATGCCCACCACCACCAAATAGCAGCTTCCAAAGGGATACTGTGGGGGATCAGTGAAGACATAGCATGCTCCCATCCAGATTCATCACTGGTCCATGGCATTTTTGGGGAGGTTAAAAAATTGCATTGCTGCACCACAGCAGTTTACATGGCAAAATGGGTAAAACAAATTATATGATGCCATGTGGGTAATGATCATGGTAAAATTAGCCAGGAGAATCGTTTCACTTTGCACCAATTAATGCAAAATATAAACAAGTACATCACAAAAAAACCCTGCTATTCCTGAAAGGGGGGGGGCAGTGGTCAGGAGACAGCAGGACAATTTCGTCGGGAAGGCAGGGAATTACATAAATCATAACTACACAGATGAAACCTAACTGCAGCAGACAGTGGGTAAGGGGAGAAGAAGATTGCTTAACTTAGCAATCAATGAGCACATGACATTTCGGACCCAGTTGGCATTACTCAATAGCTGTCAGCCTCCCTGTGCATCTGTCCGGTATGGACAGCTAAAGACTGGTCAGTAACAGAGTTTCTTCAGCAGAAGACTCGCTCCCAGACTCATTAGCATTCTCAGCAACGTCATCCACATCGGGCTCATACATACATGTCTGAATGTTTACCCGATATTCAAAGTCCAAAGACTATTCAGCTTCTGCCTCTGCCATGATTATGCTTCTGCGGGTCGCAAACGCAGCTCATCTGTCACCTGTCACTCCGATGACAACACCCGATCACATGACAGCATGGGCTCCCTAAGAGACAGAATGATGAGCGAGCACGGTCCCAAACAGTGAAAAAGTAATTTTGCAAGGTAAAACTTTACTATTAATTAATTTTTAGTGACAGAATACTGTTATTGACACTCACACAGCACAGAGGACGGCTATGGTACATACATTCAAATGAACCCTGTTTACAGGTCCTTTAATGACAACATTTTACCTAAACCCAGGGCTACCACTAGTAAAGACAGAAGTTTTGGTGACAGAATAACTCAGTCATTTCAGAGCCACTACACAAGGAAGGGGTTTAACTGGCTTAGTGGGAAACTGAAAGGGTTTTTCAAATGTGGCATGTGTAACACCTGCAAACATGCATGTACTGGGAACAGATTCACAAAGAACAATCACAGTTTTGAAACTGCTGATTTTTGACCTGCACCACACCTTTTGTGGTGTATGTCTGCTGGTTCAGCTGCGGTCTCTACTACGTGAGGAGAACCACGAGAACTGCCAAGGTTCACATACAGAGCATGTCAGAGCCATTATTAATGGCAACATGCAAAATGCTTTAGGTGCCCATTTTGCTGTAGCCCATAACTCTAAACCAGACTGTATGAGCTTCATAGTATTAAAGCATATAGCCAGACATCCAAGGAGAGGGCACAGGCCCCGTAGTCTGTTACAGTAAGAAACCAAATGGATTTTTACACTTATGACTGCCTTTCCAGCAGGGTTCAGTGATGAAATTGATTTTACACTACATTTGTAATGTTATGGTTTGCTGAATGTAACCTGTATATGAATTTAATCCTAGCTTTTATTTATTTTCTCTTTTTCAGGTTGGAATTGATTACAGGGTCATTGAACCACTAAGGAGAAATACCCCTGAACCCCTATATATCTGAAAAACATCCAAGTGGAGATCCTTTTTGTGCATCCTATTTGGTGACATATTTTAGTCCAGTTCCTTATTGGACTGGGGAAGGGAACTTCTCAATTTGTGTGTTTTTTTCTGTCTGCCATTTCCACTTTCATTGTGGTCATTTATTCTTTTCTGTCCCCATCTCCATTCTTCATATTTATTTTTTATTATATTTTCATTCATAGCCTCTTTATTATAGGTATAAAGTCCCATTCCCCTTTCCTGTTTCCTTCTGAACAATTTTTTTTTGTTTGCCTTTCTTCTCAGGTCTAGTAAAACCAATCGAAACCTCCTCCCCCACTCCGTTTTCAATCAACATTTTTATACAAAAATGCATATTTCCTCTTAGTCAACAGTAGATTTTCTTTGAATATATAGTGCTTTATAGTCTTTGTTTTGCTGATTTCTTTCTTCTTTTTCTCCTTACTTTCTCTAGTTCTCCCTTCTTTACTGCAATCTAAAATGTTTTCCTTTTGACACTGGTTATTAATGAAATATGCACTTGCAATATGGGTGTGTGCCTGAGTTCCCCCCATGTATATATAGATATAAATCATTGCATCAGTCAGTGTTAAAGCAGCAAAAGTAGGGAAATGAGGTGTTAGGGGTTTCCAACACTAATACCCCCCACCCAAACCTACCACTCCACCCCACCCTCCACAGACCAACAGGCTTCAGAGTGTGATTTAAGGTCATCAACCCTAATGCTCACATCATTTCATGTGTAAGGAAGCTGGCATGGTACAGCATGAGAGAATGGGGTGAGCATTAGGGTCAATGACCTCAAGGTACACCCTGACACCTGTCAGTCTGTGGTGGGTGTGGGTGGGATGGTAGGGTTGGGTGGGACGGTGTTACAGTTGGAACCTCCAATGCATCATTTCCCTGCTTTTGTTGCTTTAATCCTAACTGATGCATTAAAGAAGTTTTTTTTTGCAATTAATTTCCTTACTTTTTGAGAAAGTGTAATGTTACCCTTATACGGTTGTGGGAGTGCAGGATCCTCCAGGCCCTGCGCTCCCATCTGTCTACAGTGTGTTGTGGATGCACAGGGCCCTCTGGACCCTATGATCCCCTGCATGCATATTGTAATTGTTTCTGATTTTCATGTGGGACCGTAGGGCCATGGAGGGCCCTGCGCGCCTATCTAACCATAAGTGTAGAGACATTATAATTAACCCTCATCTCCCTGGACTCCCATCGTTACATAATAGTATCCATATGTGTGAGTGTGCATGGCCTTCTGGGTCCTGCACTCCCAGCTATACATAAGTGTAAAGACATTGTAAGTAACCCTCATCTCCCTACGGGCCCTGCACTCCCATGACTGCATAATGGAGGATCCTGAGCTCCCATTACTGCATAATGGTATCCATATGTGGGGCCCTGCACTCCCATCTATCCATAGGTATAGAGACAGAGCACAGGGCTACAGACATTCCCAGTAGCCCTTGTACTACAAATGGCTCAATATTACAGTAACCATAGGCACATTGGGAAAAATTCCACCACAGCTATAATCAAAGCCTGGCAACCGGCATTGTTGCTTAGTATACCTAAAGTTGTACTGAGCTGCATTTAGTGAAAAATATGTATCTCAAAGCATTTTTGAGATATAGGCACCGAACCATACTGCAACCACCATTGTGATATTCTATGAGAAATTTCTAAACTTCGAATGTTATAATTATAGAAGCGATGTAAATTTATCACCAACCCAGCAAAGTGCACATCTGTGGGGCAAGCCCTTTGTACCCTGACAATTTCAGCTCAAAAGTGCTGTTTATTTGCAGTGAAGTAACAAAGAAACACCACACTTTAAATATCCTTTTTCATGAGATGTCAAAATCCCTTTTCATAATGCAAACAAGGATTTTGACACCTAGCGAAAAAATAATTAGTCTGGCAAAAAAGGAATAAGGGAAGGGCCATCTGTCCAAGAAGTCCTAATCCTTTTTCATATACCAAAAAAGGATTATGACACCTCACGAAAAAGGAATTCACTGATGAAAAAGGATTAGGACAGCTGACAAAAAAGGATACATTTTTTAAATCCTTTTTCATGAGCTGTCCTAATGCCTTTTAATCAGCTGATTCCTTTTTCGTGAGGTGTCACAATCTTTTTTCATCTACGAAAAGGATTAGACTTTCTCAGAGTTGATGGCCTGCTGTAGCCATCTCTTTTTCTGATAGAGTCAAAATCCATTTTCACGATGCGAAAAAGGATTTGACACCTTTCAAGAAAGGAATTTGATGAAAAAGGATTACCGGCAGGGCCATCTGGTCTGAGAAGTCCTAATCCTTTTTGGCATGACAAAAAATGATTTTGATACCTCACGAAAAAAAAAATCAGTTGATGAAAAAAGGATTAGGACAGCTTACAAAAAAGAATGGGAGTTGTCAGATCAGGTGGCCCTGCCAATTATCTTTTTTTGCCAGATGAGTTTCCTTTCTTGCAAGGCGACAAAATATTTTTTTGCATTGTGAAAAGGAACAGAAGCAAGCCACGTAAAAGGATTTTAAAGATAAAAAATAAGCATTCTGAGGCCACATAAAAGCAAGGAAAAAACACAAAACAGTAAAGGACATCCACATGAACAAAATGCATACTTGGATCTCTCCAGAAGACATCCGTGGGCAACTTTATAATGTCTTGATTTGGAATAAAAAAAAACAGGATGATGGCTCATGAGAAAAGATTTTTCCTGATGAAAAGGGATTCTAAGGATTCCTTTTTGTGAGCTGTGAAAATCTTTTTTTGTCAGACCAAAATCCTTTTTTGTACCATGAAGCTATCCAAAATACTGAACTGAGCATACTCGGAACCTGAAATTTCTAAATTTAATAACTTTGGAACAGATTAACATTTTTTCACCAAACCAATGCTGGCTTGTTCTTTGGAGCAAGCTCGTTCTATTCTGAAAGGTTCAAACCACAATTCCAAACAGTGTGGCCACAGCCTGATGAGGACAAAAACAGCACAAATAAGTGAATATCAGCATTTTGTAACTATGCATAGCATGAAATCTGCAAATCCAATCAAAATGAAACTTGGTAAGTCAAGAAATCTACCCCATGGGACAGCACATACCAAACATTGCATAAATCCAATGAACTGTTGCAAAATTATTAACATGCAACATTTGAGGTTTAACATTAAACTGCCTACTCCAGCCTAACTATAGTGGTGCAATCATGCTAATATATTAGGATTGAGCCCCTACCCCCCCACACCCTACCACCCACCCCTCATCCTCTACACACCAACAGGTATTGATGTGTACCATGGGGTCATTAGGCCCAACTCTCACCCCATTATATGTGTAAACAGGCTGACATGATACAGTATAGAATGGGGTTAGAGATATGCCTATTGACCTCATGGCACACCCTGATGCCTGTTGTTATGTGGAGGATGAGGGGTGGGGTTGTAGGGTGTGGGGGATAGAGGCTCAAACATAATGCCTCATTTCCATACTTTTGTCTCTTTAACCCTAGCTGATGCTTTAAAAAAGTTGTTTTTTTTATTTATTTCCTTACTTTTTGAGATAGTATAATAATAACTTTATTTTACTGTGGAAGCACAGGGTCATTTGGACCCTGTGCTCCTATCCCTCCATAGACGTACATACTGTATGTATGAAGTTGTGGAAACACAGGGATCTCTGGCCCCTGTGCTTCCACGAGTTAAGTTATGAGCAGGCATAGCAAAATTGCAACAAATAGTCATAACTGTGCAATCTTAAATCATTTTCACCCCAAATGTTCACCATAACCATCTTATCACCTCACCACATGCACCCAGTATAGAAAACTTTCAAATCCCTGTTGAAATGTTATTCTGTGCAATTGTAACACTGTTGTGTGCCACAGGTGTGGAAAAATATTATTGGTAGGATTTAAAAATTTACAGCTGTACTATTCAGGAGGTGGTGTAAAAAATGGTAATGTTGAAAATCAGGAGTGAAAACATGAAAAAATGGTGAAGTTACGAGCATGCGTAGAAACTTCACAATGCACATTCGTAATGTGGTCATTTTTTGGATTTTCTTCACCAAATTTACACCATGGACTTTTTGGGACCTGCCCTCATGAACAGCGGCAATGTGATTTTGTTAATCCATCCTGAAAGTTGATTTTGCATGGCGACCATGTCATTCTGTGTCACAGGTGTGAAAACAAGTTTCAGGCAGGATGTGAGAAATGACAGCTATACTGATCATAAGGAGGTGTTAAAAAATGGCAATGTTGAAAATCTGGAGTAAAAATATTAAAATTTGGTGAAGTTATGAGCGTACGTAGAAACTGTGCAATGTACGCTCATGACAGTCATTTTTTGTAATTTTTGCACCAAATTTGCAACATGGGCTTTTTGGGGCCCCATCTCATGATCAGTTGCACTGTCATTTCATTAATCAGTCCCAAAAGGTGATTCCACACAGCGACCACAAAATCACCTTTCGGGACTGAGTAAAAAAGTGAAAGTGACAGGATTCACAGGGTGGGGTCCAAGAACCCTGTGTTGAAAATTTGGGGTCAAAATTCCTTAAAATGGCTGAGATATCAACCTAAGTTGAAACTGCCATTTACTGCTCATTATACTGTATGGCGTCTACCTTTGCTTCTTCAGTTTGCAGTTCGACTTTGAAGAGTTCAGACGTGTCCCAGTCCAGAGAAGATCGCTGCTCCTGATCTCTGGAGGTAAGTATGGGTAAGGTGGGGGTGCAGGGAGGTGGGTGCTCAGTGGGAGGGCAGGGATGGGGAGGGGGACTTAGGAGATGATGAGGGACCATTTTCTTTTGCAGGTTAAAAAAAAACAAAATTAAAGACATCGGAGAACAGTTTTCTTTATTCACGGGTATTTTAAAAGTATTATATATTTGGGTACACTGGGGTGGCTCCCAGTGTGCTATTTTAATGTGTGTGTGTGTGTGTGTGGGGGGCATCATCCGACACCGGGAGTGTGCATCCCGGTGTCGGATCATTAGCATTTTTAAAATATATATATATTTGGCACACTGGGATGAGATCCCATTGTGCCATATTAGTTTGGGGGGTGAGAGATACATGCCAACATGGAGATTGGGCCCCCCAATGTCAGCATTTAAAGAATAAATACTCTAGTCCTTTTTGATAGGGGAAATTCACCATTGTGGATCCCCATTCATCACTGAGTCCCCATTCGTGAGGTGAGGTGAGCTGAGGACCAGATGACTCTATTTGACCATCTGGTCTTCATCTCATGACCAGATGTCCATATCTGACCATCTGGTCTTCATCTCATGAACGGGGATTTTGACACCTCCTGAATGGGGATTTTGTTTGGATAATCCCCGTTCATAAAGTGTCAAAATCCCCTTTCATCAGCCCAATCCCCATCCGTGAGGTGTCAGAATCCCTGTTCATGAGCCAATCCCCATTCGTGAGATAGAGCCATCTGGTTCTTATTTCATGAACAGGGATTCTGACAGCTCACGAATGAGGATCAGCTGACAAACAGGGATTTTGACACTTCACGAATGGAGATTGGAAGTGAGTGATGAATGGGGATTTCCTGTAGCAAACAATGGCCTTTTTTAATGCACTGATGGAAACCAAACACATGGGTTTGTAGAGGGTGTCACCCTGAACAAAACCCATGCATTAGTTTCCACAGAACACATCTGTGGGGCAAGTACCAACATTTTGTTTGTGGCAAAAAGTGAAAACAAGATTGCGGCGCATGAACTGGGATTTTTTTCTCTCGAACAGGGATTTAATGAATCTTCATTTGTGAGCTGTGATCCTTGTTCGCAGCTGTGCCTCTATCCAAAAGACTGAACTGAGCATGCTCAGAATCAACATTTTCAAAATTGAATAACTTTAAATCAGATTAATATTTTTTCACCAAACCAATGCTAGCTTATTGCTTGGGACAAGCTCTTTCTACCCTGCAAATTTCAGGCCAAAACCCAAATGATGTTCGTGCGACACAGTCAGGAAAAATCTGGAAAAATGGGTGAAAAATGCAAAAAGCACACTTGTTGCACTATATGCTGTGCAAAATTTGCACATCTGATCTAAACAAACCTTGGCAAGGCAGGATATCTAGCCACAGGACAGCACATTCAAAGTTCCGTGCAAATCCACTGAATGGGTGCAAAGTATGAAGATGCAAAACATATGTGTATATATGTGTGTGTGTATATATATATATATATATATATATATATATATATATATATTAAGGGACACAGTTGCTCCCTATATTTAGGGTTGGGTAGGCACTTTAATGTTAAACCTCCAATTTTGTGCATTAATAACTTTGCAACCGTTGAACAGATTTGCACAAAAGTTGGTATGTGAAGTCTGGTATGGTAGCTCTCTTGATTTACCAAGTTGTGTTTTGGTCGGATATATGCTTTTTGCACAGTGAAGTGACAAAAAATGCACTTTTCACCAGTTTTGCCCATTTCTTGTCCATGGAGCTGCATGGCTGTTGTGTGGTCTACTGGTCCAAAACTTGGGACATAGTAAGCACTTGAGTCAAGGAACATGCCACTGTTTGGTGAAAAAATATTTATACATTCAAAAGTTATTAAAGTTTGAAGTTCCCATTATAACCCTATGGGAACATTTATACATACAATTTGCAAAAGAAGAATGGGGTTTTGGCCATCTGGTCTTCCCTCGTGGTCAAAGAATTTGCAAGATCACAGCCAAAAAAGCTGCAGCCACCAGAAATTTATTGGTGGCGATGGCTGCCATTTTGTTTTCAGTTTGCAGTCAGAAAAAAACTCATATTTCAGCCCACGGGTGACTTCTGAGGTAAATGAGGTATGAGTTCAGGTCAGGGGGCCCACCTCTATCAAGGCATGCCTTTGATTTCCTTTTGTTTTGTCAAAAAATAGAGTTTTAAAGTTTTAAAATCTTTGTTTGTGGCTCGCTAATGATTTTCATTCTCGAGCCTGCAAAATCTTCGGCCACAAGATCTTTTTCAACCGCAAGCTTCCTTTGCCACTGTACAACCAGTTAGCTGGATTTGTTGGACCAGATGGCCCAGTAGAAGACCAGAGGGCCAGAATTTGGAAGACCAGATGTCCACTCGAGGCCGAAGATTCATCTTAGGTTGCGGTCGTGGCCAATTATTTTGCAGTCTTGCAGCCGATAAATTTTTTTAAGTTGCAAAAACTTTAACAGTGCATATCTCATTAACAGTTTGGTCTTTTTGCTTGAAATTTTCAGGGTTTTGAGGGGATGTCCTACGGATGTGAATTATGCTGTTTAGGTGTTGGAAAACTAATTGGTTGCAGAGATATTCCATGGAAAATGTGGCATTTTCCCCTTAGGATTACATTGTGTTGGTTTGATCTTTTCAAGTGAAAGGCTCAGGGTTTTGTGGGAATGTCCTACAGATGTCAATTATGCTGTTTAGCTGTTGGGGAATTAATTGGTTACAGAGCTATTGCATGACAAAGTTTACAGTTTCTTCATAGGATTACATTGCCGTCTTTGTCATGTGTTCTGGCACCGTTACCTCAGAAACAAAGTGAGACACATGCTTTTCGCTGCTGGTGTAAAGGTGATGTATGCCACTGCAACAAGATTATAAACCGCACAGTAAGCCTGCAGTAGAATTTTTCCTGTAGGTTGAATGGTTCATGAGATACTGTTACTTTCTTGTTTTTTTTTCCCATATTCATTCTACTTTTCCCGACGCTCTGCCATCAACCCCCATTCCAGTCACCTTACCTCATTCTCCTATGGCCACCATGCGCCATCCACCGATACTCCTCGGCTTACCCCACAGGTGGGGCCACAACCCCATGACCTGCCCATCAATGATGGGAGAAGGTGTCAGCATCACCAACATTGCCTCCCTTGCTTGCCCCCCAGGGCAGGCTTCAGGGCCTGTAGTGGTGCCCTGGACTATAATTCAGTTGATGGAGTGGTAGAGCAGTGGAGAGCCACAGAGGCAGGCGACAGGGAGGTGTCACCCTGAGCTGCTGGTGCTTTTCTCCCTTTGAGAGGGTGGGGGCATACAATTATGTCTAGTGTCCACCTCACCCCCAGAATGGCCAGATGACCTGGTTGCTGCAGTACTCCTGGCCTCCGGCAGGGGTCCACTGAGCACTGGTCATGCTCCTATCCCTCCCCCTAGAGAAGAAAAGCAGTCTACAGGATGCTCCATCCTTCTCCCCGCCTGGCCCTCCGACAGCTCAGGTCCCTTTCCAAACCCACTTCACCAGTGTCGCAAGTGGAAATCCAACCACTGCACTGATGGGCCAGCATACTGTTACTTTTGTGTTGCAAGGGTTCCTTGCTATATAGGGATGTTGTATAGCTATGCATATGGGCAACTTTAGGCCCTGCACTCCCACCAATACATGTTGTGTAGCTATGCATATGAGCAACTTAGGGCCCTGTGCTCCCACCAATACATGTTTTTTTGGTAGTTATAATGCGCTTTCTCAAATAGTAAGGAAATTCTTTGCAAAAAACTATATTTAATGTATCATTTAGGGTTAAAGCAGGAAAAGTCAGGAAATGAGAACATTAGGGTTGACCCCTACCCCCCCACACACAACCCAACCCCCATCCTCCACAAACTGACAGACACCGGGGTGTGTCATTGGGGTTGTGAGGCATAAATCTCACCCCATTCTCTTCTCCTTTTTTGGGATGTCAACCTGCTTACACATGGAATGGGGTGAGATTTGGGCCTCACAACTAATGTTTCTACCAAGCCTATATCAGACTGTGGAGAATGCGAGAGGTTGGTCAACCTAGTCTTCTCATTTCCTAACTTTTTCTGCTTTAACCCAAATGATGCATATATATACACATATATATATATATATATATATATATATATATATCTTATAGTGGCACTATAGTTAGGGTTGAGTAAGCACTTTAATGTTAAACCTCAAATTTTGCACCTTAATAACTTTGTCACCATACAACAGATTTACCTGACAATTTGCATGTGCAGTCTGGTACCATAGATCTCTGGATTTGGCAAGCTACATTTTGGTTGGATGTACGGTTGTGGAACTGCAGAACACCAAAAAACACAAAAAAATGACTTTTTGCATGTTTATTTACTCACACCCACAGCCCGCACGATTTGTCCATTTGGTCTGAAATCTTCAGGGAAGATGCAGTCTGGGTCACTGATGTGCCTTTTGAAGATCTGGTGAAAAAATATTAAACTGTTCAAAAGTTATTTAAAAAAAAATTGCCATTATAGTCAATGGGAAAAAAAATATGTGTCTCACGAAAGCTGCCGCCAGTACATTTTTCTTTCACAAATGGCCCTTTTACTTTCATGCTGCAGCCATCTTGTTTTCAGTTAGTGAGAAAGAAAAATGCCTTGTGTTTAAATCTGGGACCCCTAGGTAAACACTGACTGTTGGGTTTACCTAGTCTGGTCCTGAGGATACCAGCCCTATCATTTTTTGGGGGTAAAACCCTCAAGAAATTCTGTTTTTAAAATTGGCACCCCGGTACTTTCTCAAATTGCAGAAGAAACGGTTGTGACACTTTCACAAACATGAAAGTATCATGCTGTTTTCTATTAAATGTTCGCAATTCGGGAAGGAACTTTTCCCAAAACCTTCACATCTTTGCCATCCCCCTGCAACAAAATGGTTGGGGCTTTTGGGCTGAAATTTGCAGGGTGGCAAGCCCTGGTCCCACAGATGTGACTTTTAGTGATTTGGTGCCAAAACATTCAATGGGCCCAAAGTTACAGCATTCCAAATTTGAGAAATTTCCCATAGGATAACGCTGCAGCATCCATGACGCCTTTCAGCATCCGTATCTCAAAAACAAAGAGAGATATGGAATTTTCGCTAGCCACAGCTGAGATCACCTGAAGAATCAAGTTTGGAAATCATAGATTACATCAGCAGTGGACTTTTTTCCCTACTTGCTACGGTTACAGAGATACTGGCAAATTAGTGTCACGAGGGTTCCGAGGGTGCCTTTTCAGTGCTGTTCGGTGCCCATATTTTGTAAACGATGCAAGATACAGATTTGGAAAATGTGGTGTTAGGGTGAGCATTAGGCCAACGATCCAACACACACCCCAATGACTCTTGGTGTGTGGAGGGTGGGGTGGGGTGCAAAATTGCATTTTGGGCAGGATGTGAAAAATGACAGCTGTACTGTTCACGAGGTAGTGTGAAAAAAATGGCTATGCTGAAAATAATTGAAATCATTTTGCACAGGCCTCAGAGCCTCCTCAGACTGTGTCACAGCATTAAAAATGACAGCATCATCTGCGTATAGGGTCATCTCAGATTCTTTACAAGCAAGGGTGGCAGAATTCATAAATAATGAAAAAAAGAGGTGACAAACTTGAGCCCTGTGGCACACAACATTTAATCTGCAGAGAATCTGAGATGCTTTCTAAGACGTTCTCAATGAATACTTTGCATCGGTTTTCACTAGGGAGGAGGAGGGGGACCCACAGGCAAAGAGGGCACAGGGGGTGGATGAGGCAGTGCCCTTACTAGTTAGAGTACCCCTTGTTAAAGTTAAGACAGAGGGCACTGATTCATATGGGAGGGGGAGCACAGGATCGGCTGAGGGAGGGTGGAAGCACGGATAGAGAAATTCCTGTTGGTAGGGTGCGGGAAGCCCACCAGTCCCTAAAAAAAGATAAGTCCCCAGGTCCTGATGGAATCCATCTGAGGGTGCTGTGGGAATTGGCTGATGGCCTGGCCAAACCCCTGGCAGCCTCTTTAATGCTTCCCTACAGACAGGGAGGATGCCGAAGGATTGGACGGAGGCACATATTGTGCCCATCCATAAAGGGGGATCAAGGTAAGAGCTGGGGAACTAAAGGCCAGTCAGCCTGACATCAGTGGAGGGCAAACTGATGGAGTTCATACTAAAAGAGAGGCTGGGGGTGTTCTTGGAGGGACAGGGATTCCTGGATTATCACCAGCATGGCTTTGTTCCAGGCAGATCATGTCAAACTAACCTTGTGGAGTTCTACAAATGGGTGACGGCAGCACTTGACCGGGGTAGGCTGGCTGATGTCATCTTTCTAGACTTCAGCAAGGCGTTTGACTCAGTTCCCCACACTGGTCTTCTGGATAAGCTGGGAAAAATGGGGGTGGGAGTATGGATGGTCAGGTGGATTGGAAGCTGGCTATCTGATCATACCCAGTGTGTGGTGGTAGGAGGGGTAGTCTTGTCCCCCAGGGAGGTCATCAGTGGGGTCCCACAGGGATCAGTTCTGGGACTGCTCCTGTTTAATGCCTACATCTTTGACGTCAGGGAAAGTGTGAGGAGTGAATTGAGTCTCTTTGCAGATGACACCAAGCTGGGGGCAGTGGTGGATGGGGAGGAAAGAAGCGTTGCCCTGCAGAGGGATCTGGATGTTCTTGGGGGATGGTCATGTACCTGGAAGCTAAGGTTCAACACCACAAAATGCAAGGTGCTTCACCTGGGACAAGGAAACCTGGGTCAGGTGTACACCCTAGGAGGGGACACACTGCAGGAAACAAGAGGGGAGAAGGACTTGGTGGTGCAGGTGGATGCCAAAATGAATAACTCAGAACAGTGTAGGAGGGCTGCAGCCAGGGTAAATAGCAAATAGAATGCTGGGCTGTATCACAAGGGGGATCATCTGAAGAAGTGGTGAGGTGATTATTTATTTATTATTATTTATTTAGCTTTTGTTGACCGGGTAAGTGCACTAGACAAATCCTGCCTATTTTCAGGCACGACCCAGGGAAGGGGATACAGATGAATGCCAACTGACCTTAAACCAGATTAAGCTGTTGGTGGTATTTTTAGTAAATGAGGGAAATTTGGCCAGGACACTGGGGGAAATTCCCCTACTCTTTTCGATAAGTGCCATGGGATCTTTAACATCCACCTGAACTACCACCAATCCAGGCAGATGGGACCTCGGTTTAATGTCTCATCCGAAAGATGGGATTATGCCACTGTACAATTACCTTGTCAGACCGCACCTTGAGTACTGTGTGCAATTTTGGTGCCCACACCTCAGAAAGGATATTCAACTCCTTGAGAGAGTTCAAAGGAGGGCAACCAGGACGATCTGGTGTCTGGGGGATAGGACTTATGAAGCGAGACTGGAGTAGCTTGACCTGTTCTCACTGGAGGAGAGACAGGGGGGATATGATCAAGGTTTTCAAGTACCTGAAAGGGGTTAACAAGCTATGCCTATATAGGGTCTTTCAGAGAAAGGTGGGTGGGGCCACTAGGGGGCATGGCTGGAAGCTGGAGGGAAGGAGACTTAGGGGGATAGGAGGAGGCAATACTTCACTGAAAGGGTTGTGAAACCATGGAATGCATTGCCTGGGGAACTGATGGAGGTGTCTATGGTGGAAGGGTTCAAAAGAGGCTGGGCCAGGTACAGGAGGGGGATGAAGAGAAGGACAGCCTGTGTTGGGGAGCAGAAACATCACTAGGGGAAGGGGGATAGGGAGGGAAATCAGGATGAAGGTTGCGGTGCCCATTAAGGTACTGGCTTTCAAGCAGACTCGATAGACCATGTGGCCTACTCTGCTGGCATTTTAGTATGTTAGTATTTTTGTTCTGTGTGTTCTGTTACCCAAATAGTTATCAAACCACTCAATAACATTATTCGAAAAATGTAATTCCAAAAGAGAGTCTAACAATAGGCCATGATCGACAAGGTCAAAGACCTTGGTGAGGTCCACAAATACTGTTGCAGCAGAGTGCCCCTTATTGAGGGCACTCTGCACGCAGCTTGTGAACCTCATCAAGGCTGTCTACATGTTGTGCTTTAATCTAAACCATGCTGTGAACTTGTCATTAAATCACATTTTTCTAAATAGTCAATTATTTGATCGAAAATAATCCTCTCCAAAATTTTTGATAAAGGAGCCAGTAAAGAAATCGGACAGTAGTTGGAAACATATTCTCTATTTTCAGATCTAAATATGGGCTTTATAGTTGCAAGTTTCCAATCTTTGTGGAAAAAACCCATTGATTTTCAAAGAGTAATTAAATAAATATGCTAAAGGGGAAGGATATTCTCCTGTCAGATAATGCTGATTTGCATGGCAATTCTTCTGAATCAGAAAAGTTCAAGGATGTAGTACAAGGAGACACCTCAGTAAAAAATGAATTAGACTGTGTCAAATGAGAAATATACTCTCTCCTTCTGCATAAGACAGAACTAGCCCTGACCTAATTTCATCAAAAAAATTATGAAGTGTGCCCCAGAGCCACTAGGCTCCTTGCACACCACCTGAGAAAACAGACAGTCAGGGCAACTGTTGCCAGTCTCCAACACCTGCATATGGGCCTGGTCCTCAAAGGAACTCTTCAAGTAGCTCAGGCCTTTCACACTTATTACTCAGCCTTCTATTCCCCAGAGGGACCATATGGCAATTTCTAGTGCCATTACATCTCCCCAGGCTGTCCTGGAAGCAGACAGAGAAGCTCACACCCACCATACAGCTATCTGAACTGGAGGAGTTGGTCTGGAGAACAGAAACACAGAAGGTCCATGGGTTGGATGGCTATATTGGCAAACTTTATAAATGTTAGTTGGAATACCTACTTCCCCCTCTGCTGGATGTCTCTAATGAAGTTCTCACTGGTGATCCAGATACCACCCACGTGGTGGCATGCCACAGTTTCTGCCATCCCTAAAACTGGAAGGAAACCCTGTAGATTGTACATCCTATAGACTAATGTCTGCTCTGAATATAATGCAGATTATAAGTTCTTCATGGCCCTCTTACCCTAAAAGCTGGATCCCCTATTACCCTCTCTCATACACTGTGACCAAACTGGTTGTGTACATGCCAGACAAACAGGTAACAAACATCAGGCATACCCTACATCTTTTACACCATATCCACCACGTCAAGCACCCTTCTCTAGTGCTCAGCTTAGATGCAGAAAAAGCATTTGATAGGGTATTGTGGCCTGTTTTTTTACAGTGATGGTGAGGAAGGAACTGCTGCCATTTTTTGTTTCACCCTTGCAAGGGATATATACTTCTCCTAGGTCTTTATTAAAGTGAATAGTCACACTTCTACATCCTTTGCAGTGGGATGGGGGTACCCATCATGGCTGCCCCAAGTCACCTGTCTTGTATGTATTCTATATAGAGAGCCTGGGCTCAGGCAATACAGGAGAGTGACATATTTCAGGGTATCCAAGTAGGAGACAAGGAACATCTGGTTGCATTATACGATAACTATGTTTTACTCTAGGTCACCAATTCATGGACTATGCCACCTTAACCTTTCTGAAGTTTAGATCAGCTTAGCTGCATCTCCTACAAATTGAACATGACCAAAACAGAAGCACTGCCAATGCACTATGCTTCAACTGATACCATGATGCAGACTTACCCTTTTCATTAGGACCTTTATTTTCTTCATGAAAGTTTTTATCCTCCTTAGGCAGAACAGTCAGCTTCTCAGCCCTTTCCCCATGTACTTGTGGCTGTCTCTTACCTTCTCTCATTTAGGGAGTCCTATCTTCCACTTATTCCCCACCCCCACCCCCACTGCAGCGGGGCCAAGAGGAGGGCCATCCCCCCCCCCCCAGATCACACATCCAGATCCATCCCAGACTGGATCAGCAGAGTGGGACACAGTGAAAAAGATAGGGATTCTCAAAGCTCCTTCTCCATTTTTCCTCTTGTTTCCTCCTTGGTCCACAGACCTGCAATGAGCATAATGTGTGTGATCCGCATCTGTGGAGACACCCCTAGTGCTCTGTATATGGGATATATTTACCATTATGTGCCACGCTTATGCCGCTACCCAGATACCTCCAGGTGGCAATCAACAGTAAGACACAGCAACTTCCTCTCCTTGAGGGAGGAGAGCAGTCCCACAGACACTCAATCATCCCTCACCCAGGCAGCCCCTGAGTGGCTCACATCCATATCGAAACCCGGGTCATTGATGTGGCATGAGGTGAGGTTCTCCATTCCTCAGCCCTCCACATTACTGGGTTGGCTGTTGGGACCTTTCTGACATAAAATTTGTAGGAATACAGCTCCCGTGTAACCTGGATGATCTCAATGAGATCAACTATAGGCTCCATAAGTAGTCAAATGATGGCAGATCTGTAGCAGTGGCACACATTGCCGCTGATACAGATGATCCAGAGAGCAGAAACCCAGAAGGCTCATGAGTCTTTATCAGTGCCATTACAGAAGACCTAGAAGGAAGAATTTGCCTGTTCACTGATGACACAAAGCTCTGCAACTGGATGGACATGCTGGAAGGTGAGGATGGAATGAGGAGAGATCTGCAGAAGCTTGAGGACTGGTCAAAGGAGTGGCAGTTGAGATTTAACACAAGGAAATGCAAGATAATGCACATGGGGTACAAAAACCCAGGAACAGTATATCAGCTGTGGTGGGGAGGGAAGATATAGAGTGCCTCAAGCAGGAAAGGGACCTAAGGGTTATCATCTCTGATGACCTCAAGGTAGGGAGTCAGTGCAAGAAAATGAC
Organism: Neoceratodus forsteri; assembly: GCA_016271365.2. NCBI lineage: Eukaryota > Metazoa > Chordata > Ceratodontiformes > Ceratodontidae > Neoceratodus > Neoceratodus forsteri. Next base: position 250,472,876 of record CM057450.1, on the reverse strand, counting down.
AGGAAAAGCAAATAGGATGATGTGATACATACGCAGGGGTATCACTAGCAGGAAAAGGGAGGGCATAATTCCACTATACAGGACATTGGTAAGGCCACACCTTGAGTACAGTATCCAGTTCTGGAGACCTTACCTATGTAAAGACATAGACGGGGCGAGGCAGTTCAGAGGAGGGCAACCAAGATGGTGCAAGGATTACATCATAAAACCTATGAGGACAGATTGAAAGACTTAAATATGTACTCCCTGGAAGAGAGAATGGAGAGGGGGGATATAACTTTGACATATAAGTACCTCATGGGGAGGAACGATTTGCAAGAAAACATAATTTTTTTATATACTTGCCCAGGTTCTTGGTCCCTTTGGGGGGGAAGGGGACTTCCTACCCTCTCTGACTCCTCCGCCAGATCCTGACGTATCAGGATCCCCCATCATAGTGCTCGATGCTCTGGGGTATGTGTATTTTTGCCCCTATTTTATCCCTTCCCATGAGGGTGCCGATGCAAAGGACTTGATGTCCAGACTTATAGCATGCAGATGCATGCCATAGTCAAGTGCCCAGCAGTGCACTTCCCTCCCTGACTCCAAAGAGCCGTGTGCCCTACTGCACGTGCTTCCACTGGCAGTAGTGCTGTGGGCTCATTCACTGCCTGGTAACCCACCCTACCCTGGAGGAGGAGAGCATCCATTGGGATACTCAATCCTCCTCCCCCCAGCCAACCCCTGACAACCCAGGCTCGTTCCCAAACCCAAGTCACCAGCATAGTGTGAGGTGTGGTATCCAGCACCTCAACCCACAGTGCCACATGACTGGCTTGGAAAATATAATTTTTCATAGAAAAAGATGCTTCGGAACTAGGGGACATGGGATGAAACTGGAGGGAGGGAGGTTCAGTGAGAACGTGAGGAAGTACTTCTTCACAGAGAGGGTAGTGGACAAATGGAACACCCTGCTGGAAAAGGTGGAGGAGGGCAGAAACAATTACAGGATTTAAGAATGCATGAGAGAGGCATAAAGAGATCCTGGTAGTTAGGGGAGGATGGGACACCCTAGTTCTAAGGAATCTTGAAGAAGCACAGTTACGTGCACAAATGGGCAGACTAGGTGGGCCATAGGCCCTTATCTGACATCAACATCTATGTATCTATGGCCAATAGGCCTTATTAGGCAAGTAGTCGATGTGAGACTGGTGGTTCTCCCTAGACTGCTCTTTGTCTTCCAGAATGTTCCTCCTGCCCATTCCCTCTCCAGACTGGCAGAAATGGTGGGTAGTAATCTCCAGATTCCTCTGGTAAGGGAACAGACCACAAGTCTGCCTTACTTCACTGAAGCTGCTCTAGAGTAAGGGATGGATTGGACTCCCTGACTTCCAACTCTATTACACAGCAACACAGCTTTATATACTGTTTAGCTGGAACATGGGAGGGCCAGGCCCTTAATGGTTGAACATGGAAAGAGACCTACTGCCATTCCATGACATGACCAGTTATATGTTTGTGATGGATGGAAGCGCCCTGCTGACAGGGGCTGTACTGTAAACCCCTGGACCTGCAGGGTCTATGATGTATGGCAGGGAGTAATCATTTGCATAAATCTGTCAGCTCAGCTAGTGTGGGTATGCCCTTTGGCACAACTAGAGAATTTTTTTCCAAGTGGCAGAGTAAAAACTTAATGTACTTAAATTATGTACAGGAATGCTCTCAGGCCTTCTGAGGAGCTCCAGCAGAAATTGGACCTTGACCAGAAAGACTTCTTCTGCTACACTCAACTGTGGTAGTATCACTACAAGTGACCAAACCAAGGCTGCACCCAATATACAAACACTATCACTTCACATCACAACTCTGATGTCAAAATATATCATTTCTATCATCTGCTAAGTGCACCAAGAGACACAGAAGACAAACACTTTATATGTACTGTAGCTCATAAATGGGGGTAGGAGTTACAGACAGGGGCACGCCAGGAGAACTTGAACAGAGATGCTACAAAGCAGCCAGGATAACCTCCTCACATGCCTGGCATGATTATGCTTGGAAACAAACAATTTGATTTTATGTACTCCAGCTATCACAGCCAAATGGGGATTGGGAGGAGGGAGTGCAGAATATTGGTGGAATTGTGATGAGCTGCATGCCACATACGTGCACCCAAATACAGTATGTGGTCATGCCTTAACTTACAGGTCTTTATGCTGAACATAGGAATAGCTGCCAGAAACTATGGGCACAGGGGTGCTGCAGCCCCCCTCCATTCTACTTTTGCTCATGAACATTTAAAATGTCCCTTTGCTTGGAAAAACTTTCTTTACTACCCTGTGCCCTTTTCAACTCCAGCACCCCAACTTTTCCCCATGTTCCTACACCCATACATTTGGAACGCTGTTACCAAGGTCCTTCACTCACCTATTCATTTAGTTCCAGAAATGTACCTGTTCTACATGTTAGGGCTGGCAGTATAGACTAGAGGTTAGAGGAACGAAGTGTGAACGAGCTTGATACATCCAGTAGACCAGACCTGAGTTTGATTCTTACAACCTCCACTTGCATACTGTGTGACTCTGAGAAAGTCACTTAACCACCCAGTGCTACCAGGTCGCCCCTAGAAACAGGCACTTGTGCCTAGTGGGCCTTACCTGGTTACCAAAAGACTAAAATAAAATAAAAATTAAAAAATGTATTCAAAGGGGATGAAGGCTAGAACTACAAAGTACTTCTTGGTAGTAATGCTCCTTGCAGCAAAAAACATTATTACGCAATGGTGGCTCACCCTCCAGCAATTGCAGATCACCCAATGCAGGGCTTCAGTTAATGATATATATATAGAATGGAGAAGATCACTTTTACTTTAAATGTTAAAACAGATCTGTTCACTTCTAGATGGAAAAAGTGGTCACTTTATATAATGACACAACTCCTTATGTGTCCCCTAGACCAATAGAATCCAAAGGCAAGCAGTGAAGCAGTCAGTAGGAGGACACTGGTAAACAGCTGAGGTGTCAACAACACATATAATACTTGGTTGCCTCCACAGCAGTAAATGAAATACACCTGTTATTTGGACCCCTGCCCCCGCCCCCCAAAGGAACTGAAGCATATTCTGTTAGGCAGAGAATTCATATCTTACTATGGTTCCTTGCCGTGCAATGCTGTACCAGGAAGGTGAAGGTCCAAGGAATGTCTTCTTCTAATCAGCTTGTTAGACCATGTAACATATGCATTTACTGAATTCCTGTTTGTATTACTGTATATGACTGCACTTAAACAGTTTACAATAAAAAATAATATTTACAAAAAAAAAATATTTACTGTAAACTTCCTATCCTAAGCATAACAATTTAAAAGGTCTAGTTTCATTTGTTGGCCTTTACATGATGAAGATATCAGAATAAGATCAGCATATGTCAAAGCTGGGCATACTTGTGAACCAATCTTAGGAGAACCTGAGCAGTCTTCAATGAAAGCCACTAGCAGTTAATGAATACTAATATAGAACAGTGTAGGGACCAGGACACAGCCCTGTCACACCCTTCAACTCATTAGGAAGGTGCTCAAGAGTTGGACCCCGGTTCCTACCATAAACTTTTCCTATGTACATGAATAGATAAAGCTGATTATGTTAATAAGTATTGGATCAGGCCTCTGTCCCTCATTAATTTCCAGAATATTCCCCAGGAATTGGAATCAAAGGTGGCCAAGAAGTCTATAAAGGCAACATATACTGCAGTTTTTGCCTTCTCAGTATAACCTATTTTTCCTGTTAAGTGATGCAACACACAACAAATATCTATAGCCGAGTACCCAGGCCTAAAGCCAGCTTGAAGTTCACACTGGTCACCCAAATTGTTTATTTCTCCATTGAGCCTCTCTAACAATATGTTTGAAAATATTTCCAGACTAATATCAAGCAGGTTAATTGGCCTATACATTTTAAGGTCAGTCCTAGCATTCTTATTGTGAACTGGTACACTTTCAGAATCTCTTCATGACTGGGGGATAAACCCATCAGTTTTGCTCTTATTAAAAGTTGATGACTCCAGTGTGTTGCCACTAAAACATACACCTATGCTAAGAACAGTTTTCAAAAAAAGGCACTCTGTACTTGGGCTGATGTGGGGCAATGTGGTGGATGGCTGAAGCCTAGGTGGAGTTGCTCCCCTACTGTTCCAGGTAACTTTTGCTATTATTTTATTTATTTATTTAGCTTTTGTTTACTGGGTAAGTATACTAGACAAGTAGTATGCCTACTTTCAGGAACGACCCGGGAAATTAGGTGCTCTTGCACACGGATTTAAATTATGTTTTGCCATATGTTTAAATCAGTGATCTCTACTGATGAATTGGTTCTCTAGAAAAGGCAAAGGCAAATTGAAAAACAGTATGCCTAGCAAGAACACTGGGAAACTGCCCAAGCAAATCCCAATGCTTTCAAAGAAAGCAACACAGCAAACTTTCAAACTGAAACCCATTGTCACTGAGTACGGCATCCTGGAGACAATTTTGAAAACCAGGGAGGCTATTGCAAAGCAAGTAGACTCAACTCAAATATCAGGAGAATGAAATGAAGGTAATATGTCAAATGATCATGGCTGAATGCCTCTGGAGTGGGTACATCTTTTGAATTGCTGTCAACTCTGGTTTACTGGCATCCAAGCCCCAAATCAAAAATTGTAACAACAATGGCAAAATATTGAAATTACTTTATGGCAATCATTCTGAAGAAAAAATACTTAACTCCAGTTTTTCTCCTGAAGGAGATGCCACAACATCCTGTCACTGCACTCAGGGCTCCAAGGAAGGAGGGAAGATGCCGGAGTCAATCCTGTTGGAGCTGTTTTCAAATCTATTAACGTGTACCAGCATTTGAATGCAAGTTTGTCTAAGCCTCTTAATCCTGACAGTAAAGATAATAACACATTACAAGAAATAAATAGCCAGATTGTCCGTTACAATATTTAAAATGAGTTTAAGATGGAGTGCAACATGGCAAATGATCTTATATCTGGAGACAGAGAGCATCAGTGATAATAAAGATATTTCAAGCTCAGAATAGACACTGTTTTCCACTCCTCCTCCTCTCTCAATTACATTGGCCCCTACATGATAGACTCAAGAGTAGTTTAAATAAATATCCTGTTCATTCTGAAAATAATTGTGATGAATCGGCTCATAGGTCACAACACCAGCAATCCTGTGATGCTCCACTGAGTTCCTTGTTGGTGATGCCAATGGCCTCAATTACCACTAAAAACACACAAAGAGTAAACCAGAAGAATGTCCCTTGGGATAAAGTAAACTGACCGAGGGGATGGTCTCGGGAGATGCTCATGAAGCACAAGGGGTATCAATTCTTGCTCAATATCAGGAACAGAGTTGGTTTAAAGTTTCCCCTGTTCTTCTGATCATTGTCCTCACAGGTTCAAATGAAAATGTTCAATATGACATTTGCTCTGATTTTAACAGCAGGGAAGGAGAAATATCTGAGCCTGATTCTAAAATGCCTACCTGGGCTTACATCATTTTGAAAGAAATTGCTGCTTTAATAAGGAACTAGTTTCTGACTTGGGGGGGATGTTGGCACTCTTCAGAATACTCCGAATGGGTTGGCAGTGGAGAATCACTTTACTAAAAAATGGCTAGTTAAACCTCAGCAGTGTATGTCCACTTTGGAACTCCAATGTACTACAATGTGTAGGCAAATTCAGCAGTTGAACTCTATACAGAAAGAAATCCAGGATGAATGCTTGATTTTGAAACAAGCTCACGTAGAAGAAGAAACAGAATTGTATGGGCCCCAGAAGACTGGGATGATCCCTCTGTACAGGTAAACATACAAATATGCCAGCAGAAACAGACCACCGGTGTATCTAAGTCTGCTCAAGTGTGCAGCCAACACCCCTAGTTTGCAACTGCCCCACCCCCTCCCCTTGATGCCTCTGTATGGACAGTTTGTAAGACCCCATCTGAATACTGCATGCAGTTCTGGAGACTCCATCACTTTGCAAGGACATAGACAGGATGGATGCCATCCAGAGGAGGGCAACTAAAATGGTACAGGGTGTGCACCAGAAGCCATATGAAGAGAGACTAAAGGAGCTTAATATGTATACCCTTGAGGAGAGGGGAGGACATGAGAAAAACATTCAAGTACCTCAAGGAAATCAACAAAGACCAAGAGGGTAGCATCTTTCAAAAAAAGAGATGTGCAAGAACAAGGGGGCACAATTTTGAAGACAGAGGTAGGATGGCTCAAGGAAGTATTTTTTCATGGAGTGGGTGATAGATCCATGGCATGGCCTTCCTGATGAGATCATGGGATCAAAAACAGTGGGGGAATTCAAGAGTGCATGGGGCAGACATAAAGCAATTCTAGCGGAGAGAAGGAGGAAGTAGGCTGTTGGTTAACTAGGATCTCCAGCTTATCCAATAGATAGGGAATTGGGCAGACTGGGTGGGTGAAACAGTCCTTATCTGCCATCAAAGTCTATGTTTCTATGATCATTTCACCTTAAGAAGCTCCTTTAACAAAATATCAGCTGCTTTCTTAGACACAGGTCCAGATAATGTTAAAATCTATAGTATTCACAGAGCAATAAGACAGAGACCTGAAGAGGCAAGACTCCAAGCTCTATAACTGTTAAATTCTTGATGTCCAAGGTTAAAGATAAACTAATGGCACAGGTGTACAAGAAAAAAACATCTCCAAAATGGGTTATTTCAGATCCATTTATCATGATTTAACTCCTGATTTGGTTTCTGAAAGGATAAAGTTCATAGCAATTAGAAAATAAATTATGGTCAGAAGGAATCAAATCAATTATGCTGTTGCTTACAATGTTGAAAGTGATATTGGATGGATAAAGTTTGATTTTTAATAATTTAAAGAATGCAGTGAAAAACTTAAAAAAATGAGGCTGCCAGATCTATTTGCAGTGGAAGAGAGTTACAAGATGTGACTAACTGCCAGAGGATTTAAGGACATGACTATACTACATAAATAAGACCCTTAGTCATACTTTAGGTCTCTGAAATTTTGCAATAATGATTAACACTGACAAGGCACTTTGTGGCTGCTTATATTGCCCCCCCCCCTCATAAAGTGTTTTTTGTTGTCATTTAACTTGTATCTATGTTTTAAGTTATTGTGTAAGTTCTGAATCCAAGCTGTATCATTTATTGTAATGTACCTTTGCTTTCTCCTACTGTACTTTGTTTTTCAATCTATGACATGGAACCTTTGTAAAAGAGCTTGTGCTCAAAGGTTTTATTCCGAATCACTAAATAAATAAAAATAAACAGTTTTTTTTCCTCTTTTCCTTCCTTTTCCTCTTTCTGGCAGCCTAGGTAACAACTTAGCAGTTTAATAGTTCTGTTGCAGGAGATGGGCAAGGGGCAAGGGGGTGGGGGGGAGCAATCAAATACATTATGTTGGTTTTCAGCTCAGTAGGGCTGTATAGGGGTTATTCTTGCTTCTTTTTTCTTCGTATAGGTTGGTTTCAGTTTTTGTGGTTGGGATGGGGAGGGTAAAATCATTGAGTGGGTTGGTGTGTTTTCTAGTGGGACCAGATGATGTTTGGTCAAGATGTCGCAATGCAGCTCCCTCCTTTTCGTTTTTATTATTTTTTTTAAACATGCGTAGTACATAGTTATTCCTAAAATGCGCCTCATTCAAAATTAATAGTTTGAATTCCCCAATGACGAGATCAAGAGTCACTGGATATATGAACAGGATTAAAGCAGGCATTATTGTGCTGCAAGAAACCCACTGCTATATAAAAGAGTCTAAAAAAACTAACAGAAAATTGGATTTACCATACATATTTCTCTCCAGGCACTAAAAAGAGTTCAGGGGTCACCATTCTAATTAGAAAACACATTAACCTTCAATTTGTGAAGAAGTGGGTGGATAGAGAGGGAAGAATTACCCTAGCAAGTGGAAAAATAGAGAATGAAAGTGTAACAACTGAATCAGTATATGTCCCATTTGAGAATTATAATTCTTTCTTAGCTAAGATTACAGAAGGCCTAATGGAAATACTGGCAGAGAACATTATTTTTTATGGGGGATTATAATGCATGTTTAAATCTTTATGTAGATAAATCAACAAATATCTCTAGGAATAATAAAACAATTTCATGCCTATTGGAGAACTTCCTTGATTCTAATGACTTGATAGATTCTTGGAGAATTAAAAACCTGACCTCATGTGACTATACACATTATGAGAGGAAAAATAATATTTTTTCAAGACTTGATTACATTTTCATATCTAAGTCAGAAATGGGCTATTCTGTAACAAGTTCTTTTCAGTCTGTTCTTTACTCTGACCATGCAGTTGTCAAACTGACTGTCAATCTGAATTATAAAATGGGAATGGGAAATCCTGCATCCTGATTGGTCCTTAACCATGCTTTACAAGTGTCTAATGCATGGTTAAAAACAATTACTACCAACCTGGACACAAGTAATTGAACATATTATTGTGCCATAACTAACTGTCACTGTCTGGCAAAATGTTGTATGTTAAAAACATCAAAGAAATCTCCAATACAATTTTGCTCACTGTTTAAGTCTTTTTTTTTTTAATCAGAGAACAATCTGTCAATGCCACCAGCTTATTCACCCATGGTCCACTTGCTCTCACACCCATTACTTGCTCAGTCACTTTCTCTGATAGAGTACTCCAGTCCCCATCAACATAAAAAAAATCAATAATTTCAGATGTACACTTAGTATCTGAGTTTATCTCTCTTTTTTTGGGGGGGGGTCAAGAGCCACTGCAATCTGCACCCTCCCCCATAGGCTGCCTGTAAAGCACACTGCTCACACTGTGATCAGTCCCCTCCACCCCGGCACTCACATTGATGCAAATGTTTAACTGAACTCAGTGACAGCTTAGCACTGCAGTCATCTCCACCCTCCAGAATCAAATGATGTACCATTTAAAACTAAAAATAGTTTATTCATTGAACTTGCCTACAGTTTTACTTTCTCTTTTTCTGTCACCAGCCAGCCCTGCTGTTCTCTGTTTTGACAGGTTATGAACTGCCAAGTGTGGTGAGCTATGACACTGCCCTTCAGATGTATAGATTTATGTTGTTATATTCTGTTATATTTTGTGTATGTTAAACTGCCACTAGAATGCCAGTGTTAAGGAAAGGTTTCATAGGATAGTGAGAGAGAGACTGGATTTATTTTAAAATGTTTGACCTTCCTCTGACTTGAGGGGAACCAGCTTGCTTGCCAGGAAGCTGACAATTACACGTCAACGGCTCGGGGGTAGCTGATCAAAGGGTATTTCCCTGATTAACTAATTGAGGGAAAGAGAGGTAAATAAAATGTTCAGGAGATAGCCCCTTTTCACCTCAAAGTCAGGATACTTTGGTCCTAGGAAACTGTCATGGTATATTGCCTTTGGTGAGATGAAAGGAAAGGACTGAAATATCCATTCTGGCAGGCTATTGCAAATGATCTTACAGGTGTCATAATTGTCAGAGAAGTATGACATCACAAGGTAGCCAGAAAATTGTGCTGTTAAGAAAGAGCAAGAGTGACATACACTGGCCTAAAAGTTAGGACAGACCAGGGATTATGACACTATATAAAGAGTTTGAAAACCAGGGACTGTCTCTCATTTTGTTGAGCATCTTCATGGGACACTCTTCTCCTGACACACAAGAAGCAAGACTGCTATCAAAGGAAACTGAAACTTTCATTTACTTTTCCTGGCCATCAATCCATTATGAACTTAAGACTGAATTTAGCTAACAGTTTTAAGACATTTTGTTTTTGTATGTACATGTCCACTTTTTATTTGTGTTTTTCTGTAACCAAATTGATCAAACCTTTTTGTTGTAATGTATGATTATTTAATTATTTAGTAAAGACATTTGTTTTGTTTAAGAAACCTGTCTAAGCAAGATTTCTATATTGCATGTGTAATTGTGGGATGTTTTAGTAATAATCTGTGATTAAACTGTTATTGCTAAGGGGGTGCCATCATAAGCACCAAATCGAACAAAGGGTCTGAAAAGGGAAAGTCTGGATAAAGATAGGAGGACTACCAAAGTCTCAAGGAAAGGTCTGTGGGAATTTGAACCAGGTTATTCCATGCCTTGTGGGAGAAGGCAGAATCAGGGTTACAATGCTACCCTGAAGAGGCTGTAAAGCCTGGATCTTCCCCCTTTGTGTAACAACCACGAAGGGTTCATATTTGGCTACAAGACTCAAGACTAGTATTTTACCCTTATCCAGAGTAAAGAAGGGACCCTGGGACTTTGTGGTGAGTGTTCAGTTGTGAACACAGTTAGCACTTTAAAAGTATACAAAGAGGGTATCACCTGTTCCACCTCCATCATGGATTGCACTTAGGGATGGTCACTGTGAGCTCAGTGGACCTGATCCTCTGGAGTAGATTAGTGACAGATCTGGTGCACAGTGCTGGGATCCGAGAGACCTGGTAGCAGTGATATTCAATAGATTTGAGGCCAGTGTATCTGACTGATAAACTGAAAACAATCCACACACAATCAAAGCAGATATTTGGAAAACAAAATTATTTGGTTACATTATAAAGTTCCCTACCTGTTTTTTTTTTTTTTCAGTGTAAGCTAGTCTAGAAGTAGTTAGGGAAGAAGATGTCTTCCAGCTACAGCAAATACACCTCAGACTACATAAGGCAGTTGTGTCAGGAAAGAGGGGTCCAGTACAAGGGGTGAACCAAAAAGCACCTCGTGGAGGCTCTCGTGGCAGCCGATGAGCAAGCGGTGGCCTTGACCCTCAAGTCACAGCAGGTGACTGAAAGGGATTAGACCTTGGGTGTGTGGGTGCTAATTGATGTTGCAGAGTCCAGTCCCAGGGAGGAGGACAGAGAGACCAGAGGGAACCCAAAGCCACATCACCAGGGGATGGCCACCACAAATCTGGATGAGGCTGCAGCTGGAGTTAAGGAAATTGGAACTGAAATTAGAGCAGAGAAAGTTCAAGATGGAGTTAACATGAAAGACAACACCGCAAAGAGGCTGAGAGAGAGGAAAAAGAGCACCAAAGAGAATTTGAACTGGAGAGGCTAAGACTCAAATGACCAGTGCCAGAGGAGTTAAGTTGCAGGGTTAGACCTGAAACTCCAGAACTGGGATATAGATTAAGTTCCAAATGAATAGTGGAATTTAAAGAGGGGGAGGATATGGATGTATTTTTTAATTTGTTTGAAAAGGTCTCTATCCAGGCAAAGGTACCCAGGGAGTCCTGGAGCTTCCAGCTGTCCCCACTTCTTACTGGTAAAGAGTGTAAGGCACTAGGCCAACTGGATAATGATGATAGCCAAGATTATGATAAACTTAAAGCTGCTTTACTCAAAAAGTATGAACTGACTCCTGAGGCCTACAGGGGGAAAATTCTGTAAACTCCAAAAAAGCCCTGACATGAGCTTTGAAAAACTAGCCACAAAGCAATAGCAGTTTTTAAAGCATTAGGGGGAGGGGGTGGAAACAAACTCCTTAGGGAAAATTGAAAAGGTTATACATTTAGAGCAGTGCTTTTGGGCTTGCCTAGCAGAGTTGAAAACCTGGCTAGAGGACATATCTAGTAATAGCACAGCAAGCTGCTGAGCTCTTAGATTGCTATGCCAGGAGCAGGCCTGCTCTGAAAGGAATTGAAGTGGGTGATACAGGGCAGAAAGGGAAAAGAGCACCTTCAGGGTATCTAAAACCCTCACAGCCTCTGCAGAAATGGGAAAGCCCCAGGTTACAAAAAAGGGATTGCTCAGATAAAAGAAATGATGACTGTTGGTTTTATAAACAGCCTGGGCATCTTGCTAGACAGTGTCCTAAAAAGGCACAGAGTGGACAAGGTGGTGCTTGAACAGAGTTAGGTGCACTGTGTATCCCTGAAAGCATGCCTGTAAACATGAGGGAGCATATACATCTGGTTACTGTAAATGGGGTGCAAACCCATTGGTTAAGAGACATGGGAGTGTGTCTTACCTTAGTAAAATGGGATTTGGTTGGGCCTGAACAGCTTATACCTAAACAGTTTGTAACCATGAGGAGATTCACTGGGGAGGAGAAAAATCTGCCACTTGCTAGCATTCTCTTGGACTTGGGTGAGGCAGGAGAGACCTTGCAAAATGTTGGCAGTGGCAGACAACCTCACCCTGGATATGATTATAGTGAACAATCTCCAGAAGGGGGTGGTGTGTGCTGTTATCCTCAGTCAGATGGCAAAGGCCTCTTGTAGTTCCCGCAGTACCACAGAAGCCCCTGTAGAAAAAAAATGAGAGGCTGGTCCCCCAGCCTATGTTTCCTGAAATGGTGAGTAGTGAAAGGGAAGTAGGAATTCCTCAAGTAGCAGTTCACAAAACAGCTACAGAAGGTTACTCCAAAATGGGAGGGGTAATAACTGGTCAGAAGGTTAGGGGTGCCAGTGACACTGATGGTGCTGAGGCTAGAGCTATGGACCCCAGTGTAGGATTTGAGGGGGACATGTCCCATACCTTGGGTAAATGTGAAGACTTTTCAGCTGCTTAGACAACAGACCCTAGTTTGAAGAGGCTGAGGGTTTGTGCAGAATTTGACGAGGCAGAGGGAGGTGAAATAAAATAGAGGGTATTTTGGAAAAATGGACTGCTGTATACACAGGACATAAGGACAGGGTGAGGGGTGATGGGTAGGCAGCTTGTCATTCCTCAGAGGTACTGTGAGAGGTTGCTCAAGATCACTCATGATATCCCCATGTCTGGACATCTGGGCATTGCGCGCACCATGCAGCGATTGTCCTAGAACTTCTATTGGCCTACCTTCACCCAGCAGATGAAGGAGTATTTCAGGTCTTGTCACCGGTGCCAATAAATAGGAAAGGAGGGTAGTAAAACCAAAGATGCCCTAACTTTCTTGCCCACTGTGGAAGAGTTCAAGTTCAAGTTCAAGTTTATTGCAGGAAAACTCCATTGAGCAAGATCATTCACAAGGAGGTCCTGTGACATAAACACTTACAAACACAGATAGGTAATAACAGTATATACATGAAATGCACGTTACATGATACAGGCTGGATATTTATACAATGGTACCACATAGGGTGACTGCAGGTGGTAAACATTGATATGAGACAGGGAAGCGACTTACAGGTCACATACTGATAAATGAAACATGATGACTGGTGTGTGCAATACATATACAGTATTTTGGCAGCTAGAACAAACAACAGTCTACAACTGATATGGGGGGGAGGAGTGATTTGATAGAGTAGCAGTGGAGCGTAAGCAAAGATAAAGCCAGGAGTAGAAGGGGAAGGGAAAGCAGCTAATATGACAAATCAATTATACCTTACCAGTGGATAAATATGGCAACATGGGGAAGGAAGAGACTTAATGACAGTTACAGGTGTCTTTTATTTTGGCTGAACTTAGTGATTTGTAGAAGTTTATTGAAACTGTGCTAGTTAGTTTCAGTAAGGTTTGTAATTGGTTCCAAATGGAGGAAGGGCATATGCAATAACGCTTACCAAAGGAAGTCCATGGCCTTGAATGTCAAGCATAATAAAGTCAGATTTTCTTAGCAGTATGCACTATGTGAGATACTAATAAGGGAAGAGAGATAGCTTGGCAATTTCTGCAGGAGCAGTTTAAGAGTCCATAGCCCAGCATGGAGCAGGCGTCTAGTAGTAAGGGATGTCCAACCAACAGCTGCATATAAGTCACAGTGGTCGAATGGTAAGGGAGTTGGTAATGAACCATAACGCACGGTGATAAAGGATGTCCAGTTTACTTAGATTTGCAAGAGTGGTGGAGGAATAGATTACATCGTCATAGTCGAGTAGGGGGAGAAAAGTGGCCTGTACAAGCTTGTTTTGAGTTTCAAGGGGGAAAAGGGGCCTATTTCTGTAGAAGAAACCTAACCTTGCTTTTAACCTTCTAGAGACATCTTAGACGTGGTCACTGAAAGATAATTTATTGTCGATCCAGATACCTAGATATTTAAATTTGGTTACAACTTCCAGAGGCTTGTTTAGCGTGGTGGCAATGAAGTCTTGGGCAAGGGTATTGGGGGGGTCTGAGACAGCACTGCGGGAGAATATCATCGCTTTAGTCTTCTTAGCATTGAGCAGAAGCTCTGCCTTTATTAGATTATGCTGGAAGAGCCATTCTAGAGAGTAGGAATGAATATTGTGGGACCTTTAAGAATCCCAAGTTCCTCTGGGAAGAAGTTTATCATGATGGTAGTTGATTATGCCACCGATACCCAGAGGTGGTCACCCTCTCCTCACTTAGGACACACAAAGTGGCAGATGCCATGTTAGGGATTTTCTCCCACATCAGGTTTCTGCAGGAGGTTATCACTGATCAAGGGCATAACTTCATGCTGAACCCAATGACGTGTTTGTGGGAGAAGTGTGGGGTGGTGCAGAGACGTATGACATCTTATCACCCACAAGCCAATGGGCTTGTGGAAAGGTTTAATGGTACCCTAAAACTGATACTCCAAGTGTTTGTTGAACAGCATGGGAAGGACTGGGAGAAATACCTTCCCCACCTGTTGTTCACATATTGGGAAGTGCCCTAAGAGTTGACAGGGTTCTCCCCCTTCGAACTCTTCTATGAACGTAGGCTGCGTGGGCCCCTAGGCTTGATCCGGGTAGACTGGTAAGGCAAGCATGCCACTCAGAAGACTACCATAGTGGAGTACATCCTTAGGTTTAGGGAGAAGCTGAAGGAGCTTATGGGGGCAGCCCAAAGCAACCAGTCAGCTGCCCAACAGAAGCAAAAGGTCTGGTATGACAGCGGAGCCAGAGCTCACTCATACTGCACAGGTCAGGAAGTCATGGTCCTAATCCCATTCAGGAAGGACAAGCTGCAGACTGACTGGGTGAGACCATATAAGGTATTCTGACAGGTAAATGATGTGAACAATATTGTAGAACTGCCTGACAAGAGACATAACCATAGGATGTACCATGTCAACATGATGAAGCCATATGTAAATAGGGCTGACATGGTATTTGCAGTGTGTAGTCCTTGGGAGGGGATGGATGAAGAGGACCCCCTACTGGATTTGCTTGAGGAAAGCAAGTGGGAGTCATCTTTGGAGGCAAACTGTCACCCTAATTTACCCTAGAACAGGACCCAGGAAGTGAGGGATGTTTTAGAGGACTGTGCCCTGTTGTTTATAGCTAAGCCGGGATGAACCCCCCTAGCGACACATGATGTAGACATGGGGATGCAAGCACCAATATGGCAGACAGCCTACTGGGTGTCTGAGACTGTCCTAAGGGACATTAGGATGGAGGTGGAGGAAATGCTGGAGGGGTAATCCAGAAATCCCACAGTCCCTAGGTCTTCCCTCTAGTTCTTGTTCTCAAGCCAAATGTCTCTACTCGCTTTTGTGTGGACTATCATAGACTCAATGCAGTCAAGAAGTCTGATGCCTACCCAATGCCACAAACATGAACTACGAGACAAGTTGGGAGAGGTGACATACCTTACCATCATTGACTTGATGAAAGGGTATTGGCAGGTGGAGTTAACTGTCAGAGCTAGGGAGAGGTCAGCCTTCATCACTCCAATAGGGTTATTTGAATTCTGGGTAATGCTTTTTGGAATGAAGAACACCCCTGCCACCTTCCAAAGGTTGGTCAACCTGGTGTTACATGACACTGAAGAGTACACTATGGCTTATCTGGATGATATTGCCATCTTCAGTACCAGTTGGAAAGAATACCTGTCCCACCTGAAGGAAGTGTTGGGTAGGATACAGAGGCCAGTGCTCACTGTCAAGGCTGAAAAGTGCCAGGTGGCTATGGCGGAAGTGGCATACCTAGGCCATGTAGTGGGGCGGGGCAGTTTCACCCTAATAAAGCAAAGACTGAGGCAATAGAAGCATGGCATACACCTGAAAACCCAGAAGCAGGTTAGGAGCTTCCTAGGGACCACAGTATACTATCAAGAGTTTGTTCCAAGTTACAGTACCCTGGCAGCTCCCCTAACTAGCCTGCTAAAGAAAAGAAAACCCAAAAAGGTAGACTGGGAGCCAGACTGTGAATGAACCTTCATACAGCTAAAGGAGGCACTGTGCAGTGCCCCTGTGTTAGCTAGTCCAGAATACAATAGGCAGTTTGTTGTACAGACAGATGCCTCAGATGTGGGGATTGGAGCAGTCATCAGTCAGACCTCTAATCAGGGAAAAGACCACCCAATTGTATAGCTGAGCAAAAGGTTACTTCCCCAGGAGTAGGCCTATTCCACAATAGAAAGGAATGTCTTGTGCTGGAATGGGCCCTGAAGAAATTAGAGCCATACCTCTATTGGAGGCACGTCAAGGTACAAACCAATCATAACACCCTGGTGTGGCTAAATCAGATGGGTAAAACAAATGTTTGTCTCTTAAGGTGGAGTACTGCCCTCCAGGCATATGACATAATCATTATGCACAGAATAGGGTCAGCCAATGCCAATACAGATGGCCTATCTCACAAGTTAGAACAGTAACAGAATTTGTGAAAACCTTACCATGCAGTAGTAGGCGTGTTCCCACAAATTCAGTCTAGAAAGGAGGGAGGGATGTAGCAAGCTTTGCTCTGCCAGTCAGATGTATAGATATATGGTGTTATAGTGTGTTATATTTTGTGTATGTTTAAACTGCCACAATAATGCCAGAGTTATGGAAAGGTCTCATAGGGTGGTGAAAGAGGCTGGATTTCTTTTAAAATGTTTGATCTTCCTCTGACCTGAGAGGAACCAACTTGCTTGCCAGGAAGCTGACAATTACTTGCCAAAGGCTTGGGGGTAGCTGATCAAAGGGTATTTCCCTGATTAACTAACTGAGGGAAATGGAGGAAAATAAAATGTTCAGGAGATAGCCCTTTTCACCTCAAAGTTAGGATGCTTTGGTCCCAGGAAACTGTCATGGTATATTGCCTTTGATGAGATGAAAGGAAAAGACAGAAATATCCATTCCTGCAGGTTATTGTGAATTCTCTTACAAGTTTCATAATTGTCAGAGTAGTACGACATCCCAAGGTAGCCAGAAAATTGTGTTGTTGGGAAAGCACAAGAGTGACATCTACTGGCGTAAACGTTAGGACAGACCGGGGATTTATTTTGACACTATATTAAGAGATTGAAAACCAGGGTCTCTCTCTCATTTTGTTGAGCATCTTCAAGGGACATGCTTCTCCTGACACACAAGAATCAAGACTACTATCAAAGGAAAATGAAACTTTCATTTACTTTTGCTGGACTTCAATCCACTGTGAACCTAAGGTAGAACTTAGCTAACAGTTGTAAGGCTTTTGTTTTGTTATGTACATGTCTACTTTTTGTTTTTGTTCTTCTGTGACCAAATTGATCAAACCTTTTTGTTGTAATGTATGATAATTATTTAATTACTTAGTAAAGACATTTGTTTTGTTAAAGAAACCTGTTTGAGTGAAATTGCTGTATTGTATGTGTTATCGTAGGGTGTTTCAGTAATAATCTGCGACTAAACTGTTATTGCTAAGGTGTGCCATCATAAGCTACCAAATCTAATAAAGGGTCTGACAAGGGAAAGTCTGGATAAAGAAAGGGGGAATACCAAAGTCTCAAGGAAGGATCTGTAGGGATTTGAACCAGGTTATTGCATGCCTTGTGGGAAAAGGCAGAATCATGGTTACAATGCTACCCCAAAGAGGTTGCAATGCCTGGATCTTCCCCCTTTGTGTAACACCCATGAAGGGTTCATATTTGGCTATAAAACTTGAGATTAGTATTGTACCCAGATCCACATTAATGAGGGGATCCTTGGATTTTGTGGCAAGTGTTCAGTTGTCAACACAGTGAGCACTATAGAAGAACACGAAAAGGATATCTCCTGTTTTCCTCTCCCTGTAACAGATTGTACTTAGGGGAGGGCACTGTGAGCTCAGTGGACCTGACCCTCAGGAGTGGGTTCATGACACTGAGGACACTATTTTTTTAATACTGTATTCAGATTTTGCAGCCACCAAATACACCACTTTTCAGCTGCTTTCCTGTTCTGAGTATGGTATTTCAAGGTGTGCACCTGTGGTCTCTTGATCCCTCACTCTGTGGGTTCACTGCTACTTGCAATTATGCTAAAAATTTAAGAAAAAGTAAAGCAGCTTTCTGTGTCTACCTGGTCTGCTGCACAATAGCCAGTATGTTATTTATTTTCACCATGCATGCGCCTATTCTTTCTTGCCCTGACTGCTTGCTGCACTCCTCTATCTGGTAGTTAGCTAGTGCTCAGGATCATGCTCAAAATTTAAAGGAAAAAAAGCTTATTGAAAGGGTGAGAGACTGTCTATATTGAGTGGGGTTGGAGAGGCAAATATCCACAGTCTATATGGGGAGTAATGCTACAGAGGCCATACTAGGACAAATTTCTCACAAGTAAAAAAAATATATATACACACAAATGAGCCAGGCAGAGGGACTATTTTATGTCAAATATGAAGGCCAAATTAACTTTTTTATTATTTAAACCTAATAGTTTTAATTTGAACAAACATATAAAATACAGAGTCCCATGTTATAAGTGCAATAAGACACTCTGGGGGCCTCGTGCCTCACTACATGTCTTATTGTTGACATATAAGCCACACCAAAAAAAAGATAACATGGAACTTTAATAATTATTTACTAAAACAAGTTGATTTAGTGAACAAACTTACAGATACTATACAATAATTTTTTTAAACTGTTCTAGTCAACATTCTATTTCTGTACTGCGGAATGTACTTAAAATGTTTATGAGAAGTGTGATCATATCTAATCAAGCATGGCTGAGTAAAACTAGAATGGTTGAAGAGAAAGGAATAAACTGAAAATTAAAAGAATTAGACAAATTGATTCTGCAAGATCATGATAAATATTACCAAGAATGGGTGGATTACAGACTTAAGTTACAAGTAAGAATGAATAAAGAGATTGAGAATACCATTATAAAGGTGAAAAGAGCAAAATATTTGCAGGGTGATAAATCTGGTAGATTATTATCTAATTTATTAAAAAGAGAAAAGAGCAAACTGTAATAGTAGGTTTACAAAAATAATCAAGGTAGACTAGTATCAGAATTGAAAAATATCAAAGAAGTGGTACTAAACTATTATAAAGGAGATATATCAAAGTAAAATCATCATTGATTATCAAAAAATGGATGACTTCATAACATATGCAAAATTACATATGATGAAGGTCAATAGTGGTCCGTTCACAGTGGAAGAAATACAGGAGGCAATCAATACATTGCCTAGGAACAAAAGTCCCAGTCCTTCAATGAGTTTTACTAAGTGTTTAAAGATCAGCTTGCCCCATGGATCCAGAGGATAATGTTGGAATGGAAGGATGGATGCAAAAGTAGTTTTTTGCCTAAAGAAACTAAACCAAGATCATCTATAGAAAGCTATAGACCTACAGCACTTTTAAATTCACATTACAAAATCATTGCAAAATGTGTTGCTAATAGATTACTGGGTGAGCTTTTCTGCTCTATCCACCCACACCAAAACAGTTTCATCCCTTGGAGAACTACTGCACTCGCAATTAAAAAAGTCCAGAGTATATTCAGAAAGATGAAGAAACTTACTTTGCATTCATTTTAAATGCCAGTAAGACTTTTGATTTAACAGAGAACATATGTTTCAAGTACTGGAGCAATGGAGATTACCAACTAACATACAGATAATTATCAAGGTTCTATATAGCAATCCAATGGCTTGTTTTGCAGTGAACTGATTAAATGCAGATGAAAAATGGAATTAGACAGGTCTGTCCCTTGTCTCAATTTATTTATATTATGTATCGAATCATTATTCCGTCATGGAAGGACAGACCCTCAAATTAAAGAGATTACAGTAGACAAACAAAAAATCAAACTAAATGTATCTGCAGATGACACACTTGCCCTTTTCAAGGACTGTAATAATTCCATCAGTTATTTACTGCCTTTAATCAATAATGTTTCCTCCTTTGCAGGTTATAAGTTAAACCAGCAGAAGCCCATGCTTATGCAACTGACCAAAGAGGAAAAGACAGTAATTACAATAAAGTATTTTCTTTTGATAAGATGGACCAGATTAAATATTTAGGAATAACATTAACAAATAAAACAGATTCTAATATTCAGTTGAATGATGATATAACAAAGGAAAAAAACTCTAACAGAAATTACCCATGTGGCAAAATCTGTCCTTATCCCTCTGGGTCAGGGCCACAGTTATTAAAATGATGGCACTCCTTTATCTGATATATGTTAATCAATATATGGGACACTGAGTGCTAAATGGTGTGTGGATATTAAAATGATTTTTTCTACATTCTTGTGGAGAGGTGGCAAACCTCAAATTGATTAGTCATATGATTATGTCATGGAAAGAGGAAGGCTTTGGCTGTCCTGATCCATATTCCTACTTCCTGAGTCTAACATTCACCAATATGTGTGAATTGTCTTTTTATAGCAACATTGATCATAAGATTTTGCAGGGATTTTTAGATAATGATAATAAAACTGTGTATCTTAATGACAAACTGTTTGAAATCAATTTAAAGGAATTTCAAAAAAATCATTTTTTTCATATATTCACAATCTACAGCTCTCATGGGAAAACAAAGTTTAGGAAGGGAGTATGAACTCATAAGCAAGTTACAGCTGATAAGTTTGATAAGTTAATAATACCTCTGGGGAAAATGGCATTGACTCCTGGAAGCACCTCTTAAAGGACAACAAATTCATCTATTTCCAGCAATTTCAAAGAGAAATAAAGGGAAGTGTGCTCAATAATTTATCTCTTACAGAACCACTTATGAAACCTTTAAAGTACACTGTAATAAAGTTAGGCTGTATGATTCTGAGTTTTCAGTCCAAACAGAAAAAGAAACAAATTAATTTCTTGTCAACAAAAGACTATCTAAAATATGTTTAATAATAATAGTTTTCTTCACAAATGACCAAGAGTAAGGCAATTAATAGTTGGGGCAAGGAACCAGAATATAGAATAAAACAAAATGAATGGGGGCAGATTAGAACCAGTGCAAATAAAAATCTCACATCTTCGAAAAATCGATCTATGCAGCAAAAATGATTAAAAGAGCATATATCTCTCCAGCAGTCATTGCCAAAATAAACCTTGAATATAATAATTCTTGCTAGAATGGATGCAATATGGTAGGGACTATTCTTCATAACTTTTGGGAATATCCCTTGATTAGATCTTGGTGGACTTCTGTTCATTTCTTATCACAATTAGTAGGTCTAAATTTTCACTGCACCCCTCATATTATTTTGTTTAGTCTGTATGATTCTTTAGCTTTATCTAAAATCAAGACAATGTTTTATGTCTAGGTTCACTAGCAATAAGCAGAATCTTTCTCAAATATTGGAACAGCCAGAGCCTTCCTCAAAATATAAAACATGAATGCTGGCACACCTCAAAGGAGACTTTATGTTTGAAAAGTTAAGATATATTATAGAAGATATGGAAGAACTATTGAACGACTCACAGAGGGAGCTAATACAGATTTTTTCTGCCATTAATGCATGTATAAAAGACTGGTTATCACTTTGGTCTTGTCTTCTAGGAAGCCGGGGAGAAAGGGTTTTGAGGTACCTGTGTGACTACATTTTTTTTCTTTTCTTGTTTGTATGTATTTTTTCTTTCATTGCAATTGTACTGTATGATAATTTATAAGGAATAACATTTTTAAATGAAAAAAAAAACAAAAAACTAAACAAAAAAACACACCTTTGCTGGTATCTGATCTTGTTCTGGAGTCCTTTTTTTAAAAGAACACATGACTATGTATACTGTACTTCTTCACTAGAAAATGTTCTGATAGATGACTTATCCAAAACTAAATCTACCCCATAGAACTGAGTTATCAGCACTTGCATCATGGAAAATATTAGTAAAATGTGTAATCCATACATCTGGGGCCCAGTATTCCAAACATTGTCCAGGGGCAAAACTAGCACTGCCCAGTGGGCAAATTAGCTCACAGCCAATAGCATGCAATATTCAAAGGAATAGCCCAGGAGCAAACACTGTTGAATATAGCAGGCTAATGAAAGTGGGAAAACATGGTTAAGACTGCAGTGATAAGACAGCCTTACAAAGAAGACAGCTCTGAATATAGCAACTGGGCAGTGTAAACAGCAACAGTAGCCCAGTGCACACAGAAGTGGTGTCAGGCACAGGTGAACTACGTGGCCACTTTGGGCAATAGCAAAGAAGTGCACAACAACTGAAAACAACAGTGAAGGCAAAGTACTGTAGAGCTGTACTAAGGTTTGGGCACATTTGCCCAGGGCAAAACTTTTCCATATTTAAAACATATATGCAAATGAGCTTACATAGGCATTCTGAGGGCAAGCAGCAATATTAGCATGTCATTATGGCATTATTTGCATACATTTCCATGTGTAGATTGCCTAGGCTATTTCAGGTTGCATACAGGACCACATGTATGTCAGACTGGAACTACAAGTCAGTAGCTGCAGGCTAAGTTTGTACACAGCAGCACAGACTAGTGTGCCCCAAGGGACAAGTACCACAGGCACTGGTGGTTGTGCTGCATGCCATTGACATATTGTTGTTTCTGCTACAGTGTGTATCGCACACTATAGTACCATGGGTAGCAAGTATTGTGAGGGACACATCAATGCATATTGTGTGTCAGGTAACATTACATGCTGATTTCCACACATAGACCCAGCTGGCAGGTGTGTACTAACAGTGGACAATACTGTCATACTGTCCTGTTACCCACATATGATGTGCCAATGGCATTGGATTCTCACAGTACCACACACAGTGGCAGCCATTGGTAGTGGTGTACATGTACAGGTGTGTGGTGTGTGCCGGGGGGCAAGACACATGTCACCATACAGACCTAATCATGTTAGGGGCATTTCCATCACTGAAACATGTGCACTGTGTGGATGACCCCAATTGTGTGGCACCAGCTACAATGTGGTGCATCCCAGTTACATGTGCACCCTCCCTGCACCACTCTTCCTCCCCTCACTACCCTCCCTTCCCTCAGTGCAGCATGTGTGTGCTGTACTGTGTTGGTGTACCCCTTATGGAGGTATTGGGGTATTGGGAGGTGTGCTGCATGTACTCATTGACAGGGTGTCCACTAGGTACTGGGACACCCTCAACTGTCTGGCAGAGTTGGGACTGGTGCCAGATGAAGGTGTCATGGACACTGCCAGGTAACCATGCTAGGATTCATGGCTGGTACCATTGGTTTGCAGCATGTCTCCTCCTTGGCATATGGAATGGTCCAGGGTGGCCTTCTGCCCTCTCATCCTGCCCAATGACTGCGGTCATCAGTTGCACCATGGTGTTGTTGTTGCATACAGCTCTATTGCCTATTGCTGCTGTGTCCATAACTCACTTTGTGCAGCATTATCCCACTGAATATAGCATAGTGCCTGTATTCATGTACATATCCTTGCTCTTTGCCCAGTGCATAAATTATCATGTTGTACAGTGCTATCCCAATTTGCCCATGCTAATCGGGCTTTTGAATATACCACATGTGTGCAAATGGGGTGAAATCCCAGTGCAAATGGTTTGTGCTCAGTGCAAAGTTTTGAATATCTGGCTCGAGGTTGGATATATGAATCCAAATTACCTTAGAATTGTTTGTACCACATACCACCAACCTCCAGAATGCTTTAGAACAATTTTTTTTCTATTATACCCAGCATCCTAGTCCATTGCAAAGAGTAATAGTCTTTTTTTTTGCATCAGAAATTTTATACTATGTATCTCTTCACTTTTTTAATTAAGATTGGCAAGTGATACCCTGGAATTATTAAGTTGTGTTCTAGTAAAACAAGGGCTCTTAGTTTTGCTTTTCTTTTGAGCAGTCCTTATAAAACCAACATATGGTGTTTTTCATATTTTTAATTGCCACTTCCCTATAGAGTATTTGTTATAATTCTGCAAACACAGTGGGTTTCTCCTTCCAGATTATTTCCATACTGTGCTCTGTGACAGTCTATAATATTTTTAAAGAGGAACTCTCAGATTAGTTCTCTTTCTTTCCTTCTCCTCTACTGGTTCATGCAATGCTACTTTTTTTCAGATGCCTGATCTGAGAGAATGCTAGACCTCTAACCATTTAACCCTGACATTGTTCTATCACTACATTCAAGAGGGCTGGGAAATGGTCACTTTCTGTTCTCATGTTAAAAACTAGTGAAACCTATGTTAACGGGGATCCTACACATAGAACTAGGACAATTCTGCTGCACCTCTTGCAGACCTCTATATTGTGTTGCCTTCCATGTCTCCTTTAATTCTGCCATTAAGAGGATATAAATTTATGTCCTTCATAATCTCTATTAAGACATTACGAGCCCTATTGATCTTCATGTCATTATTTTTTATAACCACAGTAATGGGTCAGATTAACACAATTTAAAACTGAAGTATACATGCAGTCACCAAAGTCACCTATTTTGCCGTTTAGGTCCCTCACTAATAAAATGTCCCAGTCAGGGTATTTAAAATGTACTGTAGCTCCTATATACATTCTTTTAATTGAAACCAAGAGGCCTGACTCTAAAATGGGTTAGAATGACGCAAGGGACTTGCATTCAAAGAGCTTGATGCAAGTGATGACTTGTGTCACAACTTGTGACAACCATGATTTTGCAAAGCAACTGGCATCCAATGCACGCAGTGCTGTACCAAAGCCCCTCTTGCTCCAGGGTTGTGCCCAACAACCCAGTGCACAATGTCACAAGGAGGCTTGCAGCAGGGCTGCAACATCCCATTTTTTGGGACTACGCAAACCCCACCATGGATGCAGGAGGGGTCACCACTTAGACCAGCCAGGAGGTGGCCTAAGTGAGTCATGAAATTGGGACACCATGGTTAAGGGGTCTGTAGGGGTGCACCAGGGTCACAGGATCCAGTAGTGCAGGGAGGGGAACAGTTGCTGAGCCCTTGTAAGGCTGTGGCATGGGGCCAGTTGCTGCCATAGGTCAGTGTCCCAGTACAGTCCAGGCAACTGTGTGCCACCACAGTGTACTCACTGTTGTGGCAGGCCAAGGACTACCCTTGACATTCCCCAGTATATCCACAGTGTATTGGTGGTATAATGCCCCAACAACCTCCATTGAGCCCTGGTCATCTTTGCTGTGCATAAAAAAAGATGCTGCGGCCCCAGTCCATCCCCCCCACCTATGCCCATGATGTGCCCACACACATGCTATTGCATTACCTGGTAGGCTAGTGGCCCATCTCCCTCCTGACCCTGACAGGCAGTGGTCAACCACCCTGCTCCCCATCCCTGTGATGCTTCTGTGACTGGCATATCCCTCTAGTCAACACCACAGCCAGCCCCAGAATGCAATTGCATGGGCCACATACCGAACACTATGCTATACAGTGAACAGTACACTTTGAGCACAGTCAGGGAGCAGGGTGGTTGACCACTGCCTGTCAGAATCAGGAGGGAGGTGGGCCATTAACTCACCAGGTAATGCAATAGTGTGTGTGTGGGTATGTTATGGGTATGATGGGGGGGTGGACTGAGACTGGGGTGTCTCTTTTTATGCACGGCAAGGATGATCGGGGCTTAAGTCATTCAGGCCTAGATACACTTGTAGGTGATGTCTGAAAGCATAGCCACTCAGGTCAATAATGCCTGTAGACGTACTCAGCTGACTTTCACGCAGGCCAAGAAATGTCTGAGGAAGTCAACAGTTTGTACCTAAATATTAAACAAATCGAATTGCTTAGAATTGATTGCATAGCACTGTTAGAAAGGTACTTTTGTGCTGAACAATTTTGCTGCTCATACTTTGTGTCTATCATGTATACTTTAGGACTTATCCACATTTGTTTAAGGTATGGTGTGCATGGCTGACATTTGTCTCTCAAGCCTCACCTAAGCACCTGGAATAAATCTGAAAAAATAAAATCAGTTTAGTATTTCAGCTAGTATAAAAAAAACTGAATGGATTACAGTTGCTTGCATAGCACCATTAGAAAGGTAATTTTGTGCAGAATAATTTTGCTGCTGTTACTTTGTGGCTATCATGTATACTTTAGGAGTTATTCACACTTGTTTAAGGTATGGTGTGCATGGCTGACATTTGTCTCAAGCCTCACCTAAGCTTCTTGAAAAAAATCTGAAAAAAAAAACACAGTTGTTTGCTATTTCAGCTAAAATAAAACAAAAAGCAAATTGATTACAGTTGATTGCATAGCACCATTGGAAAGGTAATGTTGTGCTGAACAACTTTGCTACTCATACTTTGTGTGTAGCACTTACGGTTCAAGAGATATTCACATTTGTTTGAGGTATGCTGATTATGCATTGATTTTGCTTAGAAAGGTACAGGATGCAGTGCTAAGAGTATACAGGGCAGAAGTAGTGGAAGTCTCGAAGAGCTCTTGTGGTGTGAATGAGTTAATGGGGGTTGGGATGCACTATACCATCACCACACTGTGGATATATTGGGGAATACTGGGGGCTGCCTTTGGCCTGCCATGGCAGGGAGTACACAGTGGTGGCACAAGGGCACCCCAACTGTACTGGGACAGTTCCCTATGTGGCAACCCTTCCCATCCCACAGCCTTGTGGGGGCTCAGCAACTGTTCCCCTCCCTGCACTACTGGCTTCCGTGCCCCTGTTGCACCCCTACAGCTGTCTGGCACATAGCATCCCAATGTCACAATCTATTTAGGCCACCTCTTGACTGGTCAAATTGGTGACCCCATCTTCATCCATGGTGGGGTTTGCATAATCCCCAAAAAGAGGATGTTGAAGCCCCACCATGCCACATGCCCCCTAGTGACATGGTGCACTGGGTTGTTAGATGTAACCCTGGTGCAAGGGGGCTTTGTTGCAGCACTGTGTGCATTGGATACTGGCTACATTACAAAATCGCTCGTGACACAAGTTGTGATACAAGTCATCACTTACGTCAAGCTATTTGGACTCAAGTCCCTTGCATCATTCTAACGCGTTTTAGAATTGGGCCCCAAATCTATACTGAATAGTGGCATGATCCTATTTGGGGAGGAAAATATTAAACAGGATACGCAAGAGTGACATATTCTCCAATAGTAAAAGTATGAAATTGTCCAATAGTATCAAAAGTTTAACACTATTAAGGAAACCAACTTTTGAATACGTGACAAGCCCCTCGGACACTCTTCCATACTTTGCTTCTGTTTTGCCTGGGTAATGAAGTAATTCATTCAAGTAATTCATAGCCATTCAGTGAGATATCTTATTCTTTACTGTGCTAAATTTCTTGCAAACATATTACATTACTTAAAGTTGTAAAGGGTACCCTGTCTTTATCCAGCAAGGCAAGGTAAGGCAAAGTTTATTGTTCAAGGTGCCCAATCCTGGAGGCTCTGGGCACTGTACAAATAAATACAAGCATAAAGACTACAACACATATGTAAATAAAACACTAATACTGTAAATAAATCGGATAATATAAAACAGTTAAAATATGATGATTAAAAGGCTATCTCAAAGATAAATACTAACAGACAGTGTCTGGGAAGGCTTGAATAAACAGGAGGGCCTTGAGGCGAGCCTTAAATACTTCCACTGAAGGGGCCTCTCTTACAGATGGTGGCAGTGAATTCTACAGGATGAGGCCAGCAACGCTAAAAGCTCTGTTGCCAGCAGCCTTTAGCCTCATCTTGGGAATCACCAGGAGGCCCCAAGAGAAAGAATGGAGGGAGCAGACCAAAGCAGCAGGTATCAGAAGGTCAGACAAGCATCCAAGGCTCAGCTCATGTAGAGACTTAAAGATGAGCAAGCCCACCTTGAGCAGGATCCTCCACCTGATCAGCTGCCAGTGCAGTTCATGCAGCACCGAGGTGATGTGGCAGTATTTGGTCTATCCCATCAGCAACCAGGCGGCTGCATTCTGCACTAGCTGCAGTCTGCAGAGGGTACCTCCCAAGACCCTGAATTGGAGCACATTACAATAATCAAGCCTCGATGTTATGAAGACATGCACCAAAGTGGGAAGATCCATAGGTGGAACTAGGGGCTTGATCCTGACGATGGTTCTAAGATGGTAGAAGCTGGTCTGGGCAATGGATGACACCTGTGCTTCAAATGTCAATCCACTGTCCAAGGTCACACACCTTAGAGGAGGCCTTCAATGGCACAGACCCCAGAAATAACCTGGTATCTGCAGCAGAGGCCCTCCTATCACACCTTCTGTTTGACTCCACCACTAGTACCTCTGTCTTATCAGGGTTCAGTCACAACCAGATGGAGGCCATCCAGTCGTTTATCTCAGCAAGGCATCTGTTTAGCAGTTTCACCACATTGGATGTCCCGGGGCAAAGGAAACATACAGTTGGGTATCATCAGCACAGCAATGAAAATCCAAACTGTATTTCCTAATGAGCTCTCCCAGGGGCAGCATGTACATGTCAAACAGCATCAGTGACAAGACTGAACTCTGAAGTACTCCACACGTCAGGAGGTTGGGGGGGAGGAGGAGAAATTCTCCATCACTACCCGTTGCCTCCTGTTAGTGAGATAGGACTCAAACCAACAGATGACAGTGCCAGTGAGTTCACAAAATTCCCTCAGGCGGTCAAGCAACACACAATTGACTACCAGGTCAAATGCTGAAGAGAGGTCGAGGAGAATGTACATTGTCCCCTCTCCTCGAACTCGAGCCCTGAGGAGGTCATTATGCACCCAAACAAATGCAGTTTCCATGCTATGCCTCTCCTGAAACCCTGACTGGAAGGGTTTGTACAGGTCAAAGGTCATGAGGTGCTCCTCTAGCTACTGTGCACAGCTTTCTCAACAACCTCCTCTAAAAATGGGAGGTTGGAGATTGGACAGTAATTTGCCATGACGTCAGGGTCTAACGATGGTTTCTTCAGAAGTGGCCTAATCAGAGCCTCCTTCAAGGCATCTGGAAAATAAAACTCTGAGATAGAGCACTGGACAACAAGGTGAACACCGGGCCAACAGGGTTGGCACATCTTATCAGAAAATGTGTCAGCATGGGTCCAGTTCACAGCATGTGAGCTTTAGCCTGAGTGCAACCTCAATGACCTCAGCCACCTCCTCTGATTTAAACTCCCCCCAACTAGGCAGAGTGCTCTCCAAATGCTGAAGGTGATCACTGTTGGCCACCATGTGGCACACCGGTGGAATGCCCTGCTGGAGTTTGGACACCTTGTCCAAGAAGAAATGAGCAAACTCCTTGAATAAAGCTTCAGAAAAGGCTTTTTTGGGCTGCAGACAGGCTGGATTTAGCAGCCTGTCCACAGCCCGAAAGAGCACAGTTGGTCTATTCTTCCCGGCAGCAATCTACCTGGACAGGAACTCTGCCTTCTTACAGTAATTGCCCCCTGATACTCATCATAATGAGAGCTCATGACCAGGCTATCCACCTCTAGCCCAGACTTCTGCCAGCAGTGCTCTAACCTCTGACCCATAATCGTCATCACCTTTAGCTCCCCATCAAACCACAGGGACCTTAAGTGAGAAGATATTGGTCTTACACAGACCAGTGTGAGAGAGTCAAATGCAGCCGACATCGCCTTATTATAGGCAGCAACAGACGCGCCCTGCACCCCCTATGCATGCACTACTCTCACTGGATAGATCTGCTACTGCCAGAAATCCCTCCAGGGTCAAACCCCTCAAAGGGCAGTAGCTTACCATCCCAGCATGGGGTGGGCTTTCATGGGGCACCCTGAATGAGAACTCTACTGTGCAATGATCGGATCAAATGACCCAATCAGTCTTGAAGTTACTAATCTCAAGCTCGAGTGAGAAGAACATGTGGCCGCCCTGGTGGGTCATGGAAGAAACTTTCTGTGACAGGCCCATAGATTACATAATCTGGAGGAGGTTATAACCTAGCCTAGAGGATTCGTCATTGGCCCAGGCATTGAAATCCCCCAGAACTAAGCATCTGGGGGACTCCAATGTCTCACCGATGATGAAGATGGCTACCTCCTGTAGGAATTCACCTGTTGCCCCCAGGAAGGTGCTAAATCAGGAGACTCCTGCAACCTGTGCCCAGACCCCCACATAGGGCCATATATTCAAAGGAACTCGGTCTTTCCACTTGGTGCATAGTGAAGCCAAGCTCATATCTGAAACAGATGGTCACTGCCCTGCCCCTGCATTCTACTCTGGGGCAGTGCACCACTGAGTAACAGGGGGGAGGCGCTGACCTCTAGAACTGGGCCAGCATCATCATTCACCCAGGTCTCAGTACTGCATGCCAGATCAACTGCGGAAACCAAGTCCACTAGATTTGCAATCTTGTTCCCGATCGTTCTGGCATTGCAAAGCACTGCCTCATTGGATTAGTGGGCAGTGTAGACTTTCTGGATACTAGGCCACTCGGTCTGGTGGAGACCCTAAGGATGGAGACCAAACATGTCTGGCCTCTCCCTAAGGCCCTTCAATGCCCAGGATGCCTTCTGCACCCAATAACCTCAATCTGACCCCCCAAAGTGTCTGGGGTGCCCCGTCAAAGTTGATCAGTGTGAGCCCTCTAAATTCCAACCTCCCTACAGTGAAGAGCTGTAGTGCTGGAAACTGGGACTTCAGTAAAGGGCTGCAGATCAAAATGCTGGGATGCCTCGTACACAATCTTAGCCCACCCCAGGCCACCTAACTTCCCAAGACACATATTGTCCTAGCCAGCAAGCCTCAATAAATAGCAAAATAACTATCAACATACAAACATCCACATGTCTAATATACACAGACCTAACCAATCATTCAACACACACATTCAAACTAAACCCCAAATCCCAGTACCCCCCCACTCTACCCCCCCAGAACACCTCTGCCAAAGAGCAAACACAGAGAAGGGGCCAAGCTTCTCAACCTTCCATGAGAGCAACCTGCAAAATTTAAAATAATGCCCCACAAGACAGGGCTAGATGTCTATTAGATTTGAAAAAAGAGTCAATATGCAAGGAAAGAGAACCAGCTCCAGCCCAGGAAGATCAGGAGGCCATGGGCCCTCTCACTGCCCCTGGTCTCTGCTGGGCAGGAAGTCAATGGAACCGGCAATATACAATGTACCTGTGCAGTCCACATGAAGAAAGCACCTTCCTTAACGCCCTTGGGCTCCCCTCACTAGCTTCAGGAAAAGATGTAAACATGTTGCAAGTGCATAAAGTCTGCTAATAATCATAACATTGACCGTTGCCACAACAGAATTCTGCCAACAGTCACCGATAGCCTCTGATGTTCAGTAGCTGGAAACACACCAACCAAGAGGAGAAAAGATATCCAGAGTTTGATACTCATCGTGGCAAAAGTTTCCCAGGCTGTACTCCAGATTTAAAAGTCCCGGTACAAGGAAAAACATGCACCATGTTGCCTAGGAAGGAAGTCTGGCCACAGCAGACACCAGTCACACCTTCAGCCCCTTCATATGGTGTGAAAGAGGCACCTCCAGCCATCCTTGAAGCCTCTGTCCTCTGATCCCTCTGACAGCAAGCACCAGTTCAGGGAATAGTTTCCACCCTCAATGACAGTCGGCCCCACTGCAAAAAAAGCAGGCACCCTCCAAAATGGGTTGGATATCAGGACCAGCACCACTCCATCATCGTTCATCTGCAGATAGATAAACAACTGGAAAGGGAACGTTGCAGTAAGAATCCAGGCAATGGCACCTTCTACAACTCCATGGGACACACAGGTAAAAGAAGTAAATCTGCTGGTCAACTCTCTCCTAAAAAGCAAAAAAAGCTAACTCTTACATCTGTCTCACTCCCCTGCCCTGCCTGTAACTAGGAGCCCTAACTCAGTGCTAACTTTGCTACAAAGTCTCCCTCACAATTTTAGGTCCTCTAGTTGATGCTATCAGCTAGGCACACATATACTAAATTATGCTCTCCTAATGCTACTTATGCTCTTAAAAGTAAAAAATTAAAAACAGATAAAAGCAGAAGAGACTCCAAGCATAAACATGCTCACAATTCAGAGAGCAAAATAGATGGCAGCCCATCGTGGCTGCCATCTTGTACTCCACCAGTAGGATGCACCTACCAGGCTAGTAAGTTTCAGTTCAAAACACAACCACCTTAAAGCCAAACCTGCCTCATTCTGTGATAGGAGAAAAGTTATTTCATTACTATTTTTTCATATTGACTGCACTCATTCATGGAATCCTCTAAAACCATATTAGGAAAACTTAAAAAATGTTTTTCATATATGGCCGAAGCTAGAAACTGATTAGAAATAGGAACTGTGAAGGATTGCTGCATCTGATCTATGTTTGTACTGAAAGGAGATAGGAAATGATTTGTACATACTTACCTGCCCTTCCATCTTCCTTTCCATGCCAATTATGTATCCTTATATGCTATGATGATTTTTTGATAACTAAATAATCTAGTTTTGGGGTGCCTTCAGATCAACACTGAGTTTCACTCACCTCACCAGCTACTGCTCTTGATTTTCATATTTCTAAGACATTCTATGACATTAGAAACTCCCTATCCATGCTATTCATTTGGATAGCCTGGAATGGGTGTTTCTGATGTCATAGAATGTTCAGGCAGTATGAAAACAGACAGCAGCAATTGCTAAGCAGAGAGGGATTCAGGGTAGTTAAAAAGGCAACACAATTAGATTATTAATTTAACAAAAAAGATCGAAAACATATCAGACTGGTGGGTGACCAATAGAAGAACAACTAGAGGGCATCTAGAGCTCTAAAAACTGTTTCCTATCATCTTTAAGGTACTTAATTCCTCTGTATTTTTTTTTTTTATTTTGCAAGTAATGCTGCACAGATTTCATTATCAACTATAAATAGCCCCATGGAATCTAATATTTCTGTTTTAATTTAATTTCTTGTAGCAACAAATCTGTTTTAACAACTCTATCTATTTGGCTCCCTTCCTGAGAATCCTTCCTCCTTGAAATTCTTTTCACCCCTTCCTTTCCTAGGAAAATATGCAAGTAATTTTTAAGAAGATTGCAAAAGCTCTTGCCAACTTAAAATAATTTTCTTTACAATAGTTTGGCATACGAAAGAAGCTTAAAAACCACTTGCACATTATACTCTTCTTGGAACAACGTTCCTGGTATATTAAATTCCTCTGTATCAGGTAAAGTAACACCAATTGTAATTGGTCATTGACCCAAACATAATTGAATGCCTTGGTGAATCCAGATAAACAAACTACATTCTTGCATGTTTCAGTAGCATTTAAAGCAATATCTAAATGTGTATTGCTCCATTTCTGCCCTAAACAGGTTTTCAGTCTCCTTCATAATTAAGGACGTTGAGGCATGTACCAATCTTTCTAGGCCTGTCAGTCTCAAAAATACGCTCTTATCAGATGTGAGTTTATCATCAGGCTGGCCTGTTATACAGTATTATGATTATTAAAGTTGTACCCTGAGATAAATTCATTACATTTTCAGTATAAGTGCTACAAAGTGCCACAAGAAACTCAGAATCTACCCCAGGAACAGGTACCCCATCAACAGTATTCTAAGCACACCTCACACTATTACTTGTAGCTCCACAGTTCCCAGTACCCTTTGTCTTAGGACTAGCTTCTTTACCTCCTGGTTCAGGGATTCCAGATGGGATACGTAAGGATTAAGCCACGAGAAAGCAAGGGTCTACTGTGGTATTAATCCATGGTTGGGGGGTTGGACCACGGCGCCAAACTGAGTGAGTCCAACCAACCAACCATGGATTAATTCCACAGTAGACCCATCCTTTCGAGTGGCTTAATCCGCTTGTAACATGGCAATGACCATATGACTAATAGTTTTTGAATAAATGAGTACAATCACACTGATTTACTTTCAGAATACTATAAATTGAGCTATTAAACATGATATACATATACTTGAAAACAATTCGAACACACCTATTGGAAATATCGTGGCTACTATTTCACTTTTGTTATAGTAACTTTCATTACAAGCTTTAAGCTTTCTAACATCAAAACATATTTTACAACTTTCCAAAACCTTGCAATTCACTTTCTATTCTAGGTGCTTTGATTTTCCTCTCTATGTATTAGAAGATATGGGCTGCGCTGCATGATGGGAGTGTGCTATGGTACATTTTAGTTTTCTTTCTCCAGTTCCTTTGCAGACCAATAGGTGGCTGTCACACAATCCTAGTAGCACAAGCACCTTTTCTCCAAATGTACTGAACTAAGCCAATCTGAAAAACACTTTATTGAACAACTACTATTTTGCGGAATATTACTTTCACTTTTTTTCCTCTAAACTACCTAACTCAGCAGGACATAGAACAACATAACGTTTACTGCTTTCATCTTTCAAATACTTATTTTGACTACTATTGTTAGTCTGTTTCTTTGATTTCTTTTTGTTTCTCTCAATTTGTTTTTCTTTTCACCCACAGAAGTATCCTCTCTCTTTGATTTTTCTTTGTGTATCTCAGTGTCTGTTATTTTTGCTTTCGGTTATAGAAGCTGCATGCTTATCTTTAAAAGGCCAGGACAGATAATGTTATTCAGTCATCCACAATGCATTGCACCCACAGTTGCTTAGACAGCAGTAGATCAGAAGGGATGGTAACAGTATGTAACTTCACTTCTACAGAAATATTGCTGCAGCATAATTAACAGTATATGTGGAGTTTAAATATACAATCTTTAGTAACTCATGAACTTCTGTTGTAATTACAATATAGAACAGTCTTGAAAAAGTCAAAAACCCTGTGCCAGGAAAATTCTTGGTAAATACAGCTTGGGACAACTACACACTGCAAGCTATTTGCATATTTCTTTCACTTGCATATTGCTTCTTACCTGTAGTGGATTGCCAAGGTATTACAATACAAACCATGATCTACTATGGTATTAGACCATGGTTTCTATTGTACCACATGGTGTGTTTGCACCTATCTGAGTGCTTCATTTCATTTTCCTTTTTTTGTGCCATGTTACAACAGTATTTATGCTGAACAAAAGACCTTCCTTTACAAACTTTTCCAATGCCACATGCTTGTACACTTTAAGAATTAACTATTTCCAGTCCCTTTTTAATACGCCTAACTTGTTCGACATTTTCAACATGTTACTCATTAAAGTTGAGCCATCTTGGTCTAGTGCCTGATTGACGTTTTATTCATGTTTGGAGCCCTCACATTAGGCATCTTTTCTGAGATATTAACGTGCATAGTCTGAGGTCCCTTCTTACTCTCCAATGCATGCTGTTTATATCACTGACACTTTTCTTCCTGGAACTTTTTCTTTTCTTTTTTGAGCACATTATGCATGACATCAACTTTGAGGATACAGATGATGCTAAAATCAAGTTTTATGGGCTGCTTATTCTGTAAGGGGAGACTACCTCAAATGAGGATGATTACTTACATGGATGGATTATATTAAACATCCTGATGATATCTGCTATCCTTGCCCCATTTATGTCAATATCCTCCCATGTTGTTTCAATTTCATTTTGCAAGATTACAAGTTACTCCATTAACATAAGGTTTGTGGCATAGTGATTTAACAGAGTTTTAATTATATCATGACCTAAATATGAAGGGAAAGTGTCTTTACATATCCTTTGCAAGATGGTAGATGTGAGAGAGCTGCCTGGATTTTAGCTCAGCCTTTAGCATTATAATTTTTTTTTGCTTTGTTTGACTTTATTTTATTTCTTTATTTGTTTTTAATTTTATAGTTAGTTTTAGATAGCTAGTGTAATATTAGAGAGGTAGTTAATGTGAGGAGCAATTGTTTGCAGTGGTAGTAGAGATTTATACTTTGGTGCCTTGCTGATTTATATTCCTGACACCAAGACCGTTAGCCTTTGATATGGCTAGTTCACATTTTTTTTATTTTTGCTGTTTTTTCCTGAATTCACTGGGAACTGCTGCTCATTTTCATTCACATCACATCTGGCTGTTAGTAGATATGCCATGAATGAATGGTGGACTAATTTATGCATCGCGTAGGAGAGGTTCTGCCACTGTTGAACTACCAGTATTTTGGTTATCAGAGCTGGAACTCTTGGTGAGCCTGTGTGAACTATCAGTGGGAGGGAGTAAGATTGCCTGCCATGGTTGGAGTGCTGCAGGACTGAAATTTGAATCTGCGCCATAAGTCTTCAGCTCTCATGAAGTGCCTGGTGGCATGGTGAGAGGATGCTTGAAGTTCATCTTGAGAGGATTGTTTGAATTTGGCCCAGGCTAATTTTCCACTTCCAGGTACAGGTACCTGCTCTTTGTAATTCTTGGGGGTTGGAGGCTGGTCTGCAGATCAGGTTGTGGCAGCGGGGAGGACAGTGGTGGGGGGTCTTGGACTGGAGGGTTGGCTCCCAGCCAGCTGTGTTGGCAGTGCTGAGTCCAGGGTTCAGTGGACATCAGACCCTTCACTGACCCTCTACTTTGTGGCCCTACCTGTCTTGTGGTTTTGCCCAATGTTCCCTGGGGATAGGTATAGGGACAGTGTTTTCCTGGATCTGGGGATCATGGTGCCATACTGGGGCAGGGGCCAAGAGGTGTCTGTGTCCAGGCAGACTTCTGGTGGAGTACAAACCATAGGGTGGTGTACTCCTTGGGAGCCCTAGGGTCTTTTATTGGGGTGAGGTCGGAGGACCTTCTCCTTAGGGCTCCTGGAGCACTGGAAGCTGGCCTCTCGGGTCTCAGCATATGTGGGGGCCATGATTTGCAATCCCAAGATTAGTGGAACTTGGAGCTGGGTGAAGTTGGAGGATGGCTGGTGTGTAGTCTTCAGTGCACCATTGACTGGAGTTGTGTGATTGACTGGCTTACTACCCTCTTCTTTGTGTTCAGTGGCTCAAGTTTTGATTTTGGCTCCTTTAACTTTCTGACTATCTTTCTGTGGTTTAATCAGTAAACAGAACTCAATATCCTATTGGGGAGGTAGTGAGAGTACCTCCAAGAACTGGTTTAGGAGTGATTTAAGTTCTATGGTTGCCAATCAGAGAGAGCAACACTGGTCATTATTACCTGGACTGGGGAGGGTGAGAACCTTACCATGTCTTAATTCACCTCTCGAAGTTTGGTGTGCTTTATAGGTATTCACTTCTATCTTTTAACTGACTTTTTATTTGAACTTTTGGCACCAAACTATAGGGTCTTGTTGGGTGGGATTTAAATTGAAGTCTGTTTTTTGGGGGGTTAAGGGTGGTTTGGGGTTTTTGGTTTAGTGAGAGTTAAGGGTGGGAGGACTGTATATTGGTTGTTTTATTTTCTTTGTGGGGGCTGTCTTTGGGTATTAGACAGGATATGCTGGCAAGGGCTATCCCAGTCAGGCGCCACTCCTTCTCAGAGCTTCGGGGCCTCTGCCTTTTTAATTGTCCACCTCTACCAACCAAGGTTTATACTCGCTGTAGGGTGCTGGGACTAGTGGATAGGAGGTGTGGAGGGTGGGGTCCTAGATGATGGGGAGGAGAGGAATGAAGTGGCTGGATTGGGGTTGTGGGGACAAGAAGATGCCATGGGGTG
Organism: Neoceratodus forsteri; assembly: GCA_016271365.2. Classification (NCBI taxonomy): domain Eukaryota; kingdom Metazoa; phylum Chordata; order Ceratodontiformes; family Ceratodontidae; genus Neoceratodus; species Neoceratodus forsteri. The sequence goes on along the minus strand of CM057450.1, from coordinate 250,435,406 downwards.
AAATGGAGACTGGAGAGAAGTTCCCCCTGTCTAGTACCCATACCCAAGGGTTCCACATTAAGTGGTCAGGTTCCTTGGGTGGACTCAGAACCCCATCCTACTCAGGCAGTGTTATGCAATGCCACGTCCATTAAAAACAAGATGGCTGTGATTGCCAATCTTGTTGGGTCATCGGACCTGGCATGTATCACTGAGACCTGGCTGGACACGAGTGCTGGCCCAGTTCTTAAGGCAGCAGTGCCAGCTGGTTTCTTGGTGATACATTGCCCGAGGTTGGATCACAGGGGCAGGGGTGTTGCCATTTATTTTAGAATGGAACTGGGCCTGGTAGAGGTGCCGGTGGGTGAGACCCGATCCTTTGAGTGTATCTTGGGCACAGGTGTGGGGTGCAAAATTCTTCCCATTTACCATCGACACAGGGATGGGAAGCAATTTTTGCAGGAAGTCATGGACTTCATTGTCAACATGGTGTTGGAGTTGCCCAGAGTGATGGTGCTAGGTGACTTCAATGCCTGGATCGATGACGAACTCTCACGTTTTGGACAGGACTTCCTCCAACTTACGTATGCATTGTGCTTCACACAGGTTGTTTCCTCTGTGACCCATACTTTGGGTCACTCTTTGGACCTGGTCTTCCTACTGGGTATGGAAAGCACTGACTTGGTGGTGGAACCAGTCAGATGGTCTGACCGTCACACTGTCAGGTTCAATTTCCAGGCATCCTCTTATAGGTCTGCCCCTTTGCAGATGGTACCACCCATTGAGGGATGTGATTGCAGATGAAGTGATGGCAGTGCTGGACCTATCAGGATGTATGAGTGCAAGCATGGGTCCAGAAGTTCTACTACAGATCTATAATAAGGTTATGGTGGCAGCTCTGGATTCCATAGCTACTGTCCATGTTCGCTCCCTCTCCCTTTATCCATGATCCCCATGGTTTGATGGGACTTTGAGGGTGATGAGGAGAGTGGGGCAAAGACTAGAGTGATGCAGGTGGAAATCGGGCCTAGATGCCAACAAGCTTAGATTGATGGCACATTATGCAGACTATCAATCAGAGATCTCCCGTAAGAAAGCAGAATTCCTGTCTGGGGAGATCACTGCTGCACAGAACCAGCTGGCTCAGCTCTTTCGCACTGCGGACAGACTGTGCAGTCCAGCCTGTCTGCAGTGGTGAAGAGCATTGTCACAGGATAAATGTGATAAGTTTGCTTGATTCTTTGCAGATAAGGTTGCTGGCATCAGGTCTGAGATCTGTTCAGCATGCTCTAAGAGGGGTTGCAGTGATTGGTGAGAGGTCGCAGAATCTTGGTCTAGTTGATCAGCGTTTAGCCAGGTGGCGATCTCAGATGTCATGATGATCATCCAGAGTATGTGGCCGACCTTCTGTAGTTTGGATCTGGGCCCAAACTGCCTCCTTGTGGGGTGTATGGATGTCATCAGCCCAGTCCTAGTGGAAGTAGTCCGGAGCTCGATAGAGACCAGGGAATTCTCTGATTCTTTGAAAGAGGCAGTGGTGATTCCCCTTCTTAAGAAATCTTCTCTTGACCTGGACTGTCTTGCCATCTACAGGCCTGTCTCTAACCTTCCCTTTGTTGGTAAGGTTATTGAGAAGATGGCTGCACTGTAGCTGGAGGATAATCTTGCTATCCATGACATCTATGATCCCTTCCAGTCAGGCTTCAGTAAAAGGCACAGTACTGAGACTGCCCTTGTTTGAGTGCTCAATGACTCCCTTGTTGTGAGAGATTGGAAGAGTCATACTATCTTGGTCCTCCTTGATCTCTCAGTGGCATTTGACACCATGGACCATGAGGTATTGCTAGAGCACCTGCGGCTGATCTGTGGACTGTCTGGTACAGTCTTCAGATGGTTCCAGTCTTTCCTACTGGCAGGTCTCAGAAAATAGTGTCAGGGATCTTTTCCTCTGATACTTTCTCCCTGCCATGTGGGGCCCCGCAGGACTTGATGCTTTCCCCCATAGTGTTCGTGGTGTACATGTTGCCACTGGGGGACAGTGTAAGGTGGTCTGGATTGAGTTTTCACTGCAATGCAAATGATACTCAACTGTACATGTCCTTTGCACCCGGCCAGGATGTTGTGCTGTCAGTATTTAACACCTGCCTATCTGAGATCCAAGACTGGATAAGTGCCAACTGGCTGAAGCTAAATTCCAACAAGACTGAGGTTTTTGTTGTGGAACCAGGTCACTGAGTAGAGGGTCTTCGGCAGGGCAAGCATCTGGTCTGGTACTGGATGACTGCCAGTTGAAGACCTCTGAATGGGTATGTAGTTTGAGCATTATCCTTGATGAGGAATTGACCCTGAAGTCTCAGGTGTCATCTGTGGTCAAGACCTAGTTTTATCATCTGAGGAATATCACTCAGTTTAGACACCTGGTTCCGCCTAGTGACCATCCAACTTTGGTCCATGCCTTTGTGACCTCTTGCTTGGATTACTGCAATGCCCTCTATCTAGAGCTACATGGGGTTGATATCCACTGTTTGCAGCTAGTGCAGAATGTGGCAGCCAGGATACTGACTGGGCTCTCTTGATCTGGCCATATTACTCCTGTGCTGCATGCACTGCATTGGCCGTCAGTGCAATGGTGGATCACCTTTAAGGTCAGCTTGCTGACTTATAGAGCCCTACATGGACAGGGTCCGAGTTACCTGCAATAGCTTCTTTGCCTCTACTGCCCCCTTTGCCCTCTCCATTCTGCCAAAAAGGGATTGTTAGAGGTTCCCAGTGTGCAGTTGAAAACATCTGGTGCTTGTTCATTTGCTTTTGTAGTGCCTACCCAGTGGAACTCTTTACCTCATCAGGTTCAAGAGTGCCAGATTGTGGACAGCTTCAAAATAGTACTAAAAATCCATCTATTTAGTCTTGCTTTTGTGAGTTACTGAGAATTAATTGTCTATTTGAGTATTTTGGATTTTAATTTGTGTTTTAAAGTTTTATGATCATATACCTGTACATCACTTTAATATTTGAATTGTGCTTGATAAATAAAATTATTATTAAATTATTATTATTATTATTTGCATCTCATGACATTTTTCCATTGACCCCAGAGAAACAGATGCTTCCCTGGGATAACCCTAATCAGATATTTCTGATTTCCCCCAATAAGGTCTCCATGGTTTTATTTTTTTCTAGTTGTTCTTTCTAACTCTTTAAGGCCTTCTATTATTTGTTTTAATTCCTGGATAGCTTCCTTCATTTGGCCCTTATGTATGTACAGTATTTATTATTCTGCTGTGGCACCCTCTTAATTTTATGGGTAGAATTATGGGCAGCTGTATTCGTGCTGGGGGGAGCTATTTTTCATGACATTGAAGGAATTGTGTCCATTTTTAACAGATGTCTTTGATGTTTCCCTCACCTCAGATGGAACACTTATCTCAGAATGTAAATCAATGAGCAAATTTAGGGAGTTCTCCAGAGAAGGATCAATAACTGTTGCACCCATTTTAAGAGGAGATGCAGTATTATGTGATCCTGCAGCATCAGTTGTGCCCATAATATTTCTTTTAATCTAATCTGATTTGGGTGTTGAAGTTCTATGAGAGAAGTTAGAAACTCCATCAGCTACCTTTGATGAATAAATCCTTACCCCATGTAAAGCGTTGTCAGTTATCTTATTTTAGCTTTTATCTAACAAATTTCACTTTATTCCCTTACTTTTAACTTTAGATTTTTTTTTCACCAGAGCCTATACAGATGCAAGGCCAAATTTTTTTTTTGTTGTTTCCTTATACTAAAAATAATGGGTCTGATTCATGAAGGGTGATGCAGGGCTTCTGCCAATCCTGTGTCAACTCTGGTGGCCAGAACAGCTACACTGAATTCTGTGCTGCGACCTGCACCTGGGTCAAGAAGACTGGGTGCATTTGTGACACTTTTCCAGCTTCACAGCAGCTTGCACCCTTAAAATGGGTACACAGGAGTGCCACACACTAGACCAGAAGAGCTGGTCTAATGTGTGGCAATCAGCACATAGGATCAAGAATCTCAATTGCCAGCCAGTGAATGCTGCAAGCCCTGTGTACCAGATGTTTGTTGCACCTGGGACTTGCAGCATTCCCAGAATGTCTGTACATTGATCCTAGTGTAACTATAAAGGTTATCTAAAACCAATACATATAACAGTAAGTTAAAAAAGAAAATAGAAAAAAAAACAATATGAGGAGCACTTAATCAAATACACAGAAACAGGAGATTGCATATAGCTTAAAAAGACCATCCAGCAAGCATCAGTTGATAGTTTACATTTTACTTGCAACCTTCAGGGGATCAAAGGTGTTTCCAGCTCCAACTGGCACTCAGTCCAACTTATATCAAAAAAGGAAAGTTTCTTCAGTAATTGAGTTCATAATGCCTTAAATCTGCTTTTTAGCCTTTGCAATATTTACCATTGTAGCTACATAGTTCTCTAGAAAGACTGGGGCAAAGTCAACATCTAACAGTTAGCAGGAGTGTCACAGAACCCAGGCCTGGGAGAATCCTTAGATTAAACATGCAAAAAATTTAAAAGAATCACCACCCATGCACCTGAGTTAAGGGATTGAGTTTGAGAACAGGCTGGGGGCACTAAATGAGTCTGCTTTAAATTTTTAATAACAGCTTGGTTATGGGAAGGTTAAAAGTAAATTTATTAAGAACAACTGGTTTTTACTAAAATAGGGTGAGTACAACAAAACTGTATAGAAGCTTTCTGTATATAATGTCTTATTCTATAATGTAATACATAAATTATTAATAATAAAAAAATGATCTTACATTAGTCAAACAGGTCAAATGCACACATGCTATGTAGTTGCTCTGGAGGCTCTATTCCTGATTTTTAGCTGCCAGTATAAGATATGTAGAAGAACGTCACTTCTCAGATCAAGTCCACAGTTAGAATATCAGCTAAAGCTGCTTGCAGAACATTTAGGCAAAATAAAGGTTCTAAACCCCAACTAATAAAACTTACTGCTAGTAGGTGAAACAAAAAGCAGTACTAGTGAACTGCTACCTTTTACCATCTGAATGATTTTCTCTACAGTACCATGCAATTTGATTTTGTGTAGCTTCTTTCATACCAGAGTATTATGAAATGCTTTATACATTAAAAAAATGAACAAAATAAAAATGATGATTAATTCATGTAAATGAAGTACACTAGAATTCTAGATTTGTTGCTCAGCCAACCTCAGGTAAAAATGATAAATGAAAGTAGTAAATGTGGGGAGAGGCCAAAACCAGTTCAAGCTAGAATTCATGCAGGAGACTGGAATAATGGCCCATTCACCTAAAGTAAATTAATCATAATATCTTTTTATTTTCTTAATTCTAACACCCAGAATAAATCCTTCCTATGTTTTGGGTAAAACCCTTCACCATGGAATCTGGTTATTTTTTCTGTAAACATAAAAGTAAACTCATTTACCAACCTTTTTAAATAACATTTTATCTGTGAGATATTGAATTTATGTACAAGGATAGCTGCTATACTGCGCTTACTTATCTCTTTATTACACTTTGTTTCTGCTCCTATTATTATTCTTTTTATGGCTTCCACCTGTAAGAACAAACATTTTTCATTCCAACATGAATACATCTACTATCTGATTTAGGCCAAATAAACATTTCCTGTACATTTAAATCTGTAAAATAGTGACCAACTTATAAACGGGTTATCTCCCATTTTAAACAGATGACTTCACCCTCTTAAACAAGCAACTTTGCTTTTTTATTCTTTTCATTGTACTCTGTCTTTGCTATGAGGACAAATATTGCAATAAACATGAGTTCACTAACTTAGTACTTCACTTTATATTGCAGTCTCAGAAATCCAGGTCTTAGTTAAATGTTTACCTTTGTTCACTGCGTCATGTTTCTGAGGTGTGCCCTCTGTGGTGGAAGCACTAGAACTGTCCCAAAGCAGCTCCTATTGTAGTGGAATGTAGGAAGGATTTATTCCGGATGTTAGAATTAAGAAAATAAAAAAAAGATATTGTGATTAATATACTTTGAGTGAGTGGGCCATTATTTCAGCCTCTTTTCTATGTAAATGAAGTACACAGATACTAAAGAAAAATAGTAAAATGTGGTAGTAACAGTAAAACATCAAGGCAGTATGTGGGTAGTAATCCTAAAATGAACTTGCAAAGAAAAATTTGTCCAAAGCACAAATACAATCACATGTGGGAATTTACCAAAACTGGCTAGGACAAAATTCAGTAAGGATGTTGCCCAGCACCTTTTAACTGAAAGAGTCATTGATAAGTAGAACTGACTGTTGGAGGAGATGGTAGTGGCCAAAACAGTGGGTGGTTCAAAACAAGGTGGGACAGGCATAAAGCCATAGTAAGAAAGTAGCGGGCATAGGTTAAAAGGAAAGGGATGGCCACTGGGGCCAATGTAGGATAAATAGATGGGATGAGCATACTTGCTGGGCCTTTTTCTGCTATCATATTCTATGTTTCTGTGTAACAATATCATGGCATGCATCAACAGAAATGTTGTAAGCAGATTTAAAGATGCTGCAGATCCTGATAAAGATCACTAACCATTCTGCATCTTGAGTACACTGTACAATGCTGGTCCCCATACATGAGAAAAGGTTTTGATAGGAGTAAGAAGATACAGAAGACAGTGACCAAGGTGGTTGAGGATAGCGATGCCTCTGTTGTAAAGTTTTAATTTGCTGGTGAAGTTCCAGCAAAGTCACCCATACTGCCTCCGTGGAGCAATCCGCAAGTTTTTGCTATTAGCCTAAAATTTTACCCATGTGACTTAGCTGAGAATTTCACCACAAATGGCAGAAGTTTGCCCCCAAACAGTCAAATTTTGCCCGTGAAAGGTGGGATTTCACCCATAAATGGTGAAAATCTACCATTCATGTTCAAAATTCTACCATTCGCAAGTGAATTTCCACACTTCATGGAGGAAATTCAAACTTCATGGATCAATCTGCAATTCATGAATTGTGCTACATTTGCTGATTAATTTGCAGAATGAATTTTGCCAGCTTCACCCATCTCTAGTTAAGGATATGTAGATGATCCACATGGGGTGGGCAGAATGAGAAGAGATCTGGATAAACTAGCAAAATGGTCGGAAGAGTGGCAACTGGGGTTTAATGCATAAAAGTGCAAGATCATGCACATAGGAAACAGAAACCCTGAAGCCACCTATAGGTTGGGAGGAGAATTGCTGGCAATCACAAGGGAAGAAAGAGACTTGGGCATCATCATCACAGATGACCTGAAATCATCCAAGCAGACCACTAAAGCCATAAGTAAGGCTAGGGAGATGTTGGGGGTGTATTAGTAAGGGTATCACAAGTCATAAAGATGGAGGTAATAATCCCTCTCTACAAGACACTGGTTAGGCCCCATCTGGAGTACTGTGTGCAGTACTGGAGGCTGCACCTTCACAAGGACATTAACAAAATGGAGGCAATCCAGAGAAGGGCAACCAAAATGGTGCAGGGACTGCATCAGAAAACAAATGAGGACAGATTAACGGAGCTCAATATGTATGCACTACAGCAAAGGAGGGAGAGAGGTGATATGATCAAAACATTCAAACTCAAGGGTATTAACAAGGTGAAAGAGGCTAACATATATAATATAAAAAAAAAATAGCAGGAAAAGAGGACACAGCATGAGATTAGAGGGAGGCCGATTAAGGTGTAATGTGAGGAAGTTCTTTTTCACAGAAAGGGTGGCGGATGCATGGAATGGCCTACCTCAGGAGGTGGTGGATATGAATACAGTGCAGGGCTTCAAACAGGCATGGGATAGGCATAAGGGAGCAATGCTGATGAGTATGAATAGATAGGCCATTGACAGTGTAAAGACCTATGGCACATTTCATATGGTAGAAAAAATTAGGCAGACTAGATGGGCCTTGCGGTCCTTATCTGCCATCAACTTCTATGTTTCTATGTAAAACATGCCCTTTTAGGACCAACTGTTAGGACTGGGGTATGCTCTCCTAGGAATAGAAGAGACTCAGGGCTGGCATGATTACACTACTCAGATATTTGAAATTGATAACTCTATCAGACCAAATACTGTTCTTTAAGATGTACTGCAATGAGAGAATAAAGAGATGCTCAGTGTCAGTTGAAAGTCAAAGATTCAAGAAAAATATGATAATGACTTTCATTTGCCTAGGTCTGAAAAGACTTTTGTAAATAATTGGGGGTAAATCTTCTTACATTGCTTTAATATGTCTTTTGTCATCCAGACACCCACATAATCAATTACAGTGCCTCCTTACTTTTTCCAACACTTGGGTGAATTTGATCTGTAAGGTGCTCTTCAGTGTTCAGAATAATAACTTCTCTTTTTTTCCTAATTAAACTTTATAGCCTGAAACTGATCCAAATTCTTCCACTAGGTTAAGTAGATAAGGTAGGCTGTCTCTCAAATATGAGGCATAAATACATGTATCATCTGCACAGATAAATAATTTATGCTCTGATTGTCTGATTACTATCCCTTGTATTATAATATTCTCCCTAAAAGCTTGGACTAGTGGTTCTATCACTAAAGTGAAAATTAGTGGTAAGGGGACCCCTGCCATGTACCTATCTTGAGCACATTCCAATCAGAAAGTGTATTGTTGGGTTTGACAAAGGTAGAAAACTTATTATATACCAAGTCCTTGAATTGAGTGTCTATACTATACCTATTTTTTTCTAACACTGCTATTAAAAAATGGAAGCCTATACTATCAAAGGCTTTTTCAGCAATCAGTGAAAAGGCAGCGGAGTTCAGATGTTTCAGATTAATTTTTGTTACCCATGACCTCTCTTATATTATAGTAGTGACAGTAGTTCTGAGACTTAGCAGCAGACCAAGGATTCCTTGATGCAGACCACCACAAGATCTCTTGTTGTTATAGCACTGATTAGCTCATCTGTAATAATAGCATTGTCATCTTCAGAGCCTACCACCAAGTGTTGTCACAGTTTTAATCAGCATCACAATACGAACATATGAAAAATGGCAGCAGATACAGGCCTGATGGTCTATCTAGTTTTCTCAAGCATGCAGCTAGCAGTCTGTTATGCAGTATGTTTCCTGCATATCCAGTTTCATGCCCATACTAGTTGTTATCCCTCCCCCCAGTGCCTCATTGGTGACCTTCCCCTTGACTTTGTCCCTTCCCCTCTTAAAACTGCCCACCGTTATCAAGGATACCACCTTGTCAGGCAGTGCGTTCCACCCTATCACTACTCTCTCCATGAAATAGTGCCTTCTCATTTTCCTCCTGAATCTACCAAAATCCAACTTTACATTGTGCCCTCTAGTATCCCTCCATCCTCATTTTTTTTTGTCAATTCCGTTTATACTTCATTCCATTGGTGAACTCTCTCGGGAATCCCCACTACCCGCAAGCTCTACGGCCTGCCTGAAGCTTCTCTCTCCTTCACCCCTGCATCAGCTCAACAGACCACCCCGACTCAATACTCCCCAAGGTGGGGCCACTCTATCCTCCCAGGGTGCTCTATCTGGGAATTTAATGTACCAGCTGAGCAGTCGACCCAGGTGAGGAGTGAAGCCCGGCATTGGAGTGTGGCTCACCAGGGCTTTTGTCCTTGGTTTCCTCCCTAGGAGTGCAGAGTGCAATGACACCTGTGCATGGCTGCCCTGCTAGTGTTTACCACACTCAAACCCTTGCATCAGTCAGCATACCTGTAGTGCCCCTGAACTCCATTGGGGGGTGCTAGGACACCGAGCACCCCTGGATCCCTCCAGAGGGAGAGGAGAACTGTCCTCCAGATGCTCCATCCTCTCCCGCTCTCCCTCCCCACTGATCCCTGGCCACCTGCGTCCACCTCCGAACCTGGGTTGCCAGCGTGGTGTGAGGTTTGGTGTCCAGTGCTTCAACTCTCAGCGCCTCTGGGCCAGCTTCCTCCATCTTCTAAATCTTAAAATTCCCTCTGTACCATCTTTATTTATGGCTTTCATATATTTGTAGGTGTCTATCTTGCCCCCTCTATCCCTCCATTCCTCCAGTGAAGTCATATCTAGCTCCCTCAGTCTCACCTCATAGGGTTTGTCCTCCATACCAAGGATCATCCTGTTGCTCTGCATTGCAATAAAGTTTTTATCACTATTACAGTCAATTTACATTTTCCTCTTAAAATATTTTTTTGATATAAAAATAAAAACATTTGTACAGTATTTAAAGGATAAACATTTTCATTGAATAAATGCAACATTCTCAAGTAGCTCCCATAAGTACAGTGTGATGCATTGCAATGTGTCTATTACTGGGCCATTGCCTGTTCACTTCAACATATGACACAAGATATGATGCTTAGACTGTTTATCACTATTACAGATGTGTACTTCTTCCTCCTCTACCGATTCATTTGAAAGAAGAATAAAAAAAATAATACGATATGTTATGTTTAAAAAGTTTAAAAAAAGATTCAATGGATGCTACAGTCATGCTGAAAACTGATCTGTTAGGTATCAAGTGATACCTTGTTGGGAGATGTATGGGGCACAAAGTATGTGCACATTGACTCATCCCAACATGAGATGTGATATCTAGACTATTTGTCACTATTACAACTGATATACCCTTTTCCTCATCTAAAAATCTGTTTTATATGAAAATAAGTACAAAATATGTATGTTAAGTATAAAAAGAGCATTAAATGGCTGCAACAATCTTAAGTAAATTCTCTTATACATACTATGAGAAGAGCAACATTCTTGTTTGATATTTACTTTATTTTATATATTGAAACACTTTTTTGTAGTGTTATATTTATTTATTTTTTTATTTATTTGAAAGTTGGTGACGGGGAGAGGCACACTGAGCCGCAACTCATTTCCAGGTGTGACCCGGGGGCAGTGAAAGGGGGAATATTTGTACAGATGTAAACTGACTTACAGAACCAGATTAAGCTGTTGGTGGTAATTTAGTGAATGGGGGAAAATATGGGACAGGGGAAATTCCCCTACTTGCCTGTAAGGGAATTGCTGGCCATTTCCAAGATGGCCATTCTGGGGCAGATGCTGGAGGTGATGGACATTTTGGTGACAGAGGAGCAGGTCTCTTCTTCTGCTCCCTTGTTGCATTGGCCAATTGCAAAACTCAGGAAGGAACTAAAATTATTGATGAAGAAGCTGGGAATTAAATATTTGTATTGATGGAAGATCTAAGTGCTGGAATGACAAAAGTTACTGTAAATGTTTACCTGTTCAAACTTCAGGTACGGCCGAAGATGATTTTCTGCAAGCTGCAATGTTCATGGAACTTTTGGAGGAAGAGTGAAGACCTGAGCTCCGCAAGTGGCAACTTCAGAAAGACTTGACTAAACTGCATGTTGCAAGCACTGCTGTCAGTGGGTGTGGCAGTTCTGTCAAGGTTTCAAAGGAGTCAGGTGACATAGGAGCATCAAATGAGCAGGCCACCCTGCCAGAGGATCCGATCATCTGTTCATAAAATCACTCAGATATACACCAGGTAAAAACTTTGCCTCTAAATACTAACAGTGATGTTGTGGCTGGTAGTGAAGATGCTGCAACTAGCGTATGCCTAGAGACACTAGAGTGAACATGTTTCAGTGTATCAGTCCTCAGGTACTGCCTCAGGGAATGGTGATAAAGATTAAATTCTGACCTGGTGAAGGACAGTAGCCCAGGGGTGGCTGCCAAGATAAAGCCAAGTACTTAAAAGTTTATCCATTTAGGTGATCCAAGCACTAAATTAAGGGCAAAATCGCCAAAAAAAGAATCTTCCTCACCTCTCCCAGAGCAAACTCTATCAAACAGATGCTTCTAGTCAAATTGGTTTAACAGTCTTCTCCTTTTCAACCAAAGGGCCTGGCCTCAAAACCACTAAAAAAGAAGAATATAAAAATTAAAGAACTGCTTTAATGTTTGCCAAAAGGAACCTTTCCCACAATATCCATAGTGAGGACTCAGCAGATGAACTCTTCGTTAAGAATTCACAAAAACCTCAATCTGTATTAGCTGCAATTCAAGGCTCTTTTCCCATGCAAAAATCCAGCTCTGACCCTTTCTCAGAATGGTCACCTGAGAAGGCTTTGGCAGATGCAGATTGGAAGAAGCTACCCAATGGGAAGTGGTTACCGATCCAGATTGGAATAAAGACCCCCTTTCTCAGACCTCACCACTATGGTGCCCTGCCTTCATCCACAGGAAATAAAAACAATGGACTTTGCAAATCCTGTTCTGCAGGTTCCAATTAGTGTTGTGGAACAGGTACTGAATGACTCTCACAAAGGAAAATAAACTGTCTTCTCCAAAAACACTAAATTCAGGGCAGAAGATGTTGCAACCCCAACCCCCCCGACTTGGAAGGAAAATACAGGGTGCAACCCAACTGTAAAATCCCTTCAGAAGAAGGAACCATGAACCTTGGTGGTGGCCCCTCTCAAAGGCCTTTGTTGTCAGATTTATTCACAAAAAAAAAAAGCAGAAGGCTGCTCCTAGATGTAATGCAGTCAAGATCAGATATAAAGGGGGACTAGACAGGCTGTATGTGGGGGAAAAATCTTTTAAAAGAATCACTGCATTTTTCTCCTAGGGAAGGGTTTGCCTTCATCAATATTTCAGGAGAGGACAATTTTGATATCAGCTTTTGGTCCTCCTATATCCAGGAATTGTTCTGGCAAAGATACAACCAGGTTAAGTTTTTCCCTTTGTGGTCTCCCTTTTTTGGCATTCCACTAACAAAACCTTTAATCAAATTTGTCACAGTTATGTTTAGGAATGAGGGCATCCATGTTGAAGATATTACTTACTGGTTGTCATAGTAGTGTGAAGTCCTTAGTTACCCTGAGACCATTTTGGACTCCAAACTTTTTGGACCAGAGGTTGGAAATATAAAGTTAAAAACCACTAAACTATCAGTGAAATTGAACATATCCTGAATTAGTTTCTGTTGGGAAGGGATAGGGGTGTGTGTTTTTATGCAGGCCCGCCTCGGGCCTGTTACAAATATCGCACTCGCACACACCTATCTAGCATGTGCAATAGACCTAGATGTGACAGTTCTGGTGAAACTGGGCACATTAGCCACCACTGTGCTAAGCAAACAAAGTGCGACTTATGTGAAGAAATTGGACATGTTTTTTCTGAATGCCCATGGGCTGTCAAAAATAAGGCTTTTGTGATCAACCCAGAACTCTTGTTACTGAAAACACAAGATGCAGACTCAGATCAAGCTGCACCAAAGGAACATCCTTCTCCTGCTGAGACACCTCAGGAGGAGTCTCAAGAAAATATGTCCCATGAGTCTGAGTCTGCCAACAATGCCCCACAGACCTTGGGTCTGACCACTCATCATGACTGCAGAAGATTTCCCCCAGTCTGCTATCACAATCCTATTGTGGATCAACAAAGTGTGGAAGGAAGTTTCTCCCAACCCCCTACAGCTCCACTTCCTAGCAGATCTACTAGGAACACTAAGGCCCCCCACTCTGGTCCAGAAGTTCCTGAGGTAGAAACTCCCAATGCATATGCTGCTCTAGCTAGTTCTTGGGGAGAGTCTGACATGGACACAGGAGATTCTGACAAACCTGATGCTATACAAACAAGTCAAGAGGGTGCAGATCATAAAGGGAAAAAGAAGAAAAAAAGGAAAAAAGAGGAGTTCTTGATTCCTTGCTCTGAACCTTCTCTCTGTCTAAATTCAGCCTAGGGTCTATACACATTTGCAGTTTGCTAAATAGGATAAAAAGACAAGTGATGTTTCAGTTTTTGCATGAATCTCAAACGAATGTTTGCTTCTTTCAAGAAACATGGACATCTTCTACTTAGCAGAGTTGCTTACTTTCAGCAGAATAGTCCTGGGCCCCTCTTATCGGTCCTTTGGCCTAGATAGGGCCGATGGTATAGGAATAATGTTTAATTCCTACTGTTTTACCTTAAAAAAAAATGATTGATTTAATCCCTGGCAGGTTGCTAGCTATGGATGGTCTATGGCATCAGACCCATTTTTGATTTATTAACATCTATGGGCCTCTGATAAAAGCAGAAAGGGTCATTTTATTCTCCATCCTTCAACCTTACCTAACTACATCATCTAACATCATAGTAGGAGTTAACCTTAACTATGAACTCCCAAAGGATGGAAAATCACATGAGGGAAAGAAAACATATTGTGATCCCAATGCTTTAAATAAATGTACATTAACAGCTGATCTGGTTGATTGCAACCCCCCCCCCCGAAAATATAAAAAATTTAGCATTACTCATTCTTGCCCCTGAAATTAAACAGTCTCTAAAATCATTAAACTTGGGAGCCTCCCCTGGTCCTGATGGGCTCCCTTACAAATTTTACAAAGTTTTTTCTACAGAATTGGCTGTTTCCTTGAGGCAGTGTTTTCCCACTTCCTTCTAATAATATTAATCCCTCCTGACTTTACTGAGGGGCTGATAATATTTCTGTTTAAATCAGGAGACAGATTAAAAATCCAAAACTGGAGACAAATTTCTATCAAATTCTGATTTTAAAATTCTCTACCAAATCCTAAACAAAAGACTAAGGAACATGTCTAACAATTCGATCCACTTGTTACAGTTTTGTGGTATCCTGGATAGAAAAATACAATTTGCACTAATGATTATTAGAGACTTGATAGAGTTTAATAATTCTCAGAAGAAACATGGCTGTATTTTCTCCCTTCATCAAAGCAAGGCTTTTGATGGGGTTCTTCACCCTTTCCTGTTTGCCACTTTGGAGAAATATGGTATTCCAAAGGCATTTGTTGAATGACTAAAAGTCCTATACTCTTCTGGCACAGTCCAACCTGTGACAAACCATCATGTCTCAGGAAAATTAAAAGTTGTTACTGGGGTTAGGCAAGGATGCCCTTTAAGTCCCCTCCTTTATATTTTCACCCTGGATCCTCTTTTAAGAAAACTACATGAGACTACCCAGTTGCAAGGGTTGGGAGGAATGTCTACTTTAGATAAGGTTAGGGCACATGGCTATGCAGACGAGGTGGTGGTCTTCATGTCCAATCATGCCCAGATCCCCGCTCTTCTACAGGTTATGAATATTCGAGGGTTTCTTACTCCCAGATAAATATCGAGAAATGTAAAGGATTATTTATTGGTATTACCCCCCAAAAAAAATACAAAAATAATACATAACTATAACAGATTACATTTTTTGAAAGTAATAGGTTAGTTACTAGTTACTTTCAAATAAATGTAATCAGTTACAGTTACATATTTCTTTTGTATAAAAAGACATAAGTAATTGTAACTGTGAGGTGTATTACTTTTTCCAGTATTTCTCCATCCTTGCTAGTGACTGCACAGAGCTTTCTGGAACAAGTTTCCAAAAGTAATAGAAAGTAATAGAAAAAGTAACTTACCCAACACTGAAGAGGGCACACGGGGCTTTACACCCAAAACCAAATCAGAGAGAACCGCCTAGCCCGATCATTTTTAAATTACCGAACTTTCTTGACAGGGATCACATTTACTGAGAGACCCAAAAGCTGGATACAATTCAATGGGAGGGCAAACATCTAAGAATTGTCCAGGACCTTACCTTCAAGGTACAGCAGTCCAGGGCTGAATATCGGCCTCTATTATTCAAATTATGGGCTGCACATATTAAACACAGGCTTCTACATTCTGCGTGTTTGGAGGTACATACCCCATCTGGAGTACGACGTTTTGAGTTGGCGACTATGGCTGCAGCAGAACTACCTCATTTCTTCCCTGATTAATTCTGTAAAAAGAATGAGTCCATTGCTGTATTTTAAATCACCCTGGATCACTGCCTGCCTTATGAGTTAATCTGTTCATTTTATGCCTGTTATTGTCTCCGGTATGGGGATCCCTACTTACATTTTCTCGACAGCATGTCTCCTGCTCCCTTTGATTGATCTGAACTGGCTGCTATTGCTGCTATTGTTGTTACTATTGTTACTTTTCCCGTAAGTGTTTCTTGTCATACCTGCAACCTGCATACTTCTGCTCTGACATTTTTGGATGCCTTTCACCAACCCATGTGTTTCATCTGGATCTACTGTTGAGTGTTCGTTGCTGCTGAATTGTCCTCTTCTGTCGGGAACTGACTGGTAGATTCATGCTGAGCAGCCACGCACTCTCCAGATTCCATCTTGGTGGACCTGGCTACCAGTGCACTCTTCAGGATCGCCAGCTTAATTGGACAATTAGTTTGTTTAATTTACCTGCTGTGACCTATTTTTACCAAGTATATTTGTATTGTATAGCTGGGTTTCTGATTGTCCCTCTATAATGCATACCTGATGCTCTCTACTGTCACTGGAAATGCTTTAATATAATGTGTAGTCTGGGTACCTGTCTGTAACTATTTATTTATTTTATAACTGCAATGGTACAGGGTCCCGTGGTATTATTTACTACTGGTGATTCTGGTTTCTTTATTCATTAAGTACAAGAGTTATTTCTGCCTTCATACCCCTCACTATACCTAATTGTGCTAAGCGGTCAGTCAAATGATCTCCTTATTTTTTCAGGACTCTGTGACGTTGCTCAGTGCTGCGTGACTTGACCTCTTCTAGTAGAACTCTTTAGAATTTAGAGCTTGCAGTTTTTTTGTGTTTTTTTTGTTTTCTGTTTAGCTTAATCGTTCTATGCAATAACAGTTTGCAGGTTCCAGGATGGATTTAGAATGGCTGATTATCCTATTTAATTTTTTTCGCTCTCAATAGAATTCTGACTTATTTTGTAACATTTTCCAGTTACAGCTATTTTGGGGCTAATTGTAGCCTATTATAAAGACTGATTTTTTTATACCAGCCCTGGAGCAGTATTGTTAATTCATCATTAGTGACTCATGTTTTTAAACAATTGTAAAAGTTTAGGACTCCTTACCCAACTTTCAAGGTTCTAGATACTTTTACAATATAAATTGCATTTTCGGTTGAGAATTCTAGAGCTCATCTTTTATAGCACCACTTCATAGATTTTGGAGAGTGGAAAAGGCTTCCTTTTGTGGTGTTACAAAGTAATCAAACTTTCTATTTTAATGTAGGTGCACCCCCTAAGATGCTACAGGCCCCCCCTTTTTTATCATAGAGTTGAAGGAAGATTACATTATTTAGTGTACAGACTTGATTAGTAGATCAACACTTTTCTGGCTATTGGTACTGTATAAAAATTGGCTGCTTTAATTTTCTTTAGTTTAATGCACTCATTTACTCCCAAGCCTAAAACTGTCGCAATAGCTTTGTCCCCTAGCATATGGTTAATCTGAATTTCGTAGTGGAGGCCCAAAGTAATACTTATTAATATTATTTTTTACTATGTTTATGTAATGCCCCAAAGTTGGAGCATTCCAGAAAAATAAAATAAAATAAATAAATTAAGGGTCCACAGGTGCTCAGAGTACCTGCTGCAGGTGTAGGCAGCAGGGTACTCTGTTAAGGGGCCCCTGGGAATAAAAGATACACCTCCTTGTAAAGGGGAAACACTGTAAATCAGAAAAGTGCCCTGTGCACTTACAGCTTGGTCAAAAGTCAGATTTTAAAAGCAATATATGTCATAATGGTCTGGATGGAATGTTGTGCTGAGTGGCTCATGCACAGCATTCCACTCCAGCCAATCTAGAACCCAGGCAGGTTTAAGTTTCAAAAACAGTTCTACAGTTGGTCAGTTGTTGCTGGGCTTTGGAGTAGAGAGGATCACAGGAGTGCAACAGGGACTTGTGGCTTACCTGGGGTTGTGAAGCCAGTCCTGTTGACTCCGTGGTGAGTCCCCTCCTCCAGTCCACCGAAGACATCCTGCTCTGCTTCAGTGCTGTTGTCGGTCATGCCATCAGGGCACCACGAAGACGAAAACACCCGTTTCCCCGCGTTTTGGGCTGAAAAGCCCTTCGTTTTATTTGTTTTGGCCCCTGAGTGTTTCCTCAGTTTATTTTTGGTCCCACGTCAGCAGCTTTACCAGCCGCATCACTCCCACATCTCTGTCAGCCGTTGGAGGCCCCCAGTCATCCCCCCAGCTGCCTGCCCGGTTTTCCGTCCCTCTGCCAGCATCCCTCCTGCCTCCCTACAGCACAGCAAGCCCCAGAAGACGGCAGAGCGGTGAGTCAGCAGCAGAACAAGCAGTGCTGACTGCCTGTTTCTAAAGGGAGACTGTTTTTACTATGAAAAGCGCAGTAGGCGCTTAGAGGAAGCGGCCGAGTGCCACAGGGGCATCGGGTTGCTAGGACCCTTAATTTTAATATTTAGCAGGAGGCGGGGCTAGCGACACCCACGGGGAGGGGCCATGGTATCAAGGCCAAGCAAAGGCCTATAAATATGCATTAGGGGCGGGATTTAAGGCGGGGTTTCAGCGACTAAATGACAGCAGGTTCAGGGAGCCTGCAAATTTAAAGGGGCAATACATTTAAAAGGGCAAGTCAGGCCCAGCATTTAGAGGGGCACCAGGCCCAGCATTTAGAGGGGCACCAGGCCCAAAGCAATGTGGGGCACCAGGCCCAGTATTAAGTGGGGCACCAGGCCCAATGCAACATGGGGCACCAGGCCCAATCTAGAGTGGGGCACCAGGCCAAAGCTAACGTAGGGCGTCAGGCCCAAGGTAAAGGTAGGGCATTAGGCCCAAGGTAAAGCCTGGTACTATAGGGAGGCCCCAGCCTAGCAGAATAGGGCAAGCCAGCCTAGTGGTACTAAAGGGAGGCCCCAGCCTAGCGGAATAGGGCAAGCCAGCCTAGTGGTACTGTAGGGAGGCCCCGGCCTAGCGTAAGAGGGCAAGCCGGCCTAGTGGTACTAAAGGGAGGCCCCGACCTAGCGTAATAGGGCAAGCCAGCCTAGTGGTACTAAAGGGAGGCCCCGACCTAGCGTAATAGGGCAAGCCAGCCTAGTGGTACTATAGGGAGGCCCCGGCCTAGCGGAATAGGGCAAACCAGCCTAGTGGTACTATAGGATTCCTTAGCCACAACATCCAGAAAGAGATCCTATTCAGGAAGACCCTACATTTAAAAACAGGGGTTCATCTAAGAGTGCTTGATTTGCCTATACTGTGAAACTACTGTGATTACTGTACTGCTTGTGCTGAACTATTGCCCTAAGTACCTGAACTATTGTCCAAAGTACCTGAACTATTGCCTAAGTACCTGAACTATTGTCCTAAGTACCCGAACCATTGGTTTAAGCACCTGAACTATTGCTCTAAGCACCTGGACATTGGCCCTCATCAGTAATAATTACCCCTGAAGGTATAATTTGCCCTCCTCTGGTAAATTATTGTATCATTCCACAGTTCTTGGGGCATTGTTCCATTATATGTTTACTATTGTATGAAGACAGTCTCAATCTTCTACCACACTGCAGTCTCATAGTGTGGTCTGTAACACCACGTACGCAGAATCAGTCTCTACTCAGAAGAAGATGTCCCCTCAGCATTCTTCACTCTTGGGAGATCATCCATCAGCTCATCACGTCCGCTTGTGTCGCCCGTCAAGCCCGAGTCCTGGCCGCCAGTTGCAAGTCATTACACCACGTTTTCTTGTTTCCACAGCTTAAAAGTATGTCCGCCGAAACGCATCACGACAGCCATGCCAGTGTCGTTCCATATGGTTCCTGTTCCAGATGTCTGGAAGTTGGTCGCCCTCTACGGAAGAGTGAGCTCATCCTGGCGAACCTAGTCTGTGCCCCACCTGGTCGTTCGCCGAAAGGTCGAGTCTGCCGAAGCCCAGTCCGGGACGCGTCCGCCATTTCTTTGTTTTGTGTTAGTTCCTGATCCTAGGATTGCAGAGTCAACCATCATCTCTTCAGATTCTTACGGTTCCTGATCCTGTCAGAGTTTCTTCTGAGTTCAGCTGGCCCTTGGAGTGCCGCAGCATCAGTCAGGTCATGGTAGTCCTCCATTGGATTCATCGCCACTCAGATCTTGATCTATCTTCATCCTTGGCAACCCAGGAAGTGGGTTTTGGCTGAGGAACCCTTTGTTTGCAGTGTGTTATTTCAGGAACTGGTTGCTCTGGTTCTACATTCCGGCAGCCTTGGAGAGAGTGGGCTTTTGCTGAAGATATATGGTCTGTTTGCCAAACCTCTCACCACTCCAATGGCCTTAACTAGGTCCTTGCTGGGAATTGAGATTAGGGTTCTACAGTTCTGTTTTACTTCCCTTGTAGCTACCAATGAAGAAAGATGGTGTACATGAAGATGCCAGATCTCTGGACTCTTGTAATATCTGGACTCTTATGGAAGTGTGTGATGCTAATTACCCTAATGCAGTGCTGAGTAGCTTATGTCACCTGATTCTCATTTAGAGTATTGAAGTATAGAATAGTGTCAGAAATAAGAGTGGCATTAGGCCTAAAGTTTATCCTTGTGGTAATAACCTTAGAAGTGGTAGATAAAAGTATTTCCCTGTTTTATTGCCCTATTGTTCTTGGGCAACCCCTCCTCCTTCTAGTGAGTGTGTCTGTCTACCCTTGGTACAAAATAAACGCCCTGCGGACATTGAAGCACTAAGTTAACTCCTGCCTCTCCTTGTCTGGGTAACGGTTATCCTATCCACATAATTCAGACCTTGGTGCCTCACTCATCTCTTTTCACCATCTTTAGAGCAGAGCACTTCACAGAGCACACTCTACCACCTAACAGAGCACCACATTTATTCAAGCAATGGTTTGAG
This sequence comes from Neoceratodus forsteri, assembly GCA_016271365.2. Taxonomy (NCBI): domain Eukaryota; kingdom Metazoa; phylum Chordata; order Ceratodontiformes; family Ceratodontidae; genus Neoceratodus; species Neoceratodus forsteri. The sequence goes on along the minus strand of CM057450.1, from coordinate 250,414,773 downwards.
AGCCATTCCCTACACTTTGTCAGTAGTTGTTTAATGCTGTTTACTGAAAACTGGTTGTCTGTATAGGATTAAATAATAGATAGATTTTCATTTTTATAATTGGACTTGTATTGCATGGGAGGTGGGTGGAATGGATTAGGGGCTGTTTTCTGAGTGGGCCATTGTTGGGGAAGGGGCATTTGGCCTATGTAGCTTAGCTGTATTACCATGCGTAGTTATATTATCTTGTTCTTTGTTTTTATACTTAGTCATTTGTCTTTGGTAGATAGAATGGCTTTTTCAGGGAGAAGGGTTGGGGGTCCATATTTTTGTTTTGGGAGGGAGTGAGGGTTCCCTGCAATCTGTATTGGTGTATACAGTTTTTCTTATTGAGGGGCCCCATTCTTCTAAGATATCTATCTTATTGTAGTTAATGGGGACCCCATGGAATGTGGTTACGTGGAACATCAAGGGTGGGCAGTCACGATTAAAACATCACACCATTCTTAAGCATCTGAACTCTATACACACACATTGCCTTTTTACAGAAGACCCATTTTTTAACTAATTGAATGTCATTATTCAGATGGCTCTGAGTGGGTCAGGCTTTTGGGGTGGGAAATAACACATGCCAGTGGAGTGTAAGAACTCTGCAGCATATGTCCCTGCTTTTCTCCCTCTTGTCTGAACCATTAGATTAAGAAGGTCGATACATCTTTATACATGGTCACCTGGGCCCCATGGAGCTCCTTATTGGCTCAATCTATGACCCTAACAGTGATACTCCTTCCTTCTTTTCCAGTCTATTTAATGTTCTCACCCCCATGCACATCTTCCATGGGTACTGGGAGGAGACTGGAACCTAATAATGTGCAATGATTCTGACAGATCTTATAAACTGGATTCTGGCTTGTCTCTGGCCCAACGAAGTCTCAGGAACTTTATTGACAGTGCAGGCCTGGTTGATCCTTGGCAAGTTTTAAACCCCTCGGACAAGGAATACACTTTCTGTTCCCACAAACACAATTCTTGTTTGAGATTAGACTACTTCTTAGTGACCAATATTCTATTAGCTATGATTTATGGATGCCAAATAGAAGCCAGGGTTCTCATGGACCACTCACCAGTTAAACTTAGCTTGGCTTTTATCTATCAGTCAGAGCGTGACCACACTTGGTCCCTAAATACCTCTCTTCTAACAGATCCCCAAATTAACATTATGAGGGACTGTACTAAAACCTCCATAGAAACCATCTGGATTCTATACAAGCCCATGATCGCACCTGGGGAGCCCTGAAATGTTTATGGTGCGGTGAACTTATCCAATTGGCCACTAAATGTAAAAAACTTAATTCTAGACAGGCCGACACCTTGCTTTCTTCTATTAGAGACCTTGAAAAATACCTCTCCCGAACTACCCCTGAGAACACATGTATATGTCTTTCTCAACTCAGAGCACAATATTCTGCCTAGTATTAGAGCAAGCACAACAGTCATTAAAGTCTTTGAAAGCCACATACATTGGTCAGGGGGAGAGAAGGCCAGTAAGTTATTAGCCCCAGGTTTCATCAGAGATTGGCAACTCAATGGATTAAATCCCTACATTATATGACCCTCTAGTTTCATCTACCACAACCAAAACTTAGGAGATGTCCCGTATATATAAAGACTATTACTCCCATCTATATTCAGTGGAACCAGAATTGAATAATGCATATGAGGATATGTCCCTTTTTTTAGCTGCCACCCTCTTACTACAACTGTCCAAAACTGATGCTTCATTCCTAGCAGTCCCTATAAAAGAATGTGAAGTCCATGATGTGGTCACTTCTCTTCCAACAGACAAAGCCCCAGGTCCTGACGGATTTGCATCTAACTTTCTTAAATTTTTATTGACTAGCTCACCCCTATTCTGACTTCCCTCATTAACTATTTACATTCTTCTGAGTTACTAGAATTATCTTCATTGGAAGCCCGTATTGTGTTATTGCCTAAGCCTGGCAAGGAAGAATCCCACCCCGAAAACTACAGGCCTATTTCTTTAATTAATGTAGATATGATGATACTTGCAAAAATTTTAGCTTTTAGCTTCCTACCTCACCAGAGTTTGAAGTGATATAATAGGCCCTGAGCAGGTGGGATTCATGAAGGGGAGGCTCTCGAGTGATCAGTTTCATAAGTTATTTGATTTGATTTCCACATCCAGGGAGAAGAACTTCGATACTGTCTTGGTCTCCCTGGATGAGGAAAAAGCCTTTGATAGGGTTTCATGGTCCTACCTGTCCTGGGCTCTGCAGCAATATGGGATTCCTGACTCTTTTCTTCACTGGATACATCTTCTTTATTCGTCCCCTTCTGCTAGGGTACTTTGCAGTGGTATACTTTCAGATCCTTTCCCTATCTCTCGAGGCACCCGTCAGGGTTGCCTCTTATTCCTGTACCTTTTCAATCTATACTTAGAACCCCTGACTCAGAAGATTAATGGGTTGCCCAACGTCTCAGGGATACCTGTTGGTACCCAAGAGTTGAAAATTTCTACTTATACTGACAATATTTTGTTGCACCTGTCAGATCCAGTTTCTTCCCTTCAGTCGGCCATTAAGGTTATTAAAGAATTCATTTCCGTCACTGGTTATAAAACCACTTTTCTTCCCCTCTCTCTCCTCATGTTTTTAAATCAGATTTTGACACATTTGGCTTGCAATAGGAAACCAAAAGCTTGACCTACCTTGGCATTAAGATTTCTTCTGATGCTTCTTCCTTAAAATCCCTAAACCTAGACTCTTTACTACGGCAAATCACACAGGACCTGGACAGATGGAAGTCCTTACCTTTAACTCTCTGGGGCAGATCTAATACTATAAAAATTAATATTCTTCCCTGGATTTTATACCCTCTGGGAATGTTAAACATTGTTTTTCCCCTTAAATGGTTTAAAAATTTGCAGAGTATGCTGTCCAGATTTCTATGGGCACATAAGCTACCACGCCGCTCATACAACAAATTAGTCTGACCTAAAAAATATGGTGGACTTCAATTACCCCGTTTTCTAAGATATTACTTTGCCCTGCATGGTGCCAAATATTTTCATTGAAGAGCTATGGACTTTATAATCCCCCCCACACATACACACACACACACACACATATACTGTCCCTCATGGCTTCTAATAGAAAAAGACCTCTGTCAGGAACACCATATCGATCTCAAGTCCTTTCCATTTTTACCTCCCCATAAAATGCGTCAACTGCTTAAATTGACTCCATTATTCAAGTCACTTAAGGCACATGCCCAGCTCTGTAAACACTTGAAACTATCTTATGCTAATGACCTCACCAAGCCACTCTTTAATAACCCAATCCTCACTATCAACAATGCACCCTTGTATAAAAAGCAATGGCATATTTAGGGGCTCTGGTACTGAATGATTTCATAGTGGATGAAATATTCATATTCTTTGACCAATACAAACAGAAATTTGAGGCAACAAATTCCCATTTCTTTCAGTCTTTCCAACTAAGACATTGGATAATTACATTTTTAGGTACTCCTCCATGGCTCACCAGATCTGGTACACTTTTTTATAATCTTATCTGACTTAGTGAGACAAGATCACCCAATTTCTAAACTTTATCATACTATAGACGACTGCAATAAGTTTCGAGCACTGATACATCTCAACAGAGGAACGCCACTAAAACATTCAATTTATAACATTTTTATTGTTAAAAAGCACCAAAACTCCCGCCTGGCACGTTTCAGACAAAAAAAGTATTTTATCAAAGGCCTTTGATGTTTTAGTAGTGTTCCTCTGTTGAGGTGTATCGGTGCCCGAAACTTATTGCAGTCACTTATGTTGGTTTCTTGTAGCACGATTATCCCAGTGCATGCTCTTTTGGAACATCATACTATAGGCCAAGTACTGTGAGACTCAACTTCACCAGTTGGCTTTTTATTGGACACACACATTTCATATTGCTTGTGATGATGATTACTGGTTCTGTATTTGGACAGATTTGTACAAATACATCAAACAGAATAGATTTCATTTACAACAAATAAATATTTTGCATGGCCTGTATCTTTCCCCCTTGAGGATGTATAGGATGGGAAGGGTTGAGTCTCCTATATGTCCCCTCTGTAAAAAATTTGAAGGCTCCTTACACCACATGTTGTGGTCTTGCCCCCAAGTCTCCTCCTTTTGGAAACGTATACAATCCAGATTAGACCCTCTATTAGGCCTTCAGGATGTCTACATGCCAGAAATTTGTATCTTGGGGGATTATGCTACACTCATTGGTGATTCACGCAAGGCGCATATGGCGCTAATCACGGCAGTTACAAAACTTTTAATTTTGAGACATTGGCATGACTCAGCTCTCCCCACCTGGATCTAATGGATCAATGAAGCCCTTATGTCCCTAAGTATTAAAAAAACTACAGCTAAATTTTACAAATCAAGGCCTGTTTTTAGTTCTAAGTGGGAAACTTTATATACTTTGCTTTCTGTATCATCATCACACCATAGCTTCTTTTACATCTTCCATCTTTTAGCTCATATGGTCAGCAGGGTTGGGCAGGGGTGGAATATTTTGGGGGGGTCAGGGTTGTTTGCATTGTCCTGTTGCTTTACTGTATTCTTTATATAGTTTAGTTTTTTTTGTTATATTATTATGTTACTATGCTGGAATTGTTATATTAAGTTTTTCTGTATTTGTATTGTTGTTATGTGTAACTTTTATAAAACTTAATGAAGCATATTAAATATCATAAAAATAGTGTACAGTACCTACAGGGAAAATTATGAACAGTTCAAACAAGTAAGGACCTCACACATAACACTGGATCCCCAAGCATATAACCGTGACCACTCTGTAAATATGGAGTAAAAAAAGCCACATTTATTTAACACTAAGCTTTAAAAACAGGAACGGTATATAAAAATCTTTCCTCACAGTGCAAAAAGAAACTAGACCCAATGGTGAAAAAGAACTCACAGGGGTGCGAAATGCTGCTGGGTCTAGTTTCTTTTTGCCTTGTGGGAAAAATATGTTGTGTAATATACCTGTTTTTAAAGCTTTGTGTTAAATAAATGTGGTTATTTTTCACTCTATATTTACAGAGTGGTCAGGTTATATACTTGGGGATCCAGTGCTATGTGTAAGGTCCTTACTTGCTTCAAATGTGTACTCTTTGACCGAGACACACTATCAATATACTGGGGTGTCCAATGTAATCCTCTCTCTGCAAATTATGAACAGCAAACATTTTAAGAACTTTTTTTTTACTAGAACTCAATTATCTGCTGCTGTGTCTGCTTATTTTTTTCTTTCACCAAAGTGAGTGAAAAATTGACAGTACTATAAATGGTTTTGATCAGGCTTCATTTTTCTAGACCTAGAAACAGACAAAATATGTTGATTCTGGTTTTAGTTAATATTGCTTGACTGTGGCTCACTAAATAGAATCAAGTTAACACTGTATGGGGCAGATGTTTTTTAGATTTTGGAAGACAGGCAACACCTCAATCAATTTAGCATTCATTTCAAGAGTACAAACTTCCCTTCATATTTAAAACACAAAATTATGTTGACTAATATATGCTGCAGAAAATAATAAAAGATTTATAGTGTATGGTGGAACGCTTTTCTGCATGGAAATCCATGCCTGGAACAGCGTTGTTGTCCTGCACTCGGTGCGTCATGATATTGTTATGCTGCACCGAGTACGTCACCGGTGCAGCACAACAAGATAGAACACATTCACGCATGCGTAATTGAGCGGCCCACGACAATGCGGAAGCAAGCATGCGGCGGCAGACACCGAAGTAAGCCTTTTTTTTGCCATATACTTGTTCTGGTGTTCACAGAGTACTGCTTATGGTTGCCCATACACTATAAAGATTAGGTATGAGCAACCATATTAAACAAGGCAGTTGGAGATCCTCGAGGTTTCCGAGGTAACAGACCTCTCGAGCTACGCTCTTGAGGTCTCTGGTTACCACGGAACCTCTCGATCACAACTGCCTTGTTGTGTATGCTTGCTCATACACAATCCTCTATATTGTGGAGCACTGGAATGTATCGTAGAACTTCTGCACTTACCTTGCAATTTTTGCAAATAAGTTTCTATAATTGGGTCACTTTTCTACAATTTTCCAGTGACCTTGCTCATTGCATCCTGTGCCTCCTCCTCCTAATGCAGATATGTTAATTCCTCCAGATCCATTTACTTTATCATCTGCATTTCCATTGTCTCACCATCAAACAACTTGTATTCCTCTTATTCCTTGGCATCTTAGACTAGCCATAGTAGATGGAAAAAGATGCTAGCTCTGATAATACTGTTTCTTTACATGATACTGTTCAAAACCAAATTATATCTTCTAGAGATGTTTCAGTCATCCTGAAAGTGAAAGATACCAGACTTCTAAAAAAGTTAACAGTTCCTGAATTGTTGGCAGCCTTTACCATTTACCACAATATCTAATGTGAAATATATCCAATGCATTGCAAAGAGCTGGTTGCAAGTCTATACAGTACATAATAGATGATCCTGAAATTGATTACAAATGCACCAGCTTTTATAAATACGTCAACATTTTATTTATTGATTGACTGATTAAGTTATGTTGCTAAAGAAAAAGACTTTTGCAACAAGTTAAAATATTGATCAATTGGACATGTCTGGATAATAATCTATATTGTTGTCATTTCACTGGCCAAAAAGGCCTTATCTTGTATGAGATGTGGCTCTCTCTTAACAGTTCTTCGTATGGCCTATGGGGCTGGTGTTGCATCCTGCAGCACCTTCCTTCCCAACCTTGGCCCATTATTTTTTGTGACATTTGTACCCCAAATTTTAACAGAGTCTTTTTATGACCACTCCTTCTGAACATGACATGTGTCAATAACACATTGGATAAAATGTTATTTCACCCCAGAAGTACAAAATCTCATGTTGGCCAAGATTTGAAAAATAACAGCTGCCACGTTCATGAGGTGGCGTGAAAAAATGGCCATGTTCAAAATTTTAGGTTTAAATATTGGAAATTACAAGTTAAGCACATTCATAGAAAAATGACAACATACCTTCATAACTTTGTTGTTGTTTTTTTTTTATTTTGACCCCAAATTTTCAACATAGTATTCTTATGACCCCACCTAATGAACCCAGTAGGTGAAAATATTAAAATTCCCACCGAAACATCTTTTCACACCCAGGTGCAAAAACATGTTTCAGTATGGATTTGACACATTACAGCTGTAAAACTCATGAGATGGTTTAAAAAAATGGCTATACTGGAAATTTGGGTCAAAATATTGAAAATTATCAAGACTATGAGTGAACATAGAAACATTTCAACATACACTCATAACTTGGTAATTTTTAAAATATGTTTTGCCCAGATTTTAAAAATGGCCTTTTTGGGACCCCACCTCATGAAATAGGTTAGTGAAATTATTCAAAAGTTACCCACAAGGTGGTTTCACACAGTGACTGCAAAAATCACCTTTTGATCTGGATTTACATAATTTCACCACACTTGTTCACTATGTAGGGTCCCAAAAAGGCCATGTTGAAAATGTGGGCACAAATATATAAAAATTAACAGGTTATGAAAAAAAAGTTCAAAACACATTAAAATACAATATACAGCACTTACCTGTTCCTAGTCCAGCATTGAAAAGTGAATATATGTCTCCAGGTGCAGAGAGGATTATGGCATTGGACCTCAGCTGGGTAAGCATGGGGTAAGGGAGTGTGGGGTGCTGGGTGCTATGTGGGGTGGTCGGGGTGGGGGCAGAAGCAGATAATGAGAGGCCATTTTCTTTATTTCAGGAGAAAGGAAAAGCAGCAGATGCTGCAGGACGGTTTTATTTTTTGCAGGTACTGTACTTCTGACACTGGGGATTATGCACCCCAGTGTCAACAATTATAAGTTACAGGCATTGGGGGGAACACAACAGACCAGGGATTGTGTACTCCTGTGTCCAGTTGAAATAAATAGACTACTTATATGGCTAATGGTGGATGCTCTGTGAAAAACACACACACACACATTGCACACTCAGCAGACGTGGAGCTACACGATGACATGTAGCCCCATCCCTGCTGAACAAAAATAGCAGAACTGGCATGCACAGACATGGAGCCAGCCTTGCCAGCTGATAAATGAGCACATTTCCATAATACAACCACATGACTTCATGTGGTCATAAAAATGCAGTTATTTTTAGAATGCTGATTTTTAAACTGTGCATGCTCAAAAATGGAACAGTTTTTCTTAAATATTTTAAAAACTACTTAAGTTTGGGAGATAAAAAAATACAAAAAAGCACATACCTTGGGACAATTCTATCAAACCTGCAAGTTTCAGATACCAAATCCTTCCAGTTTTTGAGTTCATGCATGCTCATCAAACTCTTTGGGAAAGTGACTTTTGAGGGGTGTGACACCGCCTGTCCAATGCAGAGTGCTCTGCAAGGGGCTCAACAGTATCACACCAATCATCAGCCAGGCTGATTGTGATGCTGTTTTGCCTGAAGTGGTCTGCACTTGAAAAATAAAAGCCACACCAATCATGTAGTTTTTTTTTCTTTCATCTGCAGTTCACTACACAGCAAACAGCTGTTTGTGTCATGATCAGCCTGGCTGACATCTCTGCCCTCCACTCTCCACCCTACTGGTCCCTTCCTGGAAGGTGGGAGGAGGTGCTTTCCTCACTTGGCTCCTCCACTTCCCGCTTACCCCTTTTGCTTGTTTTCTCCCACCCATGTGGAGTAGGCCACAACCTAAGCTCCATACAGGCTGGGAGTATGCAGTGCCCAAAGGCACTTTCACTCTAAGAGCAATTGTGCTAATGGATCCATCCCACCTGCCTACATTGGGGTGCTCAGTCCCTGTGCCAGCATGTATCCCCCCTTCCCCTTTAATGTGGTACACTGGGACCCCACCCCAGTGTGCCAAAAACTACCTCTGGCGTTTCTGACAACAGGATGCCCACTCCCAGTGTTGGATATGCCTCCCCATGGCCCAATATTCTCAGCCAGCCCTGAGGTGCCCAATCCTCAGGTTGGCATTGATACCCCAAGTACTCTGGTACACTGGAAGCCCACCTCAGTGTGGCAAAATCCATGTTATGAATAGTTTACCTGAAAAAAAGGAAACGGCCCCTCATTGTTCCCACCAGCCTGCCTTACCCAACCCGCACTCTCCCTCTGTGCACCCTACCTCCCTGCACTCCACCTCATCCATATTTACCTCTGGAGGTCAGAAGCAGTGACCTTCTGTGGACCGGGAGCATGTCTGCACTCTCCAAAAACTAATCTCAAGCTGAAGAAAATAACAGCAAGCTCTATAATGGCAATCAATGAGGAATTTCAACTTAGACTGATATCTGAGCCACTTTTTTGGAGTTTTTGCCCCAAATTTTCAACATGGTGTTCTTGGGACCCCACCTTGTGAACAGAGTCACTGTCATTTCATTTCTTGGTCCCAAAAGGTGATTTTGCAGTCACTGTGCAGAATCATCATTTGGGGCCAGTTAATGAAACAACAGTGCCACTGTTCATGAGGTGGGGTCCCAAAAAGGCCTTGTTGCAAATCTGGTGAAAAAAATTCCCAAAATGACTGTGTTACAATCGTTTGTAGCACAGTTGCTATGCACGTTTGTAACATCATCAGTTTTTAAGATTTTCACTTTGAATTTCCATGATTGCCATTTTTTCAGACCCCCTTTTGAACAGTACAGCTGTCATTTTTTGCATCCTTCTCAAAATGTGTTTTTGCACCTGTGGTGCAGAATGGTGCAGTCACTAGGTGAAATCAACTTTCAGGACAGAGTAATGAAATTCCAGTGCCACTGGTCATGAGGCGAAGTCCCAAAAAGGCCATGCTGAAAATCTGGTGAAAACATTTCAGAAAATGACTGTATTACGAGCATGCATTGCACAGTTTCTATGCACCTTCGTAACTTCACCACTTTTTCATATTTTCACCCAGATTTTCAACATTGCCATTTCTTCACACCTCCTCATGAACATTATAGCTGTCATTTTTCACATACTGCCCAAAATGTGTTTTTGCACCTGTGACACTGAATGGCATACTTGCTGTGCAAAATCACCTTTTGGGATTGAGTAACAAAATGATACTGCCACTGTTCATGATGCGGGGTCCCCAAAAGCCCATGTTGAAAATTTGGAACAAAAATACCAACAAATGCCCAGGGTGTTAGGGTATCCAACCGTAATGCCCACCCTGTACAGACTGACAGGTGTCGGGGGTGTGACTTGGGGTCATCAGCCATAATGCTCACCCCAATCCACCCCACCCCCACCCTGAAGCCACTGACAGGCATCGAGGTATGCCATGGGGTCTTTGGCCCTAACATTATCCCCATTCTCCTATACTGCACCATCTCAACTTATTTCTTTATGGAATGGGGTGAGCATAAGGGCCGAAGACCTCAAGGCACACTGTGACAAAGGTCAGTGTCTGCAGGGTGGGGTGAGGTGGAATGGTGTGAGTGTTATGGTTGACAACTCAAAGGCACACACCCAATGCCTGTCAGTATCTGCAGGGTGGGGGTTGGTGTTACTTCAGTACTTCACTGTCATTCCTATTATGCATCTCTCTAACTCCTGCAATACCAATGCCAATACCAGCAAGCAAACATTCAGCATTGACAAATGCTTGTTTTTCTAATGAAGTAAACCAGTGCTGGAAGAACATAAAACATTTGTGTTGAGAGTAATGCCTTAAAATGCAAGGCAGAGGAACATAAACAGTAAAATATGTGAAGGCATGTACAACAGCAGTACCAACAGTGAATATTCGACATTGACAAATGTTTGTTTAGTTATCCTTGAGAAAAAAAAGGTCTTATTTTTTATGATTTTTGTGCTTTTTGCTCCTCTTTAACTTTTTTTGCTGGGAATTGATTGTCATGCATGTTCAGAATCCAAAGATCCTGGCACCATCGTTGTGCATTGCAGCTTTCAAGCACATCAGTTGAATGGGGGCCAAGTTATTACAGCGCAAAAACTGGGGTTTAACACTGAAGTGCTAACTCATGCCTGATATACAGGCACTACCACACCACTGCCCCAGTCCACTTACCTCGTCACTCCCAAATAAAGCTGCTAACTTCTTACACATCCTTCTAGTGGAAAGGAGACATGAGCCTTTGAAGCACCAGAGGGTTCCTTCTCTGGAGAAAGGGTTCCCTGTTATAGCAAAGGTAAAAAACAATATAAGTCATTAATCAGTATGTGGTAAGCAGACCATAGTTCAATCATGATTCTCTCTATTGCATTATTTTGGGTGGGGGTAGAAGTATTGTGTACCACCTCAAAATTCCTTTAGTCAGCTGGACTGAATCACTCTGCCACCTTTCATGAGGATGGAAGGCCTTCATGGTGATAATTAAGAGCATTGGAGGACAATGTCTCCTTGTATGCACAAGCACTGGGGCATTCACCACTTGCTAAATTAGTGAAACATATGTTATACCTTGGGGTTGGGAGTCCAGTAAGACATCTGCATAACTCCTCCTGAATGCCTATAAAAATTCTGTAGTCTATCAGCTTCTTGTTCAGAATTTCGTAGTGCTACATTTGCAGTCATGATACTACCAATCATGCCTTGCTTGTTAAGCACTTTAGGATACAATGTTTATGAAAAACACTATTTAAATAAAATTCCTCTTTTTCTAATTTTTCCTTCCTCCTCCCTTCCTCTACAGTGCTCTCATTGTGGTGTGCTGATTGCCTGTAACACCCTCCCAAAATTCCTTTGCCAGCTGGATCAAGTCTTTCTGGCACTTCTTATCAAAACTGAATTTCTGCATCTTTTCCAACACCCATTAGTGGAGAACTGTTAACACAGTTATACAGGGCCTCAGCAAAGTGTCAGCGTGATGCAAAGAGCCAGTGGAAGTTTGGGGAATGGCAAGAAACCAAACAGACAGAGGCGTGTATGGGGGACCAGGTTAGAGATGGCGATCCACTGAGTTGCAGAGCATTCACTTGGGCTGGTATTAGGTCAGCCACTGAAACACAAGGAAGGCCAGAGGAGGCCCCCAACAACAGCACCAAACCTAAGCAACTTAAGGAGAAGTTTAGAGGGGTGGCAGGAAGACTAAGGCAGCGGCATCAGTACTATAGCCATCAGTGGATGGCACAGTGCCTTGTGACTGCTGCTGCGTCATACACAGAAGATTGTGTGTGCCTCACAGCAGGTGATAACTGGTGCAAATTCCATTTGTTCCCATTCACATATGGTGGCAATCATTTGTAAGTAAGCTATAATACCCTACAGGGTGTGTGGTATTGGGCAAAACAGGACTGCCCAGGGGTGTATAGCTCCTGGAAGGTCCGGTATTGCCCACACAACCCACCCTGGAGGATATTATTGGGCTTTGAAAATGGGCACTGTTAAAAAAAGTTTAATAAAAAATTGTTAATAAGTGTTTAAGATCAGTTTTGTAATAAAATAGTTCCTCTGCCTGCATGAGCTAAGGAGTTATGTTCTACTGGAGACTGTAGTTTTAAAAAAAAAAGCTGGTTGTATGCAGTTACACCCTCCCATAGCAGTCTGTTTATTCATCCCCCTGCCCCCTGCCATCATCATACCGAGTCTTAACTTAATTTACTTGCTATTTATTGCTTGGTTTGCTTACTCCCCCCACCCTGTTGCAATGTAAGTTTACTAGTTTTCTGTCTTTTTAACCAGCAGCTGTTGCCGTAGTGATCACAACAAAGACAGACAGAGTATGAGCACGTTTGGCAGCAGAGTGTAGTTACTTTTATGACTGAAAGCATATTTCTTGTTTTTGTGTGTGTCCGTTTCTTTTAATACTAGGGCCAGGAGCTGTTGCAGTTCAGATCAGGAGAAAAAAGCACAGTCTGCAATAATGTGCAAATTTGGGAGACTGAGCTTGGTTGAGGAGGCAACAATTTACTTTGGGCTGCAGGTGAAACTGGGAAAGATATGTACCTATGTAAAAAAGCAGGTTTTGATTTTGTGCAGAAATGCCTGTAAAAAATGTGTATTTCATTGTTGAGGGAGTGATTTCTATGTGGATAGAGGATGTAAAAAAAAAAGGGTCAGTATCGCTACTTGGGGGGATTGGGGGTGAATCCCCATGAAGAAAACATGGGAGGCAGTGACCACCTTTATGCTGACCACAAATGCGGTCGACATAAAGATGTCACTGTAACAGCGGTCGACAACATTTTTGTCAAGCTACCATCGTGGATCCGTATAAAAAAGTGAGTTAGAATAACTAAGCTAAAGGAACAGTCATAAGAAGAGACATACCGGGGTAAGCAAAACTATATGTAGTTGAGACATACTGTACATAGTGATAAAACCAAAAACAGATAACCCAGTAATGGTATAGGCAGAAGATGGAGTAAACCTAGAAGTGCTAGAAGTAGCAGGCTGAGCACCAGGTACTAAGTGCTAGTTTAGGTCTAAAACAAAGGCAGTTGTAACACAAGTGGTGGTGACAGGGGCAAATGACAGGAGGGAGGGAAGGAGGGGAGAAGAGAGACAAGCTGGGGACTATACCCGCTCATATTAGTGACTATCCCCGCTGGAACACCACTACTGGTCAGGAGCTTGCCTAACACTTTCACCACCATCTGTGCTGCCACACTCCCTCATGTTACCCCTAGAGCCATGATTCCCTCATCTTGCATGGCCACTGCAGTCACATGGAGGCTGGAAGATTCAGATGCAGTATGGTAACAGGTGAAGAGATGGTGTGCTCATGCTTCCATAAGCCATGGATCAAAATGTGAGCCCAGCAACCATTTTATGCCAATGGTTGGACTCTGTTAACTCTTATCAACTGATCAGGTAATTTCCTGCATCCAGATTAGCCAAGAAGGTTCTGAAGCCATTTGGTTTAGGAATAGGAACTCATGGCTTTGCATTTCTTCTAACAACCAGGATGCAACAAACAAATCCCTTTTTGGCCTAATGCAATTTTAAAACTTCAAACTGCACCCATGTTTCTAAAGTAAAACAAATCAACAGCCCCACATTTCACATTTCTTAATGTTAAGAGCAAAACATATTGACACATTTTAAAAAACACTGAGCCATACCCACACATGCCTATATCAGTATATGTAAAACCAGATGTTATCCTTTCCTTCCATCTTAGTTTCTTCTTTTCTCCTACCTTACTTACAAGGAATTACTCTCTTCAAAGCTTCTGCTGATCTTTATCTCTGCCCCCACCCTCAAATACATCTCACACTCACACAGGACAGTAAAACTCTCAAAAGCAATTAAAAGTTGAACTATAAAGCAAAACCTTTTACATCTCTCAACAATAGTATGCCAAGATGCACATTATTGATCTCCTACATCATCAGAGTGCCTCTGGCACTAGCAAACACTCTCATTACTGAAAGCAAAAGACAAATTCAGGGCAACCATTTGAGAGGGCACACAGATAAATGGCTGAAAACTAATATACTAGATCGCCTGTGATGTTAATTGTCCAGGAAATTGGACTTTGGAGGTTGATCTTTATGTCCTAATTGGGCCAGTCGGGGGTTCATTACTGTTATGCCCGTGGTCGGGCCAGTGGGGGTTCATTACTGTTATGCCCGCCATCGGGCCAGTGGGGGTTCATTACTGTTATGCCCGCGATTGGGCCAGTGGGGGGTTCATTACTGTTATGCCCGTGATCAGACCAGTGGGGGTTTCATTGCTGTTATGCCCGCGATCGGGCCAGTCGGTGGGGGGAGGAGATCTGCCCACGATCGGGCTGGAAGACAGGAACAAGTGGAGGGCCACCCACAGGTGGCAGCTGCTGTGTTGCCCCTGCAATGCGGAAGCTCACCTGTGGGTGGCCCTCAACTTGATCCTTTGTTTTTTGTCTCAAAGTTGTGCAGGCGCAGGTAGGGGGTTGCGCCTGCAAAACTCTGCACAGCCCGGCTGAATATCGGGCTGTGCAGTTTATGCATGGTTCCTCCCCTTCAGGTTGAGCATGCCTTCATTAACATTGCGCTGTTGCTCAGCATGACTTGGGGGGCGCAACTGCCTCCTGCTGAATATCGCAGAATAGCGCAATTTCCGACTTGCGCAGGCGCAACCCTATTGCGCATGATGCAACCCTTTTGAATATCCAGCCCCAACTGTTTAACCACACTCAGGTCTCTGTATTTTTTAGAATGATTCAGTGATATGTCTACCACAAAGATCATATCTTATACGGTGCATGTTCAAACAGAAATTACAACTTGCTGGTACTGTATATCTGCAGCACTCATCCTTTATGCCCCATTAAATTGTTTCCTAGTTTTAACTTTTTAACACAGAAATAAGTGGGTCGTCACTTATAGTCATTCTGTTAAACTGAAAATAATTAATTTTTTTCATTAAACATTTTTATTTTGAAAATTTTATAGGCACATAAATTAATCTCTATACTACTTATATATTACTTTTCAATCACATCTCAAAAACTCTCATTACATTGTGGAATGACTGTATATAAATAAGACATACAGTGTACCTCCTAGAATCACACAGTACCAGTTTATGTCCTAAGAGTTACTTTCTGTAACTGTTATATAGGTACATAGAATTTGACAGTGGATGAAAACTACCAGGCCCATCTAGTCTGCCCATATTCCTTGTTCTCAACCCCCCCAAATGTCCCTTGACTACCCTTTCTGTGCTGTCACTAGGGTTCCCTCATGTCTATCCCATGCATTCTTGAATGCCTTCACTGTTAGCACCCCTATCATTTCCTTGGGGAGGCTATTCCAGACATCCACCACCCTTTCAGTGAAGATGTATTTCCTCACATTCCCCCAATCCTACCTCCTTCCCACCTCATATCATGATCCCTTGTTTTGGAGCATTCTTTTTTCTGAAAGAGTCTCCCCTCGGGCCCTATTAAAACCATTGAAGTATTTGAAAGTCTCAGTCATAGCCCCCTTTCTTTTCTCTTCTCCAGCAAATACATGTCAAGGTCTGCTAGCCTTTACTCATACATCTTCTGGTGTAGCCACTGCACCATCTTTGTAGCCTTCCTTTGGGCTGCCTCCATTTTGTCTATATTCTTTCTGAGGTGCGGCCTTGTGAGGTCATTAGAATTAAAATATTGTGTCATTACGCAGTATTGTCATTATATATTAAAAATGCAGAGCAGATTTGATCAAATGGGCCTTTCTTTTCCAGCACCAGGTAACTCATTTTCTTCTTATTTACTATAGTCCTCATACTCATAAATAGAGATGCAGCAAATTTAAATTCCACCGGTGAAGTGAACGTAAAGTGGGCACTTTGCATTGCCACTCCACTACATGGAGTGGGCAATGCAAAGTGCTTGCTCCAGCTTGTCATTACTACTTCGCGTTAAGGCTGAATGGCAATGTGAAGTAAGGCAAAGTCATTGTTTTTAATGGACTTCATGTTCCTCATTATGATTCTAAGTGATCCACTTGGTGTTTCAGATTTGGCAGCCCCCCACACATCACATGACTTACAGTACTGTAAGTCACAAGCTCTTTAGCTAGTCAGGAAGGAAGTGAGTCATACAAGCAGACACTTTTACTTTCTCCTGTGCAGATGAAGAGAGAGGAGTGTGTTTTGTTACTGCTGATACTTTGAGATCAGAACGAGGAGGAGATTTAAACTTTGATTTAGACCCAGCAGCTTTTTTAAAAGCTACATTTTTTCATCTTTTCTGTACTCTTTTTTACTTTATTTGTTATTTCTGTAAATTTTATTTTTCTTACCTTTATAGGTAGTTAATTGTTTATCTGCATCTGTGTGACTGTGTGTGTGTTGTGTAACAGTGTGAGTAGTGATTGCTTGGACTGAGGGAGCTCAGTAGGAGAGACAGACCAGGATGAGGGAATGTCTGGGGTGGGGGCAGCTCTGGGAGAGCATGGTAGTGGTAAGCGTCATACCGTGCACATGCGTGGAGGGCATGGGTGCCCATTCCTGTTGGACCACTCCAAACTTGTGAGTGTCCTCCCCCCAGAAGCAGGATCAGCACTGCCTCCTGTCCTGACTCTGAGGCAGCTGAACCACCACCAAGTCCAGTACCAGGTCCTCTGGAGCAGGATGTGCCTGTTCCCACAGGCCCAGGTGTGGATCCCATCCCTGTTCAGCACCATGACCAGCAGGCTGCCAGGTCATCTGGCCCTCCCCTGCCTGTGCCTGGTCCTCCCTGAACCTCTGTTGTTTGGCAGTTTTTTGACTGTGTCAGGGGGACAGCAATGTGGTCACCTGGAGACTGGGGCCAGCACACCCATATGCTCAATCACCACCAGTTGGAGTGGCAGGCTGCCACAGAACAGACCATGCCTGCACCCACTAGCCATTCTGTGGCAGTGGGTGCAGCTGTGCATGGTGGCATCCCTAAGAAAAGGAGGGCCACAGCAGCACCTGCTGCTCCACCAGCACCCCCACCACCACCACCAGCAGGTCATCCTGTAGAATGTGTGGACCCCAGAGAACTGCATGTAACACAGGCTGACTTGGAAGTTCTCTGGAGTGCTGTCAAGGAGAACAACAAGAGGGTGAGCACTGTGGATCACATAGAGGGACATCAGTTGCAAATTATGTCCATGCTCTAACTGCTGCTGGATCACCATGGAATCCCACATTATTTTTTTTCTCACACCATGTGCCCCCCACACCTTCCTTGCTGTGTTATAAAATGTATTCCTCCACCATACCCGACCCTTGTATATGTAATTATGCCCTTTTTGTTGTCTTCCGTATGCATGACACTTTGTATTCTGAGCAGTGCAAGTATACTGTGCTAAATTGCATGTGTGCAGTCAGTCTTCTTTCCATTCTATGTATGTACTGCAGACACTGTCCAACTCCCTGACATAAAAACACTTATTAATGAGTACAATGGTGGGATGGTGAAGGCTGGAGAGATACTACAAAACAAGCTCACAATACATCCAAGTAACTAGTAAAAAAATTAATGTTGTGATTCATGATGTAATCATAAATCATGATTTGTGACTGCATTTGTGACTGTGATGATGAAGAAATGTGAATGCTATGGCTGTACTTCCCCGGCCTCTGATGAGGTGTGGCACAAAACTCCCCGACTTACAAACAAGCATTAATAAGTACAATGGTGGGGTGGTGAATCATGGAGAGATACTGCAAAACAGGCTTACAATACATCCAAGTAACTAGTAAAAAAAAAATGAATGTTGTGATTCATGCCATAATCGTAAATCATGATTTGTGACTGCATTTGTGACTGTGATGATGAAAAATGTGATTTGTATCACGAGTGACTCGTGATAATGGTCCTGACTTAAAAACGCATATTAATGAGTAGAATGTTCGTGCAGAATTATGCACCACACCTGCTCAGAACTCTGAAGGGAAGCCAAAGAAACAACTGTGACTTATTTATTTTTATTTATTTATTCAATCTTGGGTTACAATACCTTTGAGTGGGAGACTGCTCTTTTACAAAGGTTCCACTTCGTAAAGGGTGGGTATACATACATTGTGAGTTTAAGAGTATCTAGGTAGGTAAGTAAACATAGAGAAAAATACATTGTAAATAGGAAACAGAGATGGTTTTAACACTAAGATAATTCAGGTAGCAGTAGCAGCCTAGGTGGCATTGTCAGGTAAGACATAGTAAGCAGCTATCCAGAAAGGAGAGTAGGGGGCACTGAGAGGGGCGCTGATTACTATTTAGGAGGAGGTGGGAGAGGAGATTGGAGGGTATTGCAGGGGAAAAATGGGGACTTAAGTTAGAGATGGAGATTGGGCCCTGAAGAGATGCAAATGCACAGGCAGATTAAGATTGCGCTGTGCACTGTAGAGATGCAGATGCAAAGACACAACACCTAACCAGTGCTCACAATCAGAAATTCAAATCTGGAAAGAAAACCTTTGCCAGTTGGAGCGGGCCGCGGGGGGTGGGGCAGTGCACTGCGCTGCTGCAGTAATAGTCACTAGTACTAGTACCAGTAAAGATAACACAAAAAAGTACAAAAATTACACAGCTGCAGTGGATAGCAGGTTCACATTGCAGAAATTATGTGGCACAATAAAAGGTGTCTGATTTGATGACACACGTCACACATACTCTCATACACACTAAGTAATGTGTAGCAAATTGAAAACTTCAGTAATATAACCACATATTTTAAACAAACTAAACTTATGCATTGCTGCACCATAACAATCAGCAAAAAAAATGGCAAGAATTATTGAAAATATTATTGGGTGTACATTAACAGAGTTATACAAGAAAAATATCACCAAAACAGAAAGCACTGTCTTTTTCTCCAAGTTAATCTACCTACACCACAGATACACCCCTTCCCCAAAGCACACTTCCACTGTCTCTTAGTACACAGACTGAATGTTGTACATTAACATTCAAAATCCACACACAAACAATAAACGCTCGATGATATGAGCACAGGAGGGTTTCCTATAATCAATGAACTAAAGTTTCAGCAAAAAAAAGACTCAAAAAGGCTTTCTTAACAGCTTTTAGAAGGTTTGAATCACAGAGAGCCCTCACAGCAGATTGTATCCTACAGCTTCCTACACACACTACCCCAAACTGAGGCTGTGCAGAACAATCTAGAGCCCATGTGACCAGAAATCCCATGAATCACTGCAAAATTCAGCTTTGGAGCTTAGAAACAAGGCAAAGTACATTGTTTTCAATGTACTTCACCTTAAGAATTGGTTGAGTAGTGGTATGGGAAGGTGGAATAATGCAAAGTCGTTATTTTCAATGGACTTCGTGTTACCCATTATAACGCGAAGTACTCCACTTCACATTGAGGAGCACTCCGTGAATTCATCTTCACTCCACGAAACACTTCACAGAGTGAATTCAGGCCACTTCGACCATCTCTACTCTTAAACAGTTGTTCTGTATTTGGTACTCCAGCTGCTTTCCAACTGGTTGTCATTAGATGTTTAAAGGCAAATGCTGCTGAGAGAAACCATAAATACTATGTTTTATCCTGGAATAGAAATCCTACATCCCAGAAAGTATAGCAATGGGAAACATGGACTATTTTGAATTATTTATAATGTTTTTGCAAAAACAGTGAATTCCCTGCCACAATTTATTTACTTACGATACCACCACCACACACGCTCAATTGCAGATATAGATAAGTTCAGTTATTTCAGTTATTTCCAGATATTTTGCAATCTCTCTAAAAAGATTCTCTCTGGTGACCCACACTGGTATTGCAGGCAGGCAGACAAGTAGGCAGACAAGGAATTTCTCTAGCTATATAATGGAATTTTCAGGAAACATCTGGTTATGTCTTTGGCTGCAACTGTAATAAGTTTGTGTGTTGTTGATTACCCCACCAACAATGGCCATTTGGTAGATAATTCATGGATTTATTTATTTATTTTATTTAAAATTTGATAACCGGGAAAGGTGCCATGACCACATGAGCAGAGCTAGTTTCCAGCTACAACTTGGGGGGGGTACAGAGACACATACCACAGAGGGTAGATCATAAAAACAGACAAGTCACACAGATTGTTACATAAATTTGCTCCTAGAAGTAGAGTAATATACAATATAATATAATACAATAGTATTTGCCACATAATAATGTGATATAGGAGCTCAGTAATCAGTTTATGAGCTGTGGGGAACAGATCATCTTTGGTACGGAAGGCTACAGAGAAAAGGAAGGGGGTACAGGAGAAGGGAGAGGAGAGATGAGAGGATAAGAAGGAAACAGTGTATTGGGCTATGAACAGGTGCAGGAGGAAGATGGAGTTGATCTGATATTGGCTCTTGATGGCAGGAAAGGAGGGGGTGAAGTGGGTAGGGAAGGGGATGCTCTTCCAGAGGGAAGGAAGCCTATAAGAGAAGGCCAGCTGACCAGCTGAGGTGCGGACACGTGGGACTGCAAAGGAATGGGCGCTGATAGAACGTGAGTTGTATGGGGAAGGGGTTGCAGGTTTGAGGAGGAATGTGAGGTAAGGTGGGAGAGTCCCAAAACAGAATTTGAAAATGAGGGTGAAGCAGTGCAAAAAGTGTCTATGGAAGAGGGATTGGAAGGATATAGAAGAGTAGAGGTCACATTGGTGAGTTAGTCATGGGGAGTTTGTGGTGAACTGGCAGAAGGCATGGTAGAGGGCATCCAGTTTGGCAAGGGAGGTTGCGGGGACCGCACTGTAGACCACATTGGGGTAGTCAAAGGTGGGGATGATCTGTTTGATCACAAGGTCACATCTGACAGGGAGGGGGAGGCTAGCCTTGTGGCAATAGAACAGTCCCAACTTTGGATGCAGTTTTGAATGTTGGACATTGAAGTGGGATGAGAAATCAAGTGAGGGATCAAGTCATATCCCAAGGTATTTGAAAGCAGGAATGTTCACGAGGGGAATGTCCTCATTGGAGTTGCAGGAGGGTAGTGCTTGAGTCCTGGCTAGTTTTTGCTTGGTTCCAAAAGTCATTGCAACAGTTTGTTTTGGTGTTTAGTTTGAGACTGTTCATGTTGAGCCAAGAAGTAACTGCCATGAAGTCCTCTTGTAGAGGAGTTTTGAACAGCTTAGGCGGATGGGCCAGAAAGGAACAGGACAGTATCATCCACATACATGTGGATGCTGGCATGGGAGAAAACAGGGGAGATTGTTTATGAACAAGGAAAATAGGATAGGACTGAGGATTGAGCCTTGGGGGACACCTGCTAGGATGAAGAGGGAATAGGATAAGATGTTATTGATTTTTACTGATTGGGAGTAGCCAGTTAAGTAGAATCTGAACCAGGACACAGCAAAAGGTGAGAGATCGGTGTCACTTAGTTTGTTTAGGAGGAGAGGGTGAGACACCCAGTCAAAGACCTTGGCTAAATCAAGGAAAATGGCTGAGGTGATGAAGCATTGGTCCATGGCCGAGTGGATAGTATCTGTGAAATGTAAGCTGTAGGTGGTGGTAGAGTGGTTCTGAAGCCAAATTGAACAGGGGACAGAGTGTTGGAGGTGCAGAGGAACTCATTTAACCTGGAGAGGACCAGGAGCTCTTGGACTTTGGCAAGTGAGGGGAGACATGAAATGGAGTGGTAGTTGCCAGGGGCAGCTGCAACCACTCCTTTGAAGAGGGGGAGTACTGTTGTGGACTTCCAAGCTGCTGGGACAGTAGAGGAGGAGGAGGAGATGGACAGAATAAGAATGAAGGTTTGGGGGTCGACGATTTAGGGACCAGAGATTTTGAGATTTGGGTGCATGCCATCAGTACTAGATTTTGAGGAATTTAGGGAGATGAGGGCTTTGTAGATTTCAGAGGGGGAAACCGGCTGTAGGTAGAAATTGGTGGGTCAGGGGAAGAGAGGGAGGAATGAGTTGGGAAGCAGGAGGACCATGTGGTAGAGCACAAGTTGTGAAGAACTTGCTTAGAGCTTCAGCAAAAAGGAAGGGCTCAGTAATTGGTGTGCCTGACACACAGAGAGTGGGCTAGGGTAAATCTGGGGATGGATGAATGAGCAAGCAGAGATCATTCCAGTAGGAGGAAGGATTGCTGTTGGGGCTTGCAAGCAAGCTTTGAAGAAATCCGATTTGGGCTGTCGAATATGTTTTATACAAAAGTTGTGGAGGGTACAGTAGGTCTGATGGTCAGCTGGGCTCTGTGAGATCTTAAATAGAAGCCACAATTGATCATGGGATTTACACAGGGACAGAATATCAGGTGTAATCTGAGGGTGGTGGGCTCATTTAACTCTGATGGATTTTAAAGGGGCATGGATATCCCACACACTTAGAAAAGTTGAAGTAAAGTGAGAGAGGGCAGTGTCCATGGAGGTGGAGGAGAGGACAGGAGACCAGTTGTCCAAGGCCAGGTCTTGAAGAAGTTTGCTGGTGTCAAGGGACTTGAAGGGTCAATATTGAATGTATTTGGGAGGGTTGGAGGGGGGACGGAGCTTTCTGATGCAGAAGGTAGGACAGTGGTCACTGAACACATCAGGTAAAGTACCAGCTAAGCAGATATGGTTGGGATGGGTAGAGAGCATCCAGTCAAGTAGGGAGTCAGTCGAGGAGTGAAGATTAGGACAAGTGGCTTCTTTTATCAATTGGGTCAAGTTTAAGGCTTCAATCTGCTGGCAAGCATTTAGTGATGATCGTGACTGCCAGTCAAAATTTAAATCTCTAAGAAGAATGAGTTTACCAGATGCTGCAAGTGAGGAGGTAGTGGCAATGCAGAGGGAAGAAGGGTGGAGTTTTGGGGAGGCATAGAGCAT
This sequence comes from Neoceratodus forsteri, assembly GCA_016271365.2. Classification (NCBI taxonomy): domain Eukaryota; kingdom Metazoa; phylum Chordata; order Ceratodontiformes; family Ceratodontidae; genus Neoceratodus; species Neoceratodus forsteri. The sequence goes on along the minus strand of CM057450.1, from coordinate 250,391,539 downwards.
GCTAGTGAATAGTGGCCTGGATGAGGGAAAATGGAGTTTTGCTACAAGGAACTCATGGGACTGAGGACTAGCTTCCTTGTGGAAAATAATACAGGATATGGTGGGGCAGGATTAAATAGCAACTCCACCACCTCATTTACCATGGTCTTGTTGAAGGAGGGAAAAAACAGGAAGAGTCAATTGATTGGCAGGGACACTGGAGGATAGCCATGTTTCAGATATGCATAATATGCCATGGGAGTGTTGCAAGACCCATACTTTTAGCTCATCCATTTTAGGAAGAAGACTACGAACATTGATTTGGAACATTCTCAGTCCACTTGGTTCTGTCGTAGGTGGTGGTGGGGAAGGGAGTGGGGGCTAGGGTTTGGTTTGATATCACCAGCCAACAGTAAGAGTAGGAGTAGGAGAAGCTTATGGGAGACTATTTTTGCACTATTTTTGTGCTTGGGGGTACAGTCTTGCTATATAGTACGTGGATCGAGCATGGGGGAGCAAAGTCTGCAAATGGCTTCTAGATATAGGAGAGAGCTTTTGAGAAACCAGGAATGGGTAAGGAAGGTGGAGTAGGAGGAGATTACGACATTGGGGAGTGGGGGGAGACAGAGGCTGGGGTAGTGATGTTGCAGAGGAGGCAGAAATTAGTAGTGGTGGCAGAAAGGTGAGACAAGGGAGAGAGAGGGGGAGATGTGAAAAGACAGATGAGGACTAGGAGGGGGAGGAGGGAACTGCAATGCATGGCCATGGGGATGCTAAGGGTCTGTCAGTAGGATGCAGATGCCTGAAGTGGCCTGAGGGAGTTTGAATAAAATAAAAATCCTTCCAAAGGGACAGTTGCAGCAATGAAATGGAGAAGCCAGTGATCAGCCCCCAGTTATTGTGGCCAAAGCCTAAACTGCTTGCACAGCAAGGATGAGAATGTTATTTGATCCTGCCTGAGGGTCAATGAAAAAGGCAGAGTAAGGCAGAGAAACTGAGCATAAGACAAGACAGTGCTTATTTTTAGTTTTCCTCTTACTGACCTGAACTTAACCAGTTGGATGCATTAGTTGTTAAAAAGATTTGGGCTTAGCTGCATGGGAAGTGAGCCCTCTAGCTGTAGAGAAGTATAAGGAGCAAATGGGAGAATAGGAAGATAGTCTTTTGAATCCTCAAGGGTATAAATGTAGACACTTGAGTAGTGTCTGAGGCTGGGGGAGGGTGGGGAGATGCCACATAGTGGCATTGGGAGCAGCAGTTGAGTCCAAGAGTGCCGAAATTAAATAGCATACTCAGCAGCTGGCGAAGCCATCAGATTTTATTATGATTGCTGCTTTAAACAGAGCTAGCAGGTAAGCCCAGTATTTAAGTAATTTTAAAGATTACTGGGTTTAGCAGAATTAACAGGTATGCCCAAGCAGTAATTAGATTTAAAAAATATTTATGGGCTTTAGCAGAGCATCGGCCATGGGAACCTCTTAGGGGAATAGTAAAAGTTGTGCAAAAGCTCAAAATAATTTTTGGAATTAGGTTGAAGGATTAGAAAGATAAGAAATACTTTTCTGTCAACAAATAGGCAGGCAGTATGGTGCAATGCTCAAGCACACTAAGCTGCAAACCTGAAGAACTGGGTTTGAATCCCACAGCCACCATTTGCATACTGAGTGACCATACGGAAGTCACTTAACTTCCCTGTAGTACTAGGGCACACCTAAAAACAAGCCTCAGCTTAGTGTATCTTTCCTGGCCCAAAATTGTATAAAAAAGTAAATTAAGATTTCAGAAACTGGTCTGGCAACCTGGAATCCATGTTCCATTTCAATAACGCACTTTTCCATAACATAATTAAAATGTCTGACCCTGCTTGCCATTCCCCTGAATTTGTGAACAACAGCTCCAAGCATTTTATAATCATACTTATCAAAGGGACAATAACCTGAATTTGTAATGCAGCACAGTAAAGACAGCATTTCATATTTGGATATTTAAATCATAAAAAAATGAAAAACAAACACAGACCACTTTATTTCATAATCCCACAGATAGAAATACTGTACTGCATGGAGCCTGCTACCATGAACCAGAACTGAAACAGAGTATACCATATTCACAAATGGTTAGAGTACGAAGGAACTCCAGCACAGATGAGGAATACAACAAACACAAGAAAGAGATGCTTGATAGATTTGCAACAAGAGGCTTTGGCAAAAGCATTATTAGGCAAGTGGGATACAAGGCGGATACTCTGAACAGGACAGAGCTCCTAACACCTAAGGGACCCCCACAGGACCAAAAAAAGGAGTGGTCTTTTCAACTAAATAGAATGATAGGTTTCCTGAGATCAGGTGAATTGTCAACAAACAAGCGCATCTGTTATGCCTAGATAACCCATCAGCCACAGTACTACAAAATAAACCAATAGTGGCATCCGAAAAGGTCTCTACTATTAAAGATAAAATAGTTAAATCTTAATTTCAGCCACCGAAACCAAAAGAGACCCTACTGCTACTGGCACCATACCAGCTAGGGATGGTGCCCTGCAGTAAATGTTCTGTTTGTGGACATATTTCCAAAAATAAATATTTTTCAACATCCTCAGACAGGCCAGAGTTAACAGATTCAGCAGAATATTTCTTGCATTTCACAGGGGGCTACTAATGGAGTACAATTCTCCTGTGATAAGTTTTTCATTGGTCAAACTACCAGAGCATTAAACGTGAGGATACATGAACATAAAGCAGACATTAGATGCAGAGATGAAATGTTATAGGTGGTGCTCCATTTCATGGAAGCAGGCCACACAGGATCTTCTCTTACATTTTGGGTCCTAGAGATTGTAAACGAACCAGACAGAGGCGGCAACTACCAGGAAATATTAGATCATGCTGAGATGAGATGGATTTTTAATCTTTAGACACAAGCAGACAGATTGGAATGAATAAGGACACAAATTGGCAAGCATGAAGATAGATATAAACAAACATATCACAAAAATTATCAACAACTGACTGGCATGCCTAACATACTATCATATTGAACAATATAATGTTCCCTTCATCCCACACCATGGCCGCTGGCTCTGTTGCAGCCAATCTCATTGGTCTGTTTCTTTCCGCTCCCTCCTTGTTTGATTTAACCTTAGTATTTTAGTAACACACTGCCCCCCTCCATCTCCGAAGCTCCAACTATATCGTGCTTCAAAACTTCCTCACGGAACCACCTTGTTAACACCCAAAGCTGTAATTGCCACTAGTCAAAGCCGTACTCAATACTAATGACAAAGCTTACTACTAAGCTGCTAAGGACAACATAACTCTGGTATTGTTTGCATCAATCCTACCTGTACCAGCTTGTTTTATCTATGTCTTAAGTTACTGTTATACTGTGTTATACTGTTATACTGTGTATTTTCATTTGTCTTACTGTGACAAGGTACCTTTGTAGATGAGCCTATGGCTCAAAGGTTTTCCAAACTGCTGTCTAAATAAATAAAATAAATAAATTTTAGATTAAGAGGATTTATTAATATTTTCAATATCTGAATCCCATATAAAAAGCAAAATTGCAAGACCAGTCTGATCTTTGTATAATGTTTGGAACTATGTGTTATGTACAAATTGGGGAAATGAACAATTAATTCACTATTCAGTCTTTTGCTTTCACTTTCTCTAGTGGAAAGAGTTTGCAGTCCAGGCAGTTCTGCAGTGTACAGTCTGACTCTGTTCTGTCCATTTCAGAGCTCAAAAAAAAAGCTATAGTTCTTTTCTTGTGCATTAAATCTTTGTGTATTTATTTGTTGTAGTCCTTCAGGAAAGTTTTATTTAATTAGGAAGGCCTTTTTTTTTTGTTAAAAAAAGTTTCTTTTGTGTAGTTATTTTTAGGTACTGTACTTTATTTTACTAGTACTTGTGCTAGTGTTTTTCCTTTGTTTATTTACTTTCTTGATGGAGCGTGGACATGGTGGGCCAAGTGGTGGCCATCATGGGCCATGAATGCGGGATGGTCACCCAGTTTGATTATATCGGTTGGCTTTGGGGACCCTACATGCAGCCACAGTGAGTTAGGCAGCTGTGATAGTTGTCCAGGAGCAGCAGCAGGAGCAGTGGCCCCTGCAGGATCAGCAGGAGGAGCTTCAGCAAGAGCAGCAGGAACTGCCGCAGGTTGTCGGCCCTCAACCAACAGCAGCACAGCAGCAGGTGTGTCCTGGTGCCCCCACACCACTGGTACTGGACCCTGCCCACAGCTCCCCTGTGTGGGCCTTTTTTTATTTCCTCCCTGGTGACTCCAGCATGGTGCTTTGTAATCTTTGTAATATGGTGTTTTACTGGGGGACCAAGGGCAGCCACCTGGGCATGGGTGGTCAGCGCACCCATCTAGCTGTTCACCACCATGCCCAGTGGGAAGCAAAGTTGCAGGAGGTAGCAGCCCCTCCTGCAGCTGTGTTGGCACAAACAGCTTGTCTGCCTGCACATCACCGTAGTAGATGACAAATGGCATCAGGTGAGGTGGTGGCAAGTCCTAGAGCTGCCTATGATGAAGAGAGGTTGCATCAGCTGGCGACACAGGGAACCTTTCTGAGCTGCATGCTGAGCTACAGGGGCTGAAAATGTTGGTGGAGGCAGCAATGCAGTGGCTGATATGTGTTGAGGGGCAGAATGATGAAATACTATGATTGCTGCATAGAAATAGCGGTGGTGATGAACAACAACAGCTCCCACAGGCCCATTAAGAAAGTTACATTGATTTCCAGATTGAACCCCCACCCCCCAAAAAAAGTCTCACTCCTCTCCTTTTTTTTTCTTAATTAATATTTTTCTTTTTCTGTATGAAATTCATGTTCAGGTACTGTTTTATTTGTGATTTTTCATACGTGTTACTTAATTTACTTTATTTGGAATCGTTCCTTTTGTTACATGAGTGATGGTCAGCATTGACAAAATGGTGGATGCTGCATGCTTTCATTCCAGGTGAAACTGTTGTGCCATCATGCACACTGCAATAAAAGTGTCCTGAAGATAACTTTTAGGGGGTACAGTTTCAACTACAATGAAACCACAGTGTCTGCACAGTTGGCAACCACATGACTTATTACATAAAATAAAGTAAAGTAAAGATGATGGTGATAGATGAGACGAGTAAGAAGTTAAGAACAAAATAATTTGTATTGCACAATTATTTAATGGCGTGGTGGGGGGAAACATTTGGGGGAGGTGGGATGGTGAATTGGATTTACCAGTATGAAGGACAAGAAAGATCAAGAAAGCCAGTATTAACAACATCCCCCCACAAAGAAAATAATCTCTGCTTTTATTTATTTTGTTAAGCCATATTTTTTTCTTATTTATAACACTTATGGTCAGTTAATGTTTTCAGACTATGTTAATTTTGTTAATCCTGTATTTCTTAAGCCTCATACTGGTAAATCACACCTACCATGCCCCCTACAAATGTGCTATCTTTTGTGTCTTTGTCCCACTATTTTAATGTCATGAAAAGCTCAGATTAAAAATGAAATGCCAGAAATGCATCACACAGTGTTGTGTCCCCAGAGAGAAAATGTTTCCTTTAAGTCAAACACTTTCGCTGCACACACCTGAGAAGGCAGTGCAAAGCAAATGTGATGCTTGCCAGAGAACCAAAAGTTGGGCCTGCCACCCTACACCACCACCACCAGCACTTTGCCAGAAATGTGAAGTTGTGTCCCCAGAGAGAAAATGCTTCCTTTAAGTCAAATACATTTGCTACACACACCCCTGAGAAAGTGGTACAAAGCACATGTGATGCTTGCCAGAGAACTGAAAGTTGGCCTGCCACACCACCACCAGCACTTTGCCAGAAATGTGAAGTTGTATCCCCAGAGAGAAAATGCTTTCTTTAAGTCAAATATTTTTGCCACACACACCTGAGAAGGTGTTGCAAAGTGCATATGAAGCTTGCCAGAAAACTAAAAGTTGGACCTGCCACTCCACACTACCACCACCACCACCACTTTGCCAGAAATGTGAAGTTGTTTCCCCAGAGAGAAAATGCTTTCTTTAAGTCAATGACTTTTTTTGCACACACCTGAGAAGGTGGTGCAAAGTACATGTGAAGCTTGCCAGAGAACTGAAAGTTAGGCCTGCCACCCCACACCACCACCACATCTAGCACTTTGCCAGAAATGTGAAGTGGTGTCCCCAGAGAGAAATGCTTCATTTAAGCCAATACTTTTGCTACACACACCCGAGAAGGTGGTGCAAAGTGCATGTGAAGCTTGCCAGTGAACTGAAAGTTGGGCTTGCCACCACACACCGCCACCACCACCAGCACTTTGCCAGAAATGTGAAGTTGTGTCCCCAGAGAGAAAATGCTTCCTTTAAGTCATATACATTTGCACACATACCTAAGAAGGTGGTGCAAAGCACATGTGAAGCTTGCCAGAGAACTTAAACATATTTATCGGACTAAGCATTTTTGGGCCTGCCACCCCACTACTTGCTAAGTGGCGTCATTGCCAAAGTTGTAACACCACCTGCCGCTGCTGCTGTTCTCCTGCTGATGTAATTGAATGAAAAGTCCAGATGAAGATTAAAATGCCAGAAATGCTTCTCTTTATCCCAAATGAGAGTATTGCCTATGTAGGCGACTCTTGCATCACCAATACATGCTGCCCTTTGTGTGTTCCTTGCCTTCATACCACAGTGATAAGTTATTGTGCGTGCCACTATATTTTCTTTTTTTTCCAGAGACACCGCCATTTAATTTATATCTGTATAATCTTATTCTGTGTTATGAGCAGTCCGTCATCATATTGCTCTTTTTCAGGAAATTTTCACACTTTACCATGGTGGGCATGATTATCAAATCACATGAACATGTGAGCAACACATATGTTATGACTAGAGCCTGATAAGTAATGTGGTATTGTCAAATTCAAATGTTCTTTTTTTTTGGGGGGGGGGGCTGTGGTATACTGAAAGGCAATCATTTATGATTTTTTTTTCTCAGGTCATCATAGGCACAGCTTCTGTGGTCCTCCACAAGTTTCAGATGTCTGCTGTTGAGTTTGGCTGCACAGAAACTGTCAACTCATGAAAGGTAAGTATTTTTTTTTGGGGGGGCATTATTTAAAAAAAATGGTTCATTAATGTTTTGGTCATCTTTGAGGGTCTTCAGCATATCATCCAAACTGAAAAAAAAATGTAACTGCTGTGATTCGTGAAGAACATGATTTATCTCATGATGAGTGTTGTTAATACTTGGAATGCTCTCCCAATTGATGTTATTGTCAGCAGCTCTAAAATGACCTTTAAGAATCAGTTAGACAAATTTATTATGTCACATCCAATCTTAAACTATTATTAATAAACAGGAGCAATTATGAGCCTCACCGCTCCCTAGCCCCTAAAACAATCTTAATATGAATCTTAGTATGAATGAGTGACTGGTGTGACATGACAAATGAACTGTAAGCAAATACCTATGGCTGTACTTCCCTTACCTGTACCACCCCAAATGCCCTGACTTGAAAACGTATATCAGTGAGTACAATGGTCAAGCTGAGATACTATATACAGGATTAAAAAGGGCTAGCTTCTTGTGAGCACAAAGATTCATGTGGGGCTTGCTACAGAATGTGAACACAAACAGAAGCAATGGAGTACACCAAGGATCTTTAGTGACATGACATGATATAACTGGGTGTCCCCCAGTCATTTTCCTGATTCGTGATGAAACCGAAGACTTTAAAAAAACAGGGTTACATACAGCTTACACCCCAAAAACTTAAAGTTGTGTAATTAATGAGTCGTGGTCATGAAGATGAAGAACGTAATTTGTATTGTGAGTGACTTGTGATGATCAACTTAAAAACCAAAATAAATGAGTACAATGTTCACTCTGAGATATGCACCACCACAGTACTCTGAAGAGAAGCCAAACAAACAACTGTGACTTACAGATGGAGATTTGGCCATAAAGAGATGCAGACACACAGACAGATGGAGACTGCACTTAAGAGATGTTACCGCACAGGCACAACACCACCTTAACCAGTGGTCAAAATCAGAAATCCCAAACTAGAACAATAATACCTTTTGCTGGGGCAGCTGCAGTAACAGTCCACTACCAACTGAGATAGAATGAAGCAGTAAAATGTACTGCAGACAAATAAGAGATTTGAATCAGAGTCCTGTGATTATGGTGTGGCACAGTAAAATATGTATGACTTGATGGCATGCACACACACATGCACACACACTACAGGTAATGCACAGAAAATGTTAGAGTTCAGTGCAGTACAACCAAATCTTTTAAAACAACTGAAAAAATGCACAGCACCACAGCAACCACCAAAAACTTATCAAAACTTTCTAAAAGTATTACTGTGTGTACATGAACACACAAATACTAGCACACTAGCTACCCAAAAACAATTAGAAAGACTGCCTTTCTCACTGAGTCACTGTGAATCTGCCTTCATCATGCCCCTTCCCTGAAGCACACTTCTACAGTGTCTGTCAGTACACAGACTGAATCTTACAAATTAATATTCAAAATGCACACAAAACCAAGAAACACTTGATGACATAAGCACAGGAGGGTTTCCTACAATCAATGTACTAATTTTTGACCAAAAAAATTGGCTCAAAAAATGCTTTTTAAAAGGTTTTTCAATGGTTTGGTTCTCAGAGATCTGAGAGCAAATTGTCTCCAGTTTTCCGCTACACACATTATGCAGAACTGAGGCTGTGCAAGACAATCTAGAGCCCATGTGACTTGCCATCCCCCATGATTCAATGCAAACTTCACCTTAAAGTCCAAAAATAAGGCAAAGTCAACACAAAGTCAATTGAAAACAATGGCGCTTGGCATTATTCATTGTGGTGAATTACTTTGTTTTGTATTGCGGAGTACTTCGCATAATTATTTATATACGTGAAGTGCTCCAACTGACTTCGCCCACCACTAACCACTACGTAAGCAATTTAAAAGTGATCTCTTCAGATCAAAACTAGTGCCACTTCCTAAAGTATGTAAAAGCAGGCAGAATACAATAAAGAATGCAATGACATCTCACACATTTGTTTTCAACAATGCTGAAGCATATTCCCTGGAGAACATAAACATAGTCAGCGGATGACTAAAATATGTTTGCAGAAGCTCACACAATAAAAGGTGAGCCCAGACAATGTAAATGATGTTGTCCACATGATGTTTAAGGACTGAAATGGCAACAGACCTTATGGAGAAAAAGAGGAAAAAAGTATGAACAGTTCATTTTTGCATAGTACAGAATAAGTAGTAATGCTTCAGTTCAAAGAAAGATCAGTTTAGTTTTTCCTAACATAATGACAGGACCACTTATTAAAACAGAGTATCTAGCAATGAAAACATTGTGCTGACAAATGATTTTTAGATGTATCAAAAGGTATTGGAACCCTGACTAAGGATAATTTATTAATGAATGTAATGAGATATAATTTTTTTAAAACTAAATAATATCTGTTACATCTTTAGATTTTTTTTGTCTACAAATATGTACCCACATATACAGTCGATGACTACATGTATGGTTATCAAACTATGCTGCATAAAATGACTTGTTGCAAAATTGAAGGTACATTGTGGCACTTGAGTCACAGGGTCACAAGCTCATTTGGTGCAGTTTTAAAACACTTAATTGCTGAATGCAATGTGTTTCTATTATAGAAAACTAAACAAATCTCTTTGAAAAATCTTCTATTCTGGAAGTGAAATGTCAGGGCAACTTATCAAAATAAAAAGGAACTTTTCCAACAAGAATACTTTTATTACGTTTTTTTTTTTTCAAAAATACATGGGTTCTCTGAACTTCACTACAAAAGTACTGCTGTGGGGAGGGTGAAATGTTAGCAATACGATTTGAGGTATAAGATGTCTATGGGTATTAAACTTATGTAGATGTCAATTAAATTATGTGGCTATTACACTTACATAGATGCTAATTAAAATATGGGGATTAACATCAAAATTCAGAAAGAGTGCAAACCATTATTATTTGTTTTAATTTTATTGTTAAAACCATTATGCAATTCTCCATGTCCATATTAAAAAAGTATATCAATATTCTTAATCATTATGGAAACAGTATACCAACAATATTTATTTTACAAAAACACTGCTGTCATGAAATAAATATATATAGATATAGCTAGAGAAAACTGCCTGTTTCTGCATTGATGACATAATTAATACTGGTGCATAATAACAACACCATTTCTTAATGGCTGGAATCCAAGCTTTCATTCTTAAACACAATTATGTTTCTAGCCCCAATAGTACCATAATTAGACCTTTCAGAAAATATTTTGTTTAAAATGCAAAACCTTTGAAACTGTTAGGGCTACAGACTTTTTTTTAATGAAGGCTTGAATTCAGCTAAGTAGATGTATAGTTAATATGTGGCTACAGTGATCATAAATGATTCATATCAAAATAAAAAAAATAGTTTACTGCATTTTTAAAGTCTTGTCATTTTTAACATATCGCATAAATGCATATGCATGTAGCAACACATGATAACTGTATTTATTTTATTTAATTAGTTTTTATTGACCAGGCAAGCATGCTAGACAATTAAATGCCTGTTTTCAGTTACATCCTGGGAGTTTACAATAGGGTAATACAAACAGATGAGTTACAATACAAGATAAAACCACAGGAACAATTTACAGGAGTGCACAAGAACAGTACTGCATAACAATAATACACAAGAGCATAACTCTGGGTACAAGAATGAAAATAACAGGTACTGTGTGAAACAAATGTATCCATGGAGACAAATGATAGGCATCACAAGTCCATTGGTTGGTAGAAAGGCTAGTGCCCTAGGCAAGTGCAGGCAGAGGAGTCCTTCTAGTAGTTCCAAAGGTATTTTTTTAAAGAAGTAGTGAGAAGAGGCACCCTGGACAGATATCGGAAGAGAGTTTCAAATCCTTGGGGAACAAGCTGTAAAACCTTGATCACCCATGGAAGTCCAAGTTTTAGAGAGAGCAAGCAGTGACAGTGTAGTTGATCTTAAGGCATAGCCAAGGTTAGAGGCCTTTAAATTCTCAGCAAGAAAGGGAGGGGTGGCAGTCGGGAGTTACTTATTTACAAAACACCCAGCACAAAGTCAGAGGCTTTTTATTGGGGGGGGGGAGATAGTCAACCAAGTTTCTATAAAGATCACAGTGATGAGTGAGGCAGGCAGCAGACATGGAGCACTGATAAATGTTATTATATACTACATCCTATTTAGATAAGAGGGAATTGGCAGCATTGGTGTAGATAATACATCCATAGTTAAGGGAGGGTAAAAGCACTTCCTTGACGAGGATCAGCTGAACCGCAGGGATGAGAAAGTGCTTGCTTCTGTAAGCCATGCCAAGCTTCTGGATTACAAGCCTGCATACATTAGCAATATTCAAGGAAAGGTCCAGTTTGGGGTCAAGGGTGGCACTCAGGCAAGGGCAAACCATTAGAACTGGAAACTGCTAGGGGCTCAGGGAATGCCCTGATTTTTGCATGTGGGACAAAAAAGCATTGTTTAGGCCTTGTTTACATTTAGGACAAACTTATTAGGAGATAACCAGAAATGAATTTGGTGGAAGTCCTCATTTAATAGGGAGTAGATGGTCTTAAGCTTATGGGAGCTCGAAAGGAGCACCAGATCATCAGCATACAGGGTGGAGCTACAGTATACAGTTATGCTGGGGAGATCATTTACATATAAAGAGAAGAGAAAGGGACCAAGTGTTTAGCCTTGGGGTACTCCAGCTGAAACAGATGTCAGTTCAGAGAAGGTTCTGTTAAATTTAACCAACTGCTGTCTTTTGTGTAAGTAATTTTCAAACCAAGCAGTCAGATGGTCTGAGAGTCCAAAAGAACATAGCTTCATACAGAGAAGTCTGTGATCCACCAAGGCAAAAGCTTTGGAGTGATCAACAAAGATCGCTCTGGTTAGCTTTATCTGGTCCATGACCACTCCATTGTCTGATGTAACCTTCGTAAAAGCAGTGGAGGTACTATGCCCCTGCTGGAAGCCATGTTGTGCTGGTGATAGTAGGTCAGAGGTTTAAAGATACTCGGTGTGTTGAGATGCAACAGTTTTCTCCAGCTGCTTACTAAAGGCAGGTAGGACAGTTATAGAGCAGTAGCTGGCAATGTATTTTAGGTCATCTTGTTTAAATACTACAACCACTCAAGCAACCTTCCAGACAGCAGGTACAATGCCATAAGCAAAGCTATATTACATATATGTGTGATTGGCAATGCTAGAGTTGGAACACCAAGAGGAAGCATCTTGGATTACTCTCGGGATTACTCTCAGTTAATAAAAGTGGAAGTAGGCCCTAGGCCAATCGAGACTACTTTCCCCACAATAATGGGGGGTATCTAAGTAAAACTTACCAACAATAATCTATCTAACTCAATTTTAAACTGTCTACATGATGTCTGATCCACTATATATTATGGTAAAGAATTCCAAAGCCCTGCAGCTCTTAGAGTAAAATAACATTTTCGTTTATTTGTAAATGCCCTTGGTATTTGAATTTGTTCATGAAAGGAGCTTGGGTTCCAGGTTATCATGACCATGACTTGAGTGGAGGGAGAGACAGGTCAATAATCTACAGACCTCACTGGTAGTAACAGTAGTGAGGTCGAAGGAGGGATGATGGGGTTAGATGAGCCACCGATGAGCAGGAGAGAGCTCGGTATCCTCCTTGGATACAGGACAATAGAACAGGAAGGTGAAGGCAGAGAGATCTGAGAACTGTGTATTAGCTATGGTGGTACTATTGTTACAATTAAGTCCATCTATGAGCATATCATTTAGTTAGAAGTTTAGAGAACCCACAATAACATTTTTTATGTGTAATGTTATGCCAGCTCCTTGGGACTTTAGCAGCAGCCAGAAGACAGGACCTACAACATTTACTCTTAATGGATCTTATAGCCTTCTTACATACATTTCTTTGCCATCTGTATTCAGTAAGGTCAGGCAGAGCATGGGAGGCCTTATATAATTTACCCAGCACTTGTCCCTGGATTTCATGAGGGTGAGCAGATCACTATGAAGCCATTTGATAACAGCAACCCTGACTCTCCTTTTAATAAAAGGAGCATGTTTGTCCTGTAGTACAGAAAAAATAGCTATAAACTGAGTCAGAGCACTGAAGGTGGCAGCGGTAAGCAATACAAAAGACCAGTCATTATGCCCAAGATCACTAAGGAGGGAGCTAGGGTCAAGCTTGCAAAGGTCTCTAAGTAGAATATTCTTGGAAGGAATTTTAGGTGTAGAGAATTTCCAGACCCAACACATTGGGGTATGGTTGGAAACAGAATCAGGAAAGGTGCCAAACATTAAAACCCTTTTATCCCAATTTGTCATGATCCAGTCAAGAAGAGTACAGTATATCTTCTCCTGGAAGTAGCTAGTCTGGTGGGAGTAGTGATTAACTGTTTCAGGCCAAAGCCAGCAAGCAGAGCTTTGTATTGCTTATTACAAATCCCCAACACGTTAAGGTTCAGCTCACCAAGAATCAACACCTCATTAGAGCCAATCTTCTGGCTGTCTCTATAAAGATGGTAGTTCAGCCTATCGATGCCTCCAGCAGGAGACTTACAGGCACAGAACAAGTGAATGTTTAAAATGCAGCTTTAAGCATTATAAAAATATCATATAGGATTATTTCTGGAAATGAACAGAAGATATTAGTAGTTATTCTGTCTAAGAATAAACACATTCCTTCAAAGTTTACATAACGTCTTGCAGTTTCAAGGTCCATATAAGAATACTGTACATTTTATTTCCCACATAAACTTGTAGTTACACTGGAAAGATTTATCAAAAGAAGGAATAAGGGAAGTGGAAGAGCTTGGCATTGCCTGAAATGTGCAAAGCCTGGTGGAGGGATGACTCTTACCTCTTTTCTAGCCTGCTAGACCATCAAGGAACCCAAGTTTCTTTGTCCAAAGTGTCAAAGCTGAACTGAAAACAGAGAATTCAAATGAAAATGCAACTGATGCTGCCAAATGTTCACATCTGATAACCCTCAATTGTAGGGTCTTTATTTAAACAGAAGTAAAAGGTTTAATTACTCACTTTTTGCAAAACTTCATGAATATTCACTTCCCTGATATAGACAACTATTGCCCCGTCCTGACTGATATTTATGATTTCTGAATTTGATGCCTGATCACCTGATGCCTTTGTATCCATTTTGCTGCTGTTATTGTTGGATTTGTGACTTATTATATTGGAATTATTTTAGAGTTACCAATGAGAATCTTACAACCTATATAAAGTATAACAAAATCCAATTTTATTTCAGTGTCAGACCAGACAAGACACAGATGTTCAACATAACATTTCTATTTCCATAGACCATTATATTGCAAGCACACAACAAAGTGTACAAAATACGTTTTTATATTTGCATTATAAAATACCCTATTACCTTTGCTAGCTGTTGCTAAATACACTAAAAATTGCCATACTCACAACAGGGTTTCACAGAGGGAAGTTCATGACGCCATTGTGTCTTGTCTGTGTAAAACAGAATGATAAAACCCCTTGGCTTACATACACTTTTGGTAGTCACTATTGCCAAGTCCTGCTGACTCAAGATATTCTAAAGGTAAGGTATATGTTTTCTACTACAGTTGGTATGACCAGATACTGGTCTACATGCAGAAATTACTTTTTGCCCCATCACAAATTTGTACAAAAATATTCACTGGGCACTTCTTATCTTCAAGGTTCTGCTATGCTCCTAAAAGACTTCATTAGCAGAAGTTATAACATTGCCAAAATGATAAATGGGAACAGATAGAAATGTTATTGCTAAGAATCTGAGTGCCCACAACAACATAAGTCAGAACCTGCCAAGGTTTAAGCAATAAAGAATATTTTCCTCTTTTCTAACTATTCTGTATTAACCCCTTAGTGGTGTTGTAATGTGCCTAACCTACAGCTATATGTGTAAGACAGTGTATGTATCCACATAATATGCATGCTCATAGCTAATAGAATATCACTGCAAATAACATACTGTGTATGCTTACAAACTTTTAATATAGTAATATGTTATGCATTAAGTACAGTGAATATAATGATATGCGCATGCATATGATAATATGCTCATTCCAACAGTTATAACATATGGTTTGCTCATTTTTAAATAACTTCTCCATTTCTTAAAGAATAAATAAGCTTAAGTTGTTCACGTATTTTTTGTGGGTTAGTGGACAAAAGGAAGACTTATTTTAAATACAGTAGTTCATTTTTTCAAATATATCACTTGTATCATAATTCTGTTGTTCAGATCTAATTGGGGTGGGGCGAAAGTGCGGATTGCCACTTTCACAGAACTTCTGCGAAAATTCAAAATTTTCAAAGAATCTTCCACTCTTCTGCCTGTGGTGGAATTCTGAACTTTCACCTTTTTTCATGTGGATTTCCACCTAGTGGTGTGGAAAACATTTACGAACTGCAGACTTTTAGTTAAAAAATGTGGGAAAAGGTATATTGGCAATTATTCTGCTTTGCCATGTAAAAATCTGCATTTTTCAATGTGATCATGCAGATTTTTTTTTCTGCCTTCAATGTGTGTCCATATTTCATTTTCTACTGGAGGTATTTTAATGGAAATGGTTACATACTGAATGTAATCACCCATCCTGTTGAGCACCTAAACTGTATTTTCTTCCAGTAATCCTTTGTGTGTTTTTAATTTGTTCTTTTTTTCCCACTAACATGTAATGATTACGTTTGTTAGAATTCCGCGTTATATTTAAAATTCTGTGGTTTCACACAGAAATCCAGCAGAAAGTTCAAATTTCACCACAAGTAGCTCTGATCACATGTTCTTTCACTCTGCAGTCACGTGGTGTGGAGGGGGAGAGATTAGGAGGTAGCACACATTTCTTACTGCGTGGAAA
Source organism: Neoceratodus forsteri (assembly GCA_016271365.2). NCBI lineage: Eukaryota > Metazoa > Chordata > Ceratodontiformes > Ceratodontidae > Neoceratodus > Neoceratodus forsteri. Next base: position 250,375,615 of record CM057450.1, on the reverse strand, counting down.
GTCACTCTATAGTTCATTTCTGAAGAGAGAAGAGCTGTAATTTTTTGCACCACAGAACAGGCCTTTAGAGTGCTGAAAGTCACAAATTTTCTTCTGGATAAGCAATAAATTGCTGTTCTCTGAACAGTTTGAGTGCTGAGTCACAGAATTTCAGTAGTTTTGTTCCTCTTTTTGCTAATATAATAATAATTTGTGTTAGTCTGTGTTTTGTAGTCTGTAGCAGTTCTGCATATATTTATTCAATACTTGGTTGTATTTTAGGTTATAGCAAAGCACAGACAGACAGTATAACATGTCAGGCTAAGACAGTGGGAAGTGTGTAGGACATGGAAAAAGTTCCATTGGTATTGGATCAGTCAGCAGGGTGTCACAAGGACATGTAGAGGGCGGTGCTGTGGAAGGTGCTAGTGAGGGGGGCACAAGTGTTTCTGGCACTGCTACTTCTCGTGGCAGTGCAATGCCCTTTTTACCACATGCTGTACTAGTTTCATCATCACTGGGAATGAAAGCATCCAGCTTCTTCGGAAATCAGTGCAGTATTGCTACTCTCAGCGCAGCTGTAGTTAATTGCTCTAAACATCAATCTAAAAAGACTACATTGGATGTTGCCACACTGTTATGTGAGTCCCTAGTGTCTCAACATGAGACAGAAAATAGTGAACAGTCTCAGTCCCAGGAGACACATGATTTAACTGAGGAGCTGGTAGTGTCTAAGAGCAAGGAGGGTTTTGGTACAGTGGCAGGCAGTATCAGACATGACGGCAGTAAGAACTGCACTGATGCAGTTTGGTTAATGTGATGAGTAGATAAGGAGCAGCAGTGTATAGAGTCTACAAATGTGTGTGAGGAGCCAGAACATTTTTTTAGCAAACACACTGTTAGTGGCAGTGTTAATATGCCAGAGAATGTTACTGAGGAAGTGGACCTGGGGTATGGTCAGCCCTTACTTTCTCAGAAGGAAATGTTGGAAAGCATGGAGGGTAGTAGTGTTAATGGTTGTGAGGGTGACGATGACCCAGTATTAGACCCTAACTGGCAGCCACCCCATCCACAATCAGCAACTAAAATCATTAGTGGGAAAGGGAAAGCTATCCCTTTTCCATTAATTCCAAAGCAGCGACATGTCATGGTCAGGGGACAGCAACTGGAAAAAATTAGATCTGTTGGAAAGCAGCAGCAGCATGCATAGAATACATTTTTGCCCTACCCTATGTCTCTGTCCCCATCTGCCCAACCCACAATCTGGCATGTGGTGGACATTCCTTAGTTTGGGATTTCTTTGTAATTGATGAGTCTGATGACAGCATTTTGGTGTGCAACATCTGTCATTCTAAAATCAGTAGGGGTAAGCCTGGTTCACACTATGGGAGAACTGGCATGCATAGTCATATGCGATCTAAGCACCCCATTAAGTGGAACCAGCATAAGTGGTTGTCATCCATACCCGCTTCATCTTCTTCAGCCTAGCATGAAAGCAAGTGTCCCCAGGCAGTTGCTGATGTATAATTTGACCCCTTAGTGTGTTTTACCCTACACGTGCAGTTAGAAGTTCAGGAAGTAGTGAAGGTTATCTATCCAGAGTATGCATGGAAAGGTTTTTGCAGCCTGACCTGGCTACCACTGAAGGCAGCCAAAGCTGCAAGACTTAGACCATACCTGGCTAAGCCAAAACACATCCCACAGTGCTGTATACTCAAAGGCTTAAGCAGCCAAATATAAAATCTGCATTAAGCAAGAATACAAAATACCATCTTAAACACCCGGTGACAAGAACTTAACAAGGCTGTTGCCAAGATGCTGGGAAAAGACCTGTTACCATTTTCATTTGTAGAGAATGAAGGTTTTAGGGAACTGATGGAGAAGGCTGTGCCTACGTATAATGTTTCAAGTTGAACGTATTTCAGCACTAAGGTTATTCTATCTATGTACAATGACCTTGCATGCATGGTATCTCATGCTCTGTCACACTCTGCATCAACCAGCATACACCTGACCACGGGCATCTGGACCAGTGCTCCATCATCGGGCATTAGTTATATGTGCATTACCACATACTGGGCCTGTTTTCCTCTGGTATATGCTCTGCATGCCTGTCCCTCATCTAGTTGCTCCCTGAGTACTGGCAGCAGTACTAGTAGTTGTCGACGGCATGTCACATTAAGCATGCAGAGTATGCATGGGTCCCATACATCAGAGAAAATTCTGACACACATCAACGAGGCCATTACACAGTGGCTAAAACCCCATGGATTTAATGCAGTGTACATTGTCAGTAACAATGCCCATAATGCCATCAAAGCCATAACTGATGGGTGCTTTTACCATGTCCCCTGTTTTGCTCATGTGCTTAATCTAATTGTGACGTCATTTCTGGAGCATGGAGCAGTGAGTGTCATGTTGGCTTTGAGCCATAAGATCATCAGCCATTTCACTCATTTGGCACTGGCTAGAGCAGAGCTCCATGCTCTACAGAAGGCCAATAATGTACCACAGCATTCCCTGAAGCTTGATGTGGAACCCGATGGAATTCTACTCTCTTTATACTGGAGAGGCTGTATGAGCAGTACAAGCTACTCCATGAGTATATTATGCACATGCATGATCAGGAATTTTTTTTTTCTTAGTCTTAGGTAACTGGGTTAGGCCCACTAGGCACAAATGCCTGTTTTCAGGGGTGACCTGGGAGCACTGGGTGGTTAAGTGACTTGCTCAGAGTCACACAGTATGCAAGTGGAGGTTGTGAGAATCAAACTCAGGTCTGGTCTGCTGGATGCATCATGCTCATTCACACCTCGTTCCTCTAATCTCTAGGCTATACTGCTATCTCAAGTAATCTTGCCATGTCCCTGAGTCCATCCCAGTGGTTTTTGATGGACAGTGTTATCCATGTACTATGACCACTGGAACAGGCAACACAGGTTGAAAGCGCAGACAATGCTTGTTTGAGCCAGGTGACACCACTGCTATGGGTTCTACGTCAGGTACTTTGCAATGTAAGGGGTCAATTTAAAGTGGCTGGTGACTCTGATGGAGTTGAGCTTGCTGACCTCATCACGCAGCTTTGTGATGATGATCCACGGGTCATTCACATTAATCAGTCAGTGGCATATATAATAAAAACCCTGCTGGATCCCAAGTACAAGCAGGGCATGACTTCATTTCTTCCAGGTGGGAAAAATGAACTTGACCATTATGTAGCCATCCTGTGTGGCAAGGTTGAAAACTGGATTAGTAAGTGTGAGGTAAGGGTGCAAAAAACAACAGAAGTCAACAATCCTCAAGTATTGACATCATCTTACCCAGTATCTTTCTCCTCCAAAAGTACAGTGGCTTTACCTTCACCCTCAGTAACACAAGGTAGTAGTGGTTCCACAAACCCTCTGTGGTCCATGCTAAAGGACATTGGTGTTCATGCATGGCAGCCACCTCAGGGAGAGACAGAGTTTCAGCTGTCTGCACGCTATATGGTGCAGTCATATCACGATGATCCACAGCTGCTAAGTATTGAAGAGGAGCCCCTTCAGTATTGGTGAATCAAGCTCCAAATATGGCCTGCGCTTGCTGCTATCACCATTGAGTACCTCAGCTGCACCTATTCCAGCATAAGCTCTGAAAGAGTTTTTAGTGCTGCTGGTTCTATTGTGACAGACTGACAAAGCCACCTGTGAGACAGTAATGTGGAGTACCTAACATTTGTTAAAATTAACTCCCATTTCTTCCCAAATAGTACATGGTGTCAATGAAAGAGCAAGATTCCATGATCCTACAGAAGAAGGCAGTTAGCTTCAGGACTCATCAGAGGATGAGGATAGTGATACAGTGCCCTCAGATGAAGACACAGCTGAGGGGTTTGAGTTCTCTTGAGTAGGAGAGAGAGAGAGAGAGCCATAGATCATGCGTTCTCCACCTAAATTTATCTGCTTTTTGCAGCTGCATAATAGGCAGATGATGATGTCACTGGATTACATTCTGACTTGTTTCATCCTTTTGTTACCACTGATTAGTTACTGTCCAAGTTGGTTGTTGTTCATTGGCCTTTCCCTCCCACAATAAAAAAATTATAAATATCCAAAACAATTGCATGGACACATGTTTGCATGTCCCTTACTGATAGACACCAGTGTTGCGTGGTGCACTGCTTGCTGGGTGAAACACTCAGCTATCATTTAGTTTCCTAGTTCACCGATGGGCATGGCCCTTCCCCAACACCTATAAAAAAAACAGAAATACCAAAAGAATTGCACAGACCTATGTTTTCATGTTCCTTACTGATAGACACCTGTGTTGTGTGGTGCACCACTTGTGGGGTGAAACACTCAGCTACCATTTAGTTTCCTAGCTGGCCGATGTGCATGGACCTTCCCCTGCACCCATAAAAAAAACAGAAATACCAAAAAAATTTGAAGGAAGCATGTATGCATGTCCCATACTGTTAGATACCTGTGTTGTGTGGTGCACCACTTGCTGGGTGAAACACTCAGCTACCATATACTTTCATAGCTGGCCGATGTGCATGACCCTTCCCCTACGCCCATAAAAAAAAAAAACAGAAATACCAAAGAAATTCCTGTATTCCTATGTATCCTATCACAAAAAACAATAACACCAGCCACTACCATTACTTATGTTTATAATGACCCATTTCCTGACTACAACATCCCAGTCCACAACATCCCTGTGGCTCCTGCCGGACCAAATACAAACATCAACAGCAACCACTATGCTATGGTAATCCTGCTGACGATGACTAATTTTCTGACAACTGTACCAGGGTAGATCATGCTGCACCAAATAACAACAGCCAAAGGGCATACCATGCCCCAGTAAAGTCACTCTTGCTGTCTGATGCAGTGCTCCTGACTCGGCCAGAGAAGCTCAGTGAGGGTCAAAGAGGCCTCACAGAAGCCCCATTGCCCCAGTCACTCTTGTTGCCTAAAGCAGTGCTCCAGACTCAGCCACAGAAGCTCCATGAGGGTCAAAGAGGCCTCCCGGAAGCCCCATTGCCCCAGTCACTCTTGTTGCCTGAAGCAGCATTCCAGACTCAGCCACAGAAGCTCCGTGAGGGTCACAGAGGTAGTAACAAGCAGTCTCTTACATGGGTATTTCAGGAAGGGTGTTACGGCAGTTTTTCACCCTCCAACTCTGACTGATTGTTTCTGGTGTTTCAGAAAAGGGGACACAGCAGCCAGGAATCTGCTCCGGGCAAACGGAGCTTTAAGGGACAGTACTTGCTGTGCCAGGACTGCTTTTTACCGCATACTAGGACACTGATCTACCACCTAGCATTGTTTCACACTCTGTCTGCATGTACTGCATTTAGTTACAGGTTACTGTGATTGCTAGGGATTTAGTAGTCTGTGCATTGAATGTAACTGTTGTTTTACCTGGCTAAGGTGCTCTGTTTGACCCTCCTCTCCATGGTGGAATCCTCCCCAGGCCCTTAATCACCATCTTGGGGTCTTGTAGCCAGTCATACTCATGCATGCGCAGTTCAGTTGGATATTCTGACATAGAGGACAACAGCCTGCACATGCACCGTACTCACCAAGCCCGTCCTGCTGCATACTAATTACCTTCCTTTGTTCTGTTCTCTTCACCCCTTATAGAACTCATGGAAGCCCCACTTCCCCAGTCAGCCTTATTACCTGAAGCAGTGCTCCAGATTCAGCCACAGAAGCTCTGTGAGGGTCAAAGATGTCTCACGGAAGCCCCACTGCTCCAGTCACTCTCGTTGCCTGAAGCAGTATTCCAACTCCGCCACAGAAGCTCCGTGAGGGTCAAAGAGGTAATTACAAGCAGTCTCTTACCTGGGTATTTTGGGAGGTGTTTTATGACAGTTTTCCACCCCCCAATTCCGACTGATTGTTTTGGGTGTTTCAGACAAGGGGACACAGCAGCCAGGAATCTGTTCTGGGCAACCAGAACTTTAAGGGACAGTACTCAATGTGCCAGGACTTCTTTTTACTGCATACTAGGACACTGATCTACCACCTAGCACTATTTCACATTCTGTCTGCATGTACTGCATTTAGTTACAGGTTACTGTGACTGCTAGGGAATTGGTATCCTGTGCACTGAATGTAACTGTTGTTTTACCTGGCTAAGGTGCTCTGTTTGACCCTCCTCTCCATGGTGGAATCCTCCCCAGGCCCTTAATCACCATCTTGGGGTCTTGTAGCCAGTCATACTCATGCATGCGCAGTTCAGTTGGATATTCTGACATAGAGGACAACAGCCTGCACATGCACCGTACTCACCAAGCCCGTCCTACTGCATACTAATTACCTTCCTTTGTTCTGTTCTCTTCACCCCTTATAGGCCTCATGGAAGCCCCACTGCCACAGTAACTCTTGCTGCCTGAAGCAGCACTCCAGACTCAACCACAGAAGCTCTGTGAGGATCAAAGAGGTAATTACAAGCAGCCTCTTACCTGGGTATTTTGAGCATCCCACCAGGATTTGAATCTGGTACCTTCAGTGCCAAAGTCTGCAGCCCTACCACTGCACAATCATGGTAGACACACTTCTGGAATGCTACTTGTCAGCCTTATACCTTGACAAAGACTCACCATCCCACATACCTTGGGTGCCCGTACTCGTTCATATAGTCTAGCCACACTGATACTTCTGGCACTTGCCATTACTCGCCTTGGCCTCCCATCCCCCTTCACAGCGGCACCTCCGCACCTCATCACCCCACCCCATCCACACCCACCCCACACCCTGGTCACTCCCACTGCTCCCCCACCCCCTGCTTACAAACATCCCCAACTCTCATCCCTCCCTAACCCCCCGCCACCTCTCTTCCTTGCCATCCCCACTGTTTGCACCATGCCAATCCCTTGCTGTCTTCCTACTAGGTCCACTTCTTCTCACTCTGTAACAAGCTCTAGACACTGTCTTGCCCTGGTAAGAATAATCTTCCTGCTGCTCATACTATGCAGGAATATTCACTCTAACCCTGGCCCCATGCCCCCAAGCCAGACCCATTCACCACCTGTGCCTGGCTTATGCATTGCTTCTATGAACATATGTAGCATCCTGAAAAAAATGCAGCCCTCCAGTGCTGGTTCATACAGCACCAACCTGATGTCCTAGCTGTAGTAGAAATCTAGCTCTCAAAATCGACCCCAGACTCCTTTAGCATCCTCCCTGAGTACACTCTTTTCCAGGAGGATTAAGTGGGCAAGTGTGGGGGTGGATGTGCCTTCTACATGCATGACACTCTGGTAGGCCATGCCCTCCCGGAACCCCAGTTGGAACATGGGGCTCAAGCCATCTCCCTTAAAATCACCCCAGACCCTTCCAGGATCCCTCTGATCATCACTGTCACCTATGTTCCCCCATGGAACCAAACCCCAGCCATTCTCTGACTCTCTGACTACCTCACTAACCTGCCGTATAAGACTGAGAAGATCCTTCTGGGGTTCTCAGTGCTAACTGGCTTGCCAGTTCAGCATCCCAAATCAGAGACACCTTCACTGCCCTTGATATGACTCAGCTTGTCTCTCAGCCTACCATCTGCAACCCCCTCCAACTGAACTTGCACTTTATTGGACATTGTCCTCACCAACCGCCCCCATAAAATTGCAGAAATCAATGTCCTCCCAAACTCTCTTAGTGACCATTCACTGGTTCTTTTCACATAGTCTGCTCTCGTTCACAAACCAACGCCCAGGACTATCCTCCACCCGTGTCTCCGCCCCGGTAACCTCAAAAAACTCAGACTACATCTTACCCAATGGGACTGAACTCCCATAAACCTTGCCACAAACATTAACTTGGGACTTGACTATTTCACTGGCTCCTTTAACAAGGCCTGTGACATGTTTGCACTCCTCACCAAGACCCAAACCAGGAAACAAAATGCACCTTGGGTTACCCCATCTCTCAATCAGCAACTAAGACTGAGAGACAACTTATGGCATAGAGCTATTGAATCTGGTAAACCAGCAGCTAGACAAGCATACAATGCTTAGAGCAACAAGTGTAGCCGGGCCATCCACAAGGCCAAGGCTGAATATTATGGAGCAGCCCTTGCCTCCTTCTGGGGGATAGCCTGGAAATTCTGGGATAATATAAAAGAATTGAATGGGAAGTCACACTCTCCCCCCATCCCAACTCATCGCCAATGGCTCCATCACCATGGACCCCCAAAGCATTCACCGACTGCCTCAACACCGCCTCCTCTGACCTCAGCTCAGTCCTCTCCAGCAATTTCTTTGACCCAGCCCCCACCCCCACAAAGCTGCCTATCCTCCACAGTCCACCTTTCTACCTCTACACAATAGCACCTCAAGAAGCCAGGCCTTATCTATCTAAAACCCTCAATAGCACCAGTCCATGCAATGACCCACTGAACACCAGACTCCTCCGCCAGGTTTTGGATGCAGTACTTGCCCCGCTCACTGACCTGCTCAACCACTCACTGTGTTTCGGCCAGATCCCCCTTGCCTGGAAAGCTGCAGTCATCACACCAATACTCAAAAGTGGAGACAGCTCCTCTCCCAGTAACTACTGGCCAATCTCCATTCTCCCCCACTCTCCAAAGCATTAGAAACAATAGTAGCAGATCAGCTCACAGAATATCTGGCCAAACACAATATTATGTGCAGGGAGCGGCATGGTTTCTGTTCGGGACACAGTACCACCACAGCTATCCTGGAGTACTCCAATTTGCTGCACTCCGCATTGGACTCCGGCCACCTGGCCGGAGTGGTCTTTATTGACCTCTCCAAGGCCTTCGACACAGTTTGACATCCTCTCCTGCTTGACTCACTTCTCCAGCTTGGACTCTCCCAAGAGCCTCTCTCCTGGTTTAACAGCTACCTTTCATCCAGGTCCCAGTGCATTTAAATCCACAGCACCCTGTCCAACACCCAGCCTGTCCACTCCGGTGTTCCCCAGGGCTCCATACTGGGCCCTCTTATCTTCAGCCTCTAACTTAACACGCTGCCCAGCTCCTGTTCTGGCAGGGTCCTCCTATAGTCATAGGATGCAGTCCTTTCCACCTTGCACTAAAGCCCTGCCTCCCTACAGGTCTCCCTCCAGTACTCCTTCAACCAGACTGAGCGCTGGTTCATAGACCACAGGCTGGTCATCAATCTAAAAAAAAATAAATCCATGCTTTTCACCCACCACCAAAGCAAGGCCAGAAACACCCCCCTCCAGATACTTCCCAGCACCCAACATCCCCTTGAACAAGTGTCCTCATATAAGTACCTGGGCATTACTTTTGATCCTGCCCTCACCTTCCACACACACATTAGCACCATCTCCTCTGCCACAAAATGCATGGATAGGCCTCTTATACCACCATAGGGACTGTCTGCCCCCCAAGGCACTCCAGCTAGCTGTCACCTCTTCAATTTTGCCCCTGGTAGACTACGGCCTTCCAATCTATGCAGCCATGGACAACACTGCACTTATTAAAGTACAAATGTCCATCAATAAGGCCTGCAAGCTCCTGACCAGTGAGGATAGATGCACATTCACCTGCTCACCATACCTCTCAACTATCCCTGATTTTCAGGGACGTCCCTGATTTGGCCTCAAGATTTTCCTCTGTCCTTTGTAAAAATTATGTTTTTGTGACAGAACAGTGGGGGATTAATAACATAAAATAATATCAAACATTAAAGTTACAGACTTGTTGTTCTTCAGAAAACGCATCTTAACACAAATTCCTTTATTCTATCAGCTTTCTGAGTGAATAGTACTAGTTTTTAAGATATGTCCCTGATTTGGGGTCTTTGTCCCTGATTTTTTAAGCCTTGTCCCTGATTCATGAGGCACGAGGTTGAGAGGTATGCTGCTCACTATACTCCTTAGCCAATGTACTCAACTTTGAGGAGAGGCTCCGCTACCAAACTTGCCTGCTGACCAAAACAATACTACTAGGTCTCCCCCCCCCCGGGGTAACCTCCTCTCTCCACAGTGCTACCCTCATCATCATTACCTGCAGTGCCTGCAAGTCCGCCCTCCTGGTACCTAGGGTCAGGACCTCACTTGCACAGCAATCCTTCTGTTAGAGGGCCCCATCCTGGTTCAACTCCCTCCCATCTGCTATCACCAGCCTTTCTAAAATTGGTCCCTTCAAAATTGCTTTCAGGAACCACCTATTTGCCACCTGCTGCTGTAGATGCACATAACCACCTTGGCTCCTATGCCTGGTGGGCCTGCCTGCCTATGGGTCCAAATGTAAGTCCACTATCAGCTATGACAATGTCCCATGACAGCTAACTTCTGTGCCGCTCCAGTGCTCAGCTTATATTTCTCACTCTAATTGCCTAGCTACCACCTTGTATAGGATAATGACATTATGACATTGTCATATGTAAATGTATGGTGCCATTACAACCTGTCTACAGAACTTATTGTGTTACTGTGCTGTAATCTATGTAACAATAATTCTATGCATCGAAGTAACCCTGAGATTGTTTGGAACTATGTTACCTGTGTTTGTCTCTGTACACTTTACTAGGAGCCCTAGGAAATGAGTACATGACTCAAAGGACTGTAATTCTGATATGTATAAATATATAAAATAAAAAAAAATAAAGTAAAGCTGCTGTTGTTGAATCAAGATGCTACTGCTGCTTTTCAATCCACAGCCATACCATAGCTTGATATACATTTTACAGTTCATTTGTGTCACATAATGTTAGATATTAGTTAAGTTATTGTGTTAATAACTAATGTCAAGGGTATTCATACTGTCATTCTTACTCATGAGAAAGAATGTGTTTTATGGATAGCGAGTAGTTGGTGGGTGTGGGGGGTGGGGCACACAAGGTTGAGGTTATTATAGGCTACTCGGCGGGGTAGGCAGGCACAGTTGGCAGTGATAGTACCATATCTATGAAAAGGCGCATAAAGCATGATAAGAGGGCACAGTACTCCTGCTAAGGAAAACAACTTTTCCTTCTATGCCTATCTCACTCTCTGTTGTTTCTTTCCCAGTTCAGTCATGCCATTCTGTTGTAGTAGCCAGGAGCATGCCTGACACGCTGCCATACACGTTGCCTCAACAAGTGTCCATCCCATCTGACCAGTTAAGTAATCTTTTTTGTTTTTTTGCAAAGCTTTCTATTTTAAACCCCTGTTCATTTCACACTATAACAAATGATTGTAACAGTAAAGTGACCACATGGAACTGAAGGCGCATCACCAAACATAGCAATCAAGTAGTCAAGTAAACTTGATACCTTGACATAATCTATGTCAATAAGCACATCACGGCTCCCGAGACAAGGATAATATGCTAATGTCCATGGGGCAGGGAATGCTTTTTATCATATTGAAAATTCGATGTCTGAGGGAGCCCATGAGGGTGAGCAGGCTGGTTGTTAACAAAAAGTTGTGAACATGTTGGTTGCACATTAGGTAGTGAGTGATGGCACACTAAATAGTGAGAGTATGTACACTATTGTTTTTTGGGGAGGGGACGAGGGTGTAGTATGAGACTCAGATAATCAGGTAAGTGTAGAAGTGTTTTTCTTGCTGTCATTTGACAAGATCAAGAATGTGTTTAACAGATATGGGAGGGAGTGTTTTTTGTGGAGGGGATAAGCGTGCACATGAGACTCAGATTGCATTCATAATACCTTCTCTAGGAACATGCATAAAGCCTTATGATGACAGTGCTGTCCCTTGAAAAGCAAAATTGCTGTTGTTTCTCTTATCTATCTCACGCTGACTTATTCACCTTCCAGAACTGTCACACATTGCCACTGCTGCTGCTGTCACTTTGGTCGATACCCCGATCTTGAGTCTGACCGACTCCACACTGCCATCCATCCTGCTTCATGGTGTGGCCATCAAAACTCACCAGGTAAACTATTTTTTTTCCACATTTTCACTTTTAAAATAACACCTTGTTTTAATTTCCAGAAAATAAATTGTATTGATATTTCATGGTATACTTACTTATTATTAACGGTCTGTAGCTTCCCATATATTTTTTAAGAGACCAGATAATTAGTATTTGTTGGTATTCATCTTAATTACAGCTGAGCATCATAATTGAAATTGTAGATTAAGGGAGCGTTCCTGACCAATCAGAATGCTCCTTTCCTCTGCGTGCGAGGCACTCTTATTCCGTGAAGAGTGTCTCATGCTCAGATGCCCTGGAAACGAGCACGTTCTGAGAAGTTTATTTTTTTTTTTAATATATTATTGATCACTCTCGATCAATAATATATTACTACATCCCTTGGAGCCACTTGTTGCTGAAAATGAGTAGTTTCACTTGCCTTCAGCTTGAGTCAGAACAGCTCAGCTTCGCTTCGTTGTACTCATTCCAGCTGAAGGCGCGTGAGACCAATTGTTTTCAGCAATGAGTGTCTCTGAGGAACGTTTTAACACTTATAGATGTGTGTACATTTTACTCCCGACCTCTAGCTATTCTGAAGGCGTCTGGAAATTTTTGGGGTGGTCTGATTGAATTGGTGGGAGGTAGGACAGCAGCGATATTCTTCAATTTTAAATAATGTAAGGTTAAATACAGAATGTCAATAATTAATTCAAAAGCTGATCATGAGATTATTCACTTGAAATATAATAACCAAGTACTTTCTGATTGCATTATATTTACAGCTACTCTGATGGTGGCACAACAGGTCATAGACATACTTCTGTGTCCCTCGAAAGTGAACAGGTAAGTAAGTAGTTGCTATTGTTAGTGTTTCATACGGTACAGTAGGATGTCATATTCTCTTATGGACAGTTGTTCGAAGGTAATGGCCATGGGCTATGCGGAGAGTCATACATAGGCCATGATTTAATGGTGTGGGTGGGTGGATGACGTGCAATGTCGAACAAAAACACATGTTAATGAAATGACAGTGGCAATATGCTGTACTCATGGTGACATGCCCGTTCCATGTGAACTGCAACTACCATCTCACCCCTGTTTCTTTTACAGCCTTTCACACGCTGACGCTGCTGCAGTTGATGCTGCCAGGATCACACCTGATGCCACTATTCAAACCTGTTTGTTTACGATGTGTCCATCAAAACTTACCAAGTAAGATATTTTTGGGATAACTTCCTGTTTTATACCCTTGATCTTTCTCTTTGAATGTCAGCCAGGGAATCAGGTAAGTATTGTAGTGGTATTCCTATTGTCATTCCTCAAGATGTAGTCGAGTGTGTTTCATGGGTGGTACTAGTGACTGAGTGGTTGTTTTGGGGGTGGAGGGTTATCACACAAGATGGAGGTAGGCAGTCAGTCACAGTTTGCAGTCAAAGATAGTACTAAATCTAAGAAACTGTTCATTAAGCTTGATATCTATAGGAGATCACAGTCTTGGCTAGCAAAAGTGCCTGTGTGGCTTCCCAGAATACATGGCAGCCTAAGCTTTTCTTAACCTTGACATAGAGTCGGTCAATAACCTGAATCCAAGACAAGGATGACTGCACTGGAAAGAAAAGAATGATTTTTATATTTTTAAAACAAAAATAGAACAAGTTAAAACTTTCAAAAAACACAGATCACTATTTAAATAAGCCAAAAAAATAGAACAGATTAATAATTTACAAGCGGAATGATATGAACAGTGACTAACAGTAACAAGAAACAACAATAGCAACAGAAATGTAACAAGACAACTTTAAAGAGATTTAGTAGTCAATGTAACCATGACCAGAGGGCAGAGTAATATCTGCAATATTTAATGGCAACGGTGGACTGCAGAATGAGAAGTTTGCCGTCTACATGCTTCAACAAGCCTCTGAAAAAGTTTGACAAGTTTTTTAACATCGCCTTCAGTATTCAAGATGTGTGCCTCCAGTGCCTTGACCTTTTTCTTTACAATTCTGATGACCATGTCCCTTCTGTTTTCCTCCTGTGGAGGTGGTGCTTGGGGAGGAAGTTGCTGATTGACACCAGGTTCATGCACAGTACCACTACCTGGCACTGTCTCGTCAGCTCTTTGATCGTTGTCGGTCTGCTGTTGCTGGGACTCCCTCTCCTCCAGCTTTCCAAGCTCCTTCATGATTTTATTGACACGGTTTTTGCACGGTGTGCTTTCACTGCATGTGGAATGGGATACACTCACGGTCTCCAGTGGTGCTGCAGGACAGAAATAAAGGATGGTGAGGGAGATGAGTAGACCTCAGGGACCTTGCACGGTCTCAGCCTGGGAATACCTCCCCAAACCCCAGGTAAGGGATCCAGAGGTCATAGACACAGCCCAAGTGATCCACTAAACATTAACATTATACCAACAAGATAATAACCACACATATGTTAGAACACTATGCAAATTGTACTTGCTGAGCCTATTTGCTAATTATGTATGTTAACAAAAAACTATATAGATATTGTACCACCAGACAAGGTCTCCACAGTGCTATTGCCTGCTTCCTCATCACCCTCTCCTGCTGTCACTATAGTGCTGGACTCCTCAGCATGTTCAGTAACAGTAGGGGCAGCACCTGTTCAAAATTAAGAAAGGAATATTGTATTTCACAGCAGTTGTGGCAATTTTAATATGAATTACTGGCTGATTCTCATTTGCAATACTGTGTCAGAACTAATCAAGTATAAACATTATGCTCTGTCATAAACTGCACAGTGCCATGACTAAAACTTGTCAATTCTGTGTCTTTACAACTTAATATTAAGCTTAATTTGTCCTGTATTGACTCCATTACACTGTAACATTTAATAATTGCTGCTAGCTTATTGCCTGTTATAAACCATATTTTATCAGTTTATCTGATCCTCTGACACTGACACTGAAGCTATGTAAGGAGCTTACAACTAAAATGGGTTTATTCTGATAATTCAATTAATCAATAAAAAATAATATTTCTGTATATAGAATATATATAATACAATTAAAGCAGCACAGCAATCCATAAATCAAACTCAGGCTAGTAACACAATCATGCAGTACAGTGTCATTGCAAGAATATCTGATGCTGTTTTATTAGAATAGTAAAAGTCATATTAACTCACTATCAGTAGTGCTGTCATCCTTCGCTCTAGCCTGCTTCTTCTGACTGGATCTGGTTTTTATGACTCACACATTCTGTTGCTCCTTGCTTGCCTTTCGCTTGTGAGGCTGACTAGTGCCTTTTATGGTGACTGCTTGTCAAATCCCACCCATCGGACTCTGAAATCATCCTTCTTGGTGACTTCAACATTAATTGGCTCTCAGCTGAATGTGGATCATTTAAGGACTCCGTTATATCAGCTAACCTGACTCAAATGGTTGACTATGCAACCAGAAAGAACTACAAAACTGGGACCTGCACCCTACTCGACTGGATCCTAACCAACCACCCCTCCTGGATCACGAAAACCTCAGTCCTCCCCGACTCACTCAGTGACCACTCTTCCATCAGCTGTACCTGGTCAAACAAATTCTATAAGCCCCCTCCAAAAATCATCACCAGCAGAGTCCTACCCCGTGGTCAGCTACCCCACCTCAAATCACACCTCAGTCTGCAGGACTGGTCCCCCATCTTCAAGGCAACAGATACTAATACTACACTGGAGCAATTTATTCACATTTTCAATGAAGCCTGTAATAAATTTGCCCCTCTCAAAAAGCGTAAAGTTAAATCGCTCAGTAACCCTTGGCTGTCAGGAGACCTCCTAAAAAAACTTAAATCCAGGGACCACCTCTGGGAACTGGCTAGAAACTCTGGTAAGCAACTCGACATCCAGAATTATAAATGGGCACGGAACGACTGCACCAAATCCATTCGGCAACAGAAATCTGACTACTATAAAAATGCCCTCACTAACTCCTGGGTAAATGGGAGGGATTTCTGGAAAAACATTAAAGAGGTCACTGGGAAGCAGTCAAAATCCTCGCCGAACATTCTCAGCATAAATGGGCACAGTACACTCGACTCTAAAACTATTGCGAACACTTTTAACATCACTTTCACTGACCTTAGCAGTGTTCTCCCCTCCAACTTCTTCCAAGACGTGACAACTCCCATCCCCAAACCTCCACCCACACCTGTCACCCACCTTTCTACTTTAAAGCACTAAAGAAACATCAAGTCTGAAACTACATTGCCAAAGACATCAGCAAATCTAGAACAAGCAATGACACACTTGACCTCAAGCTACTGGCCCTAACGTGACGAGGTACTTTGGCCCTCACCAAAATCTTTAATCTCTCTCTTTCCTCTAGCCAATTCCCAGACAAATGGAAAATGGCCACTGTTACCCTAATTCACAAAAGTGGTGATAAGGCTGACCATGTGAACTTCTGCCCTATCTCCATTCTGCCTCCCCTATCGAAGGCACTGGAACGTATAGTAGCGGACCAACTTACCGGGCATCTGGACAATTATAATATTCTCTGTAAACAGCAATATGGCTTTAGAAAAGGTCATAGTACATCCTCTGCCTTACTCGAATTCACCAGCTCCATTCACAGCTCCCTTGACAATGGACAACTAACTGGTGCTATTTTCATCAACCTGACCAAAGCCTTCGATACTGTTCACCACTCCCTCCTGCTGAGCCAACTAAAAAATGCTGGTCTCTCCAATGATTCAATCTCTTGGTTCAAAAGCTATCTTGAAAACCACACCCAGCGTGTAAAAATTGGAGATGTGCACTCTGATTCAAGACCTGTCCTCTCTGGAGTCCCCCAGGGTTCAATACTGGGCCCCCTACTCTTCAGCCTGTTCCTTAACACCCTACCAGACTCCTGCATTGAACATATCACCTTGTATGCCGATGATGCAGTAATTCTTGCCACACTCCAAGACCCAAAGAAATTGCAAGATACTCTCCAACTCGGCTTCTCCTCAGTTGGGAATTGGCTCACAAAGCACAAACTGATCCTTAATCAAAAAAAACAAAGGCCATGATCTTCAGCAGCTCCCATAATAAACATAAGCACTTCCAACTCTCCGTTATCACCAGACAAGGTGCAGCACTGGAACAGGTCAAAAACTTTAAATACCTTGGGATCACCCTTGACCCTCACCTCTCCTACACTGCCCACATCGACCATGTTGCCAAAGCCGCTAACTCCTGGCTAGGCCTGCTATCCCGTCATAGGAAACACCTGACACCTGAAGCCCTCACTGTCGCTGTCCAGAGCTCCATCATATCCATCATTGATTATGGCATTATCATTTACGGCTCTGCTACAACCACTGCACTCAAACGTGTATCCACCGTCCTCAACAAGGCCTGTCGACTTGTCACTGGCTCCCAACGCCTAACTCATACCTGTGACCTCTATTCTCAAACTGGATGGTTGAATCTTGCCAATCGAATAAAACACCAAACTTGTATTACTACTAAGAAAATCTTGCTGGGCCTTGCCCCCCCTGGAGTCTGTGCCCTCATACAACCAAGAATCCACACCCGACATACCAGGGGATCGAAACCTCAGCTTCTGCAAGTCCCTCATTGCCGCACAACACAGGGCCAAAGATCCTTTGCTTACCAGGCCACTAGTTGGTACAACAGTCTTCCCAGCGACATCTCATCTTCTCTATCGCTCAGCACTTTTAAGACTTGTCTCCACCTAACACTGACTGCCTCCAACCTCTGTGACTGTTGTGGCTAAGCATATCTTTTGGTTCCATAGCTGAAGATGTCCTTTTGGACCCACATCTACTCTGCACTTTGCCAGCACCCTCCTTCTATCTTTACCCTCCCTGCTGGCCCATGACAAATGCCACCCAGCTGCACTACCTCTATTTTTATCTGCCTTCCACCTCCTCTCTCTGTTCCCAACCTACCTCCTCTTCTCTCCCATCCACTTAGTCTCCCTGATTTCACCCTCCTCCTTTCCCTTTCCCTTCCCCAAAGTTTCACCTTATTGTTCTTTTTTCATCTACAAGACTGTGTTGTTCTTTTTTTTTTAATTTTATAAATTGTTATCTTTGCTTATGATTGTCTCAATTGTTCCAGTGACGTGGAACCTTTGTAAAAGAGCCTTGGCTCAAAGGTATTTGTAATCGTAGAACAAATAAATAAAAAAAAAAAATGTTCAGGTTGAGGGGGATATTTTTTATCATTTGGCAAATTAGATGGTTGGGGGAGGTGGGGGGGCATGTGTGCTAACAGACTTGGTGTTACCTAAGTTGTAAACATGTTGGTTGACAGTGAGGATGTATATCATTGTTGGTCCAGCTGCACATGTGCACCACAACCACTGTTGTTACTAATGTCTTGTTTCCCTTGCAAGTCATCAACTGTATGTATGTTTTTTTCACTTTTCAGGTCTGTGTCTGGAATGTTTGCTGGTGATACTTCTGCTCCTGCTGTCCCGATTCAATGTACCCTGCCATGCTACACCATGTCAGTGACTGTATTGTCAATGACAAGTGCACAGGTAAGTGCTTCACACAAACATTGATCCCGGAGAAACCTGCATTCGTTTTGACATTTCCAGAATGTTTATTCCATCCATGGTAGTGTGGTACACTTGAAGATACATTATGATTCAGTTCAATCAAAGAAGGTGGGTGGGCAACTGGAGGGGGCTGCAGTGGTGGATTACCTGCTGCAGGCCCAGACCACCAGTCCTTAATTTACATTAGGCAAAGTGAAAGTATCTTCTGAGTAGGTGGTCTGGCCTAATTGCTGCTGTTGTGCATCAAAATAAAACTCACAATCATGCTTCTCTGATGCGTTTGTGCAACTGTTGTGTGGTTTCCCATTCAGGCCTGCATCATGATTCCCTAAGGCTTTCTGACTGCTGATCCTGCTGCTGCAGCAGTACTTCCTTACTAACCACGCACTGTGGCTTCATGGTGTAGCCATGCCAACTTCCAAGGCAAGTACGTAATATTTTTTTTCATTTTTAGTGAAACCTTGCAATTGGTTTATTGTTCTATTTAGTGCTGATTCTGACCGTCTTTGAGACAGGTGTTTTGAGTTCCGTTTCCGATGGGGGTTGGACAGTATAGTGGTAGTGATGGTACTGTGGTAGCTGATGTACTTTCTCTCACTCTGTACCCTATGCTCCACTACACTATTTATCTCTTTGGACTTTAATATTAGCCTATAATAGCGACATTTCTGATTTACGCAGGCCAACACATGGATTTAAAAAAAAAAATTACGCTTAAGAAATTCAGCAACTCACATTGACTGCTGTTTAATAAATGTGGATTTATTTTTCCATGGGACAGCATAAAACAGAAATACATAACATGCAGAAGAAGTGTACACACGCAAAATTATGGGACAATTATTATGCATAACAAGCTGATTATTACGCATCTCTAATGAAACAACAATTTGGACTTAGGAACATTTTTCCAACAAGTACATTTAAAAAAGCTGCATCTAATACAAAAAGAACTGCTTGTTGGGCAGAAATTCTGCAGAATTTGGAAAAATGTTTTCTGAACTTCCTTGGAAGCGAAATTCTGCCTTCCATGAAAATTCAATTGGTGGAATTTTATTTTTGCACACCCCTAGATCTAATATTTGATTTTCAAAAAAAAAAATTGAATTTAAGGATTGGGGATGTAAAAGAAACTTAAGTCTACCTAACTTGAAAGGCATTAACTTTATTTCTGGGAATAAAAGATATTTCCTTTCTCATGACTTGAGTTTGCACAGTCTTTAGTTAGTTAGTTTTTGTTAGATTGATTACCACCACATTGTTTGTTCCTTCAACCTCAGCTGCCATGTAGGGGTTTGTTGTTTCTACCTGCTGTAATTCCTGTTCCTGGGTGTTTTGTCACCACTACTTTCTCTTCCTCTCTCCCACTTTGTCTTTATCTTAGGGGCGGTATCCTCTCAGACATTCTTGAGGTCATCTAAAAAAATCTCTGTCTTTCCAAGGATCCTGAATGCATGTCACAACCTGACAAGCAGGTCATATCAACCATACAGGATAGTCTAGAGTAAAACATTCATCTTATACTGACTCCTTGCCCTTGTTTATACCTGCTGTAAATAAAACCATCTGTGTATTCTTATTCATCCCTCTGATATTTTTTAATGTGTACAGTCTTAGACCTTCCCACAATCTCTGCAGTGTACTCTCCAGCTTATCTTACATAATTCCAGTATTTCATCCTGGTTGCATTACTCCTACAGTGTAATTTCGGTATTAATTATTTCCTTTCTTCCCACTTCGATAACTATTTTTGCCTTTTTAATAAGTACTAGAACTATATACTGTATAACAACTTATATTCATGTCCCTTTATTTAGCACTCCAAGCACACCTGACATGTTCACGACATCTTATTTTCACTGGTTGAACACTAGAGCTGCTATTGTATAGTGATTCACCTAATATTCACTGTCTGTTTATTTTCATGATAATATGAAACCAGCGAAAATAAAAAGGCAATGAATATTTCCTGTTATACAGTAATAGGAATCATTTGTTCAGCACTTGTTCCCATTCTTGTATGATAATTGGATATTTGTGTCCATTTTCTGGTGCTTTCTGTACTTTGAGCCCTCTGGAAAACCTCTTTTCTCTCCAATATTGTGAGAGGGGGCATAATTTTTTTTCTCCATGCCTCAGTGTTCATACAATAAGTTCAAGTTTCAAGTTTATGTTTATTAAGCAAGACTTTTACTACCTTTTCCAGTTCTGAACTCTCCATTATCTCTATTATATGCCCTTCAGGCTCCATAAGATAGGTAAACTGGAATCTCCCATCTGCTCTCTCTGTGGGCAGGCTGAGGGGCATCTCAAACATATTCTTTGGGACTGTCCCAAGGTCATTCCCTTTTGGTCCAAAATCTAGCATTCTCGCAATCACTTCCTGGGTCTAGACTAATTTTTTACCCCTGAGGTTTGCTTAGCTGATATGTACCCAATGGATTTAGTTGGGTCATGTCGGGCCTATATGGCCTTGATATCGATTGTGGCAAAAATGATTATTTGCCGACATTGATTAGGTGATGCTGTCCCGACATTCCAAGAGTGGAGGCAGGAAATCATGATGGTGCTAGAGATGGAAAAGCAGATTGCTCTGCAGAATGATAGACCACTTCGTTTCCAATCCCAATGGGAACAGTTGTTTGCCTTACTGGCCATCTCCCCATGGTCTACTTAAATTATTGTATCCCCCCAGATGGCTGTGGAAACCCTTCTTCTGGGAGCCTATCCTGGGCTTTCAAATCGAATAATCTTCATCAGCTTACACTGGGTGTATTGGACATCTGTGGGTGTGCTCAAAGGATCGAGGGGGGGGAGGGTAAGTTTGGTTTGATTTTGTTCTGTTGGTTTGGCATGCCTTGTAATTATTGTTTTCTCTTCAGTTGCTGTTGTATTAAGAAAATAACAATCAATTTTAATAAACTGAAAAAAAATGTTTGTTTATCACAGTATTAGACACTGTGCCAAGGCTAATTTCCAGTAGCATCTCAGATAACTTAAAAAGTGTAAACAAAATAAAAGTAAATAGTAATGACAACACATCACTTACAATGTTACAATTTCATACTGACAATAACAATTTCAACTACATTATGGTTAAAAAAATTTTAACATTTAAACAAACACCGAAACATTTCGTGCCATCTTAGTTTCGAATTTCTATCAATATTCTTTTACGGTCTAAAAATCAACTTACTTGAAAGGTCTAAAACTCTCTGAAGCTCCTGCTGATCAGCATCCCCTCCCAACCCAGATAAACCTTACAGTCACCCAGGACAGTAAAACACTCAAAACTATTTTACATTTAATATACTGTAGCTAAATCTTTTACCTCCCTCAACCAAATGTTTGCCCACATGTACAGTAGTTATCTACTTATTCTTCGGCTGCCTTTGATGCTGACAAACACTCTAAACACTTTAAACTGCCCTCCACTATCTGGGTCCAGCTCTTCTCAAACTTTATCACCACTGCTCTGGCGGCAGATAAATTAAAACAAAATGTCTAGGTTCTAACCACTCCTGTAAGTGTGCAACTGCATTTCTGGTTAGGACAAGGAGAGTGGTGGGTGTGCAATTGATAGGCTGGCAGAGTGCAGTATGAAAAATGTAATTTGCACTCCACCAGTTCAATGCTGGACTGCTGGCAGGGTGTTTGTTACAGAAAAGTGTTCCATAATGGTTTTGATTCCACCAACAGGCAGCAGGAGAACAAAATATTGTCCTGCAGCCATGGACCCCAGCCATCCTCCTTGCCACAAACGGCTGAGGAGCAGAAAAAGGATGTGGGGCACTGTGTTCTAATATAGTAACTTACCTTAGTGTCCTGGGAGAAACAGCAGTCCTAACATAGATTGTCTTATACTAAGATCCTTTCATTCCATAGAACAGAGTATCTACAGTGAGACTGAATGTGACTTCTGATTGGAAGATCTGTAGTCTGGCCCAGGTCCTACCCCCTGTCTGGCCCCACACCTTGAGCAAGACTATGCAGATGGTTATTGAGTAAGCTGCAGATAAGGAATCAGAACTCCATGTGTCCAGCTGGATCAGTTTACCTATCACGAGTCGACATCTACTATGCTGATATCCCCAACAATGACAGACACAATGCTGAGTGTCAGCATTGTACTGTTAGGGATGTCAGTGTGTTTTCTTTGGGGGCTGCACCTTCAAACCCCCATATGGGGTGCTCTGCCCCCCCAAGTCTCTAGATATACAACTCTGAGTCAGAGTTGTCTCAGGGAGGGGGCAACACACCAGGAGATGCACTGCTGGTGTCTGTGGGGACCATCACAGTGACCTGATGCTTTTCATCTAATTCTGCCACTGTGATGGTCTTCATTGTGGTGGTGTCAATGTGCAATCAGCATATGAGCTGGATCCAGGTGCATGTCATGCAGTTGTACTGCTCAGTACATGCCCTTCCTGGCACATACCAAACCCTCCACGCATGGGCCCATATAGAGGGAGAGACTTACACAAAATAAATTACACCACAAGCTGTTAACTCGTTATGTACAAAAGTGGACTGTTTTAAAAATAAAGCAAATTTTAAAACATTCTTTTTTATTTAAAAAAAAACATAAAAACACATTTGCTCAATTACCCATTTTGCAATTGCAATAAAACAATCCAGTGTGTAGTTTTCCTATCATATGCTGCACCTCCAGACCATGGAAGGCACTAAGTACAATCACCTCATGCCTCACAGTGTGCTTGACCATGCAGTTTATGAATTAAATGCTCACACTGCTGTGTCATATGGCATATTTAAAGCAGAAGTGCAATGAAATAATTTATTTCAAAAATTGATCATTTAAGTTATAATTAATAAAAATATTAGCATTCCTGTAAAATCTTCTTTTCTCAGTACCTCCTATAATGTGCACCATGAGTTCTTATTTAATTTCTTGACCCTAATGCTTGCCAGGTCTACAAAACAATTTGTAAGCCAAATGTGGTAGTCATCTTTTTTTTCTTGAGAAAAAAAATACTTTAACTAAAAAATGTTACCACCAAATAAAACTGAAAAATGTCTAGAATATTTTATGACAAATGTCCACCCACCTCCCTGTTTTGAATGCACATGACTGCCATGGGGGGTCCAGAGGCACATGGTCAACCACACTACAAAAGTTACCACTACCATAAACAACCTTAACTACTCTTCAGTGACCAGTGTGAATTAATAGTGGCATATGCAATATATCATCAAAGGTAGCAATTTCTATAAGTCAGTCCTTGTAATACCCGATCCTTTGTCTACTGAAACATGATTAGAGCCTTGGCTGCCCTGTTTGCCAACTGATTAAATTTAAAACGCCGTCTTATTGATGTTTATAACACATCAGGCTTTGTGAGTTCTTTCTTCAGCTATGATAGTAAACAAATTCTGAGATCTAGAAAGAAGGTGCACTTCTATGTTCCAACAAGTTTGTATTGTGACTTTTAATCCTTACAGATCCTGACCTCTGTATGTGATTTGAACACATACACTATACATTCAGAATATGTGCTACACATTTACTGTAAACATTACTTGAGAAATTATGCCTTCCTTTTCATTTTTTTAATTTGCTGATTTAAAACCTCCCAGAGACCATCAATGTTATAAAATCACTGAACCTTCAATTGCAAGTATTTCCAATGAATTTATTTCATATCAATGTTTCTTTTTCTTCTCATTCCTATGAGTCATAATGCCACCAAAAATAATTTCATTCTAAACAAGCAGTTCCTTTACATAATAAACTGACATTTCAGTATTTCACTGGTACTTTCCTCATAGTGTGGTGCTTTGATAAACAAAATCAACAAAAAAAACTAATTTTGTCTCTGTGTTCATAAAATAGAAACAAAATAAGGTTTTAATATTTGTTTGATTTTCCATTGTATATGAACATCTATGATCTATGGGAAGCAAGTCTTATATGATTTAACTAATAACCAGTGTATTGTCCAGCCTTCAAATTGGGGCACCCCAGAAATATAAAAGTATAAAAGGAACAGGAAACAGGGAACTTATGTAGTTTGACCTTTGAGTTACACCTTCCGACAACACACAGGGTAATACTGTAGCCTTACATAATTTATAAACAGCTAGAAAAAATATTTCTAGTATAGTTTAAATACCTTTCATCATGCTTATGAAATGCAAAATGAAATAAGGGATATGTAACAGGGACCTGTTGAATGCATGATTTATTTTCACAAGAACTGTTTGACCTTGGATAACCTCATGAGTGGCGTAAGCCACGAGTGATGTGTCCAAAATCAAACAGCTCGAGAGAAAATACTGTAAATCATATATTCCACAAGGTCCATGTTATGTATTCCATTTATGCAATAGGGATCCTTTAGGATAGTGCAGGGGTTTTGTTTTAAATTGTTTAATTTTTAATGTAAACTTTCATGAACTTGTGGTTTTCCCAGTGTAGCTCCACTTAGCATACTGATTGTTAAGTGGTTGCTATGGACTCTCCAACTTTACATGATGGCCAGTACATAAAGAACTCTTTTTTTATTGTTTGTTTGCTTTTCTTGGGAGGGTGGCATTTGTTAGTCAGCAAAAGTAAATAAAATAGGATTTTCTGCCATTTTATTGCTGATTATAAAAAAAATCTAAAAGTTATGTATAAATGAAACACCTCTCATTTTGTGGATATTTTTGTGCTGAACATTTGTGGTTAAAATACCATGCTATCATTTTTCATTTTAAAATTATTTGCATTTGTTTGTCAAAAAAGTGCAAAAAAAAAATGTTCTGCTGTTTATTGTTAATGATAAAAAAATGAAAAGGTATCTATACATGAAACACCACTAATTTTGTAGATATTTTTGTGCTAGACAAACTTTGTGCTCACAGTACCATGCTGTTATTTTTCATTTTATTCACATTTCTTTGTCAAAAAATGAAACTAAATTGAACTTTCTTCTGTTTTTTTGCTAATTATAAACAAAATCTAAAAGGCATCTATAAATGAAACACCATGCATTTTGTAGATATTTTTGTGCTGAACAACTTTTATGCTCACAGTACCATGCTTTCTTTTATTTGTTTTAATGTTATTTGCATTTCAACATGGTTAGTACGGCTACTGAACCTGAACATTCTAACTTAGTTCCGAGTGCTTGTTCTGGACCAACTGACATAACAACTGTGTGGATAAATCAACTAATGACATAACAACTGTGTATGTAAATCCTGATGATGTAGCTACTATGGACATAAATGAATTTTACAGACGCAGTAGCTCAAATACCAGGATTTGTGTAATGGATATTTTCTCCAATCCTACTGCATAAATTGTGATTACAATAGTTTAGTACTAACATATTCAACTCTGGGCCAGTATGACCTTTTCTTCTGAGTCCAGTTTTAAGCCACAGGTTGTGGAGTAGAAACTCAGGCTTAGTGAAATTTTAAATCTGATCTCAGATCCTATCTACATGTTTTTGTCTTCACTTTAGCTTCCTTTCATCTTCTACTGACCTGTTCCTACTATGCCCCCTCCCCATTTCTTCTCATGTTTTTATTTTTTGCATCTTAGACTTTCATCTCTAGTCACCTTTATCACTTTCCTACTTCACTTCCTGATTTTTAATTGCTACACAGTGGATATAAATACTGCTTGTTGCTCAGTTTTGCTATTCACCTGGAGAAGGGACCAGTGTGGCCCCGAAAGCTTGTGTATAATTCTGTCTTTGTACAAGACATTTGTTGGCCCAATAAAAGGTATCAAACCTTCCATTTTTCCTGTTTTGCAAGGACCGATATGGCTGAAATCTTTTTACAAATTATGCTAGCAAAATTGTATGAAATTTGTCATTTTCACATGTGTGTGTAGTTTTGGAGTAATTGTTGATCATACAAAATGTCCAATACGTGCATTTGTTTATAATCCAGTTTGTCAAAAGTGTGCAATCTGGGGTTTCATGTTCAGAATACAAACAAGTATGTCTTTTGTCCAAACAGTTCAGGTTTTTTTTTGTTTAACTTATCAGTTTCAAACTTCTAAGTACAAAACTAAGTAAAGTATACACCTTTTGTTCAGCATTCTGATTGTTTAAAGCCAGTTTAAAACAAATGCCTATTTGGACTCATATTGCACAAAGCATGCAAAAATAATCATGTTATTTGCATAGAACTGAGCTATTTGTGAAATTCCTAATTTTATAAATGTGAAGCTTCTCAATTAAAACAGGAAAAAAATTAAATTGGACAATGTGTTCATCAAATTGTGCAGCAATTGTTTGCATTTCTCAAATGGTGTATAAACTGGATTTTTTTTTTATTTTGCCCAGCCTAAATGTAACAGCTGGGCATTACATTTTACAGTAATAGGAATATCCCTGAACATTTTCTATTCTTGATCAGTAGAAATTTGCAGCATGCTGTTCACTCGCAATACAGTTTTCTAGTAATCATTGTAATTGTGGCCCCCATGTCTATTCCCATTGTTATTTTTACCACAATTTAATTTTACCACAATGATTTTTTGCTTCATTTAGTATGGTTTTACATTTTGTTCTACTAAGTGATCTTCCTTGGATTGTTCAGTGTGACATGATTGTTTGAGCCCTGTCCCATTTGTGATGTGTAGAGAGAGTTTGAAGCAAGGATTCTACCTACCATCTCTGTCTTTTCTATTGGACTGTGCAGTCAACACGTATCTTTACTTGCTGTTCTTTCATTTTCCCTTGTTGCTGTCTCTGCCTTGCTTATATATTGTTATAAAAATTATGCATGAAACTAGGTTCCCTCATTTGTAAATGAGAAATATAGTTATTGCTGTTGAAATAATTACAGAAACAGCTCTTTGAGTTTATTAGCAAAGTATAAAAGATTGTGACATTTTGATCTCAGACTGTCAGAATCTGTCAGCAAAAGAGGCTAACTTGTTGCTGGGTCACAATGCTCTGGAAGCTAGAAAATGACAAGGTTCTGAAGTTCTGGGTCACAATGCTCGGGTGGAAGCTAGAATCTGACAATGTTCTGAAGGTTTGTATAGAAAGAGGAGAGCAAGTGTCTTCAGGGGGATTTGGAGACCAGATGTAATAGAGAGCTGGTTGATTGTAGATTTTAGTTCTGAACTCAGAAATTGAACTTAGTTTTTGGACTGCTTATGCTGAAAGCCAGTCGGACATTTATTTTCTTGCTGCTTATAATATTAAATCGCTACTTGTGGATTTTACAAGTTCTCCTGGTCTGCTTATGCTTCCTGACCCAAGCCTCAGTTGCATTCAGTACTACAAGAAAGTCACAACCAGATTGAAGATCTATGAGGGCTTATACTGTTGTTCAAGTAGCAAATTCTTGAATGAGCATCTCATGTATTTGAATTAATTGTAGATTGATGTGATCCCTTCTGTACATAGGCTTGGGGCCAGATGTCTGATCCTGTGGCAGAATCCTGCATGATTTGAATTGGCAACATTGTGGCGTAAGAACCACACCACTGCTCCAGGGACAGATGGCTTTTCAGTCTGCCAACCTTATACTAATGTGCACTTTCTTCACTAATTCCAAAATCATTCATTTAAAGCAGCAGTGCAACAAAAATGGAATAAAATTTGACCCCACATTTTTTTCTTCCTAATCAATGCCAGGTGTCTTTCAGTTTATTTTGGTGGTAAATTTTTCAATTTCCATTATCATTTAAGATTTTATGAAAGTTTTAAAATAATTATTTCTCAAGAAAAAAGATGGCCACCTCATTTTAACACAAAAGTAATATTAAGGACCTGAGGAGGGTAAGTATCCAGACAAAAATGCAAATGTACAGTACACAGCATAAAAAACATCCAGAAACCCCAAATCAACCATTCTGCCAATATTTTTTCATAACCATAGCAGAAAGTTAGCTTTTTGGAATAACTTTTTTCATTGCACTGCTGCTTTAAACTTGTTGTGGTGACTAAATTGATGGATGCTGTTTCTTGTCGCTTAACAAGTATTGGCTATTTAAAAAGCATTAAGTAAGAACAGCATTTAAGAGAGCAAACACTCTGTAATCATCTATGAGGTTCCTGAGGGATAGCACCACTGCATATTAATATCTAATGTGTTCATCGTTTGGTTCCTAATCTGTAGGCGGAAGTTAGTTTCTTAAAACATGCAATATACCTCATATTTGTTTCACAGAGTAGTTGCTTTTTACTGTTATACCTTTCATCAAATACATTTGTCTTTGTAAAGTGATAAGTTCTCAGTCAGTGCAATGTTAAACCCTGAACATATAGTTTCACTAAGCATATTTGAAGATTGGATGTCTCCTAGCAATTCAAGTTTTAGTTCCAAATATCAATAGAACATTGTTCTTTTACATTTAGTCCTAATGACTTTAAATTGTTACTTTTAAATTCATTTTTAGCCTTACTGTCCCAACTCTCCCAGTGAAGCAAGAAAACATGTACACTTTACTAAGCCCTTAGGTCAAGAAGGAGCACCCTCGAAGGGCAATAGGAAAAGATACATATAATATGAATGTAACAAGACATGGGAGAGGATATGATATGCTCCTTAAAATCATAAGTGGTAGGTATTAACCCCTGAGGGGAAGGCTGAGGGACTTTCTACCAAAAGGGATGCTGAGAGGGTATTATTCATCTTCCTGAGGTATACGCACATGCTTGCACATGCACACTATAGGAATCTGTGTCAGGGTCCTCCAATGAGTGACATCTGTTGCTTCACTACCCATTCTCTGCTAGGTTGTGAGCGTACACACTTGGCATGTTGTTCATATTTGTTCTTGGTGTTTATGTAATCAAAAACTTCAGTCTGGTTGTGCTTCTATAGCTGTGCACTGATTTGATGAAGTTGTTTTTGTGGGAATTGGAGATACTGTATTGAAAGTTTTGTTTAACTTTCTTGCTGGGATGTTTGGATAAAGCTGTGTTTTTCATGAAAATCACTTGTATCCTACTCTCTGTGTGGCTACTTTTTACATTTTAAAAGGGGTGAACTTGCATTTTACAGGGGGATAAAGAACATTTATGTACTTACCGTAACAGTAGATCTTTGAGAGAATCTCTTTCATCAGGCCACACCTATGGAAATATAACCATCAGGCACTAGGACCACACAGAAACTTTTTTGCAAGCAGTCCACTAGGGGCCACCCACGACAATGTCCTATGTCAGCTCTTCCTATATAAACATGGGCTGCGTCTTCCCTTCTCAGTTCCCTGCCAAAGATCATACTCAGAGGACCTCCCTGTGGGGAACCAAGAGGGAACTATAGCTCTGCTGACCCGGTGAGGCAGAGACCAGCTGGCAAAGCCCAATTAAAAAGGAGCCCTTTAGGATTTAAGGGGAAAGGAGGGTGGGACGGCATGGCCTGACGAAAAAGATTTTCACAAAGATCTACTGTTATACTAAATATGCATCTGTTTTGTCTTCTTCGAGGATGTCCCTTTCATCAGGCCACAGCAATGGAATGAGTGCCAAGCAGTACTGACAGAAAATATCTGGGTGGCTATAGGCTGTAGGCTTTAGAAAGTGGGGCTTGAAGCACAGCTAAGCCAATGCCTGCCCTTTTCCTTGAGGTAATGTCCAAACTATAACGTTTACTGAAGATGTGGACACTACTCCAGGTGGCAGCTGCACAAGTTTCAGCAGCAGACACATTCTTGAAACAGGCAACAGAAGTGGTCATACCTCAAGCTGGGTGGCCACAAACAACCTCAGGAAGTTCCTTACTGTACTTCTTGTAACAGAAAGTAATACAGTTGGCCAACCATTTGGATAAATACTGTTTAGAAACTGGAATGCCCTCTTTCCCAGTGGCGAAGGAAACTTAAAGCTGAGAGGACTTCCTGCAATCCTTTGAATGGTGTATATAGTAGCTGTGTATTCCATGTACATCCAAAGTATGGAGCAATGCTTCCCCTGGCTTGGCATGCTCAGGAAAATAAACTGGCAGGTGGATGATTTGCCATTATTTTTTCCAACAATTGTGACCCATACCACTTAGAAGCACAACTCCAAAGGGACTTTTCCACCATCGAGGACTGGTTCACTAAAAACAAACTACTGTTGAACTACAAATAAATCAAGGTCATGGTATTCACAAATACCCACAGTAAACACATGTCATATCAATTGACAATACTAAACAGTGCACTAACTCCACTAGAGCCAGTATCTGCTTTTAAATACCTAGGTATAACCCTGGATAGTTCCCTGTCCTACACACACAGCACCTAGATAATATTGTCAAGGCAGTCAATGCCAGAATTAACATCTTCTATAGGCATCACCATAGCATGACCCCCAATGTGCTTTTACTGACAGTCAGAAACTCCATCCTTTCCATCTTAGACTATGGCCTTCTGGTGTTTGGGGAAGCCTCTGACACCACCCTAAGAATAATCAGCAGGGCCCTAAATAAAGCCTGCAGGCTCATACTGGGGGCACATAGACTTACCCTCACCTGTGACCTCTATGTGCAAATCAACTGGCTTATCCTCCAGGGCATGATTCACTACCATGTCCATCTGCTTAGGAAAAAACAAGCCTCATCTGAACCCCACCGTCACTCCAGAACCTCTTAACCCCCATAGCCATATCCTACTGAACTAGAGATTTGTCTAGGCAATAGCTGAAAGTCCCTTTCTTCCAAACCTCTCAGGCACAGTGGTCCTTTGCTTACCGTGCTCCCCAATGGCTTAATGATCTCCCCCCAACATAGCCAATGAGCCCAAATTTGGGCCATTTATGAGAGTGCTCCTCCAACACCTGATCTCTCTGAGCAGCTGTGACTACCAACCCTAACTACGCACCTCTATTCTGCCTCTCTCCTGCTCCCCCATCCACCTCTCTCCCTGCTTAACCTCCCACCTCTCTACCTCCACTGCCCCTCACCCTTTCTATCCCCCATTTCCTACCTCTTAGCACTTCTTGTCTTGCTCACACCTCCACCAACCTCTCCACTCCCCTTCTCGCACCTACTTCACCCTCTCCCCCCGACAATGCCTAGTTCCTGGCTGCCTCCTTATTGTTGACCACTATGATTACCTGAATGTAATAATTAGAACTCTGTAACATTACACTTATACTGTTCCTATGTTTCTGTGCTCCATAACTTGCACTTTTGTAGTAATTATTGTTCACGCACTACTCGTGTTCTTTTTGTATTTGCCTGTTGATGTGGAACCTTTGTAAATGAGCTTCCAGCTCAAAGGTTAATACCAAGATCTCAATAAATAAAAAAAAATAAAATAAATTAAAGTAAACACAGACACCACCTTTGGTAAGAACATAGGATTGGTACACAAAAACACCTTGTCTTTGTGAAAAAAACAAATAAGGAGGCTCACATATTAGAGCCTGAAGCTCTGCAGTTCTTCAAGCAGAAGTAATAGCAACTAAAGACAGAAAGCGTAGGCTGCAAGTTGCAGCTGACTCAAAAGGAGCTAAACTAAGTGGGCAGGATTTTCAAAGCTTTGACTCAAGCTGTGACAATGGCAGCTTGCACTGAGTGCCAGTGCATCCAGGACCCTGCACCCAATTTTTCATCTGACAGGGTCATGGTGCCCAAGTTCCACAGCATGCGGCAACAGTGGCAGTGCACTGAATGGATGGCACACCATCAAAGTATTTTATTTATTTATTTATTTATTTATTTAAATCTCGGATTACAAATACCTTTGAACTAGGGTCAGCTCATTTACGAAGGTTCCACAATAGCTGGGGGGTGGTGAGGCAGAAGCTGCACCCTTGGAAAGGAGCAAGGCTAGGGCTCCCTGAACCCTGATCTGCCACCAACAGAACTGGTTACAAATAACCCTGGTGATCTAGTGGTCCCACCCCCAGCCCAATATTCCTTAATTGAAATTATTACTACAAAACAGCCCCTGGAGATCTTGTGCCCCCCACCAATCCTCAATATGCCAATAATGCCCAACATTGTACTACAACAGTCATTCTGCATGACCTATTCCCCCCCAAGCCCCGGTATGCCAGTAATGCAAAATAGTAGTGCTTCACAGTCATTCCCTGGTGATGGGTCCCTGCCCCAGCCCGATATGCCCAAATATGGCACAGTAGAGAACATCCCATCTTGGTGGTCCAGTGGCTAACCCCCACCCTGGCAGAGGTGCCCACCACATCGCTCCCCACATCCTGAACCCCTATTAGGCACTGGCCATAGTCCTCCTCACAACGCCATGGCCAGATGCCAAATGAACTGTCAGAGCATGTACTGTATACAGTAGTGCTCTGACTGTTCACTTGCTGTCCAGCCCTGGTGGTTTGAGGAGGGTTATGGCTGGCACCCAATCAGGGTTCAGTAGAGGAGGGAGCAGATTGGTGAGCACTCTTTGCTGGGGTGGGGGGACACTAGACCACCTGGACAGGATGTTCTCGGCTGTGCCAATTTTGGGCATATTGGGCTGGGGGCAGGGATCCATCACCAGGGAATGATGTAGAACTACTATTTTGCATTACTGGCATATCAGGCTTGGGGATGATCTACCAGGAATGACTGTTGTAGTACAATGTTTGACATTATTGGCATATCAGGCATTGGGGGGCATAGGTCACCGGAAAATGACTGTTGTACTACAATGTTGGACATTATTAGCATATCTGGAATAGGGGTCACTAGATCAGCAAGGACTGTTTTGTAGGGGTCAGTGTGAAAATAGCGTGGTGCGATTAGCGAATACAATAAAGGTGCTTCAAAAATGTCACAGCAGTTTATGAGCGCACTTACAATTAATCAGCACGATATAGTAGCGTGGAGAGTCAACACCGAGCACACTCGCCATGTATCCATACTTGTAGGACATACTGAATACAACAGCAACATGGACACCATAACTTTGTTCAAGATCCTGACTTTATTTTATCCGGACTGTATTTAATACAAGTAATGCTAAAAAAAGAAGGCAACGAAGGCGATGAATAAAAAAAGAGTAAAAATATATTCATTTTATGTTAACTATTAAAAGCGTGGCTGTTTTTAATACAAATAATGCTAAAAAAGATGGCAATGAATAAAAATGAGTTAAAATATATACGTTTTACGCTAATTATTAAAATCAAGGCTGTATGTAATACAAAATAATGCCGTATTTCACAGACTACACTTTTTAAAACACAAATACTCTAGGCTTGTAATTGAAAGTTGTATGCAATCCCCTTAAGATATTCACACATTGACCTTTGCCCAACCTGCTACTAATTGCTCAAGTCTGGCAGTACTGTACTTCTGTTCAGATTTAATAAAATCAAGTAAATAACCAGATTGATGGGTGGTGTGCACCAACAAAGTGATTGAATTTACGGTGCCATGCTTCCACCGCATTGATGGTTCTTGGCAGTTCCAATTACACAGAATCATAGCAGTTTCACAGATCAATTGCGAACGTTGGTCTCAGCCGCCCTTCTCTACCAAGTGGTCTACCCAGTCAAGTGTCCTTGTAAGAGTCTAACAGAGGGACAGGTATGTCTGAGTTACTAGTAAAAAAGTCTTGAGACATCAAGTCTTCAAACGCTGAGACAATATCAGCTGTGGGGACACAAGCTAATGCTGGCAAACATCTAATGTGGAGGGCAAATACCGGGTCGGACATATAGCGAATGCAAATTTCATTATGCTGCTGCACTTTTCGCCATACTGATTGGCAAAGATGAAAAAAACAGCCACAGAGTTGTACTTCAGGGAAACATTGTCTAAAAGATTTAATAGCAGCCTGCTCAAAGTTGATCAGCACACTTTGTGGTTGTAGTGGAGAACACATAGCATGTATCTCTGTTAATACTTTATTGTAAGTCGATGCACTGCGACTAGTCATGAGCACATACACCAGAGGGATAACATTGCACAATTTTATAGCATGTATAGTATACAGCTGACTAAAAATAGATGAGCAGCTTTTAAATGTTTCATCAGCAAATAAATGCTTACATTGCTTTAGCGTTTCCAGATATTGTGAAGTGGAGAATATAAGAAAACGATCGATGACAGGTCCAGAATCGAAAACCAAGAACTTTTCGCTGTTTTCTGTAACACAGTACTTGGATGGAAGTACAAGAACATAGCGTCTAAGGGTTCAGGTTGTGGCCGACTTGTCACTCATCATGTCTTATGAACAGTTCTTTTCAGCAAAGGCACAGCTGGAAGCTGCACTGCAACTTCAGGAGGGAGTTGAATAAGGCCAGCAACAATGATCTGGTGGGTGGTTTCAGTGGTGGAAGCAGCTTTGCATTTCATCTGAACAATTGCTTCTTTCTGCATGACAATAACAGGGTCTGGCACATGGTTCTGTTCACCCATAGTTTTAACAATTATATTGCCAGTGATGTTTACCCTAGCAGCGCAGTGTCCAGTTGCATACTGCAAGCATTTCCAGTAAGACATCACCACAAATTCGTTCTCTGCGATACATAAAACCCTGCCACAGTGCAAGTTCACCTCCTTTCTGACTTGGGATGTAAAGAACTTCCATGCTGACAAACACAACTGCTACACTAACAATGCTGCTATGATGGAGGTAATTAAGATAAGTGGTAAACCCCATAACACACCTGAATCTCATTACTCACTAATTCTTCCATACCAGAAATCTAATTAAGTGCCTATTTAAACTGCAACACTAACAGTACTGCTACGATGCACCTGAATCTCATTACTGACAACTGATTATCAATTAAAATGTAAACAGAACTAGGATTTAAATTACATATTACTCTGAAACACACCTGTTATGTGCTATTTAAGCTGCATGACCATTTATGCTGCACGCTTATATGTACCATGCTGTTAAGGTAGTGCTCTTTTTTATCACATTATTTTATCTACGCTAATATCACCAGACACCGTTTTGTAGTACTAATTTCAATGAAAGCATATGGGGGGGGGACAACTAGATCACCAGTGTTATTTGTAACCAGTTAGGTTACCGGCAGATTGGGGTTCGGGGGTAGACACAGTTGTGTCTGGTTGCCATCCCTCCCAGATGATGTCTAAGTAATGTTAGACCACCCCTTGGCAGGTCTAACAGTACTTAGACCATTGTCCTTGTGGTAGGGATTGAAAATGCAACATTGGGGGTTATGGCAGTCTGCATCTATCGCAAGCCCCCTAGTGCCATGCTGCAGCTATTTGTGTGGTGCAAGGTTGGTCCAAACCCCCTTTAGGGCATGCAGCCTGTGTTTGATGAAGACTGCTTTGCAAAATAGCTCCAGGCACATCCCTTGACACAAGGTGCCTGTTGCATCAGGCATGTTTGACAAAAGCACCTTGTGTCATTCTTAGAGCTTTGAAAATGCTGCCCAGTTTTTCTAACATAAAATTCAGGTCCCCGTCCAGGACTGGATTGCAGATATGAGGCTTCAAGTGCAGAATGCCTCTCAAAAACATACGGGCCATCTCCAGCTGAGCAACTGTTCAGACCTCAACAGGCATATGGAAAGCTGAAATAGCAGCCAAGTGCACTTGGATAGAAGAGTATTGTAGGCCTGAATCTGAAAATGACAAAAAATGCATCAAAACTTCATTTACCAGACAGGTAAAAAGATCCAGTTATAGAAACATAGAATTTGATGGCAGATAAGGACCGCTTGGCCCACCCATTCTGCCCATTTCTCTACCTACTGGATAAGCTGCAGATCCTAGTTAACCAGAAGCCTACTTCTTTCTACCCCGGCCCCTAGAATTGCCTTATGATTGTCCCATGCATGCTTGAATTCAACCACTGTTTTTGACTCCACAACCTCCTCCGGAAGGCCGTTCCATGTATCCACAATCCTCTCTGTGAAAAAATACTTCCTTACATTACTTCTGAGCTGCCGCTGCCCCCTCTATCTTCAAATTGTGCCCCCTTGTTCTTGCACACCTCTTTTTTTGAAAGATGCTACCCTCTTGGACTTTGTTGATTCCCTTGAGGTACTTGAA
This sequence comes from Neoceratodus forsteri, assembly GCA_016271365.2. Taxonomy (NCBI): domain Eukaryota; kingdom Metazoa; phylum Chordata; order Ceratodontiformes; family Ceratodontidae; genus Neoceratodus; species Neoceratodus forsteri. The sequence continues at coordinate 250,339,362 of CM057450.1, read as the reverse complement.
AGTTTTTATCATGTCCCCCCTCTCCCTCCTTTCCTCGAGGCTATACATATTAAGCTCCTTTAGTCGCTCTTCATATGTCTTCTGGTGCAGACCCTGCACCATTTTAGTTGGCCTCCTCTGACAGCTTCCATCTTGTCTATGTCCTTGCGGAGATTGGGTCTCCAGAACTGCACACAGTACTCCAGATGGTGTCTCAACAGCTTTCTGTACAGAGGATAACAACTTCCTGTTTTCTACTGGTGATGCCTCTCCCTATGCATCCCAGTATCCCCCCAGCCCTCCTTACTGCCCTCTCACATTGCTTGCCCACCTTTAAGTCATCTGATATGACTACCCCCAGGTCCCTTTCCATTTTTGTTGTTGTTAGTATCTCACCCCCCATTGTGTACTCTTCCTCTGGGTTTTTGTTTCCCAGGTGCATTACCTTGCACTTCTTAACATAGAATCTAAGCTGCCATACATTTGACCATTCCAGTTGGTGAGAAGCAGCCCACAAAGCAAACTGCTTCCACTTCATGGAGTAAGTGGCTCTGGTGGAAGGTATCCTGGCAGCCATTAAGACATCAACCACCTTTTGTAACACCACAAACTGAGCAGTGGCTATGTCTACAGAAGCCATACATGAAGTGGAGGGACTTGAGGGCTGGATGAACTAGGGTTCCCTGTTTCTGTGATAGCAGGCCCTGGTATAATGGCAGAGGTACTACAGATTCCACCAACAGCTGCTGCAGTAGGGGGAACCAAATCTGATGAGACCACAGTGAGGCAATAAATATCAGGGTTTCCCCTTCCATCTGAAGCTTGATTAGCACTCTCTGAGTTAGAGTGAAGCGAGGAAAGACATACAGGAACCTTCCTTTCCAAGAGAGAGACAAATTGTCTCACCAGAAAACTCCATACCCTGGAGCGAGCGAGCAGAAAAGCAGCAGTTTTGCATTGTGTGGGGATACAAAAAGGTCCAAATCTAGATTACCCCACCTGTTGAATAGGTCTTCTATGACCAAATTCAGCAGTTCCCACTCTTGCTTCTTGGAACGTGACCAGCTCAGTCTGTCTGCCAAGACGTTTTGGATCCCTGGAACATGTACTGCTGACAGTTCTAGACAGTGTTCCAGAGCCCAATACCAAACTCTCATTGCCTCCCTGAACAGAGAGTAGAAATGAGTTCCCCCTTGCTTATTAATGTAGTGCATTACAGTTATATTGTCCATCTGGATTAACAGAGGACCCAGGGATAGATGGGTATGGGGTCATAATGCTAAGTGTAAAACAGTGCGTGTCACAAACCATGCAACAAAAATAGCTACAACCAAAATAACGTCTGCCAAAAACACCAAGGTCTATAACAGCACCAGAAAAAACAACCAGCTTGAATATGTGTTCAAGCTTTGCACCCCCGAACCTTCCCCCGCTCCATCTAAATATAATCATCTCTGGGGGAGGAGGCAACTCGGGGATGGGAATGAACTGCGGGAAGGGGTAATCCTAGGGGAAGGGATGTAGAACCCAGCCCTGAGTCAGGATGGGGGAGCCAAAAGAAAAACTAAGTTCTGTAAAGAAAAAAAAAGCTCCTGCTGTGGAACTTGAACCACACAGCAATCTCATCCCACCGACCTCCGCTGTCTGTGCCCTACCCTTCATGCCATGGCTGCTGGTCAGCAGCACACCCCACAATAGAAGCTTTCTCCCTGTCCCTGAACAGCTACAGGGACAGTGCTAAACTTTATTAACACTCTTACATTCCTGTAGCTGTTTTTGCAGTAGCTATTTTGACTTCATGGTTTTCAACTGCACTGTTTAGTGTCTGACATTTTGACCCAGTACAGGATAGATGAGTCTGGAATGCCTTTTGGCCACACAGAACAGCTCTCATTTCTAGGACATTTATGTAGAGGGTGCTGTCCACTTTGGTCCATGTACTCTGTGTCTGATGGGGCACCACATGCACCCCCACTTCTGATCACAGGCATTGGTTGTAAGAAACTGATGAGGAGAGGAGATCAGGAAGGGAACCCCCTTCAGCAAGTGGTTGGGTTCCATCCACCATTGAAGTACCTTTCTTTTTTTTTTCACAATTTAAACTTTATTAATACATTTCCATTATAATGGACAGTTATATCAAATCGAGGTGATGAGACATAATTCTAGAACAGTAAAAACTGCCCAGCCACCCTCCACCCCATCTCCCTTACAGCAGCAACAAAATTGGGTTGCCCTAACATGCAGTGCATGGATCAATGGTATGTATGGGTAAAACCAAGGTGTGATATAAGTTCAGTGAGGTAAAAAGAGTAAAGAATGAAGGGGGTCCCATATCTTGCTATATATATCTAGTCTGTTATGAAGGCTAGCAATTGCCTTCTCTGTTCGAAGGTTGGCAGTGATTTCATGTAACCATTCCTGGAAGGAAGGAACGGATTTTTCCTTCCAATGACGTAGTATAAGTTTCTTAACAGAGAGTGCAACCATACAGATGTGATATTTCCTAATTCTAGCGTTAACCAGGGACATGTCCCCTAGAAGACATACCTCCGGAATGAAGTACTCCTGTAGGCCCAGTAGGGGATCAAGAAACATCTTAATTGTATTCCGTAGGGAAGAAACTCTGGGACAGGACCAGAACATGCGCAAGAGAGTACCCTCTTCTTGCAGGCACTTAGTACATGTACTAGAATTCGAGAAGCCCCATTTTTTTAATTTGATAGGGGTACAATACATGTTATATAGAATGTGGTATTGCATGAGACACAGCCTATCTTGGGAAACATACTTATGACAGGATCTCCATAGGGATTGCCAGTCCACCTGGTATTGAGGGGAGGAGTGAATTCCAGAAACTAGTAGGTCCAAAGGTGTCCCCATACTTCTTATAGTACAGCGCCTTGTATTGCTTGGATATTATGCCAGAAGAACCTGACAATTGGGAGAATTCAGGAATCGGAGCTGATACCTTCTGGGAGGGGGGAGAACTCCCCAGGGCTACAATAAGAAGATGTCTTAACTGCATAGCTTTAAAATGAGCTGAGTCTGGAATATGGAACTTGTCGATAATTCCACGTGAGGACAACCAGTGCCCTTCCCTGTCTACCAGGGAAAGTAGTTTTCCATCGCCTAGTTGAGGCAGCCAGTTTGAAGGAATCCACTTTCCGCTAAGAGTGAAAGATGGGGAGTTCCAAATGGACTGAGCTAAGTCAGTCTGAGGGGAGTAATGAAGAAATAAACATAACTGTGTATATACTCTTAAAGAGGTACTTATTGTGGTACAGTTAACCATCTTTACATGAGACAACTTGAGATAAAATAGGTTTGAGGGATCCAGATTTAATTGTGTCTAACTCAATCTTAAGCCACACTGGTTGTACTGCTTCAGGGCCTGGGGAGATCCATTTCAGACAATATGCCAGATGACTGGCCCAGTAATATAGTGCCTTATGGGGAATCCTCAGCCCCCCTCCCCCAAGATTTTGGGGCAGCTAGTTTATGGTAGGCCAACCGAGGATATTTTTCTGCCCAGATAAATCTGGTAAATATACTGTGCAGTTTCTTAAACCAGCGTACGGGGATAAAAGAGTTGAGGGAAAGATAAGGGGGTAATAAATTCTAGGAAATACATTCATATTAATGATGTTAATCCTACCACATAATGATATAGGAAGTTTAGACCATCTGTCGAGGTCATGTATAATGACCTGTGAGAGAGAATCCAGATTATCTTTGACCCACTTCGAAGGGTTACGGGATAGTTTTATACCCAGATATTTAATTACTCTAGGAGTCCAACCTAAACCTAAGGGGCAAATATCATCCTTAAATACCTTGTGATTTAGTGGGAAAAATAAGGATTTACTTGCATTCAACTTGTAGTTGGATAACGCACTGAACCTAGCTATTTCGTGCTCAATAGGGTGGTATTTAAGAAACCGGATGGGAGAGATATATCAGCAAATCATCTGCGTGCGCTGTGAGTTTAATCTCATGACGCCCAACTCTGATACCTTGTATAGAGATATTTTGGAGAATGTTTTGGATGAGGGGTCCCAGATATAGGTTAAACAAGAGAGGTGACAGGGGGCAACCCTGCCTGGTGCCTGAATGAAGTGAGAAATAGTCTGAGAAGGCCCCATTAGCTGAAATTCTTGCTATAGGGGATATATATAATGCAGCAACCCAGGAGATGAATACCGGGGGAAAGTTAAAGGCACTCAAAACCTTGAAGAGAAAACTCCAATTCACCCGGTCAAACGCCTTCTCGACGTCCAAAGAGACCAAGTCTGCAGGGAAGTCAGCGTCTCTGGAGGTCAAGAAGACATGGGATAACGTACGCAGGTGATCCGCCGAAGAGCGTCCCTTCATGAAACCTACCTGATTCATACCTATTAACTAGGGTAGCACCACGAATAACCTGTTAGCTAAAATCTTTGAAAGGATCTTGATATCCTGATTTAGGACAGATATAGGCCTGTAGCTCTGGACAAGCTCAGGGTCTTTATCCGGCTTAGGGAGGAGCACTATCAAGGCTTCAAAGAGATGGCGATCAACTTCTGACCCGGATAAGATGTGCTGGAATAAACTATTAAGTGTTGGCAATAGAAGATCCCAAAATGTTTTATAGAAAAGGGAGGAAAATCCATCAGGGCCAGGAGTTTTATCCGAGGGTAAACCACTAATAACCTCAGAGATTTCCCCCTGAGTTATGGAAGAGACCAGAGAGGCTATGTAATGTACTGGAAGAGAGGGTAGATGTGAGTCCATCAGGTACTTCTCCATGCTTTCTGGGCTGGGAGGGAGCTCCATGTCCCCGTAAAGCGATTTATAGTATACTGCGAACTCCTGAACTATCTCTGTGAGAGATGTCTTCAGGGATCCATCATCAGAAGCCCTAATTGAAAGGATAAATCTTACTGATTCTTATTGTTTGATGCGAAGTGCCAGAAGGCACCTGGCTTTTTCACCTTGGTCAGTATCACTAGCTTTAGTATGTATGATAGCTAACTCCGCCTTTTCTCAGAGTAGTTCTAAATACTTATCTCTCAACCCTAGGATCCTCACCTTGTCCTCCTCCGACGAGTTAACCAAATCATTGGATTCCAGAGCCCAAATTTGGTAGAACAAGAACAGTAATTCTCTCTCCCTAATTCTTTTTCTAGCCACTGAGAGGCCGATGAAAACTCCTCTCATGTAAGCCTTGAAGGCCCCCCACATAGTATCTGGCTTTGCACTATTTAAAGGGTTGGACAGAAAAAAGGCCTCAATGTGCTCCCTTATGGTATTGCAATAATTAGAATCTTTAAGCAATTGGTCATTGAGCTTCCAGCGTGTTTCTCTCCTTGACACATCATGAATTGAGAGATCACACAGCACCAGAGAGTGATCGGAGACAGGGTCGGGTTGTATCGATGAGGACTTAACCCCATGCAGAAGAGTCTGAGAAATGAATATGTAGTCAATGCGGGACTGTGAACCATGTACCAAAGACCTGAATGAGAACTCCTTGGAATCAGGGTTTAAAACACGCCAGACATCACAGAGCCTGCATTGATCCATTAATTCTCTAAAGGCCCTCTGACCTGGGGAGGTCCCCCCCCGATACACCTCCTGACCTGTCAAGATTGGAACCTGCAACTTGGTTAAAGTTGCCCCCCAGGACAATCCTTATGGGAAGGAAAGGCAGGATTGAATTTGTAAGTCTCATTAAGTATACGGGGTCATCAGCGTTGGGACCATATATACTACCCAGTAGCAGAGGTATTGACCAGAGAGTACCTATAACTAAAACGAACCTACCCTCGGGATCCCTGATAGTATGAGTTGGGATGAATGGTATGCCCCTGTTAATGATGATCATAACCCCACAGCTATTTGAGGAGCCTTGCGCCTCATACACCGTCCCCACCTGTTGCCTCCTCACTTGTGAGGCTTCTGTTTCTAATAAGTGCCATTCCTGTAGGAAAGTAACTTGGGTACGTAAAAGACTTAAGTGTTTGAGAACTGAGTATTGTTTAAATTTTTTCCTGATCCCCTTGACGTTCCATGTTGCAAAAGTTACCTCCTTAGCCATCTACATAAGGATTCTGAGTGTACTAGAATCAACCTTGCACTCAGGGTGTGTAACCCGAGTAATCTAACCCCCCCATTGCTGCTGCAAGGTCCTCCCACCACCCTAGCCCCCCTGCAGAAAGCCCCAATTCAAACCTCTAGTACACCCCCCATCCCCCAACAACAGCATGTATCCCACTCCTCCCAACCCCCACACTGTCGCAAGCAATGCTTAGCACATCACTGGATCTTATTCTCCCCCTCCTGCCCTCCGAATGTATCCCCTGCAAGTGCTCTCCCTTATAATTCAAAATACAAAGCAGTCCATAGGCTGCATTACTGAGGGCATAGAGTCAATGAGCGGTCTCTGGCTCCGAGGGCCTATTAACATCTGCTGGTGAATCCACTAATGAATGAGAGAGAGAAATAGGACTAGATGCCATAAATGTGAGTGTGAAAAAACATCACTCGAGTCTTGAGAGGGAGTTGAAAAAAGCCTGTTCCCTGGAGGGAACTATTTCTTGAACCAGAACCAGAGCGAAAAATAACATGGAGGGATAAGCCCATCATCGAGATAAAAACCTGAAAAAACAAAGCCGAATGAGAAGTGAGATAAAATCCAGAGATGGGAAACCCGTGGGAAAAACTACCAAGGAGTTGTGTACCCCTAGCTCTGAGAAGCCCCCCCATGAAACCAGCACGACTTAATAACAAAAGCAATCCCTCTCAAGGCTGGGTGACCAGAATTGCATTAAACGGGTGAGCCGTGCCATCTTGTGGACATATCCCAATCCAGTCCACCATTCAAAGGCGCCCTGAAAGCTCGGCATCGCTCAAAAATCCGAGTTCCCATCCTCCAAGGACTAAACCAGAGGCATAACCCGAGACCTAGCCCTGTGTGTTTCCCTTGGATACTGAGTAAGCGATGTTATATCTGATACAGTCCAAAACAAACACGCAGGAGCCCCTCCAGAACTCTCCCTGTAACACTATTCCCATTAACAGGCCAGGGCCTGTTAAAAGTAAGATTGAGCCTCTACTAGTAGACCAGTTCTATTAGGAAGCATAAGTCGAGTGAAATCCATCACTGGAAAGAACACTGTCCACACAAAGATCCAAATAACAGTTTGTTCTGAAGTTGCAGTGAGCCCCGAAGATCATGAGGCCCTCTCAGGTCATGCGAAACAGGTCTGGCAATGCTGACTTTAGGTTTAGTAACACAGCATCTGGATCCTCGAAATTAAGCCATGAGCCATTTACAGAGACTTGTAATTTCACTGGGTACCCCATCCCAAACTTTAATCCAGCCGCTATAATCTTGGATACAATCGAGTGGAAGGCTTTCCATTTCAGTCGAACTGAACCAGGGATATCCTGAGCAATTCTCAGCTTCACCTTCTCCCATATGACTTTTTGCAAGGCCTTGGCTTTCTGTAAAAAATGCTGCCTTTCCAGATAACTGAGAAAGTGGCAAATGATGGGGCGAGGAGGTGCATCGGGTGGGGGTTTTGGTCGAAAAGATCGGTGGGCCCATTCTATTTTGTAGTTTGGGCCAAAGGGAGAGGGGACTGTGACTTTTTCTACCAACTTCTGAATAAAGACAACGGCATTCTGGCCTTCTTCCCCCTCGGGGAGCCCGAGGATTACCACATTATTTTTCCGACAACGGCCTTCCAGATCCTGAAGTTTTGCTTCTAATCTAAACAACCTCTGTTTCGTTAGTAGGAGCTCAGGATCCATGCTTTCCAACTTTCTCTCGATCGAAAATATTCGGGCAGTGTTGTCTGATATTATCGTGGAGACTTCCTCTACCTTTCTGGAGAGGGACTTCAGGTCAATTGCCATATCTTTCATCTCCTCCCGGAATGGTTTGAATTCTTCTAAAAATCTATTAAGTGTTAGGGGTTCTTGGTCCCCAGCTTGACACGCAGATTCAGGCTTGTCTGGGCCACCCGAGGCTTGGGATTTCTTCGAGGCCTTCTCGGGGGTGGCAGGATGGTATGTTTCTGCGGGGCTTTCTTCATGTAAGCCTCCATTTACCACACAGGAACCCAGTACAGGAGCGCACACTGTTCAGAGACAAGAAAACTCTTGAGCAGAGGAATTAGATGAAATTTAACAATATTAAATGAAGATTTTTTGTATTTGGAAGGCAGGAGCTTAGCAGAGGAGCATCTACTCAGCACTCTGCATCACGTGATCTCCTGAAGTACCTTTCTGACAGGGGATGCTACTAGAACTTTTTGCTCTAGGTCATCTGTACGCTGGTCCCACTGGACCCTTAGTGTCCATTGAGGGATCCTCATGTGCAGTCTTGACAGCCATACTGTAGTGATGGTTGCTGCCATCAGCCCAAGGAATCTCAGGAATGTCCTGACTGTGACAACCCTGTCCTTTGGCAGAAAGACTAAGCCTTGGGCTGTGTCCGGGACTGCTCCTATGTACTGCAAATGTTGACAAGGGGTCAGGACTGACTTTGGTACATTGATAGTAATCTCTAAAGCATTGAACATATATCTGGTGCAGTCTAGAGTGTGGGAAATCGTCTCTTTGGAGTGAGCTTTGACGAACCAGTTGTCCAGATATGGAAAGACATATACACCTTCTCTGTAGAGGGCTACTGCCACAACTGCTAAACATTTTGGTAAATACCCATGGCACAGATGACAAGAAAAGGGAAATTCCCTGAATTGATAATGTTCTCCCTGAAACAGGAATCTTAGATATTTCCTGTACAGTTTTGTTCTCCTATTTTGCACATGTGATATTCTGGATTGTACAATTTGGCAAAAATTCTATTCAAGAATAAATAAAATTAAATTAAAGACAATACACACCCTTGCTTTACCTCTTTGCTTCCAATCATGGACCAAATCAATCATAGTCCCTATTTATAAAAAAGGAGAAAAAAAAAGCTCTAGTTTGCTATAGACCTATAAGTCTGCTGGGTAACACCCAGAAAATACTGACGAGAATTCTAAATCATAGATTGTTAGAATGGATCAAAGAAAACAACTTAATTGAAGAAGCCCAAGCAGGGTTTATAGAAAAACATTCAACAATAGATCAGTGCTATATACCAAGTCGTCAAGTTTATAAATACACTATTATTAAAAAACAGAAGCTGTTCTGCATTTATATAGATCTGAAAATGGCATTCGATAGTATTAATAGAAATATGATGTGGGCATGTCTAGAAGAAATGGGAATGGAAACAACAATATTAAGCATAATAAAAACCCTTTATACTTATAACTTAATTAAAATAAGATATAATAATAGAGGAGATTATACAGAAGAATTCAAAGGAAACAAAGGGGTAAAGCAAGGGTGTGTATTGTCTCCAATTTTATTTAATTTATTCTTGAATAGAATTTTGGCCAACTTGTGCAATCCAGAATATCACATGCTCAAAATTGGAGATCAAAATTGCACATATCTGACTTTTGCAGATTATATTGTTTTAATATCAACAAGTAATTTGGGAGCAAAAAGATTCTTCCAAACCTTTCAACTAGAATGTAATAATGCTCAATTAAAAATAAATGCAGAGAAGACCAAAATGATGGTGTTTAGAAATAAAAGCGGGAACAAATATAATATACAATATGACAAATACATACTAGAACAAGTTAAAGATTTTAAATACTTTAGTATTAGCATGAATGAAAACCTCATGTGGAATAAAAACATTAAAAAAGTTGAAATAAAAACCAAAACATTTCTACCAGCTATAACAAGCCTTTTTTATATATAAATATGGAGGTAGCTCAGTTAAAGGAGCAATAAAGGCAATAAATGCCAAGACAAGATCACAGATACCTTACAGAGCAGAAATATGGGCAATGAAAATAAATGGCAAAATAGAGAAGACCATAAATGCTTTTTACAGAAAAATCATGAGATTACCATCGGGAGCCCCTGCAGCGCTTATAAGAGTAGAGTTAGGTCAAGTTTCGATAGAATGCTTGGTAAAAGAAAGAATAATCCTATATTTTTTCAAGATCTGTATGATGACAAATTCCTGACTACCAAGACAGTGCCTGGATGAGGTCATATGCTACTATGGCAAATAATATAGATTCCCAATAATAGAAATATTAGAAAATGGATTAAACCATACAGACTTATATCTTATTTATCAGACATATATAGAAAACCACAGGAAGAAATTAGAAAAGAAATCAAGACAAAGGTAAGAGATATATTCCAACAAAAGGACTTGGAAAGGTGCACAAAATATAAAATCAGTAAATGGTTAGCAACTAACAAACAAACGTTTAGACAAGAAAAATATTTAAGAAAAATCAAAAATCGACCTAAAGAAATCCATTCATCAGATACAGATTCAAATACCACAAATGTGAATGATTAAATAACATAGTAAACAAGACATATTCCAATGGAAACTGTAAGTGCAACATAAACAGAGATGACATAGTCCATCTGTTGATTGTATGTCCCCCCTATCAAAGGAAAGACTAAAAATATTGTGGACAACTTTGGGACAAATAAATGGAAACCCCCAAGTTTTGACAGAGAATCTGTTAAATGCAGAATCAACAAGAATATTACAATCAGTAATATCATTCTTTAAGATCATTGACCTACAAAGGTTGCATATGAAAAAGAAGAGCGAAGGTGTATGAACAAAAATTAGAGAGAGAAAATAGTTTTAAATTGATCCAAGCAAGAATTAATTCAGATGATAAGTAACAAGTCAGAGCAAATAAGACTCAAGGCTATTGTAATTATGGTTTGATGTCAAGAGTTTTATGGATACAGTGCAATATGAAAATGTCAATATCTGTGGCTATTTTATGTACGTATTTATGAATGTAGATGTTTTACATGTAATGATTGATGTATTTATATTATAACAACTTAACTTGCCATACAATAAACTTTTTGATGATGATGATATTTCCTATGTGATGTGCAGATTTTGATGTGCAGGTAAGCATCCTGCATCTCTAGGGAGCAAATCCAGTTCCCTGTTTGCAGCAGCAGCGGAAACAGGCCTTGCAGTGTTAAAGTTCTGAACTTTTTGGACTATAGAGAAAAAGCTCAGGTCCTTGAGGTCTAAAATGTGTTTCAGGTCTCCTGTCCATTTTGGAACTAGAAAGTACCGAGAGTACAACCCTGTGTTCCTTTGTTCCGGGGAGGCAGGTTCTATTGCCCTTTTCTGCAGCAGGGTGTGAACTTCTTCCAGAAGCAGTAGAATGTGATATGGAAGGTGATGGGAAGGCACTGGCAGATGGTCTGGAGGTAGTTCCAGAGGATCCAGAACATGGGCTTGTCCTATTATCTGCAGGACCCAAGCATCGGACATTACCTTCTCCACTGGTCCATGTGGAGAGAATGGTGACCACCTACTACCACCCCTGGAGGTACAGGTGGTGATGGTTGTAGAATGAGTCGGGTAGAGCCAGTTGCTGTGGCTGGTGCCACAATGCCACCTCTAGGAGCTTTTGAGTGGGTACCTGGAATGGAGCCTTGCTTGGGCAAGGCTGTTGCTGCTGGACTCTTGCCTTGCTGTCTCATTGTGGACTGGTGTCTGACTATGGCCAGTTGAAAGGGCATCCTCTGTCTAGTCCTTGTCTGGGTATGATGTAAGCAATAAGACGCGACGGGGTGCGAATTACAGCATGATAATCGCACTCCTAGGGGCATAGTTAGGCATGAGGCCGAAGTCTGAGTGCTGGCCATCCCTAGGAGTGCTGTAATCACACCATAATGCACAACCCCGGAGTGTCTTATTGCCCTTATGAAATGTCCCTTTATTTTTAGAAGCATTTTTTTTTAATTTTAAACACATTTTTAAATAAGTAAAAATGTAAGTGAATCTGTGCTTTTAACATAAAATAGTCCTTCCGCCTATTGGTGCTAGATTAAAGTAGTGTTATACAATGTGTGCCTCCCTGCCCACTTAAGCTTCATATTCCACTGCCAGCCACAACAATTCACAAATGCTGTTTTTCTCATTCTGAGTATGACACATAGCCCCTTTATTTTATTTCATTCTCCTCACTTTGTAGACAAAACTAAAAGGAAGCCATAACAGAGGCTTCTCAGTTCCCCAGTGCTACAAGCATGAGTGTGCAAAACTGCCACACTCACTGACAGCATCATGAACTGCTCACTCTGTCCTAAAAAATAAACAGCAGGTTGAGTCATTTACCACCTTTTCTCTTTGTGTATATAGTATTATTGCTCACTTTCTTCATTCTGTTTTTTTTTTTTCCCTCTGTGTTTCCCAACATTCAAGAAATGGAATGTTTATCATGGAATACTTACCATGGAATACAGGGATTCAAAATTCTGCTGAGTTCTACTAGCAGAATGTTCCTCTACTAACGTACTGTACACACAGACAACAAAGGCCTGTTTTAGAGGCAGAGATTCAATTATCTCACTTGTCAGGGAAAGCAGAAGAGATTTCCCTGATGAGCAGGTAAAGATAGAAGGGGGATTTTTCACTGTTAGCAAAGAAACAGTTGTAATGAAAACTATGAACAATACTTACTGTTTCTAATTTGTTTATGTGTGTAAGAAGAGTGTGACGATCTGGTAAACAACATTTAATTAATTAGTTTTATTTTATATTTAAGATCATTTTAATTTTAGAGCCCAGTTGAAGGTTTCTGCAGTGTAAAGGTAGCAGCCATGTTTGTGGTGGAAGATGAGTTCTGGTTGTAAGGAGACTGAGGGAAGATAGTTCTGGTTGTAGGAGGACTGATCTGCTCATTGTGTAATGTAGTTTAGGACCAGGATGACTGTGCGTATACAGAGAAGTAATGTACGGTCAGCTGATCTGTCTTGGCCAATGAGATTTCTAGATTTTTTCTTGCCATTTTATAAAGAGGGAATGTGCTGATTTTAGGGTTCTGCTTGAGGCTTGTAAATTGGAGAAGATGTCTTACACATGTGCTACAAACAGATTCTACTCCTTGAAGGGTGCATTAAGGATGGATTGTTGTACATCATTAGAAAAACCAGCCACTCTGAGCCAGAAGTACCTTCTGAGACTAACAGCAGAGGCAGCTGCCCTGGCAGAGGCATCAGAAATGTCATAGATGAAGTGTAGAAGATATTTGCTTACCTATGTTGGCACCTGCTGAAAGGGCATTCAGTATCTCGTGCTTTGGGGTGCCTTCTGGAAGGGCCTGGGTGGCTGCCTTTACGAACATACAAGCATACAAAACTGCCAGCAGATGCAGGCCAGATGGTCTATCAAGTCTGCTCGATTGTGTAGCTATCAGGTCCTACACTGCAGCTGCCCCCCTCACCATACTCGCATATCCAAATTCATGCCCGTACTTGCTGACACTCCTCCTCATGGTGTCACCTTGGTGACTTTCCCCCTGACTCTGTCCCATCCCCTCTTAAAACGGCCCACTTACTTTAAGGATATCACCTCTTTGGGCAATGCATTCCACCTTGTCACTACCCTTTCTGTGAAATAGTGCCTTCTCATTTCCCTCCTGAATCTTCCACCTTCCAATCTCAGATTGTGCCCCCTAATGTCCCTTACAACCTTTAACTTAAAAATTCCCTCTGTAACAGTCTTGTTTAAGCCTTTCATATATTTAAAGGTTTCTATCATGTCTCATCTATCCCTCCTTTCCTCCAGGGAGTACTCATTGAATGTCCTCAGTATCTCCTTGTAGGGTTTGGATTTGTCTTCCAGTCCTAGGATCATCCTAGTTGCTCTGTGTTGGACCCCTTGCAGCAATTTAACATCCTTCTTTATGTAAAGGCACTGGAACTACATGCAGTACTCCAGGTGAGGCCTCACCAATGACCTGTACAGTGGCAGGATTACCTCACCTCTCCTGGAGGTGATTTCTCTGGCAATACACTCCAGCATCTTATTAGCTTTATCTGCTGCTTTCCTGCAGTATGCTGACTGGTCCATTTGCCCTTTTATTATCACCCAAAGATCTTTCTCCTCCTCTGTAGTGGCCAATTGTAACCCCTCCCCCAAAGATGATAACAATTCCTTGGATTCCTTGCTCCCAAGTGCATGACTTTGCACTTCTTTGCATTCAACCCCAATTGCCATGCATCTGACCATTGATCAAACATAGCCAGATCATTCTGTAGCCCCTGCCACCCTTCTGTGTCATCCACCACTGCACCAGTTTTGGTGTCATCTGCAAAAATGCTGATTTTTTTCAATCTTGTTCTTAATCCCATGCAAGATGTCGGCAATAAAAATGTCAAATGACACTGGGCCAAGTATCAATCCTTGTGGTACTCCACTTTTTAAAGATCTTAGAGTTGAGAATTCCCCCTCCCCCCACAACTACCCTATGTTGCCTATCTCACAGCCAGTTCCTGGCCCAATCCACAATTTTCTCCCCTGCTCCTTGGTATCTCAATTTTTTTAATCAGCCTCCCATGGGGCACAAAATCAAAGGCCTTGCTGAAGTCTAGATACAGGATATCCACTTCTTGGCCCCTGCTGAGTGCTCTAGTCACCCAGTCATAAAAGTCAACCAGTTGGTCAAACAGGATCTGCCATAGACAAACCCATGTTGCCTGTTGTCCTAGAGACCATTCCCTTCCAGACTGGTTATCAGCCTTTCCTTAAGGACAGTCTCCATGTCCTCCCCTACAATGGATGTAAGGCTGACTGGCCTATAGTTGCCTGGTTCATCCTTGGGTCCACTTTTGTGGAAGGTCACCATGTGCTCCATCCTCCAGTCCTGGAGTATGCACTTAGATCCCAGAGAGATATTAAACAAGTCTGTTAGTGGCTCCACCAGGACCTCTGTCAAATACTTCAGAACCCTATGGTGTATGTCATCTGGGCCAGGTGCCTTAGCCACCCGCAAGGCCCTTAGGCTTTCTAGTACCCTGCATGCTGGGATTTTCTTATCTGTTGGCCCTGCCCCTGTGTGCCCATCCCCCATCGCCCTTGGCATTGACCCATGATTTTCCTTGGTAAACACCAAGCAGAAATAATCACTGAGTGCTTCTGCCTGTTCTGCCCCTTCTCTGCCCACCCTGCATCTTTCCTGATCCTTACGATCTGATCCTGGCATTTCCTTCTTTCCCTTAAGTACCTGAAGAAATATTTTCCCCATTTCTGATACCTTGTACCAGTCGATGCTCCCTTGAAGCCTTGGCTGCCCAAACTGATCTGCTAACTTCCCTTGATTTCTTTCAGGTACTCCTCCCTATCCTCCACCCCCGTTTGGAGCCCTCAATTTTCTGCAGTGCTGCTCTTTCACCCTCACAATTTCTAACACCTCCCTGCTTAACCAACTTGGCTTCTTGGACCTTGCCTTTTTGCTCTGGATTCTTTTACAAGAGGTAGTGGCCTCTGCTAGCCTGAGCTTGAAACTTTCCATTTCTGGCTAGCATCCATGTGTGGGTGGATGCTGGCCAAATGCTCTGCCACTATGTCCCTCATCCTGCCAAAGTCAGCCTGCCTGAAGTCCAACACTTTTGTTCCTGTTCCTGCAACCTCCTTTGCCATGCTAAGTGAGAACCACACTATGTGGTGGTCACTCCCTACCAGTGGATCCTCCACCCCCAGCTCCCTGCCGAGCTCCCCATTAGTCAGCACAAGGTCCAGAATGTTACCTAACCTTGTCGACTCCCTTATCATCTGTACCAGGAAGCTGTCCTGGAAAGCCTCCAGTAGGACCTGTTCCCTGACACTCGAGGTGGCTGGGGTGCTCCAATCTACTCCCAGCAGATTGAAGTCCCCAACAATCCTGGTGCTACCCTTTCCATTGAATCTCCTTTTCTGCTGCTCTAGCTCCCTGTCAATGTCCTCAGCCTGAGATGGTGGCCTATGCACCACCCCTAACCTGACCCTCCTGCCCATCGAGTCATGGATTTATACACAGAATGCCTTCACCTTGCCCTCCTCCCTGGTACACATTATCCCCTTCCTTACATAAATAGTTACCCCATCCCTTCCACATTTTCTCTGTCTCTTCTGTACAGCCTGTACCCCAAGATCATCAGGTCACTGTCCTGGTATTGGGTGACCCAAGTTTCAGTGATGGCAGCCATGTCCACCTCTCCTCTGCCATCAGAGCCTGCAACTCAGTTGCCTTACTCCCTAAGCTCCTTGCATTCGGGGAGACTACCCTCCAGTATGTGCCCCATCCTTCTTTCCCCATCTGATCACTCTTACTGTCAACCCTATTTGAATACTCCCTTTATCCTTTCTTACTGGTATGGGGGGGTAGGCCTACTGGGCTCCACGGGCTGGAGACCTTGCTTAATTTCCTCCCACTTGCCTCCCTCCACACTTAACAGTAGTTTAAATTCACTCTGGTCTCTATGTACTCCCACAGCTTCCATTTTAAGACCTCTGAGCCCTCTCTACTCAAGTGTAATCTCTCTGGGGCATACAGGGTTTTGTTATCCCATGTTCTATCCCATCCCCCACCACAATCCCAAACCCTCTAACACCATATCCTCAGCCAAGCATTAAACACCACTGTCCTCTGCTTCCTTGCAATACTTGCTCTGGGTACTGGAAGAACTTCTGAGAAAGCAACTGAACTCCATGCTTCCTGATATAGTTTTCCTAGCTCCATGAATCTCTCCTTTACCTCTCGGACTGTGTTCCCTTTCAAGTCATTTGTGCCCAGATGCACCATAATATGAGGTTTCTCCCTTTCCCTCCCTGTACATTTAAGAATAGACTGTCCCATCTTTCCCACCATCATTCCTGGCACACAATCCACCCAAATGCAATAACACTTTACACCCTTACCTCCCCATCTCACCCCTTTTAGTATTGAATCACCCAGAACTAAGACCCTGCCCCCTTTTCATGTTCTAATCCCTGACTCATCCCATTATTCCGGTCACAGTTCTTTTTTCAGTTAGTCTTTTTTATTTGAAGATTTCAGACTTATTACAGAACTTAAACCATTAGACAAAGCGGCTGAGAAAGGTGTTTACAGCAATATTACTCAATACACACAGCCAAGGCTACAGGACTGCATCACCTAACAGGCATGTTTATAAGTAATAGCACTAAATTATTGAAATATATTCTAAATAATGACTATAAATCTGATTACCATGATACGGAAAAATTAAAGGACAACATACTAGAAAATGACATACTCACTGTACACTTGGATGGAAGCAGGAGTGGTTGAGCTTCTTCAGATAAGGTGAGAAACCGGTAGTGGGGGGGGATCCGAAAATAAATCATCTGGAAATGGAGCACTCATGATAGCTATATAGAGAGGAACAATAACAGTGTAGAATAAACAGGCAACCAGTTGTACTAGAAAGTCAGGGTGGTTTCAATTTATCCTTCAAATATCTGGAGGACAAGACACGCTTATTAGAGTCAATATACATCATGTAGGGGGCCCATATCTCAGCAAACTTGTTTAGACACTGGTTTTTATAGCATGATATCCTAGTCAAAGTGGACATCCTTTCCACAGTACCCAGCCATTCCAAAATGAGAGGGACCTCTGCAGTTCTCCAGCACCATATAATAAGTTGCATTCTACTGAGGCCTGTATAAGCCATAATATAGAAGCTTAGGGCAGGATAAGAGTTTCAGGTGTTAGGCCCAGTATCCATAAACCTGGATCTGCTGGGAGGGTCGACATTAAGATGTTGGAGCAATGCTGTATTACTGCCTCCCAGTAGGGCTTCAGAGGTTTACATGACCACAGGATGTGGAGCAGATCTACCTCTGGGGCCTCACACCTCCAACAATAGTCAGTGGAAAGAAGATCCATACTTTTAAGTTGGGACATAGTGTGGTACCAGAGGTGCATTATTTTGTTCTGTAAAAGGAGGCTTTGGGGGATGCAACAGGCCTGGTGAATTCTCAGCCAGCACTGCCACCATTGTAAATCTGTAATGGAGGTCTCCAACATGGTGGCCCACTTGACCTTGGCCGGCAGAGAGGGGTTAGGAGCACTATCTCTTAAAAATCTCTGTAAAAGACCAGCCCTACCTTTGGAGTGTGTAATCCATTCTTTAAGAGGGAGAAGGGGGGAGTTTGCAGTTTTGCATTTTTTACAGGAAACACAAATGCATCTTCTCCTAACCCAGGATTGGTAGAGGCTTCTCAGTTGAAGGTGTTTCCAAAAGTCACTACGGGGCAGGTTGTATCTGACTTGTAAACCTTGGAATGAGTCCATCTCAGAATGTACTGGGATTTCGAGATCACCAGTACTCAATATCCCTTTAGAAGCCCATCCTACCCAGTACATAGAGGTGTTGTTAATACAAAGGTAAGGATTATACCAGAGTGGAGTGTATGTCCCCAGATCTAGACAATGGGAGGATTTGAGTCCCAGTTTTTGCCATGCCAAATGAGCCTGTTGGATGGAAAGCCAACTCTTGTACTGTTTTGGTAGGGGATATGGCACAAGGGCTAACATCAAAGGGCCCTTCATAAGATCTTTTTCTATTTGAATCCAGGCTGGAGGGTGGAAGGGATGTTGGAAGCATACGCCTTTTAATGTCTTTGCTACGATAAACACAGTCAAATATTGAGAAAAATCAGGTAGATTCCATCCTCCTCTTAGGTGTGGAGCCCTCAACTTGGCCCTACTATATCTGGGCATTTTAGAACCCCAGAGAAAAGAGCTAATTAATGTGTTCAGCTTTTGGTTCCATATGTCTGGTAAGAGAAACGGAAAGTGAGATAATAAATGGTATATTCTAGGGGCAAGTATCATTTTAATCACGGCGATCTTGCTTGCCATGGAAAGATGCAAATGTGCCCATCTATTCATGGCAGTTCGACATTTGGTCAGTAGGGGTTTTAAATTAATGTCCATTAGGGTTGAGAGTTTGAAAGAAAGTCGGATGCCCAAGTACTTTATTTCTGATTTAGCCCAGGCTAATCTCTGAGTTCCCACACCCACCGACAAGGTGTGATCATTAAGAGGAAGGATTTCTGACTTTGCCACATTAATGTGCAAGCCAGATAATTCTCTGAATGTTTGCAGGGTGGACAGGATGTAAGGAAGGCAGTGTGGTAAGTCTCTGGTCAGGATCAGGCAATTGATGGTATACAACTTGGTGGTGTAGCTTTTGTCTTTAACCTGAATACCATGGATGTGTGGATGGCTCCTTTAGGCAGCCGCAAGAGGTTCAATAGCTATCACAAACAGTAAGAGGGACAGCCTTGTCTGGTGCCCCTGTGCAGGTGAAACATAGATACATAGATACATAGACAGTGTCAGCAGATAAGGGCCTATGGCCCACCTAGTCTGCCCATTTGAGCTTGTAAGTTTAGTTTATGTTTTCCTAGAAGTCTGTTGCCCCTTACCCATGACCTCCAGAATTCTTTTATGTCTATCCCATGCATTCTTAAATCCCGTGATTGTTTCAGCCCCCACCACTTCCTCTGGCAGGGTGTTCCACTTGTCCACCACCCATTCCATGAAGAAATTCTTCCTCATGTTTCCTCTAGAATCGTCCTCCTCCAACTTCATCCCATGCCCTCTAGTCCTGGAACATCTTTTTGCTTAAAATAGTGTATTCCTGCACTCTGTTCCTCCCTGTGAGATACTTGTATGTCTCTATCATATCCTCTCTCCTCCTCTCCTCCAGGGAGTACATGTTCAGTTCCTTCAACCTGTCTTCATAGGACTTGTGATGCAATCCATGCACCATCTTTGTTGCCCTCCTCTGAACCTTCTCTACCCTGTCTATGTCCTTACGTGGTATGGTCTCCAGAACTGTACACTGTACTCCAGGTGGGGCCTCACTAGTGTCTTGTATAGCGGAATTATGGCCTCCCTTTCCTGCTGGTGATGCCCTGCCTATACATCCCAGCATCCTATTTGCTTTACCTGCTGCTTGTCACACTGTTTCCTACCTTGAGGTCATCAGAGAAGATAACCCCAAGATCCCTTTCCTGCTTGTGCATGCTATATCCTCACCCCCAACTGATATATTGTGCCAGGGTTTTGTGCCCCATATGCATTATCTTGCACTTCTTTGCATTGAATTTCAACTGCAAACCCTGACCATTCTTCCAAGTTTCTGCAGGTCCCTTCTCATTTTGTCTACACCCTCTGGTGTGTCTACTGTGATTACAGAGCTTTGTGTCATCAGCGAACAGTGAAATTCTGCCTTCTAGGTCTTGTGCAATGTCACTGATGAAGATGTTGAATAGGACGGTCCCAGCACTGATCCCTGTGGTACCCCACTGGTCACTCTTCCCTCTGTGGAGTGACAGCCATTTACTACCACCCTCTGTGTCCTGCCACCCAGCCAGTTACCTACCCACCACACTACTGTCCTGCCCACACCCATATTCCCCAGTTTGTATTATAGTCTTCTATGTGGCACAGTGTCAAAGGCCTTGCTGAAGTCCAGATAGGCCATGTCCACTGCCCTCCCCTGATCCATTTCCCTAGTCACCCAGTCAAAAAATTCAACGAGGTTGGTCTGACATGACCTCCCCCTGGTGAAACCATGCTGCCTTGGGTCCTGTAGGCCATTGACAACCAGATGTTCCACCAATCTCTCCTTCAGTAGTGCTTCCATGATCTTCCCCACTACCGAGGTGAGGCTGACTGGTCTGTAGTTCCCTGCTTTTATTGTTCCCATTTTTGCATAAGGGGACTACATCTGCTGTCCTCCAGTCTTTGGGTACCTCTCCTGTTTCCAGTGATCGGCTAAACAGGATAGCCAGAGGTTCAGCCACCAACTCTCTTAGTTCTTTAAGGATCCTGGGGTGCACCCCATCTGGCCCCATTGCTTTATCAACTCTTGTACTTTCAGTTCCTTCAGGACCCTTTCTTGTGTAAAGGGACTTGTGTCCATTTCTGCACCATTCTCACCCTTGTACTCCCTTCAGACCCATTACCCTCCTCTTCCTCAGTAAGACTGAGCAGAAATACCTGTTCAATATGTCAGCTTTACTGTTGTCATCCTTCGTATTCCATCCTCCCCTTCAGTCTCACTATCCCTCCCTTTGTCTTTTCTTTTTTCACTTATGTACCTGTAGAAGGTTTTGTCCCTCTACTCACTGATTTTGCAATGTGTTCTTCTGTCTGAGCTTTGGCTTCCCTTACTGACCTCCCTGCCTCCTTTGCTTCTCCTGGTACTTCTCTCTATCCCCTTCTGCCTGTGTCTTTTTGTATTGCCTGAATGCAATCTTTTTGGCTTTCACTTTCTTTGTTACCTCTTTGGAAAACCATAATGGTCTCCTCTTCCTTTTCCTTTGCTAAACCTGCTTAATGAATAATTCTGTTGTTCTTGTAATCCCCATTTTAAATACTGCCCACTGTTCCTCAACCCCTGATTCCGTCCCATTCCTCTTAATGCCTCTTTCAAGTATCTCCCCATTTTCCCAAAGTCTGCCCCCTAAAATCCAGGATACGTGTTTTGTGTGGTTTGGTTCTGCTCTTTCTGTGATTTCAAACCACAATGACTGGTGGTCACTGTTCTAGGTGCTCCCCACTGTTACCCCATCACACTGTCCCTGTTTGTGAGCACAGGTCCAGTATTGCCTTCTGCCGAGGTTGGTTCCATGACCAGTTGCTTGAGGAAGGCACCCTGAAGGAGTCAGGATAAATCTGCTCTAGTTGATGCTGCTGCTGGGATACTCCAGTCCACATCTGGAATATTAAGTCTTCAACCAGTACTACCTCACCTTGTCTGCCATCCTTTGGATGGCTAGCATCAGGTCCCTATCTGTTTCTTCCTCCTGGGCTGGTGGTCTATAGACCACACCTGTGCAGATGGCTGTCCCCATTTTCCTTTCCAGCTTAACCCACAGTATCTCTCCCCCATTTGTTCCTCCTGGATCTCTGTGGCCCTTATGTCATTTTTCACATACAGTGCCACTCTTCCTCCCTTCCTGCCTGCTCTGTCTCTTCTGAATATGTTGTAGCCAGGTATGGCCATCTCCCAGTCATGGTTATCATTACACCAGGTTTCAGTGATGGCCACAATGTCCAGTCTGACTGCACCATGACAGCCTCCAGATCGATCCATCTTGCTGCTAAGGCTCCTGGCATTTGCACACATAGCTTTCATGATTTGACCTCCCTTGACTGTTTGCTGTTCTACTCCAGCCCTTCCTTGGTTGTCCTTTATCCTGGTTCTCCTTGCTGTCTGCCCTTCTGCTGAATTTTTGCCTTTCTTCTATTCACCTCTTGGGCACTAATCCCATCTTTGCACACTGTTTTGCAGAATAGCCACCTCCTCTGGTTCACTGGTTCCACTGCTAGCTGGGGGGTGAGCAAGTAGGTACCCTCCTTGTGGCCTGCCACCCCTTTGCTGGTTTAAATGCTTATCAATGTAGCATTTAAACTTATCATTAATGCTTGGATTCCCCTCCAGGATGGATGCAGGCCGTCAGGCTTGAACAAACCTCCATCCCTCCAGGTGGGTCCCCAGTCACCAATGAATCCAAACCCTTCCTCACAGGACCAATTCTTCAACCATGAGTTAAAGTTCCTGGTGCATGCACTCCTATGCGCTCCCTTGCCTCTTGCAGGTAGTTCTTCTGAGAAAGTGACAGAAGTAGCTACTTGCTTGAGACCCCTTCCCAATTTCCTAAACTCTTCCTGAACTTCCTTTGGCTCCCCATTTGCCTGGTCATTAGTACCTAGGTGGATAATGACATCCAGCTCACCCCTCCGTCTTGCCTTCCCAGTGATCCCCAGGATCTTCCTTCCATCCTCCATGCCGTGGCACTGGTGGTACCTCACCTCCTGTCCTCCCCTCCTGTGTTCCTAGCTGGATCTCTCTTGATGGAGTCCCCACCAGGATTCGTCCTCCTCCCTGGGGTCCACTGCTTTCCCGCTGAGGTCACCTTCTTGGCTAACCTCCACATCCTTTCCTTCCACTTCTCTGGGTACCTCTATTTGGTTGTCCTCATTTGCCAGTGTGGCATGTGAGTTCTTAGTGGAATAGGATCTGGGATGTGCCTCTGCCTGTCCGCTAACCCTCTCTGGGCCACTGTCATCCAAGTGCTCCTCGTTCTCAGCATCCTTTGAGGCAGTTGCATTGGACTGGGTGGTCTCTGGATAGGGGTGATGGTACTCCTGACCCAGTTTGCTTCCACTCTGAGTCTGGCTACCTCATCCCACAGTCCAGAGAGATGCATGCAGATAGGGCAGCACCTCAGTGTCCAGAAGGTCTGCCTGAATATGGCTGCCCACAGCCACTGCATTGCTCCACTCCCCACATTATACTGCAATTATACTGCTATTCCACTACTTGTCTGCTACTGAAGCTCTCCTAGTTCCCTTTTTATTAATTTACTGTCCTAAAAATCCTGCCACTGATCCTCAGATAATTTTCTTTAAAAAAAAAAAAGAAACCAATAAAAAAAAAAAAAGAGTCAAAACACTTGTGCTGAGGGTGGGCTTCTTCCTCCTTATGCCCCTCCTACTTCACACCCCTTACTATATCCTGTGTTTGGCTCTTGTCAATCAGATTTAACAGGGCATATAATTAAGAGTTGGGGGAAGGGGAGGGGGGGTGAAAATTTGTAGCAATTAAAGACAGCACAGAATTACACCACCACTACATTTTAAATTTTCAACAGCCCAAAAACAATTCTAAGTAAAGACACAAAGAAAGTACAGTGTCACTAAAAGCCCACAATCTAAGTTTAAAAGAAAAATAGCAATTACCAGTTACTCTAAAGCACTGAATTGAATATGTTTCCTTCCTTCCCCTTCTGGCTTCGGATCAGACATGGCATTGTTAGTGAGAACCCTGGTGGTAGGACATGCGTAGAGTATTTTTATCCAAGTGGAAAAATAAGGGCCAATGTTAAAAGCGTTCAAAACTGCATGTAAATATTCCCAGCTGACCAAGTCAAATGCCTTCTTGAAATCAATTGTAACAACAGCCACTGGGGTGGGGAGTGAAGCCACCACCTGTATTAACTATACTAGGGCTCGAATATGGTCTGAGCTGATTCTGCCCTTAACAAACCCCACCTGTGATGGATGAATAATCTCTGGAAGAAATTCCTCCAGTCTGGTAGTGAGGACTTTGGCCAGAATTTTGGCATCAGCATTAATTAGCAAAATTAGCCTATAGCTGGCGGGGAGGGAGAGATCTTTACCCTCTTTTGGAAGTACAGTAATTAAGGCCTCAGATAGAGTAGGAGGAAGTTGTCCACACGAGTACACTTCGTTCAACATATTTGCTAAGGGAGTTATAATCAAGGACTGAATCAGTTTGTAAAAGTCCACAGAGAAACTGTCTCCCCCCGGGGCTTTGTGAGGAGCCATCATAGTAATGGCTCTTCTGATTTCATCCTCCATGATGGGTTGGTCCAAAGTATTTTTCTGTAAGTCAGAGAGTTTAGCGAGGGGTAAGGACTCAATAAATTGAGCATAGGAATTTCCGTTACAACACCCAAGGGAGGAGTAAAGAGTTTTATAGAACTTGGTCATAATATAGTTAATTGAGGAGAGGTTTAGAGAGAGCTTTCCTAACCCATTCCTTAGACTAATGATAGTTCTTTCAGCTTGCCTTTGTTTTAGCCGATATGCCAGCAACTTGCCTGCCTTTTCTTTCTCAGCCTGGTAGCGATGTTGGGCCCTATGAATACAGAGCTCAGCCTTTCTGCTTACCAACGTGTTAATTTTTATTCGTATGGCGGACAGGGTGGAAATAACTGATGGAGACTGTAGCAATGAGGGCTTCACTTTGTATTTGACCTCCATACCTTTTAAAGTGTTCTCTAACTGTCGAAGTTCCAGGTCCTTCATCCTCCGTCTGTGTGAAGCGAAATTAATGATTCCTCCCCTAATGGTGTCCCTATAGGCCTCTCATATGCTTGCTGCAGAGCCAGAGGAAGGGGAGTTATGTTGAAAGAATTCCTCTGTGGCTGTACAAAGCCACTGAACAAATTCTTCGTCAGATATTAGGAGAGGGTCGAGCCTCCACAATAGTGATTTGGAGGTGCACATTGCAGGTAAGAGGGTAAGGGGAAACAGGGGCATGGTCGGAAATATAGATTTGAGAGATCTCCACTCCAGAGGTAGCTGAAGACAGGATAGGGGAAGTGAGCCAGAAATCTTACCTACTTACTATGTGGCGCGGTGCAGAGAAAAAGGTAAAGTCCTTTACTGAGGGATTCATAATCTGCCACACATATGACAACTGATGTAAAGACATAAGGTCCTTCACTGCCTGCAGAGCTCTGCAGTGGGGCTCTGGTCTGGCACTGGATCTAGCCAGGAGGATATTCAAAACCAGATTTAAGTCCCCTCCCACCAGCAAATCCGGATTGTCATAAGAAATGTCCATGAGTTTTTGGGAGATGGCATGGAAAAATTCTGGAGAGTCCTCATTGGGGCCATATATATTTGCCAGGATTAGGGGACCTGAGGGAGTAGACACCTTCAAGATGATCCACCTACTATCACCTCCTCTATAAACCTCTTCAAGTTGCCATTGCAGTGATTTATGCAGCAAATGGAACACGTTGGCTTCAGTTTGGCGTTACAATGAACTTGGTGCCACCAGTCCCTCACCAATTTGAGGGCTTCTTTGGGGATTAATTTAGTCTCCTGCAAAAAGGCAACTTGGGTTCCCAACTTCTTCAGCCGTGCTAGAACCAATTTCTTCTTTATGGGTGAGTTCAAAGCCCTAACATTCCAAGTAGTGGTTGTGATATTCGATAAGTTAGCCATTGTCAGGATGTTTCCATTTTGCATGCCAACATCTATAAACAAACACTGGAGCCGTCCTAAATGACAGTTGAGTTTTAGCATAGATACTCCAATATATAACTATGGGTCCCCACTCTAATTTAAGTTATGTAGCTGCCCTAAGTATGGCCGCAGAAAGCCCGTCATAAGTCCTAGCAAATCCTGAAATCATTTTTGTAGTTATTAATATTTCTAATAGGATAATAAGGGAATGAGAAAACATGTATCTCACCCTGGTATGGGCCAGCTGTGCACAGATTGTGGTCACATCATAAGGGGTTAAGGTGATGAGAGATGCCTCAACAGCAAGACAGGTCGACGGATTAGACTCTTGGACTACTCCAAGGAAATGCTGAGACGGCACACTGAAGATCTTGTGGGGGGTTGCAGTCTAGTATCATCCAGGGAGGCTGGAAAAAAATCCAACACCTCCCAATGACCAAAGACTCTCCCCGGGGGTGGGGGAGATTGCGAGTAAAGTGAGGATTCCAAGCCCCACATCTTGGTCAGTATATTACATGCAACATTGACCATCGAGACCATAGTGTGGAGGGCACCACCTATCCATATCCTGAAATAAAGGCACCCACACTCACCCAAGACTGGCCTATGTTCATGGTTATACTCAAAAAGGAGGAGGCCAGGGTGCTACTGTTATTAACTTGGTTGTAACAACCATCCTTCACTATACCAATATACCAACAAGGATTCAACCTGTACCAGGAAGGTGACTAGGGCTCACCTATAATTACGCATTGTCCCTGTAACAGACAATCTAGTGCTATCCCCCTTAAACCAGCACACCTAGATGAATCTGGAAGCATGCACAACTCTCGTTTGACATCAGAAGCTAGGGGCACTGCAAGTAGGTACCAAACACTATTTACAGTGTATATGCATATTATGTCAACATTTGCCTTTGTAACAAGAAATGTAACATTTGAAAACTTTATTACTCCCAATTAGACTTAGGCTTAAAAAGCAAATAAGCTTATCCCCAGAGTTAGGATTCTGCCTACAAATCTTCCCTCTTAGGCCCTAAATCAGTACCAGCCATTGGAGCTGTCCCTCGGCTGCATGGACACCTTGTATGTACAAGGCAGCAGCTCCAGGCTCCAGACATTGCATCAGGAGCTAGTAGGCCAGCAGAGTCAAGGCATTGTTTCAGGGGCTGGTGATCTAAAAAACTGGGACAGAGCCCCTTGGCCACATATACAGAAAGATGAATCTAAGAACAAAAACCTGATGGAGGGGGCAAGCTTGTAAATTCTAAATTCTGCAGCAACTGAGAACTCTCATCTGACCTTTACAATTACATCATCCCCTCAATGGAGAGGTATTAACCTGTATAGTACTCCCAAATTAACAGCTGAAGAACTGATCAGCCCGGAGAGACGAACCTTCCCAGTCTCTTCAGGTCCAAATCTGTGCTAATAATCATCAGAAAGCAAGCGGTGCAGTTGAGGCGTGCCGAAAAGAAGGGGCAAACTCGGCCCCAAAAGCAATACGTAAGAGCACTGTGATCATTCACCACAGTGGCTGCAAGGCCCCGCAAATGTAGAAGGAGCACCTTTCACAGCAAAGCCACCGCCAAGGGAACCCCAAACCGCACTAGCTAGGAGGATCCAGAGATCTCAACCGCACCACTTACCTAGGCAATCTGAAAGATCAGTTCAGTCCTGGGTCCCTCACCCTTCTTGAAATGTCGTCCCCTGGCTCCTAGTACTTTTTCCTTCTCGAGGGCTCCTGGGTTCGGCTAACCATTCCTTCTCTTGGAGAGCCCAGTCGGTCACCTCATCAGATTGATCCGGGCAAAAAGAAACATAGAAACATAGAAACATAGAAGTTGATGGCAGATAAGGACCGCAAGGCCCATCCAGTCTGCCCATTTTTTTTTCTACCTTATAAATGTGCCATCGGCCTTTGCTCTGTCAGTGGCCTATCTATTCATAGTCATTTGAATTGCTCCCTTATGCCTATCCCATGCCTGTTTGAAGCCCTGCACTGTATTCATAGCCACCACTTCTTGTGGTAAGCCATTCCATGCATCCACCACCCTTTCTGTGAAAAAATTTCTCACATTCTCCCTTAATTGGCCCCTCTAATCTCATGCTGTGTCCTCTTGTCCTGCTATTTTTCTTATATTTAAACATGTTAGACTCTTTCACCTTGTTTATGCCTTAAGGTGTTTCAATGCCTCGATCATATCACCTCTCTCCCTCCTTTGCTCAAGGGTATACATATTGAGCTCCGTTAATCTGTCCTCATATGGCTTCTGATGCAGTCCCTGCACCATTTTGGTTGCCCTTCTCTGGACCGCCTCAATTTGGTTAATGTCCTTGTGAAGGTGTGGCCTCCAATACTGCACGCAGTACTCCAGATGGGGCCCAACCAGTGTCTTGTACAGAGGGATTATTACCTCCCTCTTATGACTTGTGATACCCTACTAATACACCCTAACACCCCCCTAGCCTTACCTACTGCTTTAGAGGTCTGCTTGGATGATTTTAGGTCATCAGTGATGATGATGCCCAAGTCTCTTTCTTCCTTTGTGACTGCTAGCAACTCCCCTCCCAGCCTATAGGTGGCTTCAGGGTTTCTCTTCCCTATGTGCATGATTTTGCACTTCTTTGCATTAAATCCCAGTTGCCACCCTTCTGACCATTCTGCTAGTTTATCCGGATCTCTTCTCATTCTGCCCACCCCATCTGGATCATCTACTGTGTTGCAGATCTTGGTGTCATCTGCAAACAGACAAGCCTTGCCCTCTAGTCCATCTGCAAGGTCACTAATGAAGATGTTGAAGAGGACTGGCCCCAGGACTGATCCCTGAGGTACCCCACTTGTGACTTGCATCTCTTCTGACTGTATACCATTTACCACCACTCTCTGTTTTCTGCCCGTCAACCAGTTTGCCACCCAGTTGACCAACTTCTGACCCACCCTGAGCCTACTCAGCTTATTTATCAATCTTCTATGTGGAACAGTGTCGAAAGCTTTGCTGAAGTCAAGGTAGGTGACATCAACTGCTCCCCCTTGGTCCACCACTCTGGTTACCCAGTCAAAGAAATCTATGAGATTAGTTTGACAGGACCTTCCTTTTGTAAACCCTTGCTGTCTTGGATCCCAGCTCTTATGGATTCCAGGTGTTGCACTATTCTTTCCTTAAGGAGTGCCTCCATAATCTTGCCCACTACTGAGGTAAGACTGACCGGTCTGTAGTTCCCGCCTCCTCCCTGCTACCACTCTTGTGGGCGGGATCATAGAGCTCTTCTCCAGTCTTCTGGGACCTCTCCTGTGCTCAGAGACTCACTAAACAATTCTGCTAATGGCTCTGCTAGTTCCTCCTTTAGCTCCTTAAGTACTCTGGGATGTATGCCATTAGGTCCCATTGCCTTATCCACCCTGAGCTTAGCAAGCTCTTGTAGGACCCTTTCTTTTGTGAAGGGAGTAGTGCTCACCTCCCTCCCCCCTGTGTCCATGATGCTGAGCTGTGGGCCCTGCCCTACCTTCTCTTCAGTAAACACCGAGCAAAAGTATCTATTTAGGATAGATGCCTTTACAGGGTCCTCCTCCTCACATGCTCCATTTTCTCCATTAAGCTTAGCAATACCCCCTCTGGACTTTCTCCTTTCACTAATGTATCTATAGAAAGTCTTGTCACCTTCTTTTACTGTTCGTGCTAGTGTTTTCTCAGTTTGGGACTTTGCCTGCCTTACTTCCTTACCTGCTTCCCTTAGGGCAGTTTGTATGCCCCCCTATCTTCATCCCGCTGTGTTCCCTTATATTTCCTGAAGGCCAGCCTTTGGCTCTGACCTTTTCTGCTACTGTATTTGAGAACCAAAGTGGTTTCCTTCTTCTTTTGCACTTCCTTTTCTGTCTAACACAATGGGATGTTGCTTCAAGTATTGCATCATAATGCTTGCCCACTTTGCCTGTACCCTCACCTGTGTTTCTTTTTGCCAGGGCTAGCTTAACTCTGTTGGCCATCTTATCAAAGTCAGCTCCTCTGAAGTCCCATATTTTGCCTTGAATGGGATGATTTAGATGTAGTAGCCAAATTGAAAAATACTATGTGATGGTCACTGGCCCCAGGTGACCTTCTCACCTGGAGATCTGTGATCCTCTTTGTTAGTCAGTACTAGATCTAGGATGGCCCTGTATCTTGTGGGTTGCTGTACCAGTTGTTTGAGGCCCTCCCCTGCAGGGAATCCACTATGAGTCTAGTTCTGGCAGATGTTTCCTGCTGGTATTGACCAATCTGTATCCGGCATGTTGAAGTCTCCATTATCAGAACCTCCCTTTAGCTGTCATGTTTGTATATCTTATAACAGTAATGTGTCTATGTCCTCCCTCTGGTCTGGGGGCCTGTAGACAACTGCAGTTCTTATGACTGTCCCATTTCCTGTTTCCAGGGTGACCCACAGTTCTTCTGGCTCCTTATGTGTATTCTGAATTTCTGTAGCTTTGATATTTTCATTAACATGAGGCCTCCTCCCCCCCTTTTACCTCGGTCTCTTCTGAACAATGCATAGCCAGGTACTGAAGTCTCCCAAGTGTGGTTACTGGTAAACCACGTCTCACTAATTGCTACTATGTCCAGTTTAGCCTCTGACATTAATGGGATCTTCGTGGCTGACGCTGCCTTCGGTCAAATCCAGGGCTGTTGGTTGTAACTCCCCAAGCAGCTCAAAGCGATTAAATAGCTTTATCAGTGTAGAGTAAGCGGAGGAGTTGTCGTTTTTCTGAAAACTGTTGAGCCAGCTGCCGACTCCTAGATCGGTTTCTCTGTGGTTTCTCTGTCACCGGTGGTAAGAGTTTTCCAGGTTTAGCAGATGCTTTCTTCCGTTGTCTGCTTTTGTCAGGAGAGCAATCCAGTGGAATTGAAGTGTCCATGTGCAGCGTATTTTCACCACGTAGTTGTGGCGCAGGGTCATGGTGCGGCCCAGCAACACCTCTGATATCCTCCAGGAAAAGTTACACCTCAGCAGGGGAGTTGAAGGTAAGGTATTCACCTTTGTACAGTACCCGGAGCTGCACGGGGTATCTTAAGGAAATAGGCAGATTAAGATTATAGAGGGACTGCTTTACTGGCCCATAGGCTCTTCGTCTCCAGGACAGATCGTATGAGTAATCCTGATAAATCTGGACGGGAGCCCCATCCCATCGTAAGGATCTAAGGTCCCGTGCAACCTTTAGGCACTGTTCTTTAACCGGGTACCTCAAGAATTTACAAAGTATTGGTCGAGGTCGATCTCCAGGCTGGGGTTTAGGGGCTAGAGATCTATGGGCCCTTTCCAGTTCCAAGGGAGAAAGATGATCTAACTTGAGCATAAGTGGAAGAGATGTTTGTAAGAAGGAAATCATATCAGGGCCCTCAGCCCCCTCTGGAAGTCCCACAATTTGAATGTTTTTCCTTCTTCCTTGATTTTTAATGTCATCGACTTTGGCCAGTAGGTACTGTATTTGGCTATGGTGGTCCCGAGCTTGTAGGAATTGGTCATGAAGAATCTGATCTTGTCGCTTAACATAAAGTTCAGTGTCTTCTATGCTGGAAGTTAGTTTTTCCACATCCTTCTTGGTGTCAGATGTAGTAGAAATAAGTGCAGCCGTATCAATTAATACTTTATTTAGTATGGAAGTAATGTTACCCAGTTGTTGTTCCACTGTTTGAGTAGGGGGGATCTGAGAATCGATGAAGTGAGCCATCCTCAGTCTGCCAGGATGCTTAGCAACTCCAGCCTAGTGGTCTATGAGTGTCTTACAGGCCTGAAGTAGCAGTGAGGTGGAAATTCAAAGTCCAATAAAGTTGCAATCCTCCATCTGATTTACTCTGTATAAAGATTATTGGCTTCAGCTCGATGTGCAGAACGCAAAATAGGAAAAATATCCTGGGGAGATGGATGCTGAAATTCTGGATGCAGAAGGATGGATAAAGCTGGAACTGCAGTAAATTAGTTATACACCTTCCATCTTGGCTGGCTAGCTCTGCCCCCCATTCTGGTCACAGTTTAAAGAGTAATTTCATTTAGCATGTCCCTGATGCCTCCTGCCCCACCAGCCTCCTGCCTTGCCCGTTCCCCCATCCTGTTCCCTGCCTCCCTAAATCCACTACTCTGATCAACATCCTCCCTCCCATCTCCACTACCTAGATCAGCACCCTCTCTCCCTTCACCACTACACTCCTGCTCCACTGCCCCCTCCTTGGTTTCAGTCCCCCAATCAACCCCCTTAGCCTTCACTCTCCTACCATTGCCCTCCAATGCCCTGACCCCGCTCACTGCCATACTGCTACCCCATGTTGCTACTGCTCCCACTTCCTCCTTCCCCACCCACGAGAGCCTCCCTCTCCTACTCATCCAGAATAGCCAGCATTGAGAACCTGTTGTTCAAAACCCCTTCCATGCTCAGAGCTTCCCCTGGCTTTCTGCACTGTGACTTCCACTTACTTTCTGCTCCAGGTCCATTTCTTCCTCTATACTTGGTCCTCATCCACTCCCCCGAATCTGTGCTCATAGACTCCTGAGTCGGTGACAAATTTGGTCCCTATAACCCTCCACTTTGCTCTTCCCTGAGCCTGCCAGCACTGCCAACTGCAGGAGCACTCTTATGGACCCTAGGTCCCAGATGGTCCCTCTAGTCCATCTCCTCCCCTCTCCTCTCCTATCCTCTGATCCCTCTTTAATCAACTAATCTCTTCCCTAAGCTGCTCAAGCTGCCTGTACACTAAGCACCCCCAAGCCCTCCATACAATCCTTAAGAAGATAGATGCTCCACAGACATTGCAGCCTAACACCCTTCCCACATCCCCCCATATCCCTACCCAACATCCACCCAACCCTTGCTTCCCCACCTGAATCCTGCCTACCCCATCCCCTGGGGCCTTGTCATCTTCTAGGTATCCCCATTAATTCCTCCATGCAATAGGCCTCTATCACCAATTTCAACCTCCAAAATCAAAAATATTTTTCTTTTGCCTTTGTCTTTCTCCAAGGGGTATTCTTGGATTTTACCATTTGGGCCTCATAATTTGCAATCCTCAGGCCAAGAGAAGATGAAGCAAATGTACATTTGCCCAATATATCAAGTCTCCTGGACTCCTTGTCAGGAAGAAATGAACTAAGGTGCTTGGATGCTTTAGACCTGCCATGGGCTGCATTGATGACCATCTTGTCCACTTTCCTGGCATGTATCATATTAGGTTTATGCCAGGCAGCCAAGGTGGCATCCTCTAGGGTCAGCAGAAGGGGAGGAATAACTATGGGAGGGGTATCAGGTAATTCTAAGAAGTCTACTAAGTTCTTCTTAGTAATGTCCTGTTCCTCTAAATCAAACTCCATTGCAGATTAAAGTTCCTGCATTATTGTAGTAAATGAAGGATCTTCAGAGAGAGGTCTGGGTGTACAGACCACAGAGTCTTCACTCCCAGCAGAATCTGTGGAACTGTTTCTGTCATAGTGTTATACATATTCCTCTCCTTCTTCCTTCTCCTCTTCCAGAATAAACTCTGGATTATACCCCTAGTCCTCACTGATGTGGTCAAGAGGATGTAATGATGGAGATAGAGAAGCCATTGAAGGCCTAAAAGCTAGAAGGTACCTGTCACATCATTCTGGCAGGCGTCGTCGCTGGGCTTTGTTGAGTGAGCCCTGTTGATGGAATGTTTGTCAATGGAGGAGGAGGTAACAGGCATTTAAGATGTCCATAAAGCATGAAAGAACCACCTGGACTTTGGTGCCCATGTGGTTAACGGGGAACACCAGCAGAGATCAAAGGGAGAGGCAAAGGCCCAGACATCGATGGTGTCACACCAACCGTGATAGATCTGGAAGTGTCAAGGGCCAACCCAGCCATGTCTATGGTCTGGGCGGTGAGATGTGTCACAGCTGGAGTGGCTGACGTCTCAGATGGGGTCATACCTGAATGTAAGGGTGACCTGGAGTGCACTGGGGAGCTCCTTACCTTTTCCTTCCGCCTCACCCTGTGTTTATGATGGTGAGACCAAGACATTTTCTCCTGGGACTCGGAGGCCTTGGATCCCGAAGAGTGGGCCGGTGATGCAGTGTGGCTTTCCTGGTGGAGCTTCTTCTACATTTGGGCTAGGTGCTGCTTTAAAAGGTGTTTCTCTAAAGCACCTTTTCTGTGTCATGGGGTGACTGTATTAAAATGGGAGCACCAAGTTTGGTCAACAGTGACAATGCTGACCTCCCCCACAGTGATGGCATAATACCGACACAGGTATTGTGCCGCCTGTTCTAAGGGTGTTTTCTGTGAGGGGGCTGTGCCCCCCCACACCCCTCATGCAGAGGGATCTGCCCCCCACACCGCCCGGACTTTAAGATTCCAACTCTAGGTTGGAGTTGGTCCGGGGAGGGGCGGAACACTGGGGGAAGGCAAAACATGGAAAAAGGACCATTACTGTGAATGTCACCGTAATGGTCTTTTTTCCTGTTTCTCCATCGGGGTGTTGACGAAAAGGGGTGCACCATACTAAAACCCTTAAAAATAGGGCATACCTTAATGTTATTGTCTGGGTTGAGACAGCACACACAGATGTTATGAGAGTCTTTAGAGTATATCTTCTCCCTGTACTCACAGAAATGGAAGAGTTTTGACAGTAACAGCTCTGAAGTTGACACACATGCCACTGAAATCTCTTAAAAAGTTATTATCTATGGAATAAAGAAAAAAACAATGATTCCAGCAACAGCGTTTCTGTTGCAGGGTCCGACAAGTATGGTCAATGGCAAGAAAAGAACTGAGGAGTGAAATGGCCACCCACATTTATATAGGAAGAGCGGACATAGGACATTGTCATGGGCAGCCCTTACGGGACTGCTTGCAAAAAGATTTCCATGTAGTCCTGGTGCCTGACGGCTATAGTTCCATAGGTGTGGCTTGATGAAAGAGATATCCTTGAAGAAGATCTGTGTATTTTGCCATATACTGTACTGTCCACGGGTTGCTTGATCCTCCCTCCCCCAGCTTACCCCTTAAGGCTGGCTCCCAATTGGTTGGCATAAACATATGAGGCTAAATGCTAAGGAGTTTCTACCACAAGGGATGCTGAGGGGTATTAAACATCCTCTCGAGTGTGTTATTACACTTACATAATTTTTTGTACTGAAAAAATTAATTAGGCTGTGCTTGTATTCATCTTGCAGTGGGCTCCACAGGCTGTGAATGGAAGTGCTACTGTCTTTAAAATTAACATTAGAGCAATGTTAGTTCTTTGCAAAAATGAATAATGAAGAAAATGATAATTATTAAAACAAATAATAATGACATTAATAATAATAAGCATACTACTGTGAGGTCAGTTACTGCCTGCTTTTCTGGGGGGCTTGGAATCCATGCTGAAAAGAAGGAAGCAGTTGCACATGGTGTGTTTTTGTTTCTCATCTGACATTTTATACTCCTGAGCTGTCCCAGTTAGCCCCCTTCTGATAGCCCCTGAGGGCCCTCCAGGCCTTTCTTGGACATACCCACCACATGTGTTGGGTGGATGTCATGGTCAGCAATGCATATTCTGCATGTATGGCATAATCATCCTGACAGCCTAGGGCTTTTCCCTCCATTTTTCATCTTCTCCGAGGTCTGCTCACATGCAATG
This sequence comes from Neoceratodus forsteri, assembly GCA_016271365.2. NCBI lineage: Eukaryota > Metazoa > Chordata > Ceratodontiformes > Ceratodontidae > Neoceratodus > Neoceratodus forsteri. The sequence goes on along the minus strand of CM057450.1, from coordinate 250,304,061 downwards.
ACCCATGCATATATGCTTCAGCGTGGTATGCTATGAGCATCTGACACAGAATCCTCCAATGTGTGACATCCACTGCTTCTCCACCAAGCCTTTGCTAGGTGGTGAGCATGCAGCAGTATACACTACCCCCCACCCCACCCTTGAAGGAAGAGAGTGCTTCATGGGATGCTCTAGCCTCCCTCCCTCCCTCCTCTGGCTGACCCCTGAGTGATCTAAGTCTGTTTCTGAACATGAGTTGTCAGTGTAGCAAGTCATGGCACAACTGCTGTGCTACCAGGTTTTCTTCCCTTACAGAAATAATTATATGAAATGTTTTCATGCTGCACACATGAAACTACTCAAGTGATAGGCATGCTGCAAGTATGATTTATATGTTAAATTGGAACCGACTCCATGCATATGGCATGTGTGCAGCAAGCAAGTGTGGAAATCATGATTTTTATGTTTAATTGGGAAAGACTGCATGCATGTGGCATGTGTGCAAAAAACCAAGTGGTCACTGATAACTGTACACATAAAAGTTAAGTGACTTGCTCAGGATCACACCATACACAAGTGGGGGTTGATGAGATTCAAACCCAGGTTTTCATGCCTCCAAGTCTACTGGCTTGCAGTTCAGTGCTTTTAACCACTAAGCCATACTGTCTGCACACATATGTCTCACTTGTACTTCAATACATACTTATCTGAATACATCTGCATGAATGCAGCATGGTTGTAGTTATGCTTTTCAGGTTTCTTCTCTCCCTCATCTCATTTTCACAGTTGAACTGTAGCACACATACCAATGGAAACACATGTTGTTTTTCCCACCTCCAATACACAAACTTACCCACAAAACAACTTACTTCTGTCTGGCCTGTACTCCTACTATTTTCTCTCCATAGTTTTGAATGTTTCCACACAAACAGACTTTAAAATGCAAACACAAAAGTAGCAAAAACTCATCACACTCACACATCCACATGGCTAGTCCCCCCCCCCATGCACACACACTGTAGCGAGTACAGCCATGCTGCTACAGACAACCACTAAATATATATACATTAAAAAGTACTTTACTTGAGTACTAGGGAGCCAGAGGCAGGAGATGAAGAGCATGGGTCAGAGTGTTGGGTGTGTACCCCTTTGAAATTAAAGGAGTTATTTTCTATTACTATTTTATACATTATAATCATGAGTTGGAGAATAATGAAGGCTACTGTTCTACTAACAAGGCCCTTGTTAGTTGAGCGGTGGCCTTCATTAATCTCCAACTCTCCATCAATAATGTATAAAATAGTAATAAAAACATACCCCCATTCATTTCAAGGGTGCACACCCCTGCAGTCTCCCTTGCCCTTTGTCATAATGTGCCTGAGAGTGGGGATGTGGAAGTCAGTTTCACTGGGGGGGGATAAGCCTGACTATAGTTGGGCTCCAATAGTCTGTGCATAACATACCACTCACCTGTACATGAATGCAAGGGACAGCTCTAGAATGTCTGTAACATCTCTAAAAGGTACAACTTATTTGGTTTTACTGAAACATGGTATGCAAATCAGGAAAAATTCAAATGTATAAGATTCATCTGTATATACCCCGGAGCAGTGCATCAGATTTGGGCTTATACCCACCCAGTTACTAACCAGTTTTTTTCCTGGCTGAAGTTCTGCCCCCCTCCCCAAAAGAACTTTGTCCCGATTTTTCTCCCTGACTCCATTCCATTCAATACCCATCCCCTATGGATCATAAAGACACCCAAAGGTGAAGAAACATGAAAAACACATGGATATTTCAGTCCTTCCTCCTTCCCTAGTCTCCCTGTAAAGAAAATTATTTACTTTTACTAACCCGGCCATATGGCCAGAACCTGCAGCCTGGCATAGTGTGCCACCAGCCAAGTTTTCAGTCCACTCCCCCTCTCTCCTTCCATCAGAAGCTGGATGCTAGAACTATCACAGGTCCCCAACGTGGTCCACAACCAAGTCACCTCGCCATCCGAACCCACCCAACCTGGGTTGCTTGCTTCTTGCTTGGTTGCTGCTGTGGCTGCTGCTGCACTGCCCTGATCGAGGCTTATGAAGGCCACCCACACCACTGACACCACTGCTGCTAAGCCTAGCTTGCTGCTGTGGGGATCTGTGCTGTTTTATTTGCAAGACGAGCCTAGTAGAGTAATTGTGCCACTGCTAACAGGTGGAGACAGTGGACAACACAATACAGCCACAGTCGAGTCTGGAGAGTACCTGCAGTGTGAGCACACACAGGCCAGGTGGGCATTTATTGTGCAAAAGATTAAATCCAAATTTAATGCAATTATTGCCACACCATAAGAACAATCTAGGCACCCTCTGCCCTACCTAAAGGCACCACTGCTTAATGGTAGAAATTCATTCTCAGGTGCTAATGCAATAGTTTCCACTGTGTTCTGAGGTACTGTATCTCCATGTTTCATGATGTGTCCTGATCATCATGTGGGTTAGTGTCCCTCATTGTCCTCATTTTGAGTGTCCATGCCCCTCATTTCAGTGACAAAATGTGAGGTATGGTGCATGCTTCCATGACCCTACTCAGCACAAAGAGTGCCGAGCATAGCCATAGTGTATATGCTCAATACAGAATGACAAAGGGAAAGTAAGTGAGATGAAACAGTCATGGAGAAACACATTTGTAGAACTAAATATGCATAAAGGATTTGCCTGGTCCAAAACCAAAAAGATAGGCTTCACAACACAGAAGCCCCTCATTATACATCTGGAATGGGCGATATTGACTGGCTATATCCTAGGCATTTAATGCAGGAAGCAAACAATACTTGACAGATTAATGGTGATTTAATGACAAAAATCAAAAGCCATTAAACAACCTGCAAAAGGATCAGAATTAATGAGTTTACCTAATTTTTATGGGAATTCAATTGCTAGCAGTAGTATAAGAAATAGAAACTGATGGGTTTTTTTTAGATGAGATTTGCACCAGTTTAGCTGCTGCATACATGGCAAGTGTGAAGTGCAACGTGATGATGTGATATCTAATTGATGTTCATACCAGCTTAACTGCTGCACTCATGTCAAGCATGCAACACGTGAACCTGATGTAATTTTTAGAAGATGTTCACACCAGCTTACCTGCTGCGCACATGTCAAGCTTGCAGCATGTGAACCTTATTTGCTTTTTAGACCTGCTTCTCATAGGTTCACTTTGTGTATGTAAACTACATGCAAACATTGCAAAATTAAGCATGTGGCATGCATTCTGCATTTACACAGCACATCTATATTTCTGTAAGTGTTGTTACTCTTGATATATTTTTATTCTTTGTACTTTTAGTTTATATAGTAAAAAACTTTAGTCTGGTTGTGGTTCTACAGCTTTATACTGATTTGAAAAAGTTGTTTTTTAAGGGGTAGATATACTGTATTGAAAAGCTTGGTTTAACTTTGCTGTGGAGTACAGTAGGTTGAGGAAAGATATGTATTTTTTGAAATCCAATTATATTTTACTCTGAGTGGCTACTGCTTACATTTGAAAAAAAGTGAACATGTGATTATGGAGAGGTAACATGTATTTTCCTAAAATACTGTTGTTAATATTTTACTATGTGTGGGTACTGCTTGCATTTTGATAATGCGAGTACTGTACATCATTTTCTCTGTGGGGTGGGGGATTTGTCATGTGCTTGTGTTTGATTTGAATAATGAACCTTTAACAAGTAGTGTTGTGTTTGATTAGCATAAACATCTAGGCATGTTTCTCTACCCTTAGAATACCCCAACAGGACTGTTTTTTGTCGAGTGAGGAGTCAAAATTGATCAGATCCCACTCATTATAAAAATATATGTAGCCCATGGAATTCAATGAGCACCACCTTTGGGTTTAGGAGGGGGAAAATATAAATTAATGATTCCTGAAGAACATTGCAGTCAGGGGTTACCAGTCCAATAAAAAGGTGCCTTAAACCACAATTCCCAGAAAGACCAGAAGCATGTGAGCACAGTTCACAACAGACTTACATATTGCACTTGCCTCCTCATCATACACCATCTTGAAATGAATAGTCCTAGGGGGATTAAGGTCAACATCTTACCCTAATCCCTTGTCTGTAGGAGGTGATTACACATCCTAACCAGGTACATCTCTCTGTTGTGCTGCTGGTGGGCCTGTTCAGCAACACCAGCATTAACAAGCTTCAGTGGAACTGGATGCAGCCCAGAGGTGGTAGAGTTTAGCAATCCCACAGAGAATGCCTACATCCACCTAGTTCGAACTACTCTAAGCCATCAAAGTTTTCAGTTTTTCTGGCCCATTACCTGTTGCTTCGGACATGAGTAGTTCAGCCAATTTGATGCTTAATACTGGCAGTCTTGGTTTTGAAGACTTGAGCTAACCATTAGCACCTCTCCAAAGATACTTTGCACCACTTACCATCCTGGCGCTGTCGTGCTACACTTTCCATCCTGGACTTCTTACAGTTGGATCCTGAGGGGTACAGGCATTGAAAGTGAGCACCACTCACCAACCTGACCACTCTCAAGCTTCACATTTGGTGCCCTGGAGGTTCACATGATCAACCTATATCCTCCAAGCATTTTCATATTGAGACTCTCTGAACTCTACCTAAATATGGACCTTCAGTTCAAACAGTCTCCAGAATAAGTCTGCAGCTAAAGAGACAGTGATTGCCCTGGTGACTGTCATGTCTTCTGACCAGTGGTAAGCCTGCTCCCCTATATTCAGTCTGTTCTTTATCTCACTGTTTTAAATCATTTGAAAATTGTGCTGCTGTTGCTTTCCTCCATCTATATCCAAACTAATGTTGGGTTATCCTAAACAGCTAAATTATTAATTACAATGACTTAGATCATGTCTGCTACCATTCAGAATGTTCATAGCTTTGTTACTTTTATCTGTGAGTTCCTTATCCTTTTTTGTATTGCTTTCACTTAATAATTTCACCACTTCAGTTTAAGGCAAAATACTAGCTTATTTTTCCTACTTGCTCTCAGATCTCTGCATTCATACTGCCTAGATAGTTTTACCATTTGCAGCTCTTTGTTTCAAATAGCTCTGCTGTGGCCTCACCCACCTTAGGCCCTTCTCTCCTTTAGCCACTTCATATACTCATAACATTTCCCACTTGCTTACTCCTCTCCACTCTATTTTGTCTCTTTTCCCTCCCCACTTGTACAACTCCCATTATACAATGACAAGAAAATTTCCTGGACTCTGATTGGTCAATGTGTGCCTGAGACAGTGATGTTATTACACAATAACATCACTGTATTGCTTTTCTATGGATCCTGACCTCCATTATCATGACCATTTAGATCCCTTAAAATCATTTTTTTATGTTTATTTTTTTTTTATTTTGTATAACAACGAGCCATTGTATAATAGCAATAAGGCACTCCACGGATGTGTGTTATCGTGTAATAACGTCACTCCTGGGGTGGTGGAAGCACTCGGCTTTGCCTCGTGCTTCAACCCACCCCAGGAGTGACGTTATTACATGATAACACACACCCTGTCATGCCTTATTGCTTAAATAACCACTGCCACCCTGCTACCTCTTCCAACCCTTCTTTTTTCACTCCTCTCTTCCTCTATGGTTCTAGCAGCACTACTGCCAGTTCCTCCTAACATAGAAACATAAAGGTTGTTGGCAGATAGGGACCTTGTGATCCATCAAGTCTGCCCCCATTTTCCCATGCTCCCCCACTTAGCTGCCTGCTTGAGTATCCTGCAGTACCTGTCCCATGCCCTCCTGAATTCGCCCACCGTCTTCACCCCCACCACCTCCTCTGGCAGGCTATTCCATGGTTCAACAATGCACTCCATGAAGAAGAATTTTCTCATATTGCTCCTGAACCTAGCTCCCTTCAGGTGAAAGTCATTGTCTTTTACCTGAAAGAGGTTCTGCACCTGTACCTTGTTGTTGCCTTTAAGGTATTTGAATGTCTCTATCATGTCCCCCCAATTTCTGTGCTGCTCTAGGGAGTATAGATTGAGTTCACTGAGTCTGGCTTCGTATGGTTTCTGGTGCAAGCCCTGCACCATCTTTGTTGCTCTTCTTTGCACCATCTCCAGCCTATCTATGTCTCTCCTGAGGTGTGGCCTCCAGAACTGGATGCAATATTCCAGGTGGGGTCTTCCCAGGGATCAATACAGAGGCATGATCACTTCATGCCTCCTGCTTGTGATGCTCCTTCCTATGCATCCGAGGATGCCACTATGTGCTGCCTTCTCACATAGTTTGCTGACATTGAAGTCATCTGATATGATCACCCTCTGGTCTTGCTCCAGCCTTGTATCCACCAGCTACTCCCCTCCCATTGAGTACAGTTTCCCTGGTTTATGTTTTCCCCAGGTGCATGACTTTACATTTTTTTGGCATTGAATTTTAGATGCCAGATCCTTGGCCATTCCTCCAGCTTTCGGAGATCAGATTCCATACTTTGTTGCCACTCTGGTGTGTCAACCCTGTTGTCGATTTTGGTGTTATCAGCAAACAGGCACACTTTTCCTTTCAGTCCATCAGCAATGTCTCTGACTAATATGTTGAAGATGATCTGCCCCCGAACCAAGCCCTGCGGAACCCCACTAGTCACTCTACCCTCCTCTGACAGGCTGCCATTTACTAATACCCTCTGTGTTCTCCCATTTAACCAGTTCCTGATCCAGCCTGTTACCTTAAGCCTGACTCCTATGTTCTCCAGTTTGCTAACTAGTCTCCTGTGTGGAACCGAGTCAAATGCCTAACTAAAGTCCAGGTAAACCACATCTACTGCCACACCCTGCTCCACTGTTCTGGTGACCCAGTCAAAGAAATCTACCAGATTTGTCTGGCAGGAGCTCCCTGCTGTGAAACCATGTTGCTTTGTGTCAAGCCAACCACTTTCCTCCAAAATAGAAACAATTCTTTCCTTCAATAGTTACTCCATTGATTTTCCCACTAATGAAGTTAGACTAACTGGACAGTAGTTTCCTGGTTCTTGCTTCTGCTCTTGTGGAGTAGCACTACTGTTGCCCTCTTCCAGTCCTCCAGAACCTCCCTGCTTTCTAATGTGAGGAGTGGAGGAGGAGGAAATGGGGGCAGAGCAGGCAGAAGCACTGAACGAGTACTTCTGTTCTGTATTAACCGAAGAGAAAGGAGGGTCTTTTCCCAAGGGGGTGGGAGGGCAGGCACGGGAGGGAGGTGACAGATGGGGAAATCACAGTGGGCAGGGTACTCAAGAACTTGAGAGCATTAATGGTGGACAAGGTGCCAAGGCCAGATGACATTCACCCCAGGGTATTGAGGGAGCTGACAGATGTCCTGGAAGAGCCCTTGGCAGATCTGTTCAATGCCTCCTTGGAGTCAGGGATTGTACCTCAGGATTGAAGGATGGCACATATGTTGCCTCTCCATAAGAGTGGCCCTGAAGTTGAATAAGGGAACTACAGGCCAGTAAACCTCACATCCATCATGGGAAAGCTGATGGAGATGATCCTGAAAGAAAAGGCTGGTATCCCTTCTGGAGACTAATGGATTGCAGGATGGTAGACAGCATGGTTTGGTCTCAGGCAGATCCTGTCAGACCAACCTGGTGGATTACTATGACTAGGTAACTAGGCAATCAGACATCGGCCAAGCAGTGGATGTCCTGTACCTGGACTTTAGTAAGGCATTCAATTCGGTGCTGCATGGGAGGCTAGGAAATAAACTGAAGGGCACAGGGGTGGGGGCGAAGATGGTGGGATGGGTAGTGAACTGGCTGCATGAGAGGCAACAGAGTGTGGTGGTGGGAGGGGAACTCTCATCAGTGAGGGTAGTGACAAGTGGGGTGCCACAGGGCTCTCTGCTGGGGCAAGAGTTGTTTGGAATATTCATAGCAGACATCTTGATTGGCATCAATAGCAAGATCAGTCTGTTCGCAGATGGCACCAAAATGGGAGCAGTAATGCATGATGTAGCAGGGTGATAGAGGTTTCAGGATGATCTGTCAAAATTGGGGATCTGGTCAGACACTTGGCAGCTGGGGTTCAAGGCCAAGAAGTGCAAGGTGCTATATTTCAATGCTAAAAACCCAAGGAGGAGGGGGGGGTCAGCTAACCATGACAGAGGAAGAGAAGGATCTGGGGGTGATCATAATGGGCTAAATGAATAACTCAGCACAGTGTAGGAAGGCAACTGCAAAGGCCAACAGGATGCTGCATTGTATTGCCAGGGCTATATACTCCAGAAGGGGGGGTAATCCTACTGCTGCATAGGTCACTAGTTAGGCCACACCTGGAGTACTGTATGCATTACTGGCACCCATACCTGAAGAAGGACATTAGTTTACTGGAGGGTGTGCAGCACAGGGCAACAAAAATGATCCAGGTGCTGGGAGACTTACCATATGAGAGCAGGCTGAGGGAACTGAACATGTACTCCCTGGAGGAGAGGAGAGATTGGGGAGATATGATTGAAATCTTCAAGTATATGAAAGGAATAAACAAGACAAAAATAGAGGGGCTTTTCAGGTTGAGGGAGGGGAGGGGTTGGTCACTCGAGGCCATGATCTGAGACTGGAGGGGGATAGGTTAGGAGGGAAATGAAAAGACACTTTTTTACAGAAGGGGTGGTGGCTGGGTGGAACGCATTGCCAGCAGACATAGTATCCTGTAGAACTGTGGGCTGCTTCAAAAGGGGATGGGACAGGGTAAGGGGGAGGGTCACAAGAGGGGGGGAAGGGAAGAAGGGGCACCTGCAGCATAAAGGCTGCTAGCTGCACAATCAAGCAGACTCGATAGATCATAAGGCCTTTATCTGCTGGCAATTTTGTATGTTCATATGCTGAAGAGGACTGCTAAGGGGGCTGCTAGTTCCATCCCAAGTTTCTTAAGTATTTTTGGGTGTATCCCATCTGGCCCCATAGCTTTATCCACCTTTTACTTGTTAATTTCCTCTAGTACACTCTCCTCTGTGAAGGGACTCATGTCTGTACCTCCAAGTGGAATATTGTTTTTGCCTATTGTTGGACCGCAACTGTCTGCTTCCTGTGTGAAGACTGAGTAGAAGTATTCACTGAGTGCCTCTGCCTTCTCTCTGTCATTTTCCTTAGGTTGCCCATCCTTTTTTGTGATTCTAATGATGCCTCTCAGCTTCCTTTTTTTCTCGTATGTACCCATAGAATGTTTTGTTACTCTTCTTGACTCCCTGAGCTATCCTCACCTCTGTCTGTGCCTTGGCATTTCTTATTGCTTTCCCTGTCTCTTTTAGCTTTTCTTTTTATTCTGTTTTGTCAGCCTCATTTCCTGAATCCTTGTACATTCTGAAGGATTTGCACTTTTCCCTCACTTTCCTCCTTCCTTTACTTCTGATTTCCTTCCATCTCAGTCTCCTCACTTCTTCCCTCCTTAATGTGGAGGCTCTCTTGTGCTCCCTGTTGCCTCCTCTTTCACAACCTCACTCTGCCCATCTTCCCTTCTGAAGGAAATCCTATCATGCTCATCCTTATCCTTCTGCTGTCTGGTAATGCAGAGCTAAACATTACCCCTTCACTTCATTCTCTCCCTCCCCAATCCCTAAGGGACTTTGCATTTATCATCTAAATGCCTGGAGTTTGCTACCCAAGTTTGATCAGCTTAGGCTGTTGGCACTGCAATACCTGACAGATGTCCTCGTTACCATAATTTTTTAGATGACACTGAACTCTGCAGCAATGAAGGTATCAACTGCATGAATGAGGATTTAGAAAAGCTAGAGATGCGGTCCCGAATATGCCAAGTAAAATTCAACAAAAAATTTAAAGAGATGCACATTGGCAGCAAAAGTCTGCAGATAAACTATAGCATCAATGAAGTCATGGTTGAACATTCAAAAGAAAAATAAATACTTAGTTATTATAAACAATAGTTTCATATATTTTTTCTAGTGCAGGACAGTATAGGAAAAAGATAATAGGATACTGGAATGTATCCGGTGTGGTTTCACTAGTTAAAACCAAAAAGTGGTATTAAAACTGTACAGGTCATTGTTTAGGACACACCACAAGTACTGCATACAGTTCTGAAATTAACATCTGATAAAGTGTATGGGAAGAGTAGAAATTATTCAGGGGAGGGCAACAAAAATTATTCAGTAGCAGTAAGGTAGGAAAAATCAGGAAAGTTTAGATAATGTAGGCTAAACTTCTACTCAAGAGACCAGGCGAGAGATAGGTACACGATAAAACAGAAACATAGAATCTGAAGGCATAAGGAGACGGGGTCCATCAAGTCTGCCCATACTACGCTACCTCACCCAACCAACCTACCTACTGTGCTGGAGGGTTGTCTCCATCTTCTCCTGCTCCTTCACCCCTAAATCTGATGTTGCAACCCCCAGAGAATATGAGTTCCCTTGCCTTGTCCCAGCCGTGTGTAAACCCATTTAGTATAGCTGATCCCACCACTTCTGACAGCAGTGCGTTCCATTTTCCACCACCCTTTCTGTGAAGTAAAACTTACTTTGTGTCTCTTGAACTTGCCCCCACACCAACCTCCAGTCATGCCTCCTGGTGACTGCTTCCCTATTCTGTATTGACAGGTCCTCACTATTCACCCTGTTTATACCCCTCAGAAAATCATGCGTTTATCATGCTCCCCCCCTTGCGTTTGGCCTCCAGCAAGTACATATATAGGCCACCAGGTGTTCCTCCTTGATCTACCATGCTGGCCCAGGATTGTCTTGGTCAGTCCCCTTTGCACCAATTCCAGTCTATGTCCTTTTTTAGAAGCAGGCTTCAGAGCAGAACACAATATTCCATATGAGGCCTCATGATGGATCCGTACATGGACTAGTGTCACCTCACTTATCCAGCTATGAAACTCTCTCCAGATACACCACAGCATCCTCAATGCATTGCTATATACTTTATTACAGTGATTTGTTCACTTCTGGGAGTCACTGATTATGACACCCAGAGCCCTCTCCTCTACCAAAGTAGCCAACTGAACTCCTCCCATCCAGTATTCCATGTGTGGGTTCTGTCTCCCTTAGTGCATTACCGTGCACTTCTTGGCATTGAAACTCAACTGCCAGCTTTTGAACCACCTTTCCAGCTTCTATTGGCCCAACTGGAACTCCCACGCTGCTTTCTTGTGATCCCGCTTATTGTCAAACTTTGTGTTGTCAGCAAAGAGATACAACTTTCCACAGACACCTGCCCCTCACATTTACATGTGGGAACAAAACAGCGTGGCTCCTCAGATTTTCTTTTTTTAATTAAGGAGTAACCCAAACACCAGAGGCCCCAAATTCCAACGACTGTAGCAGGTGGAAACTTCAAAAGAGACCTAAGGAAATCTTTCTTAATTTAAAGGGTGGTGTATAGGGGGAATAATTTAACTAGTACTGTGATTAATGCTCAGACTTCCTCAGGGTTCAAACCAACAGAATATTTACAAGGAGGTAATCAGAAACAAAAGGGAGGGTGGCAGCTCAGGGACTTCTGAACAGACTGAGTAGCTCTAGATAGGAACAACAGGGCAAACTTGATGGACTACTATTCTTTTTGTGGCCCATACTATCTCAGTCTCTATGATAAGCTAGCCCCATGGTGCCAAGAAGTGGTGGACCATTCTTTCATGCTGTTAACCCAGATCCTTGCCCTGAGTCTGAGAGTTGAGAGGAGACTGGCAGTTAGCGTTAAGATACTATCCTGCCAAAGGATGGGTAGCTACATGAAACACTCACTAAGCAACACTTATGAGTGGCATGAGAGTGGTGATGTTAAAGGTATGGGTGAGCATGTGCTGATGGGCACATTGCTTTTGGCTTGATCCACCAAGGGATCTGAGCCCATTGAGGGGTGCCTACACACACTGGGGGAGTGCAGCAGTGCTTCACCACACATATGGAGACCTGCTTGCATCCCTAGACCTGGTTGCAAGCCCTCACTGCACCTGATCTCCATACATACACACAATAATGTTCCTGGCTGGGTAAGACCAGGCAAGTTGGTGGGGGATTACCATCGGTCTATCACAGTGCTTTAATAAACACTGTGAAGGCCTTCTACTTAGGTTGTGCAGCCTGAGTGGCTGCCATAGTACCTACATCCACCTGTACCTGGCAGTCACTCACTTGGACAATGCATGGGGCTTTATTGGCCCCCACACCACTAGCGTCCAGCCCACTTTGTAGGCTGAGAAGGCTGTGCGGTTCACAGGTGCTGGCCACACACACTGGTATAACTTGTTGCTGTCCTGATGGGAATATGGTAGTCCTATATGACTACCACAGGCTGCCATACACCTTGGCCCCCCATGTAGCATGTAGGATCCATTACTGTGCTCATCTGGTATCTGATTAGATGCCCAGTGCCCTCAGTAGCACCACCCCTGATGCCATCCCTTACTTTTTTGTGGGGCTCTGCACATGCTGGGTGTGAGAGGACAGGACTGTGGATACCATCATCCCCTGTGTGGCATCATTGTGCACCGAAACATGATACCTACAACTTGCCTATTCCAGGCATGGCTGCAATATGCAATATGCAGGAGGCAGTATAGCGCAGTGGTCTAAGGCTCTGCACTGCAAATTTGGTGACATCCAGTAGACCAGACCTGGGTTTGAATCCCACAGCTTCCACTTGCATACTGTGTGATCCTGAGCAAGTCACTTAACTTCCTTGTGCTCCCAGGTTGCACCAACAAGCTCTAGCTTAGTGAGCCTTTCCTGATTAAATAATTTCCCCTTTCCTTTCCCTATGCTCAGTTTCAGGGTACTTGACCACCTTTCTAGATCAAGCCCTAAGGAAGTCATGAGTGTGCACCCATACAGTGAAGTTGATGATCATTAAAGGATAAATACATTCTGTCATTGTCATGGAAATATTTGATGGACTCCAATTGTGACCCACACCAAGAAGATTCATGAACGTGCCATATCCTGCCCATCGTCACACTGTCACTGAATCCTGTCATGAATCCATTCCTGGGGGTCAGGCCTACTGGGCTCACAGTGCTCACCCTTAAGTACAATCTGTGATGGGGGAACAGGGATACCCTCATCATCCTTTAGAATGCTCACCAAGATCACGACTGTACCTCTGCCATGAGCATCCAGGACATTTTCGAGCTCTGGATAAGGGCATAATACCAGCCTTGAATCTTGTGGCCAAATATGAGCCCTTTCTTGGCTATTATACACAGGAGGAAGACCCAGGTGGTGCACGCTCTTTGGGGAAGCAGCATTATAACCTGATTTGGCCCTCTCCCTACAGGACATGCAACAGCCTGTTTCAAAATATTTATAGACTCTGGTATTCTCCCTATTTTTCCAGATGCCCTTCCATACCCCTTTTCAATTTGGTTGCTTATGGTGGCCCCTTTAAACAAGTAACAGTTGTCACATATTATTAACAAACCTACAATCCCACATGCAATATAAGGAATCTCACACAGGCAGAATTTCTTTAGGAAAACAAATGTTTTACTAAAATACTTAAATAAATTCAGATGCAACTAAAAAGAGAATATTAATCTGTGTTACAGTACACAGGGAAAGAAAATGAAAAAGGGACAGTGAAGTGCACTAACACTGTTAGCTGGTCTACCTGAGGTATGAAGATTTCAAAGTCCAGAGAATCACTGGTTTGCAAATTACTTCAGTCTTTCTGTAGCATCCTTTGGTTCTTAGGCAGTCTCTGTGCTGACAGGTATTTTCTGTGATCAGGAGAGTCCAAGAAAAATGGCAAAATTAGTCTGCGCTGGAGAGCTTAAATAGAAGACCCCCCCCAGTCTGGGAATAAAGGCTGATACTTCCACTATAGGCCACTGGGTGTCACTCTTGCACTTTCTCCAAAGTCTTATTTTCCTGATAATCTTTGATGTCAGATTCCCATAGTTAACAAAGGGTTTATAATCTCACACAGGCCTGTTAGAAGGATGCTTCCTGGCACTTATAAAAAAATGTCAGTTTACAATGGGAACCTTTTCAGTCACCTCTTGTCTGAGACCATTCCCCTTTTGATCTTCAGAGTTTACAACAGTGGAAATAGCTTCTCTCCTGAGATTTTGAACTGGCTCAATTTAATTAGTTATAAGGAAGGTCCTGTAAGTTGTATGATTATACAAGCTGATTTTATTAATTCTATTTCCCTTGGTCAGTTAACATTAGGGGAATACTCTTTGATCATGTATCAACACGTTTTTTGACAAGAAATTGTCAGATTCCAGCAAGCAATTCTGGCCTTGTAGGTCAGAGGAAGGTCAAACACCCTTTAAAAAAAAATCAGTCTTTTCTTTATGAGCCTTTGCAGACGCTGGCATGTACATATACATAGGATTACATACAAAACATATATACAACAGAATAATATCTACAAATAATGTCTAGCAGCCAGGCAGCTCATGACATCCCTTCCTCCTAGACTGAATTTGTGGGAATCCATCCCTATGTAGGGTATGATATTCACAAATTCTGTCCACTGCTCTAACTCGTGAAATAGCTCATCTGCATTGGCTTTGGCCGATCTGGCCCTGTGGGTAATGGTCATATCATAGCCCTGTAAGGCAATATTCCACTTTAAGAGATGACCATTCATTTTTCCCATCTGCGTTACCCACAACAGGGGGTTATGATTGGTCTTTACCTCAAAATGCCTCCCATAGAGGTACGGCTCTAAGTTCTTCAGGGCTCATACCAGCACAAAGCATTCCTTCTCAACTGTGGAATAGGCCTGCTCCTGGGGAAGTAACCTTTTGCTAAGGTACACTATTGGGTGATCTTTCCCTTGGTTAGAGGTCTGACTGAGGACTGCTCCAGTCCCCACATCTGAGTAATCAGTCTGGACTACAAATGACTTACTGTAATCTGGACTGGCCCACACAGGGGCAATGCACAGTGCCTCCTTTAGCCATGTGAAGACACATTCACAGGCAGGCTCCCATTTTACCTTTTTGGGCTTTCTTTTCTCTAGCAGACCAGAGAGAGGAGGTGCCAGGGCACTACAATTTGGTATGAACTAGCAATAGTACCCAGCAGTCCCTAGGAAACTCTGACCCTTCTTCTGGTTTTCAAGCCTGGGCCACGCCTCTATCGCCTCAGTCTTGGCTTGATTGGGATGAGCTACTTCTGCCCTATTACATGTCCTAGGTATGCCATCTCCACCATGGCCACCTGGCACTTTTCAGCCTTGACAGTAAGCTCTGCCCTCTGTATCCTGTCCAAAATGTCCTTAAGGTGGGAATTGTGTTCCTTCCAACTGATACTGGAGATGGCAATATCATCCAGATATGCCACTGCCTACTCCTCAATACCATGTAACACCGGATTAACCAACCTTTGGAAGGTGGCAGGGGCATTCTTCATTTCAAAAGGCATTACCTTGAACTCTAATAATCCTATTGGAGTGATGAAGGCTGACTTCTCCCTAGCTCTGGCAGTTAACTCCACCTGCCAATACCCTTTTGTCAAATCAATTGTAGTAAGGTATGCCGCCCTTCCCAATTTGTCCAGTAGTTCATCCGTCTGTGGCATTGAGTGGGTGTCAGACTTTGTGACTGCGTTGAGTTCATGATAGTCCACTCAAAAGTGAGTAGAGATATCTGGCTTATGAACGAGGACTACGTGTGAAGCCCAGGGACTGTGGGATTTCTGGATTACCCCTAAATCCAGAATTTCCTCCACCTCCCTCCTAATGTCCTTTAGGATAGCCTCAGGCACCCAGTAGGCTGACCACCATATGGGTGCTTGCATCCCCATGTCTAGATCCTGTGTCACTAAGGGGGTTTGTCCAGGCTTGGTGGTAAACAAAGGGGCAAAGTCTGCTAAAACTTCCCTTGCTTCCTGGGTCTGTTCCAGGGTCAACTAGGGTGACACTTTGATTGCCTCCACAGGGGACTCCCACTTGATTTCCTCCAGCAAGTCCAGTAGAGGGTCCTCTTCATCAGTCCCCTCCCCAGGACTACACACTGCAAATACCATGTCTGCCCTATTTGCATATGGCTTCATCATGTTGACATGGTACATTCTGAGGGTATGTCTCCTGTTAGGCAGTTCTACAATATAGTTCACGTCATTAACCTGCTGGACTACCTTGTATGGTCCCAACCTCTCGGCCTGCAGCTTGTCCTTCTGGACTGGGATTAGGAACATGACTTTCTGATCTACACTGTACGAGTAAGCTCTGGCTCTGTGGTCATACCAGACCTTTTGCTTCTGCTGGGTGGTTGCAGGCGGTCCTGGGCTGCTCCCCTAAGCTCCTTCAGTTTTTTTCCTAAACTTTTGGACATACTTCACTGTGAGAGTTCCCTGGGTGGCATGCTTGCCTTCCCAGTCTTCCCAGATCAAGTCTAGGGGCCTACACACCCCCTACATCCATATAAGAGTTCAAAGGGGGAAAGCCTTTTGAATCTTGGGGCACCTCCCTGTATGCGAAAAACAGGTGGGGAAGGTATTTCTCCCAGGCCCTCCCATGCTGTTCACTGATTGTAGGGTACCATTAAACCTTTCCACAAGCCCATTGGCTTGCAGGTGATAAGGTGTTGTGTGTCTCTGCACCACCCCACACTTCTTCCACAGAGACTTCATCAGGACCGACATGAAGTTACCCCCTTGATCAGTGATAACCTCCAGTGGAAACCTGACACAGGAGAAAATCCCTAGCAATGCATCTACCACTTTGTCTGTCATAAGTGAGGAAAGGGAAACCACCTCTGGGTATTGGGTGACATAATCTATCACTGTCAGGATAAAAACCTCTTCCCGGAGGAGCTTGGGGTACTCAAAGGTCCCACAGTATCCATTTCTATCCTCTGAAATGGCTCCTCCACAATTGGCAATGGAATTAGGGTGGTTTGGGTTTTACTGCCTGCCTTCTCTATTTGTTGTCACCAGTGGCAAGACCTGCAATATTCCTTCATCTGCTAGGTGACGTTGGGTCAATAGAAATTCTGGGCCAATTGCTGTGTAGTACGCATGGTTTTCAGATGTCAGGACATGGAGATATCATGAGCAATCTTGAACCACCGCTCACGGTACTTCTGGGGAACGACAAGCTGTCTGTCCATCACTCCTCCCTCTGTCCTTACGTTCTATGTATGCAACAGTCCATTGTCCCGATATACTATGTGTCTCCCATCACCTCCCTGTGTCCCATCAGATTCTGCAAAAGCCCTCAGCCTCTCTAAACTAGGATCAGTCCTCTGAGCAGTGGCAAATTCCTCACATTTTCCCAATGCTTGGGACATGTCCCCTTCAGTTCCTAAACTGGGGTCCATAAATCTAGCATCATGGCATTCAGTGTCACTGCCATCCCTAAGCTTCTGACCACTGGTTACCCCTTCCTCCTCAGAGTAACCTTTTGTACCTGCTTTCTGAGCTGCTAATTCAGGATGTCCTACCTCCCTTTCACTGCTCTCCATTTCAGGAGACACAGGCTAGGGAATCAGCCTCCCATTGTTTTCCACAGGGTCTTCTATTGGGTCCAGGGAATTACAATTGCCCTTTTCTGACTGGCTGCGGGCAACTGCAAAAAAAAAAAAACCTTTTGGAGATTGTTCCCTAGAATCACATACAGGGTGAGGTTTCAGTTCAGTTTTTCAATTGTATTCTTATATTTCACCAGGATGAGGCACTAGGCATGAGTCTTTCAGGACTGTCCTGTTACAGTATTAGTACACATAATAAAAGGACATGTACATAGTTATAGATACAAACAAAAAAGATAAATACACACATACAATAATAACTCCTGTGTAAAGTTCAATGATAACAAGATCAGTTAAATGTATATAAATCCAGTATAGCAGACTTGAAGGTTGAGTAACTTGACTTATTTCACACCAATGGAGGTACAGAGTTCCATTTGCTGGCAGCAGTATAATCGAATTGCAATTTACCATACTTAGTTTTTATGTGTGGGGCCTTTAATCCCCTCCCTCTAACATCTCTCGACAAGTATGAGGTAGAATTCCATACCAATTTTTTCTGAGGTATTCGGGGACAGGTCCATTTATGCATTTATATAAAAAAATACTTGTAATTCTATCCCCTTTCATTTCTAATGGAAGCCAGTTAAGTTGGGATAGCATATTACAATGATGATGAATGACATAGGATCCCTTTAGACCAAGAACAAATCTGGCTAATTTGTATTGCACTATGTCAAGCTTCAACAAATTATAATTTTTTATATTATTATAAACCATGCACTCATAATCAAACAAGTATTTCCCTTGTTCCCTGAGTCATACATTCTCTATGCTTTCTTAGTAACCCCAACTTCTGCAAGACCTTTATACAAAGCTGTTCTATATGATAATCAAATTCTAATCATGAGTCAACCCATAAACCTCAATACTTATATTGAACTTGAGTAAGCTGTGTTCCATTTCCCGTTATTATATTTGTTATCTGCTACAGCCACTTTTTGCACCCTCTCTCCTGTCTCACCCAAGTTCAGGAGAACACTAGCCAGTGGCAGAGTTTTTTCCTCCCCAATGAATCCCTTCGCTGTTATGAACTGATTAGGTATAAGCTGTTCAGGCTCAAACTAATTCCCTTTTATTAAGGTAAGAGATGCTCCAGTGTCCCTTAACCCATAGGTGTGCACCCCATTTACAGTAACCAGGTGTATGTGCTCCCTCATGTTTATAGGCATGCTTTCAGGAAAACACAGTGCACCCAACTCTGTTCGAGCACCACTTTTTCCACTCTGTGCCTTATTAGGACACTGTCTAACAGGATGCCCTGGCTGTTTGTGAAGCCAACAATCATCATTTCATTTATCCAATAAATCCTTTTATAACCTGGGGCTTCCCCCTTTCTGTGGTGGCAGTGAGGGTTTTAGCTGCCCTGAAGGTGCACTTTTCCCCTTCTGTGCTGCCACACCCACCCCATTCCCTTTCAGAGCAGGCCTGTTCCTGGCATAGCGATCCAAGAGCTCTGCATCCTGCTGCTCTGTTTTTGGGTTTCAGTCCTCTAACCAGGTTTTTAGCTCTGCTGGGCAAGCCCAAAAGGAATTGCTCCAGAAGTACAACCTCTTCAATTTTCTCTATAAAGTTTGCTTCCACTCCCTCCCACCAATGTTTCAAAAACCAATGCTTTATGGCGAGTCCCTCATAGCTCATGTCAGGGCTTCTTCAGAACTAATGAAACTTAAAGATCAAATGCACATATGTCATAAAAAGCTTGAATTCCCTTGAATTCCCATCCCTGTGTCATGATTAGTGTTTCCTGAAAATATGCTGTTTAGTTTTGTAGTTTTCCTTAAGTCAGCATCTGTTAATGTCCTCTGCAGTAACTGAAAACAGTGAAGAATCAGTGAAGATGTTTCTGTCCCTGTCAATGAGCAATGATATCATACTTGTCCAGCCTGCTGCTTCACCAATTAAATTTCTAATTGACTGAATAAGCTGTTGCAGTTCCTAGTTAAAGCAGTCTGTAGAGCTAATTGTTTTCACTCAAAGTATATTACTAACTCACCTGGTTTGTTTTTAGAGAGATCAGCTTAAAATCATTATGTTCTCATAAACAGTTGATCATTTGGGGTTCAGTGCTGAACTGAAGTGGTATGAAAGAATGTCTGAGAAATTGCAATGTCTGTATCATAGATGTCAATTCTCTGGCATCAAAACTCTGCATTTTTATTCTGGCTACATAACACAGGGTTGTTTAATGGAAATGAAATAAATCTACTTTCCATGAATTCATAGAGTCTTTGATGTAGCCTCAAATATGTTCATGTGATAATGTTGTTTACATGTCAGATTGACAAACCTGTGTCTGCCACACTCTGTTATTTCAGAAACATGTACTGTATGAACTCATAAAATTTAGTTCTTTGAGAGTTTCTGTGTAAAAATACATCATGTTTGTGTATAAATAGAAATACTACATGGCATCCTGATGCTCCTGCCCGACAGTTGAAGCAGCAGCTGTCTGCTTCCCCCTTCCCCCGCCCTTTCCCCTTTCCCCTTCCCAAAAGTCCCCTGTCTCCTGCCCTCATATGAGGCTGCTGCAACCTGCTGCCCACTGTCTTCCCCACATAGTCAGGGCTGCTGCACCCCCTGCTGCCTCCTGCACAAACAGTTTAGGCTGCCGCACCCTGCTATCCTCTGTCCCCCTACCCTATAACACAAGATGAAAGTATTTTTTGTATTTTCTTTTAGGTAGTTTTGGGCAGTGTACCAAAGGATCTGACTCTAGTTGCAGGGAGCAACATGGTGCAAATACTCTAACTGTGGGGGCAAGAGGCTCTATGGTACTGCAGGTCACAGTGGTGTCAGGAGACAGAGGACAGCATGGTGCAGAAGCCTTGACTGTGGTGCAGGACACAGTAGGGTATCAGGGTACAGCAGTCCTGACTGTGTGATGGGGTGCATGTGGTGCAGCAGCCCTGCCCATTTGGGGCAATGGAAGTGGGTAGCAGAGTACAGCAAAATTTCCAACTTTGGTGGGCTCAGGCAGCATGGTGCAGCAGTCCAAACTGTGAAGGCAGTGGTCCTGGGACTCTAGGGCTAAGCAGATCACAGCATCCCTGTCAGTGGAGACAGGAAAAGGGGGCAACAGTGTGCATTGGCCCTGACTGTGGGAGTGGGGGACAGAGAGAAGCAGGGTGCAGCAGCCTCAACTGAGAGGCAGGAGACAGGGGCATTAGGATGCCATATAGTATTTCTAGTTATACACATACATGATGTATTTTCACACAGAACCCCACAAACAACTGAATTTTATGAGTTCATACAGTACATGTTCCTGAAATAGCAGTGTGGCAGACACATGTTTGTCAATCTGACATAAAAACAAAATTGTTCTCACATGAACCTATTTATTGAGGCTACTTTAAAGACACACTGCTTCTATGAATTAACAGAATGCAGATTTATTTTATATCCATTAAACAACCCTGTGTTATATAGCTGGAATAGAATGCCGAGTTTTGATGACACAGAGCTGACATCTGTGATACAGACAAAGTAATTTCTCACAGACATTCATTCATGCCACTAAAATTCAACACTACACCCCAAATTATCAACTTTGTATGAGAACAGAAAGATTTTAAGCATACCTCTCTAAACACAAGCCAGATGGGTTAGTAACAAACTCCGAGTGAAAATAATTGGCTCTACTGACTGCTGTAACCAGGAACTGCAACAGCTTATTCAGTCAATCAGGGATTTCATTGGTGAAGCAGCAGGCTATACAGGTATGATGTCATTGCTCATTGACAGGGACAGAAACATCTTCACTTTTTCAGTTACTGCAGAGCACATTAACATATGCTGATTTAAAGAAAACCACAAAACCAAACAGCATGGTATTTTTAGAAAACATAAATCATGACACAGGGACATGTATTCAAGTGAATTCAAGCTTTTTATGACATAGATGTGCATTTGATCTTTAACCCTGTATGCTTCAGGCATTAATTCATACTTTTTGAGCAATACAGCTTTAGTTTCTCAAAATTACTACTGTCATGATTTTCCATTTGGCCTAGCGCCTCACTGTCTTTCCCAGTAAGTAGCAGGGATAGCTGGAAGCTCCAGGGCTCCCTGGATATTTTAGCCTGGATGCAGACCTTTTCAAATGAATTCAAAAATGCATCCATGTCCCCCCCTTTAAATTCAGCCATTAATTTATAATTTAACCTGTAGTCAAGTCCTGGAGTTCCATGATCACCCATGGCACTTACCTCTTCTGGTGCTGGTCGTTGGAGTTTTAGCTTCTCCAGTTCATATTCCCTCTGGAACTCTTTTTCCTCTGTCTCAGCCTCTCTCCAAAGCCATTTTTCTTGTGACTCCATCTTGAACCTCTTTTGCTCTCTCTTTCCTGCTGGGCTTCAAACCTTTTCTGCTTGGATTCCCACTCCAGTCTCCTCAACTCTAGCTGCAGCCTGATCCCTTCCAGCTCCAGTGTTGTGGTGACCCTCCCCTAGTGCTTTGGCTCTGGATGCACCTGGTCTAGCTGTACTTCTCCTCCCTGAGACTGGACTTTGCGACATCCTTTGGCACCACCACACCCAAGGTCTGGTCCCTTTCAGTCACCGACTGTGACTCAAGATTTTGGGCAGTTGCTTGCTCATCGGCTGCCACAAGATCCTCCATGAGGTGCTTTTTGGCTTGCTCCTCACACTGGATTCCTCTTTCTTGACACAACTATTTTAGGTAGTCTGCAGTGTATTCACTGTAGATGGAAGTCATCTTCTTCCCTAACTACTGCTACACTAGCTTGCACTTGAGGAAAAAACAAAACAAGTAGGGAACATTATACTGTAACCAAATTATATTTTTTTCTAAATCTCTGCCTTGCTTGTGTGTGAACTGTTTACAGTTTATCAATCTGATACACAGGGCTCGAATCCAACTGTGATGCTTGTGCCACCAATATCTCAAATCGCAACACTATGCGAATCCCAATGCTGCATTCCAGATCTGTCATGAATCCCCTCCTGGGGGTCAGGCCCACTGAGCTCACAGTGCCCACCCTTAAGTGTAAGTCATGGCAGGGGGACAGGGATTCCCTTCTCACCCTTTAGAATGCTCACTGAAGTCACGACTGCACCTCTGCCATGTTGCTCCAGGGCATCCTCCTAGCTATGGATAAGGGCACAATATCTGCCTCGAGTCTTGTGGCCAAATATGAACCCTTCCATGGCTATTACACACAGAAGGAAGACCTAGGTATCACACTCTCTTCGGGGTAGCAGTGTAAAACCCTGACTTGGCCTTCTTCCTACAGGACATGCAACAGCCTGGTTCAAAATGTTTGTAGACTCTGGTATTCTCCCTATTCTTCCAGTTGTCCCTTTCAGACCCCTTTTCAATTTGGTTGCTTATGGTGGCCCCTCTAAGCAAGTAACAGTTGTCACAGATTATTAATAAACCTTCTGTAGTCCCACATACAATATAAGGAACCTCACACAGAGAGAATTTCTTTAGGAAAACAAATGTTTTACTAAATACTTAAACTTATACAGATTCAACTAAAAAGAAAATATTAGTTTGAGTTAGCGTATACAGGAAAAGAAAATGGAAAATGTACAATGAAACACACTAACACTGTTAGCTAGTCTACCTGAGGTATGAAGATTTCAATGTCCAGAGAATCACTGTTTTGCAAATTACTTCAGTCTTTCTGTAGCAGCCTTTGGTTCTTAGGCAGTCTCTGTGCTGACAGGTGTTCTCCGTGGTCAGGAGAGTCCAAGCAAAATGGCAAAATGTGTCTGTGCTGGACAGCTTAAATAGAAGACCCCCAGTCTGGAAATAAAGGCTGGCCCTTGCATGTTAGGCCACTAGGTGTTACTCTTGTGCTTTCCTCAAAGTTTTATTTTCCTGATAATCTTTTATGTCAGATTCCCATAGTTAACACAGGGTTTATAATCTCACACAGGCCTGTTAGAAGGATGTTTCCTGGCATTTATAAAAAAAATGTCAGTTTGCTGTGGGAAGCTTTTCTGTCACCTCTTGTCTAAGACCATTTCCCTTTTGATCTTGAGGGTTTACAACAGTGGAAATAGTTTCTTTCATCCTAGGATTTTGAGCTGGCTTAATTTAGTTATATGGAAGATCCTGTAAGTTGTATGATTATACAAGCCAATTTTATTACTTCTGTTTCCCTTGGCCAGTTAACATTAGGGGAATACCCTTTGATCATGTAGCCACAAGCTTTTGACAAGAACTTGTTAGATTCCTGCAAGTAAGGCTGGCCTTGTAGGTCAGAGGAAGATCAACCCCCCTTATCAAAAAAACAAATCCAGTCTTTTCAGTATGTACTTTGCTGACACTGGCATGTACATATACATAGGATTACATAAAAAACATATATACAACAGAATAATATCTACAAATAATGGCTAGCAGCTAGGCAGCTCACCACATCCTACAAACTGATTCTGACTACACACAAGAAAGGGGGACCCTGTCACTAGGATTAATCTGAGGGTGCTCAGTGGTGCAGATGGTGTGGCTGTCAGAGTAACCCTAGAGAATTAGTGGATATCCAGGGTGGGAAGCCAATGATGGAAGCATGGGACTCAAATCCAGCCCATTGAGTGGGTGCATAAAGAAAGTACAGTTACCTCGGTACTTACTGTAACAGTAGATCTTCAAGAGAGTCTCTGGCAGAAAGTGACACAAATAAAAACATCCCACCATAGGAGCTGGATCCACCCAAAAAGATTTTCACAAGCAATTCTCCTGGGGACCACCCACGTGCTATAGTGTATCCTATATAATAGCAGGTGGTCCCCGATCCTCCTCGGTTCTTTTTCTGGCAGTGACCATGCACCACATGTGCACTCTAAAAGTGATATGAGGGAACCGAGGAGGAGGAGGAGGAGGGAGTTGCTGTGTATTCTATAGAGCAGAAGATATACTCTACTAGAGGCCATTAGGCAAGCCACATGGGGGCAGAAGGGTAAGATGGCTTGACCTGCTGCAAGAGATTCTCTTGAAGATCTATTGTTATGATAAGTACCAATGTAATGGTACTATCTTTGGTCGAGGATATCTCTTGCAGCAGGCCATACACATAGGAATGAGTCCCTAGCAGTTGGGATGAGAGGGATGGTGGAACCTTGGTGATAAGCATAAAAGGCCCTGTAACACTGCACGATTGAAATTCACTCATCTCCTGGAGATAATATCCAGGCTGTAATGTTTAGTAAAAGTGTGGACTATAGTCCAAGTGGCTGCCTCACAAATTTCGGCAATGGACTCTCCTCTGAAACAAGCTGTTAAGGTGACCATCCCCCTAGAGGAGTGCAGTTTGACTACTCCCAGAAGTTGTTTGCTGTACTTCATGTAACAAAAGGAGAGTCAGTTGTCCAGCCATCTGGGCAAGCACTGCTTGGAAATGGGCTTGCCCTCCTTTCTGGGGGCGAAGGATATAAAAAGTTGTGTGGACTTGTGCTTGTCTTTGGTACATAAAATATAGTACCTTAAGATTCTATGTACATCCAAGGTGTGTAGCAATGTTTCTCCTGGATTGGCATGCTCCAGATAATCCACTGGAAGTTGCTTGTACTGGTTTAGAGTAAACTCTGATACCACTTTGGGAAGAAAATATGGGTTAGTATGGAAAGATACTTTATCTTTATGGAAAATTAAATAAGGCTGCTTGCACACAAGTGCCTGTAGTTCTGAAATACTGAATGTCATGCTGAAGTGAGAGCAACTAAAATTAATACTTTCCAAGAGAGAAAGCAAAGCTCGCATGTGGTTGCTAGCTCAAATTGGGCAAGGAAAGCTTCCCCAACTCAAAGTTTGAGTCCCAGGGGGAGGGGGTTACGTACAGGTGGTCTGAGGTGTGAAACACCTTTTAGGAATGTTTTCATAATGTCTAGTTGACCCAGTGGGCAATCCAAAACTGGAACATTGAATGCAGATATGGCAGACAGATATACCTCCAGGGAGGAATATTTATGGCCAGTGTCTGACCAAGACAGCAGGTGGTCTAACATTTGTTGAGGTGGGCAGGTATATAGATCCAATGCATGGTCAGAAGTCCATGCAACTAATTGTTTTCACTTCATAGTGTAGGTTGCCCTTGTGAATGGCTTGAGAGACACTCTCAAGACCTCTGCAACCGTAGGTGATACCTGGTATCATGCAAGAGCTATGTCTTCAGGAGCCAGGCATAGGGATGAAGATAGTGGAGGCTGGGATGTAATATAGTGCCTTGGTCCTAGGATAGAAGAGTGGGAAAGATGTGGAGAAAAATGGGGTCCTCTACAGCTAGTTGTTGTAATAATGGGAATCAGACCTGATGAGTCCAGAGGGGTGCCACTAGGATCATCATTGCCTGATCCTGAAGTAATTTGAGTAGCACTCTCTGAATAAGTGGAAAGAGAGGGAATGTGTATAGGAATTTCCCTGTCCAGGAGATGGACGATGTGTCTAGCCAGAAAGCTCCATGCCCTGACTCTAGCAAGCAGAAATGAGTCAGTTTTGCATTTTGGGAAGATGCGAAGAGGTCCGGCTCTGGGTGACCCCATCTTTTGAAGAGGTCACCAGCAACCAATTGAAGGAGTTCCCATTCTTGTGTGTGAACTCTGGAGTGGCTCAACATGTCTGCAAGGGTGCTCAGGTTGCCAGGAACCTGGACAGCAATTAGGTGTATGCTGTGGTCTAACACCCAGTATCAGACTTTCCTCACTTCCCTGCAGAGATGATATGAGTGTGTACCTTCTTGTTTGTTTAGGTAGTGCACCACTGTGTTATTGTCCATTTGCACTAGGAGGGTGCTGGGGAGGAGTAAGTCCTGGAAGGTTTGCAAGGCATAAAGGACTACACGCATCTGTATGTTTATATGGAGGTGAACCTCTTCTGGATGCTAGGTCCCCTGAGTTTGTGTGGTCTCTAAGTGAGCACCTCAACCCAGAGAGGAGGCGTCCATAGTGATTATTAGATGGGATGTGGGGATCTGGAAGGAACTCCAACTTGTAGATATGTGTATTCCATCCACCATAGGAGGACTCTTTTTGCTGGTGTAGAGTTCAGAACCTCGGTTTCAAGGTCGTCCATCTTCAGCTCCCATTGTACTCTGTGTCATCTGAATAGTATATATGTGAAGATGAGAATAAGGAACTGTGGGAATGGCTACTGCCATAAGCCCTAGTAGTCTCAGGTAAGAGTGAGCTGTGACATACCTGCTGTTGTTTAAATCCTTGACTTGTTGAATAATCTTGCCCACCCAATCCAGAAGTAGAAATGCAGACCCTAGTTCTGTATCCAGTACGGCCCCAATATACTAGAGATGTTGGCATAGTCTAAGCTTGGATTTTGGGATGTTGATCATGATCCCCAGGCTTGAAAATAGAGTCAGAGTCTGAGACAGGCAAGATGCTAGCTGGATGAGGCTTTCAGAAGCTAATCATCTAAGTAAGGAAAGACATAGCCTGCTCACTTCAAGGCTACCACTACTACTGCTAGGCATTTTGTGAACACCCTTGGGGCTGAAGAGAGGCTGAAGGGGAGGGTCTGGAATTGAAAGTTCTGATCCTTGAAGTTGAACCATAGGAACTTCCTGGGGCAGGGTGTATCATGATGTGATGGTATGCATCCTTCATATCTAGGGAACAGATCCAGTCTCCCTTTTGAAATAATGGAAGGAGGGTTGGTAAAGTGGCCATGCAACATTTCTTGTACTGGATAAAGAGGTTGAGCTGACGAAGATCAAGTACCAGTTGGAGGTCTCTTGTGACCTTTGGAACAAGGAAGAAGTGGGAGTAAAATCTTGCCCTCTTTGGTGGTAAGGAACTGGTTCTATAGCCTTCTTTTGTAGGAGTAACTGGATTTCAGTCTGCAAAACCACCTCATGGTCAGGCGGATACGAGGTGTGCCTGGGTGACACATCGGGGAAGGGGTATGCCTATCAATTCTAATGTGTGACCATAGTCTATCAATTGAAGCACCCAGGCATCTGTTGTGATGGCTTGCCATCTCTTAAGATAAAAAGAAAAGCATCCCCTACCTCTGTAGTTTAGGGCCCGAGAACCACAGGTTTGGAGCAGGATTCAAGGTTAAGTGGGATCCCTGTGGGGAGACTTCGGGGGTGATGTGAGTGGACTTGGTAGGGGTGGGGCCGGACAGATACACTGTGGCTTTGCATTTGACTGACAGTTTACTGGTGGGTCAGGTTTTAGTGGCAGACTTATGAAAAGGCCCTCTGTAGGAACAGTTCGGCTGCGCATGATATATAGAGTGGATGGACTTCAATGTTCTACCGGATAATTGCAAAGCTGTCAGTATATCTTGGGTAGCTTCCCTGAACAACTTATGTCCTTTAAAGGGAGTGTTAAGAATCAACTGTTGGGCATCTAGTGTGAAACCAGAGACCCGCAGCCAGGAATGTCTCCTAAGGCATATGCCTGTAACAGATGCCCATACCAAAGAATCAATGGCATCATATGCCACCCTAAGTAGATGATTCTCCACTGCAGCACCAGTCTTTAGAGTCTTTGCTAGCTCATGTTTTTGAGGCATAGCAGGAAGTGACTGAATGGAGGCCTGAACCACCTTCCAAAGCTCTTCCTGGTACTTGAGAAGGTGACCCATATAGTTTAGCATCCGCATAGTGAGTGTGGAAAAGGCAAACACTAATTTCCCCATTGAATCTAGTTTTTCTAGATTCCTTGTCAGGAGGCAGTGCACTGAGGTGCTTGGGCCGCAGTAATCTGTCATGGGCAGTATTAATGACAACTGAGTCCACCTGGGGCAGCTCAGCAAAGAATTGTTGCCTTGCTGGGACTTGGTATATCCTGTCTGTCTTCCTGGGCACAGACAAGATAACATGAGACCGATGTTAGGCAGCTAAAATGGCATCCTCATATGACTCCGCAAATGGGGGGATGACCAGAGGAGGAGGATCAGACAGTCCCAGGTAGTGACCAAGCTTTCTTCTTGAAGTGTCTTGTTCCATTGCCTTGAAACTGAATGTTTGCTGCAAATGCTGCATTATATCAGTGAAAGATGGGTCATCAGGGGTGAGCAGGGGAGATTACACAAAGAAAGATAGCTCTCATGGTGAAAACTGGGTGCTGTTAAATAAAAAGCCAAAGTCAGTAAGGGAAAGCCAGCACTCCATGCATCAGTTTTAAAACTTTTTACTGTGCAAAATGAATTAAATTGCAATGTTAGTACCTTATTACAAATCCTTATGTGATACCATGTTCACAGACCAAAAAGCACACCAGCCCAGCACGTCAAGGTACAATACCTCTTTGCCAGGGGCATGAGCAGGGGAGGTATTGAACCATATCTTCCTCTGAGGATGATTTCGCTGATGATATGGATGGGGGGAGATGTCCACCTCCTCAACCTCTTCTTCATCATCATGATACAGGTCTTGATCGTAGCCCTCCTCCTCGTGGTCCACATTGGGTGAAGGAGCTGGGGAGGCTGACAAACCACTTGCAGCTTGCTTGGTTGGTTGGGTGCTAATGAGGTGGAATAGGTTGTGGTGAAGTAGAAGCATAAGTAGCCACATTAGCCTTTTAAGTAAAATCCAGATGGGATGAACCAGAGCATGGATTTCTACCATCCCCATCTGAGGTTGCTGGGCAGTGGTAGAGTGAATTGTTGATAATTTTATAGACAATATGGATGATACTGGCACTGGCTGTGGTACCAAGTGAGAGGGATGAGCCCTCATCAATGAGGAAGCAGGCTCCATAAGAGTGCTTGGGAAAGGTGCCATCGACAACAGTGATGGCATAGACAAGCACATCAGGCCTGGTCCATGCTGTAAATGGCTGTCCCCAGGAATGAGGGTGGTTGATGACCAGGTTTGGCCCACTGGAGCATTATAAAGGGCCTTGCATGATAGGGAGGTAGTGGCAGCAACTACAATACCTGCACACTGGTCAAGGTCATCACTGAAGGAGTCGTTGATGGGTTGGGAGAATCTAGAGGGGCCATACCTGTCAATGATGAAGCCCTGGAGGACTGGGCAAGGCCTGTTGATAAAGCTGAAAGAGCAGCCTGAGTATTTAAAACCGCTTGTGGGACTGCAGATGTCGTTGTTGACAACGAGGTTGGCATTGATGGAGTATGAGGTAATTTTTACCACTTGTGGGAGGATTTATGTTTCTACTGGCAGTGGTGTTTCTCAGTCAGTGACACCTTGTCCCAGGATTTAGTGTGGTGGGTTCCCAAGGAGCAGGATGACGACATGTAGGAGGCTTTGTCATGGAGCTCACGCTCCAACAGGGCAATTGTCTGCTCCTTTAAGTGCTCCCTCAAAGTCTGTAGGCACCGTCAGTGAGTGGTCTTGTTAAATCTCTTACAAAGATCACACTGAAGAGTGTCATGAGTGGGCCCCAGGCAATGCACACAGACTTTGTGCAGGTCTGCTATGGTGAGTTTCTGTCAGCAGGCACACAGGCAGAAAAGGGAATCCAAAGACGACATTGAAAGGCAGAGTGACGCAGCACTTTACTGCGATGCATCTACGACAATAAGTTGTTTTAGGTCAACCATGGCGAGACTCCTCCAAGAAACAAAACATGCATTTAGGTGGTAGAAAAACAACTGAGGAGGATCAGAGACCTCCCACATTTATATTGGCTACACAATAGCATGTGACATCATTGTGGGTGGTCCCCAGGTGAACTGCTGGTGAAAATCCTCTGGTTGGGTCTGGTGCCTACGGTGAGATGTTCCTATTTGTGTGACCTGCTGCAAGAGATATCCTCAAAGAAGATTAAATGTAAAAAATTGTATTGGAAATGTATTGATATATATTGCTGATAGCATAGCGACATCTATCAACACATGGAAATTGTATCAAGCAGACTTATCGATGTCAACCTGACTTCAAACTTTCATTTAAAAAGAAATCCAGTTTCTAGCCATAACAGTTCCAAAGATAGCTCTTTTCTAAAGATAATTTTTTTGAAAGAGAGTAATTTTTCAACTGTTTAGGGCTAGGACTTGAATTTTTCTTTTAACATTTTTCATACAAATTGCTGAAATGTAATCGCCTCATTGGTGAAATTGTTTCCCATGATGATTGATTAACCCGCAATAAACTACTAGAGAAACTGTGCTTTTGTTTTACTGATAATACCTGCCTGAAAGCTACTGTAACATATGACTGCTGGTGTCTAGCTACCTGCTAAGTCACTGAGATAAATACATTAGCTAATTAGCAAGCTGAAAGACACCTGTTAGATTTACCATTAACTGACTATCCTGCAAACTATCTGCCAGTCATATGTGCAGGTATCTGACACTGACTTGCAATCTGGTTGCCTGCTTTGCAAAAATACAGACTATAGTCCTCTTTATGTCTATTACAAGTCAAAACAATATTTTACAATGGGGATGGCACACTTACAGATTGTGCAAGACAGGTGATAATGCACTCCCATGGACTAAATGCACACTCCACAGTGTAACAGCTCTTAATTAATGCTTCCAGCTTTCTTAAATCCAGAAGTGCACATTAAATTCATGGATTGCACATTATCATATTGTATTGCATAAGCTGTCATGTGTTAACCATTTACTATCTTCCAATACTTTTGCAGATGTAGCAAGCAGAAGTAGGAAAGATTACAGGTTAGTTGTGCACAGGGTACAATGTTCATGATTTAATTAAAGGTCAAAGACAAAGGCATATATATAGATCGTAAACTATGGGGCACATCATAAAGAAATAGATGTAAGAGGAAACAAAATTTGGAAAAGTTTGAAAACCTATTCCTAAATAGTTTTCTGAAACATTTTACTTTTCCATACAGTGATATATATGAAAGAAGTAAAGATATATTATGTCAATAGTAAAAATGTATATCACTATACAAGTAATAGCTGATATACAGGTGAGGACACCATCTTCAAAACTCTTGTTAACTAGTGTGCAGTGGACTGTTACTACTAATGTGTGCAAGGCACAAAGGGAGACATATTGAAAACCTAGCATGAACTTGCTGCTCTGCACAAAAGAGGTTTCCAATATACTGTACCTCCTGTGAGTATTCACCACAAGGTCACCCTAACTTATTCCCAAGTGCAAAGTGAAGTCCTTGGTAAGCCATGCTAACCACCTTGCAGGAGATGGTTATTGGGGCAGAACCACCATCACACATAAGGTGCAACTTGCAATATTAAAATTAACTGTTAGTGACATACAAAAATCACAGGGTACTCAGAGCTACTTGCCATCTCTTTACTAGCACCTGAATGCCATTAACTCTGTTGAGTGTGTTATATTGCTCCTATAGTGTATGGTGGAATACAGTGTGTATGGAAATCCATACACTGCAAAAAGTTGTTCTGCTGCAATAGCGATGTCCTCACTAACACAGAACAACTTTTTGTTCTGCATTAGTGAGGACGTCATATTACAAGGGGCTACAGCAGATGTCCTGATTCGTCCTTTGCTGTGTGAGAGGGGCATGTGAATGTGCTGGGCAGCAGCAGTTGTGAATCGAGGGCTGCGGCAGAACGAAGTGAAAATATGGAAAAGTGAGTCTCTTTTTGTCTTTTTTTCGGGCACCATACACTATAAAGAACAGTGTGTGGTTACCCAAACACTACTCGGCTATTCTTTCACCTCGTAGATACAATGCCGACTTGGAGACCTCTCGAGCTTCGCTTTCGAGGTCATCAGTCGGCATTGTATCCACTCAGTGGAAGAATAGCCTTGTAGTGTATAGGTAACCATACACTATCCTATATGTTGACTGTCATTGTTACTACTGATGTTGCTTCTCTGATGTCTTCTCCAGATCAGTCTGTGGTGTGCCATGGTCCTCTTCCCCCAATCCCTGTTCTGGTAAATATAAACTACAAATCCCTACCATGCAGTGGTCCCCCCTCCTCTAGTCCTGATCCCAGAAAATCTAAACTACAAAGTCTTGGCCTCCATTGATCTCCCTCACCACTTATCCTGGTCCTGGTTAATATAAACTGCAACTCACTGGCATCAAGTTGTTGCCATCTCCAAGCCATGTCCTCGTAAATATGAACTGCAATTCAAGGTATGCAGTCCCCCTTCTCTGATCCTACTCCCAGTAATTATAAACTGGTCATCCCTTGAATCCAGTGACCTACTTTACTGTTTCTGGTGCCCATCTAGCTTATATCCCTGCAGCAGATACTGCAAAAAAGGCAAAGAAATATCTGGAGCTCTCAATCCCTATTGTTATTCAATAACATGAGACACTGAACTGCATTTTGGTGATGAGGGCGACAGAAGCAATTTATTTATTTAGCGCCCAGTTCCAGCAGCTCTCAGTGCTGTACAGCTTAAATTAAAACAGAAAGGAACAACATGATAAATAATCATAAAATCCAAACTAAAGTGCAACAATGGGCATACAAGCAATTTAAGACTATACCAGTGAGACTAAGTGATGTCAAACACTTAGCTGAATAGATAGGTCTTTAGGCCCCTCTAAAAGGCTTCCACCCTGGGAGCATCCCTCAGAGACCTGGAGAGTAACTTCCACTGGGCTGCACCACCCACCTTGAAGATGTGGTCCCCTGATGTCTTCAGTCTAATCTGAGAAACTGCTAAGAGGCTCACCTCAGAGAATCAGAAAGGGTGAGCTAGGCAGTAACGGGACAGGAGCTTGATAAGGTAATCTGGACGCAGTCTGTAGAAAGCTTAATAGGTCAGCAAACAGACTTTGAAGGAGCCAGTGCAGATCATGGAGGACTGGGACCACATGGCATGAACTTCGGAGGCCTGTCAGTAACCTGTAGCACTGTGGGGGGGGTGCTCACAAGGGAAATTGCTAAAATGGTGTGATGCTTATCTTGGTAGAGCATACCAATTCTGGAAAAATCTGTCCCAAAAGCAAGTGTTTAGGAAGCTCAGAATATGAAAGGATTCTCGGTACACCATGGCCGAGATATTCCGAGCACTTGAGCATCGCACAACTGAGTTGCACCAGCGCAAGTCTGAAGATGCGCCACTGAGCGATATTCAAAGGGAGCCGTGGTGAAGCACAAATCCCATTGCACCAATGTGCAGCCATAATGTATGCAGTGCAAGTGCAGGGAGTGTTCCCATAAATAAGTGGTGCACTGGCATAATCAACCGTAGAGCAAGGCGCAAGTCTGGAGCAAACCCCAAGTTGTGCCAGGCAGACCTGAGCCAATAAATATAGGCACAAACACACAGACAGCAGATGTGCAACAGTGCGCACAGAGAGTGAGGGAGTTAGAGACTGTGAGAGAGAGAGAGAGAGAGACAGACAGACAGACAGTGAGAGAGATACACACACAGACCGACAGATGGACTGACAAAGTAAGAGGCACCCAGAGAGACACCCAGCGACTGAGTGATGGACAGAGGCCCATTCATAATGGATGTGGTTATGAGGGGTGTGAGGAGGCAGGAGGAACAGCAGCATGGCCGACGAAGGGCCCGGCGGCAGTATGCCCGACACAGATGGTACTGTGCCAGGATCACATATGAGAACTTCAGTGACACAGAAATACTGGGCCAGTACTGCCTGAATAGGGCATTTCTGAGGCAGCTTTGAGAGCTGTGCAATGATGAGATGCAGGCACCCACTAGATGTAGTCATACCATGTCAGTGGAGACCAAGGTGCCTGCTGTGATGTGCCTGCTCACCACGGGCACCTTCAAAAGACCAATGGGTGATATCACGGGCATCACCCAATTGGCCACATCCTGCCTCCTCACCCAGTTCCTCAACACTCTGCTGCCACATGCTTCAGAGCGCATACATTTCCCCAGAACACAGGCAGAGTGTACAGCAAACATGCAGGAGTTCCACTGGGTGGCACGCATGCCAGGCATGATTGGGGCAATAGACTGCACCCACATTGGCATCTGCACACCACCTGACCCAGAGGGCCCAGTGTACATAAATCAGAAGGGATACCCATCCATCAACTGCCAGGTGGTGTGCGATGCCATGGGGCGCATCATCAATGTCTGTGCCACACACCCTGGGAGTGCACATGATGCCTCCATATGGCACAGTTCTGCACTGTGCCATAGGTTTGAGCGGGGAGACATCCCCACGGGCCACCTTGTCGGTGAGTAGGACATGCACTAGGGTGGCTGAGAGCCACAGCCCAGGGGGTGGGGGAGGGAGGGAGGTAGGGGCAGGTGCCGTGGCGTGTGTGGTGGCTGAGAGACAGTGGGTGGCAGCACAGCACAGGGATAACCATGTCACCTTCCACACAGGTGACAGTGCATACCCCCTAAGGCCATGGCTGCTCACTCCTACCGGTGACCATCTTCCCCCACCGAGGAGATACAATGAGGCACATGCCAGCACATGCAATATCTTCGAGCATGTCTTTGGCATGCTAAAGGTGCAATTCCATTGCCTAGACAAGTCAGGTGGTGCCTTAAAATACAGCCCATAGAAAGCCTATGGCATATTCTTGGCCTACTGCATCCTGCACAACATGGTTACTGACCGTGGAATAGCAGTCGAGGCTGAAGAGGGTGACAGTAGCAGGGACAATGGTGGTGAAGGACTGGAGGGCAGTAGGCTGCCATCCCTTGGCAGAAGGGAACCTCGAATGGTGCAGAAGGCACGGCAGTGCCATGACACCATCACAAGGGAACATTACAGACAAAGTAGGTGAGTGCACCAATGTACAGACAAGGCCCACACAGTCCAGCACACAACACAGTGGCAGGGATGTGCATAGTGGTATGCATGCAGGGATGGGGGAGCACAACACACATGGCAGATCCACTAGCACACAGGCTCGCACACACAGACACATGCAGCACTGGTATGTGCATATACACACACACACACACACACACACACCACCCACCCACACACGTGGTGAAGGACATGGCATGGATCAGAAGAATGACACCAGTGCACTGGCATGACCGGTGCTGAGGTGCCCTCATCACATCCATGCCACATGTCCCAGAAGCATGATCCCCACACAAACAGGGGGCATGCAGCACAATACACATGTGTGCCACCACATATATGCTGCACCACCACCACCCACGTGGGTGTGTGGCATCAGCAGTGGATGGCAGGTCAGGGCAGCACTCACGTCGCTCCAACCACACAGTCCCATGACCACCATGGCCACATGGGTGGCCATGCCAGGGCCAACCGGCAGACGCATGCTGCGCATCAGCCACGGGGGGGTATGTCAGTGCCCTGGGGTTGATGTGTAGGACCATGATCGAGTCCATGCAGGGGTGGTGAGGCGGCCAAAAAGG
Source organism: Neoceratodus forsteri (assembly GCA_016271365.2). NCBI lineage: Eukaryota > Metazoa > Chordata > Ceratodontiformes > Ceratodontidae > Neoceratodus > Neoceratodus forsteri. Next base: position 250,268,429 of record CM057450.1, on the reverse strand, counting down.
CCTGCCCCAGGAGTATCTGGGATGTTGACATTAGATCCTGGCATCCACTATGCAGGTGTCATCAGACGCCAGGACCGTGGGGTGGACAATGCACTGCAGGGGGTCCTCTATGCATGGCCAAGCCCAGTGGGTTCCACTGATGCCAGTCCAAGAGCAGTGGCACCAGCCATGCAGTCCAGTGATGCCACAATGGCACCAGTCACGTGGTCCATTGCAGCAGTCATGGCCTCCTGCATCTAGATGAGCCTGTCCATAAGCCTTGCATCACCCCTGTCCTGTTGCTCGGCCATCTGGCACACCTCTGCTAGCAATGCGCGCACCTCAGTGCAAGCAATGCCTGGTGTTCCATGGATGCCCATAGTAACTGGGTGTGCTCTGTCAGCCTCTCAGCATCCTGGGCCTTCTGGCCTGCCCATCGACCTGGGGGGAGTGTGCCTTGGCATGCTGCTGCACAGTCTCCCGCTCAGGTGGACACTGCACAGTGGGCTGTAGAGGGGACATGGTGCTGTCAAGCACACCGGTGGTGGGCACTGTGGCATGTTGCCCATCATCACCTGCATCCTGCTGCCACTGCCTGACTGTCAGCTGGCCAGTGCCCTGTGCCTCTGCCACAACGACAGCACCACCACCACCCACACCAGACACAGCTGTGGCACCACACACAGCTGCACCAGTGGGGATAGGGGGCGGCTGTGGAGCTGCGTGCATGCCGATGGAACCTGCCAGTGCCTGTGTAGTGGGAAGGAGTGTGTCAGGCACCACCACCCCCCCATGCTGTCCAATACCAGAGTAAGGTCATCATTGGTGTCAGACAGCACCCTAAGCTGGGTCTCTGCACACAGCACCTCCAGGCTGTCATCATGCAGGAATCCAGCCAGGAGGGTCATCTGACTCCATGTCAGGTACAGCTGCATGCCCAATAATGCCAAGACATGGCCTGTCCAGGCTTTGGATGCCTGTCAATGTAGAGGGGAGGGCATCCGTGTCTGCGACTGCCTCTGCCTGGTCCTCTGCATGGAGGTGTGCTGGTGCTGCAAAACAAGAACAGAGAGTTAGTGGTGCAGCAAACCCTATGACCCCCTGCCCCCCATGCCACACATCACCCTGCAACAATGTGTGTCTGCATCCACACACACATGTGGCAGTGGGCATGGCCTCAGACACACCTGCGTATCACGCCCACACCAGGCATGCCTGGCTGCTGGTCATACTCACCATGCAGTGAAGGGCTGCTACCCATCTGGAACCTACCACCAGGCACACCCTCCACCACTGTGTGGCTGGTGGTGGATGCCACAAGCTTCTCTGTGGCCATCAGTGGTGGCACGGTTGCCATCCCACCACTGGTCGCCCAACCGGATGCCCGTATGGCTGCAACCCTATCCTTGATAAGCCTCCTGTCTGTGCCGACATTCTTCTTGCATTCCTGCATTGTGCGATGCAGGCAGCTGTGGGTGTTGACATATCGGGCCACCTCCTCTCAGCCTGCTGCCCATACCTGCGGTATGCCCATGGCACCGCTGAAAAGGCCCTCTTGGTCCATATAGGCCTCAAAGAGGGCATTGCTCTCAGCAGCTGTAAAGTTGGGCCTGCGTTTGCATGCAGGTCCCTGACAATCCTCTCCTTCATTTCTCAACATTCTGCCACCTGTGGACATGAACAGCAGAGTGGGTCAGCGCCAGCATGTGGCAATGCAGCACTCTGTTGTAGTGTTTGAAGAGGCTGCTGTTCATCCATGTTGCCAGTAACTTACCTGAATGGTTGCAATACTGGTCTGTGGCCTGTGCTATTCCATGGAGCTTTTAAGGTGCAAGGCATGCAAATCAGCCTATGTGCAATGTTAATGATATGCTAATGCTCTCCACTTTGCGATGCATTGGCTCATGAGGTGATTTGCATGTGGCATCTCAATATCAGGTAATTGTGCCGTGCGCAATGGGGTTGCACAGGAGCATCTCTGTGGTGCAATACCTGCGCATGCGCAGTGTGTGTCCCCGCAGTGCACATGCGCACAGCACTGACCACTTTGCTATCTAGCATCATGCGCAGTATGCATGATGCCATGACATGGCGCATGTGGAGCTGGTATGCCATCGTGCATACGATCACTGCTCTATCGTGCACCTGCGCACTGCACATAGGGCTGATGACCTCTGACCCATGGGTTGTGTCATGACCCTGCTAGGCCCCGGTGTGCTGCACATGCCCATGACTGTGCTATGGCCCCACACTGCTCAGTGTCTGCACATACACATGCTGCACAATTGCAGCCTTGTATATCCTATTACACATCCTGCACATGTGGCAGACATGTGCACTGTTCCATATCCATTTTCCTCTTGAACTTGGCTGCTGACCATGGCACAGGGACAGAGCAGGAGGGCAGGTAACTGGACGGAGGTTGAGCTCATCAACCTGGTGGCTGTGGTTCAGCCCTTTGAGGGGCAGCTGTATAGCCAGGTGCCACTCCAGCAGGCCAGGGGATGGTGTGGCACTGAGTTGCAGAAGTCCTGGAGCAGAGGACTGGTGTTGGGCACATGGCGGAGCAGAGCAGGCACCGGTATGGGGACCTGAGAGGGAGGGCATCAGACTGCCTGCGGCGTATGCAGGCCCATGTCCTGCAAGGTTCCATGACACAGCCAGGTAGGTGTGCTCATGTTGCTGCTATGCGCAGGCATAGTACAGTGGTGTTGGCATGGCTGCACAGCATGGCCTGCAGCGGGGTACTTTGTCAGCCTGGGAGTACCGCGCATCGGGCTTGGCTGTTGCACAGGTAGCCATGCTGGCATGTGGGTCTCAGGCCTGACAGGGACACACCCAGTGCACAGCAGACTCTGTGATGGTGGGGGGCTCCACAGGCATGACTGTGTACTGATATCCACCACTCTTCATACCCTCCACAGGGCTGGAGGACCATAGATGGACCAGGGCGGTGACAAAGGCGGCCAGGGTGGCGCAGTCTAGTAGGCAGCAGTTGGCACCAGCTGCACAGCATGGAACAGGTAAGCATGATCACATTCCTTCTCAGTGTCACAGTGGGATAGTGGCAGGGAAAGGGCACAGCCATGGCTGCCTCTGCCATGGGCCTTGAAAGCTGTGTGTGTCTCACAGTCCATTGTGCATGCCACTGCATGCCATGCCTTGGCCACCATGTGCTGGCTGTTGGTGGGGTGGGTGTGCACATAGCTTCCACCATTTGTGCTGCAGCGTTGCTGTTGCTGTGTGCCATGTGACCCTCTCATTGAGGTACTGTGGCTGCTGCACTTCAGCATCCGCCTCTGTGCACCACCGTGGTGTGCTGTGTGGATGGCTGGCATTGCTCTACGTGTGAGGGTCCTTTCCAGTCTCTCCAGGGGTGTGTACCCCTGCTGTCCAATGTGCACTGTGGGTGGGAAGGGGTCCTTGGGGCATTGCACAGATTGCCTGTCTTGTCTTATCCCCTAGGTGTCAGCCCTGTGGCAGCAGAGAGGGGCTCAAGGACATGGGTGGGGACCCAGAGGCACATCCTGGCTGTGCCCTGGAGGATACTCTGCATGGTGCAGTCCATCCAGCATGTCACCATGGCCATGAGGAGGAAGCAGTGGTGCGGAAGGCCAGCCAGGCGTGGACAGCATTTACAAGTCCCTGTGTATAGCCCCCTTTGCTTTGCTAACCCTGTTCCCCTGCAGTCCCCCAGCATCTTGTACAGGCCCCATTTCCTGACCTCATCATACGTTTTACCTCCCCTGTCCTTGCCCCTGTTATTGTGTTTCTCTGCTGTTTCCATGTTACAAAGCATTTATTTTTCTACATGCCTGTGTCCATGTCTGCTTTGCAGGTGGCATGTGGAGCCATGCTGCAGTGGTCGGGTGCTGGTCCACGGTGTTGGTGTGGGGGGGTGAGAGTGGGTTGACTGTGGTTCCCTGCTGTGTCCAGTGGTGTTTCCCATTGTGGTGGAGGCTGTCTTCTGGTTGTGGTGGGTGTGTAGTGTGTTTTCAGGGTCATCATGGGGCTGTGATGAGGGCCGGGCAGGCGGTTGGGAGTGTAGGGGTCATGCATGGGCCTGGTTGTCATGCTGGCTTCATTGGCCCACTGGGGTGTGGCCAGCTACATCCATTGTTGCTATCCCAGTTTCACGTGTTCTGGCCACCTGCCTGGGTCCTGGCTCATTCACTGCCTGGCTTTGATGCTGCCTGTGGGGTGTGTGGCATGTGGCATGGGTGTGTTTGACTCCAGGGCTGTGGAGGGGCATGGTGTGGCGTTGGCCATGGCCAGCTGGCTGGTGGCCTGTGGGGGGGCAGCATTGGTGGGATGGCATTGGCCATTGTCCCCATCTGTCCCCTGATGGCTGGCCCACCATTGTGTTCTGGGGTGCTGTTCTGGTGCATGCCCCTGTCGCACGACCGTGGACTGGCTCTGGTTGGTGTGGTGCATAGCGCCTCTGTTGGTGGCTGTGCTCCATCCGGTGATGCCCACTGTTCCCTCCTGCTCTGTGACAGTGTATGCACTGGTGTGCCCTGCTGCCTAGTAGGGTCCTATATCATTGGCACTGTGCTTTCTTTGCTGTGTCCCTGGGCCTTTTGCATTTGCACTGCCCCCCCGTGTTTGTGCGCAGGATTACTCCATGCTTCCATGGTTGTGCCGGCGCATCTCTGCTGGTGCCATGGAGCATCTTTGCCATATTCAACCAGCTTGTGCTACCGCATTTGCGGTAGTGCAGCTTCTGAATATGGCACTCAATTTCCCATGGAGCATTTGACTTGCACTGTGCTGGACTTGCGCCGGCATTGGAGCATTTCTGAATATCTCAGCCCATATGTTCATTTTTCAAAAAAAATTCTTTCTTTTTTGTATCTTTTTTCTCACCATCTGCCCAAATGTTTTGCCTTTTAGGCTTCTTCAGGGGGCTGTAAGAACATTTTCAGAAATATAATTTTATGAGGATATGTTCATATATACAGTTTTATACATTTATGAAAATAATTTTTCTAAAAATGTTTTTTTATTTTTTAAGGTACTGACAACATTTTTATCAGCCTTGACTCTAATCCTGGAGGCAGTATAGCACGGTGGTTTAAGGTTCTGAGCTGCAAACCTAGAGACCTGGGTTTGAATCCTACAGCCCCCACTTGTATATCTTGTGACCTTGAGCAAGTCACTTAACTTCCCTGTGCTCCCAGGTCGCACCTGTAAACAAGCTTTCAGTTTAGTGTGCCACTCCTGGTTAAACAATTGAAAAAATTAAAAAATACTAACAGACTGTCTTACATGTTCATATATTTGATGTAGATACCCGAACATCTAATTTTTTCACAATTTATATCAATATACTACACATTATAAATATTCCTAAATCAACATACTTTTTGATGCAGCCTCCTTTTCTTTGTTTAGTATCTTAATACTGCCTGATTTTTCAAGAATTGGTATGCTACACCATTTATCCTAAATAGATACTTCTGCTCAGTATTTACTGAGGAGAAGGTAAGGCAGGGCCCACAGCTCAGCACCATGGACACAGTGGGAAGGGAGGTATGCACAAGTCCCTTCACAAAAGAAAGGGTCCTACAAGAGCTCGCTAAGCGTTGGGTGGACAAGACAATGGGATCAGATGGCATACATCCCAGGGTACTAAAGGAGCTAAGGGTGGAACTAGCAGAGCGATTATCAGAACTGTTTAGTGAGTCGCTGAGCACAGCAGAGGTCCCAGAAAACTGGAGAAGAGCTCATGTGATCTTGCTCCACAAGAGTGGTAGCAGAGAGGAGGCAGGGAACTATAAACCAGTCAGTCTTACCTCAGTAGTGGGCAAGATTATGGAGGCACTCCTTAAAGAAAGGATAGTGCAACACCTGGAATCCTTGGGATCACAGGATCCAAGACAGTGTGAGTTTACAACAGGAAAGTCCAGTCAAACTAATCTCATAGATTTCTTTGACTGGGTAACTAGAGTGGTGGACCAAGGGAGTGCAGTTGATGTTGCCTACCTTGACTTCAGCAAAGCTTTCAATACTGTTCCACATAGAATATTGATTAATAAGCTGGGTAGGCTCGGGGTGGGTCAGAAGTTGGTCAACTGGGTGGAAAACTGGTTGGTGGGCAGAACACAGAGAGTGGTGGTAAATGGTATACAATCAGAAGAGATGCAAGTCACAAGTGAGGCACCTCAGGGATCAGTCCTGGGGCCAGTCCTCTTCAATATCTTCTTCAGTGACATTGCAGATGGACTGGAGGGTAAGGTTTGTCTGTTTGCAGATGACACCAAGATCTGCAACAGAGTAGATGATCCAGATGGGGTGGGCAGAATAAGAAGAGATCTAGATAAACTGGCAAAATGGTCAGTAGAGTTGTAACTGATGTTTAACGCAAAGAAGTGCGAGATCATGCACATAGGGAAGAGAAACCCTGAAGCCACCTATAGGTTGGGAGGGGAGTTGCTGGCAATCACAAGGGAAGAAAGATACTTGGGCGTCGTTATCACAGATTACCTGAAATCATCAAAGCAGACCACTAAAGCAGTAGGTAAGGCTAGGGGGATGTTGGGGTGTATTAGTAGGGGTATCACAAGTCATAAGAGGGAGGTAATAATCCCTCTTTACAACACACTGGTTAGGCCCCATCTGGAGTACTGGAGGCCACACCTGCACAAGGACATTAACAAAATGGAGGCAGTCCAGAGAAGGGCAACCAAAATGGTGCAATGACTGCATCAGAAAACATATGAGGACAAATTAATGGAGCTCAATATGTATACCCTAGAACAAAGGAGAGAGAGAGAGAGAGAGAGAGAGAGGTGATATGATTGAAACATTCAAACATCTTAAGGGCATTAACAAGGTGAAAGAGTCTAACATGTTTCAATATAAGAAAAATAGCAGGACAAGAGGACACAGCATGAGATTAGATGGAGGTTGAATAAGGGGTAATGTGAGGAAGTTCTTTTTCTCAGAAAGAGTTTTGGATGCATAGAATGGCCTACCTCAGGAAGTGGTGGATATGAATATAGTGCAGGGCTTCAAACAGGCATGGGATAGGCATAAGGGAGCAATACACATGAGTATGACTAGATAGGCCATTGACAGAGTAATGGCCTATGGCACATTCAAATGTTGATTGCGTTGGTATGTTGAGCTTGCTCACTGCCCCTCTGCCACTCACTCAGTCTGTGTCTCCCCATGCTACAGGCTGCTCTTTTGTACTGGGCTCCTGCCTATGTTGGCACCTTGTTCTGCCCACCAAGAAATCCGCAGCTGTCCCGACAGAGCACTGTTGAGGTGGCTCACTCACCCTCTCTCACTCTCTCATTCTGATTCTCCTGGCGCTGCAGGCTGCCCTTTTGTACTGGGCTCCTGCCTCTGTTGGTGGCTTTTTTCTGCCCAAAAAGAAATCTGCAGCAGTCCCGACACAGGTCTGTTGAGCCTGCTGACTCCCTCTCTCTCACTCGCTCATTCCATTTCTGCCGGCGCTGCAGGCTGCCCTTTTCTAATGGGCTCCTACCTGCGTTGCTGCCTTTGTCTGCCCACAAAGAATTTTGCAGCAGTTACAATAGAGCTCCACTGAGCTCGTTCACTCCCCCTCTCTCACTTGCTCATTCTGGTTTTCCCGCCACTGCAGGCTGCTCTTTTGTACTGGGCCCCTGCATGCATTGCTGCCTTTTTCTGCCCACAAACATTTCTGCAGCAGTCCCAACAGAGCTCCATTGAGCTCACTCACTCCACCTCCCTCACTTGCTCATTCTGTGTCTCCTGCCGCTGCAGGCTGCCCTTCTTTACTGGGCTCCTGCCTGCATTGGTGGCTTGTTCTGGCCAGAAAGAAATCTGAAGCAATCCCTACACAGCTCCATTGAGCTCGCTCACTCCCCCTCTCTCACTCACTCATTCCATATCTGCTGCCGCTGCAAGCTGGCCTTTTGTACTGGGCTCCTGCCTGCGTTGCCACATGTTCTGCCCACAAAGAAATCAGCAGCAGTCGCAATACAGCTCCGTTGAGCTCACTCACTACTGTGCTGTCACTCACTCATTCGGTTTCTCTTGGCGCTGCAGGCTGCGCTTGTGTTTGGGACTCCTGGCTGCGTGGGCACCTTTGTCTGTCCACAAAGAAATCCTCAGCTGTCCCAACAGAGCTCCGTTGAGGTTGCTCAGTCTCCTTCTGTCACACGCTCATTCTGTTTGTCCTGGCACTGCAAGCGGCCCTTTTGTACGGGGCTCCTGCCTGCATTGGCACCTTTTTCTGCCCACAAAGATATCCGCAGCAGTCCTGATAAAGCTCTTTTGAGCTCACTCAGTCCCCCTGTCTCACTCACTCGTACTATTTCTCCCACCGCTGCAAGCTGGCCTTTTCTTCTTGGCCCCTGCCTGCTTTGATGCCTTTTTCTGCCCGCAAAGAAATCCACAGCAGTCCTGATGGCACTCTGGTGAGTTCACTCACTCACCCTCCTTCACTTGCTCTCTAGTTCTGTTTCTCCCAGTGCTGCAGGCTGCCCTTTTGTGCTAGGCTCTTGCGTTGGGGACTTTTTCTCCCCACAAACAAATCTGCAGCAGTCCCAATAGAGCTCGGTTGAGCTCGGTCACTCCCCCTCTCTCTCATTCGATCTTAATCTGTCCCAAACACTGATTTCCCACAGTGACCGTGCTATTCTCCGTCAGGAGTGCAAAAACATATTTTAGCCAGGATGTGAAAAATGACAGCTGTACTCTTCATAAGGAAGTGTGAAAAACTGCCACTGATGAAAATGTGGAGTGAAAATATTAAAAATTTGCGAAGTTACAAGGGTGTGTGGAAACAGTTCAACGCACGCTTGTAACACAGTCATGTTATGGAGTTTCGTCACCAAATTTTCAACATAGGGCTTTTAGGACCTCTGCTCATGAACAGTGCCACTGTCAATTTCTTAATCTGTCCCAAACATTGATTTCCCACAGGGGCCATGTTATTCTGTGCTGCAACTGTGAAACCGCATTTCAGTTAGGATGTGAAAAATGACAGCTGTACTGCTCATAAGGAGGTGTGAAAAATGGCACTATTGAAAATCTGGCATGACAATATTACAAATCTGTGAAGTTACAAGGGTGTGTGGAAAGTGTGCAATGCACACTTGTAACACAGTCATTTGATAGGCTATCATCACTAAATTTTCAACATAGGCATGTTAGGACCTCTGCTCATGAACACTGTCACTGTCATTTTCTTAATCTGTCCTGGACACTGATTTCCCACAGCGACCACGCCATTCTGCTCCAGAAGTGCAAAAACACATTTCCACCAGGATGTCAACAATGACAGCTGTACTGTTCACAAGGAGGTGTGAAAAAATGCCAATGTTGAAAATCTGGCGTGAAAATATTGCAAATTCACGAAGTTGCGAGTGTGCACGCTCATAAAACAGTCATTATTTTGGAATTTTTCCACCAAATTTGAAACATAGGTTTTTTGAGAGCCCTCCTCATGAACACTTGCACTGTTGTTTCGTTAATCGGCCCCGAAAGGTGATTCCACACAGTGACCGTGAAATCACTTTTCAGGGCTGACTAACACCATGACAGTTCAAGAATTCATGAGGAGGGGTCCCAAAAACCCCATGTTTAAAATTTGGTGAATAAATTCCCCAAAATGTCCGAGATATGCACTAAAGTTGAAAAAAACCTATTTATTACATTATACAATTTACCGGCATTTCCTCAGTTCGCGGTCGGCTTTGAAGAGTGCAGATGTGTTCCCAGTCCACCGAAGATCATCGCGCCGAACTCCAGAGGTAAGTATGGGGTGAGGGGGGGAGTAGGGTCATAAGGTGCACAGTGAGTGGGTGCAGGTTGTGGGTGGGGCCAGGGAGACTACAAGGAACCGTTTCCTTTTTTGCAGGAAAAAAAAAGACGTTGCAGGACTGTTTTTCCCTTTACAGGGGCATGTGGCATGCTGGGGTGGGCTCCCATCGTGCCACCAGATGCTTTCTTTTGGGTGGGCAGCAGTAGCCAATGGGGGATTGGGCACCCCCATCAGCAGACAAAGTGGGGGAATAATCATTATGCCAATGGGGATTGGGCACCCCGTCGGCAGGAATAAAAGTGGAAGGGGTGTTACAGAATGCTGATGGGGAGTGGGCTCCCCCATTGGCACAGAAACATGGGGTCACTGAGGCTGATGGTGATTGGGGCCCCTGTCGGCAAATAAACATGATTGGGGGAGTTATATTGTTTGAGAATACAGCGGCAAGCCGCCACCATGTTCACAAACAATATCAGGGTTTCTAGATCCCACCCTGCAAAGACGGGTCTCTCCCTCATTGCAGCGGATGGCTGATGCTGCAATGATGAGGCAGCCCCTAACTGCAGCGGCGAAATTGTAACAAGTTGGTGCCAAGTTTCCAAACTTGTGTCAGCAGCAACATGCAAGGGGATTGGGGGACGAGGGACAAACCTTTGCAGGCTGTGGGGGCATTGACCACAACAGTGTCGCACCTCCACAGCCTGCTTCTGAGAAAGATGCCTCAATATGTTTCTTGCGCTGCGCCCAATCAACATAAAAATGGGCAGACTGGATGGGCCTTGCAGTCCTTGTCTGCCATCCACTTCTATGTTTCTATGCTTCTATATGTTTTAACCAGCCAGTGTTTTCTCCCACTTTAGCTGAATGAGTTTCATATAGTCCTCCCAACAAAAAATAGTAATGACATTATGTATATGTATTGAACACTACAACGCATTCCTGTCTTATTTAAAAAATCAACCTTAGCGTACAAGTCATAATATATGATCTGGTACCTTTTTCATAAGCTCTTTTCCTAGTGTAGAGTGCTCAGTTCAGAAGGACTTCTAGTTAGTTGTATACCTGCAATAAGATTTATCACTGTGGACTTCTAGTTAGTTGTATACCTGCAATAAGATTAATCACTGTGTTACACAGGTGTTATAGCTTCACTTACATGAACTTTTATTTTCTTATTGTATAGTAGAAAGATATCGTACTTATCAGTCCACTGACCCACTCTTTCAGCTGTGAATGTTAAAAGTGAAAATTTGTTTCAAACTCTATATTTATGCTTAATGCAGTACAACTCAAGAGCAGCTCTCTGTTGGATGTTTGTCGTGTGAAATCTTTACCAGACCTTTCAGTCACAAGCTAAAATGTTAACATGCTTTCTGTCTGCTACTCTATTTGTCTTACATTTCAGATCTGTTTTTCATCTCTTTATCAGCTTCAGACTCTGTGCGACTTTAACCTGTCTGCGTAGTAGTAGTAGTGCTTAACAGTTTTAACTTCTTATCACTTACTTTACAGGTGTATCGATATCTTACTGTATATCATTAACAGAGCTAAGCTTGCCTGTATCTTTAACCTGTTCCTGCAGTTCTGTTCCATATTTATGTTCTACATTCTTGCTTAACTGTGCTACGGCATATTTAAATTCTCTCCTTCATTATGTTCTTTACTTATACAATACCTTTGTATGTTTCACTTATGTTTATTTCGCTGTTATAGTTTTACTTTCACCTTTATAGCTTATAAACTTTCTAGTAAAAGGTGTTCACTTACTTCTGTTTGTCAAGCGCAATTCTCTACGTGCTTGCTCTTTGCAGTTTCATTCAGCTATTGGAGTATTCCTTCTGCCACCCCCTCTTGTACCTGTATTGAAATATGTGACCCCAGGGTCATGCATTACCAAGATAATGCTTCTGCTAAGGCAGAAACGGCTTTCACACAGTTACAACTGGCCACATGGTGTGCCTGAATCAGCAACAGCTGGCACTGAGATGCTGATTCCATGTAGTTTGGTATTGCACCAGATTGTCTACCTCTGTACTTTAAGTTCAATTGGGCTTCTTATAAACTGGTCCTGTCTTGTAACCTTATATGTCATATACTTAATTCTCAAGGGAAACATTTTATATCTAAAAATGGATATCGCCATACTGCAGGATTTTTCTGCTATGCTTGTGTTTTTCCCTACATATATCTATCCCCTTTCCTGTTGGAATTATCCAGGTATTTTATACTTCTGTTCCTTATTCATGAAGCTATTACATGCTTATTATTTCTCATCAGTGTTACTGTTCATGAAGGTCAATCCCAATGACCACCCACTTTTTTCTTGCTGTGTTGGATCCTGCTAATTCTGCTCTGTGTGTACAGTAAGCATTCTCTTCTATCTCATGTTTCCTTCTTTAGTCATGTCCTAATATTCCTGGTTGTGTGACAGTGCATGTGGCTTAGGGTCAACATCCATGACCTTCCTATATTTTTCTGAGTGCTTATAAACTTATGCCTTTTTTTATTATAATTCAACTTTTAAGTCTCGTTCATACCACCTCTATATCTTTGAATTGTTTGACCTCCAACTTCTAATTTCTGTTGTTTATTTTTGTAAACTTTCATTTTTATGCTATATTTGAATTTGTTCCTTCTTGTATCTACCCCCTTTCCTGTTGGAATCATTATTGTATTTTACACTATTGTACCTCATTCCTGAAGTAATTACATGCTAATTGTCATCAATGTCACTGTTTATAAAGGTCAAACCTAGAGACCGCCCAGTCATTCCTTACTTTGTTAGATTTTGTGGGTTCTGCTCTACATGTAAATGTGCTCTTTTAGCTTGTGTTTCCTTCCTTAGATGTATCTTAAAATTCCTGGTTGCGTGGAGGCACATGCGGCTCAGGGTCAATATCCGTGACCTTCCTATATTTTTTATAGTGCTTATATATTCATGCCTTTTATTATTATTATGAGCTTTCAGGTCTTATCCGTACCACCTCTATATCTTTTGGCTGCTTCATCTCCAATTTTAAATTTTTGTGTCCTGTATTTTTTGCAGACTTCTTTTTTTTCCTACCAGCAGGCCTGCCAGTTTATTTCTTCATTTAGACTCCATGCTTCTGTGTATGTGCCTGATTCTGTGATCCACCACATTTCCTGTCTTTCCACCATCTCTTTATAGTCTCCACCTCTAGCTGACTAAGGTACCAGCTTGATTCCCCAGAATCTAGTTTATACAGCAGTGTGCCCTCTACTCATATAGTGCCTTGCTAATGAGGAGTTTTCATGAGTGAAATATGTTGCCCTGCCTAAGGTTTGCTGTAATTAACATGCTTAATTTTTTTAAAACCTGTACCAGTTTTCATTATGCACTGACTGTGAACTTTGTACAATTTTGTATATTATATGTGTAACTTGTTTTCTTATTTTTATGCTCATGGGACCCAACTGTAAATTAGTCTAGGCTCATTTGGGCTATCCTTTTCTGAGCATCAGAATAAACTTTTACTGCTACTACTACTACTACTTTCATCCTGATTTTTAATCCTGCTTTTGTGTTCTGAAATCCTTTTTTGAGTTCCCTTAGTGTCATTTCCAAATACAAGCAATCACATGGGCATTGTATAACATAGATTAGCCCTGCTGAGTTACAGTTAATATATGATTTTATGTTATACTCTCTGCCTGTATGCAGGTGTTTTAAATGGTCTCTTTTGCTAGTGTGTTCACAGGCTATACAACTGCCACATGGAGTCATCCCATTTTTAAGTGGTCCCAACATCAGCTGTTCTCCTTTTGTTGTCGTTTTGGTACATATTCTGCATGCACCAGTTTGTCCCTTAGTGCGGATGCTGTTTTGGAGACCACATATTGTCAACTGGTCAACACTTCTTTTGAGGTTGGGTTATCTTGTAATATTTTCCAGTTATCTAGTATTATGCACTTAATTTTTGGCATGTGAACATTGTGCTATGTACTGAAGTTGGTCTGTTTTGGCTGTGTTGCTGACTTTTGTTTCTGTGTTAAGGTTTGTGCAAGTTGTAATGTATTGATTTTCTGTATTGCTATAGTCAAGGTACTCTTGTACTTTCTTTCTGTAAACCTGCCTATGATCTCAATTTGTTCATATTCAAAACCAGTTTCTTGGCTACAGTTCCTTTTGGCTCTTAGAAGCTGTGAATATGGAATGCTGTCAATTAAATTAAGTGGATGGAAGCTATATGCATAAAGTGTTGTTTTTCTATCTGTGGCCTTTCTGTACAGTTTAGTCTCTAGTTTTGGTCCCACTTTCATGATGTTGATATCTAGAAAGTCTATCTCTTTCATGTTACTATTAAAGGTGAACCTCAGATTCAATTTGTTTAGACTTTCTGTTAGTAAAAAAATAATACAAGTACAAACTTTATGGGGTACAATAAAAATAACTTAACAATACATGTGTTAAAAGGACAATACCAAGCATCAGTTTTATAGCACCCAACCAAATGGTATCAAGTCTAATTAGCAGTGTCAGTGGCTCAGTAGGTAGCACACTCGCCTCTGAGGCTGGAAGATCAGAGGGCTGTGGGTTCAGTTCCCACATCTGGCACTTGGGTTAATATCCCAGTACTGACACTGTAGTGCAGCATGAGAGGGGTGCTGCACTTCTGAGGTGCCGTCTTTTGGATGACATGTTAAACCGAGGTCCCATCTGCCTAGATTGGTGGTAGTTCAGGTGGATGTTAAACATCCCATGGCAATTATCGAAAAGAGTAGGGGTAGTTTTACTTGGAAGAACATTACATAAACATCCATTTGACAACTTGAAATACAAAGAAAATAAAACAATTCATAAACTAAATTCCATTAAGAAAAGCAAAATGTGAATTAATATTTAACCTTCATAAAAGAAGAGAACACAAAATTCCTTTTTCCCCTCTCCCCTCGTTTCTTAAATGATCCCATAACCTATTCCCCATTAAACAAAATAGATAAATGTCAACGAGAAGATGTTGACATAAATGTTTTAAACTTCTTACTTACATTTAATAAAAAATGAGAAACCTTTCCACCATCTTTGAACTTGCCTAACAGATGAATATGTTACATCTTTTTCATATAAGTGCCACATAGCTTCACTTATTAAAGTCCTAACTGTCTCAAAGGACATTTTATTCTGATGTAATCCCAACTACATCTTGCCTGCCATAAATAAAATTTTAAACAGCACAAAAATATGGCAAGAATATCTGAATGAAACCTAGAGACCAAAAGGGCATAATAGCCTAATACACATATTTCATAAGACATAGTGTTGAGCCAGGGCATATTCCATACATTAGCTAAATAACCCCATAAAGGTTTAGAATAGGAACAGAAAAATAAGTAATGCTCCATGGTTTCCTCTACATTAATATAATCTGGGTAAGGACAATTTCTTTCCTCTAAAGCTTTATGCTTAGCATTCCCCCTCACCTGTGTTCTACCATAAACGGAAAGCCATAAATGTTCCCACATCTGAGGTGGGATTCTAGGGTTCACTAATTGAGCTAAAACATATTTATTACACTCTGGAACACAAAATTTAAAACTAGGTTCAGTTGGATAAATTGTATCAAATACTATTTGATACAACTTTTGACCAGATAGGGACAAAATATCCATTTTAGTAAGATTCCGTATTTATAATTTTGAAGCTGCTGATTTAAAAAAATCTGGAACATGGAAGAAAGTCCCAAATCTTGGGGCCACCGCCCCCCATACCCTAACATATTTTTCCAAAATTAATCTACACCATGACCTTTGTGTCAATGGTGATGCCCCTAGTCCACATTTAACTGTCTGTGATATGAACAGAGTATGAAAAAAATTATAGGGTCTAACATACCAAAAACCCCTTTTTTAATTGGGAGACATGTAAAACACCTTCAGATTGAATTTAATTGATTACACCATAGCATTTGAAAAAAAACACTATTTAGCCTAGTCTCTAACTTTTTTGGTGGGGGATACAATATGGCTACATAAAGTAAAATTGGAACCAGGAATTTTTTTATCAGCTGAATATGGTTTAATTTTGACATACTCCATGACTTCCATTTACATACTTTTAATTCCACTTTTTCCAAAGATTGTTCCCAATTTAACAAAGCCATATTTTGGGGTCCTAAAGTTATACCCCAAATTTTCATGGGTTCATGGGATACACAAAGACCCTGTAAACTCTGAGCCTCCTGGTATCCTACTCCTATACACAGACCATGACTTTTAGTGATAGTCATTTTAGAATTAGCTACTACAGTAAAATCAGACATGATTTTTAAAAACTGCTGAAATTGCGAGATGTCTGAAAAAAAAAGACATAAATCATCTGCAAATGCTTGGGCATTAATGGCAGACTGTAAGCCCATTCCTTGACTACCTTTCCATTTAGGAGTATCAGATATGAATCTTAAAAAAGGATCTAGAGAAAACACATAAAGAAGTGAACTCAGGGGACAACCCTGATGTACACCAAGCTGGGTCCTAAGGTTGAAATTCACTTGTCATTGTATGATTGGATAAACAGCTGTTGATTTATAAATTAATTTGATTAACCTAAGTAAATAATCTGGAATCCCATAGTACTGTAAAACCAAAAACAAATAAATATGAGAAACCCTATTGAATGCTTTTTCTTGATCTATTGTGATTAGTGTACCGTATTGATCTGAAAGAGAGAGAGAGATGTTCGATTACATCCCTCACAACCATTAGGGCTGATTGTATTTTACGAGAAGGTAAACTACAATACTGAAATGGGGAAATTACATGTTCTGCAAAAAGTTTTAACCTATTATTTAAAATATGTGTTAATATTTTGTAATCTGAATTCAGTATAGTGATAGGTCTCCAATTAGAAATACTCTGTCTATCTCCTGATTTATATAGATACATTAATAACCCACCTAAAAAAGAAGAGGGAATTTTGTTTGTTCTTGAAAAATAACCAAAAACAACTGCTAAACATTCAGATAATTCATCCTTAAACTCTTTATAAAATTCAATGTGCAACCCATCCAACCCTGAAGATTTTCCTGGTATCATTTTCTGAATGGCCAGTTTAATTTCTTGAGGGGTAATATTAGTTCCATTTTGTAGTAGTTCTGAGGGTATAGGAGGAACTTGAATGTGACTTAAATATGCCTCAATTTCCTGAACTACGGGACATCTATCAGGTAACAGCATTGTGCAATGATTTTTAATAATAAAAAATAAATCTGTTTCAGAACTCTGCAACATCCCCTGAGAGTCATAAAGAGCTGCCATTTCAGTATTATCCCTCATGGCTTTACAAGCTTGGAAAGGATCACCCACTGGGGATTTTTTTATGCCATTTTGGAACAATACTTTCAAAGTATTTGCTGTATCATAGTGATAGGATATCATTTCTCATTTTACCTTTTTTATTTGGTCTGAGTAATTAAATCTAGAAGTGTTAGACCAGGTATACAGCTTGCATAATTGTTGGTGCAAAGACAGATATTTTAAAAAATTACTATTTTCTGTATGTGTCCCATATTTTTTTAACCAATTTTGAAAATCTTGTTTGGAATCCAGCCACCATTGCCCAATATCTGCATATAAAAAACAGACAGAACATCTCACACTAATAAGGGCTCTTAAGCCTTTTTGGATCCTAGGTTCATCCAGAGCTTTTGCATTCAATTTCCATCTGGTAGAAAAGGTTTGAATTGCAGGAATGTCATAAAAATTTACAATTAATAAAACATGATCAGTAAATTCCACAGGACAAGTTTCCATTTCCACTATAGGTAAATTTTTAGAAACAAGGACATAATCAATGGTAGACTTAATATTACCCTTTCTAAAAGTGAAATGAGGTCCTTGATTCCTAAAATTGTTACTATCTATCATGCTGACTGATAATATCAAATCAACAAGAGTATTGGAATCACAATAAATTTTAGCCTTTGGTTTCTTAGTTTTAGTATGTGAGGGTATCTCACAATTAAAATCCCTGCAGAAAATTATATTATGAGTGGTCATTAAGTAAGGTTTTGCTGCATTAAACAGTGCCACCCTCCCTGCTTTCAGCTGTGGGCCATAGATGTTAATCACCCTATATGTTTTGTTCTTCCACATCCCATCCAATAACAAGGCTCTTCTGGTAAAAATATCTACCAATTTTATTAAATGGAAAGAAAATGAGTTAAATAAAAACCCCACCCCATCTGCAGTATCTTGTCCAAAAGACCAATATGAAGGTCCCCAAACCCATTCTCCCTGAAAACTTCTGATATTATACATGGAAACAGTCCAAGTTTCTTGTAAAAACAGATTTCTAAATGTAACCAATGTAAATACTCAAATACCATCTGTCTTTTACCCGAATTTAAAAGACTGTGTACATTTATTGATCCAAAATTTAAATTTACCATGAATTTAAATTCTTAAGCCTGTTCCATGATCAACT
This sequence comes from Neoceratodus forsteri, assembly GCA_016271365.2. Taxonomy (NCBI): domain Eukaryota; kingdom Metazoa; phylum Chordata; order Ceratodontiformes; family Ceratodontidae; genus Neoceratodus; species Neoceratodus forsteri. Next base: position 250,250,247 of record CM057450.1, on the reverse strand, counting down.
TTTTTTCCTTCTTTTTTTCTTTTTCCCTTTGTACCCTGCAAAACCCATTTTTTGCATTTCCGTATCTTGGTCTCTAGGATTACTATCCCCTTCCTCTTGATCCATGTCAGAATCCCCCCATTCTGGTGCCAAAACTGCAAAAGGGTTATTTGAATTAACATTGTCAGAAGGGGAAGTAGGGGGAAGGGGAATGCTGGCTAACTTAAAATTCCTAGAGGATCTACCCCTCTGAGGTGGGGATAAAGCTAAAGGGACACTGTCTTGTACAGGGTCACTATAGCAAACTGGAGTAAGAATCTCCTGCTGTGAGGCTATCGGATTCAACACTTGAGGGGGAAGGGGAGGGGAGAGGGGGGAATGGATCTTTAACTTCAATCTGCACAACTTTTCTATCTGTACCTTCCTTATGATCACATGGATTTATAATTTCAGTAGAGGGAAAAGAATCTTTGTCCGATTCATCCTGGTGGGGTTTTCCAGGTACTTCTGCTATATCTTGTGCCTGTTCAATGAGAGGATCAGGGCTAACATTACAAGCTGCATTTTTCACTGCCCATGGGCAGTCCTTAAAGACATGCTCCACATCTTCACAAAGATCACATTTTGTGTGAGATGCACATTGGAAAGATATGTGTCCTACCTCCCACAATTCCCACATCTGGGTTTATCACATGTGCTAGAAATGTGGGTATGTGAACTTCATTTATAACAGGCTCGGGGCTGTTCAGCATAAAAACACCCCCCCAGTCCCTACCTAACATAAAAGAGTTAGGTATATGTAAACACTATACATCGCGTCAGCCTACATCCCCCCGAGAAACCAAAAACTCGCCTTTGATTCCATCCTCCAAACAATCTCTAACCTACCTAATACAAGTGAACTCATCCTAATGGGTGATTTCAATGTTAACTGGCTATCCCCCTCCTCGTCCAGCTTTAAGGATTCAGCTCTAGCGTATGACCTAACCCAGATAGTCACCTCTCCTACCAGAAGGGACAACAGAACTGGGGCCTCCACCCTTTAGACCTTATCTTCACAATAGGCCACAGAACCTCTTCAAGCCTCGGTACTTCCAGATTCAATTAGGTGACCACTCCCCAGTGACCAGTTGGTGGTCTGGCAAATGACCCCTACCCCGCTGCAATCCTCATGCAGAGGCGGCTAAAAAGAGGAGGCCTACGTGAAACTCATAGCCCATCTAGCTACTTGTGATTGGCTCCCTAATTTACACCTCACAGTCGGTAGACTTTGCTCTCACTCACTTTATATCCACATTTAACAAGGCCTGCGACATTTTGCCCCTCACCAAACAAGTACTGAAAACCAGATCCACCCCTTGGTTCACACCATCACTTCTTAACCTGCTCCAATGGCGGGACAACCTTTGGCATAAGGCCATTGAATCGTAAAACACACATGATAGAGTACTATACCGAGCAGCCCAAATAAATGTACATGGGCGTACGACAGGCAAAGGCATCCTACTACCAGCAAACCCTTACTCTCCGCATGGGGAGACGGGAAGAAATTCTGGAGCAACGTAAAGAACTAAATGGGAATTCACGCCCTTCCCTCCCTACTCTCTGTAAACGGAGAAGATACACAAGACCCCTCCGTAGTAGCTGAAGCCTTAACACCACCTTCCTCGGACCTCTCCAGTATCCTCCCCTAATTTCTTCCACCCAGTCCCCTCCCGACACTCCCACTAACTCGGATTCACTACCATTCAGACTGAGAGTCATCTCCTGCCAGGAAGCAAAACATTACATTACCAATGCATTTCCAATTCCCTGTACAGCAATGATTCACTCGATCTAAAGCTCATTCGGCTGACACTGGACGTTACAATTCCCCACCTCACTAAAATTCTCAACTCTCTCTCTGCCTCGGTCAGTTCCCTCAACCTGGAAGAATGCCTTAATCACTCCATCTTGAAGAGTGGAGACCCACTTGCCAAGCAACTATAGACCTATCTCCATACTTCCTCCGCTTCTAAAGCGCTGGAAAAATAGTCGCTGACCAGTTTACAGAACACCTCACTAGATACAACCTCCTTAGTCATGCTCAGCACGGTTTCCGGACAGGACATAGCACTGTGACCGCTGACTGGCCGAGCTCACCCTGCATTCATCCACGAGGCCTTGGACCAAGAGCTGTTGCAGGTGCAATCTTGTGGACCTCACCAAAGCATTTGACACAGTCAGTCACGATCTGTTGCTTCATGTAATGCCACAGCTAAATGTGGTCACTGAGGCGACTGCCTGGTTCAGGGACTACCTATCAGGCCGGTCTCAGCAAGTTAGGGTAAATACCACCATCTTCTCCTGCAAAGCAGTGTGCTCTGGGGTCCCGCAGGGGTCTATCCTTGGCCCCCTTCTCTTATCCCTCTTTTTAAACTCTCTTCCCACGGCATGCAGTGGAAACATGCTTCTCTCATGCGATGATGCGGTAATATTCTGGAAAACACTTCAACCATGCACCCTGCAGCAAGCCCTACAGGGTTTCTTTGGGGATTAGAATCGTGGTTGACGAACACCGCCCTGATCATCAACTATAAAAACTAAATCCATGTTATTTGCACACCGACAAAACCCACACAGCCAATCGGCTTCTACTAATTAACAACAAGCAAGGCACCCCTTGAACACGTCACTAACTTCAAATACCTGGGTATCACTTTAGATACCTCCCTCTCCTACCATAGACACGTCCAACTTCTTTCCACCGCTGTTAACACAAGAGTGGGAATCCTCTATCGGGTTAAACACTGTTTACCCCACAGGCCTTGCATCTAGCAGTCTCTGCTTCAATCCTCTCCCTAATCGATTATGGGATATCGATATATGGATCGCTGAACTCACGGTACTCACGAGTATCCACACCACCCTGAATAAAGCCTGCCGACTAGTCACCGGCAGACCAGCTTACTCATACATGTGACCTATATGCCCTGACTGGCTGGCTAAACTTCCAACAAAGACTACACTACCACACCTGTATCCTGGCTAAAAAAATACAACTTCAGACCGCCCCACTTGGCCTTCTCCCAATAATCAGACCAGCCCCCATCAGGCGCAATACCCGACTCGCCTCTAATCCTTCATTCTGGATCCCCCACTGTAGGACATCAATGGGTCAAAGATCGTTTCGGTACCGTGCTCCTTGTTGGCTTAATGCACTACCTCCTTGGCTCCTTTCGGTCACACAGCATCTCCCATTTCAAAGCAGGCCTCAAAGCCCACCTAGCTGAATCCCATTCCTGTGCCTGTGGCTAGCTATTCTTCTCTAAGTAGGCTACCTTACCACACTAAATAAAAAAAAAAAAAAAAATCTGACACAGGGTCTCATGGACCCCAAGAATATGCCTTCCATTAAAAACTGACACAGGGTCTCATGGATCCCACGAACACGCCTCCCTAGTCTAACAAATGATACCCTTAATGTCCCTGCAACAGTCACTGCTATTAAGATAAAGCCTGGACTGCACTGTTCAGAACTGTCATGTGTATTATTTGAGTGTGTATGTTTCTCCTGTATACTGCCTTACTATGTATGTATCCTTGTACTCCGTCTCCCCTCCACCACTGTAACCGACGTGGAGCTTTTGCAAATGAGTCTGCGACTCAAAGGTTTGTAATTCCGAAAATATGCAATAAACAAATAAACAAATAAACTATGTGAGAATCTGTACTTTGTTGTTTTACCTTGTATCTCCACCCCGTTCAAAAGAGCTCAGTATCCAGAATAGCCTCAGGGTCACCCAAAAGTTCACATCTCCATGACAGCCAATATGTAATATCAGCTACATGCACTCCCTCATTTCGGAACATCACTGTAATGAATTTAACCAAAGGTTTGGAAAGTGGAATGACAACAAAGGGAGACCAAATGGGGGAATATTTCACCTGGGTATAACACTCCCAAAAAAGATCCCAAAAATGGGTAGAGCGAAAACTTATGTCAAAATTGTCTTCTCCTGAAATGTTTATAAAAGCAAACACCTCTCGGGGAGAAAACCTTGTAAGAGTCCTTCAGTAAGATTTTACCAACAAAATGTCTGTCAGGTCTGTCCTCCATACCACCTTTATAACAGATTTCTACCGCATTCCTCCCAGGAGCAGTTTCTTTCTTTATGTTTGTAAATAGTTCAGACAATAAGGGTTGTTTATTTGTGGGTTGATCATGATTTAAGTCATTTTCTGGTACCTTATCACTATTAAAGTCCTTTTCTGTTACACCATCATGTTTTATGGGTTCAACTCCCTCTACCTGAGGAAGTTTTTCAGTTGTGTTATTTTGAGGGATTGGTGCATCTGCAGATGTTAGACCATGATCTTCATGAACTTTAGGAATAGTTGTCATTAGATCCAAACCCTGCCCTGGAACCCAAGTAGAGAAAGAGGGATTAAATGGTAGTTTATCATTTCACTCCGGCTCCGGGACCCAAATCCCCTCAGGGTTTTGCTTCCAACCCGACCAGGACAATGCTTCACCATGTTGAGCCTAGCAACTCAGCTGTTTTGTGAAACGGTTCTGAATCACCTTTTAAAGCTTCCATGTTTAAATGTCTTTTAGCTAAGGTTTGTGCAAGCCTTTTGACTTTTTGTAAATCCTTTTGACCTGGTTTTGACAGATTTGAAAAAGAAAACTGTGTAGCTGTGGCTTGAGACTCTAAATTATTTGTTTGAAACCTGACAGCCGTCCAGACGTCAGGAAAGGCCACATAACCTGAAGTTTTGGACAATGTTGTATGCTTTGGGTTTAGGTGCATATCAGTCTCATTTATTTTAGTAGGCACTGATACATTCATTCTTTGAACATTAGTCCCAGACATTTCATCTTTTTTAGCTGGGGAACTCAGCTGTAGGCACACGCTTAAATCCTCAGCATTTGAACTGCCAGCCAGCTGACTCTCCCCTTTCACTTTCATAGACGCAGAAGAAACATTATAAACAGTAACTGACTCATCGTGCCCCAGCTGGGCCTTTGATCTTGCTGCATCATAGGTTTCACTGACAGGTGTTTCCGCTGGATTGACACTTAAAGCTAGACGTTGCAACTCCTCGAGTTTAGCTTGTAATTTGCATTTTTCCCGGGCATACCGCTGTTCTTCTTTTTGCAAGATAAAACATAAAGCTTGCTCAGTGTCTTCCGCTGAATCCCTAGTGTTTATAACTTTTTCCTCAGTTTTCAAATTAGCAGTAAGATCCTCCGTGGAAAAACATTAAATCGGGGTATTACCTTCTTCATCTGAATTTAAAACATTCTCCACCAAATGCTCAAGTTCCATACCATGAACTGTCTGAAGGATTTCAGACTCCTGTAAAGCTTGCACCTCCATACTCTCTGACTGCAGGTCTGGACTGGCCATTGCAGTGACCATAAGTTTCCTCCTACTGACAGCAGTGCTGTAGAGGAATTTCCCCAGTATCCTGGCCAAATTTCCCTCATTCACTATAAATACCACCAACAGCTTAATCTGGTTCAAAGTCAGTTGGCATTCATCTATATCCCCCTCCACCGGGTTGTGTCTGAAAATTGGCAGGATGTGTCTAGTGCACTTACCCGGTCAACAAAAACTAAATAAATAATTAGTGTGACTTGGCATAAAATCCAATCCATTTCAATAAATACCATGACAGATATAATGTAAGTCCTCTCCAAAGACAATATGGGCCGAGGGCCAGGCCCCTCCAACACCCACCTCCATCCCTATCCCCATTCCCATCCCCTTTATGGTACAAAGGATGGATTGTAATCCGAGATAAAAAAAGACCCAGGTGCACCATCTAATTTCAAATTGTGTATATCTATCTTTACATCTGGTAATTAAGCATTCCATTTATTCCCCCATAATTTTGTACCAAACTTGAATGATAGGAGATCTGCTTTGGCTCCACAAGGGAATAATCATCTTCTTAGCTGCCAACAAATCTGTAAACAGAAGGGAACCCTTTTGTATATAGATGCCCTCTGGGGGGACTGAAAGAAGGACCAACTCCAGAGTGAGGACCACCTCGTCTCCCACTGTTTTCACCAGAGGTTCAGCCATCTCCTGCCAAAACAGTTCAAAGGCAGGGCATGACCAAAAGACATGGGCATGATTGGCTAGAGGTTCTCCACAGTGCCCCCAGCAGTTGCCCACTGGACAAGGAAGAAATGCTGCCAATTGTGCTGGTGTGTTAAAAAAATGGCTGCACACCTTGCAGACAAATTCAAGCCAATAAGGTGCCAAAGAGACTCCCAGTGAAGGGCAAGCATACTTAATCCACATTTCCTCCGGAACCAGGACTGGCAATTCCCTATTTCATGCCTCAAGGATTCCCCTAGTTGAATCCATAAAGTATTCCCTAAGCCCCCTATATAGGAGTCCAATCATATGTTGCCACAATTTACCTCATAGGGTGAACATAAATATATTCAGTAAGAGAGGGAGAGGATCATGAAGATGACTCCTCTGTGAGCCTTTATGTAACAGGAAAGTTTGTACTTGCAAATGCAAATATCTGAAATATTCCCTTTTAGTCAAACCATAAGTAGTTTCCTGTAATTATGAGAAAGGGACCCCCCCAGCATCAAGAAATTGAAAAATGAAAGATAGGCTGCTCTGGTGCCACCTCTGAAAGGTAAGGTCAATCTGAGTTGGTAAAAATTCAGCCTTGGACCCTTGGACTTGAGCAGTCTTAAAAAATATAACAGAGGCACCAGTGCTGGAGTGGCCCTTATTTTGTACCATATTTGTAAGTTATGTTGGGCACCCATGTAATAATCATTTAAACAAGGAAGAGATGTCATAGGTGCAAATACCACTAGGGAGGCATCATGCACATCATTAAGTGGGGGCCTTATAGGACGGACTAAGCCAGCCCAAAATTTGGCTCAACACAACTGCATATGCATAGTGTAGTAGATTAGGGAGGTTCAATCCTCCCTTGTCTTTTGGGAGCTGGAGGAGGGACCATCTAATATGGTATTTTCATCCCGCCCAAATGAATCTAGCTAAAGTTTTGTTTTAGGATGAAAAATAATAGGGTGGGGGAAGGACTGCAATTATCTGAAATAGATAAAATAATCTAGGTAAAATTTCCATCCTTACGAGTTCTATTCTAGTATAGAAGGGGAGACACAACTGTGCCTACCAATGAAGATCTGCCTCTAACGCTTGCATAAGGGATTCACAATTTATAAGGCACACATTTTGAAGGCATTGAGGCAGATGGATACCCAGATACTTGACTTTCGTGCCTATCCATTTAAAAGGGAAAAGTGCCCACAAAGCTGGGGAAGGAGAGAAATTCAGCGTCAAGACCTCCATCTTTGCTGGATTTACCTCATAACCTGAGACCAGTGCAAACTCCCTTAGTATCTCCCAGACTGCTATAAGTGATCTTCCAGGCTTCAAAAGTGAAAGCAGATTATCATCAGCATATAATGCCAATTTGTAATTTTCATTTCCCACCGGGATTCCCTGTGCATCCCTTGAGCTCCTGATGGCTATCATTAATGACTCAATATAAATAGCAAAAAGAAGGAGGGAGAGGGGACAGACCTGATGAGTGCCCCTCTCCAAGAGCAAAGGGGCAGAGACACTACCATTTAGTCTAAAGTAGGCCATAGGAGCAGCGTATATATATATTATCTAGCCAGGCAATAAACTCTGCTGGAAAACCAAAGGAGGCCAGCACCTTCCATAAAAATTGCCATACCACCCTGTTAGATTCCTTAAAGGCATCAAGACTAACAAAGGAGGCTAGATGGGAACATCTGGAGATATGATCGATAAGATGAACAGTCCTTTGAGTGTTATCGGAGGTCTGCCGAAGCGTAAGAAAACCTGCTTGATCCATGTCGATCGCCCCCGGGAGGATATGCTCTAAGCAATGGGCCCACACAGCCATGTATAGCTTATAGTCACAGTTTAGAACGGAAATAGGCCTGTATGGCTCTGGCAGTTGGGGGTCTTTCCCCTGTTTTGGAATAGTGGATATCACCCCATAGGCCCAGAAGGCTGGGGGGATCACCCTCCTGTACCTCCAGGAAAAACTCCTCTCATAAGGGGTAAGAGATGGGGCAGGAAGATTTTGTACCATTCCATTGGAAATCCATCTGGGTCAGGGCACTTCAATGTCTTTGCAAGAGTTAATACCACCTTAACTTCATCTTCTGTGATTGGATATAATAAGGATCTTGTTGAGGCTGGGACAGCTGAGGTATAGAAAGAGGACACAAAAAGACTTGTATCTGGGGATCAGTGGGGGTGATGGGTCTGCATATAAATCTTTGTAAAACTGCTGAAAGACCTGCAAAATATCTGCAGTAGTCTTGGCTGTTCCACCTGTTCTAGGGGTTTTAATCTTAGTGAGACAGGCCACCTGCTGGAAACCTCTAATCCACTTGGCCAGGGCTCTAGTCCCTCTGGGTCCACCCTCATAGTGGAATTTCTTATGGTACAAAAAGGCTGCCTGCATCTTTGAGATCAGTATGCCCTTTAGATCCAACTTAAGCCTTCGTATCTCTGCATCAGAGACAGCCCTGCATTGACCTCATAATTGTTGTAGGTCCCTTAATCTAGTTTGTAGTTGTTCATATCTGGCGTCATGTTGTTTACGCTTCTGAGAAGCATAAACTATAACTTCCCCTCAGTCTACTGCCTTAAAAGTGTCCAAACTAAGACCAACAGGGTGTCAGGAGAGAGACTGTCTTGTATAATTTGAGGGATTCTATGTTCCATCATAGTACAGAATTCTTCATCTTTAAGTAGGGAGAGATTCAAGTGCCACAAACAAGGTTTGTGTAGCTTACCTAAGTCCAGTTTCAGCAAAAGGTGGGTGTGGTCTGACACAAAGCAGGCAATTAATGACAGATCCTGTATTCTGTCAACATGTTCAATGGACACAAAAAAATAACATGAGATGAGGTTTGAAATCGAGTCAAAAAATAGGTAAAGCCTCCCACAGAAGGAAAAAAGTGTTATCACACATCCACCAACTCAAGAGCTGTAAGCTGCACTCAAAAGTAATCTCTGAGACACTGTTACTCGATGCCTCTGGGAGTGAGATGTGTCTAAAGTAGGGGATACCGTCACATTAAAGTCTCCTCCAAAAATCAAGATCCCCCTTTGCATTTCCACCAATTTATTAAAAAATTGCCTAAAATGGGTCAGAGGTGAGGCCGGGGTAAAATAGACACTTCTGTCCCATACATTCACCCCTACATAATTACATAGCATCCATTAGAGTCTACCAGTTCCGATTCCATCACATAAGGAGTGGAGGCCAGAATCATAATTGCCACCCTTCTTCTCGTCCTCGTTTTGCTGGATCATGACACAATGGAATATCTGCCCCCCCGGCGGACAATTTCAAAAGCTCCCCAGGGACAGATGGGTCTCCTGAAGATACACCAAATCAACCCCCTGTCGGCGTATGCTGAATATTGAAGGAGCCTGGCCCTTTTAACTGGACTATTTATACCATTGATATTTAAAGATAACATTTTAACAGGAGTCACCGCCATAGAGAAAAATAATACATTAATGCATCATGACAGCTCTTACTTATTCCCTCTCCCCTCCCCCCTCCAAAGCACCTCCAATGTTCCTAGGTATGGGCCCCTTCTTGCAAGAGTCTGCAATTAGGTATTTGGACAAAACCCCCGCAGTAGTCATCCCAAGGCATAGTGGAAAGGGGATGGTCCGTCCTTTTTAGGTTAAGGAGCCCGTCCCAATAAGGCCCTAAAAAACAATTCTGAGCATATGTCCAAAAGTCTAATAATTGTACCCCAATACATATACACCAATAATGTGAACTAGCCAACACAGAAACTAAGGGCAATAGTGCCCTTTTAAAAGGTATTACATTTAACAATAATATATTGCAAGGAAAAACCTTATAGAGTATGCAAACTGTCTAATCTCCACCAGACAATCCCACTTTAAGTGTACGGTTTGAACTTCCAAGGTAGGGAAGGCATGCAATACCCTCCCTTCATCTCCTAGGGGGAGCTTTCAATAAATTAGAGTCCACCCAGGAGAGGAGGTAGTTCCTGAGACAAACCTGTCTGGGGCCTCCTGGGAACCTAGACGGTCCCCAACATAAATCAAAAAAAGGAAGGCAACATAAAAGAGTAAGGGTAGAAAAATCTCGCTAATGAGCAGGCTTCTCATAAAAAAATGTTTGTGTGTCCACCTCCCTTCTAGTATATCGCTAACGTATAATATAGGCTGGAGCCGGGGCTTCTGGGTAAAACCCACACACCGGGTGTTGTTTCTCTACATTAAATCCACAACTGGGTGGAGCCACCCTGTTCCTAAAACACAGTTGCTCATTAGAATGATAACACCCCCCCCAACCCCAGTAGTGGGCCTAAGAAGAACTCCCAGATTACAGCAATTGCTCAGCTGCTTACCCAAATAAGAAAGAAAAAGCTCAAATAAGATATTCATATCCTTATAAGTTTAGGACATCTTTTAAAGTCAGTCAACTTAAATTGTGGAATTAATTCCAATATCTGATAAGCTTATATTCAGCTTTGATAAAGCGAGAACTCTTTGTTTATTAATACAAATTACTATTTGTGTAAACCCAAGTTTTGCACCCAGTACTGAAAGTATAAGAAAAAAGTATATTAAAAACTTTGAGTATATTTATGCATATCATTCATTAGATCTGTCCCATAAACAATCTATTGCCTGTTACAGTAGCATCAGGTATAGCCAGAACAGTTCTCATAGCCAAGGGGGTAAAGAATGTTCACACTTATACTATAAGCTAAGTTTTATAACGTAAGTCACCTTTGATGAAGCTACAGCAGAAAGTAATAAGCCCTGCGAACTGGTGCACCACAAGGGAGGGGGTAGACGTGAGACCCCACACAACTCCAGCCCAAAAAGTGGCTACAGTGCACCCAAAATAATAGCGGGCTTAATTCCCTTAAATAACCTAGAGTCAGAGGCATGTGTGCAGGAACCCTGGGACACCTTCCAATGGGGTTACCAACCTCCGGCCCCCCTCATCCCCAGCAAACGCAGCTGTCATTTTTGCTGACGGCTCAATGAATAAAGCCAGCTTTCAGTCACTCTCAGGTCTTCCTGGGTGAATCAGTATGATGATATACTGCCAAGGCTTGCTTCGGGTCTCAAGTGGTATTCTGTGTGTCCTGATGCCTCACAGTTACAGTTTGCTGTCTTGAGGAATGTTGAGGAGCTCTAGCCAGTCCTTGGGCCCAATCCAGAAAATTCAGTCCGACCTTAGACAACTCGGCCCAGGCTTCCTGTACAGAATTAAATTCCCCCCCTCCCAGTAGATGTACCACCAAATAAAGTGGGTAGGGGTGGAAAATTTATGGCCAGCAGCTTTAATCACAGGGTGAAGGGGAAGGTAGGCCCTCTGCAGCCGCATTGTCTTGGGGGCTTAGTCATGATCTATGTATAAGAGTTTGTCCATATAAATGTTTTGTTTTCTCCAGGGTAACTAAAGATGCTCCTTCTTGGCATAACTATTAAATCATGTGATTATTTATCGAAGAGGTGCATTTGCAGCAGAGGGTTTAGGGGCTAGAGCTCTGTGTACTCACTCTAAATGTAGCATCAGCTCATCAGGCAACTCCAGAGCTGCATGGGGGAAAACCTCCATGAATTCCTTGATGTTACTCCCCTCAGAACCCTCCGGAATACTATAAATCCAATTGTTTTTTTCTGCAGACCCTATTCTCGGAGTCCTCCTGCTGGACTTCAATCAATTCATGCTGCTCTTTCAGCTGTTGAACAGCTATTTCTAAATCATCCACTCTGCGCTATGTGGCTGTAAACTGCTGCTCCATGTCACCAGCGCATTGTTCAAGCTGCATGACATCATGCCATAGTTCACCATACAGTTCTTTCACTTCAGCAGGAAAAGACACCAGCTCCTGGTTGATAGTATCTAGTTTAACTTTCTTGTTCCTTGGCTTTGAGTTTTTTTCTTGCCCATCTTGCAGAGTTTCTTCGGTGCCTGAGGACACCATTGACTGCTGATTGCTGTGCTCCGAGATCTGTGAATCAGATCATCCTTCCAACTCCTCCATCTTTTCCTTAATCATCCCGGGACCAGCCTGTTTAGCTTGCTAACCCTCCTTTACACCAGTAAGACTGAATATGTTTTTGATCAACTGTTAATTTTGTACCAGATGGAGGGTTTAATCATGGAGATAGGGTCGAGCACAAGAACTATGCAGCCATTGTTCCAAGGGCAGAACCAGAAGTCATAAACCTCAGATTTTGATTTCTAGTGTTGAGATTCTGCTTAAATTCCTCTAAGGATTCTGTATTCCCTTCCCAAATAGCAGCACATCATTTATAAAGCACTTCCAAAAAAGCACTTTATTTAAAGATGAATTTGCTTTGCTCAAGATGTGTTCTTCTTCAAAGTCAGTCATATATGAAAGGGCATATCCAGAGGCCATACTGCTTCCGATGATCATTCCCTTTGTCTGCTCATAATATACATTCTTGAACCTAAAGTAATCATTATTCAGGATGATTCTGGACACTTCCTGAAGTAACTCAGTTTTAGGCCTTGATCCCTCTTGTCTTTTTGCCAACATTTTCCCTAGCACTTCCACACCCTCTGTGTGTAATAGAAGTATATAACTGTTTCACATTGATTGTCACCAGTATAATGCCTATCATGTCATGTTGTCTGTTTAGATCACCCAAAAAATTCAGGACATGGGTGGCATTCTTGATATAAGTGGACATGTTTTCTATTAATGGTTGCAAATGGAAGTCAATGTATTTTGACAGTGGCTTTAAAATCAAGTCAATCTCTAATACTATGGACCTGCCAGGTGAATTATTCATGTCTTTGTGTATTTTGGGAACAGAGTCGAAAACAGGCATTCATGGATGCTGACAGGTTAAGATGTCAGCCTCCCAGTCTTTGAGCCAGTTAATCACAACCATTTCCTCCAGGAATTCAGCTATCTCTTGTCTGAGTCTCGGTAAGGGATCAGTATCTGGTATTTTATAGTTTGTTACTATTCTGAGTAAACTCATGCACATTTCTACATACTGGGCAGTGCTTTAGACTACAACCACTCCCCCCTTGTCCACAAGTTTGACCACAATACTTTCATCCTGTTTCAGGTTAGATAGAGCTTCTTGTTGCTTTTTAGTTAGAGTGGGTCTAGGGTTTTGGATGTTAGTTTTCAACATTTCCTTGATTTTATTTCTAACAGTCTCTATATATGTCTCAACAGCATTGCTTGCTCCTGTCTATGGCATGTAGGTAGATTGTATCCCTAGTGCTGCTCTTAATGCTGTTCTGTCTTTATTCTGTGGTTCTGCATTAGCAAACTGTGATTGTAATCATAGATTTCTATAAAATCTTTCCAAACCTGCCTGTAGTTGGAAAGTGTCTGTAGATCTGGCTATTGAGTATGATAATCCTAGAGATAGCACTTTGTATTCTTCTTCAGTTAAAATCCTGTTGCTCAACTTAAACACCATTAGCTCCCTTCCCCCCAGCCACCCCTGATCTGTTTCCTCTGTCCTCTTCCTTTTTGCCCTCCATTTGCTCTTTCTCTTGTACCCCCTATGTCCTCTCTGTCTCTGAAGTCGTATATGCTGGAGGGTCCCTCGGTTTGTTCTTATTCCTCCCTGTCTGTTGACCTCATAACTTGGGGTTCCATCTGTTCTCTTCTTCCTAAAAATAGGCTGTTTATTCTGATAGAGCTGATTTGAATCCCTGGAGTAACTTCCTGAGCTATCTGACCTTGAATCATAATATGCTCCTCTCTTTTTAAATTTCTTATAGCTATATACTCCATTATAGCAATAATCATAATCTATTTGAAATGTTTTTATCTTTATTTCTATAATTGCTTTCTCATGCTCTTCCAACTTATTCTTTACTTCTTCCAACCAGGAGTTAAATTCCTCTAACTTTAACTGAGTTTTGAGTGCCTTTTCCTGTGAGTTAATTTCCTCTGCCATTTTTCCTCTTAATTTTATGATGGCCTTAGTGAGGGCATACATAAAATCAATGCTACACCACGTCCTAATGCCATCACATTTTTTTTATTCAGTACCTCATCCTCTATTCCCAAATTGGGGTCTATTGTAACCATAAACCCTTGTGAGATTATTTTATATTCTAAGTATTTGGCCAATGTAAGACCATGCCATTCTAGTCCAAGATCTTTGATTTTAAGGTTCTCTATTTTGTGCTTAATAGTGCTGGAGCCATCGGATTCATTGGCTGTCAGATCTCTCTCTCTCTCCCTTCATCTGTTTGAACAATCAGTGCCAGCTTTTGCTGATTCAGGCACACCATGTGGCCAATTGTACCTGTATGAAAGATGTTTCTGCCTTAGCAGAAGCGTAACCTTGGTAATGCATGACTCTGTGGTCACCTGGCTCAATACAGGTACATGAGGGAGTGGCAAGAGGAATGCTCCCATAACTGAATGAAACTGCAAAGACCAAGCATGTTAAGAATTGCACTTGACAAACAGAAGTAAGTGAGCAACTTTTACTAGAAAATTTATGAGCTGTAAAGGTGAAAGTAAAACTATAACAGCAAAATAAACTTAAGTGAAACATACAAAGGTACTAAGGTACTGTATAAGTAAAGAAAATAATGAAGGAGAGAATTTAAATATGTTGTAGCACAGTTAAGCAAGAATGTATAACATAAATATGGAATAGAACTGCAGGAACAGGTTAAAGATACAGGCAAGCTTAGCTCTGTTAATGACATAAGATATCGCTATATCTGTAAAGTAAGTAATAAGTTAAAACTGATAAGCACTACTATGCAGACAATTAAAGTCACACAGAGTCTGAAGCTGATAAAGAGATGAAAAATAAATGTGAAATGTAATACAAATAGAGGAGCAGACAGAAAGCATGTTTATTGTTTTAGTTTGTGACTGAAAGGTCTGGTAAATATTTCACACAACAAACATGCAACAGAGAGCTGCTCTTGAGTTGTACTGCATTAAGCATAAATATTAGAGTTGGAAATGTCTTATTCACTTTTAACATTCACAGCTGAAAGAGTGGGTCAGCAAATTGATAATTATGATATCTTTCTACGATACAATAAGAAAAAAGGTCACATAAGTGAAGGTTATAATGCATGTATAACACAGTGATTAACCTTATTGCAGGTATATGACTATCTAGAAGTTCTTCTGGACAGCGCACACTACACTAGGAAAAGCGCTTATCAAAAGGTACCAGATCATACATTGTTATGACTTGTACGAGAAGGGTGATTTTTAAATAAGACAGGAATGTGTTGTAGTGTTCAATATACATAATGTTATTACTATTTGTTGGAAGGACTATATGGAGCTCATTCAGCTAAAGTGGGAGAAAACACTGGCTGGTTAAAATGTCAGGCAGTATTAAGATACTAAACAGAGAGAAGGAGGCTGCATCAAAAAGTACATTGGTTTATGAATATTTATAATATGTAGTATATTGGTATAAACTGAAGAACTGAGATAATGAGTTGTTAAGATATTTACATCAAGTATATGAACATGTAGGACAGTCTGTTAATATGACTATAGGATTAGAGGAAAGACTGATAAATATGTCTGTACCTTAAAAAATATTTTTCTTGAAACATTATTTTCATAAATGTATAACACTGTATATATAAATGTATATTCATAAAAATATATTTCTGAAATTTCTTTAGCCATCTGAAGAAGCCTAAAAGGCAAAACATTGGGGCAGATGATGAGAAAAAAGATATTTGAAAATACATGAATTTTTTTTTGAAAAATGAACATATGGTATACTGAGAATCCTTTCCTATTCTGAGCTACCTAAACATTTGCGTCTGTCAGTAACCTGGTCAGTGCATTCTGCACTAGCTGTAGGCATTGTAGGACCCCTTCTATTAACTCCAAGATATAGAGCATTATAGTATTCAAGTCTTCAAGTCACAAAGGCATGTATCAATGAGGGAAAGGCTTCTGGTGAGATCAAGGTATTAATCTGGGAGATGTTACAAAGATGGTAAAAAAACACTCCAGACTACAGATGACACCTGAGCCTCAAATGTTAGTCTTTCATCCAGAATGACACTCAGATTCTTCACCTTGGTAGAGGCCGCCAGACTACAGAAAGCAAACATCAGGTCAGGCCACTCTGATTAGCATGTATCCCCCACACATTGCAATTGACCAGGCTCAAGTCCCAGCACTTCTGTCTTGCCTGGGTTGAGTCACAGCCAGATAGAGGACATCCAGTCCTGGATCTCAGCCAGGCATTCATTTAGTACATTGACCATGCCAGGCTTCCCAGGTGTAAATGACAAGCACAGCTGGATCTCATCTGTACAGTGAAAATCCAAGCCATGCCTTCAGATGTAACCCAGGGCAGCATGTACTGTACACTGTTAGTAATATAGGTGAAAGAATCAAGCTCTGGGGTACTCCACAGAGCAGGGGATTTGGGAGTGCGGAAAAAGTTCCCAGCAACAACTCATTCATGCCACTGAGGCAAGACGCAAACCAGCTGTTGACCCATCTGGCAAGTTCACAGTACTGTACTCCCTGAGCCAATCCACTAATAACCCATGGTCCACAGTATCAAATCTTGATGAGAGATATAATAGAATGAGAACTGGCCATTCCCCTCTATCTTTAGCACTGAGGAGGTCATTATGCATCCTGACCAATGCAGTCTCCATACTTCACCTAGATTTAAATATGGACTGGGGTGGCTCATAGATGTTAAAGGTCATGAGGTGGGCTTTGAGTTGTAGAGTCACTCTCTTCTCAATAGTCTTTCCTAAAAAAGGAAAGGTTAGAGACTGGTCTATAATTCGCCAAGTAGTTTGGGCCCAAAGATGTTTTTTTCTTGAGAAGGGGACTCACCAGCAAATCTTACAATGCACTCAGAAAAGACCACAATTAAAGGGAACACTGGACTATCTCAGCAAAAACTGGTCCCAGGAAACCAATACAGCTCAGTCGGAGGTGTGTTAGAGGAGGGTCCAGTTCAGAGTAAATGGCCTGCAGCTCAGAAATCACCACGCAGACCTCTTCCACTGAAACCAGCTGAAACTCATCCCAGACCAGAGGAGTGCTCTCTGTGACAACCCATTCCCCGCTGCAGGACTGCAGCATCCCAGCTGGGGTTATCGTAGACCTGATCGAGGACACCCTGTCAAACTAGAACTGAACAAACTCTTCACACTGGGAAAATCAGAATACATTTACTGTCTGGAGAGACATTGCAACAACCTGTCCACAGTCCAGAAAATCTGAGCCAGTCTGCTTTTTCCTGCTGCAATCACTCTGGACAGAAATGCTATATTCTTACAGGAGATTGCCCTTTGATATTCACTGCAATGAGTTCACCCAGGAGGTCCATCACTGCCTGAAGTCCTGATGGGGAAAACCCCCTTAAAAGGCCACAGCGAACTGTCTCCACAGGGGGAGGACAACAAGGGGATTCATGCATGATAACTTCTGGTGCCGTGGCTTGGAGGGGCAGGAAGCGCATCCTCAGGATCACGAGAACAGCTGCACGGGAGTCTGAGCTGGACATCATTGTCCACCTAGGGACAAATGACTTGGCTCATCATGAGATTAGAGCAGTGCAGAAGGACCTTGTAGAATTGGAGAGGGGCCTAAGACAAGTAGCACACACAGTATCCTTCTCAGAGGTGCTGCCTGTCAATGGCATGAGTGAGACGAGGGTACTTTGCACCATGCAGTTTAATGAATGGTTGAAAAAAATGGTGTGGAGCACAGGGGTTTGGCTTCATTGGGGACTGGGGTTCCACCTGGGGGGACACCAGCCTATACTGGCAGGATGGTCTGCATCTGTCCAGGAAGGGAACAAGTCTTTTGAGCAATTGGTTTAAATGCTTCATTGGCAAACTTTTAAGCTAATTAAGGGGGAGGCACTGATAAGCAGCAGGAAAATCCCAGCCACTCCCTACAAAACAGGGTACTAAATGAAAAAAAGACCAAGGTAGAAAGGTCAGTGGGGGATGCTGCAACAGAAGGTAAAGCCATCAAAAAATGGAGAGCAATGAGTACCAATGCCCGTAGTCTGAGTAACAAGCTTCCTGAATTAGTGGCCTTGATGGAGGAGGAACATCTGGATAGTGTGGCAGTCACAGAAACATGGTAAGCACAAAACCATGACTGGGACATAAACATACCAGGATACACTAGGTACAGGAAGGACAGGGAGGGTAAAAGAGGAGGAGGAGTAGCTCTTTACATAAGGGAAGGAATCAAAGCAACAGAATAAAAGGGTAAACAGGGAGGAGAAGAAGCACTGTGGGTAAATTTGGAGACCGGCAATGGCACCACAATCCGCACAGGGGTTATATACAGACCCCCTTCTCAGGGGGAGGAAATGGACAAGGAAATGATAGAAAGTAAACTTAGAATGGCAAAAAAGGGGAGATATTGCTGATGGGTGATCTGAATATGCCAGATGTTAACTGGAGTGCACTTGCAGCAGCCACTTCGAAGAGTGGGGTTATTCTAGATGCCCTACAGGGGGCATGCCTTAGACAACTAGTATTGGAGTCCACTCAAGAGGGAGCAATCTTAGACCTGGTTCTCTCAAATGGAGATGAAGAAATGATCACAGATGTAGAAGTGGGTAGCCATCTGGGAACTAGCGACCATCGACCAGTATGGTTCTAATAAACACAGCAATAGAGTCAAGCCATACAAAGGCAAAAGTACTGGACTTTAGGAGGCTGACTTTGCCAAAATGGGTGAGTGCCTAAGGAATGCACTAGCAAATGGGCAGGAAGGAGGGTGGAAGAACAATGGGAATAAAAAATCTGCCATCACAGAGGTAACAAGCCTCTGTGTGGAAGCAATAAACAAAACGAAATGATGTAAGAAACCACTATGGTTCTCAAAGGAAGTGGCAGTGAAGGTTCAAGAGAAAAGAAAGCATTTAGGAAGTACAAGGAATCACAGAAGGAGCAGGACAGAGAACTGTATCAGTTAAAGCAAAAGGAAGCTGGAAGGCAGTCAGAACAGCAAAAGCCCAAACTGAGGAAAAGATAGCCAACTCAGTTAAGAAGGGGGATAAAACCTTTTATAGGTACATCAGGGAGCGAAGGAAGACCAAGGGAGGGATAGTGAGGCTTAATAAAGGGGAAGGGGTGGGCAGAGGGTGACTGTGAAAAGGCAGAGGTACTAAACAAATATTTTTGCTCAGTATTTACAAAGGAAGAGGAGGAGGTACCTAAAACAAACAGTAGAAACACTCTGGATACAGAAGTTGGTATCAGCCCATTTACAGAAGAAAGGGTTCTGAAAGAACTCTTAAAACTTGAAGGTGGACAAAGCAATGGGGACTGATGGGATTCATCCCAGAATTCTAAAAGAACTAAGGGTAGAACTAGTGACACCACTGATTACCCTCTTTAACAAATCATGGGAGGATGGGGTGGTACCCGAGGACTGGAGGAGGGCAGATGTGATTCCCCTTCACAAAAGTGGGAGCAAGGCAGAAGCAGGAAACTACAGACCTGTTGGTTTAACCTCAGTGGTAGGGAAAATGATGGAATCAATTCTGAAGGAAAGAATTGTTGAGTATCTAGAGGCCAGAGGGGCACAGGACCCAAGGCAGCATGGATTCACTGTGGGAAGGTCATGCCAGACACATCTGATAGATTTCTTTGACTGGGTGACCAAAGTAGTAGATCAGAGAGGGGCTGTGGACATGGCCTACAGTAGACTTTAGCAAGGCATTTGACACAGTCCCACACAAAAGATTACTATACAAGTTAGCCAGCCTGGGAGTGGGTCCCAAGATGACAGCCTGGGTAAAGAATTGGCTGGAGAATAGGACACAGAGAGTAATAGTAAATGGAGTTCACTCTGAAGAAAGGGGGGTTACTAGTGGGGTACCGCAGGGTTCAGTATTAGGACCGGTCCTCTTCAATGTCTTTATAAGCGACATTGCAGAGGGACTGGAAGGAAAAGTATATCTCTTTGCTGCACAAGGTGGGGTGGAAAGGATGAGAAGGGACTTGGCAAGGTTAGAGGAATGGTCAAATGTATGGCAGCTTAGATTCAGTGCTACGAAGTGCAAGGTAATGCACCTGGGAAACAAAAACCCAGGGGAAGAGTACACAATGGGGGGTGAGATACTAACAACAACAAAAATGGAAAGGGACCTGGGGGGTAGTCATATCAGATGATCTAAAGGTGGGCAAGCAATGTGAGAGGGCAGCAAGGAGGGCTGGGGGGATACTGGGATGCATAGGGAGAGGCATCACCAGTAGAAAACAGGAAGTTATTATCCCTCTGTACAGACAGCTGGTGAGACCCCATCTGGAGTACTGCATGCAGTTCTGGAGACCCATTCTCCGCAAAGACATAGACAGGATGGAAGCTGTCCAGAGGAGGGCAACTAAAATGGTGCAGGGTCTGCACCGGAAGACATATGAAGAGAGACTTAAGGAGCTTAATATGTATAGCCTCAAGGAAAGAAGGGAGAGGGGGGACATGATAGAAACTTTCAAGTACCTCAAGGGAATCAACAAAGTCCAAGAGGGTAGCATCTTTCAAAAAAAGAGGTGTGCAAGAACAAGGGGGCACAATTTGAAGATGGGGGTGGCTCAGAGGTAATTTAAGGAAGTATTTTTTCACAGAGAGGGTTGTGGATGCATGGAACTGCCTTCCGGAGGAGGTTGTGGAGTCAAAAACTGTGGTGGAATTCAAGCATGCATGGGACAGTCATAAGGCAATTCTAGGAGGTGGGGGTAGGAAGAAGTAGGCTGCTGGTTAACTAGGATCTGCAGCTTATCCATTAGGTAGGGAAATGGGCAGACTGGGTGGGCCAAGCGGTCCTTATTTGCCGTCAAATTCTATGTTTCTATGTTTCAGTGTAGTAATCTGACCAGCTGACCAGAACAAACTCCATATTATTTATTTCAAGCTACAGTGAGAATACTAGGAATAAGGCAAGGCCGTACTGGTGGGTCACAGTACTAATCACTTATGTAAGGCCCAGTGATATTAACAGGAAGAAATCTTGACCAAATTGTGTGAGTTTATCACTGACCCAGGCATTGAAATCTCCAAGATTCAACAATCTGGGCAACTCCATCACCATCTCAGTGAACAAGCCTTTAATTTCTTGCAGAAAAACCTTCTGTCACCCCAGATGCCAGTACGCAGGAAGGATCCTACAACCTGCACCTGGACACCACACATTCAAATGATGAAGTGTCTCCAACTGGGTGCACCACAAAGTTCAACTCTGACCGAAAGCAGGTGGCCACTCCCCTTCCCTCCCCTGTGATCCCTCTGTGGGCAGTGACACACAGAGAAACCAGCAGAGATTGATGCATCCAATACTGGCCCTGCATCATCACCTAGCCAGATCTCCATGATGTAAGACAGAGTGACCCTGGAAATCAAGTCCAATGTAATAGTGGCCTTGTTTGTCCATCAGTCTCACTATGCAAGACACTGCCCATAGCAGATGGATGGAAACTGCTGGCTTACAGTCTACTTGCCTACGCAGACCAGTGGGAACCCTGAGTATGAGAACCAACCATGCCTGGCCTCTCCTTATGTCCCATTTCACCCTGGGCATCTCTGGGTACTCACCACCTTTATAATGCTCCCCATTAGAACCCCCTCATCACCTATCATCCCCCCTCCTAACAATTTCCACCTCCCTGCAGTATCTATCTACTGCTGCTAATGGGGGGTCATCAAAGGAGTGAAGGTCTAGCAACTGGGACTGGGAGAAACTAAGCCTGAGCAGCCCCAGACCAACACACATTATCCCACTGGTAGCTGACTCGCTCCCCAACACCTATCATTTTAAAAGAGAATCTGCACAACAGCACAGAACTCCTACTGCCCTATCACTAAACCCTCAGACATTCAGACCAAAAATCACACAACACTAATACATATAATAAATACCTATCCATCCAAACCATCAAGCATGCATTGATCTGCACTATACTCTTAACAATTACCACTTCCCTCCCTCCCAGCAAATAACCAACAATTACACCTCCCTCCCTCCCATTTCAGTCTAAAAACCACTTAGTTAAAACAAAGCTAGCTGGAGAATCCTAACAATATACAGCTTGCAGTGCACCAGTAGTCACTCATAACAGAGAGTAACATTATTTTTTATCAAAATATTCTAATTCTTAACGTACCAGGTCAGATTCTCAAAGGATGGCACAAGGCTTACATCAAGTCCTGTGCTGCAACACTTTGAATCTGCTGATACACCAATCTGTTCTGCTGCAACTGTGCCTGGTTTTCAAAGTTCGGATGCAGTTGTGACCATTTTCCTGATTTATGTCAGCTTGCTCCAAACCTGGGGCATAAACACAGTAAAAAGAGTCCCAGAAAGGACAGAAGCTAGACCACAAAAAAATGGTTTATCCTGTGGTAATTGCTGCATGGAATAGAAAATCCCATTAGATTTCTGCATGCCCAGTGTGCCATATCTTTATTGCACCTCGGGGTTGGAGAAATCTAGTCACTTTGAAAACCCAGCCACTGATGCTAAAGTCTCTGCTCTCACCTGAGAAATATAAAAAGCCAGTTCATGTGTTGTAGGTAGCACTCTCACAATCATCAAGAACAAGTCAATATAAAACACAGTAAAAAAATAAAACTTGAACCCGTGGGTTCTCTCACCACCCACAGTTTTTC
This sequence comes from Neoceratodus forsteri, assembly GCA_016271365.2. Taxonomy (NCBI): domain Eukaryota; kingdom Metazoa; phylum Chordata; order Ceratodontiformes; family Ceratodontidae; genus Neoceratodus; species Neoceratodus forsteri. Next base: position 250,227,569 of record CM057450.1, on the reverse strand, counting down.
TTGTAAGACCCAGGTCCACAACTCATCCTGTGGCATCTCTAAAACTGAGGAAACTTCAAGGACAATAACAGGGATGCTGATCAATCTCTTTATTCACAGTTGCAGGAGATGGTCCAGAAAATGGCAGCAACAGCACAGTTTGCTTATTCCAACTAACTGCTGGCTAGAAGTACCCCCTTCCTGAGCCAACCAGCTTGGGAACAGTGCCACCAAACAGGTCCACTAAAGCAGCAGTTGCAGTCCAAACAAGAACAGTTTGACTACTTGCTTACAGTAACCCCTGATCCTCCCAGCTTGGGCACATTTTAGTTTAAAGTTAGCGGTCCATTTGGGCGGGTTCCTCTGTCACATCTCCTACCCTAGCTCTGCTCTGTAACATGTTCCTCCATCTCCACAAATCAGTAACCTGTTAAAAGTATACCCCACACTGCAGAGATGCCCAGAAATCAGCAGAATTGTAGACTACAAGATAAAGGCACTGAAACTGTAGTGACAGACAAATTAAACAAATAATAAATGAAAGAGCACAGAACTCTGTATGGAACTATTCTTAGCTGGAAAGCAGAAACATTCTAATGGTCTTAATACTACGTCACTTGTTCCACTAACTACCACTGTTACCCTAACCACTACAGTTGAAGCCACTTAATCAGGATGCAGATAATCGGAATGTTCACTTTATTGGGACATCCTGCAAGGAACCAAATAAGTGGCCATTGATTTGTATGGCATCGCCATCCATATAATAGGAATAGAGACACAGGATTATTGGGATGATTCCGCCCCACTCACTGCTATAAGTCCCTGCTTGCTGGTTACTGTGAATGTCCTTAGTCCTTTGGCCTACCTGCTGCAGCCATTAATGAGGCACTGATAAGACCTTGAGCATGTGTGAATATGCTGTGAATGGCACTGTGAGCCTCTGCCACACACTCCAGATTCTCATAGCTTCAACTGAATATGTTGGTGTTAAAAAAAGTCTGTAGAGTAACAGAAGTCTGCGCTTACTTATGAGAAGACTTTTAAAAAGCTTTTAAATTGTATAAGGGAATTATAAGGCATGTTGTGTTAAAATTTTCCCCCATAGCTTATTACTGGAAAAATAATTATAATAAGGATTTCCCAGATAAAATATGGGAAACGATCTGGACTGACAATTATCTTTTAATTAAGCAAGACTGATTAAGGAACATTCAGTTCAATATTCTTCACAATTTATATTTTACGTCGACTAAATTATAGCGGTTGGGGAGGCTGCCCTCTGCAGAATGTAAAGAATGTGGCTTTGAATTTGTTACATTACATCACAAATTGTGGTCATGCCCCAGAATAGCCAAATTCTGGGATACAGTCAAAAGAAGGGTGGCATCTTATCTTAAAATTGCCCTGTATTTTGATGAGGACACTTGTCTTTTAGGTATGTACTCATCGTTTCCTACCTACTTTCAAAAAGTGCAATTAGCATTGGTGGCTTTGGTCACAAAGTTAGTAATACTTACACATTGGAAGGGGGAATGGGAACCTTCCTTTAGAGAATGGTGGGTGGAATTTGTTACTGCTTTAACTGCAGAAAGATGTGTAGCTTGGTCCTCCCACTCTGGTGAGAAGTTCCAGGAATGCTGGGGTGAACTGTTCTCAATCCTTAAGGATAAATTTGGATATTGAACCAGCTCCCACTGCTACCTTTATCCTTTCCTCCTGTCAAGGTTTAGGACCCCTCATACTGTATATATGTTATTTTGTTAGGTGATTTTCTGTTAAGGTGATAGTTACATCACTTTACTTATATGGGGGGGTGGCATAGTATCCTTCAGTACTTTCTTTCTTTAGTTTATTTTTATAGGTTCCTTTTTTCTTCTCTCCCTCCTTTTCGCAACATTTGGTGTGGGAATGGTTAAGGGCTGTACCATGAATCTGTATTTGAACTTTTTACATGAGTCTTTACAAGGGTCTAATTTCTATATATAATATCTGCCATAATATCTGTCGTAGGTTCAATTGGGCTACAGTAGAAGGGGCTGCTGCAGGGTGGGAGGTTTTTTTTTTATTCTTAGAGTATTTTGTTATGTTGTTTATGTTTATTGTAATATGAACATGTTTATGTTTGCCTAGTCATGATGGAATTTTGTTTCGTGATTTTCTTATGTGCTTATGGTAAAACCTGTTTTCTTGAAAATAAAGTTATCTGCAAAAAAAAATGCAAGCTGTTATGGAAACAAGTACGGCAGCTCCCAATTTCCACATCTTTTTTTTAACTCTTTCTCCATTTCTGCCTGCACAGCACTTAAAGAGCTGGTGGCAGCACTAGTGTTTCTTTAGGAAAGGAAACAGATTTTTTTTGTGAGCCCAATCCCTATCACTACTATTCAAAATTTCAATTAAAGAGCTAGTAAGAGAGAAGGACATGCCCAATCCCCAAACCCATAAACTGAGAGTGTGAACCAATCACATGTGCTACTGTTAACAAGACTGAGGTACTACAGTACTATGGTGCTATATGTAGAATAAAGTATGAGGCATGCCTGATGCCCAAACATAGAAAAGGAAACTCATTTCTTTTTGAGATCCCAATCCCCAAATACGGCTGTTCAAAATTTAACTGAAAGAGCCAGAAAGAGAGAAGGACATGCCCAATTTCAAAACACATAAACTGAGAGTGTGAACCAATCGCATGTGCTACTGTTAACAAGACTGAGGTACTACAGTACTATGGTGCTATATGTAGAATAAAGTATGGGGTGGCATGTGTAAACTTCGAATTTTAACACACAGCACCATGTTTCATTTATATAATTGCTGGGTATTGTTTTTACCACAGCAATTATGTAAAATAAGATATCTCTATGTGAGCCAGCCATGGTCTGATTGGTCTCAGTGATCCGCAGTCAGACATGGCTGTTGAAGATATCATTATTATTTCCCCAAGTGCTTCAAGTTTTTGGCACCATTTGTATTTAATTTTTTAGATTGACTTACTGCCGATCCAGTGTGGCCCTGTAAGCTATGGCAGTAAGTGTGACATCCAGCAGTGAGGAAGAGAAGTGCGGCCGTTGGTGCATACACAGGATGATGGAAACTTGACCCATGTTTGCCTTTATAAGCACTCCTTTATAAGGGCAAATTATGCCATTGTTTCCCTATGTGAAAAAACAATAGCCAGTTATCATACTACAAGTATGGATCAGACATTAGGGTGGGTTGTGTTGTCTGAGACTTGCTGCAAATGTAAAAAATAGGAGCTTCTGTTAATTGGGATGGCAACTTAATCGGGACAAAAAGCCCACCACCAGGGTGTCCTGATTAAGCGGCTTCTACTGTACTACTAACTATCCTAAAACAACCATAAAACACATTAATAAATCTCAAAATTGGCAGTTTATATCAACCTTCCAAACAATGACTTTGGGTTCTCCAAAACATGCACAAACATTTGAAATTTAGGAGCTACTTAGAGACTAAGAGGGGCTCTAACTCACAGCACACTCAGCCTGGTTGCCAACATAAATCACCATCAGCACATCACTGGTGGGCTCCTCCGTACATCTAGAAATGTAAAGACAAGCCCTCCCCTTATCTATCTCACATAAACATGACAAAAGCTGCCATGGCTAACTGTAGATGGATATCATTGACAATTGCCAGTCAATATTGAACCATTATATGATGCATCCCAGTCTCCAAATTATGCATCAGCAGTGGCACCACAAAGCCCAGTACTGATTCTCAGTCATCCCATGAGATCTATACACTGAGTCTGGGTCTGACAGGAATACTACCATTATCTTGTCACCAGAGGAAAGAGTAGAGGTGTTATAACAGTTGGGGAGCAGAGTGCAGTATACCGATGCTACAATTCTATGAAAGCAGGCAATAATGCCACCAAAGCAGGCTGTAATCGAGAGTGCCAGTGAGGAGGATATGGAAGTGGACCTATCAGAGCAGGGGCATGAGGTGGTAGATGAGGGAAGCATGAGAGGAGGAGGAGGAGGAGGTGTAAGGGCATGAGAAAGAACATAATCCATGCAAGGAGAAGGATAAGCACAAGAAGAAGGCACACAAGAGGAGGTGAAAGAGGAAAGGGAAAAAGTACAAGAGTAGGAAGAGAAGAGGAAAGAATTATAAGAAAAGCAGGGAGAAGAAGCAGGACATGAGCAGGGAAAGAGGAAGCATATGCAGGAGTAGGTGAAGAACGAGAAGATTGAAAAGTCTGATGTCAGGTACACCAACAACTAGCAGTAATGAGTGTGATACTGAGGTGTGGAGGCCATCATGGGAAGAAATAAAGCAAAAAAGGAGGTCATATCATTCCACAGTGGCCAAAAACAATAAATCATGTTGCGGTCACCACACAATTCGACCAAAAATTACAACTACCTCACTCATCCAGTATAGCTAAAGAAAAATAATCTGCAGTGTGGTAGTAGAGTATTTAACAGTTTAAGTAGAAATTCCATTGGTAACTTGGATCCTGCTGGACAGCAAGAAACCTGTAACCAGGGAGGAATCTTCCTTAATCCAGAGTAAAATTCAAAAGAACTCAATGAATCAGACAGTCTCACTTACCAAATATTTTATGACACAGCCTGAAAAAACAATGTTTTGCAACCTTTCAAGATTACTTCCTCAGGGTCAGGACCATTGTCTTAGTAGTCCCAATACCATTTCCCCTGAAGAATAGACACACACATAGATCTTGGAGAAATGGTTGTAGCCAAATATTTATTCTCGGATATTACGCTACTGGAATTGTATGCAGAACTGGTAGATCTCATCAGTCAGCTTGGGCCATGCACTCCTTCTAGCAAAAGGTCAACCCCTTGTGTGAGCTGAGGAAATTATATACCTCCTGGATTGGTACCCAAACCTCCAGATTGGAGAAGTCATGTGGTCGGGTGGCAAGTGACCAACCATGTCTGGTGTCACTGAACCTGTAGGCAAGCTGGATAAGATTGAACCACACACACCTCCAACCAGAGTCCAGATCATGTGGTGCCCAGGCCTCATGCCAACCCTTAGGAAGAATTTGACTCATCCCCTTTTTCATCTGTACTATCAGTCTGCAATTCTTCCCTGCTCTGTAGGGAAATTACCTTTCGGCTAGTGAGGTTGCAACTCTGGGAACAGCCCACATCAGTTTATTTGCCTCCATTTCTAGAGCTGTATTAAAAATAAAATTCCACCTGTGGAATGCCCATGGAATGCATTCCGATTCTGTGGAATTTTGCAGAGTTTTCACAAAAAGTCTGTGGAATTCAGCCAAAATTTATCTTTCAGTTACTTTGCTGTAATTTTAAAAGTGCGCATCCAGTTAACACCTTATTGGGAATGTCAACAGAACCCAATTACATAAAAGAATGTGCCAAATTTCAGATGTGTAGGTTGAAATGGGGCAGATGTATGGATGGCCAAGCATTTAATCAAAATAACATTTTCAGTTATGTTGATATCATTTTAAAATTTCTTATCCAAATTTCTCCACAATGTCTGGTTTTAGAGAAGCACCCAACATGGGTATATTACACCACATTTTAAGTTTCAAGCTTCAATGGGAACTGAGTTATAGGTAGCCAAACATTTTGCCAACATTTAGATTTCTGAAATTTTAGTATAATTTTGATAGTATTCATTGAAATTATATAACATTTGACAGGTACACAGGTTATCACTGCATTTGTATATGTACATAGTTTCAGACTTCTAGCTTCAAATGAGACTGAGTTATAGCCTACCAAACATGTTGCCAACATTTAAATTTCAGTTATTTCCCTTCAATTTAATACCATATCCAAATTTAACCAGAGTTGAAGCATTTAAACTACTATATCACATAGTCATTTCTGAAAAAGTTCATATTTACAACTTTAAATGGGATTGAATAAAAATAAGTAATTATTGGGTAAGGTGGGGTCCCCACTCTTTAGTATTGGGGTGATAGTGGCCATACTCCAGTTAGTTTGAAACTGCCCTAGGCATACAGAATGGTTAAGGAGATCAGACAGGGGGGAGAGCATAGAGCCTAGTACCAAATTAAGGATTTTCATATCAAAGGAGTCTTTGCAGTAGTTTGAGCCCCTGAGGGCATTTGCAAGGTATGGCCTTGCTTCGCTCATTGTAATAACCCTGAGGTGGGGGGGTAGGTATTGTTTGGCTCAGGGGTCTCAAGGGTGGGATCAAAGAAGTTGTTTGGAAGAACTGCACATAGATCAGAGAATGCAGCATCTAGACAATTGGTGATGGTAAGTGGGTCTGAGGTAGTATCATGGTTGATAGTTAGCTAAGAGGGGGGTGGCATCCTGGAGTTTCCGTTCAGTTCCTTTAGGTCATCCCAGAACAACCTAGCATTCCTCCAGGAGGAGGTGAGGGTAGATTTATAGTAGTCAGATTTTGCCATCCTAATAGCCCAGGTGCACTTGTTGTGAGCCACCTTGTAGACAAGCCTGTCTGCCTGCACACCAGAGGCAACTGCTTTGTGCTAGAGGTCATCACGGTTCTTTAGATGCTGAAGCAGTGCTGGTGAGACCAGGGGACATTACGTTTTTTTGGATTGAACCTTTGTGATGGGGGCAAATCTATTACATGCATTGTTGAACATTTGGGTGAAGTAGTCAAGGGCTTCATCTATGGAAGGGGGGTAGCTGATGAGGGACCAATCACACTGGGCAAGATGTCTCCTTAGTTTAGTGAGGCCTCCAGGTTGAAAACGGCGTTCGGTAAAACTGTTTGTTTGGGGTATTTGCTGCTGACATGACCAGGTGAAGAGAATGGGCAGTGATCGCTTAATGAACCTGGGAGTACAGTTAGGTTTGAAATTCTGTTTGGGCGATTGGTGAGTAGCAGACCGATCAGGGTGCTAGATCCATTTCAGGGATTCACCCTGGTTGGCTGATTAACTAACTGTGCCAGGTCTAGTGCAGAAAGGGTGTCTTTTATATGGGATGCCGAGCTCGATAGCCAGTTCACATTAAAATCCCCTAAAATGTGCTCTGTTTTGGGGGGGAAGTTGGAGATATAGCTGGCCAAGGAATCATGCCAAATTTAAGATCTCTGACCCAATAGATGGCTGAGGTATATGCAGAATAAGTTTTCATGAAATGTCACACAACAAATAAAATAACAGACTTTGAGCACCTATAATTTTGAAACTATCCATCCAAATGTCATGATATTTGTAAAGTTATTGTCCCTTCACCAAAGACTGTGCACACCAAATTTCAGAGCTCTAGCTTAAACAACAGCTGAGTTATGACCAAATTACTAGATTTAAAAAGTGCTTCAAAATTCTGATAAAATTCTGTGAAATTTCACAGAATTTCAAAAAATTTAGTTGAAATTCCACAATTCAGAATGTTCCCATTTTGCACATCTCTAACCATTTCTTTATGGACTGCCAGGTGTCCTTCATCCTTAGGAGCAGATCAATGGTTTTACTGAGTCCCAGCACATTCCCATACAGCTGAATCACTAGGATATCCAATGAATTCCCTACGTCAAGTAATGACTTCATGTACAAAAACAGCTGTCTGCACACTAATGATGGTGATTCACATCCTGTTAACAGATAACTCAAGTGCCAATAGGGCTAGAGGGTGGCCAATGTGAGGGGTAGCTGCTGGTTTCAGCCTTTTTCAACTACTCATTCTCCACCCACTCCCAGTGGCTCCAGTGGTCCCCCCTGAGGGTGATGCCAGGGCTTAGCCCTCATCCCTGAAGGAGAAACCCTACCTGCCTGACTAAAGGTTGTAGGGGAGGGGACGCAGTCAAGGGGCTGTCTGCTGCAAACTTTTGCAGCCAATGTATTATTTTTCTCCCCCTTCCAGCCTGCCCTTCCGGCCCTTCTCAGGCCTGTCACCATCTACAAGTCCATTAGCACTTAGTTCTTCTAGGGCTTACTTACCTCTGGTAGTCACCCATGGTATCCCCTCCCCATAGTGGAGGTCAGCAGGGATGGACAAGGTCCCCACCATAAACTTCAGTTCCCTTTTGCACCTGGAGGCTGCCTAGGTCAGTGGGTGTACAGTCTGCATATCAGGTGGCAGCCTTCAAGCTGCATGACTGGGTTTCTTGAGTTTTCTTCCTCCTTCAAGAAGCCAGCCAAAGCAAGATGAGAGCAGAGAGACACAAGGCAGCAGCATCCATTCCAGTCAATCAGCCTCCCCTCCAGTGCAGGATCTGGTTCCTGCTTGCACTGCCACCATGTTCCCAATGTGGCAGTTGCACAGCAAAATGAAGCCCCTCCCCCGCACTACCTGAAGAGGAAAGTATCCTGTGGGAGGCTCAATCCTCCTGCCCCCAGCTGACCCCCAACTCCCTAGATTCGTTCCTAATCCCTGGTTGTTGGTGTGGCAGCAGGTAAGGTGCTAGGCACCTCAGGCCTCCACAAGACCAGACCAGCTGCAGACTTTGTATTCTATTAAAGTAATAATGTGTAAACCCATTTTATTATATTTAATATTAAGATAGCTACATAATACAGTGCTAATATTAAAGAGAAACATTCATATACAGTGGCTGACATAATTTGAAAGCCTCTGACAAGCTTTTCTAATTCAGGTACTGAACTTCACTGTTGCTGTATGTGTTAGAGATACTGTAAAACTAGTCATTTCCATGTCAACTTATTTTCATGTGCCTAACTCTTCTGACATAATCACTTCAATGTACATTTACACGCTGAGATCAGCTGTCTGTCATTGTGTCAGCAGTGACATGATTGCTGTGATCTTTCACCACAGACACAGTAACCCAGCTGTAATCTGATTTGTCTAATCATTTTCACAGCTATCTAGCTAATCCTTGCTAATCATGTTGTCTGTTGCATAGCTACCTGTAATTACATAGTATATATTAATACAGTAGCATCTGCTTTCTGACATTTAACTTGTTGTATTGGGTTCCATGTCTTGCATGCATGCTCATTTCAGTGATGGAGATTTGAGAGAAAGAGAGAGCGAGGCGGAAATGTCACTTGTCCATTGGCTACAGAGGAAAGTTATGAAGATCAATTATTCAGAAAGGGATCCTAAACAATTCACTCAAAGCACTTCAGTGTGACTAAAAGTTGCACAATCTGTTGTTTTGGAGCTGTCTGCTGCTTCCTCTGCACCCTAAAAACAGTGAAGGTTGGACTATGTATGTTACACCCTATCTGTACAATTTAAAATAAGTAAATACATTACAGAACCTGGGCTAATGAATGATGTGCATTTTTACAATTCTAAGTACCAAGCAGTGATCAGTGAAGGTACTATCAGAAAATGTAACTCCATCTCTGTGGACTTTGAGATACTAGACTCACAAAGTTGTTACCAAGGTGACCAAAAACCTGAGGGGTCATCCTCCTTTGCTGCGTGAAGTTGAAACTTCACTCAAAAACATAATCTGAAGTCACTGCTGTGAAGGTGCATTGGTAAATACAAGAGACGTGAGTATTGTTGCCCTGGGGATTGTAAAGGCACAAAACCCTTAGCAACTTATTGAATTTCTCTCTTAAGTCAGTGAGAATGGCTATTTCTTTCAAGGATGGGATAAGTAATATGAAAGCTAACAAAGACAACACTGTAGATCCCATTAAATTATCCCCTGTTGCTTGAGTAGTTCCTGCCAAGAATATCCAAGCCTACAATCAGGAACTTATAGCTGCTGAACTTGTAATTAATCTTGACAAAACAGAAGTGAACTAAATCAACTGTTCCCAGAAGGCAGTGGAGGGCGGAAGTGCTAAACAGGTGGAGGTCTCAGACCTAGGCAAACAGGCTGTCACAAGCATGCACTGCTGCCAGAAACTTTTTATCTCCTTAAGTTATCTACAATGAAAGTTCAAATGCCTGCTGCTCCACTTTCACATTCCCAATTAACAGGTACACGATGCACTTGTCCAGCCATTGGATAAATTCAGAGACACTGGCAGAGTACATCAACCAAGACATCATGTTTGCCATAGAAGAAAGTAAAAAATGAGCAGAGGTCCATGCTAATCATGAACTTGGCACACATCACTGAGCCGATAAAGAATAGTTACACACTTACTGTAATGGTAGATCTTTAAGAGAATTTCTTTCAGCAGACCAAATCTATGGAACTATATCCATTAGCTGCTAGGACCCCATGGAAACTTTTTGCAAGCAGTGCACTAGGGGCAGCATACGACACCCTATATTGACACTTCCCATATAAACGTGGGCCGCCCCTTCCTTCTTCAGTTCCACAATGGAGATCATGCTCAGAGGTCCTCCCTATATGGAACTGGGAGATAACCTGTGGGTTAGCCTATCAGGCAAGGCAGGAAGCAGCAGGTAAACCTTTCTGGAGAAAGAGACAGAATTTATAGAGTTCTAAATCCTTAGTGGGATAGAGGGTGGGATGGCATGGCCTGATGAAGGAGATTCTCTTGAATATCTACTGTTATGGTAAGTACATAACTATCTTGATTGGGAATATCTTTTTCATAAGGCCACACCTATGGAATGAGTTCCAAGCAGTACTGACATTAAGACAGTCTAGGTGGCTAAAGCCCACAGTCCTAAGAAAGGAAGCCTTAAAGCACAGCTATGATAAAGCCTGCCCTTTTTTGGAAGACAATGTCCAGACTGTAGTGTTTAATGAAGGTGTGGACAGTAGTACAGGTGGCAACTGCACAGATCTCAGAAGCAGACACATTCATAAAACAGGAAACAGAAATGGCTATGCCTCTAGTCGAATGGCCACAAACAATGCCAAAAAGTTCCTTACCATATTTCCGGTAACAGAAAGTAATACAGTTAGCCAACCATTTGGACAGGCACTGCTTAAACTGGAATGCCCTCTTTCCCAGGGGCAAATGAAACAAAAACCTGCAAGGAATTCCTGCAGTCCTTTGTTCAGTGAATATAGTACCTGAGTATTCTATGTACATCTAGAGTATGGAGCAATGCTTCCCTTGGATTGGCATGCTTAGGAAAATAAACTAACAGGTGGATGGTTTAATTCAAATTAAACTCAGGCACCACCTAGAACTGGTAGGCAAAGACACTCTGTCTTTGTGGAAAATCAAATAAGGAGGCTTACACATTAGAGCCAGTAGCTCTGAAATTTGGTTTGCAGCAGAAGTAATAGCAACTAAAAATAATGCTTTCCAGCAAAGGTAGTATTGGCCACAAGTCACATCTGGTTGAAAAGGAGCCAAAGTGAGCTTCTCCAACACAAAATTCAGGTCCCAAGCCAGGACTGGACTGCAGACAGGAGGCTTCAAGTGCAGAATGCCTCTCAAAAATGTATGGACCACCTCCAGCTGAGCAACTGTATGACCATCAATAGGCACATGGAAAGCTGAAATAGCAGCCAAGTGCACTTTGACAGAAAAGTACTGCAGACCTGTATCTGTCAAAGAAAGCAACTACTCCAGAACTTGACTTACTGAACAGGTAAAAGGATTCAGTAGGTGAGAAGCAACCCACAGATCAAACTGCTTCCATTTCATAGAGTAAGTGGCACTGGTGGAAGGTTTTCTGGCAGCCACCTTCTGCGACACCCCAAGCCGAGCAATGGCTATGTCTTCTGGAGCCATACATGAAGGTGGAGTTGCCTGAACAAAAAAGCAGAAGTTTTGCATTGTGTGGGGATGCAAAAAGGTACAACTCTGGATGACCCCACACATCGAACAGTTCTTCTGCAACAGAGGTCAACAGCTCCCACTCATGCGTTCTGGACTTTGACCTACTTAGCCTGTCTGCCAGGATGTTTTGGACCCCTGGAACATGTACTGCTGATAGTTCGAGACCATGTTCCAGAGCCCAATAACTGAGTCTCATTGCCTCCTTGCACAGATGTCGATGTAACGCATAACACTTATGATATGTTGTCCATTTGTATTAACAGAGGACCCAGAAAGAGATGAGTCTGGAAGGCCTGTAGGCCATACAGAAAGCTTTCATTTCTAGAACATTTATGCGCAGAGTGCAGAGTGCTCTCCACTTTGGTCTGTGTACCCTGTGCATGATGAGGCACCAGATGTGTCCCCCAACCAATCCCTGGGGCATCTGTAGTGAGAATCTGATGATGGGGGAATCAGGAAAGGAACCCCTTCAGTAAATGCCTGGGTTCCATCCACCATTGAAGTACCCTTCAGACAATAGAGGTGACTAGAACTTTCTGTTCTAGGTCACCTGCACCTTGGTCCCACTGGACCCTTAGTGTCCATTGTGGGACTTTCATGTGCAGTCTGGCCAGTGGCACTGTGGTTATGGCCGCTACCATCAGGACTAGGAGTTTTAGGTATGTCCTGGCTGTGACATACCTGTCGTTTTAGACTATTTGTGCCACTGCAATTAGATGCTTGACCCTGTCTGGGGTAGGAATACTAGGCCTTGGGCTGTGTCTAGGACTGCCCCATGCACTGCATAAGTTATCAAGGGTTCAGGATGGACTTTGGCACATTGATGGCAATCCCAAGAGCATTGAACAGTTGTTTGATGCAGTCTAGGGTGTGAGAAAGATGATCCTTGCAGTCAGCTTTGAGGAGCCACTCTTCCAGATAGGTAAATACATGCAGGCCTTCCCTGCAGAGTGTTGCTGCCACCACTGCTGAACATCTGGTAAAGACCCATGATGCAGATGATAAGCCAAAGGACAATACCCTGAACTGATATTGTTCCCCCTGCAACAGGAATCTTAGATATTTCCTGTGAGATGGGCAAATCTTGATATGCAGGTAGGCATCCTGCATATCCGGAGAACAAATCCAGTCCCCTACTCGCAGCAGTTGGAGCAAGCCTTGCAGAGTGACCATTCTGAACTACTTGTACTCGAAAAACTTAATATCTCTGAGATCTAGAATGGGTCATAGATCTCCTGTCCATTTTGGAACCAGTAAGTATCAAGAATAGAACCCTGTGTTCCTTTCTTCCAAGGGGACAGGTTCTATTGCCCTTTTCTGCAGTAAAGTGTGAATCTCCTCCAGAAGCAACGGGATATGCTCTGGATGGTATTGGGAAGGCACTGGTGGATGGTGTGGAGGCAAATCCAGAAGTTCCAGAGCATGGCCTTCTGCTATTATCTGCAGGACCAAGGCATCTGAAGTTACCTTCCTCCACTGGTCCAGATGGAGAGAAAGGAAACCCCTGACAACCACCCCAGAGGCACTGGTATTGGGGGGTTGGAGAAGGAGTCAGGCAGAGCCAGTTGCTGCTGCAGTGCAACCTCTAGGGGCTCTTGAGTGGGCACCTGGTGTGGTTCCTGATAGATGTACAGCTGCTGCTCTGCCCTTACTTTGCTGTCTGATCGGGGAGCAATGTCTGGTAGTGGCTGGACAAAATGGCACCCCCTGTCAACTTCTTCGCTGAATGTGATAGACTCACAGTGGTGGGCAACCTAAAAAAAACTCAGAGGACTGTATATGCAGCCCTCAAACCCCCTTGAGGGCTGCATGACCACGCACAACTCAGAACGAACCCATTTCACCACAAAAGTAATCAAAAGTGACAGATTTAAATAAAGGAATAATGCCTGACAGGGTGGGTGTTATGCAGGGATAACTTCCCATCATGGGTGGTTGGACCCGAGGCCACCGGCCGAGGGTGTCCAACACCTGAGAAGGGGATGTTATCCCAGCATAACACCCACCCTGGAGGGCATTATTCCTACTATACAATGGCTTATTGTTTTATAGTTAAAAAAATAATTTTAAAGAATTTTTTTGTTAGAGTGTAAAAATATTTTTGTTTCTTAAGAGAAAAAAACAGCTCAGCCTCATCCTCCATATCCTACTAACAATCAGCAGGGATGTTATGCCAGGATAACATCCCTGCTGTGACAGCCAACTGACCAATCAGAAGCCAGGATTCTTTCTTGCCATTGTATAATGCAAAACAACCTTTATTTAATAGACTGGTAACATCATTAAAAGTTTAAAAGCAGTATAAATAGTATTAATTATAGTTAAACCTCAGTTCATTTCTCTTTTCTTCAGTGTAGTGCAGTCCCTTTGTGGTGGCAGAAAATGTTCTCAGGGCTGCAGCTTAAACTACTGAGGGCCGCATGTGGCCCGCATGCTGCAGGTTGCCCACCCATGTGATAGAGGAAATGGACTGATTTCAGGAAGCCTGTAAATTAGATAGGATGTCTTGCATATCTGCCCCAAACAATTTCTATCCCCTGAATGAGGCATTGAGGATGGATTGCTGGACATCATTTGCAAATCCAGTCACTATGAGCCAAATTCTTCCTGAAGCATATGGCAGAGGCAGCTGCCCTGGAAGAGGCACCCGAGATATCATAGGTGGTATGTAGGAGATGTTTACATACATTGGTACCTGCTGTAATAGCTTTCAGTATCTCCTGCTTGAGAGTACCTTCTGGGAAAGTTAGGGCAACTGCTTTGGCCTTCCTCCAAAGAGTATTTTGATATTTAACCATGTGGGCCTGGTAGTTTGTAAATCTCAGGTCCAGAGAGGCAGAAACAAATGTTCTTTTGTCCATGACATCAAGCCTCCTTGAGTTCTTATCAGGAGGAAGGGAACTAACGTGCTTTGGCACCTTAGACCTTTCATGGGCTGCATTTATAACTACAGAGTCCACCTCAGGTTGGCCTGCGAAGAAAAGGCCTACCTGAGGGGGCCTGATACATCTTATCTGCCTTCCTGGGTATGGCAGGTGTCATATTAGGTATATGCCAGGCAGCCAGGGTGGCATCCTCCAGTGCAGGCAGAAGAGAAGGAATAATAATGGAGGGAGACTCAGGCACTTCTAAGAATTTCACTAAATTTTTCCTAGTAATGTCCTGTTCCTCTAAATCAGATCTCATGGCAGTTTGGAGTTCAGCATCATGGTGATGAAAGAGGGATCTTCAGGGGGAAACCTGGGTGAATGTACCACAGAGTCTTCACTCCCAGTGGATACACAGGAGCTGGACCTTTCATAAAAATCCACATACTGTAGTCCTCTTCTTCCTGCATAATGAAATCTGGGTTACACTCCTGGTCCTTGCTGACATGGTCAGGAGGGCACAGGGAAGTAGAAGGTGAAGCCGTCAATGGCCTAGAAGGCATCTGGTGCAGCAGATTAGCAGGCATCAATGCTGAGATGTGTCATGCTGGTCATTTTGACATATCCCCTTGTATAGGAGGGGAAGGTAGCAGGCGTTTAAGAATGCCCAGGAAGGATGAGAGTACTGCCTGCACATCGGCACCCATGTAGTTGACGGAAACACCACAGGATGTTGATGGAGGATGCACCACTCCTGATACTGGTGGTGAACCACCAGCTGTAATAGGTCTGGTGGTGCTCTCAGCCTACCTGGACTGGACTTGAGTGTCAACAGTTCGAGCGGTTGGCTGCATTGCTGCTGTAGCAATCAACAGCACTGAAGTGGTCGTACTGATGTGGATAGGTGACTGCAAGCAAACCAGGAAGGCCTTGTGTTTGCTGCGCTCCCTCTCCCGGTGTTTATGCTTGTGTTGTCTCAGTGTTTTCTCCTGGGACTTGGAAAATAGTTAGGCAAAGGAACAGGTCAGTGACATAGTAGAGCTCTTCCCCTTGAGCTCTTTTTCCATCCTGACCACCTGCTGCTTCAAGAGGTGAATCTCCAAGGCCTTCTGTCAGCATCACTGGGCAGTGTTATTGAATTTGTTGCTGAGCTGGCAATGCTTCCACATTATGGACTGAGCCAAGGCAGTATACACAGATGTTGTGAGTCACCCAAGTATATTTTTTTGGCACACTCATAGTACCCGAATAGTTGCAACACCTCTTTAGTAACATACACAATACCAAAAATCACTTTAAAAAGTGAACACTAACTAAGGTGAGAAAATAAATAGAAAAGTCAACATCAATAGCGGTGTTACCATGGAGGGTACAATGAGTGTGATCAACAGTGGAGAAAAAACTGAGGAGGGAAGGGGCTGCTCATGTTTAGATGGGAAATGCCAACATAGGATGTTGTCATAGGCAGCCCCAGTGGACTGCTTGCAAAATGTTTCCGTGTGTTCCTAGCACCTGGCAGCTATAGTTCCATTGGTGTGGCCTGATGAAAGAGATATCCTCGAAGATGGTTATTTTGTTTTTATTAATAGCAACTTGTCTCCCTATTACCACACATTATTTGAGTTCTCCTTGAGTTCAAACTCAGGAACAAGAAGGAACTCATTTAAACACACCCGGGGATTGGGGGAATTCAACAAAGCTGTCTGTAAGCACTTTTTCACAGAAAGAGTGGTGGGTAAGTGGGGCAAGCTGCTGGAGGAATGGATACAGGACAAATCAATGAATAATTTCAGGTGGGTTTGGGGTAGGCATATGGATCTAGTTAGAAAAGAGGGGAAGCAGAAACAAAGGTAGTGATAGATTTATTGGTCTATCTATCTATCTGTCTGTCTGTCTGTCTGTCTGTCTGTCTGTCTATCTATCTATCTATCTATCTATCTATCTATCTATCTATCTAATTCATCAGGAAAGTGGACTGGATCAAAAAACCCTTTTCTGCCATGCCTGGGGAGAAGAGGATGCACAAAGGGTATAACAATACAATATTACAATTTATACACCCGTAGTGATAAAGTTTCCCTGATAAATTTGTTTATCTCACTGTCTTACCTCCAGATACACATTTATCTGGAGGTTAGATATGTCACAATGACTATCCTTAACCTAAGGACCAATCAGAGAGTGGCTTTCACAATGCTGATGACATCACAACAGTCTTGTCCTGCTGTGAAGCTAGCTGCTGAATTCAAAGAGCAATAGTTAACTCTACAAAAATAGCTAGTTTAAATGGTCTAACTTATAAACTGATGTTGTATAAATCAAATATAAAATGGCCTCTCTCAAAATATACAACTTCTTTCCACTTGTGAGGAAGTAGGACTGCCATAACTCATTCTTGGCTCTGCCACTCATGAGTTATGGTCCTGCCCCCCAACTCATGAAGATACATTGCATTTTTTGAGTAAGGCCATTGTGTATCCCCTATATATACAAAACAGGAGTGGGAGTGAAAATAACAAAATAAAAACAATATCTTAGTGACATCAGTCACAGCAAGATATCGAAAAATACAATTATAATGTATGGTAGAATGTTGTTATAGGTAGAAATCTACCTTTTTATAACAACGTTTTACCATCGATGTGATGTCATGATGTTGTTAACCCATCGATGGTACGTCACATCGATGGGTTAACAACTGGGAACAGTCTGGGCATGCATGCAAATGGATTGGACAGCCTAGAAACGGCTGTGGCGATGAGGGCAGAGCAGCAGCAACATAAAAAAAAAACTGCAGAAAGGAAATGCTTTCTTTTGTATAAAACCTAAATTGTACCATACACTACAAAATATAATGCATGGTACATCGATGGGTGACCATTTTGTTAACTCATCTCGAGGTTGCCATGGGGACCTAAACCTCTCAAGCTTTGCTCTCGAGGTTTAAGTGGTCAACCTGGCAACCTCTCAATGGTTAACATAGAGGATAATGTATGGTCCTCTATCGTTAACCGGTCAGTTAACAGTCGAGAGGTTGCCAGGGTGACCATGTAAACCTCGGAAGGCGAGCTCGAGAAGTTCGTCGCCATAACAACCTCGGGAACAGTTCATCGACCGATTGCCGATAGAGGACCATACATTATTTTTATAGTGTATGGTCCCACCATCAAAAAAAGGCTTACGTTTTTAAAAGTCACCGCCGCCGCTTCAGTCCTTCCCCATCGGTTTCCCTTCAGTCGGTTTCCTGTCAAAAAGCGTGCACATGGCGAGACCACTATCGCTGTTGTTAACCCATCGATGTGACGTAGGATCGATAGGTTAACAACATATCTACGTCACATCGATAGGTTAACAACCTTAGGAAATGATGATTTCCTAAGGTTAACAGCGTTCTAACATACATTATAAACTGGTTAACCATCGATGACCATACATTATCCTCTAAGTTACTGTTGTCACAATGGATATTTTTTAAGTTAGTGTCATCACAGTGGAATACTGCACCAGAGAGCAGCTTCTGCAATGCTGATGACATCACAATACCTGGTACAGCACTGAAGCAATTAAAATCAAAGAAAAGCAACAACATTTTTAAATAAACTACAGATTTAAAAGCTCTATCTTGTAAATTACTGTTGTACATATCAAATATATAATAGCCTGACTCAAAATAGGCAATTTATCATCAATTGTGAGTAGGCAGGACTTTCATAACTCACTCGTGGGTTTGCCACTCATGAGTTATGGTCCTGCCCCCTCAAACTTGAAGATAAATTGCACATTCTGAGTCACCCCATTGTATATTCCATATGTATATGACATCAATATAAAATCATGCAATAAAATCAAAGTAAATATGTATTCAATATGTACATATTTGCATGAGTACATCTGTAAATGAATAAACTAGTGTACATAAGTTTAAACATCTCTGGTGTTATCCAAGCAACATGTTGATGACATCTTTAAATAGTTGTTTACATTTCTTTTGAACACAGATACATTTGATTAAATATCTAACCCCAATCTAAAGATGTGGAGTTCAATTCTCAAAGTGGACTTAGCACAGCACAAGCTGTAGCAGACAGCAGCTTGTGCTGAAGCACTGTGCACCAGGGACCCAGCACCAGATTCTGGTACAGGAGGGGTCCCTACACCTAAGTCTCCACACTTGCGGTAACCTCTCCCGTGCAAAAAACACATGGCGCATGGCGGGGGTTTGCCACCGTCTCCGTATGACAAAGGTTAGTGGTCTCCCCATCTCCGAGCCCCTGGTAAAACACAAAAAACATCCCTTATGATCTAGTGGCCCCCCTCCTTGATCCCCGATGTCACCGGTAATAGTTACTATAAATAACCCCTGTACCGGTGGTCTAGTGGCTCCCCATCCTGATCCCTGATGTTGCCTGTAATTATGACTATAAATAACCCCAGTCCTGGTGGTCTAGTGGCCCCCATCCCCTATGTCACCATAATCATAAGCAAGACAAACCCACTTCTCTGGTGGCCTAGTGGACCCCCACCCTCCACCCCAGCAGGTAGTGCCCACCACCCCATTCCCCCATCCCAAAACACAGCCAGCAACTGGCACAGCCCACCTCTCACATCTGCAGCCTGATGCCGACTGAACTGTGACTGAGCACTTACTGTATAGTGTACGCACTCATTGACTGACTGTCATTCAATGAGCATGTACACTATACAGTACATGCTCAATGATAGTTCAGTTGGCGGCCAGCTGTGGAGGTGAGAGATGGGCTGTGCCAGCCGTGCTGTGATTTGGGATGGGGGAGTGGGGAGGTGGGCACTACCTGCTTGGGTTGGGGTCCACTAGGCCACCAGAAAAGGGGGGTTGTCTTATTTATGTATTTGCCTATTTATTTATTTATTGCTAGGATTATAGTACCTTTGAACCAGAGGTTCTTTTACAAAGGCTCTGTGTCAGTTACAAATTCAGAAATAGTACATACAAAATTGGAACTTTATATTACAAGGTAGGAAGGTAACAATTAACAAATGAAGGTTGCATAAACTCACAGTTACATAGTAAATGGAACAGCATGCTGGTTGTTGTACAAAGTAAGTTACAGAGGAATACAGACCATAATAAAATTACATGATCGGCAGGAATAGGAGATGTGAGAGTTGGGGGGGGGGGGCACAGTCAGCTAGAATGACTTTGCTGGCCAGGGCTCAGAAAGGAGAGAGGATAAGCAAAGAAGGGAAAGGTAAAAAAGGATATGAGATCAAAGAAGAGAGAGAGAGAGAAGAGAGAGAGAGAGAGAGAGAGAGAGAGAGAGAAAAGGGAGGGTGATGCAGACAGTAGGTGTCCTTGTCCAGCTAGGTTGATGAGGTTAGGAGTAAGGAGGATGGGAGGAGAAAGGGATGGGGGTGAGGGGTAGGTGGGGAAGGGGGTAGTTAGCAGGTGGGAGCGAGGGTCGGACTAATTCATAGAATTGAGCTGGGTCTAAGTCCTAGGGTGGCAGTCATGACAGCTTTGTTGGGTGAGGTGCTGGCACAGATTAATCTTAAAGGGACCAAGGGAGGGGATGTTAAGGATCTCTTGGGGGAGGTTATTTAGCCAGGAGGGGGCTCTATAGCAAAATTATTAATCTTAATTATGATTACAGTGGCACTGGGGATCAGGAAGGAGGCACCTAGACCACCAGGACAAGGGCTATTTATAGTAACTGTTACTGGTGACATCGAGGATCGAGGAGGGGAAACACTAGACCACCAGGATGGGGGTTACTTATGTAACCCCCTTGTTACCCGGGGTTACTTGAATCCCAGTAAGACCTAGTGGTAGGCAGGGAAGGCAGCTTGTGAAACTCCAGTTAAATGGGTTTCACACTGTCTCACTCTGTTCTCAGTCTCAGCTGAGACTGAGGGATGACATCACCAATAGAACTTTTGCAGCTGCATGAGCCACATTGGAATCTGCAGCAAAGGGAGTTAGATAGAACATTGGGAGTTTTCAAGGAAGAGTCTGCAGTTGGTGTTCAGTAAGTGAAGTTGGAAGTAGGGAGCTTGCTGTTAAGCAGCTCAGTAAAGACTCTAGGAGCCTCAGCCCTGACAGAGGGCTACATTTCAGTTATAGGGTGTGTGTCTCCACCTTAAAGAGAGACACAGGAAGATTACTCAAGTGGTGGAGACCGCTGTTTTCGGGTCTCAGTGCCCCCTCCCTCCGGGGGGGAGGATGAGAAGGATTCCCTGCAGATTCCTGGGGGAATCCCCTTAGTCCTGCTTGTGGAGGAGAAGCTGCCTGTTCATTCCAGTATTTATTTTGGAAGAAAAGAAGATTTGTGAGTCGCCTGTGGGGCACCTGCAACGTGAGGGTGAGTGTCTGCTCTGGTTAAAAGGGCCTATGTTTTCACCCTGGGACTTATGTGACAATGTGTGGATTGAACTACTAAACATTGGGACGCCTAGAGAAATGGGCTAAGCAAAGTAAAAGTAGTTTCAAGTTCCTGAGTTTGTTGTAATGCAAATAATACGTAGAGAAGATGTGACAGACGTCTACCCTTAATCTACATTTCAAAGTTCAGTAAAGGAATTGTTCAGTTTTCCAGAGAAATGGCCGGGTATGGGCTGTGGGAGCTGGAGGTGGGTGGCCCCCCATCTTTAGTGACCAGGTCCACCTCTACGGATTTCTTCTGTGGTTTTCTACTTTGCCTCAGGCACTTGGCCAGTGATGGGGGAAGTACCCAGATGTGGGATTGTAAGAAAAACTCTATCTAGAAGTCGCCGACTCTAGTGTGGTGTGGGGAGCCATGACAGGATAATTGGTTCATTCCTCAAATGGACCATGAACAAGATAATTGGTTCATTCCTCAAATGGACCACGGATCAAGTGGCCGGCAGGGGAGCCGGGCCAGTGGGGAAAACCCAAGTGTGTACAAGTCTGGCTGTGTACCCAAAGCTGCGTGCAAGTCCGGGCTGTGTGCTTGGTGGGTTCAGAGCCTGAGGGCTGGAAATGGTGATAAAGTATTCTGTTTTCTCTAATCTGCATTACCAGGAAATGTAGCCCAATGGGGGTCCATCTATGCTTTGTTTGTTCAGCTAGGATGTGAATAAAAGCCACACTGAAGAATCCCTTTCCTGGTTCTGGACATTACAGTTATTGCTTCCTGTGTTCGGATTTACTTGGGTGCCCCTGTACAGTGTAGCCATACCTAGGGTCCCCTGTGCCGAGTAACCTCATCCTCCCCGAACCCAGTCCCCACCAGGTACTGCTGTCAGCTTCAACAGCATGCCACCTGTCGTTTTGGCAAAAAGGCAGGGGTGAGGGGTTACACTTATAATAACTATTGCCAGCAACATCAGGGATTGAGAAGGGGGGCCACTAGACCACCAGGAAGGGGATTATTTGTAGTAATAATTATGGGTGACATCGGAGATTGGGGAGGGGGGCCACTAGACCACCAGGATGGAGATGATTTCTAGTAATAATTATGGGTGACATTGGAGCTGGGAAGGGGGGACCATGGCACATTGCTGCAAACAGATCAACTCTCCCAGAGGAGAATGTTCTAAGTCTAATGGTACTTAGAATTTCTCCTTCTGGGAGAGTTCTGAGAATCCTGCATTAGGGGATATGGCAGCCTATGTCTGCTGCAAGCCCCCAGTACCATACCGCAGCCCAGTTTGGGGCACACAGGTGGCGCAAGCCCCGTTTGGGGCAGGTGGCCTGCAGTTGATGTAGGCTGTCATTGAGAAATGCTCCCGTTGCATCTTTTGGTGCAAGGGACACTTTGCGGCATTCTTTGAGATGCAAGCCCCTTGCACCAAGCTAGGAGCATTGAGAATCGAGGCCTGTCATTTAGTAATTAGGGATCATAATAAGTCAGTGAATGTTCAGCCACCTTAGTATTAGACCAATTTTCTTGATAATATTTTACTGATGATGCGTGCAATGATTTGTTGCTATTTACTCTTATTAACCTATTAGTTGAAGTTTTGGGCAGTTCTGTTTTTAAAATTTTATGAAGGAAATTTAACGTTGAATACTGAATTCTTTGCTTAGGAGGCAAAATCTCAAACCTTTGGTATAATTCATAATGATGTACTAATTTGCTTTGATTAGTAGCAAACCTAAACATATTGTTGAATGTTACCACATATTTTTGAAGTGTTGTATTTGGTGATCCAGCCAGGAATGTCGCAGGACAAAACATCGCAGCACACAACAAAGCAGGCAAAACATTGCTGCTTGCAAAGTCAGCATATAATAACATTGCCAACGCAAACCTCATGGACAGTACAATGTATGAATAGCCCTGATGACTACTGAGCCCCACATCCCACCCACTGAGCGTTTGCACCAGAAACAGTAATGGCAGCCAGCCCCAGTGTGGTGGCCTGCCCCCTCCAATCCACCGCCGCTGCCACTGATCACTGGCATCTATGTCCTATGACACAGTGCATTGCACTATATCCCTGGTGTCTAGTGGACTCCGCTCAACAGGTAGATCCCCATATCACTTGTACCACCAGCACACTCGATAATCTGGCAGGTGGCAATCACAGCCTTCTCACTCACTGCCACAGTTGGCTGCCTGACTGAACCGGAATGAGCGCATACCGATAAGTGCTCATTCATTCAGTTCAGTCGGCTGGCCAGCCATGTCAGTGAGTGGAGGGCTGTGCTTTCCACCTGCCAGTTGTCGAGGTGTGTTGGGGGGGTGCATGGAGGTGGGAATCTACCTGCTGGGGGTGGGGGGTCCACTAGACACTAGGGATATAATGCAATGCACTGCATCATGGGACACAGTTGCTGTTGATCGGCGGCAGAGGTGACAGGTTGGGGGGGTTCTGGCTACCACACTGGGACTGGCTGCCATAACTGTTTCTGGGGCAAATGTTTAGTGGGTGGGATGGGGGACTCAGTAGTCACCAGGGCTATTCATACATTGTACTGACCATGAGGTTTACATCGGCAATGTTCTTACATGCTGGCATTGCAGGCAGCAATGTTTTGCCTGCTTTGCTGTGTGCCACGATGTTTTGTCCCACAACGTTCCTGGCTGGATCCGTATTTGGTAAGTTGACCAACAAAATAGAATTATATTCCAGGGCTGGAAGAACTGCCTGGTTCACTATGATTTTTTAACATGTGATGTTAAGCTGTTTTTATTTCTATATAAGTAACCTAATTTGCTGTTTATCTTTTTAGTTACTTTCATTATGTGCTCATGAAAAGGCAAAGTGTTGTCTAACGTTACTCCCAAATGGTTAAAACTAAAGTCTTCTTCCAGATCTTGTCCCTTTGTCCCTAATATCACTGTATTGTCACCAACAGCTTCAAGCCTTTTTTTTTAGTTGCAAAGATCATAGTTTTAGTTTTCTTTTCATTCGGTTAAATGTTGTTTTCTGTAAAACAATTTTGTAATGCATAAAACACTAGTTGCATTTTCACTGCTAGGTCCACTCCTGTCCTTCCAGCATAATAATGTTCTGTACCACCTGCATGCATTATTGTAGAAAAGTCACTGATGATTTCTGATAGATCATTTACAAATGTTGAAAACATAAGCAGACTCAGAAACAAACCTTGTGGCATCCCAGTTTTAACTGTCCTCATTGAAGAGTTTTTGGACCCAATTTTAGCCAATTGCTTTCTATTTGATAAATAGTGTCTAAACTAGTTGAACATATAATTTCCCACTCTTACATTTTCTATCCTATAAATCAGTAAGGGGTGGTCCATCAGGTCAAAGGCCTTGGTCAGGTCAACAAAAATTCACCAAGTGATCATTCCATAACTCATGTTGTCATACATGAAGTGCAGCACTGCAGAATTCTGCGCTAGAGTTACTGCAGCAAACAATGTAATTTCAATGGGAGTTAATCCCTTGTGTCGTGCAGTAAACCTGTGACACTGCACTTCATCCTGGCGGGCTTGACTGTACATGTTACTGGTTCTCCTGGCAAAGGCTGTCACCATGCTAGAATCTCCTCTAAATCTATATTGATCCTATGTAAATATGTGATTCTTTTGTAGATGTTTAGCCAATAGATTGAAAACCACCTTTTCTAACAGTTTTGCTAATGCTGATAAAATGGAGATAGGCCTATAATTATTTGCTTATCACTTGAGTTAAATATTGGTGTTACAATAGCTGTTTTCCAACAATTTGGTACCTGGTTTGTACACAGAGATAGAGAAATCAAATATGTTACTGGTTCTGCCAGTTGTTTAGCTGACAATTTTAGCAGTGTAGGAAAGAGACTGTCTATACCTGGCTTCTTGTTTCCTCTTAGTTTTAACAGAAAAGCATATACTTCCTTTCTTGTTACTCCAAAAAAGTTTAAGGTTTTTGAACAATGCGTCCTATAATCCGTAATATTCAGTCTCCTAGGTTCATGTTTTATTTGATTTTTATGATTTGCCATATCTGTAAACAATTTGTTAAATTTGTCTGCTAATTTTGTTTCATTTGTTATTTATTAATTTTATTTAGTTTTTGTTAACCTGGTAGGTGCACTAGCCATACAATTATTATTTTCAAGCATGACCCAGGAGAGCACATTACAGAAAGCATGCAACATTCCAGGAGTGCATAAAGGTACATAAATTATAGAAAGCAAAGCAGCATTCCAAAGTACATCACATAACATATCAGATACAGTCAGTTTGAAGTAGTAACAGCTGGTAGAATAGGGACATTCGGATTAATGCATACAACATTCCAGGAGTGCATAAAGGTACATAAATTACAGAAAGCAAAGCAACATTCCAAAGTACATCACATAACATATCAGGTACAGTCAGTGGAAGGCGATACAGCTGGTTGAATAGGGACACTTGGATTATTACAAGAACAGTATGGCTAGACTAAACAATAAATGCAGCGAGGATGTCGGAGACACATATGACAAGCATGAAGACAGAGACAGAAGGGATAAGAAGTACTATAGCTGTAGGGGAATGAGAAATCTCAGGATGGGGAGTGCTTAAAACTAGGAGACAAGCCTTGGGTGGGGAGCATGGAAGAAGCAGGGTGGAGGCCATAACAGAATCAACCGTGGTCAAAACAAGTGCAGAAATCATGCAAGCAATAAGTACCGCCATAGTTCTCTTTTGAAGAAGAGATGTGACTCCAGCCTTTTAAGACCGAGGGGAAGTGAAGTCCATAGCCAAGGGGCAACACACTGGAATGCACCAGAACCTTTAGAGGTGTGACATCTGGCTACCTTCAGCAAGAATCTGTCTTCCGATCGAAGCCCTCGAGAGGAGATTACAGGATCAAGTAGTGTTGCAAGGGAGGGAGGAGTATGCTTCCCGATGTCAGAGTCAATGAGTGAGCCAAGGGAGTAGGTCCTACAGGTGGAGGGGGAGAAACAGTGTAAATCATTGTATAATTGACAATAATGCCTGAGACAAGGAGACGAGGAGGTATAATGGCATATATTGTTGTATGCAACGTCCCACTTCTGCAGGGTTGTTTTGTGGGCTGCAGCAAAGACTGGAGCACTGTAGGTAAGTGCAGGAAGAAGAAGAATACCTTTGGCTATGACTAGCTTGGCAGATGGCATAAGAAGGTGACTAGTTTTGTAGGCCACCCTTTTTTACAGCCGACAATTTTGCAGGTATCCTGTATGTGAGCGCTAAAGACAAGGGATTTGTCAACTAAGACCCTTAGGTATTTGAAGGTTTCCACAGTATCAGTTGGAGTTCCCTTGAGGTCACAAACCCTCAGAGGCGCAGAGGAAGCCTTGAGCTTTGGGGCTGAGCCCAGCAACATTCCTTTGGTTTTTTGTGCATTCAGCACTAGTTTATGGCCACTGAGCCAGCTTTGGACATTCATGAAGTCAGCAGTCAGTGATGCATTAATGGTGGCCACACTTGGTGAGCTGGTATAGAAGACAAGGTCATCCGCATACTGAATGGGAAAGCAGTGCTTAAAGACAGCTGCAATGTTGTTGATAAAAAGAGAGAAAAGAAGGGGGCCCAGAATGGAGCCCTGGGGCACTCCAATGTTGATAGTGGAGTAGTCTGACAGGGAGGAATGAAATTTCACAGCTTGGGTCCTGTGGGCCAAGAAGCTGCTGAACCAAGTAACAACAGAGGGTGAGAAGTTTAGATTATGGAGAGTAGTCAGAAGCAGGGGTTGATCAACCAGGTCAAAAGACTTAGTGAGGTCAATAAAGACAGTACCTGTCAAGTGCCCAGTATCCATGTGCGACAGGGTATCCACCATGAACTTCAGAAGCACAGTCAATGTACTGTGGCCCTTTCTAAAGCCATGTTGAGTTTCTGAGAGAAGATTGTATTTGTTAAGGTAGTCCAATATTTGGCCAGCCACTAGTTTCTTGAGGATTTTGCTCAAGACTGACAGAATCGCAATAGGCCTGTAATTGGTAATGTCTTTCGAGTCCCCTTTTTTTTAAGGATAGGTGTGATTCGGTTGATTTTCTAGAGGTCAGGTGCAATGCTGCTAGAGAGACACAGTGTAAAAATCTTCGCCAATGGTGAAACAATGAGAGGTGCTGCAAGCTTCAAGAGAGTCCGAGCCAGAGTGGTATTGTCTGATATACCTCTTAGAAGTTTCAGAACCTGTCATCTAGTAATGGCCTTAAAGTAGAGAGCTGCACCCACCAGTGGCACATCAGATGCAGTGTTTATCTGAGATGTGGGGCATGCAGGGGTGGGTTGAAGGTGATGGCCTGATTGAGAAGAGAGAGAGGTAGACTGGGACAGGTCAGAGAATAAGTTGTTGAAAGCGTTAGCTATAGTCCTAGTGCCATTGCAGTGAGTGCCATTTATGATCATGTTGCTGGGAGTAACAGTCTGAGATGAACCAAGGAAGGTTTTAACATGAGACCAGAATTTCCTGGGATCCCCCACAGAGCTAATAAGTAGGTCTTTACAGTATTTGCTCTTTGCAAGCCTAATCTGTTTTTTGCATGAGCTCCTCAGAACTGTGTAGGTACAGAGATCAGACTGCAGACCCATGCATTTGTACAGCTTCCATTGCTTGTCTCTAGAGTGCATGGCAGTAAGCAGGTCTTTGTGTAGCCAGCTGGTGCGTTTACCACTGACACGCCTAGTTGCTCGAAGGGCATTCTTACTCTGAACAGTCAGAAATTTGTTAAGGAGAAAACTATGTGCGTCCTCTACATTGCTAGAGACATAAACGGCAGTCCAGTCAATTCTGGAAATATCATAAAGGAAATTGTCGGGGTCAAGTTTAGAAAAATCTGTGAAGGTGGCTAGTTGTGGCGGAGGAGGGAGGAATAGGAGGTGCAACAACTGCCCATATACAGAAGGTGGGGGAGCGGTCAGTTAGAGCATCAGCCAGAACACCTGAAACAGCTGCATGCTCCACACGGTTCACCAACAACCAGTCGATGAGGGAACAAGACTGATGTCTAGGCAAGATTCTGGTTGGTTCAGTAATAATTTGGTGAAGATTGTAGCTGTGGAGGAGGAATAGCAACAAATTGTTCAAAGGGGCCAAACAGTTGAGGTTAAAGTCACCAACGATCACAACCTCATGCTAGTTGTAGTTCTGCACTGTTGCATGAAGTATTTCCTTACGACCCAAGAGGCCACCTGAAGGGGGGTTATAAATGCAGACAATATGGAGTTTCTTGATCCCTAATGCCAGAGTGGTATGAATGGATTCCCAGCCAGAGGAGGAGGCAGTAACAGGGATGGATTCAGTATTGAGATGGCTTTTATGAAGTATAGCAACACCCCACCTCGTCTAGAAGCCTTTCTGTGCCGACGTATCATAGAATAATTGGCAAGGGAGCAAAAAGAGTCGGTTATCCCTGGTTTAAGCCAGGTTTCCATTAGACAGAGGATGTCAGAACTATAGAGTTTGACCCATGCCTCCAACTCAGAGATGTGGCAGGTGAGACTCCTAATATTCATATGAACAATTGAAAGCCCCCTGCAGTGTAGCTGATGTAGGTCATCTGAGGTAAAATATGCAGGGGGACCTGGGTTCAATTCCACATCCCCTGAGAGTAGTATGGTGAGGATTGCAAGTAACCTAGGTTTCCTCCAAAGAAGAGAGAGAGACAGGCATGGACAGCTTCTGCTTCAGTTTTTTGGAAGCTAAAGCTGCATAGTAGACACAGCCTTTGCTATGAAGAAGAAGTAGACTGTATGATGGCACCGATCCACCAGCAGCAATCATATTAGAGAAGTGGAAATCCAGGAGGGCTGAGAGAGTGTGACTGATCCCCCCCAACCCCGTCAGTGGAATGGACAAGGAAATCGCATTTAAACAGAGTAGTAGGAGAAAGGTAGGAAGCAGGCCTGTTAGGGTGGCAGGAGCCATACTAAGTTGTAAGGAGGATGACAACCAGCAGGGAAAACAGCCAGCCATTAGACCAAGAGTTGTGTGTCAACCGGACTAGTACAGAGTCAGGTACTCAAGCGAGAGAGAGGTAGTGGGAGACAGCCCAGCGAGAGAAAAAGGAAAAAACTTAGCAGTGCCATCGATAAAGGTTGTAGACGCCCCTAGTGTCCACAAAGTATAATGAGCCAATGGCAATTTAGATAATTAGTCACATGAGGGTTTAGATACTAAGTCATATGACCAAGAATTAGCTATAAAAGAAAATGGTCGAACAGGGTGGGTGGGAACTTCAGCCATCATTAAGGCAGGTCCCGAGGTCCCAGTGGTGGCGGTGGTCCAAGTCCTCAATAAGCCTCAACTCAGAGAACCAGTGTCTGTGCAGGGAAAGCAGAGGGAGGGAAGCCCAGTGCATTCAGCGGCAAGTGGTCAGTCCAGGCCGTGGCACCGGCTTCCAGTTCCAGGAGGTGCCGAGGGAGGTCCTAGTCCTGAGGGTTGCAGCAACCTGGAGGGAGAGGAGCAGACAGGAGGTTAAGAAGGGGCACAGCCAGGTGTGGCTATAGTTAGAGATAAAGGTAAGGGAGGGCTGAGTGGGGTGTGGGAGGAGAGAGATAGGTAACAGGAGAGGAGCTGGCTCCAGTGACTTGGGCAAGAGAAGGTAGCAGAAGGGGTTAGCAGTAGCTGTAAGGGTAGGCAGAGTGAGGGGTTTTAAGAGAGAAGGCTGTAATCACTTGCAGTAAGCAGTAAAAGGGCTGTAATCTTTTAAGTAAAAGGCATTAATCACTTTAAGCAGAAAAGGGCTATAATCTCTAAGTAAAAGGCTGTAATCACTTTAAGCAGAAATGGGGCTGAAATCTCTTAGTAAAAGGCTGTAATCATTTTAGTAAGCAGTAAAAGGGCTGAAATCACTTTAGTAAAAGGCTATAGTCACTTTTAACAGATAGAAAAGATCTGTAGTCTACCAGACCACCAAGTAGGTAACAACAGAGATTACAGTTCCTCTAGAATTCTGTACATATGAAAATAACATGGGCACCAAATTCCAGCAGCAGGAGAGACCAAAGTTTCCCATTTCTTTTAAAATAAAAGGTGCCAAAATCCAGAAGGCAAGGGTTCGCACAGGCTGTGACACAGTTACAAGCTGTGGCACAGTTACAGCAGGAGCTTGTGGAAAAGCTTGAAGTGAGTTGGACCAATCAGAGAGTGGACTTGCCAAGGACAGTCAATGAGTGATGGCAAAGCCTCTGAACCAGACTGTGAGCTTCAAGGGCTGCACATACCTGTTCGATCAGCATCAAGGCATGTCCCAAAGTCCTGGTGGTTGTGGCAGTCCAAGTCCTCAATGAGCCTCGACTCGGAGGACCAGTGTCTGTGCAGGGGAAGCGGCAAGAGGGAAGCCCAGCATGTTCAGTAGCAAGTGGTCAGTCCTGGCTGTGGTGTCATCTTCCAGTTCCAGGAGGTCCCAAGGGAGGTCCTAGCCCTGAGGGTTGCAGCAACCTGTTTTGCCAGCATCAAGGCATGTCCCAAGGTGCCGGTGGTGGTGACAGTCCAAGTCCTCAATGAGCCTCGACTCAGAGGATCAGTTTCTCTGCAGTGGAAGTGGTGAGAGGGAAGCCTGCTGCATTCAGTGGCAAGCGGTCAGTCCAGGCCTTGGCACCAGCTTCTAGTTCCAGGAGGTGCCGAGGGAGGTCCTAGCCTCAAGGGCTCCTCCAGTCTTTAATTTGTCAACCTACACCGGACTTGGAAGTTGATAAAAATCTTTAAAAGAATTCCAGCAGTTTCTGAGATTAAATTCTTTACCTGTTTTTTTTTTGTTGTTGTGCTGAGATAACATCACACCTCAGGTATTGGACATACTCGGCCTACGGCCTTATGCCCAACCACCTGAGGTGTGACGTTATCCCAGCACAACACACACCCTGTCGGGTATTATTGCTTAATTAACCATTTAAAAGTTGTGTTCCGTTTGTTAATACCCAATCTATAGTGGTACCTCCTCCTGTCTTGTAGTTCTTCCTTGTCTGTTCTCTAATCACTTGATTAAAATCATTAGCTGTCACAAGGTTTTTAATCCTATCATTATCATTTAGACCTGTCCACTCAATGTTAAAAACCCACCATTATTATGTGTTCCCTGTTCCCTTTATTTAAAAGTGCATCATTTTCTAAGACTGATATGTCTGTTCTAGTTGTTTTGGGTGGTATACAGACACATGAAAAGTAAACATCAGTGCCTATTTCTCCACCCAAAGTTGTTCAGCTGAATTGCTACTTGAATTTGGTTCAGCTGGTTTAACACATACAATATTGCTTACATAAATTATTGCCCCCCTTTGCCCTCTGCCCTATCTTGTTTAGCTAAAGTTTATTTATTTATTTAAATTTTGGTAACAGGGTAGTCCCACTGGAACCTTACAGTCCCTTTTTCAGGGGCGACCCAGGTTTAGTTACAAGTAGCTTGAGGGAGGAAAAAAACAATGCTTTTGATATGTACAGTGCAGCAAGGCTTACATTGAGTGAGTGAACAAATGTTACAGTACAGAAACTGATACAACCAAAACTCCAGACTTTTGTTAGGTACAGACCATTGACAGTTATAAACCTATATAAGTGCGAGGAACAGTTCTACCACCAGACTATCAGACCCTTCCGTACAAATCCCTGCATTCTTTAGTGGAGATAACACCCTGCATTTGGTCACTTGGTGGGACCCTAAGTGGGGCAGCAGCACTGAGGTCCCTTTCCAAGGTGTGCTTTTAGCCCCTTCTTGAACCCTCAGTAGTGGGGCTGTCTTGTATCTCTCTGGGGAGCTCATTCCAGAGTTTGGGGAGGGTGACCCTGAATGACCATTGACCTAGGGATGATCTAGCCCTGGGGATTTCTAGTAGTGTCCAATTGGTGGATTTGAGCTCTCAGCTCATCGTCTTGGGGTTGAGCAGGTCCCGCAGCCCGGTAGGGGTCCCGGGTTGCTGTAGCTTAAAAGCCACGCACAGGGAGGGATATGCTAATCTTGCCTCCAGGGATGGCCATTCTAAAGCCTGGAGCACCTTGCAGTGGTATTCCATCCTATCTGCCCTGGCGGTGAAATGGACAACCCTGTGGTAGAGTGTGCTCAGTCGATCTCTTTCTGTGGCCCTCAGGGACTGGAGCAAGGTTGCTCCATAGAAAAGGGTGGAGAGAATTGTCCCATTACCTACCGCCATCCTAGTTTCCTTGGTTAGAAGGGGGTTAAGTCTATAGAGGAGGCCCGGTCTTTGGTTTACTACCTTTGTAAGGTGGTCCATGTGCTTCTTGAACGTGACCTCCTGGTCAATGTACATTCCCAGGTATTTCATGCTATCCACTACTTCTATCCCTACTCCATCCCTGGTGGAGAGTGATAGATGGTTGGATCTCTTTTGGCCCAGTCTTTTTGGGCCAAAGAGCATGGCTTTCATCTTTTTGCTATTCAAGACCAACCTGTTAATCTGACACCAGGTTTCAAGGGCTGCAAAGTCCTGATTCAACTCCCAATTTAAGGACTCGGTGCCCTTTCCTGTCCTATACAGCACTGCGTCATCAGCATAGAGCATGACTTCCACCCCTCCACAGTGCTGGGGGAGATTGTTTGTGAACAGGGAAAATAGCAGGGAGCCCAAGATTGACCCCTGTGGGACACCTGCGGGTACTGGGGGCTCATCTGATATAGCTCCATTCCGCCGGACCATTTGTGTCCTGCCGCTGAGGTAGTCTATGAACCATTGCAGGGCTGTTGTATCCAGTCCTACCCCCCCCTTAGCCATTCTAGAAGTAGCTGGTAGTTGACCAGATCAAATGCCTTGGTGAGGTCAAGAAAGACCGCCACCAGCATTTTGTTTTGGTCTAAGGCTTCATACACATGAGTGGTGAAGCTTATTAGGGCTGTTTTGGTCCCATGTTTTTTTCTAAAGCCGTGCTGATGATCAGCCTGCAGGTTGTGCATTTCCAGGTAGTGGTTCACCTGTTGGTAGATCACTTTCTCCAGCAGCTTGCTTAGGGTACTTAGAATGGAGATAGGACTAAAATCATCCATGTCTCCATGCGGCCCAGTTTTTGGGATTGGGGTCACCAGTCCAACCTTCCACAGAGCAGGTATTTTCCCTTCTGTCAGGGAGCTGTTAAAGAGCTGGGCTATAGGTCCTGCAATAGCAGGGGCTCCTATTTTCAGCAGCTTGGGTTCCAGGTTGTCCTGCCCTTCTGTGCGTTCTGGTTTCAGGCCTCTAAGCAATTTCAGGACTTCCACTGCCGATACCAGCTTAAGGTGGAATTCAGGGCCCTGATGTGGGGCCTCTGGGTTTGCTTGGCTACCCTGGGAAGGGTTCCCTGGGTGTGCTTGGCTACCCAGGTCTTTGCTGGGATTGCCAGTTCTGAACCTCTGTAGGTCCAGAAAGAAATTGTTGAAGGCATTGGCCGTGTCTTTAGGGGTGGAGACTTGTGTCCCGTTTGCTTTTATTAACCCGGTCACCTTACTCTTGCTCCCCTTAAGCAGAGTGTTTATGTGCCCCCAGAACGTCTTTGGGTCTGCCAGGTTCTTGGATTGCAGTGCATGCAGGTAACTCTTTTTTGCCTTTTTGAGTTCCCTTTTGCAGCTATTTCTGGCTTCATGATATCGCACCCAGTCTGGTTGTAGGTTTGAGTGCTTGTATTTCTCCCATAGTTTATCTCTGTTCTTCAGTCTCCTCTTGAGATCAGGGTTGAACCACCTAGCGTCCTGACCTTTGACCCTGATCTTCATCCTGGGCGTATGTTTGTTGGCTACTGATATAAAGTGTCTGGTGAAGCCTTCAAGGGCTTCGTCTATTGAGATGGTATCAAGGGCCTGGGCCCGGTCCACTTCAGACAGGGCTTGAAGGAAGGAGCCTTCATTTAGTGCTGAGTAATTTCTGGTCCAGAAGGTTCTGGTGGGTTGCTTTGGGAAATTGTTCCTCCACACCAGAAAGGTAGGTGTGTGGTTGCTGAGTGAGTCTGTGCACGTTCCTGCCATTTTGCCCCTTTCTGGATTAGACACTAGTATCCAGTCTAGGGTGGTATGGTTCCCAGTCTTATGGTTGATGCGTGTGGGCTCGTGCATCAGCTGTGTCAGATTCACTCCCATGAGGCGGTATTTGACCTCCCTGGCTAGCTCATCCCCCCAGTTTAGGTTGAAATCTCCAAGTAGTATCTTTTCACAGCTGGGCAGGGTGGGTACAGTGTTTGTCAGCATTCTTAGGCTTCCATGGCCTTATTTGGGGTGTTATAGGTGCACCCTACAAGGAGTGGCTTGTAGTCCCTATAAGAATTTTGACAAATAGTATTTCACACTCATTTCCTTTGAGATCTGCAGTACAGACCATGGTTGCGTTAATTTGAGACCTAACACATATCAGGACTCCCTGACACTTCTTCCCCTTCCTATCCTTCCTAAATGTTTTAAAGTCTTGCAGTTCAGCCTCATGAGGGAGTACATTTGGCTTAAACCAGGTTTCAGAGATGCAAATTATGTTAGGGGAGTAAAGGTTGGTTCAGGCCTCTAGTTCATGCATATTGAACATTAGGCTATTCATATTCATATGGCCCACCCTCAGCCCCCTAGCTTTGGCCCATTCCAGTGTGCTAGTTGTTAGGTGGGGGATGCTAGTCCCTGGGGGGGCCAGGATTTGGCTCTATGTCACCCCCCATTTGAAGCAGGAGGCCCAGTAGGATTGTCTTAACACTGGCTTGCACAGGGGTGGGTTTTTTTTACTCTTGTGGGCCTTTATATACATTACTGAGTCCATGAAAATAACCTTTTTGCCAGTATGTATATGGTCATCATACTGGTCCTGAAACATGGGTGGTAGCACCCTGGGGTAAAGTGATCCCCGTCTGGACCAACTCCATTGGTGTGATGCCCACCCTGACCTACAGCGATGTGATCAGTTACAGCAATTGTCAGTACATACAGGGTTCCCAGCAAAATCCCAGCTCCCGCCTCTTTAGATGTCCCATCATTATCCACCACCACATTTGTCTAAAGCCATCCTTAACATTACTCAGGGATTCCCTGTGAGCCTTCCCAGAGGTGCCTTGATCATATAGGCAACCCCCTAGATCAGGAGGCTGTGTAGGGTAATCTAGGACTAGCAGTCACCCTGTTCTGGAGGCTGAATAGGCTGTGCCTTGGGCTAATCTAAGACAGAGGTAGACAAGATGCCAGATGGAATTCACCCCAGAATTCTAAAAGAATTAAGCAGAGAACTAGTGACACCACTGACTACCCTTTATAACAAATCATGGGAGGATGGTGTGGTACCTGAGGACTGGAAGAAGGCTGATGTGATTCCCCTTCACAAAAGTGGGAGCAAGACAGAGTCAGGAAACTACAGACCTGTCAGTTTGACCTCTGTGGTAGGGAACGTGATGGAATCACTTCTGAAGGAAAGAATTGTTGAGTACCTAAAGGCCAGTGGGGCACAGGACCCAATGCAGCATGGGTCCACAGCAGAAAGGTCATGTCAGATGAATCTAAATGATTTATTTGACTGGGTGACCAAAGTAGTAGACCAGGGAAGGGCTATGGACATGGCCTACCTAGACTTTAGCAAGGCATTTGACACAGTCCCACACAAAAGATTAGTAGTCAAATTAACCAGCCTTGGAGTGGGTCCCAGGGTGGTAGCCTGGGTAAAACATTGGCTGAACAACAGGACACAGAAGGTAATTGTAAATGGAGTCCACTCTGAAGAAAGAGGGGTTACTAGTGGGGTACAGCAGGGTTCAGTATTGGGTCCAGTCCTTTTTAATGTCTTCATAAGTGACATTGCAGAGGGACTGGAAGGAAAAGTAGGCCTCTTTGCAGATGACACAAAGATCTGCAACAGGGTTGATACACAAGGAGGCATGGAAAGGATGAAAAGGGACTAGGCAAGGGTGGAGGAATGATCAGAAGTATGGCAGCTTGGATTCAATGCAAAGAAGTGCAAAGTAATGCACCTGGGAAACAAAAACCCAGGGAAGATTACACAATGGGGGTAGAAACAACAACAAAAATGGAAAGAAACCTGGGGGTAATCATATCAGATGACCTTAAGGTTGGCAAGCAATGTGAGAAGGTGGTAGGGAGGGCTGGGGAAATACTGGGATGTATAGGGAGAGGCATCACCAGCAGAAAACAAGAAGTTGTTATCCCCCGTACAGACAGTTGGTAAGACCCCATCTGGAGTACTGCGTCCAGTTCTGGAGACCCCATTTCCACAAGGACATAGACAGGATGGAGGCAGTTCAGAGGAGGGCAACTAAAATGGTGCAGGATCTGCAAGAGAAGCCATATGAGGAGAGGCTAAAGGAGCTTAATATGTATACCCTTGAGGAAATGAGGGAGAGGGGGGGAAATGATAGAAATGTTTAAGTTCCTCAGTGGACTCAACAAAGTCCAAGAGGGTAGCATCTTTCAGAAAAAGGGATGCGCAAGAACAAGGGGACACAATTTGAAGATAGAGTGGGGGACGGCTCAGGGGCAATGTGAGGAAGTATTTTTTCACAGAGAGGGTGGTGGACACATGGAACAGCCTTTCTGAGGAGGTTGTGGGTCTAAAACTGTGGGAAAATTCAAGAATGCATGGGACAGACATAAGGCAATTTTTTTGGGGTTAGGAAGAAATAGGCTGTTGGTTAAATAGGATATGCAGCTTATCCTCTAGGTAGGGAAATGGGCAGACTAGGTGGGCCAAGCGGACCTTATCTGCCATCAAAGTCTATGTTTCTATGTAAGATAATTTGGCAGTCAAAGTAGGTCAAAATACAGTTCTGGGAGACTACATTGGCTAGGCTAATATGAACAAAAAGACTGGGTGCACTGGTAATATAGTAACAACACAGTACAATGATATAATCACTAGTACGCTCTTTTCAAAACAAATAAATCAAAGACAGATTCTGGGGACTGTGTAGGCTAGGCTAAAAACAGAAATAGACTGGGTGAACTGGCAGTCGAGAGGGATCAAATACAGTAAAAACACAGTGCTGTGATGTTATAGCTAGCACGCTTTTTTCCCTGCCTTAAAAATAACTCAGATAAAGACAGAGACTATTTTTTGTCAAACTCTGATTATAATGCCCTTTTGTATATAAAAATGGAGATTCTCTTTAAAAAAAAGTAGCCAATTTTATAAGTGCAAAAAGACACTCTGGGAGTGTGCATTGAACAGATTTTACTGCACTTCCAGGTGTTGAAGGCACTTGGACTGCGACCTCATGCCTAACTACACACCAGAGAATCTAGTGAAATCTGTTCCATGCATACCCTGCTGGGTCTTGTTGCTTACTTGTTTTATTTGCTTCCTTTCTTAGCAGAACTTAAATGCATGGCAATGGTGTAATTATAACCAACTTTTCTTTCAAATCCTTACTCTACTCTTATTGCATACTTCCTGAACATTATAAGCATGCCAAAGCAATGCAGCCACTCATAATGTAATCTTGCTTCCCAATGCATCTTGAGTGTCTAGACTATCTCGGAGGGTGTTCTCAAGTCCAGAAAGATGCAGAGGGAGTTGATCAGGGAATGTAAACAAACATGGTTTGTGTGGTAACACTAGTATGGTGGCAGTCTATATTTCACTTTAAAAAGAAAAAAAATGCATTGTAATTAAACTACCAGCTACATCAGCACTCTCCACAGAATGTGGGCAATCATGAACTGTATTTTTTTTAATCAAAGGGCAATTTGAGGCCTAAGGGGATTGACATTGTCCCTTTAAATTTCACTGATATTATGCTGTATTTTTGGACATTTTGGTTTGGTTTGGTTGGTTTGTTTATTTATATTCTGTAAAAGTCCATAGGCCAAAGGCCCATTTTCATGGGTGGGTTAAGGAGAAGGAGGGTTCGCCAAAGGAACAAGGGTCAGGGGGCTGAGAAACTGCATGAGCGGAGTCTTGCGAGCAGCCTGAAACTCTAGGGCATAGCTGTGGCCAGCTAGGCACTAGGAGGGAGTGTGAGTGCCATGGAGAAGGGCTAAGTGATATCTGTTAATTTTACTTTGCATTTAACTAACTTTTCAAAAGGCTGCTAATTGGTTGGGAGTCGGTGTTTTATTTTTTTGCAGCCAGGCACTCAGAAGGAGCAGGGTGCCGGGGAACAGAGCTGTGTGAAATTCTCTAGTTTACTTTTCAAAAGCTTACAGTTGTTAGGGTTGACTAAGCCTTTGCATCGGGGTTTTGTGTTAAGGACTTGCAGTTACAGGGTCAAACTAAAGATATAAGCCGGACATTTCTGGTTGTTTACACAACAACCCACTGAAAGGGCAGCGGGCTTATTGTTTTTCCAAGCAGGAGGGGACTTGAAGCACCTGGCCCCTCACCTTCATCCCCACCAACACCCGGCTTATCTGGCTTTATAGACATCTGGGTGTGGGCCATCCTGCCAATATACAGGATGGGTCTCGACATTGGGGGTTAAACGGCCTCTCTGTTACTGTTTCTGTGTTCAACAGAGGTATTTGAGGGGTAGTCCATTTATAATCAAGAAGAAAAAAAAAATGTGAGTTTAAAGGTTAGTGAATCGACTTAGAGTAGTAGCTGGGGCAAAGAGGCACATAAGGTGACATTAGAGTCTTTGGGTGCAGTAGTTACAATAGGGAGTCCTTAGAGCAGATACTGTAGAGTAGCAACAGGCATACATGATCCAGAATTATGCTGGGAGTGATGCAGTGCAGTGGCTGTGGGGCAGCAGTGTTTACAAGAACCTTCTGGACACTATAATGTTGTCCCATCTGCATGCACCTCTCTGGGTTGAGGGAGGTGATTGCCAGTCTCCAAGTCGAGTTGGCCAGGATTCAGGGGCCCTCTTCCCCCACCCAGAGGCCACCATATCCACACCCACTAACTCAAAGGATGCCTAGCAGCAGAAGTGGCTGGACTACAATGGGCTTAGGCAGGATAAGGGAGTTGGGTCAGAGGCACATCCACCAGGCAGTGCAATTCAGGAACTTCTACACTGTATTGCAGGAACAGGAAGGACCCTCAGGGTCACCTGAAGTTGCACCCCAGGAGGATGAGTGGGACCTCCACAATGGAGCACCAAAGGTGGGAAGCAGAGGACCCCAGAGGAACAGGAAGCTACTCCTGGTTGGTGACTCCATTGTCCAGGGAGTGGAGCTAGGAAAAGGTCAGAGAGGAGGAGAAGAGGGAGGTAAAGTGTCTACCAGGAGGGTCAGCTCAGAGGGATGGAAAGTGAATTCAGAGGATTGCCAGGGCAATAGCAAAGGAGTGGGGAGCTGGATGTCATCATCCATATGGGGAACAATGACCTAGCTGACAAGGCAAAGATAGGAAGAGTGCAGGAAGAGTTTAGGGAACTGGGGAGAGCCCGGAGCAGATGGCAAGATCTGTGACCTTCTTGGAGGTGCTGCCTGTCCAGGGCATGGGGAGGCTAGAGATATCTGCACCAAGGGCTTCAACTCTTAGTTGAGGTGATGGTGCAGACAGCAGGGATTTGGCTTCATTGGAGACTGGGGTCCCACTTGGAGGAATGCAGGACTTTACAGTGGTGATGGCCTGCATCCTTCTGGCAGGGACCTAGGTCCTCAGTGAAAAGCTTAAATGCTTTTTTTGGCAGGCATTTAAAATAGCCAAGGGGGTGGAGGAAGGAAGCAGGAGAAAGCTGAATGCCAACCCCCACATGATAATCCAGCTAACAGGAAGGACAAAAAATACACCCAATTGCAGGTAAACATTGCAGAAGGCAGAGGAAGGGGGGACAAGAGAAGCAAGAGGAATAGGGAGGAGGTCAGGAGGAATGTTTGCAGCAAATGGAGGGCCATGTGTACAGATGCCCGTAATGTGGGAAACAAAATCCCAGATATGATAGCAATGGCATCGGAGGCTGATCTGGATATTGTAGCTGTTACAAAGACATGGTACAATGGGAACGATGACTGGGACATAGCTATACTAGGGTATACTTTATTCAGAAGAGACAGGGAGGGTAAAAAGGGAGGAGGAGTGGCTTTATACATCAAGGAGGGTATAAAGGCAACAGAAGTGCAAGGGATGAAGGGGGAGGCAGAGGCACTATGGGTCATACTGGAGGCAGGCAGGGGCATAGCCATTCACACAGGAGTAATATACAGGCCCCAGAAGAAAGGGAGGAAATGGACAGGGAGCTATTTGAAGCTATTCATGTGATGGCAGCCAAAGGCAAGGTGTTACTGGTGGGTGACTTCAACTTGCCAGAAATCGATTGGAGTTGCCAAGTGGCTGCCACAGCTAGTGGCAGAGACATCCTGGACTCCCTGCAAGGGGATGTCTTAAGCAGCTGGTGCTGGAGCCAACATGGGAGGAAGCAATTCTAGACCTGGTACTAAACAACAGGGACAGAATTTCAGATGTTAGGGTAGGTGAACACCTGGGGTCCAGTGACCATCGCGCAGTGTGGCTTGATGTAAAAACTACAATAGGGACATGCCACGTGAAGGTGAGAGTTCTGGACTTCAGGAGGTCAGACGTCAGTAGGATGGGGGAATGTCTCAAGGAGGACCTAGACAAGGGGGGAAAGGTGGGGTTGAAGAACAATGGGTACATCTAAAGCAGCCATTGACAAAGGCAAAAGGAAAAGGAAAACACTATGGCTCTCACAGGAGGTGGCAGGAAAACTAATTGCAAAAAAGTTAGCCTTCAGGAACTATAAGGAGACCCAAAAGGAGGAGGACAGAGCTGTGTATCTAGAAAAACAGAGTGAGGCAGGGATGGCAGTCAGGGGTGCCAAGGCAAAGACAGAGGAATATATAGCAAATTAAGTTAAAAAGGGGGACAAGACCTTCTTTAGGTATAGAAGAGAATGACCAGGGGAGGGATTAAAGGCTGAAAGGGGAAGAAGGGGAAGGAATGGAAGGGGACCAGGATAAAGCATCCATCCTGAGCAAATATTTCTATTCAGTTTTCACAGAGGAAGAGGAAGGGGAGGGACCACAGCTAAGAATCAAGATGGGAGAGGAGGTGGACAACAATCCAGTCAAAGAGAAGACGCTCCTGGAGGAAATAACAAAACTGATGGTGGATAAGGCAATGGGACTGGACAGGATG
Organism: Neoceratodus forsteri; assembly: GCA_016271365.2. Taxonomy (NCBI): domain Eukaryota; kingdom Metazoa; phylum Chordata; order Ceratodontiformes; family Ceratodontidae; genus Neoceratodus; species Neoceratodus forsteri. The sequence goes on along the minus strand of CM057450.1, from coordinate 250,186,741 downwards.
CACTCTAGAATATTAAAGGAGTTGGGGGAGGTACTGTTGTCACCACTGGTGGTCATGCTCAACAAGTCATTAGAAATGGGGGGGGTTCTGGAGGACTGGAAAAGGGCTGATGTGGTTCTTCTCCACAAAAGTGGGAGCAGGGAGGAGGCTGGAAACTATAGACCTGTCAGCCTTACCTCGGTGGTGGGTAAAATTATGTAATGCCTGCTAAAGGAAAGGATAGTAAAGTACCTCAAATCAAGTGGAGCACAGGATCAGAGGCAGCATGGATTCACCGCAGGAAAGCCCTGTCAAACTAATCTGATTGATTTCTTTGACTGAGTCACTAGAGAGGTGGATCAGTGGGGAACAGTGGATGTGGTCTACTTGGACTTCAGCAAGACATTCAACATCGTTCCACATAGGAGGCTAGTGAACAAGCTGACCAGCCTGGGACTGGGACACAATGTGGTGAACTGGGTTGGAAATTGGGTGAAGAATAGAATGTAGAGGGTGGTGGTCAATGGGGCAAAATCAGTAATAGGGACGGTAACCAGCAGGGTGCCACAGGGTTCAGTTCTTGGACCTGTACTGTTCAATATCTACATCAGCGACATTTCAAGGGGGCTGGTAGGGAAGATATGCCTCTTTGAAGATGACACAAAGATCTGCAATAGGGTGGATAGTCCAGGAGCGATGGAGAGAATGAGGAGGCACCTAGCTAAATTGGAAGGATGGTCCAGAGTGGGACAACTAGGATTCAATATGAAGAAGTGTAGAATCATACACTTGGGGTGAAGGAACCCAGCGGAGGAATACTGGATGAAGGGGGAGATATTAGAAGCAACAAAACAGGAAAAAGACCTGGGGGTCAGCATATCTGATATCAAAGCTTCCTGAGATTCACAGCCCATTGAGCTGTGTCTAAATCAAAGAGCACCATCATTCCCATCTTGCCTCTGCCACCAGCAGCCCCTGCAGGAGTTATATTGCAGCAGAAAGCCTCATGAAGTGCAACAGTAGAGTGAGTGGCTTACATAACATGTCAGTCATACAGGAGAATCATAGTGGGGATAACAATCAGTATTTCATCCAATCACTACCAGACATCTGGATATACCCTTACAATCGGAAGGTGGGCATGCTTGTAGTGGACAGTGACAGAAACATGCTGCAGGTAATGGATGATGAGGATTTCTGTCATATAGCTAATTTTGCACATGCACTAAATCATGTGGTAAGCCATGCCTCACAAGCATAGACAATGACAAGAAACACAGACTACAGGATATCACTAGATCTTTCTATCATTCCTCCAAACATGCTAAGCTCCTCTGTCATTACTAACAGAAGCACAATCTTCCTCAGTGTTGCTTAGTTGAAAACATTTTCACAAGGTGGAACTGTGATTTTTATGTGGTGTTGAGATCTGTGAACAGTAACCTGTGTTCTGGGCTATGGAATCTGAGGATGTGGTCTTTGGTGCTATCTGTCATAGGTCTAGTGGTGTGTTCTGCAAAAGCTTGTTCTACATCTCTGACAGTATGAACATGACTAGACTAACAAAGATTTCAATGCAAAATTAGCAACCCTTAGCATGGTCCTTCCCATGGTAAATCTATTTCAGCACCACAACCTCCATTATTTATGAATTTTTATAGCGACTCAACAAAGCAAGGTTGTTGGTGGTGGTGTGATGATGACCATAATGATAGTTGTGAAGGACGTGACACCACCAGTTCATTTAAGTCATTATAGCAGCAGTAACAGCAGCAGGATGCAAATACTGATTAACAATGTAGCACAGACATGTTTTCTTTTTTAAACAACTTGCAGTCAAGTATGACAGCATTAGATCATGGATGTAATTTACCATGGCAACACTACTAAATCTCAAAAATAAAGATCTATTTATTCCTCCTGGATACATAGAGGATATCAAATAGAAACTATGTACACCTATGTGGGGCAGAAAAGATGGCTCATGAGATGTCCAGTATATTAGACTTATTTCCTTTACTGGGCTGTTAATTGCACTCTCCCAGCTTCGCACTATATTGCTGAGTGTTTATTCAGACCTTGCCATATAATCCTCATTCTCCTCATTCTCTTCAAGCAGCATGTCTAGCAGCTATGTGACCTTCTTTCTTCCTTCATCAACTGCCAGGCATCACTGTCATAATAATAAACACATCATAATGAACTCCTGTAGTTCTAGATCTTTATCTTGTATATTACAAGATTTAAAAAAACATATTCAAAAAGTGTCCTTAGCTACTTTCATGGAATTTGCATTTGCTCAGGATGTGATAGAAAGCCTGGAGATTGTATTAGACAAGCAGAACCCATCACTGCAGAACACATTCACACTAACCTACAAAGAGCCAGCTATATTTCTAGTTACAACAGAGATTGCACGGTGCACTCTAGAACTGAAATCCTGATATAATTTAATGTAGTCCCTGAAGAATGATAAAAAGCAGGCAGAAAGAATCTAATTTGTGCAGGCCATTCATACTGAAAAAGAACAAATTCAGATTACACACCAAGCCACCATGTTTCTTTTCAGCTGTTTCCAGACAACTGTCTTCTATTGTACTAAAATAAATGTAACCAAATGTCCTGCAGATGGTACCAACCATGAAAAACAGTATAATACAGCTGACTGTGGAAGAAGGGCACAGCCAGCTGTATAGTAATTAATGAACTCACCTTTTAATTCTAGAAGACTAAACTATGATCCTGGCTCAGATCACAATGCTTGATAATCTCATTTCCTATTTCCATTATGAAGTTCATGATGTGTTTAATTCTTAATGTGTAATTAAAGAATGCTTTCCCTGTCTCTTCTTCTGTTTTTGATATGTCACCCGGACGCACCTGGAAGTTTTTTTTTTGTATTATTAATTCTGTGTACTTTCCATGTTCGGAATGTTTCAATAAACAGGTAATTTTCTTTCACTCTTTCTTGTTCTCTCTAGTGCTCTCCAACCTAGATGTATCTTCCTGTGCCCTCTATGTCTAGTCTGTTTTTAATCAGAGCTCTGTAATTGTGAAGCAGTAAATGAAATCACTCTTACTTGAGGCTTTAATCTTTTGAAGTCTGTATAATAACCATTTTTTGGGGCATTACTTCCTGCAGAGGTCACTGAGAAGTGACCAGTTCCCAATTCACTTCAATGATGGAATCATCAAAGCATTTTTTAATAAAAAGGAAAACATATTATATGCAGGCAAGCTAACTTCTGCTGAACTGTGAGTATTCATTCACTTCTACACATGTGGTTAGGCCAACCTCAGAGGCAACATAGAAAGTTAAAAAAGAAAACAAATGTCTACATTTTTATTTATCTTGTGCCAGATAAACTTGTTTATCGAATGGGGATACAGGTCTACAATCAGCCAGCTACGCATGCAAACTGGTACATCACGCGAAAAAATAGGTCTGGTCAGCTCCGGTGTTATATTCAAACAAATAGCGCAATCTGAACTGACCACACTATCTCTCTGAATATCACAGCCTGGTAGCAAGGTTCACAGCAAGCAGTTGCCATGTTTGGTGCAGCACTACCAGAGGGTGGGGGCTCAAGACCACCCATAGGGGTAAAGCATGGTGCACAATGTTTAGCACCACTGCCCCATGGACAATATTCAGCCCAAACATGCAAATGAGCCCATTAGGCATGCACAGCACTAAGGGTCCATTTGCATGCCCATTATGGGCTCTTCTACATGCAATCACTATCAGAGTGTGCTGGGATAGGTCCCCTCCCCCAAGCCCCAATCCCTGGAAGTACATTACTGGTGGTCCAGCAGTCCCTCCCCTGCCCTGATCCCTGTCCCCCTGTATAAAAAACTTTCACTGGGAGGTTCAGTGGTCACTTCCCTGTGCTGATCCCTGTCACCATACATAAAGTATAACTGGTGGTCCAGTGGTCCCTCCCCCCTTTCCTGTTCCATGATCACTGCCCCCATTCCATAAAAATACATCCCTGGTGGTCTAGTGGTCCCTTCCCCCTCCCACATTCTCTGATCACCATCCCCAAAAATTCCACGATAGCCTGGAAGTCTTGTGACCCAACACCACCGGCTTGTCTGACCCACCATTCCGCTCCCCCCAACCCGACCCATGCTGGAGACAGTTACAGCCCTCCTCACACTGCCATGGCCAGCCACCGACTGAGCTGTCACTGAGCATGTACAATAGACAGTACATGCTCATTGGTTGACAACAGCTTGCTTCAGGCTTGAAATAGATTTTTTTCATAAATTTCTTCATATTTTTATGCTGGTTGCCAAATCTGCTTCCCCCAAAGTTTCACTGGCCTGTTATCAGCTTTTTCACGGAGTGGTCCTATGGATTTAAATTTATCAACAAATCTAATATCAGGTTCAAAAAGGTTTACCTGTTGCACTGTTAAAGACAGGTAACCTTTAACAAAATCTTTAACTTCATAAATGTATCCAGGATCTTATAAAAGGTTGCTTACCAACATAGCATTCAGCTCAGATGCATCAGTTTAGCCCAGCAGCTCACATTTGTAGCTGAGGCGGGACACTGCAGCCACTACAGTGCGACTCTGGCTGTATGCTTCCTCTTGCTCATTGTTGAAACTGCCACTGTCCAGTGCCACGATGTCACAGGCCATGTGTCTGGCCATGACACGCTACTGCTACTCTGGGCACACCCACTGGAGTGCACATTGACAGCAGGTTACTAGAAAAGCTAGTAACAACCTTCCATGTGTCTAATTATTATGGATTAAAAACTTAATCACATTTTCCAGACCATTTAGTTTAGTTAGTCAAAGTACTGTAAAGTTTAGGCAATATGGGAAAAATGATTCTTACAGTGTATTTGCTGTTGGATCTTTCCTAACCACTATATTGGTTGGGTAGGAGGGCCAGTTCAATGAACATGCAAGGTACTAGGTAAAACACTTTTCAGATCTTAAACATGGTAAAAGCTTTTCCCTTAATGACAAATTCAATTTCTTAGCTAGATTCGAATCAAAGTAGTACATATTTATAGAAGATATGCAATATGCAAAAATAAAATATAACAAATGGCAATGAAAAAAATGATAATCTTACTGAACAGTTAATGAATTTTCATCAATCCATAATTCTCCTGTATATGCTACTGTCCTGAATCAAGTGACAGATGCAAAGCTTTAATAGTAGTTGTTTTGTGGAATTCCACATCTTACACACAACCATGCATTTATAGTTACCTAATTATTAGATTCAGTTTCAGTTGTACAGCCTGAAATTTGTCACTTATTTCAGGGATATCAGCAGTTATGTTACAGTCTTATAGTAATAGTAATCAATCAATTTCTTAATTGGGGCAATATGTACCCCCACCTAATGTATCAAATCTCTCAATCCAATATGCCTCTCTTATTTGAAATTTTTGATCCCTGGTACCACATCTGTTACAAGGTTCAAATATCTCTATTTCCAGAAATCTCAGGCATGATACCTAATGGTTAATGTCAATAAAATGTCTAGCTTGTGTGATCACTATTAAGTGATAATTTTTTAAACTCTGTATATCCTTTATTTCTGCTCTGGTGAGGTTCTCTTTTCTAGTTTTAAACCTATTTAAGAGGTGGTCTACCTCTCTGTCGACACCTTTTATAAGTGAGTCTATCATGTTTGGAATCGGGACAGGGGGAATAAAATTTGAAACCCAATGTAGTTTTTTTCTAATTTCTTTGTTTTTCCAAATCTAGGAGCTGGGTGGAAACAAGGAAATAATGTTTAAATCTGAGTTTGCGATAAAATTGCTTTGGGTCTAATTTAAGCTGAAATGTGTCTGCTATAGCTGTGGGGGGGAAAAGTCATATCTCTGCCATAGAAACTTTCCTCTGGCTCAGTGTCCTTCATGAGATGTTGAACATGTTCATGTCCTGGATCTGGTGCTCATTCCTCCTACTGTCCCTTCTCAATCTAACCTTCATCACAATTAGTTCTTTTTTTTTTTTTTTTTTTGTCTTTTTTGTTTTCTGCTGGTTTTGGTCTGTGCAGCCTTCTGCCCTGTTTTTATGGGTTTCACACCTGTCTGATATGGCCTGTTCAGGGTGTGAGCTGGACTCTTGGTCTGTCTCTGTCTGTATATGGGAGTGAGGAAGTCGAGAGGGCTGTTGTTTTTTTTAAACTGTTTCTGCCATCTCCCTAAAAAAGGACACTGTTGGGGTTCTGCTGTCTGGTTACTGTCTCCTTTTGAGGAGGTCTGACTGTCCAAGAAGGTATGTTTCAAGTGGCCCCTCCTTCCTTTGAAGCTACTACAGTTGTAAACCTGCCTGTCCCTATAGTCAATCATATCTCTTCTATACTTTGATTTTTTTTCATTTCTTTAATCCTCTTTAAATTCTTTCAGATCTTTCTTTTAATGTTTTCAAGAGATTTAATTCCTCTATAGATAACAATGTAGTTAACTGAGTTTGTAAATGATCAATTTCTAGGTGAAGTCTGTTTCCTTTTTTGGCAGTGGCCTCTGTGACGGAGACCATAAAATCAATGGAACACTTTCCTTTAATAGCATCCCATCTGTCTAGCAAAATAGGGCAGTGGAATGCTACACTGGCTACAGTTAAGATTCTTAAACCCCAGTGGGATATGTTTGTTTAACATACAGTATTCAGTTAAAGTGATGATGTGCCACTCTAGCTTTTTTAAGTGCTTCTAATTGTCTTATTTATGCTTTTTCATTCAAGCTTTTTTGGTTAAGTTTAATGCTAGAATGTTTCTCAATCACTTTATCTACTTCAATGTCTGTGTACCCAAATACTTTAGGTTTTTTGTCCATTATTAAATTTATGTCAAAGAATTCCATCCCTTTAATTAGGGAGTCCAATACACATATAGCAGACAGGTGAGCTCAAAAGTAATCGGCTCAAATATTTCAAAAATTACTAGTGTTAACTACGCACTTGATTGCTCTGGAATTGGCTGTTAGGGAAAAATGGCTAAAGAAAAAAAAACAATAAATATGCAATGTACAAACAGAAAAGGACAGAAGAAGATTTTGGTACTGTTAAGTCCAAAGACCTTTAAACCCAAAAGATGTGCAAAGGTTGAATAGTTCTTGCTCAAGTGACCACATTAATCTTGTGAAAACAGACCTTGTAATATTTGTTCAGAAATGTATTCACCTCTCTTGTGAGGTTAAAAGAGGTCCAACTGGATCAAAGGCTGTTCATATCAAAGTCCCAAATCCAAAACATTTGTGTGTGTGGGGGGCAACTTTGGTCACACCCAGAAAATTACGAGGGGCTCAATTTTTAAACCCCTGAGTATGACACAAGATGCATATGTCAAACGTAATTGATGCAAGTGGCCCCTTGCATCAAGAGATGTGGCAATACTGATTTTTGAACACGGTCTGCCTCAAAAAAGGAGCCATTGCACCAAACTGGCACTGTGCCAGCCTTGCGACTGAAATTGGGGTGCACCAGATTGTAGGGAGGTTTGTGTTACTGTTGGGCTACAGCATCCCCATAATCAGGATTCTGGAAACCCCACCATGGCTGCAAGTCCTGGCCATGGTTAGACTACCCATCAATTAGTCTAATAGCCCCTGTGTTGACCCTGGCACATGTCTGTGCTATGCTGGGCACCAGGTTGGACTGTGTAGGTAACACAAAGGGCTGCCTGTGTCTGAGATATTACTGACAGCAGCACAGCAGGCATGGCATAGCAGTCAGGGACAGAGTGATACAGTCCCATTTACAGTGCTCCATCCTAACTTGCATGGCATGAGGGTTCCCTGTTTGTGCTCCCCCCCATGGCACCAGTCATAGTGTTGCCCATCCCTTGCTGCCTCACGCACCCTTCAGGCTCTATCCTGGGCCCATACCACCCAACTCCCCCTGACCCAACCCTTTCCATCCACCACAGCGTCTGCCTGCCAGCAGGGCACACTGTTGACATGTCCATGGCACTGGCCACCATGATGCATGAGCATCCAGCAGCTTGTGGCATTGCCCTCCCATGTGCCTTTTCTTTGACACATGGGAGCAGTTGCAGTAAACTGTGTGAGATTGGCACTGAGACCCTGCCTGTGCAAGAATCGGGTGCAGGGTACCTGTTCCATGGCAGTCGACACAAACCTGCTGTCTGTCACAGCTTGCGTTGATCTAGGACTGGTTTGAAAATTGAGCCCCAGTTGTTTAGGGTCTACTGAGATGAAGTTCCATAAACAATGACAACCAAAAACAATAAAGTATCTCTATCTAGAAATTAACCATACCTCAGGCTTGAAATAGTTTTTTCATAAACTTCTTTAAATTTTTTTACTGGCCACCAAATCTGCTTTCCCCTAATGTGTTGCTAGCCTGCGGCCAGCTTTTTCAAGGGGAGTGGTCCTGTGGCTTTAAATTTATAAATACAAATTTAATTTCAGGTTCAAAAGGGTTTGCTGTTAAAGACAGGTAACCTTTAACAAAATTATTTCCATAATGTTTAAGGTCTTATAAAAAGGTTGCTTACCATAGTTTTCATGCTTAAATGTATCAATATATCTCAGCGGCTCACAAGGCTCATGTATAGCTCAGTCAGGATGCTGCAGCAATGAAAGAGTGTTATATTCCACAACCCCCTGCTCTGCTTGGAACAGAGGGTTCACTCTAGCACCAAGTCAGGCATCTGATGTCATGCCCAATATCCAGGGTCACACACCAGTGGTGTCAGGCTTGCAGACTTTTTACTGTTGCCCACTGTGGCATGCCCTAGCTCCTTTGTGTTTCTGTTTATATGTTGCGTAGGGAGGCCTGGGGCTCTGCATGCCATCACTGGTACAGCTGGCCAGTTGTGTGCCTTTGGTGCATATCTGACCATTTTTTGTTGATCAGACCCTTATACTTACTTATTCAAATCTAGGTTTCTCCTAAACTCTATTGATTTTACCTTTAGTACCTCATGTGGTAGACTGTTCCACAGTCTTCTGTTCATAAAAAAATATTTCTTCAATCCACTCTAAAATCCCTGTTGTCTGCTTCATTTCATGCCATCTTGTTTTCCTATGCTTTATAGTCACCCAGAACTCTCTCTCTCTCTCTCTCTCGCTCTCTCTCTTATCAAGTTTATTATTGTGCCCATGCATAAACTGACAGTTATCACATGACTTGTATTCCACTGCACAGACCATCATGGAGCTGGCCCCATCATCTTTATTCCAGTCTTTTCTCCCTATTCCCTTGCTGAGGCATGCAAATCAGCATATAGGTGTGGAGGCACAAAACATGCCATGAGAGTGCCATAGCTCCCTTCCTTGCTTACCACTCTGACCTGCACTTCCACCCAGCTTCCACCAAGTGGCAGCTGAATGGCAGAGATGGCAACCCACCCTCCATGGGAGAGGACAGCAGCCTCTTGGGAACTTAATTCTCTCCCTATCCCTCTACTGCTGATCTCCTGAGTTCATTTCCCAATCTGAACTGCTGGTGTGGTGCAAGGTATGGCAGCCAGTGCCTCAACCCTCAGCACTACCTGGCCAACCTGTAAAAACTTGCTTGTTATTTTTAAATGACAATCCACAGTGAGCTACAACACAAAACCACCTTGAACTCATTACAATGACTACAATAAATTCATATATGGTAGCACTTTACTCATAGCAATTTTGTCAGAAGTTACTTTTTATATGCAACACGCCACCTGATAGTACCTTCTAGAACATTAAATACATGCTGCTGTTAAACTACTACCTCTTAGGACAACATTTGTCTAATTTAATCATTATTCTTTATTGATTAAACATATGTTGTTTTAAGAGGTAGCAGCTTAAAATCAGCCTATTTTTAATGTTATAAAATGTACAGTAAGGTAATGTACTGCACGTGACACGTGGACAGCCAGTTCTGGGTACACAATCATTTTTTTTGTAATATAAAAATGTGTTATGGACTGTCTCTCATGACAGTTGCTGAGACAGCATGTGAGATCACACACACACACACACACAGGTTTTAGATACAAGGTGTTACCTGGAAGACCAGAAGCTAATTATAGACTGGAACAGGCCTTAATCAAGAATCTCCTGTTTTTCTAAGTTAAATATAGCTTTAACTACTAAGAGGGAAATCGGTACCCATTTCATGACATTTCGAGGAGGAAACCAGGTTTAGCACACTGGTGCAAAATCATAAATGCTTTGATTTCTGTGTGAGAGGGGATACTGCTCATACTTGAAAGGAAATTTTCAGACTTGATTGGGGAAGTCACATGGGGAAAGGAGTTTCTGTTGATGTAACCTTAATTAACTTTCCTTCTAAAATGATAAAACCTCCTGGGTGTATGATTTTTAACAAATAGAGGAGGAGCTAGGTGACCTCATACAAAAGGGGCTGACAAAGACAGTTTTTCAAAGAGTATTCTGTTTTTCTTCAGAGACTTTTATCTACACTCTGACAAAGAAACATCTTGGAGCACTTTAAGCAAGTATACAGGTAGAGAGAGACAAAATCTAAGTACTGTAGTAGGAATTGCACTGTTAAAACCTTGTTCTTTTAAAAGATTGTATGGTTCTTGTGATATATAATTCTATATTTTATGTTTTACATATTTTTTTTTATCTATTTTAGTAGCACTCTATTTTTAGAGCCTACTTGGTCTGTCTTTGAATTTATTTTCTTTAACAAGTGGAGTATATATGGTTAAAGCAGCCACTGTGCATAAGCTTGAATGGTGAAACCATACTGGAAAAAGGTAAACGTAATCTGAGGTCTTGAGAGATTTTAAAGGTTCATTTTGTACACCTGGTTAGGTACCCATACTCAAAGATATCTGACCACCCGAAGACAGAATTATTTGAGCCTGTGCATTGGGTATGCTAGCAAGAGGTTCACAGTTTGAATCCCTCCAGAACTGAGACCAAAGGTTGATTCAAACCCACAAAACAGACAGGAGGGTTACCCCGTTTTTGTTAATCTTTTGTAATTTTTGACAATATATGAACATCTGCAAAATTTGCACACTAAGACCCACTTACCATTTTTATTAATACATTTTTTCTTTTCTTTTTCAGGTATGCTAAATGTATATAACATACATAAATTTCAATGTTTCGCTAGCAAAGCTTCAACAGGACTTGTATGATCTTTTGATATGGTGCTAAGAATGAAACTTCTTAGGTATGTAGTTCTACAGTTTAGTTAATTATCCCGTTTATCAGTTTTAAGCCTCATTTCTTTGTGGCAAACAGAATGATGGGATAAAAATCCTTTTTAATAAAGGAATAATGCATGGCAGGGTGGGTGATATACTGGGATAACATCCTACCGTGGGTGGTTGGGCCCAAGGCTGCAGGCCAAGGCCGTCCAATACCCAAGAAGGGATGTTATCCCAGTATAATTAATGGGTCTTCCTTTTTAACAAAGGAAAACCGTGGCATTATTTGCTGTAATAAAGGAGCGTTTATTATGGCAAACACGTGCACGGTTTTCCCTTGGTCTGTGAATGAGCCTGCCACAGCTCTTTCTCCCAGACCGCTGACTGCCTGGTCTTTTCGAAGGAGATGGAACTGCCACTCAGACTTGGCGGTAAGTGACCACTAATTAAATCAAAAAATGAAGAATGAAACTTTTGTCTGACAGAAACAACTAAAAACTTTAAATAAATTAATAAAAATTACTGTGGACCACGCACTTCAATGCAAAGTGGACCACAGAGGCAAAGGACTCAGAAATGCCTTTTTTTTCACTTTATATAACTGCTGTGGCCAAAAAAGAAGATCAAGCAATTATATAAAATAAAATATGGAGTGGTGTGTGTAAATTCAAAGTTTACACACACCCTCAAGATTAGATGCTTTTCATAAACCTCCGGAGCTTCGCTCATGGGGTTTATGTAGCATCTCACCCCTCGAGTGTGCGTAAACTTCTCGTTACACATACCACCTCATACTTTATTCTATACACCCACCCTGGAGTGCATTATTCTTATTATACAATGACTCATTTGTAACAACAGCAACAACAAAAAGCAAATAATTACAAAGTTTATTAAAACTATATTTTGTGTCTGTTTTTAATGAGTAGGCATACTTTATCAAATCAAATCAAATCAACCTTTATTTATAAAAAGCGCCTTTCTAAAACCAAGGCGCCTGTACATAACATAATAAAATAAATCAATAAATAAATAATTAAAAACCATGTATTAATTAAAATTCATGACAGCGACATTTAAAAATCATTGTATGCTAGGCTAAAAAGATATGTTTTTAATGCTACTTTAAAGCTTATACAACAGCAGTGCAGGTGATATTTGTTTTGCCTAGTAGGTGGAGCTGCTGTCATGATATTGTGGCTCTGCTGTGTCTTTTCCTTTATTGTCACTTATGATTTTGAAAAAATGGTCCACCACTTCCTGGTATTGTCTTGCCATGCTGCCCTCCCACTCCCCACCCCCCCTCGTGCTCTGAGTTGTTTTATTTATTTTTCTTGTCCTGTTGTTTCCCGCCTCCCTGTGTTGTCTGTGGCTGTGCTGTGTTTTCTGTGCCACATCCTCGTGTTTGCATCTCTAAGTCAATGTTGTCCTGCTCACTCGCCGTAACAGTTTTCCACTTTTCTTCCCATTACAATGTGTTTACTTGAGGAGGACGAAAAAGACAGAAGAAACAAATTAAGATGTGGCTGGTAAGTGAAGCTCTATCACAGGCAGTATCCTGCTCTTGGAGCAGAGACAGAGGCTGAACCTGATCATGGTTTCGTCAGTAAGGGCAATCCCGAAGGTGATCACAGTACTGGCTGGATTTAAAAAGGCTTGGCTTCACTTTTTTTTTATTTGGCAGCAGTGCCCCGCTCTTGGAGAGTGGAGACAGATACTGAACATAATTGCAGTTTTGGTGGCATGGGCAGTCCCGAAGCTGACTGCAGTATGGGCTGAAAGTGGGCTTCAGTTCGGCGAGGAGCAGTGTAGCCAATGTCAGCTAGTGCTGTGGAATGATTTTTTTGTCTTTGTTAACATTTAATGTGGTCATGACTCTGCTGGGACTATAGCCGGGATGTTATGCTGGGATAACATCCGGTGTCCAGTCTCAGCCTGACCAATTAGGGATCAGCATTCTTTCTTGCCATTGTATAATCTTGCTTTGAGCCACCTCCATTTTTGTACCTTTCAATGAAATGGTTCTAATTCAGAGAATCAGAGAGAATGTTGCATTTTCCCCTTTTAACTTGCCCCTTATTCTTTCTATAGTGAGCTACTACTACCCCCCCCACTCAATTTTCCACGTGGCTGTTTTGCCCAACGTTTTACCCTCCACAGAACAAGTGTGTACCAGTGCCCTAATTCCAATGAATGGTTTGAAATTAAGTCAATCATATATGTTATACGGACTATGTAGTATACTTTCTAATCTGCCTGTGTGATCTGTACAGTAAATTGTATCTAAGTTAAGCTGCACTCCCAACACAATACAACAAATCAGGCTCAAATGTGAAAATATGTTCCAAAATATTATTTTGCCAAATTCAAATTTTCTGTCCCCACACCACCCATTATGGAGGTCTTTGCTCCCACTCCCCCACTCCCAACTAAATTATCTAACTCTGGGGGGGGAGGGGGTGCCAGTAACTATCAAAAAAAGTGTGAAAAAATAAAATTCCATGCTTTTGAGACAGGGAATCAAAACCCAGTCCCAGATGCACTGTCTGCTTCCCTTGGTGCCAGTGGCTCATCCTATCGAGCCACAGCAGCTGCTCGGTGGATCCCTGTCCCAGCAGGATTCTTATCCTGCACTTGGAAGAGCGAGAGGGTGCACTACCGCATATACTTCCTTTTGTGGTTTTGCACCCTCTTGCTCTTATCTACCGTGCTGTTCCTACCTCACTGTCATGTCATGCATTGTGCAGCGTGCAACATTTTGACCTGGTAGGCACAGGGGGTCAGCAAGACAACATGTGAGAGGCAAGACACTGCCATGGGGGGAAAACAAGGAACAGCTAAAATGTCTACATGTGTCCACAGGGGACAGTGTCTACCACCTGTGACCTGGCTCTTAACCCCTGTCCTATGTCCAGCAAGAGTGGCTGTGGAGGGGTACAATGAGGCACACGCCATGACAAGAAACATCAAAGAGCATATCTTTGGCATGCTGAAGATGCATTTCTGCTGCCTAGATCATTCCTTTGGTGCCCTACAGTATAGTCATCAGAAGGTATGCCATATATTCCTAGCATGTTGCATGTTGCAGAACATGGTGCCAAACCATGGTATATGTGCACCTGAACCCGAGGTACATGTAGATAGTGATCCAAAGTCAGAGGTGCAGGTGATAGTGAGCAACTCAAGAGGAGAGATCCTTGAATGGCCCAGAGGGCCATGGAACACAGGAACATCGTAATTGCTGCACTGGCATGGATGAGAAAGAGAGTCACAATGAAACTACAACAAGCATTTGAACAAATGGGACTTTATTCTGTGCAACAGTGAAGACAATAGCACTGTGATAAATAACTGTAGATGTGCACCACACAGACTGGGACATGTGTACATGTGTGGGATGTGTATCTGAGTATTGTGCAGTGTGCGACAATGCTGGGTGTCATGGCCAAGGATGTGCAGTGTGACAATGTAATGGGTATGTGCATCTGTGGAATGTGATGGTGGGATGTGCAGCTGGCATTATTGTCCTGGCACTAAGATGACAGAGTGCATGGACATGTCATGGACCATCAACTGCATCGCCCACCATGGGTCCATGTTCCTGGTTGGTGGCTGTCTGATGTAGGGGTGTTGTGTGCAGATGAGGCGATGAACAATGACTGTGGTGAGGATAAGACCATAGCCCATCTGCGGCCATGGCATGGTAGTGCAATTGCTCTGGCCCAACACTGTGCAAGGCACTGTACCACACCAGTCAAGGACCGTCATGACACCCTTGAGGACCCAGACACACTGCTCTATGTGCGTGATGCACAAGGGTAGGAAGGGGTGAACTCCCTGTGTCACGTGGTACTGACGCCATGCCGCCCAACCCTGGTGTATCCACTAATAGCTTCCATCTGCTCACACTCAGCTGCAATTAAGTCTGCAAAACCATGTTGCACTGTGTGAACTACATGGTTTGTGCACTCCTCGGCATGCTGCTGCACATGCAGCATGCCTGCAGACATCGCCTCCCTGTGGTGTTCCAGCTCCTGATGCATCTCATGCCGGAAGGTGTGCAGGTCCTGCTGGGTGGCATTCTGTGACTCAATGGCAGCATGCAAAGCATGCGTCATGAATCATACTCCTCCCACTCCTGGGCAGGCATGCCTGTCTGGTCATGGGTAGGTGGTTGCACCCTGACAGTCTGGTGTGCACGTGTATGGCCATGGGGGGATGCCTGGTAACACAGGACAACATGCATGTTAAGTGTTTCCACATGGATGTCTGACTGCACAACCAGTGGCACCTGCATCAAGGCAGGCTGGTCTGTGTATGCCTCTGACTGGCATACCCCCGCAGGAACACTGCTATGTGCCCGCCCAAGCAATATATCCGCATCTGTGTCCTATGTAGTGGTGTCTGCACCATGATCCTGTTGTCTGTCCACCAACATGTCCATTGCAGCCTAATCTGCACTGGCTGGCGACCCCTCCCCAATGATGGACAGGTCCAGGTGGTACACCATGTCCGAGTATTGTGTTAAGTCCTCAAGCTGGGCATCCTCCAGGTCAACATCCATATCGGAATCCACCACCAACTGGCATTGTTTGTGTCCACATGTCATGCATCGCAGCCCGCTGCTTGGCCCTGCTTCATCGACAGTAAACTGTGACATAACCTCCTTTGCATCTTCATCCTGGGGCATTGGCTGGCTGACCCATGGTTGACCCCCACTGTGTTCTGTGGAGAAACAGAAACGGTGCCAATGACCACAACCACCATCATGAACACCAGGATATGCCCATGGCCCCCAGTCACACAATGTATGTAACACCCATGTGGCAACAGCACGAATAACAGCAGTACCATAGTGCACACACAGTACAGTGGCAGGCATCACACAGTGCAGCTGACCCACATACAGCACCATGCAGCACCCCCAGACATGCGCACACAGACACACCTGTCAGAAGCCACTGGACATGTCGTGGACATGCACAGTCCAAAGCATGGCATACGTATGCCTTAAGCACCTCATATGCATGTGTGCTGTTGACACACTCAAAGGATGGTCACATGGGCAACCATAGTGGCACACAGTGGCAGCACAGGCATGCTGCAGTGTGCAACCCACCAGGCCATGCATATAGTATGCACAGCATAGCACAGTCAGATGTGCAGACACACCCTGGCAGCATTTTGCAGATCCACATAGCAACAGGCCTACAACTAAATAGTTACCTGTGCAGCACCACTATGACAGTGCCGGACACAGTGTGTGTGTGACATGCATTGCACAGTGATGCTGTGTATGTTCCCTACCTTGCACTATGGATTCCACCTGTGTCTCACAGCCACCACCCTCGACATCCTCCAGGGACACTGGTCTCAATGTCGATGCCACCACTGCCATGATGGGGTCTGCTACTCAAAGGTCTACAGGTATGGGGCCACCACCTGTATGTACAAGGCTCTGGAGTCTATGTGCTTCCTCCTCCTTTGCCCTGCACAGCAGGTTGCACCACCTCTTATGCACAGCCTCCACTGACCTGCCACATCCACCAACGGCGTTCACCTCTGCCATTATCTCTAACCACATCAGTCAGATGGTAATGTCTGTGTTTTTAAGGCACCTCATATGTTTCCCATGCTGCTTGTAGCCATGGACAAGTGCCTTTAGTTCCTCATTGGAGAACTTATGTGCTTTCAGCCGTGCCTGACCATCAGCTTCACCTGTAAGACTCAGAAGGTACAGTAGTGTTCAGATGCATGCAGAACCGCTGTGCATGTCTACGTGTGTCTCACAGACCTAATGACATGGCACAGTGCGGCATGGACATTACATTCCACTTGATATGTACCCACCCCATATTGTTGTGTGCACGTGCACTGGCAGGGCTATTATCACCACGTGTGGGTCCATTGTGTGGGGGTGGCTGTGGACACAGTCCCCAGGGAACCATAACCATGGCCATGTAGAGGCTATAGTGAAAAACATCATTATTCCCTGTGGAATGTGTACATTGTGTGTCATGGACATGCAGGGCTCCCAATTCATCACAGGGTACATGCCACAGGTGATCCTTGCACATTACAATGGTAAACATGGAACAGCACTGACCATTGCACAAAGGGCAGCCACCAGACATACCTGTGATGCTGTGTACCACAGTGCCACACACATGCCTGTACTGTGTGTGGAACCACAAGTGGCCGGGGGGTGTTGCAGCTGTTCCTGGGGCACACTGTATGCAGTGAATGGGGCACACAGACTCAGTGCAGCCAGCATGTGGTGTTTTTTTCATGAACAGCAGCTCACAAACATATAAGGTCCCCTGCCTGTGTGTGACAGGGTGGTCTGTGAGCCCTGCACCCCCATCTGTGATCCCTACACACCTAGACCCTGTGGACATGTCACCGCAGCATTCACACAGTGCACGATGCAGCCCAGTACCAGTGCTAGACATGTATCATACACTGTGTGGGCAACATGACCCCATGATGGTGCCTGCCCCACTGTCATTGTCTATTCCCCACCTGCAGGCCATTGACAGGTGTACCTGCAGTAATGTGTGTCCAATGGCACATGACAGCTCCTACAATCACAACAGTAACAGTACCCTGTACATAGACAATTCAGATTGGTTTGCACCCTGCTGAGTGCCTGTTACTCACCTGCATTAGCAGAGTTCTACTCCTGTGACATATTGCCTGTGCTCCTCACTCTACATGATATCCACAATAACACTACAGTACCAGTGGGAGGCAGAGGTGAAGCACAATCTGCCCTTAAATAGCCTGGTGGGGCAATCCCAGCACTTGTCTATGCAAATGAGTGCTTAATGAGATGGTAATGAGGCGGTTTGTCCGGTGACTACCCAAGTAGGGTCATTAGCATGCATTATCATACTGTGACTGAATATGGCACATTTTAATGCTGTCTAAACTGATTAGCCCCAGGTGAAATGTTAGCACTGGTGCTATTGCTATAGCACTACGCTATTGCAATACAGCCGCGAGAGCAGAATAATGCTGGCGCTAATGGCGCATAGCGCCACCCCATTACACTTGCGTGGCTTGGCAGGAGTCACATGAGGCCCCAACCAGGTCACGGATGCACAGTAGCATCATTTATGGGTAGTGTCACGTTAGCATGTTTAGTGCCACCTGCGCATAGATAGCGCCATGCTACACTCCCCTTTTGTCAGATGGAAGCATTGGAGACAGGGGTGTGATGGTGTAGCCCAGTGTGCCACACAGCAGTGTCCTAGACAGTGTTGAGGTCTGCAGTGAACACTATGGCAGTGACGAGGGTTAACGCTGTGGTCCAGAGGGACAACAGGTGGGGTAAGGTGGAAACTGTCCGTCTAGTTGGCCTTGTCATGGGGAGGAAGAGGCAGCTCTTTGGTGAGGTGCAGGAGGGGGGCAAGCCACGCAGACAGGTGTGGGTGTCCATAGGAAGGCAGCTAATGGAACATACTAGCATCAACAGGGCCTGGTAGCAGTGCCGCCACCAGTACATTGATCTGCAACATTGCCAGGCCCATAGACTGAACTGATACAGGAGGGGAATACGCCAGAGCCAGTCTGGTGTTGTACAGTGATAGGGGCATGTCACATGTTTGTTGCTGTGTGTGTCCATTTCAGGCTGTGTGTCTCTGTGGGTGTCTGTATGTGGCCGTGTGTAAGGACACACACATGCACAGCACTGCAGTGTGTGTGTGTGTGTGTGTGTGTGTGTGTGTGCGCATCACACATGTGCCCCATAGATTGACCACACTGTGCTGTGGTGCTGCAGTGCAACCATGGTAGCTGTTACTGGTGTGTCCACAGCCAGCCATGTGTGGCTCACCAGAACAATGTCTGTGTTGGAGTATACAACCCATACCACCGTGTTGCATTACATAGCCCCCATGGGGGGGACATGTGTACACTGGCATGCTGTGTTGCAGACATCATGTGGCAATGGTTGTTGGGGGATGGGGTGCTGCTGGTGTATCCCACCACTGTGTAAGATGCCCAATAGTGGACCATCCTGTTTCAGTTACAGGGCTACTGACAATGTTATTCTTACTCCTCCATGCAGACTGCAGCGACAGAAGTCAGCAGAACCACAGGAGGGTACCGTGCCTCATTCAGCGTAGGGAGGAGAGTAGTGGTGGAAAGCATGGTGTGTTCCATGAGTATCACTCCTGTCTTACATATAGTTGGGCATGTTTTGCTGTGTGCTGTTCCTCTGTGTGCTATTGTGGCTTTGCTGTAATAGGAACTGGTCTCTTTCTGTAGGTATAACAAAAATAATTTTAGAGGATTTTTTCCCCTAAATTTTGTGAAGGATAAATAGGGAATCTCATAAAATTGCTTAATAAATTTGGCGCTACTACTGTAACTTTGAACATATATTTTAACAGAAGACATTTAGCAAGCAGTTGCAACTTTAGCAGTACATGCCCCTACCAGGTGGTGCTGTGCAGGATTCTCAAATTCTGGCAAAACAAAATTCCACAGAATTTTCAAAATTCTGCTGAAATTCCACTGAATTTCGACAGAAACAGAATGGAGGAATTCCATGGCAGAAAACAGTTGCAGAATGATTTTTCATGGAATAAATGCTCTTCTGCAGAAAATTATTCTGCAGATCTCAATATTTTCCATGGAAATGATTGCAGAACTATTTTCTGTGGAAAAAATGCTGTCCTGTGGAATACTATTCCGTGGAACACAGTAGGCAGAATTCCACAGAAGAACCAGCAAAATTCTGGAAGAAATCCACCGGTGGAATGGTCATTCCACACTAATTTTGCCTGAGGAATTCCAAATTCTGCATAGCACTACAAACAGGTATACCTTTTAATACACTCTAAAACAACAAAAAAATAAAAAAACAGGGACAATCACTAATAGATACTGAGCTCCAGCTACGACGCTAACATAAAAACATAGAAATTGATGGCAGATAAGGACTGCCATGCCCACCCAGTCAACCCATTTTCTCTTCCTGCTGCAAAAACAACAGACCCTACTTGATTTCCATCTTTGTTCTCTTTCCTATTGCTAGGGTTCCCCTATGCCTAGCCCATACATTTTTGAACTCCACCCACCAAATTTTCCCCACCACCTTAACTGGGAGATTGTTCCATGCATCCACCACCCTTTGTGTGAAGAAATACTTCCTCACGCTACCTCTTAGTCTACCCCTTTCCAGCCTCATGTCATGACCACTTGTTCTGGAACCTCTCTTTTCTAAAAGATTCTACCCTCCTGTATATTATTTATCCCCTTGAGGTATTTGAAGGTCTATATCATATCCCCCCTCTCTCTCCTCCAGTGTATACATAACAATTGACATATTTTTTTGCACCAGAATGATTTATATGATAAATACCAGTCAGGATTTTGTAAATTCCATGGTACGGTGGTCTCCATGGTGAGGGTCTTGGATGATGTCAACAAAGCTATGGGCTCAAGTCATTTGACCGGGGCCATCTTTGTTGACCTCTCCAAGGCCCTCAACACAGTTGACCACCAACATTTTCTGCCAAGATTGGCCAATATAGAGGTGTCACCTAGTGCCTTAAAATGCTTTAGATCCTATGTAAATGACTGCATGAAGAGTACTAAGGTGAAGAATACAGTCTCCAATCCATTGCCTATAGTCCAAGGAGTCCCCCAGGGCTCAGTGCTTTGACCTTTGCTGTTTTTGGTTTACCATAATGGTTTTGGTGACAGTATTTCAGGTACAGCATATCATTTATATTCTGATGATACCATATTATATACATCAGCTCTAACTTTGCCTGAAATTCAGACAAATTTACAAATAAGTTTTAATGGCTTACACAACTTTTTTACAAGATCAAAACTTAAAATGAATAAAGGCAAAACAAAATGTGTGGTCTTTGACACAAACTATAAATTAAAAAACAGTTCTGAACTGAAAATTGTTGATGTAGAAGGAGCCAGGTTGGAGTCTGTGGTGTCTTACAAATATCTGGGCTACTGGATGAACTCCTGGTGCTCGGGCAATGTTCATGTGGACAACCTTACAAGAACAATTGGGAAAAGGGTGGGGATATTATTTCATAATAAATATTGCTTGAGTAGTAATATGATTAAAAAGATTGTTGAGTCCCAGATATTTTCCTTATAGGATTATGGTGATGTTTTATATGACTATGCCAATAACAGCAAACTGCATAAATTTTATATTTTGTACAATCACTTGGCCAGGTTAATTCTCCAATGCCCTAAATACACGCACCACTGCCAAATGCACAATAGTCTAGGTTGGCTGTCTCTGCCAGAGAGACACCAACTTCATAAGTTTACACTGGCATATAAAAAGTGTCTTAGGTAGAATCCCTACTTATCTGACTGAAAAACTGCAGGTCAGAAAAATAAATGCTACACTTAGAAAGTTTGTTTACTGTGAATTAGTTGTCCCAAAGATAAAATTAAAATGGTTGATGCATTTTTTTAGCCATCTGGTTCCCTCATATGGGAACAGTTTGCCTCCTAAATTTCAGCTGCTGGATGCTAAGTTACATCTTTAAATCCTGTAAAGCAATGTTTTTTTAGATAAGGCAACAAGTCTAGCAAAAGGTTGCTGCGGCTGATTCAGATAATATATTGAATGCACTAATATAATTTATTGTACTGTACTTATGTAAGCTGTGTATATGTGCAACTTATGTGTAATGTAATTGTTTTGTACTAAGATTCTGGGTCACTATTTTAAATGAGTTCTGCTCAATGGTCTAACCCTTAATAAAAAATGAAAAAATGAAAACATGAAATATTGAGGTCCTCCAGTCTCTCCATATATGACTTTTGGTGCAGGCCTTGCACTATTTTTGTTGCCCTTCTTGTAACTGCCTCTACCCTCCCTATGTCCTTACAGAGATGCAACCTCTAGAACTGGACACAGTACTCCAGATGAGATCTCACTAGTGATTTGTACAGAAACATCACCATCTTCTTTCTTCTGCTGGTGATACCTCTTCCTATGCACCCCAGTACTCCACTTACTCTCTCCACAGCCTTGGCACATTGTTTGGCCATCTTTAGGTCATCTGATATGATTACCCCCAGATCCATTTCCTGTTTGGTGGCCATCAGTATCTTTCTCCCCCCCACCCAATCATGTAAGTCTCCCGGGGGGTCCTGAGCCCCAAATGCATGATTTTGCACTTTTTTGCATTGAATCTTAGCTGCCACACTCTTGATCATTCCTCTAGTCTACCTAGGTCCCTCCTCAATTTTTCCACCCTTCGCAGAGTGCCAACCCTTTTGCAGACCTTAGTGTCATCTCCAAAGAAGCATACCTTTCCTTCCAGCTCCTCTACAATGTCACTTATAAAGATACTGAATAGGATAGGCCCCAGAACTGATCCCTGTGTTACCTCACTGGTCACCTTCCTTTCCTCAGATTGAGCTCCATTTACCACCACCCTCTGTGTTCTACCCCTCAACCAATTTCTAACCCAGTTTACCACTTTGGGACCCATTCCCAGGCTGCCTAGATTGTTTACAAGCCTCTCATGTAGAATGGTGTTGAAGGCCTTGTTAAAATCAAGGTAGGCCACATCCACTGCTCTCCTCAATCCCCTTCCCTGGTCATGATGTTCCACAATCCTTTCTTTTAGCATGGATTCCATTATTTTTCCAACTGCCAAGGTCTGGCTACTGGTCTATAGATTCCAGCCTCTTCCCTGCTTCCACTTTTGTGTAGATGGACTACATGTAATCTCCAGTCCTCTGGAACCACTCCCATTTCCAGAAATTCGTTGAACAGGGCTGCCAATGGTGCTGCCAGCACCTCTCTAAGCTCCTTTAATATTCTAGGACGTATCCCATCTGGTCCCATTTTCTTGTCCACTTTCAGTTTTGTGAGTTCCTTTAGAACTTTCTCCTCTGTAAATGGACTGGTGTCCGCCTCCCTCTTACATCTCCCGCCACTTAGTTGTGGTCCCTCACCTTCTCCTTCTTCTGTGAATACTGAACAAAAATATTTGCTCAGGATTGTTGCTTTTTCCAAGTCCCCCTCTGCACACTCCTCTTCTTCCCCCTGAAGCCTTACAATCCCACCCCTTGTCTTTCTCCTTTCACTAATGTACCTATAAAATGTCTTGTCCCTCTTCTTTACTGCCTGGGCTATATTTTTGCCTTGTTTGTGCCTTTGTCCTCATAACTGCCTTCCCTGCCTCACTCTGCTTATCCAGACACACTACCTTGTCCTCCTCTCCAGGCTGTGCCTCCTAAAAGGCATTTGACCTCTCTCTCTCTCCACCCCAGTACCTGTCCCCAACTCCACTCCCTGGACTATGGAGCCCCCCACCAGGAGTTGCTTCCTCTGCCTCTGTGGTCCTCTGCTACCCCCCTTGAGGTCTCCACCCTAGAGGACCTCCACATCTGCTCTAGCCACTACTCCAGGCACCTCTGTGGGACTATAATGTCCTGCCAGTGTGGTGTAGGAATTCTGTAGTGGTATGGGATTTAGGATGTGCCTATGCTCCACCACCCTAACCCTCCCTGAACCCACTGTTGTCCATCTGCTCCTCCTTCTTGGTATCCTCTGAGGAAGCAGAGGTATACCCGGTGGTCTCTAAATAGGGGAGTTGGTCCTCCTAACCCAAGCCAACTCGGCCTTGAGTCTGGCAACCTCCTCCCTCAGCCCAGAGAGGTGCCTGCAGATGGGGCAACATCACAGTCTCCAGATGTTCTCCCTAAAGACTGCCACCTACAGCCGCTGTACTGCACCACTCCCATCATGGCTACTCCTTATTACTAGACCTTACCCACTAACCCTTAAAATAATATGTTTTTTCCTTTCTGTCTCTTTCTCTCTCTCTCTCTCTCTCTGTCTCTCCCTCCCTCCTCCCTCCCTCCCTTCTCCCAGTGCATGACTGCACTGATAGACTTCACTAACAACCTGTATGATGCACTGGACAATGGCATGGCAGTGGGGTCCATATTCATAGACCTCACTAAAGCATTTGATAAAGTGAACCATCAGCCCCTCCTTGCTAACCTATTGACCCTTGGCCTGTCCCCAGAAACTGTATCTTGGTTTGGTAGCTATCTTTCACTTAGAACATGAGTGAAAATAAGCAGAACACTCTCTGACTCAAGAGAGGTTACCCTTGGTGTCCCCCAAGGGTCCATACTTAGCTCCCTGCTTTTCAGCTTGTTCATGAACTCCCTACCCTCTGCCTGCCCAGCAAACATGCTACTATATGCTGATGACACCATACTCTCTGTTACTGGCAAGCAACTGTCCCAAATAACCATGGCACTATAGGACAGCTTTCAAAAACATGAAAAGTGGTTTCTACAAAGCAGACTTCTACTTAACTACAAAAAGACTAAAGATATGCTGTTTACAATGTCTCAGACCAAGAAAAAAATGGCCCCATGATCATTCTCAGCCAAAAATGGGAAAACACTGGAACAAGTTAGCTCATTTAAATACTTTGGAATACATGTGGATGACACCCTGTCCTTCACTATACACATAGACCACATAATCAAAACTGCTAATGTAAAGCTTGGAATCCTTTACAGACACAGGCATGCAATGTCCCCTGAGGCCCTACGATTGGTAACAAACAGCTCAGTACTGTCCACTGTTGATTATGGCCTGATAATCTACAGTGCTGGCACTGAGACTGCCCTGAAGAGGATAAAAGTGCCCTTAAACAAGGCCTGCAGGCTGATCCTTGGGGCAGACCACCTGACGCACACTTGCAGACTCTACACTGACACTGGGTGGCTCCCACTTCAGCTTAACGCTAAATACCAGGCTTGCCTGCTTGGCAAAAAGGCCCTCCTAGGACTCACCCCAGAATCCACAGCAAGCATCTTCCAATGAGCTCAATCCTCAAAAACCATGATAAGCGTAGCCAAGGGTGCACTGCAGGTCCCATTTAAGTGTAGCACTTTTGCTCAGAGATCTCTATCCTACCGAGAGCTACAGTGCCTAAATGACCTCCCTGCCTTCCTCACAGACACTGGAAAGCTGGGGTCCTTTAAAAGAGCTCCGTATTCTCTTATCCCAAGCAAATAACTGTTATTGCCCCACCTAGCCATAGTTGGCTCCTGCTCAACCACTCAGATGTCCCCCTCCCAAGCTCACACCTAGCTCCCACCTCCCCCGCTTACCACCCGGCTCATTGAATCTAAAGCAGGTAGCCCATCAGCCACCCTTCCTCTCTGCCACCTTTACTTCTGACAAAGCCAACTCTGGCTGCAACCACCCCATTTGATGAGTCATGGCCCAGTGACCTTAATAAATCTCTCCTCCCACTACTTCTAAGTCAACCAACTCAGTAATGGAGTGTATACTACCGGGTCCGCATCTATATGGAATGTACTGCTCTTACTATTATATGAATTGTTCTGCTCCTACTACTGTGCTGCTGCTTTATTTATCTAGCATCTATATGACACATATATACCTACTGTAAACAAGCATTGTACCACACACTGTACCGCAACATCATGCTGCCATTATCTATCTTACATTTATGTATTTCAAGTGCTCTTAGTTAAGCTATGTACTGCACCTAACAAGTTTTGTACCGCACCTATTGTTGTGCTGCTGTATACCACTTGCACTTTTGTAACTGACAATGATCCGGATCTCTTTTTATTACTGTCTTGATGTCCATGTAAACTTGCCTGTACCCTACATATTGTCCTGCGTTAAACTGACTTAGAACCTTTGTAAAAGAGCTCCCTGGCTCAAAGGTATAAATCTGAATCTTAAATAAATAAATACCTAAATAACTAAATAAATAAATAAATGATTATATTACCCAGATACAGTATTTACTTGTCCACTCAGTTACCACTCCCTGTTACAATAATCAAACCCCTGCCTAAGGGCTAACAATTCCCAATGAAATCAGTGACCACTCCCCGGTCCTCTGCTCATGGACATGTAAGGCACCTAAATCTCTGCCGAAACTGATCCACAGACATAAGCTTGTCTCTAGAAAACTCACTCTCCTGAAAGCCCATCTTAGTGCAATGTATTGGTCATTTATAACTAACACCCTTAACCCGGATGGAGCCCTTGACCTTTTCATTCTGTCCTACAACACTGTCTGTGATATGTTCGCCCCCCGACCAAACAGATGGTCAAAGGCAACCCGGCGCCATGGACAACAGATCACCTGCTGCTCTGAGGCAGTCCAGGGATTCTCTATGCCATCTCACCAATCAGACTGGCCAGCCTACCAACAGACAGAAGTACCATGCAGCCTGTAACTGATGTACTTGGGCACTATGTAAATCCAAAGCCGAGCCCTATAAATCTGCTCATACCACTACCTGGGGTTAGGGTCACAATTTCTGGGATAATATAAAGGACATCTGTGGAAAAACCAACAACCCTGCCCCCACTCAAATCCTGGTTGAGGAGGGACTTACTTCTGATCCCACCCGGATTGCCTCTGCATTTAACCTTGCCTTCACTGACCTCAGCCATGTCCTCCCCACCACTTCTTTGACCCACCCCCTGCACCACCCCCTATCTCCTACTCCTCCCCCCTACACACCTTTCTTTTCACCCATGTTGCATCTCCCCTAAACCGGCAGAGCCCTATCTCTGAAAGGCCATTAGCCACTCCAGTTATAGTAGTGACTTCTTAGACCTGAGACTTCTTCGACTCATCCTAAATGAAGTGCTCACCCCCCCCCTTATAAATATTATTAATCGATCCCTATGTCTCAGAAAATTTCTCTCTCACTGGAAAACGGCCTCCATCACATCCATATTTAAAAACAATGACCGTACATCCACCAACAATTATTGCCCAATATCTATCCTCCCCCCATCTAAGACCCTAGAAAGTATCGTCTCTGATCAGTTCACCGACCACCTGAACAAACACAAATTACGTTGTCACCAACAACATGGCTTCTGCAAGGGACACAGCATGACCACTGCCCTACTAGAGTTCACCACCCACTTCTATATGGCCATCAACAGAGGTCAACTAGCTGGTTCAGTCTTCCTTGGCCTCACAAAAGTGTTTGACACTGTCAACCACTCCCTCCTACTATCTACCCTTTCCAAACTTGGTCTCTCTCAAGACACTCTCAGCTGGTTCACTGACTATCTGGCATACCGCTCACAGCAAGTAAAAACTGGAACAACCTTATCCAGCAAACTGCCTGTCTGCTATGGTGTCCCATAGGGGTCTATCCTCTGACCTTTATTATTCAGCCTCTTTCTCAACTCCCTCCCCCAGTCCTGTTCAGGTAAGATCCTACTCTATGCGGATGATGCTGTCCTGTACTCCTCCAACCATGACCCTTCTCAACTCCACCTCTCCCTCCAATCCTCATTCAGTGATGCTGAAAAGTGGTTCATCTCACAACGCCTCATTCTAAACTATGAAAAGACTAAAGTTATGTACTTCTCACACTCTCAAAGCTCCAAGAAGGGCACATGTCCACCCCTATTAACAGCCATCCAGACCCTGCTCGAACAAGTGGATTCCTTTAAACACTTGGGCATTACTCTTGACCCAGCCCTCAGTTTCAACCACCACATTCACCTACTCTCTATGGCCCTCAACATCCGGCTCGGCATCTTCTATTGGTTCAAGCACTGTCTCACTCCGGATGCCATTCGCCTAGTGATCTCCTCCTCGGGCCTCTCCCTTCTTGACTATGGCATTCTCATCTATAGCGCTGCCAGTCCCACAGCCTTATCCAGGCTTTGGATTTCCCTCAACAAAGCCTGCTGCCTCACCCTGGCTTGTGATCATCTAACCCACACATGTTCCTTGTACAATGCTACAAACTGGCTTAACCTTGATAACAGAATCAAATTTCACACCTGCTTCATGGCCAAAAAGATTTCCCCTTGTTCTCACCCCCTGTGGTCTTTCTCCCATACTACAATGGGCCTCACCCCAGCAGAACACCCATAGTGCTATCAAACAACTCCTCATGGTTCCCCGATGCCACACATCCCAATTCCAAAGGTCCTTCAGTTACTGAGCCCCATCCTGGGTAAATAGCCTGCCTAACATCCTCACTAACTTGAATAGACTTGGCCCCTACAAAACCCACCTTAGAAACCACCTACAGTCTATGAATCTCTGTGACTGCCACCGAACCGGCCCTTCTCCCATTTTTCACTGACTGGACAATAAGCTGTCACTCAAATTCCAGGATCCCTCATTGTTAGCCCTGCACTGGAGTTTTCAAATGCTTCCTAGACTCAGTAGCTAGCACATAGGATCTGCAGGATCTAAATATCAGCTGTTTTAATGTATTACAGTATGCTGCTTGCCTGTTTGTATTACTGCTTCTGTAAATAACCTGAACCTTGACTAGCTAATTTAATACCAGGATCTAAATGTCAGATGTTTTAATGTATTTATACTACAGTACTTTCTTGCTTGTGTCTCTGCTTTTGATTTGATCTGTACCATTTCTCCTATTGTATCTACCTGTACTGACATGGAACCTTTGAAAAAGAGTCTTTGACTCAAAGGTATTTTCCTAATACTCAATAAATAAATAAAAAATAAAGCACTATTTGCCCATGCTCCCTTTAGAGCTCCCTACTTTTTTCTTTCTTTTTTCTCTCTCTTCTCTCTCTCTCACTCTCTGTCTCTCACCTACCCCTTCTCACAACCTGATGATTACATTACCCAGATACAATGTTTACTTGTCCACTCAGTTACCACTCCCCGATACAATAATCAAATCCCTGCCTACAGGCTTACAACTCCCAGAAGCCCTATTTGCCCACAATCCCTCACTGCCTCAGGATAATATCACCCAGATGTACTAATAAATCACAACCTATTTTAACAACCCCAGTGTAATATTAAACACACACCCTTGGCCCTCAGGAAAACAACCTCCAGATGCAAACACTCATCCTCAGGAAAAATAACTCCCAGATGCAATATTTTAATATTCCTATTGTCTCTTTCTATCCTGTCTGATCCATTCTGATTTACCTTGTAGTGCAATGTACCTTGTTGTGAATACCTTGTATTATTTATAGGTGAGGACTCTTCCTGGGCTAAGGTGTACCTTGTGGGCCCCTCCTACCCTTTCTTTGAATCTTCTCCTACCCTTTCTTTGAGTCTAGCTTGTGACAGCTACAGATTCAGCAGTACTGTAGGTAGGGCTAATTCAAGGTAGGCCTATCACGCGTACTGGAGAGTCTACTCTTTCTGACCTACTACAGGAAGTTCCTGCTGTCAGTCACTGTCTGTCCTATATGTTTAGGACAGAAAGTGGGTGTGCAGTGCCCTTACAGAAATATAAGTGTGCTGCGTACATGCAAAATGCATGCCACATGCTTAATTGTGCAATATTTGCGTGTGGTTCACATACATAAAGTGAACCTATGCAAACCAGGTCTAAAAAGTACATCAGGTTGGCCTATTGCAAGCTTGACATGTGTGCAGCAGGTAAGCTGGTGTGAATAACATTTACAAGTCACATCAGGTTCACATGTTGCATGCTTTCCACATGTACAACAACTAAGCTGGTGCAAATATCATCTAAAAACACATCAGTTTGTATTTCTCATACTAATGCTAGCGATTGGAGCCATTAAATATCTTTTTCATTGATTTCCGATTAAAATTAGGTAAACTCATTAATTCTGATCCTTATACAAGTTATTTAATGGCTTTTGATTTTTTGTCATTAAGTTGCCATTAATTTGCAAAGTATTGTTTGTTTACTGCATTAAATGCTTAGGATATAGTCAGCCAACATCCCCATTCCAGATGTGTGAAAAGGGGCCTCTGTGTTGTAAAGCCTGACCTTTTTGTTTTGGGCTATGCAAATTATCTTATGCATATTTAGTGCTGCAAATGTGCTTCTCCATGACTGATATGGCTCATTTACTTTCTCTTTGTCATTCTGCATGGAGCATTTACACTATGACCATGCTCAGCACTCTTTGCGCTGAGTAGGGTCTTGCAAGCATGCACCATAACTCACATTTTGTCACTGATATGAGGGACATGGACACTCAAAATAAGGGACAATAAGGGACACTAACACTCTGAGCATCACCATCCTGTGCAGGCAGTCCCTCACCTTTCACCAGTAAGCAGTACACAACAGGGATGGGTATCATGTTGCCCTACTGTGTTCATGCAGTGCTTCTGAGCATCACTCCTCCCCCCTGCAGGCAGTCCCTTAGCTTTCACCAGCATGCAGTACACAACAGGGATGGGTGCCATGACTCACCACTGTGCTCATGCTGTACTTCTGAACATTGCTCCTTAGTGCAGGCAGTCCCTGACCTTTCATCAGCACACAGGACACAACTGTGATGGGTGCCATGTTGCACCACTGTGTCCATGCTGTACTTTAGAGCATCACTCCACAGTGCAGGCAGTCCCTTACCTTTAACCAGCATGCAGTACACCACTGTGATGGGTGTCATGTCTCTGCACTGTATTCATGCAGTGTTTCTGAGTATCACTCCACACTGAGGCAGTATCTCACATTTCGTCAGCACACATTACACCACCTTGATGGGTACCTTGTTGCCCCACTCTGTTCGTGCATTACTTCTCAGCATTACTCCTGCATGCAGGCAGTCCCTTATGCACCAGCATGCAGTATACAACTGTGATGAATGGCATGTTGCCCCACTGTGTCCATGGGACAAAGCTGTTTATCTCCTTCAGCACCCTGTCTTGCCCCCATCTGGGCCAGTCTTCCCAAACCCATCACCCACCTTATCCTTCTCTGGGACTTACCTTTTCTGGTGTTCCTGTCACAGTACCTTGGATCAGAGGTGCCTAGTCATTGGTGTTGGGCCTGCTAGAGGGCAGGCCATCACTGTTCTACAGCTGGAGGGCTTTTCCTCCTATTTTGTCCCCTATTGGGCCAGGCATGTGTGTACTCAGCCTCCATGGAGACACCTCAGGCAGCAAGGTGTGGGGTCCCTTCTCATGCTGTTCCATGGTGCTACCACCTAGATTCCTCTCCCTGTACTACAGTTGTGCATTCTCCCTCCCAGGCCAGTCTCCAAGAGACCCAGGTCTGTTTTTGAACCTAGGCTGCTGGCACGGCAGTCAGTAGCAAAAAGCAGTTCAGTCAGTGGCTAAAGGCTTGAAACAGAAATAAGCAGACAAACCAAGACCTGTAAACCTGAACTACACAGAGTAATGGACCCATATTAAAAGGTATCAGGCTGCCCCTTGCAAAGTCCTTTTCTTGGTGTAATTTAGCATAGTTCACTACATTTCCTATACTCAAACATGTCTGGAGCAAAGTGTGAGTGCCCCAAACATGTTTGAATATAACCTCCCAAAGCAAAAGTGAGGCACTAAAATGTGCAATCAGCACTGTTCACATTCCCCTGCTTGCCAAAGAGAGATACAGTATCTGATCACTGAAAACATACAGGCTGTGATGTAGCCAACTCATTTGGGGCATCCCAGACCTGTTAGTGTTACTGTAGGTACAATCAGGGCCTCACTGAAAATGAGATACTACATGTTAGATGACCTATCCTGAGTAACTACTTTGTAAAAATGTATAAAAGCAGGAATTTAGTAAAAATTAGCTTCTGCATTTTACCTGTGCTAACTCTAGTAAATACACTGGAAAAATGTGTAAAAGCAGGGCCCCACTGAAAATGAAATATTGTAGCTCCTCTATCCTATTAATGATAGCTGCACCCTATGTGTGTGCACAACTATTGTGACAGCTATGTGTGTGTGTGTATGTGTGTGTGTGTGCATTTTCAAGGGGTTGTGTATGCCCAGAACCAAAAACACTTTTCACTGCATTACCTTGATGTTTATGGTTTTGTTTTTTCCACTATTGTGGTGTAAATGTTTGACTTTTACTTATTTATTTATGTATGTATTTATTTATTTAAACAGTTTCACCAGGGAAGACATACTGAGCTGAAAAATAGCTCATTTCCAGGTGCGGGGGGG
The DNA here is from genome assembly GCA_016271365.2 of Neoceratodus forsteri. Taxonomy (NCBI): domain Eukaryota; kingdom Metazoa; phylum Chordata; order Ceratodontiformes; family Ceratodontidae; genus Neoceratodus; species Neoceratodus forsteri. The sequence goes on along the minus strand of CM057450.1, from coordinate 250,154,714 downwards.
GAGTGCAAGAACAACATAGAACAATAACTTATACAATGAAACATTACACAGAGACATAAACAGTACAAAATGAACATGAATGAGGTTCATCAGACAGGTAAAATTATAATTAAAAACTTTACAAGGACATGGCAGGGAATCTGTCCCATGGGAATAAGTAGTAGCACTTTTCAATGGTGAGGGCACCGGGGGATAGGGCACTGAAAGAAGGAACGCAGATGTTGGGGGGGAAGAAGGGAAAGTGCAGACATGTGAGGGAGGGAGGAAGAAGAGAGGGAGAGGGGTTGGTGAGGTAGGTGGAGGGGCAAGAAGGAGGAGGAGAATAAAGAGGGGAAGATAATAAATTGAGGAGTGTGGCAGAGCTAAGACTCAAGGGCAGCCACAGTAGGAAGCACTGTTGTCATGGAGAAAGAGGGAAGAGGGTAAACTCAGGAGTGGAGAAGGGCTATGACTCAAGGACAGGCACAAGAGGTAGTGGCATGGCCATTGAACAGAGAGGAGAGAGAGCATTTGGGAGAGGTGGAATGAAAGGTTGGGGGAGAGAATTCTAAAGTTTATAAAAGTGGAAAGAGAAGGCAACTTGACTAGCAAAAGATTTTACATCACAGTAGTACATCTAAGTCACACATTAATTCTCTATCTCTTGTCCCACATCAACCATTCCTCTAGTTTTTATTTTGATAAGCTGATAACTATTTTTGTTCTTTGGTCAGTTCCAAAACTTATTGCTTGGTGACATATTTTTGTCAATTTATTCTTAGACATAATTGTCCTCTTTATCTTTATTACATTTATTCAATTCCTATGAACTTAAAATTCTGTATTTTTGTATATGTTACCTTTTCCCTTTTCCCCATGACACATCTCAAAATGAGCTGTTAGTAGCTCAGTATGTTGTTCCTCATAAAACCTTTGAAATAAATAAATCTTTTATCATATTAATGCATTAGCAGCAATTGTGGCTCTGCCCAGAATTTGTTTGCAATGGTAGCAATGGTAGAATATTGAAACCTCATCTTAACGAACCCTCATTATAACAAACTTTATTGATGGCTCCAGTATTGTTCATTATAATGAGGGAGCACTGTACTGGTTACAAAATATTGGTAGCCACATGTCCCTTAGAGGGACTCAAACCTATAATGCAGAGCAAGTATGAAAAACATTAAATGAGCTAATTAAATACATGATGCCTCATTAGCACACTTTCCAACAGTAATCTAAATCGCCAGGAATTGGGGCTGAGCACAAAGTCAAAACTGTTACAAATGTTTTATTTAAGAAGCACCTTACAGCCCTGTTAATAAAGACAATAAACCAACACTGCTATTTCTCACAGTGCTTGTACAGTTTAGCATGGTTGCAATAGAAATAGCAACAGGAGTTTTGGCAGGCTTTTATATTAGCACCGAGTGTACAAGAGGGCTCTGACAGTGAGCAGCCACTCCTGCCAAGACTCAAGTTAAACAAACTGAATGGTAATTTTGCAATCTTAAGGCGCTTGCAAAATAAACATTTTAATTACAGTAGGGCTATACTGTACTTACCAAACTGAGCCAAGTTTAAACTTGAGTCATGGTAAAATATATTTAACAACATGTCCAGGAAGGAATTAAAGTACTGTAAGTTCATTTTTCAAGATAGCCACATATTAAAAATATTAAAAATATTAGATGGTTAAATTAAACAGAGACAGGATATTTTTAAATATAAAATTATTGTAGTTATTAACTAGATTATACAAATGCATTCCAACTGTATTATAGGACTAACAGAGGTCTCAGTAATTTCATAAGAAGGATATATCAGGAGGGTATGAAAGCTGGAGCAACTATTAAGGTACTACATAGTTGCTACTAAATAGAATGCATCATGAAAGGTGCAATTCAGGTTGAATAACTATTACAGAGGAACTGATGAGTTATTTTAATTTGCAGAGCTGTACTGGGATTTATTCCTTGCAAATGTTTACATTCCTAGATGAAAGGTAAATTTTAAAGTGGAGTAAGCTCAGAGGTGGTGGTGTGGAGTGCCCATGGGTGAGGAGCAGACAGGCCAAATAGCAACACAGTTTGCTTGAACAGTTATTGTTCTTTTATTTCCATTTTTGTTGGCAACTTTTGTATTAGTGGAACAGAATGCAGAAGGCCAGACATACTGGAAAGGGCAGCAGGAAAAGGATGTCGAGTGGAGCAGAGCAACCACATGACCAGAGACAGTCAATTACAGAGCACCAGGGAGAAGGGAGCAGCACTTAAAGTCAGAGGGGAATTTAACATCAGCGTTCAGAGGTTGTGGTGTGTGGAGCCAATGGGTCACGAGCAGAGAGACAGAATCGCAATGTACAGTAGTTTGCTTGAGAAGAGTTATTTTGCAATTATTTAATTCCCATTTCTGTATGTAGCTTTTGTAGCAAGGATACAGGAAGCAGAAGGGTGGACGTACTGGAAGGGGCAGCAGGAGAAGGAAGCCAAATGGGATAAATCAACCACATGAACAGAGACAGTCAATTCCAGGGCACCAGAAAGAAGTAAGTGGGTGGGAACAAGAATACAAGAAAGGAGCCTTCTAACCCCCCCCCTTAAAAATGAGCAGCAATTAAATTCAGAGGAGAATTTAACATCTGTGCAAGGAAACTGTGGTATGGAGAACCAGTGGGTGAGGAGCATAGAGGCAGAATGGCAATCTGATCTGCCTGAACAGAGTTATTTTTCTCTTTTATTCTCATTTTTTAGGCAGCTTTTGTAGTAAGTGAACAGGAAGCAGAAGGGTGAATATACTGGAAAGGGCAGGAGGGGAAGTACACTGAGAGGGGCAGAGTGACTGTGTCTCTGGAAATAGCTAATCACAAGGCACAAGGAAGAATGGAGCAGAATTTAAATTCTTATACAACCTGCATGTCCCATCATTTGAGTTGAACAGAGCAAGAGTGGAGTGTCTGACCAGGGGACAACTGTAGGCTGTCCACAGAGTGATCACAGTTCTGCAGGAGATTCTAGAGGCAGGATACTAGACAAAGACAAGAGGCGATAGATCATCTACTTATTGTACACTGTGAAACCTGTCAATGAGGCAGGTAAGTAATTCATGTAAGAGCAGTACAAGAGTGTAGTGGTTAGTAAACTCCCAAGGAAAAGGAGGGCAAACTATGAAGGTTAGGATAGGGAAAGCAGAATACATAAAAAAACAGACTGGGTTGGCAGAAAAGGACCAATAGGCCCATCTAGTCTGCCTTATTTTCCCTATCTATTACTACACCATAGGCCCTATTTGGTCAAAGATGTCCCTCTCTCCTATCTTACCTCAACTTATACCCATATGTCTGTCTCATGCATGTTTGAAGCTCCCCACTGTCTTCACCCCTACCACTTCTTCTTGCAGGCTGTTCCAGGCAACCACTATTCTTTCTGTGAAGAAGAATTTCTCACATCCCTCTTGAATTTCCTCCCCCTTAAGCTTCATAGAATACCCCCCCGAGTTCTTGTACTCTTCCTCCTGTGAAAGAGACCCCCCTCATGAACCTTGTTCACCCTTGCAAGATACTTATAGAGCTCACTCATGTCCACGCTCACTCACCTCTCCTCCAGTGAGTACATGACGAGCTCCTGAATCCTCTCCTCATATGGTTTCTCATGTAAGACTTGCACCATTTCAATAGCCCTCCTCTGGACTGCATCCACCCTGCTGATATCCCAGTAGTGCTGTGGCCTTCAGAACTGGATACAGTACTCCAGGTGGAGTCTAACAAGTGAGTGATACAGATGCAACACCACCTCCGTCTTCTTCTAGAAATCCCCCTCCCTATGCACTCCAGCATCTTACAAGCCTTGCCTAATACCCTGTCATGCTGCCCTGCCAGCTTGAGGTCAGATATGATTACTGCAACATCCCTCTCTTGCTTGGTAACTGTAAGTACTTCCCCTCCATTTAATTGCATAGCCTTTATTACACAACCCTCTGGTTTCCCTGCTCCATGTGCATGACTATGCATTTTTGGGCTCTGAAAACCATTTGCCACTCCCTAGACACTGCTCTAGTTTCCCCAGATCCCTTTGCATTCTCTTTATCCCTCCTGGGTGTCAGTTCCTTTCTTACAGACTTACCCTATCTAGGGTAAGTCTATAAGGTCAGGGAAATGTATAAATAAGACTGTAAAGTATGAAGGGGAAGTAGGAGCAGGGAAGGGTAAACAGGATAACCCTATTTAGGTTGGGATAATTAACTAGTGCAGGGGATGCAGAAGAGAGGGACAGGAGTACCACAGAAGTAGGAAGGGGCAGAAGGGTAATACATACTTGCCTAGGTAGTAAGCAAGGGCAGACAAAATGTACAGATCATGGGAGTGGTGCAGTGCAATGGCTATGGTGCCTCAGTCTTCCAGGAGACCTTCTGGAGACTGAGGTGCTGTCCTATCTGTACTCATTTCCTTGGGTTCCTGGCACAGGTTGCTGGTCCATGGGCTGAGCTGGCAAGGGTACAGCAGACCTTCTGGGGCCACCAAGTCCACCATCACTCTGTCAAAAGATGCCTAGTCAAACACAGAATGGATGGACCTTGATAGGCTCAGCGAGGGTGGTGGGAGGGTGAACATGCACACTACTCCACCAATACCACTGTGGAACAGCTTCACCATCCTACTGGAATGGGGAAATCAAGAGGAAGTAACTGTCACAGTGGGAAGGGAGGAGGGTGGGGTCCTTAGAAGTGGAGGCTTCTAGCTCAAGAGAAAGCAGCTGCTAGTAGGGGACTCTATAGTTAGCTGGGTAGACTTGGGAGCTGGGGAATAGAAAGATATGGAGGAGGCATGAATGGGCAATACTTTGGCTTTCAGGGACAGAAGACCTACCCAGAGGATCATTAGGCCAGTGAGAGCTGGAAGGGGGCAAGACATCATTTATTATCTTTAACATAAATGACCTGGAAAGAATGCAGAAATTCAGGGAAACTTCAGGTAGCTGGGGAGGGGCCTTAACCAGATCGCATGCGCAGTGACTTTTTCTGAGGTGCTTCCTGTGAAGGGGTGGGGAGAGGCAGGGGGTGCTCCACACCGGGGCCTTTAATTACTGATTGAAGGCACAGTGCATAGTGGTTTGGTTACATCAGGGAGTGGTGACTAACCTGGCAAGATGTGGGCCTCTGTAAGGAGATGGCCTGCATCCTTTTAGGAAGGGGACTTCAGTGTTTGGTGGGAGGTTTAAATGCTATTTGGATGAGCATTTAAACTAGCTAATGGGAAGGCATTAAAACCAAGGAAAGCAACGACTGCTCCCCCAGATGGTAAATGTCAGTGGAAAAAATCTCCTCTACTGCAGAGGCACAGAAAGACAAGGACTAGGGTAAGGTGCATGAAAAGGGAAATATAACTAAGGTAGGGGAAGACAGTGTATTGAAGCAGACAAGAAATGGTGAAAGCAAAGTGGGAAGATGTGAGTAAGGGGGCTACAGGTAACAACACAGGCAGGAATAGGAGGGAGAAGCAACAAGTAGGAGGGAAAAGAGGTGTAGAGAACCATGTGCACCAACGCAAGGAGCCTTGGAAACAAAAATTCCAGAATTGGAAGCTATCAATGCAGATGCTACCCTAGATTTAGTGGCTATAATGGAGTTGGGGTGCACTCAACACTGGGAATGGGATATGGCCATACTGAGCTACTCTCTCTCTCTCTCTCTCTCCTCTCTTTTCAGAGCAACAGAGTGGGGAGAGGGGTTACATACTGTATATGTAAAGGATTTAGGCCATAGAGGTACAAGGACATTAAGTGGAAAAGGAAGGGCTTGAAATGCTCTGGGTCATCCTGGAAGCTCTGGGACCACTATCTATACTGGGGTACTGTACAGACCTCCAGCACAAAGTCAAGAGCTGGGTAAGGCACTTGGGGAAGCCATTATCAGAATGGCAAAGAAGGGGGAGTTGCTGCTTATTGGAAATTTCAGTCTGTAAGGTGTGGAGTGGAGTTTTCCAAGTGCAGCTTCAGCAAAGAGCAGGGCCATCCTTGACTCCCTCCAAGGAGATTTTCTCAGGCAACTATGCTAGGAGCCCTGTAGGAATGGGTCTGTGCAGGACCTGGTGTTTACAAACAGGGATAGCGCTGAAGACGTTACAGTGGGAAGTCCTCTAAGTACGAGTGATCACCGTACAGTTTGGGGAGTAGTACAGGGAAACTTTAATAAGTTGGGGAGGAGCCTCAAGCCGATAGTACAGTATGCATGGTGGCTTTTTCATATGGACATGAGAGGAGGGGAGGCACATGAGGGCAAGGGTTCTGGACTGCATGAGGGTGGATTAAAAAAAAAAGTCAGACTGTCTCAGAATTTGCCTCTGGGTGATTGTCAGGGAGAAGCAGAGGCACAATGAAGAAAAATAAGGGAGCACATAATTAGAGCAACCAAGCTATGCATGAAGGAAGTAAGCAAAACAGAATGAATAGGAGACTGTTATGGCTCTCCAAGTAAGTGGCAAGGGTGGTGAAAGAAAAAAAGGTGGCATTCAATAGGTTAAAAAGAAAGGGGGGAGATGGGGAGGTATACCAAGTAAAACAGAAGGAAGCAGGCAAGATGGTTAGGGGGCCAAGACCCAAACAGAAGAAAGGACTGCCAAAGGGGTCACTAAAGGAGAATATACTTTTTTTTCAGGTTCATAAGTGAGAAGAGGAAAGTAAGGGGAAGGATTGTTAGGATTAAAAGGGTGGAACATCAAGACTGTGCAAAAGGAGAACAAGGTAAAGCTGACATCTTAAGCAGTACTTCTGCTCAGTCTTCACAGTAGAGTGAGGAGGGAACTGATCCCCTAGGGGTACCCAGTTAGATTAGCTCTATGGGAATAGCACCAGCCAAGACAGCGCTAGTTCCTATAGCACTACCATGGACAGTGAGTAGGGATGTAGACCACTTGTGATATGTACTCCCCTGGTCGCTGTCCATGGTGCTGCCACAAGACAAGGGCAGCAAAATACCGGGGGCTGGCCAAGCTGCTCCTGCTGTGTGGTGGGCTGAGGCATGGAGCAGCTCAGCCAGGAAGCAGTGGAGACTAGGGTTAAGTACTGGTCTTCTAACATTTTGACAAAATCAGGATTTTGATTTTTTACAAGGGGCCATGGAAACAGTATTTCACGGCCCCAGAAATTTTAAATTTCCCCTTGATCCACTCCCCCCCAGAAAAATTATCTTTAAGTATGGGGGGTGAGGGGGGCAAAGCCCCTTGCAAAAATAAAAGTGATGACATTTCAGCCGCATTGTTCTTGCCGATGGCATTGTGATAAGCTACATTCAGACCCACTGCCACACCAGGGAGAAGCAGGAATGGGGACGAGGAGGACAGAAGTCTATTTACAGAGCAAAGAGTCCTAAAAGAGTTGTAGCCCTGAAGGTGAATTAGGATATGAGACAAGATGGGATATATCTCACGGTACTAAAAGAACTCGGGGAGGTTCTTGCTGCCCTGCTGGAAGTTCACTGGAAACAGGCATGGTTTTGGAGGACTAGGAAGGGCTGACATGGTACCTCTGCAGAAGAGCAGCAGCAGGGAGGAGGTTAACAACTATATGCTCATCAGTCTTACGTCAGTTGGGGGGGGGTTAATGGAAACCCTGCTGATATAAAGACTGTTTAAGCATCTAAAAGTCAATGTGTTGCATGACTACAAGCAGCATGGATTCACGGGGGGGGGGGCAATGTCAAATGAATCTGATTGATTCCTTTAACTCTGTAACCAGGGAAATAGGTCAGAGAAGGGCAGTGGATATGGCCTATCTTGACATCAGCAAGGTCTTTGACACTGTACCACACGTGAGGCTGATTAAGAAGTTGTCCAGCCTACAGGCGGGATTCAAAGTGGTAAACTGGGTTAGAGACTGGTTAACGGATAGGAAACCCATGGTAATGCTTAATGGCACTTACTCTATGGATGGGGAAGTGACCAGCAGCATACCACAGGGCTGGGTACTGGAACCAGTCCTCTTCAGTGTCTTCATAGGGGACACTGCAAGAACTGGAGGGGAAGGTATGCCTTTTTGCAGATGGCACCAAAATCTTTAATAGGGTAGACAGAAAGGGGTGGAGAAAATGCACAGGGATTTTGAAAACTTGAGGAGCAGTCAAACACATAGCAATTAGGGTTCAATGCCAGAAAGAGGACACTGGTTTACCATGATTGAAAAAGGGCAAACCCCAATTTGCCGAATGAAAAAAAATGGTATTGCCACTATACCAAAATCTGTTTTTGCAAGTGTTTTGTTTTGTGAGCTTTGTTTAACAATTTTTTTCTCATCTAGCATGTATTTTAGCAGTTTTGCTGTCTAGTATTGTGCAGCAGACCTTGTAGTTATTAAAAAAATGCACTCTATGATAAGCTGAAACTGTACTTCACTTTGCTTTTGTGTCTTATTGTATACCCATCTGATTGTCTTATTGTATCCTGGATGCAGCATCATCAAAGAGCATGGAGATACTAGCTGCCCTGCAGGGGGTATTCCTTTAACAGTTAGTCAGGGATCCAACAAGGGGCAATAATCTGCTGGATGTGTTCCTGACAAACGGGGAGAGTGTGGAGGAGGTGCAGGTGGGAGAAGCCTTGGGCAACACTGACCACAGCACGGTAATGTTCAGGGGCAGGGAGGGAGGGAGACAAGTAGAACCAGTACTGCAGCCATGGATTTCAGATGCATGGACTTTGACAAGATGAGAAGGACAGTAAAGTAGACTGTGGAGGGTACGGAGAATATAGTAACAGTGGAGGAGTTATGGCAAGCTATCAAGGTAGGGGTACTGAAATCTGCAGAAATGTGCATAAAAAAGGTTAGGAAGAGCAAAAGGGGGAGGAGACAGCTCTGGTTTTCAAAAGAGGTTGCAGGGGCAGTAAGGGAAAGGAGGAGGGCTTTCAGAAAATTTAAGAGGATACTCAGTGAAGACGATAAGGAAGAGTATAGGGAAAAGAGGAGTCTGGCAGAGAAGAAGATCAGAAGGGCAAAAGCAGATACTGAGGCGAAAATAGCAAAAAGACCAAGGGGGGATGAAACCTTTTTCAGATATGTGAGAGAGAAGAGAAGGGCAAGGCAGGGGATTACTAGCCTGATGGGGGAGGGCAGAATAAAATTGGAAAGGGATTGTGAAAAAGCAGAGTTATTAAATAACTACTTTAGCTCAGTATTCATGGAGGAGGAGGAGGACGGTAGGGTACCTGAGCTAAAGTCGAAGGGAAAAGAGGTCAAATGGGTGGATCTCTGAGCTCATTCACTGTGGATACAGTTAGGGCAGAGCTAGATAGATTGAGGGTGGACAAGGCAATGGGGCCTGAAGGGTTACACCCCAGGGTGATCAGGACATTGAAGGAGGAGTTGGCAGCACCCTTGACAAGGCTCTTCATCTTGTCCCTGGATATAGGGAGAGTGCCGGAGGACTGGAAGAGGATGGACATAATTTCTTTATAAAAGGGAGGTAGTAAGGAGATGAAGGGGAACTACTGACCTGTCAGCCTCACATCAGTGGTGGGGAAGGTAATGGAGGCATTAGTCAAGGAGAGAGTGGTGGATTAACAGGAGGAGAGTTGCTTGCAGGACAGCAGACAACATAGCGTCATGAAGGGGAGGTCTTGCCAGACAAACCTAATTCAGTTCTTAGGTTGGGTGACTCAGGTGATTGACCGGCAGGGCAGTGGATGTAGCCTATCTGGACTTCAGTAAGGCCTTCGACACCGTTCACCCATAGGAGGATGGTGAGCAAGATGGAATGCCTGGGGTTGGGTGGGAAAATGAGCTGGGTGGAGGCCTGGCTGGCAGGAAGAACTCAGAGGGTGGTACTAAACGGGATGCACTCCAGGATAGTGAGGCTGAAGAGTGGAGCACCACAGGGGTCAGTTTTGAGTCTGCTTCTCTTCAACATCTACATCAGTGATATTGCAGAGGATTTGAGGGGGAAGGTGTGCCTATTTGCTGAAGATACAAAAATATGTAATAGGGTGGACAACCCGGGTGGGGGTGGAGGACATGAGGGAGGACCCGGGTGGGGGTGGAGGACATGAGGGAGGACTTAAAGACTCTTGAAAAATGGTCTGGGATGTGAGGGCTGAAATTTAATGCCAAGAAGTGCACTGTGATGCACTTGGGAAGTAGGAACAGAAAAGAAGGGTACACCCTAGGTGGTGAGGAAATCTAAGTAACAAAACAGGAGAGGGATCTGGGGATCATAGTCTCCTTGAACCTTAAGGTAGGAATTCAATGTAGCAGGGCAGCAGGAAAGGCCAATGGAATGTTGGCATGCATAGGCAGGAGCATTACTAGCAGAAGGAGGGAGGTCATAATGCCCCTTTACAAAGCCATGGTGAAGCCACACCTGAAGTATGCGGTTCAGTTCTGGAAGCCACATCTCTGCAAGGATATCGATGCATTGGAGAGGGTTCAGAAAAGGGTAACCAAGATGGTGCAGGGTATGCAGGGAAAGTCAAATGTGCAGAGGTGTAAGGAGTGGGATCTGTACAGGCTGGAGACAAGGAGGGAAAGGGGAGACATGATTGAAACTTTTAAATATGTAAAATGGCTCAATAAAGTGGGAGAAGAAGATTTATTTAAGAGGAAGGAGGGGGTCAGAACTAGAGGGCACAGCATCAGACTGCAAGGAAAAAGATACGGGGCAACGTGAGAGGGCGTTTCTTCATGGAGAGGGTGGTGGCACCCTCGAACAGATTACTAGGCGGAGTGGAGTTTGTTTTTTTTATTTTATTCATTTATTTAGTTTTGTTGACTGGGTAAGTGCACTAGACAAGTCCTGCCTATTTTCAGGCACGACCGGGAGGGTATACAGATGAATGCCAACTGACCTTGAACCAGATTAAGCTGTTTGTGGTATTTTTAGTGAATGAGGGAAATTTGGCCAGGACACCAGGGAAATTCCCCTACTCTTTTCGATAAGTGCCATGGGATCTTTAACATCCACCTGAACTACCACCAGTCCAGGCAGATGGGACCTCGGTTTAACGTGTCATCCGAAATACAGCACCTCAGAAGTGCAGCACCCCTCTCATGCTGCACTACAGTGTCAGTACTGGGATATTAACCCAAGTGCCAGATGCCAGGGTTAAATCAGTGGAAGTATTCAAGAGGGCATGGGACAAGCATATGGGGCTGAGTATTGGGGGGAGTGGGGCTGGCAGGGAGGGGGAGGTGTGGGGGGAGGACAGACTAGATGGGCCGATATGGTCCTTTTCTGCAGTCAGGATTCTATGATTCTATGATATACCCAGCCCTCCCACTACTATTAATGCCTGTTCACCCCAGTGATCTGATTGTGCAGATTATGGAGGCCAGTGTGTGTATTTGTGTGTGACTGATCTCATGTATGGCATCTTGAGTCAACCAGCCCTTATATGTGATAGCAGCAGCACAATTGCCATAATCTCTCAGGGGTGACAGCAGGAACAGCACTGTGGCCCCCATCCCTCAGGGGTGATGACAGCAATAACAGCTGTACTATGGCTCTGATCCCTCAGGGTAATGGCAGCAGCAATATGGCTTTCACTACTCAGGGGTGATGGCAGCAGGGGAAAAACAAAATGCACAGTGCACACCACAGCTATGGCTACTGTCCCACAGAGGTAACAGCAGAAGTACTATCATATCCATCCCTGAAAAGTGGAAGTGACAGCAGCAGGAGCAGCAGTATGGCCCCCCATCCCTCATGGGTGATGGCAACAGCACTATGGTTCCCATCCCTCAGGAGTAACTGTGGCAGCATGACAGCCCTCACCCTTCAGGGATGATGGCAGCAGCACTTTGACACCCATCCCTCAGATGTGATGACAGCAGCACTGTGGCTGACAATCCCTGAGAGGTGACGGCAGCAGCAACACTATGGCTCCATCCTCCAGGGGTGACAATGGTAGCATCAGCAGCATTCCAGCCTCTATCCCTTAGGTGTAAAGGCAAAAGCTGTAATATGGTTCCCAACTCTTAGGTGTGATGGCATCAGCAACAGCACTATGGCCTCCACTCCCTCAGGTGTGATGGTAGCAGCAGTACTGCCACCACAAACCCTCAGGTGTGATGGCAGCAGCAGCATTATTGCCCCCATCCTTCAGGGATGACTGCAGCAGCACTATGTCCCCCCAAACCTCAGGTGTGACAGCAGCACTATGGCCCTTATCCCTCAGGGGTGATGGCAGCACAGTGTTTACTATCCCTCAATCATGATAGAAGAAGCGCTACAGGCCACATCCCTCAGGTGTGACTGCAGCACTATTATTGCCTCCATCACTCAGGTGTGATGGCAGCAGCAGTTCTATAGCCCTCATCCCTTAGAAGGGAGAGAAGCAGCATGGAGGCCTCAATCCTTTAGGTGTGATGGCAGCAGCTACACTGTAGCCCCCATCCCTCAAGGGTGACGGCAGAAGCATTACGGCCCCCATCACTCAAGTGTAATGGCAGCAGCAACAGTGCAGCCCCCACCCCTCTAGTTTGATGGCAGTAGTGTCAGCACAACAGCCCCTTCCTTCAACACACACAAACACACACACACACACACACGCACACACACATATTACAAATTACTGGGTCTTACCTTGTCAGAAGTCAGATGTGAATTAAGCTGACCAGATGCCAAGGTGGACTCCCTAGGTTTGGTCATATCTATCATTTAACTGCCTGAATTGGTGTCATTCAAATAATAAGCCTTCACCTAAAAAATCCACATGTTACTACTGACATCTTAAATTCAGCATAGCACAGGATCCAAAGCAGCATGGATTCACATTGGGAAGGTCATGTCAAACAAATTTGATAGATTTCTTGGACTGGAGGACCGGGGAAGTGAATCAAGGGGGAGTGATGGATGTGTCCTACCTGGATTTCAGTAAGGCCTTTGACACCATTCCACATAAGAGGCTTGTAAACAAGCTAGGCAGCCTAGAAACAGGTCCCAAGGTGGTAAACTGGGTTAGAAACTGGTTGAGGGATAGAACACAAAGGGTTGTGGTAAATGGAGCACAATTCGAGGAAAGGAGGGTGATCAGCGGGGTGCCACAGGGATTAGTTCTGGGGTCAGTCCTATTCAATGACTTCAAAAGTGACAATGCAGAGAGGCTAAAAGGAAAGGTATGCTTTTTTGCAGATGACACTAGGATCTGCAACAGGGTTGACACTCCAGGAATGGTGGGAAAAATTAAGAGGGACCTTGGTAAACTAGAGGAATGGTCAAGAGTGTGATGGCTAAGATTGAATGCAAAAAAGTGCAAAATCATGCACATGGGGCACAGGAACCCAGGGAAGGCTTACATGATGAGAGGAGAGATGCTGACAGCCACCAAACAGGAAAGGGATCTGAGGTAATCATATCAAATGACCTAAAGGTGGCCAAACAATGTGTCAAGGCAGTGGAGAGTCAGTGGCATACTGGGGTGCATAGGGAGAGGTATCACCTGCAGAAGAAAGGATGTTGTGATGCCTCTGTAAAATCTTTAGTGAGACTTCATCTGGATGA